>CM055122.1:733317121-734664621 GCA_029206835.1 Rana muscosa
CCATGGATGGACATGGGGCACTGTGGCCACATCAGTTACATAGCATTGTTAGGCCCCATTCACACCAGTGCACGCATTGTCATGCTACACAAATAGGGCACCCATAGGGCAACAAATGTGGCAAAATACCTCATTCGCCTTTTTGAGCTTCAAGCTTCATGCATTTTTTACTCGAAAAACCACACGTCTGCTTGCCGCATTTGGGGTGCTATTAAATAGCACCACAAATGTTGCACAGGTTTTTCCCCAAACCGCACAATTTTGCAGCTATAGACAAAATATAAATAATGTAACAACAGTGTTTCCAAAAAAATACTTTATATTTTGCAACTCTTTTTTACATATACAGTAATATCACTGTTATATTAAACCTTTGAGTGCTGCTCCAATCAATTGTGACGATTAAAGAAATAAAACCAAGGGTGCAAAAGGAAATGTCAGACATCAAAATCTAAAATAATAATAGGTCCAAAAAAGTCCAAAATCTTTGTGACCAAAAAGAAATATAAAACGTCAAAATCTGTGAGTGTTAGTGATGAATCCACAGCAAAACGGGAAACTATGCTCCTGTTAGTAAAAAGATCTCCACCAACTCAACTAAAGGTGTGCCCTCACCTCAGAATTTGACCCTCACTGCAAAGGTCAAAACACCCATGTGATTATAAGCCCAGGATCAGGCAGGCACTCTTGGATGATGCTGCGGTAACTCAGATCATGGAAATCATCTATGCACAGTCATTCATATAGTCCTGGCTTCAATGAACCAAGCTGGCTGTAAGCAGAGCCTCCCATGGGAACAGCATGCAACCACACTCAAATGAAAGAAATCAGCATAGTGCTCACTATTAATCTCTTTATTAAAAGCAATATTATTATACTGTGTTGGGGGGGGGGGGGGGAACAAAGTGTTCTCCAGGCCAACATGGTAAGATTTCCCATTAGAAGTGTTATCTATATATATTTTCAACTAAATGCTATGGTTCTTCACCACTATGCCTAGTCACCATTCTTTGTACACACTCTTTTATCTATCAGCATCTCCTCTCTATATTTTTTCCTTCCACAACCATTCAACAATATCTGCTGTCCTATTCTGCACCTGCTGTTCTCTACTCTGCCCCCTCTACTGTCTGTGCTATCATCTCATTTTGCATTTACCAACTAACAAAATTATTTCACAAAAACATATTTGGTTATAGAGAATAAAAAGCCATTTTTAGATGCTATTGTCATATACAGGCCTATGCATGAGACAGAGGGGGAAGAAAGTGCAGCAGAGCCATGGCAGTTAGGGACGATCGAGTTTGCCTATAAGGTTTGAAAGATATGGTGTATTTATGATGAAAAGGTAAGAAAAAATTTCTACAATTTTTTTTTTTTTCAGTCATTTTCTATATGTTGCCTATTATGTGCTATCAGGAGACAGGAGTTACAATGCAAATGACAGACAGTGTCAACTTGTATTATTCCATTAAGCCAAAGTAAACATGGCCTCACTGTATTAACTCAGCTTTACATTAAATGTTGGGCAATATACAGATGGGCTTTGGGATACAGAACCAACATGATAGTGGATACGGAAACCCGCAATCACTCTTAACAATCAGTAATCTTGGTAATGACATCTGTGTGCCTCTTGTCTGTGAATAAGGCTAATCTCTGAAAAATGGGGACAGTATCTATTATTACGGACTATGTAGCTGAATACTATAGGTTTCTCTAGGCATATAAAAGGTAATCAACTGATATAAGTAATTACAGTCAGATCTGGGAATATAATGGGTGCCCTTTTGGCAATTTTCAAGGCCCAAAGCCTATTATTTTTCTCTAACATAATCCAGTGATTGGGATGTCCTACTGTTCTAATCAGTCCCTCATCTGCAAGTATAACTATATACATCCAAATTATCCAAACACGAAAAGATCATTTTGTTGTCAGATTATGGCTCTGACTAGCTAAAGAGCATTAAAGTATTATTTTCTATTTATCCACTGAAGATATATTAGAATTAACAACTATAAACCGTATTCATGTTTCTGCCATGAAGTGGCACTACTTCTTTATTATACACTATGGAATACCCACAGGGAGTATGACACAATGATTTTTCTTTTTAATGGTTGTAGAGTTGGGACAGAATGAAGAAGTGTGGCGGGGGTATCTTGTCTCTGGAGATCCCGGGAGATATAAGCACATAGCTTGTGATGCAATTTTCCAGCAAACACACAAGAAGCACAGCTTGGGTTTTATGTACCAAATAGAAAATAAAGGCACAACAGAGGATTTACATCCACACACTTTAGCAGCAGGCATTTCATACATTTATAATATATCAAAACCTCTAACAAGAAAATACTTACATTAGAAATGTATTTATGGCACAAATAGAACCTTAATGGGGGATCTTTTATGTAAATTAAAAAATATATAAAAATATTGTAAAGAAGGGCATACATATTTAATCCCTACAAGCAATGTTGGCTAATACAGGAAAGAAAATGTGTGCTTTTAACTGTTGGAAGCCCTCAATATAATTTTTTTTTTCTTTGCGCATCAGACAGGTTTTGCATTCACATATGAGTCTATGGAAATGCAAAATTCACTTGAAGCAGGTCAAATGCAGGTCAGAAGGAAGAAAGTTGTGGTCAAATTCCAACTGATCTCAGAAGCATCTGACACAGATGTCAAATGCCATCAACACAAACCCAAAGCCCGTCAAGACAGAAAGATTTTACACCATGTTGGGAAAACTCCAGGTAAGCAGATGGCAAAAAAGTACATCTGTTGGGACACATACATGACCACAGTGCATCACAGCTGGGCAAGATAACTAACAGAAGTTTCACCACCCATTGTTCTCATAATATATCTTCCCATGGTCAGCCATAGTGATGGGGTTTCCACTTGAGATAACACCCTACACATTGTGTGTACACTGTACAAATCTACCGGTACCTGCATAACCGGTCAGACCCCAACATTGTTAGTACAGCTTCTCGCCAGCAGATGGCAGGATGAGTTCTTTCACTGATAACAGTCAGTAGAAATAGCTGTTTGTTTGATAGTATGTTCATTATTTGACAAGCAAATATACACTGTACCACTGTATAACAGTTTCATAAAGCAATCTACACAATACATGGCTTATTTGCACATGGTACATATGATTCATATATATTTTTACTGGAAGCCTGCATGAAGTACTGAAAAGCATGATGTTTGTACAGTATATGAAAAGTGCATTTGAAATATGTTCTACGCTGCCTTGTGTGGAGGATCATTTTGCAGACTTAGAGAGGTTTTCATCTTTGAAATTAAAGTAGACTTCTGCTGCCATGTAAAATCCAATCACGTTGCAACCAAGGTTTTCTCCCAAATGCTTGTATGATACCCTGCTTGTTACAGAGAATGGTCAACCGTCAAAGTGTCAATCTGCTATGTATGCCCAACCTGTTGATCTAGCTCCACTCTATCAAGTGCACATGTTCTGAAACACTGTTGTTTTGGCACACAGCTATTCCGTCTACAGGTGAATCGAGTGCATCCTGTGGGTAAATGCATTTTAATCACTGCAATTGCCTTTATCACAGCTGAGTAGTATTTCTCCGGAGGACTGCAGTGATTTTTTGTCGTGCTTCGGTTAGTGAAGCTGTTCTCTCTTTTGGTGGATGTGGAGATTGCAGTATTGGCAAGGTGCTCCCTGCACTATGCCTGGGTTTATTCAAGGTGGATATAGTAGACCCAGACAGGCTCACTAGTGTGGTTCCATTACTTGCTGATAAGCTCAGAGGATGCTTCTGCTGTGCACTAGTCATTATGTGGGGTGTCACTGCTTTCGCTGGGGAAAATGACTTTTGTGACACTGGGAGGTGCCCATTAGCTCTTTTTAGTTCAAAAAGCTGTTCCCTGGCCTGGGTCAAAGCCTCAGTGAGCTCATAGCGTTCTTCACACTCCATGCGCACAGTATCCTTCAGGAAGGTATTCTAAAAGAAGGAGATACTTCATTTAAGCGTAAAATATGCTCTTAATAAATGCATTATAGCCCAACTCCAGGCAAAACATTTGTTTCCTATGCAGTGGGACTGTGCTCACACTGCAAGGGTTAACTGCTTGTTTTTTTCTAGGGGAGAGAAGAGCAGAGATATACTTATCTGATCCTCCAATCCTACCCGCACCAGATAGAGAGCAAAGAAATTGCCACTCCAGGCAGGTCAAATTGGTTGTTGTGCAATTAGAAAAAAGGATGTATTGGACAGCCGCACTCCAAACCACTCCAAACCAAAGTAGCTTTATTTGTAAAAAATGGAAACAAGCACTACAAGCCACAGCAACAGAAACCAGGACAGCTGACGCGTTTCACACTACACTTAGTGTTTACTCATAGCCAAACACTAAGTGTAGTATGAAACGCGTCAGCTGTCCTGGTTTCCGTTGCTGTGGCTTGTAGTGCTTGTTTCCATTTTTTACAAATAAAGCTACGTTGGTTTGGAGTGCGGCTGTCCAATACATCTTTTGTTCTACCCGCACCAGACCAATCAAGCACCCCCACGCTCCAGCGGTCTTGAATAGTGGACTGTTCCCGACATCATCATCCCCAGAGCAGACTCCATAGACAAGGAAGTGTCCACTACTGGACTGTGGGGAAGCGCAGTTTTCCGGAGGATGGAAGGATCGATGTGCTTTGTATGGATGTGAAGAATTGGTAAATGTTTTCTGCTCACCCCTAAACAAACAGAGCAGTTGACCTGTGCAGTACCGACATAGCCCCACTGCATGGGAAAAAAATACTTTTTGCCTGGAGTTGGGCATTAAGCATTTTATACATTTTCAGAAATTTATATATGAACACTTAAAAATATTGACAGAATAGTTGTTTTTACACAGCCTATACTTGCAATTCAGAAATACAAAGGAACATTATTGAACTTTGTATTTACACTGTTTCATTCACATGAATATCAAAAGGGTGACCTTAAAGCGGAAGTAAACGCATCGATTTAACAGTTTCAAAAAGCAGTTACATTCCCGGCATGCTGGGAATGCCAACTGTCACATTGGTTGTGCTCTCAACCAAATTATCAAACCATCCAATGGCTGGTGTCATAACGGATCACATGTACAGCATCATGGCAGTTGAAGATTAAACAGAGGCCAAGATGGCAGCTTCCTTGCCTAAAAATGATAGGAGGGTTTACTTCCACTTTAATCTGCATATTATTTCAGTTAAAGCAAACTAAGGCCCCTTTTACGTGGGCGATCCGATCATATCCCCGTCAGTTTTTCAGTTGGCTCTGAATGGAAGCTCAATGATGGCCTACGGCAGTGGTTCTCAACTCCAGTCCTCAGGGCCCACCAACAGGCCAGGTTTGCAAGATAACTGAAATGCATCACAGGTGATATAATTTGCTGCTCTGGGATTGCAGTATTCTAGTCTGCATCTCACCAAGGTAATACTTAAAATCTGGCCTGTTAGTGGGTCCTGAGGACAGGAGTTGAGAACCACTGGCCTACGGGCAGGCGAATGTAAACAAATGTGCATCCATTTATATCTGATTACCTCTGAGTTTGTCTACGCCAATAAAAAAGAAAAAGCTCTGTGTTCTTTTCCATTTTTTTTTATATAAACAGGACAGATCTGAGGTAGCTGGATGTAAATGGACCGTGTCCATTTACATCTGCCTGCCCACAGACCCGACCTCAGTCCATTACGGTCCGAGAGGTCAAAACTGAATAGACACAGATATCATAAAAGTGACATGCTTACTATTAGCCTCTGATTCAGCAGGGGATCTGTTCAGAGATTCCCTGCTAATTGGAACAGACGCGACCCTTGTGAAAGGCCCCTAGATGTAAAAAAAAATCACGTTGAAAGATCATAAATAATATTAAGTGTTATGCCGTGTACACACGATCGGTTTTACCGATGAAAACAGTCCGATGGACTTTTCTCATCGGACAAACCGATCGTGTATGGGCCCCATCGGTCTTTTTTCCATCGGTGAGAAAAAATAGAACATGTTTTAAATTTATCCGATGGGAAAAAAAACGATAGCAAATTCCGATTGTCTGTGTGGAACTCCATCAGACAAAAAACCCACGCATGCTCAGAATCAAGTCGACGCATGCTCAGAAGCATTGAGCTTCATTTTTCTTGGCTTGTCGGAGTGTTTTACGTCACGCGTTTGGGACAGTCAGATTTTTGACTGATGGTGTGTAGGCAAGATTGATGGAAGTCAGCTTCATCAGATTTCCGATGGAAAAATCCATCGGATTAGAATCCATAGGAAATTCGATCGTGTGTACAGGGCTTTACACTTACATATTACTTAGCATGCATGCACTTAACATGAAAAAAAAAATATCTGATTCCATGTCCACTTCAACAGCAAAATGGACAACTTAGGCCAAATCAGACCTGTCATCACAGCATGAGCCATTTATGGAACAATTACAGTCTATTTAAATTGGAACTAATGTTCACAATACTCACCTTTCTCCAACAGTCCTCTATCTGCAAGGTCATTCGGCCCCAGCATTTTCTCTTCTCCCCAGCTTCATCTGAGTGCTGGGTCATCTGCCGTCTTAATTGGTGGGCGAGGACTAATATAACAAAGGAGTTCATTCATCATGGCGCACAAGCAGCAGTTGCGACTGCGAGAGACAGGTACGTTTATTTTATTGCAGAAGACAAACTGCATGTCCCTTCTGCAATAAAGAGACAGCCTAGCTGTAAAGAAGGACTTTATTATGATGTTCTAATGTGGCATTTATATCTGATGCTGTACCACTGCAGAGAACTGCCAAACTTAAGTAGGGTACAGGTGTAATGGAAAAGAATGACATTGTATACAGTGATTGATCCTAGATTTAGTTTGGTCAAGTCAACCATAGGCAACGTGTCTGTTTCATAACTAATATATTAAAGTATTTCTTAAATAATGGATCAGAAGGCCATTGGATATGAAGATTAGGGATGAGCCGAACACCTCCCTGTTCGGTTCACACAAGAACATGCGAACAGGCAAAAAATTTGTTCTAACACGCGAACACCGTTAAAAGTCTATGGGACACTAACATGAAAAATCAAAAGTGCTAATTTTAAAGGCTAATATGCAAGTTATTGTTATAAAATGTGTTTGGGGACCCGGGTCCTGCCCCAGGGGACATGCAAAAAAAGTTTTAAAAACGTCAGTTTTTCCGGGAGCAGAGATTTTAATAATGCTTAAAGTGAAACAATAAAAGTGAAATATTCCTTTAAATTTCGTACCTGGGGGGTGTCTAAAGTATGCCTGTAAAGTCGCAGATGTTTCCCGTGTTTAGAATTGTCCCTGTACAAATTGTCATTTCTGAAGGAAAAAAAAGTAATTTAAAAGCACTCGCGGCTATAATGAATTGGCGGCTCCCCGGCAATACAGATCAAAGTCACTGAAAAAAATGTCAGGGGTCTCCCCCACAGTCCATTACCAGGCCCTTTGGGTCAATGAGTAAGCGTCAATTCGTGACGTGAAACGCGTTAGCCACCCTTCCCTGCATGCATACTACCTGCATTTGTTGTTTTGGATTTATGGATTTATTTTGAATTTGGATTTTTTACTTGAAATTTTGGAATAAATAACTGTCTATACAGAGTGCGGCAGTCCAGGGTTTCTTTTTCTCCCATGCATCAGTGCAGAGCCAGCAGCTGTGTGAGTGACCGGGCGGAAGCAGCCATTTGGTGAATTCTCAAGCTTTTGAGCCAGCAGAATGGCACGGCTGGGCACAAGGGCGTGCAGGTACGTCCCCTTTAAGATCCCAGCTGTGGGTTGCGAGCGCGCCGCCGACGGCGCGCTCGTGACCCTGTCCTCTTCTCCGTGACCGTCCCCGTGGGAACAGCGGACCCGATCGCCGCCGGTGTCCCGTGATCGGGTCACAGAGAGGAAGAATCGGGAGAGGTAAGTGTAAACAAACCTCTCCCCGTGCTTCCTAGTGAGCCTGTCACTGATCGTCTTTTCCCAGTCATAGGGAACGACGATCAGTGACGTCACATGCTAAGCCACGCCCCCCACAGTAAGAAACACACATCAGGGCACACTTAACACCTACAGCGCCCCCTCCTGGTTAACCTCTTCACTGCCAGTGTCATTTTTACAGTAATCAGTGCATTTTTATAGCACCGTTCGCTGTAAAAATGACAATGGTCCCAAAATAGTGTCAAAAGTGTCCGATGTGTCCGCCATAATGTCGTAGTCACGATAAAAATCGCTGATCACCGCCATTACTAGGTAAAAAAAATTATTAATAAAAATGCAATAAAACTATCCCCTATTTGGTAGACGCTATAAATTTTGCGCAAACCAATCAATGTGGGGGTTCCCCCAAATTCCATATCAGGCCCTTCAGGTTTGGTATGGATATTAAGGGGAACCTGCACCAAATTAAAAATAAAATGACGTGGGGCCCCCCAAAAATCCATACCAGACCCTTATACGAGCACGCAACCTGGCAGGCCGCAGGAAAAGAGAGGGGGGGACGAGAGAGCGCCCCCCCTCCTGAACCGTACCAGGCCACATGCCCTCAACATGGGGAGGCTGTCCCCATGTTGATGAGGACAAGGGCCTCATCCCCTCAACCCTTGCCCGGTGGTTGTGGGGGTCTGCGGGCGGGGGGCTTATCGAAATCTGGAAGCCCCCTTTAACAAAGGGGAACTCCAGATCCAGCCCCCCCATGTGAATTGGTAAGGGGTACATTGTACCCCTACCATTTCACAAAGAAAGTGTAAAAATTTGTAAAAAACACACAGACACAGTTGGACAAGTCCTTTATTTAAAAATAAAATAAATAAATAAATAAATTCCAGCGATGTAATCCCGTCAATGTCCAACGATGATCCATTCTCCAGCGATGCTGCAGTCTCCCCTCTCTAGCAGGAACGAAACCCCCATGGCGCGTAAGAGGGGACGGGGTCACCCGTCCTTATCATAAGGAATTTTTATTTTTAAATAAAGGACTTGTCCAACTGTGTCTGTGTGTTTTTTACAAATTTTTACACTTTCTTTGTGAAATGGTAGGGGTACAATGTACCCTGTTACCAATTCACATAGGGGGGGGGGCAGGATCTGGAGTTCCCCTTTGTTAACCACTTAAGACCCGGACCATTATGCAGCTTAAAGACCTGGCTACTTTTTGCGATTCGGCACTGCGTCGCTTTAACTGACAATTGTGCGGTCGTGCGACGTGGCTCCCAAACAAAATTGGCGTCCTTTTTTTCCCACAAATAGAGCTTTCTTTTGGTGGTATTTTATCACCTCTGTGGTTTTTATTTTTTGCTCTATAAACAAAAATAGAGCGACAATTTTGAAAAAAATCAACATTTTTTACTTTTTGCTATAATAAATATCCCCCAAAAATATATATATAAAAATATTTTTTTTACACAGTTTAGGCCGATACGTATTCTTCTACATATTTTTGGTAAAAAAAATCGCAATCAGTGTTTATTGATTGGTTTGCGCAAACATTATAGCGTTTACAAAATAGGGGGTAGTTTTATGGCATTTTTATAAATAATTTTTATTTTACTAGTTATGGCGGTGATCAGCGATTTTTTTTCGTGACTGCGACATTATGGCGGACACATCGGACACTTTTGACACATTTTTGGGACCATTGTCCTTTTCACAGCGATCAGTGCTATAAAAATGCATGGTTACTGTGAAAATGACACTGGCAGTGAAGGGGTTAACCACTAGGTGGCGCTGTAGGGGTTAAGTGTACCCTAAGAAGTGATTCTTACTGTAGGGGGGCGTGGCTACACGTTACACGTCACCGATCGTCTGTTCCGAAGACAGGGAACAGACGATCACTGACATGCCACGGAGAAGAACGGGGAAAGGTTTGTTTACACTCACCTCTCCCCGTTCTTCAGCTCTGTGACCCGATCGCGGAACACCAGCGGCGATCGGGTCCGCTGGCGGCGCGCGCGTGACCCACGACTGAGCTCTTAAAGGGCAACGCACCTGTACGTTGATGTGCCCAGCCATGCCATTCTGCCGATGTATATCGGCGTGAGGCAGTCCTTAAGTGGTTAAAGGAATATTTCACTTTTATTGTTTCACTTTAAGCATTATTAAAATCACTGCTCCCGAAAAAAAGGCAGTTTAAAAAAAAAAAAATGCAAATACTTTTTATGACAATAACTTGCATATTAACCTTTAAAATTAGCACTTTTGATTTCTTCCATAGACTTTTAATGGGTGTTCCGCGGCTTTTCGAATTTGCCGCGAACACCCCAAATTGTTCGCTTGAACATAAAGCTCATCCCTAATGAAGATCAATCTTAACTACTGATGGCATTACAATGGACAAACAACATCTCATGATTACAGGTAAAATCTTCATTTTTAGAGAGAAAATGCCTGACCTTTTAGCACAGCCATTGTTAGACAAGCACATAATCCTGCTTCAATGAACTGACCTGGTGAGGTCACCTGGTTTGTCCTCGGCTGAACATGTAGGGTATGATTGGCAGGACTATTAGTGCAACCGAACATTAGAACAGAAATATTGAAGAACTGACTGTCTATGTGAAACAAACCTATAATGATATTCCTCAGAAAACCATCAATGTTCAGTTCAGTTCCTAACAGAAAAAAATAATGAATCCCCATGAGTGTAGACCATACCTCATTGATTTTCACATTTGTTTTCCATTATTTCAAAGTGTAATTTATTTTAGGTAGCATACATACCATTTAGTCAAAATATATGAACTCCTTAGTGGTGTTATGACTTTCTTCCAGAGCTCCTATTCTCCTATGGGCTCCCTTCTAAACAGTACAAAAACTATGATCATGGTGCAATTCACTGAAAGGTAAAATCTGATTGGCTATTACACCTTCCACGTCATCATTGCAGTTTGTGCTGCTTTATTTTCCACTGCAAAAGACATTTTTCAATTTCATTTTGGATAGAGTAGGGCAGTGATGGCGAACCTTGGAACTCCAGATGTTTTGGAACTACATTTCCCATGATGCTCATGCAATCTGCAGTGTAGTTGAGCATCATGGGAAATGTCGTTCCAAAACATCTGGGGTGCCGAGGTTCGCCATCACTGGAGTAGGGTATAGGTTAAAACCAGAGGTTCTTTTTCTTTTCTTTTTTTTTACTGTCCAATTAGAAAGATTTTCTTCCACTGCCTGCCTGTGGACTCAATAGAAAGTGAGAGAATATCTTTCAAATGTGAGGGAAATCTCCTCTTGGACAACTGACACAGGAACCAGTGTGCTCACTAGAAGATTTCTTCCCCCCTATTCCAGTTCTGGTGGCATCTCAAAATTTTGGATTTACCCTCATTTCATTACTGGTGAGAATAAAAACCTGACAGTGGCTCTTATACCTTCACACTATCCAATTAAAAAAAAAAAAAAAAATTGTAGTTATACGTTAACCACTTCCCGCCCAGCCTATAGCAGAATAACGGTTCAGTTATCCTGACTGGGCATCATATGGGGGCGCGCAGCGCGGCCATCTGTGGTGCGGCGGGTCAGTCTGACACACCGCTACACTGATCTCTGTAAAGAGCCTCTGACGGAGGCTCTTTACCACGTGATCAGCCGTGTCCAATCACAGCTGATCACAATGTAAACAGGAAAAGATGTTTATCGTCTTTTCCTCACTCACATCTGACAGACGCGAGTAGAGGAGAGCCGATCGGAAGTTCTCCTGACAGGGGGGTCTGCGCTGATTGTTTATCAGCACAGCTCCCCCATGGGAGCCCACCCAGGACCACCAGGATGCCCCCAGGACCACCAGGGATGGCCACCACACAGGACCACCAGGTATGCCACCCTAGACCACCAAGGATATACCAATCAGTGCCCAGGCAGCTGCCAATCAGTGCCCATAGAAGTGAAAGGCTGCACCTGCTTGTACTTGGAAAAACATGGGAAAAACATCATCAGCACATGCAAGTGTAAAATGCTGAAGCAAGAAAGTATCAGAATTTGCCAGGGCCCATAGCGAACAATAGAAGCAAATGGGCAAAGAAAACCAGTGAGATTTTTGCACTAGAGCATATTTGCCACCCATGTGCTTAGGGCTGTACAACCCATACAAATGTACGGGGCCTGAGCATCCTGAGGGGCCCGGACTCAGGGACGGACTGATATTCGGGCACTGCTCGGGGGCCCCATGAGAGGCTCCTGTCCTGGACTTCACTGCTACTCTGCACAAATTACTGCAGGCTGCTCGGAATGGCAGACCGCAGTCGGTAAACGACAGTCCTGTTTGGACCGCGGCTCGGCCACTTAGCAGCCTGGGTTGTATTATCCTTCCTTCACCCCTCCCTGCCCCGCCCCACCGCTGTCGTGGCCGCTGCATTCAATCTTACACAGCTGGTAATAGGGATAAGGCACAGCATGTCCGCACAGTGGGCGGTAACTGCCCAACTTTTCATGTTAAGAAGCAGATGATTTGATGAGTCATCTGCCTGTTAACATGAAAAGTTTGGCAGCTACCACCCACTGTGTGGACATGCTGTGCCTTATCCCTATTACCTGCTGTGTAAGGTAAGATTAGTAAGGTTAGGGGAAGTTTGTGATTGGCAGGGAGAAATGTTACGTGAAGGGAGGGGGCTGGGGTGCAAAGAAGGTGAGGGGGGGCTGTGAGGGGGATGGAGATGCAAGAAAGGGGTATGTAAAGGGGATGGAGGTGCAAGGAAGAGGGGCTGTGAATGGACTTTTTAATTCAATAACCCTGGTGTACAGCTTTATTTATTTTTCTTGGTTGAACTTGATGAACCCTTAGTGCACCCACTTTATTTTTTAAAGTAAAAGTGGGTGCACGAAGGGTGCTTTCACACCGAGGCGTCGGCAGCGGCGCTTTAACGTAGTTTTTGCAGAGGTTTTCGGCCCCTAGCGGGCGCTTATAACCCCCGCTAGCGCCCGTAAAAAGGTTAAAACCACCCGCAAAGTGCCGCTGCAGCGGCACATTGCCGGCTGTTCGGTTGGCGCTGCCCATTCATTTCAATGGGGAGGAGCGGTGTATACACCGCTCCAAAGATGCTGCTTGCAGGAGTTTTTTAACGTCCTGCCAGCGCATCGCCTCACACCAAGACACTTGAAAAACGCCTCAGTATGAAAGGGGTCTTAAGGACTCAGTGGAATGGCCAGTGGGCGGGCCCGGAGATATGTTGGTGCTCAGGGAAGGGGGGGCAGGCCCAAAGCTGTGTAAGGGGCCCCAAAATTTCTGATGGCATGTGCTTGAGCCCTTATTTTCTGTCTTGTCAACGGCATGTGCAGGGTTCTGACAAAATGGCAAATTGTGTTGTGTGACAAGGCATTCTGGCCTGGGTGCTAAAAAATTCCACTGAACTGGCAATCAGGCAATCATGGTGCTGTCAATATTCTAACTCAGTATTGTAAATGCACATTATGTTTTACTTAATAATATTATTTTGTACTTTCTTTTATTCCAAGTTCACAAGACGATTGCAGTATTAACCAGGAGCCTACAATGGCTTCTTACCTCCTGATTGACTTGGTCAAGTTGATGTCTTAGCTGTGCACAGGTCATGTTCATTTCATTCAGTTGCTCAGCTTTTGTGTGTATGTCTTTTCTCATTTCTTCTAGAGAAGAGGTATTGTGTTCATAGTCTCTTTTCAAACGAACTTCCAACTCAGAAATGATTTTTTTTAAGTTGGTAATTTCAGTGTCTTTTGTTAGATTTTTCTCCAGAAGTCTTGCTTGAGCTTGCTGTAACTTCTTCTCCAGAATGTCTATTTCAGCCTGCAGTTCTTCACATGCCCTCGATACTAGTGCTGGTATCTGCAAAATATGAATGCATGGCTACATTTATTTTAGGTCTAGTTTTTACAGAAATTAGTGCATTAAACTTATATTAAAGAGCAGAAATAATGTAATGTATAGGCTGATGGTAATGCACCAATTATATTTAAAGCAGTATTAAACCTAAAAGCAAATATGTATTACATTGCAGCTTACCAATTGTTTAGATGTAATGGCTGCATTTGTTTTCTTTTTTTCTTTCCTTTAGTTTCATCCTCTGATCCTGCCAGTAAGGCTGTCCTTTTTCAACAGAACAAAATGTCATGCAGCTGTAGCAGTTATAGGGTTGAGACAAACCATTTACCACTGGGAGGGGTTCTTACAATGATCAGCCTTAATTTATTCATGTAAAACCTTTATCCCAAAATGTAGCTGTAACTGCTTGTGTAACTTCAGTGTGAGCTGGAGTATGGCTTTAATGTGTTTGTGTATCTAAATCTGCTAGTACATCTAACACTCCCCTCTAGGGTGACCACGTGTCCCGGATTGCCCGGGACAGTCCTGCATTTTGCAGGTCTGTCCCGGGTACCTTTATGCCAGGACAATACAGTGTCCCGGAATGAAACTGACACAGCCATTTCCCGGGCCAATCTGATGGCCCCAAAAAAGGCTGCCACATCACCGTTTTACTCACTGACAGTACTTGTCCTGGCCGGGAATGCCTGGAGGAGCACAATCCCCACCCCCTGTTTGTGATTGGAGAAATCATAAATCCTGACTATTGTGTCTAATGACTGTGCCGTGATTCGTTACAGCACAAGCTGATTTTTGGGAAGGGGGGGTGTCCCTGAATGGTAGTTTGGAAATGTGGTCACCCTACTCCCCTCCACCCCAGACTGGCACTGCTGTTGTCCAAACGTTTCTCTGTTGTTCCTTTATCCAAAGTAGGGGAATTCTAATACAGGAAGTGTGTTACTGGCCAAATCACCAAGTGAAGACAGAGAGGAAAAAGCCTAAAAAATAAAACGAATGCAGCCAACACATCTACAGATTAGTAAGCTGCAAACATATTACATTTTGGTTTTGGGTTGAATACCTCTTTAAGCTTTTAGTAACCCAAGTAGTGGGACTTTAAATATGTCAAATGAGAACAAAGTCAGAATAAAAATCGATATACATTTTTTTACACATAAAAAACACTGCTAAAACGAGCAGCGCTTTACCACCAACGCCGGCCGATAGGCAGTGTGAAAGTACCCTAAAGAGGAAGTTCTGCTTTATGCCCTCCTCCACCCCTCCCCTTCTATTCTTCACACTTTTTGTTGAAAGAGGGGGCGGGTACCTGGTTTTGACAGGTACCCCTTGCCACTCTGAGTCAGATCACTGCAGTGATCCACTGGAGGTCCCCCCCCACCTGCAACCAGGGAGGAGGTGTAGATTTAAAATAGGAGGGGTCCAAGAACAGAACCTTGGAGGACTCCAACAGAGAAAGGAAGAGGAGAGGAGGAAGTAGAATTGTAAGAAATGCTAAAAGTGCCGTTGGATAAGTAGGTAGAGAACCAGCAAATAGTACAGTCACGGAGACCAAAGGCGTGGAGTTTTTTTTTTGAGGAGGGGGTGATCAAAGGTATCAAAGGCAGCAGAGAGGTCCAGGAGTAGGAGTACAGAATAGTGTCCCTTAGTTTTGGCCGTTAGCAGATCGTTTGTTAGTTTTAGGAGAGCAGTTTCTGTGGAGTGTTGAGGACGAAATCCAGACTGAAGGGAATCAAGAAGGCTATTATCGGCAAGGTGGATGCTCAGTTGGTTGTAGACTAGACGTTCAAGGAGTTTGGATAAAAAGGGAAGCAAGGAGATGGGGCATAGTTTGTTAAGATCCAGAGAGGGCTTTTCAAGTATGGGGCTGACAAGTGAATGTTTTAGAGAGTTGGGGAAGATGCCAGAAGAGAGATTAAAGATGTGGGTTAGAGAGTGTAGAATAGAGCCAGAGGGTGAACGCAGTATTTGCGAGAGAACAGGATCCAGTGGGCAGGTGGTAAGATGGACGTTAGCAAGTAATTTAGCAACCTCGTCTATAGTGATGGGGTTGAAAGAGGGAAGTAATGATTGTACCTGTGGACATGAGGTGTAAGGCGTGGAGGGTATCTGAACAGTAGAGATCTCCTCGCAAATTGTATCAATCTTCTGTTTGAATTGATTTGTGATCTCCTGGGCATTGAGTGAGTTAGTGGGTAAAGGCAGTTGAGGACGAAGTAGAGAGTTGAAGGTAGAGAAGAGTTGACAGTGACGGGATGATAAGTTGTAATAAGAGTGATGAAATAGGTCTGCTTGGCAGTAAGGAGGCTGGAATTGTATTTTTGGAGGGCAGATTTATACTGGCTGAAATCTTTCTGGGACTTCGTCTTGTGCCACAGGCGCTTGAGAGGATGGCTGTGTTTTTTCAGACTTCTAGTATCATTTGTTTGCCAGGGTTGAAGAGGATGGGGCCTGATTCTGTGTGTAGTGAGGGGGGGGGCAGTGTGTCCAGTGAGGCTAGAAGTGAAGTGTTGTAGACAGAAGTGGCTAGGTCGGTGCAGGACAGGGGTGCGATTTTGTCTTATAGGTGGTCAGTCGCAGAGAAGAGAAGGGTTGAGATGGCGAAGGTTTCTATGGGTAGCCGTTAGGCGGTTGGAGGGAGAGGAGGCGGAGGAGAGGGAGAAAGTGAAGTTAATAAGGTAGTGATCAGAGAGAGGGTAAGGATAGTTGGAGAGGTTGCATGGAGTGCATAGGTGGGAAAAGACATGGTCAAGGGTATTGCCTTCAGAGTGAGTAGGAGCATGTATCCATTGCTTTAGGTCAAAGGGGGAGGTTAGACTGAGAAGTTTGGAAGTTGCAGGAATGTTAGTATTAGTAGGGATGTTAAAGTCCCAGAGGATGATTGTGGGGATTTCAGAAGAGAGAAAGTAGGGTAGCCAAGCAGAGAAGTCATCAAGAAAGGTAGATACTAGTCCAGGGGGCCGATAGATCACAGCTATCCTTAGAGAAATTGGGAGAAGAGACAAATACAGTGCGCCTCAAATGAGGAGAGTGACAGAGAGGGAGGTGGGTGAAGTTCTTGAAAGGTGCTATGTGGGGCTAAAAGGATTCCAACACCCCCTCCTTTGCGTCCACTGGGTCTGGGGGAGTGAGTCCAAAGAAGACCACCATGGGAAAGAGCAGCAGAAGACGCAGTGTCGGATTCATGAAGCCAGGTTTCAGTAATGGCGAGTAGATTAAATGAGTTAGCGATAAAGAGATCATGGAGAGAGGTGAGTTTGTTACAGACAAAGCGGGCATTCCAAAGGGCACAAAAGAAAGGTAGTCTGGTCTTGGGAAGAGGAGAAATGGGAACTAGATTGTGTGCATTGCGGCTGCAGCCAGAGGGTGTAGGGTAATGGGTGCGTTGAATACAGTTAAATGAAGGAGGCCCAGGGTTTGGGGATACATCACCATAGCTTAGGAGAAGCAGAAGGATGAGAGAGGTAATGTGGGAGTGTGATTTATATGAAGGGACATGCCCCAGTGGTCTGGAGTATTGGGTGTGTGGATTTAGAATTAGCAGGAGTTAGTGAGTGCAGTAATAAGGAGAGGACACGAGTGACGGTGATATATATAAGGTGTGGGGTGGAGGAGAAGTGTGCAGGAGAGTTAGTTTAAGGATAGAAGACACAGCTGTCAGAAGGAGTGGTAGAGAGTGCATTGGTAGAGAGTGCATTTTAGAAGGGGGAGAAAGAGCTGAAAATGTAAACAAGGCCACCTGTATGGTATTTTTCAAGGTGTTTTCTTGTGTTCCTTTGCTTTATGCATTCGCTGAAGTGCAGAATCAGAAGCGCTTCCACTTATAGAAATACCCCCACTTTGAGAAGGAACACCTGTGCCACCCCTTGGCAAACGTGTCTTTCCCAAGAGATGCTTAGTTATATACTGCTAGTGATAGGAGGGTGTGTGCTTCTAATTGCTAATCAGGGAGTTAATAAAAGATGGCTGGCTATGCAAAGCAAAATTCTCACTTCAGAAACAGACAGCTAATAAAGATAAGGAAAGGCCATAATTTAGGTAAGGCATAGGGAGGAAACAAAGATAGCAAAGCAATGTGGACAGTCTACAGATGGTTAAGCAATAGAGCATACCAGAGTTTGAAAAAAGCAAAAACAAAATATATATAGGAAAACGGTTTTCAGTAATGTGATTCTAGCTGGAGTTGCATCAGTAGGAGCATACTTTGAGAAAGAAGCCCACGTGCAAACGTGCCACCCCTTGGCAAAGCTAGTGGGCTGTAATTAAATGAATATACTTTATTTTGTCTTAGTGGGAGTATTACATCATAAATCTGCTGCAAGTTGGAGGAAGTTTTTTTTTTTTTTTATGTAGCGGCCTCACTCTCTCTCCATCTTTATCGGTTACACACCAACTCATGTCTAGGGGTTCCTGGGTTGTGAGAGTGAGATGCGCCACGGCCCATGTCCTCCCCATTGTAGTAGGGAGGTGAAGGCCACTGTACTGATGTTTCCTCGGGCCGGTGTGTTCTGTGAATGCACTGAGTCTGTAATTGCAAGCTCACCAGCCTCCCCTTTGCTTCCAGTAACTGGAGTTCACACACCGGAGAAAGGTCCAACACTTGTTTATTTGACACTCCAATAAGCAAAGCACAATAAACAGTTCTTTTGCAGCAAACTGGTTGGGACCTATAACCTTGCCAACGGTGGGGCGAGCAGATCGAGGCACTTCCTAAAGTTTAAGTTCTATGCCACTGTACTATGACCAGCGGCGCCTAAGCCAATCCGGCTGTTACAGAACAGGAAAGATGGGGTCTCTTCCAGCAACCCCTATGAACAGCAATGGAGCCCTCTTCGATGCGCTGTGGCCCCTATCAGGGGGATGTGTCCTCCCAAGAAAGTTCCCAGAGGCCCACTGTCACCGGGTTGGTGCTGCTCCGGGTCTCCAGTGGGTAACCTCTCTGGCCTCCTCACCTCAGGTACGAGTCCCTCCGCTCAGGGACCCTCGGACAGTCCACCCTAGCGGGACCCAGTCGAAGGTACTGGGCCCCAGGCCTCCTCGATAGTACCTCACCCCAGGCTAAAGGTGCCTGGGATGGACGCCAACATGACTCCGGACCAGGCCATGGGCACCTGGACCAGACTCCTGGATCTCCAGCACCCAGGCCGAAGGTGCCTGGGTGCGGGCCGCAACCCTCCTCCTCCGAGGACCTCCTTCTCCGCAAGACCTCGTGGTAAGGGCGTCTCCCCCTTTTATCTCCTCCCATCAACGGCCCGGCGGGTTCCCCGCCCCAGCCATACCATCTCCGGGAAGGGACAAAACAGGGAGCACTGCAGGAGATGATTCTACCTGAAGCCTGTGGGTACCCCGCCACCCACAGGCAAAGGAGAATATTACATCCTCCAATCCTCCACGAAACAAAAAGGGGTCTGAATCCTAACACAATTATACACCTGGGTCACACTATTCCCCAGGTGTATCCCATCAATTTGAGGACCCCGCTACACATTCCCCCCTGTGATTGAACGCTGGTCCCCAGCGTCAGGTGCACACCCATGCCTCCCATAAAGTGGTGACATGGAGTGAAACCCCTGAGGCAGTTCCTCTAAATTTTTCCCAAGTGCCAAGACCTGCTCAGGGAATGGGGAACATATAAACAACTTATGTCATAAAACACTTTAAACATCTGCATAATCACAACCCCTCTCCCACACTGTCTAAGAGCCACCCACTCTCAATGATCTTGATTGACGATTCTCCTGCAGGGGAAAGAAAAGAACAACATCCTAACATAATTTCGTGTCATTTGGCATGAGTGGGCCCGTCAGCCGAGAGACCCACTCACTCCAACAAGCAAGGTGATGTGTGTGTGAAACATTTTCAAACATTTGTTGCGCAACACTGCCACCTGGTGACAACGCCGCGGTCATGACACTCAACGAATCTTCGTTCTTCCAGCTTTTCCCTACTCTGCCACTATTCCCAAATGTCCTTGCCTTTGGCACATGAAGAAAAGGGGAAACACAAAAAAACACAACAGCCCCAAGTCTCCAATGAGAAAAAGAAAAGCCAAAATAAAAACAAAAGCAGGGCACAGTCCTGGGTGTCTGGGAATGGCTCTTCCAGAAAGTTCAAGTGCACAAAGGAAATAAACAGGAGTTCTTTTCTCCTATAAATAAAACTTTGGATCCGGCAGATACAGGGGTTTCAGGTGTTTGTCAAATGCCTCTATCGAATACTCGACATCTTCTCCTTCTCTTCTGCAAATGACTATCTTGTCAGCATGGATATGGCGCCCCAATTTCCATTCAGCTCTGCAGTCCTCAAACCTCTTAGACACTGCCGGCACACATCCCAGGTACCTGCGAGCATGAGGCACCTTCAACTTGTCCCACACAAACTCGTCATACCATCTTGCTCTCCAGACTTCCACCTCAAACAGCAAGTCCCGGGGCAGATACGGGTACTCCCACCCATATTCCCGAGCTACTTTGTGGCAAAACAGTCTCTGCAAGCGGGCCAAAGGTGGCATAGTGGCTTTCTCTCCAGTTCCAGGCAGCACAATAGCTTCCGGATGCCGAGGTGCCTTTACCAGCTCCCTGAAACTGACTTTCGGCGCTCTCAGAGAAGCGCGGGGTGTCCCCACAACCAAAGCAGGTGAGGTAACAGTAGATGAGGACACCGGTGGAGGGGTAGGTTCCCTCGTAAGCTGTGGGTCTTCCACCCGAGGCGTGCTGTCTCCTGTGTACATAGGTGAATCCCGTACCGCACGGGAAGCAAGAAGTGGTATTCTATCCCAGCCCTTGCAGCTGAACAGTTCGTCTATCTCGCCATCATCTCCGCAGTCAGACAGCGACTCTAGGTCGGAGGTGTCATACATCTCCGCAGGCAGATATCTTCCGGTGGACACAGAATCATCCTCCCTGGGGGGCTCCACCTCCAATGGGCCCCCGACACCTCCAACCACCACCACAGTCCCAGCCCCTGGCTCACCTGACCCTTGTAGAGGACTGGGATGTCCGGGACTTCCTTCTCGACCGGCGCCATCCAGGCCAGGCAAGCAGCGGGGTGAAGCTCGACCACGTCCATAGGATGCCTGTACTAGGCCAACTTTCCTCTTCGGGGGTGGGAGCAGAGAACTTGTGGCGACCGAGGCAGCATCCTCGGATTTTTCTCTGTTGGGCAGTCCATCGCCCTGGTCAGCGCGCACGGGAACCTCGACAAAGGCCTTGATCTCCCCTTCCGGAGTAGCGGTACCCGTGAGGTGGTTGAGGCGAAGGGCCCGGGGCCTTGCTGTGGACGACTCGACCTCAAAAAGGAATTCTCTGCACTCCTCACATCGCCCGAATGGCTTCAGGGTGACCACCAGTCCCGAGCAGCCGGGACAGATCACACCGAGGGCCTCCGTGTCTCTGCAAGTGTACAGAGCCAACCGCCCTCGGGGCCTAAGTCTTATCCCCGTGTCTGTGATGGGGGCAGCAAAGGAAGTCATTCTCGTGGGGTGAGGAACCATAATCCACGGGGCACTTGAGGTCATCCCGACTGTCTGCTGCTCCATCATGCACTGACCCCGCGCCGGAGTCTCCACGTGTATCCCCACACTTGGCCAGACTCCTCCCATGAGCTGTACATTTTCGCGGGCTTCCTCTTGACTCCGCCCACGAACGATGTCGCCATGGGGTGCCTCGTGGCGCAGTGCGTTAACAGTCCCCACGTGCAGTACATCACACGGCTGGACCTCTCCCTTTTTCCGCTCCTCCGCATGGGCCTTTCCCGTGTTAGGGTCATTTCCACAACTCCGAGCAGGGACGCACTTTGGCCAGTAATATGGCCGATCTGCTCGGAACTCCTCTGGGCAGCAAAGTTCAAATGTAGACATTCTCAAGTCCATCTTTAGAACACACTCTATCCCGGACTCACGAGCCCCCACGTGTAGCGGCCTCACTCTCTCTCCATCTTTATCGGTTACACACCAACTCATGTCTAGGGGTTCCTGGGTTGTGAGAGTGAGATGCGCCACGGCCCATGTCCTCCCCATTGTAGTAGGGAGGTGAAGGCCACTGTACTGATGTTTCCTCGGGCCGGTGTGTTCTGTGAATGCACTGAGTCTGTAATTGCAAGCTCACCAGCCTCCCCTTTGCTTCCAGTAACTGGAGTTCACACACCGGAGAAAGGTCCAACACTTGTTTATTTGACACTCCAATAAGCAAAGCACAATAAACAGTTCTTTTGCAGCAAACTGGTTGGGACCTATAACCTTGCCAACGGTGGGGCGAGCAGATCGAGGCACTTCCTAAAGTTTAAGTTCTATGCCACTGTACTATGACCAGCGGCGCCTAAGCCAATCCGGCTGTTACAGAACAGGAAAGATGGGGTCTCTTCCAGCAACCCCTATGAACAGCAATGGAGCCCTCTTCGATGCGCTGTGGCCCCTATCAGGGGGATGTGTCCTCCCAAGAAAGTTCCCAGAGGCCCACTGTCACCGGGTTGGTGCTGCTCCGGGTCTCCAGTGGGTAACCTCTCTGGCCTCCTCACCTCAGGTACGAGTCCCTCCGCTCAGGGACCCTCGGACAGTCCACCCTAGCGGGACCCAGTCGAAGGTACTGGGCCCCAGGCCTCCTCGATAGTACCTCACCCCAGGCTAAAGGTGCCTGGGATGGACGCCAACATGACTCCGGACCAGGCCATGGGCACCTGGACCAGACTCCTGGATCTCCAGCACCCAGGCCGAAGGTGCCTGGGTGCGGGCCGCAACCCTCCTCCTCCGAGGACCTCCTTCTCCGCAAGACCTCGTGGTAAGGGCGTCTCCCCCTTTTATCTCCTCCCATCAACGGCCCGGCGGGTTCCCCGCCCCAGCCATACCATCTCCGGGAAGGGACAAAACAGGGAGCACTGCAGGAGATGATTCTACCTGAAGCCTGTGGGTACCCCGCCACCCACAGGCAACGGAGAATATTACATCCTCCAATCCTCCACGAAACAAAAAGGGGTCTGAATCCTAACACAATTATACACCTGGGTCACACTATTCCCCAGGTGTATCCCATCAATTTGAGGACCCCGCTACGTTTACTTTTGCTGTGCATATACATGGGGGCAGCCATACTGTAGCTGGTCATTACATATGCAGACTCTTTCCTGTTTAGTATAATCCTGCACCTTGTAGCCTTTTATCTTATTGCAAGTCTACCAGAGAAGTCTCTGATCCTTGGAAAACAAAAGATTCTCTGCAGTCTCTAATGACATCAAACAATCAGAATGCTCCTAAAAGCCAGATACCATGTGATCCAAATTGCCTAGTCTGCAGTCACAGGAGAGCACATTTTTTCTGTATGCAAGGCAAGCAAGGGGTAATTTGAATACTGAAAATAGTGGTATACTGTACTTTGGTAATAACATGTCCTAGTGATTCATCTGAAGTGTGATAGGTCTGCCATAAGCAGCGAAAAGATGCTGGCTTAAATTGTCTGTACAGTCTTGTAAGTGTAAATATACCTTGATAAAAATAAAGTATGTGTCCAACACTGGTACTCAAAAATAGACACAGTGCAATCTATAATGTGATGTAATGCTGCATTACACTATACTGTTATTGATGGGGAATACAGTGCATATCACTTAATACTGCTGGGAATCCAACACACCAAGACTAATGTAAGTAATCCTTTTAATGCCTACAGAAAATGAAGGCGATGCATACAGAGTAGCAGTTTCCTGAAGAATGTTGTCTTATCCTGTCTCTTATTTACTACTTAGATTAACAGCTACATAAAAAGACGACATGGTCGGGAAGTAAGCTAAGATGAGCAACAAAAGCAGCGCTCGATGGGCCAAGTAACAAAATAACTTTTGGCAATTGTAGTGCTCAATATAGTTCATTTATTGGATGCACACTTGAGTTAAAAGACAACTGTCAGATGACAATGATGTAATTAAAATCAAACAAAATAAAACTCATTCTCATGATTGAAGTACTCCGAAATGTAATTCATCATGAGCGATACCGCCTCACTTCCTGATGACAAGGGGTTGACATCAATGAGTATACTTCATGGTCCCTGTGACAGGAGTGACTTTGGGTCGGGGGTTTGTGTGGCTCAGCTTGCCCTGGAGAGTTCTGGAGGCTCCTTGTCCAGCTTCCCCATCCCCTCTTATGTGTAAATCACCCTTTGCCTCTAATAGGGGCACAGGGTGAATGAGAAGAGATCCCCACTATGATCTGTACTAGTCGGACTCTCTTTACAGCCACACTAGAACCTTGTAAAATGTATATAATATGTGCTGTATATATGTATATATATAATGTGTGCTGTATATATTAATGAATGAATGACTTGTATAGCGCTACACATGCGAACTGAATCGCCTCTAGGCGCTTTTTGCAGCCCATGTCTGCTTGGCTGGTGCGGTCATTTTACCCCGTAGGATCTCGACACGCTTGGGACACACAGCCGTACACACATATATACATATATACTGGGCCAATTTGGACAAGATCCAATTAACCTACCAGCATGTCTTTGGAGTGTGGGAGGAAACCGGAGTACCTGGAGGAAACCCACGCAGACTCAGGGAGAACATGCAAACTCCAGGCAGATGGTGTCGTGGTCCGGTATATATAACGTGTGCTGTCCCATGCTGTTGGACTATTTGCTGTGATGGGGTGGGGTATGACTATTCTATTGTCTATTGTGGCTGCCTTAACTATTATGGGATGTGCAAGTATGTTTTCTGTGAGGAAAGAGGGAGGGGGGATTCCTTCAACAGCCCCCCTGCTAAGACTGTTTACTGATGAGAAGTTAAACACACCTGACCTGTATCACCATTGTCATTGGACAGTTTAACCCGCCCTGTTTCCCAAGGGTGGGAGGGATGTGTTTTGAAGAGAGATATTTGTGTGTCCATGTGTGATAATAAAGTTAGTTTGTTTAGCCACTCTACACAGAGGACTTTGACAAAGCGCAGGGCGTGAAACATGTAAGTCACGGTCACCACAGCAACAACGAGCCTGCGATCCGGCCCCGACCTCTGCTTACGGCTTTTGGAATTAGTGCACGTCACTCAGAGTGCCATCCAGGACGCCAGGTTGTATCTCGCTATACCAGTCTGCTTGACTGTTAACATCCAGCAGCGTGGATTACAGTACACCTTCCGCAGCACAGTGAGTTCTACACCTGACACCAACCAGCTGCTGTACCTCAGAGAGCTGTGGCTCTCCACTCTGTGTCTCTCCACTTGCCATACTAGTCTGCTTGACTGTCAACATCCAGCAGCGTGGACTACAGTACACCTTTTCCAGCATAGTGAGTTTTACATCTGACACCAACCAGCAGTTGTATCTCAGAAAGCTTTGTCTCTCCACTCTGTGTCTCTCCACTCGCTATACCAGTCTGCTTGACTGTCAACATCCAGCAGCGTGGACTACAGTACACCTCCCACAGCACAGTGAGTTTTACACCTGACACTAACCAGCAGTTGTCTCTCCACTCTGGTTTTCTCTGTGTTTTGAGCCATCCAGCCATCCGGTCATGATCGGGACCATGAAGTATACTCATTGATGTTAACCCCTTGTCATCAGGAAGTGAGGCGGTATCGCTCATATTACATTTCGGAGTACTTCAATCATGAGAATTCGTTTTATTTTGTTTGATTTTAATTACATAATTTTCATCTGACAGTTGTCTTTTAACTCAAGTGTGCATCCAATAAATGAACTATATTGAGCACTACAATTGCCAAAAGTTATTTTGTTACTGGTCCCATCGAGCGCTGCTTTTGTTGCTCATTTTTGTTTACTTTTCTCCAGAAGTTGGCAGCTGCACTGGGGTCCGGTCATTTTCTTACATTATTTATGACAAGACTATATATATGTCCCTCAATGACTGCCAGTTTTAGCGCTTAATGACTATTGTTTTTTCGGAAAGTAAGCTAGCATTTCAAGACAGGAAGGTGTGTAAAGGTATTCAAGTCATTCACACCATCTCAAATCACTTGTTAAAAAGATAGAAACTGTAAAAAAAGTACCCATGTGTTTGGCAATACAGTTATCAGTCTGTGGCTTCAGGACTTTATAGCTATGCTAACAGGTTTGGCAGGAAATGAATGTCTAGTGGAAGACCATTTGCTTGGAAAATCATTGGGTTACTAAGTACAGGGCTATCCCTAGTAACAATGCAGGGTAAATGGCTTTATTAAACAGGTTATGGTAGTAAAGTTTTGAAGATCATACTACAAGAAAACTAATAGGACTGAACTAACAGCTGGATTTTTTACTTTTTTTATCTTCCCCTCAAAATACATTCCCCATTAAGGGAAAGCTTTGAGAAGAAGGGAAACAGACAAATTAATTATGGACTGGCTGCACTGAGTTAAGTAAAATAAAGGCATTTAGACCACAGTTTAGAATACCAGAGGGGTGGAAAGTTAGACCCTCCATTCATAATTTTTTTTCCTTTTAAAGTTTTTTTATTTTAGATAGAATAATGAATAACAGTTACAGTATATCCGATAGTGACAATAACATACAATATTGAAGTACAGATCGATACGAGTGTGCATATTGCAATATATTTGCTATTCTATGAAAAAGAGCTCAATGTAAAATACGTTTTGGTCTACACCATAGAGGTATGAAAGAGGTGAACGAATAGTACACCATCCAATAGTGAGATATATTATAACCATGGGAATCAATTTTATATACATTTTATGATTGAAGAGTTTGGTTCTTCTTTAAACTAGGGTAAACAAGAGTCCATTGATCTGAGGATTCAGTTTACCCGGATCAAAACCATATCTTCAATTGTATAGTGCGAACATATACTGTAGTGTAAAAGGAAGGATTGAGTTAAGATAAATAGAGGTTCTCGAGAGAGTTATAGGGAAGAAAATTATAAAAATAAAAGGGGGGATGGGGACTAAAGCCCTGTACACACGATCGGTTTTACCGATGAAAACAGTCCGATGGACTTTTTTCATCGGACAAACCAATCGTGTATGGGCCCCATCGGTCTTTTTTCCATCGGTGTTAAAAAGTAGAACATGTTTTAAATTTATCCGATGGAAAAAAAACAATAGTAAATTACTATCGTCTGTGGGGAACTCCATCAAATAAAAAACCCACGCATGCTCAGAATCAAGTCGACGCATGCTCAGAAGCATAGAACTTCATTTTTCTTGGCTCGTCGGAGTGTTTTACGTCACGGCGTTTGAATTTTTTGACTGATGGTGTGTAGGCAAGACTGATGGAAGTCAGCTTCATTGGATTTCCGATGGAAAAATCCATAGGAAATCCGATCGCGTGTACAGGGCTTTATGGGAAGGGAAGACCACACAACTCCGAAGGCAAATTTCATATATGTTATTTTCCTGGGGAATCCATGAAAAGGCATCAATCACCATGACGAGAGGACTTGTGTATCAAATTTGTCAGGCAAATAATATGTGATCCATGGTTTCCAAATGTTATCAAACTTCTTCAGCTTATTTTTATCTAGCGCATCCATCTTAGCATGTATGAAAGATTGATTCATTCTCTTTTGGGCTTCTGCCAGGTTCACTACTGTTGATTTCCATGCGCTAGCTATTGTCTGCTTTGCGGCTGTCACGAATGAAAGGAATCGTTTATATTGATTCTGAGAAAGGGAAACTGGTTTAATATTGAGAAGGGCTGCCATTGGGTCCGGTAAAATGAATGCAGTCAAAAAATTTGGAGGCAATCCGGAAAATCTTTTCCCAAAATACACGCACGAGTGGGCACTGCCACCAGATGTGTATTTTTTTTCTAAACAACAGCTTAAGCAGAGATCTGAGCTATTAACTGCAAATTTGGCTAACCTAGAGGGAATTAAATACCAGCGAGAGAGTACTTTATATGATGTCTCCATTGCCAATACATTTGTGGAAAGAGAGCCAGTATTAGACCAAATATTTGCCCAAGTCTTATTATCAATCTTACAGTCGAGATCTGATTCCCACTTAGCAAAATATGATGGTAGGATTGTTTTTGATTTAGTGATCAATTGGGAGTAAATTATCGAGATGCGGCCTTTAGCATGCGGTTCTTTTAGGCATATTCTTTCAAATTGGGAGATATTGTGTAGGTTATCACTATAATTGAGGAGAGATCGTAAAAAAAATGTAATTTGCAAATATCTGAAAATTTCTGATTTAGGGAGTCCCAAAGTCTTGCATAGTTCTGTAAAAGGTCGGATTGAGGTTGTTGAAGTTAAAAATTGTACAGACACGTAAGGCCAGCCTTAGACCAGGCTTTAAATGTTCTAGAAAATATCCAAGCTGGGTAGAAGGCCGGATTTTTATGAAAGGAAAGAAGCGGGTTATGTGGAGATTGTAGACCATGTGAGCTTTTGTGCCTATCCCAGATTGCTCTGTTCATTTTTTATTGCTGCTTGTGACTCCAGTGGGGATACTTACTCTTACTTTTTATCACTTTAATACCAGAACCAAGGGGAACAAAGGGGTTCTTATAAATGGAAGGCTCAGCCAACAAATAATAATATAAATAACAATACAAGTATTAATAAATAATAAATACCCCACAGAAGGTATAACTCTTCCAGTGTGCTTCATAAACCAACACCGCCCTAGGTGGAAAGGAGCCCCTATACCAAAAGCTAAAGCTCTACCAGCTTTTTTGCCATCTATGTCCCATTGGGGGCATGTTCTTTTTCTTTGTTTGTTTTGTAAACTAAGATGTGTAATGAAATCACTTCAAAGTTAGTGGAATGCTCTCTAAAGCCCCGTACACACGGTCGGACTTCCATCGGACTTTTCCGTGGATTTTCGTCCGAACGGAGTTGGCCGGGCACACCCATAGCATACACACCACAGGACTTTTCTGCAAACTTTCCCTAAACTTTTTCCAACATCACGTGGTTTTTCTGCTCTTTACCACCACCCTTTGGTCAACTTCTGCTATTGTTGGTTGATTTTAACATTATTTGTTTTGTCCATCGGACAAAAGTCCGATGGTTTTCAGTACACACGGTCGGACTTTGCTCCATCGGACTTTTGTTGGCCAAAAGTTTGTCCGTTTGCAGATTGAACTTTTGTCCGATGAAAACTAAAAAAGTTTGTCCGATGGAGCGTACACACGGTCGGATTTTTTCGCAAACTTGCTCAAAATTAAGTTTTTGGCCAAAAAGTCAGACCGTGTGTACGGGGCTTTAGACAGATGTCATTTTAACAAGTTTGCCCACTGAATGATTTTACCTCAATTTCTGTACTGGTAGCAATTCAAAATTTTACTTCACATTCAGTGATCAACTCTCCCTACGGAGGACAACAGTGGCAATAAATACCTGACACAGGTTTCAATCCCTTTCCACCCTATTCACAACTAAATAAAAAAAAAAGGCTGAGAATTTGAGACAAGGCTAAGAATCTGCCAAAATTTCTCCAAACAAATGGAAAAAAGGAGTTTTGAGTGCTCTTTAGTTACAGTAGATGTAATACATTCAACATTGCTTTATTTGAAAACAATATGCTGTTTTATAAAACTTCTTTAAGGCCCCTTTTACATTTCTGGGATGGCTGAAAAAGTCCATGTCTGTTAAAGTATTGATGTACATAGGTTCTATACAGCAGATCATGGTAACCAGTTTCTCACACAACTTTACCCAATATTTATTGGCTGATAAAACCCAACAAACTTTTACAGAAAAAATGAAATTGCACATTAAATTGTGCATTAAAATTGCATAACACACATGGAATGGCGTGAATGCAGCCTAAAGAAAGAACACTTTTAATTTTTCATGTGTCCAAAATACAGAATTATAAAATACAGACATAATATCCATCTGCTGGAACATATCATTACTTTACGATAACCAACCTGTAAAATAATAATACAAAACAACAGCTCCAATTCTTCCAATCTATTACGATTTCTGCTGGCTTTCAACAACCAGCTCCTGAATACAGGAAGAAAATGTAACAGACCTTCCATCATTTTATTTCCGATTGCTCATCCAGAGTCCAGAACTGTACACACGATGACAGGGATTTACAATCTGTTTACATCAGATGGTAATGACAAATGGATAACTTGAATCTTGCCATCCTGTTTCCCCTGGCACATATTCATCTTTATTTGTGCTTTTTGTTCTTTTATGATTTGGCTCTTCACTGATATTTACAGAATGCAGCACACATTGTAAAACAAACCACTTGTCTCCCGATTCAATAAAAATGTGCAACGTGTAAACATGCTGCTAATTAGATACAGACATTTTGGAATGTCAGTAAGGCTTAATAACCTACTGCAATTAGTATATACTGTATCATGATGCACGAATATTGGCAGACGTTTGTACCCAATGAATTAAACAATTACTAGTATATTCGCATTTAGCAACCATGCAACCTTCTCCATTAATTACGGGTAACTGAAACTGATGCACATTTTCAGATTTAATATTCAAACTATAGGCAATTATAGTTCATTATTGTACCACAAATTTCTCAAAATAGCAAATGATGGCAAAAAACTGCAACAGTTTATGTATTTAGTGTGCTTTCTATATAGACATATGTTTGTCTTTCTATACCAAAGCCAGCCAGCCGGTTTATATAGCAGGTCATCACTTTTAACAAGATACCAATTTCAAATCAATTAACTGTTTTCTCACATATAATTGTAAAATGCATATTTACATGAAGAACTGTGAAGTAAAAGGCATGAGCTGGCATAGAAAAAGGGGTATGGCTGCCTCTGACTGCTAGTCTCTCAATTACTGTTCTGCTCACTTCTTTCCTTGCTGGAGGGAAAGCTGTGCCTGGAGACCTGCAGTACAAAGATCTCCTTGCTTAAAAGAGAAGTATCATTTTTTTTTTTAACCCATCATACTTACCATCATACTTACCTATGTGGATGCAGCATCGGTCTGATGCTGCATCTGTCCCCCGGCATCTCTGCACTGAGAACCGAGCCATTGAACACCGCCGATGGCTCGGTTCTCTCAGCTCCTCGAGCGGAGAAATGCTGCCTGTCAGTCAGCAGCTCTCCTCTCCTCCACGCTCACTGGAGCGCTGAGCTGTGGGGGGCAGGGAGCAGCCATCTCAGTCTCTCCGCGGCTCGCTGAGAGTCTGAGACAGGCATTAGCCCAGGCACCTGGCGGATCCAAACTTTATTGTCGTGATGACGCAGTGCCTGGACTGATTCCAGTGACGTCAGCAGAGAGCGCACTTCAGACAACTCTCTGCTGGAAACGGGTCACAGGAGTGCAAAACGAATTTCACTTCTGTGACCCATAGGAAAAGCCCAGCCAAACGAGCTCAGGCTGGACTTCTCCTTTAATCTATTAGTTGGATCTGTGCTTTCTGATCCTCTCTTGATGCTGCTGCTTTTTGAATATTCCTTCAGCAGTCATTAAATCACCAGTCATCAGAGAGGCAGATCTGAATTTAAAAAAAGCAAAGTCCTGCCTCTATCATGGGGATGCCCTCCACACAGAGACAATGCAGAACAAAGTATAGTAAGTCAGTAACGTGGGAAAGATCAGCTTTGGAGAGCCCACGGGCAATATGGATGACTAGGCCTTTGCCCTCAGCTCCACTGATCGGGATCTTAAATATGTCCTGGACAACTTTCTTATTAGAAACTGCTTCTACAGCTGTAACCAGATGGATTCATCAGTACCTGATGGATACATTGAATAATACTTAGTGCAGCTGATGGTTCAAAAGGACTTTAACCCTTTTCTTAAACAAATGTAGCAGCTTTTCATCATTGCAAATAGGTAAAGCAGGTAAATCAGGTGGAATCATTCCATTTTTCCCACTTATCTAGCACTTCACACTTACAGTAGGTTTCTACCTTCCCCATAGTGATTCTCTTTGGCTGTCGGAAATAAGAACAGCCTGTTCTCTACTGCAATTTAACTATGGAAAGCTACATTTGAAGAAAATATCACTGATTGGTTGCTCTGATCTACAACAGTCATTTCTTCATGCCTTCATTTTGTTAAGCGCTGCGCAAACTGTTGGCGCTATATAAATCCTGTATAATAATAATAATAATTTCTAAACTGTTTTATAGCTGGAGCTTTCAGTGTGTGCAGAAGAATGTGCAAGTGACACAACAAGGCACAATTCATCCTGTTGTTACTTTATAATGATTATAGTAACCCATCAGATGAGTAAACAAGCAAGTATGTTACAGGAAGGAGATTTAAATAAAAAATGCACTGTTGGCTTATTTTATGTAGCCTACCATGCTGTCATTAAAATGCTACTCATATATAGTGAGGTATAATGGTAGGTTTATTTTAACAGTAAAAGAGAATAACAGAAAAACGCATTTCAAAAAAATTATAAATTGATTTGCATTTTAATGAGTAAAATAAGTATTTGACCACTTTGCAAAAAAAAACGTAGTACTTGGTGGCAAAACCCTTGTTGGCAATCACAGAGGTCAGACGTTTCTTGTAGTTGGCCACCAGGTTTGCACACATCTCAGGAGGGATTTTGTCCCACTCCTCCTTGTAGATCCTCTCCAAGTCATTAACCACTTGCTTACTGGGCACATATACCCCCTTCCTGCCCAGGCGAAATTATAGCTTTCGGCACTGTCACGCTTTGAATGAAAATTGCGCGGTCGTGCGACGTGGCTCCCAAACAAAATTAACGTCCCTTTTTTCCCACAAATAGAGCTTTCTTTTGGTGGTATTTGATCATCTCTGCGGTTTTAATCTTTTGCGCTATAAACAAAAAAGAGCGACAATTTTGAAAAAAAAACACAATATTTTTTGATTTTTTGCTATAATAAATATTCCAATTTTTTTTTCTCAGTTTAGTCGGATACGTATTCTTCTACATATTTTTGGTAAAAAAAAAAATCGCAATCGCGTTTATTGATTGGTTTGCGCAAAAGTTATAGCGTTTACAAAATAGGGGGTAGTTTAATGGCATTTTTATAAAAAATTTTTTTTTTTTACTAGTAATGGCGGCGATCAGTGATTTTTTTCGTTACTGCGACATTATGGCGGACACATCGGACACTTTTGACACTATTTTGGGACCATTCACATTTATACAGCAAACAGTGCTATAAAAATGCACTGATTACTGTATAAATGTGACTGGCAGGGAAGGGGTTAACACTAGGGGGCGAGGAAGGGGTTAAATGTGTGCCCTATTAGTGATTACTACTGTGGGGGGAGGGGACTGACTGGGAGAGGTGACCGATCTGTGTCCCTATGTACAAGGGACACAGCATCGGTCTCCTCTCTCCGTGACAGGACATGGATCTGTGTGTTTACACACACAGATCCATGTCCTTGTCTGTGTAACGGCCGATCGCGGGTAGCTGGCGGACATCGCGGCCGCCAGGCACGCGCATCGGCATGTCAGTGACACGCCTGGCACGCGCGCGCGCCACCGGCGGCGCGCGTGCCCCCCAGTGGCCGGAGGAGCGGAGGCCATAAAAAGACAGCCTCCCGGATTTCTAGAGCCACTTTGTGGCCGTATTTTGTATATGGCCCTGCTCAGAAGAAGTTAAGGTTTCGAGGCTCACGTTTGGTAGCTCGAATCTTCAGCTCCCTCCACATATTTTCTATGGGATTAAGCTAGGCCACTCCAGGACCTTAATGTGATTCCTTTTGAGCCACTCTTTTGTTGCCTTGGCCGTGTGTTTTGGGTCAATGTCATGCCGGAATACCCATCCACGACCCATTTTTAATGCCCTGGCTGAGGGAAGCATGTTCTCACCCAAGATGTGACAGTACATGGCCCTGTCCATCGTCCCTTTGATGCATGCAGTGAAGTTGTCCTGTCCCCTTAGCAGAAAAACACCCCCAAAGCACAATGTTTCCACCTCCATGTTTGACGTGGGGAAGGTGTTCTTGGGGTCATAGGCAGCATTCCTCCTCCTCCAAACGTAGCGAGTTGAGTGGATGCCAAAGAGCTAAATTTTGGTCTCATCTGATCACAACACTTTCACCCAGTTCTCCTCTGAATCATTCAGATGTTGATTAGCAAACTTCCAACGGACCTGTACATGTGCTTTCTTGAGCAGGGGGACTATGTGGGCGCTGCAGGATTTCAGTCCTTCACAGCGTAGTCTGTTACCAATTGTTTTCTTGGGGACTATGGTCCCAGCTGCCTTGAGATCATTGACAAGATTCTCCCGTGTAGTTCTGGGCTGATTTCTCACCGTTCACATGATCATTGAAACTCCACGAGGTGAGATCTTGCATGGAGCCCCAGACCGAGGGAGATTGACAGTTATTATGTGTTTCTTTTATTTGCGAATAATCGCACCAACTGTTGTCTCCCTCTCACCAAGCTGATTGGCGATTGTCTTGTAGCAAATTCCAGCCTTGTGTAGGTCTACAATCATGTCCCTGACATCCTTGCACAGCTCTTTGGTCTTGGCCATGGTGGAGAGATTGGAATTTGATTAATTGATTGCTTCTGTGGACAGGTGTCTTTTATACAGGTAAGCTGAGATAAGGAGCACTCCCTTTAAGAGTGCTCCTAATCTCAGCTTGTTACCTGTATAGAAGACACCTGGGAGACAGAAAACTTGCTGATTGATAGGGGATCAAATACTTCTTTCACTCATTAAAATGCAAATCAATTTATAACTTTTTTGAAATGCGTTTTTCTGGATATTTTTCTGTTTCAATGGTTTTTATTAATCATTTACGTAGAATGTTAAAGAACCATCAAATAAAGCAGCGAACAAATTCTCACGAGCTCCACATGTATTGAACATAGAATAAAAATAATGCAAAATAAAAATAATAAAATTATTCTGGTTAACCAGAAAACAAGCATCTAAGCATGGAAACAGTACATCAATGCATCAAATGAATGCTATGCTAAATACAAAACAAATATGGACCCAACTTATGGGTTAGGTCCTTAATTGTGGCCGCCCTACAGAACATAGCTAGTGCTGGAAGCCGGACAGTGTCCGAGGTCGAGATATTGGATTACCTCGGAATCTATCTGTACTTTATAGAAGAGTCATTCCAACAGACATCTCACACGTTTCATGTATATAGGATAACTAGGTCACTGCGTAGCATTCCAGCTAGGGTAACATCACAGCAAGAGAATCTGGGTAGCTTGATACCATAACAAGTAAGATTAGTTCAACCTAACTGCCCCATGTAGGGGAACCTATAATCAATAATATTTCGAAAGAGGTCTAGGTTAACCAAAAAAAGAGGAAATCAGGAAAATTGTGGAGGCAAGGTGCCAAAGGGAGATGAAGAAGAAGAGGGAAGAGGGAAAGGTGGGTCCATCTGGGAATCTTTGATCGATCGTCTGAAGAGATAACTTTATGTCTCAGGGGCCTGTAGGTAGGTGAGCCAGGGAGACCATGTTTTCTCGAAAAGGGGTTGTTTGTCATTTAGAATGCTCACTATTTTCTCGTTTAACATGATCTAATTTAATTTGCGTTTCAACAATGCTAAGTCTACAATGGGGCTTTTCCAAGCTGACACAATAGCTATTTTCGCTGCTAAGAATATGTAAAATATCAAAGTCTGAGTGTGTCTGGGGATATTGTCCACTGGCTTGTTTAGGAGGGCGACTGAGGCATCTTTGATAATATTTACCATTGTGGTCAAAAATATGAGCGAGTGGACCCTGATCCTTTTCTGGATATTTTTGTTGTTATTCTGTCTCTCACTGTGAAAGTAAACCTATCATTAAAATTATAGACTGATCATTTCTTTGTCAGTGGGCAAACGTACAAAATCAGCAGGGGATCAAATACTTTTTTCCCTTACCGTAGCATATTTTTTATCCTACATTATGAAAATGTAACAAATACAAAATGTAAGAGCTGTAACTATGCGGTTCACCATGGCACCTACCACTTATAAACCTGCAGTGGTAAATGTGGCTTAACCAGAAAGGGAAGGCATCAAGTATATGTATTTTTGACACACAAGAAAACAAACCTTTCCTTCAAGTTCCTCGTTCTTATTCTGTAGCATCTTTATAACTTCGCTATGCCTTTGTCTTTCGATCTCAACTTCCATATTGGTTTCTTCAAGAAGCCTTTGCTTTGTTTCCTCAAGCTTCTGTATGAACCTCTGACGTTGATTTTCCAGTTCATTCTGGATCTATAGAATGAAATGTACAATACTGTAAACACCATGCTAACCTCAAGATATGTGTGTTTCCTAGAACAATATAACAGCATCAACATTGTGCATATACTATATATCTATAGATACACTATATTACCAAAAGTATTTGGACGCATGACTTTACACGCACATGAACTTAAAGTCTTAGTCCGTAAGATTTAATATTGAGTTGGCCCACCGTTTGCAGCTATAACAGTTTCAAATCTTCTGGAAAGGCTGTCCACAAGGTTTAGGAGTGTGTCTATGGGAATGTTTGACCATTCTTCCATAAGCGTATTTGTGAGGTCAGACACTAATGTCAATGAGAAGGTCTGGCTTGCAGTCTCCACTGTAATTTATCTCAAATGTGTGCTATCGGGTTGAGGTCAGTACTTTGTGCAGGCCAGTCAAGTTCCATCACCCCAAACTCGATCATTCATGTCTTTATGAACCTTGCTTTGTACACTGGTGAGCAGTCATGTTGGAACAGGAAGGGGCCATCCCCAAACTGTTTTCACAATGTTGGGAGCATGAAATTGACCAGAATGTCTTGGTATGCTGATGCCTTAAGAGAAATTCACTTGAAATAAGGGGTTAAGTGCAAGCCCTGAAAAACAACCTCACACCATAATCCCCCCCCCACGAAATGATTTGGACCAGTGCACAAAGTAAGGTCCATAAAGACATGGATGAGCGAGTTTGGGGAGGAGGAACTTGACTGGCCGGCATAGAGTCCTAAACTGAACTCAATTGAACACTTTTGGGATGAATTAGAGAGGAGACTGCGAGCCAGGCTTTCTCGTCCACATCAGTGCCTGACCTCACAAATGCGCTTTTGGAAGAATGGTCAAACATTCCCATAGACACACTCCTAAACCTTGTGGACAGCCTTCCCAGAAGAGTTAAAGCTGTTGAACCCTACGGACCAATACTGGGATGCCATTAAAGTTCATGTGCATGTAAAGGCAGCAGTCACAATACTTTTGGTATTATAGTGTGTATATATATATATATATATATATATATATAATACTGTATATAATATATATACATTATATATACAGTATCTCACAAAAGTCAGTACACCCCTCACATTTTTGTAAATATTTTATTATATCATGTGACAACACTGAAGGAATGACACTTTGCTACAATGTAAAGTAGTGAGTGTACAGCTTGTATAACAGTGTAAATTAGATGTCCCCTCAAAATAACTCAACACACAGCCATTCATGTCTAAACCGCTGGCAACAAAAGTGAGTACACCCCTAAGTGAAAATGTCCACCTTGGGCCCAATTAGCCATTTTCCCTCCCCGGTGTCATGTGACTCGTTAGTGTTACAAGGTCTCAGGTGTGAATGGGGAGCAGGTGTGTTAAATTTGGTGTTTTCGCTCTCACTCTCTCATACTGGTTACTGGAAGTTGAACATGGCACCTCATGGCAAAGAACTCTCTGAAAAAAATAATTGTTGCTCTACATAAAGATGGCCTAGGCTATAAGATTGGCAAGACCCTAAAACTGAGCTGCAGCATGGTGGCCAAGACCATACAGGACAGGTTTCACTCAGAACAGGCCTCGCCATGGTCGAACAAAGAAGTTGAATGCACGTGCTCAGCGTCATATGCAGAGGTTGTCTTTGGGAAATAGACGTATGAGTGCTACCAGCATTGTTGCAGAGGTTGAAGGGGTGGGGGGTCAGCCTGTCAGTGCTCAGACCATACACCGCACGCTGCATCAACTTGGTCTGCATGGCTGTCGTCCCAGAAGGAAGCCTCTTCCAAAGATGATGCACAAGAAAGCTTGCAAACAGTTTGCTGAAGACAAGCAGACTAAGGACATGGATTACTGGAACCATGTCTTGAGGTCTGATGAGACCAAGATAAACTTATTTGGTTCAGATGGTGTCAAGCTTGTGTGGCAGCAACCAGGTGAGGAGTACAAAGACAAGTGTGTCTTGCCTACAGTCAAGCATGGTCGTGGGAGTGTCATGGTCTGGGGGTGCATGAGTGCTGCTGTCACTGGGGAGCTACAGTTTATTGAGGGAACCATGAATGCCAACATGTACTGTGACATACTGAAGCAGAGCATGATCCCCTCCCTTCAGAGACTGGACCGCAGGGCAGTATTCCAACATGATAACGACCCCAAACACATCTCCAAGACTACCACTGCCTTGCTAAAGAAGCTGAGGGTAAAGGTGATGGACTGACCAAGCATGTCTCCAGACCAAAACCCTATTGAGCATCTGTGGGGCATCCGCAAAACGGAAGGTGGAGGAGCACAAGGTCTCTAACATCCACCAGCTCTGTGATGTCGTCATGGAAGAGTGGAAGAGGACTCCAGTGGCAACCTGTGAAGCTCTGGTGAACTCCATGCCCAAGAGGGTTAAGGCAGTGCTGGAAAATAATGGTGGCCACACAAAATATTGACACTTTGGGCCCAATTTGGACATTTTCACTTAGAGGTGTACTCACATTTGTTGCCAGTGGTTTTGACATTAATGGCTGTGTGTTGAGTTATTTTGAGGGGACAGCAAATACAGTTGTGCTCATAATTTATGATTTATTGGCCATTTTTCCGAGAATATGAATGATAACACAAAAGCTTTTCTTTCACTCATGGTTAGTGTTTGGCTGAAGCCATTTAATATCAATCAACTGTGTTTACTCTTTTTAAATCATAAACACAATAGAAACGAATGACCCTGATCAAAAGTTTACATACCCCAGTTCTTAATAGCGTGTATTACCCTCTTAACAATGACAGCTTGAAATCTTTTGTGGTATTTGTGGATGAGGCTCTTTATCTTCTCAGATGGTAAAGCTGCCCATTCCTCTTGGCAAAAAGCCTCCAGTTTGAGATCTCCCCAGAGTGGCTCAATGATATTGAGGTCAGGAGACTGAGATGGCAACTCCAGAACCTTCACTTTATTCTGCTGTAGCCAATGACAGGATGACTTGGCCTTGTGTTTTGGATCATTGTCATGTTGGAACGTCCAAGTACGTCCCATGCGCAGCTTCCTGGCTGATGAATGCAAATATATATTTTTTTGATAACATACTGCATTCATCTTGCCATCAATTTTGACCAAATTTCCTGTGCCTTTGTAGCTCACACATCCCCAAAACATCAGCGATTCACCTCCACGTTTCACAGTAGAAATGGTGTACCTTTCACCATAGGCCTTGTTGACTCCTCTTCAAATGAAGTGTAGCGCCCCCCTGGGTCTACTGGGAGCAAAGAGGTACCTCCAGAGACAGGGAGCGAGCTTACATTCACCCCAGGGCTGAGTCCATGGCTATAATGAGAAGTTAGAACAAATGTGGGCGCCAGTCACTTTAGTATTTTTCAATGCTTTAATGAAGAACTTTAAAGTAGTAGTAGGATAGAGTGTTAGGGGAGGTTTCAGATACCTTTAGCAGATCACTTACAGACTCCTTGAATCCAAAGACAAAAAAACTGCTTTCTTTTAGAAGATCTTGAATACCTGGATAGGTCTCTCACACAGACCTAGCAACCGGTATGGTTTTCTGGATAAGCCTCTCTCACAGGAGTTAGCAGCCAGTAGAACTCCTGGACAAGCCTCTCTCACAGACTTAGCAGCCAGGAGCACTCACGGATAAGTCTCTCTCACAGACTTAGCAGCCAGGAGTTAGTTACCTTGATTTAGATTTGTAGAACAGCTTCACAATACCAGAACCTTTAAGCCGACCCGGCAGTACTGTGAGGATAGTTTAGATGTAGGTGCGTCCTCCAACCGAGTCCCCAGGCCCTCCTCAGAGACCAGCCTTCATCCTGGTTCTCTCCAGCAAGGGTCCTCCCCTGGAGCTCCTCAGCTTGGCGCGGCTTCTTCCAAACAGGCAAGACAGCCTAGGACCACCTCAGGATTAGTAGGCCCCAGACAGGCTTCTGGGCCTACTTGCAGAGCTTGCAGCAATGTAGCCTCAGGCCCAGAGGGCCACGAGGTGAGAACTGAAAAAAGCACATGGCGGCTGTCCCATAAATACCCCCTCCCAGAATGCACAGCGGTCAGGAACCTCCTACTGGGCTGTTTCTGGAAAAAATAATATTCATTACAGTTCAGTCAAAAACGAAATTTACATTATAGCCCCTTTTTTAGGAGAAGGGGGCTACAGAAGCGTTTATGGTTGTGGACAAAAAGCAAAATTTTAGTCTCATCACTCCAAATGACTTTGTGCCAGAACGTTTGAGGCTTGTCTCTGTGCTGTTTGGTGTATTGTAAGCGGGATACTTTGTGGCATTTGCATAGTAATGGCTTTCTTCTGGCGACTCGACCATGCAGCCCATCTTTCTTCAAGTGCCTCCTTATTGTGCATCTTGAAACAGCCATTCCACATGTTTTCAGGGAGTTACAGTCATGGACGAAATTGTTGGCACCCCAGAAATTTTTCCAGAAAATCAAGTATTTCTCACAGAAAAGTATTGCAGTAACACATGTTTTGCTATACACATGTTTATTCCCTTTGTGTGTATTGGAAAAAAACAAAAAAAGGGAGGGAAAAAAAGCAAATTAGACATAATGTCACACAAAACTCCAAAAATGGGCTGGTCAAAATTCTTGGCACCCATAACTTAATATTTGGTTGCACACCCTTTGGAAAAAATAACTGAAATCAGTCGCTTCCTATAACCATCAATAAGCTTCTTACACGTCTCACCCGGAATTTTGGACTACCCCTCCTTTGCAAACTGCTCTAGGTCTCTCTTCTTGGAAGGGCGCCTTTTCCCAACAGCAATTTTAAGATCTCTCCACAGGTGTTCAATGGGATTTAGATCTGGGCCCATTGCTGGCCACTTTAGAACTCTCCAGCGCTTTGTTGCCATCCATTTCTGGGTGCTTTTTGACATATGTTTGGGGTCATTGTCCTGCTGGAAGACCCAAGATCTCGGACGCAAACCCAGCTTTCTGACACTGGGCGCTACAGTGCGACCTAAAATCCTTTGCTAATCCTCAGATTTCATGATGCCTTGCACACATTCAATGCACTCAGTGCCAGAGGCAGCAAAACAACCCCAAAATATCATTGAGCCTCCACCATATTTCACTGTAGGTACTGTGTTCTTTTCTTTGTAGGCCTCATTCTGTTTTCGGTAAACAGTAGAATGATGTGCTTTACCAAAAAGCTCTATCTTGGTCTCCTCTGTCCACAAGACGTTTTCCCAGAAGGATTTTGGCTTACTCAAGTACATTTTGGCAAACAGTAGTCTTGCTTTTTTATGTCTCTGTGTCAGCAGTGGAGTCCTCCTGGGTCTCCTGCCATAGCGTTTCATTTCATTTAAATGTCGACGGATAGTTTGCGCTGACACTGATGCTCCCTGAGCCTGCAGGACAGCTTGAATTTATTTGGAACTTGTTTGGGGCTGCTTATCCATCATCCGGACTATCCTGCGTTGCAACCTTTCATCAAATTTTCTCTTCCGTCCACGCCCAGAGAGATTAGCTACAATGCCATGGGTTGCAAACTTCTTGATAATGTTGCGTACTGTGGACAAAGGCAAATCTAGATCTCTGGAGATGGACTTGTAACCTTCTGATTGTTTCCACAATTTTGGTTCTCAAGTCCTCAGACAGTTCTCTTCTCCTCTTTCTGTTGTCCATGCTTAGTGTGGCACACACAGACACACAATGCAAAGACTAAGTGAACTTCTCTCCTTTTTATCTGCTTTCAGGTGTGATTTTTATATTGCCCACACCTGTTACTTGCCCCAGGTGAGTTTAAAGGAGCATCACATGCTTGAAACAATCTTATTTATCCACAATTTTGAAAGGGTGCCAAGAATTTGGACCAGCCCATTTTTGGAGTTTTGTGTAACATTATGTCCAATTGCTTTTTTTTCCTCCCTTTTTTGGTTTTGTTCCAATACACACAAAGGGAATAAACATGTGTATAGCAAAACATGTGTTACTGCAATACTTTTCTGTGAGAAATACTTGATTTTCTGGAAAAATTTCTGGGGTGCCAACAATTTCGGCCATGACTGTATGTATTTCACCTGAAGTTATTTGTGGGTTTTTCTTTGCATCCCGAACAATTTTCCTGGCAGTGAGTGGATGAAATTTTAGTTGATCTACCTGACCGTGGTTTGGTTTCAACAGAACCCCTCATTTTCCACTTCTTGATTAGATTTTGAACACTGCTGATTGTCATTCTTAATTCCTTGAATATCTTTTTAGATCCCTTTCCTGTTTTATACAGTTCAACTACATTTTCCCGCAGATCCTTTGACAATTCTTTTGCTTTCCCCATGACTCAGAATCCAGAAACTTCAGAGCAGCACTGGATGAACGATGCAAGAGTGTGTCAAGAGTCCAGAAACTCATTGACCTTTTATTCACACACACTAATTAACTAATTACAAGCAAATATATCACAGGTGAGGAAGGTTACTTGAGGCTGGGTTCACACTTGTGCGACACGACAGCCGTCCTTCTTTGGATACGACTTTGCCTTGCGACATGAAGCCGACATATGTCCGACTTTCAATGAACAGGGATCCGACTTGGATCCCCGCCAATACCAGGCACTGTGTTTGGTATGAATCTTGAGGGGGAACTCCAGGCCAAATTTTAAATAAAAACCGGCATGGGTTCCCCCTCCAGGAGCATACCAGGCCCCTGGGTCTGGTATGGATTTTAAGGGGAACCCCCTACGCCAAAAAAATGGCATGGGGGTTCCCCCAAAATCCAAACCAGACCCTTATCCGAGCACGCAACCTGGCAGGCCGCAGAGAGCGGCCCCCCTCCCTCCTGAACCATACCAGGCCGCATGCCCTCAACATGGGGGGTTTGGTGCTTTGGGGCAGGGGGGCGACCTGCTGCCCCCCCCACCCCAAATCACCCTGCCCCCATGTTGATGAGGACAGGGCCTCTTCCCGACAACCCTGGCCGTTGGTTGTCCGGGTCTGCGGGCGGGGGGCTTATCGGAATCCGGGAGCCCCCCTTTAATAAGGGGGGCCCCCAGATCCTGGCCCCCCACCCTATGTGAATGAGTATGGGGTACATCGTACCCCTACCCATTCACCTGGTGGAAAAAAATGGCAATAAAAAAACACACACAGGTTTTTAAAGCAATTTATTGCACAGCTCCGGGGGTCTCTTCCGTCTTCGGGGGGTCTCCGGTGTCGTCTCCGTCGCTTCCTCCCGCTGTAATGCTTGGCTGTTCGCTCCACAGCGATTTATATAGGCTTCTCATGACGTCACAGTCACATGTTCCGGGTGGCCCCGGAGCATGTGACTGTGACGTCATGGGAGCATGTGACTGTGACGTCATGAGAAGCCAATATAAATCGCTGCGGAGCGAACAGCCAAGCATTACAGCGGGAGGAAGCAACGTGTCAACATCGAGAAGGAGAAGAGGGAAGAAGATGCCAACGGTGATGGAGAAGACCGGCACCTCCACTAGCAAAAGAGCTGGAAGAAGATAGTGGAAGAAAGAAAGAACCAGAGAGCGAGGGAAGAAGGCGACGGAGAAGACCGGGCCCCACTAGCAAAAGAGCTGGAAGAAGATAGCGGAGGCCCGGCAGAAGGAAGGAAGAATCAGAGAGCGCAGATACCCCCGAAGTCGGAAGAAGACCCCCGGAGCTGTGCAATAAATTGCTTTAAAAATCTGTGTGTGTTTTTTATTGCCATTTTTTTCCACCAGGTGAATGGGTAGGGGTACGATGTAGCCCATACTCATTTACATAGGGTGGGGGGCTGGGATCTGGGGGCCCCCTTATTAAAGGGGGGCTCCCGGATTCCGATAAGCCCCCCGCCCGCAGACCCCGACAACCAACGGCCAGGGTTGTCGGGAAGAAGCCCTGTCCTCATCAACATGGGGGCAGGGTGCTTTGGGGTGGGGGGGCCACAGGTCGCCCCCCTGCCCCAAAGCACCAAACCCCCCATGTTGAGGGCATGTGGCCTGGTACGGTTCAGGAGGGAGGGGGGCCGCTCTCTCGGCCCCCCCCTCTTCCCCTGCGGCCTGCCAGGTTGCGTGCTCGGATAAGGGTCTGGTTTGGATTTTGGGGGAACCCCCACGCCGTTTTTTTGGCGTAGGGGTTCCCCTTAAAATCCATACCAGACCCAAGGGCCTGGTATGCTCTTGGAGGGGAACCCATGCCGGTTTTTTATTTAAAATTTGGCCTGGAGTTCCCCCTCAAGAGCAGCACAGCACAAGTCGCATGCCAAAGTCGGATCATGCAAGACTGCGGTCCGACTTTGATCCGACATCAATGATAGTCAATGGGCTGAAGTCGGATCAAAGTCGGACCAAAGTAGTACAGGGAGCATTTTCAAAGTCGGACCAACATGTGTCAACCAGTTAAGACGGCTCCCATACGGAAACATTGATTTTCACACATCATGCGACATGAGCTCCCAATGTCGGAGCGTTTGTCGCCCCAGTGTGAACCCGGCCTGAACAGCCATTCAAACCCCTTTGTGTCAACTTGTGTGCATGTTATCAGGCCAAAATCACCAGGGTATGTAAACTTTTGATTAGGGTCATTTGGCTAGTTTCTGTTGTGATTATGATTTAAAAAGAGTAAACACAGTTGATTGATAATAAATGGCTTCAGCCAAACACTAGCCACGAGTAAAAGAAAAGTTTCTGTGTTATCATTCATATTCTCTGAAAAATGGCCAAGAAATCATAAATTCTGCCAGAGTATGTAAACCTATGAGCACAACTGTATACACTGTTATACAAGCTGCACATTTACTACTTTACATTGTAGCAAAGTGTAATTTCTTCAGTGTCTTCACATGAAAAGATATAATAAAATAGTTACAAAAATGTGAGGGGTGTACTCACTTTTGTGAGATACTGTGTATATACATATATATATATATATATATATATATATATATATATAAAATAGAAATGTGGGCCACAGCAACCAATTACACTGTCTCATTCCTCGAGAGCAGAATTGTAAATAAATAGCAATTTCTCATTAGTTATGACTTTTTTGCTTCACCTATAGAGTAGAAATAGCAGTTTTAAGATTTCAGTTGCTGGTTTGTTTTACTTCTCAGTGAGCTTAGCAGCAACATACTCCCACCAGAATGCCCTGTAACTCTCAATGATCATGTCCATGGAAAGCCAAAAGATTGTGTCTTCGTACCTCGATAAATTCTTCATAATGTTAAATAACTAATAACCAGGACGTCTATTATGTGACATCTGTCTTGTGGGATAGGCTGAAGACACAAACAACCATCTACTTTTGGAGATTTCCATTAATAAAACTATTTGAGCTTCTCAGATTTATGGAGTAGAAACAATAGTGTCCAACCATAACAGAATCATATTTTTGGGTGAATTTGACTATTAGCTAATGCAAGAGGAAGCAAGTGGATGGCTAAAATAAGGGAAAATCAGGATTGTGATTAGAGAATCAAACAGTGTGTTCTCTATTGACAAGACTAGGTAGGCGTAATGCAGGCCAGACATGCACAAAATGTAGTTTGTAATATTACTACCACAGTGGGAACATGCTCATCATACCATGAGAAAAATGTGGGCTTTGAACACATAACACAGGAAATCTAAAATTACATTCAATCTCCAAGTACTGAACTAACAGCACATAAATTATCAAAAGCCCCTAAACTTAAATGTGTGTTCTGCAAACTGACAGAAAATATGATTTTTCTGGTTTGTTCCATATATTTATATATATAAAGAATCCTGCTCCTTTAAAGCATGTTATATGACACAGTGCTTGTCCTGTGTCATTTGGCCCCCTGTAACACCTAAAAAACCTGGCTGATCCAGTTTCTCCCCACCCCTCTGTAAACTGACCACGGTGTATCATGACTGCTGAGACCAGACACTGTGGTCCGTTTTTGTGCCTCTGTCATCAGCAGCCTGCTATCTGCTCTCCTCTCTGCTACTGTGTCCTCCTCCCCCTCCCCTCTCTGTCTGTGTGTGAGCCACCCCTCCCCCCTTCTGCTGCTCTCATAACACTAACCTGTATACACCATCATCACTGCCTCCTATTGCAGTGTCCCCCTCTCTGAACGATTTATAAATATAAATGCTGTAAATACCTAATTTAAGAGCCGAGATTGCGATCACATGACCAGCCAGCTCTCTCCTCCTCTCCACCTCCACTCCAGACTGAGATCAGCAGAGGAATCTCAGCCCCGCCCACTGCATTTCTCAGAGGAGGAAAGGAGAAAGCTGGCAAGTCATGTGATCGTGATCTCAGCTGTAAAATGAGGTATTTACAGTGCTTATTTTTATAAATCACACAGAGGGGGATACTACAATAGGAGGCAGTGCTGACGGTGTATACAGGTTAGAGTGGCTTAACAACCACTTTAACTGACAGGATCATAATTTTTTATGTAATTTCCAGTAAAGGACTGAAGGGTTCAATGTTTTCAGTATGGGTATGTCAACAACCATCAATTAAAACTATTATCTACTGTTTCTTATCATATAAGTTTTATACATTTTTAGATTTGACTCTCATGCCGCGTACACACGATCGATTTTCTCGACGGTGAAAACACCATTGAGAAAATCGACGGGAAAAACGAGGAACGGCTTGTTCCCCTACACACGGCCGTTTTTCCCGACATTTTTTCTCTTGGTCAAGAAAAACGACCGTGTGTAGGCTCCCCGGCAGTGTTTCCCTATGGGAAAATTGCCGCGGTTATAATGCCATGAATCACAACGAGAAAAATTAGAGCATGTTCTAATTTTTCTCGTCGTGATTAATGCCGTTTTTCTCATCGGGAAAAATGATCAAAAGCCCACACACGGTCGTTTTTCTCGTCAAAGAGAAAAAATTAAATTTTTCCCGACGAGAAAAATGGTCGTGTGTACGCGGCATTAGAAACATAGAAAAAAGTGATGGCAGAAAAAAACCTTGTAGTTCATCGAGACTGTCCATTTTTTTTCCGTCAACTTTATTGTCTATAGAGTATAGATCTATGTTTGTCCCAAGCATGTTTGAAGCCATTTACGGTTGACTGTCTCACTACCAATCACTCTCGATACATTTTGTCCCCCAGGCCTTTGATAATTTTTGTTCCCTGTCTCTTGTTCTATTTTATCAATATCTTTCTGTAAGTGAGGTCTCCAGAACTGGACACACTGGGGGAGATTTACTAAAACTGAAGCACACAGAATCTGGTGCAGCTGTGCATAGTAACGAATCAGCTTCTAGGTTTTATTGTCAAAGATTAAAGTGTTACTAAACACACAAAAGTAAAATCTGTCTGTATATGCAGAATAGCATGCTTGTCATATTGCATGTGTAGCGCTACCCCCAGTTAAGAGAGCCGCTGGATTTGTTTCGGGCCCTGTGTACAGCACCGCCAACCCCCGGCAATCTACTCGACCCACTCTGGCACAGCTAGTCTAGGGATTGTTCTTTTATCACAATCTAATGCCGCGTACACACGATCATTTTTCCCGTCGGGAAAAATGACATTTTTTTTTTCGCCGAGAAAAACGATCGTCTGTGGGCTTTATGCCGTTTTTCTCGTTGAGAAAAACGGCAGGAAAAACGACGAGAAAAATTAGAACATGTTCTAAATTTTCTCATCGTTTTTTCCATCATTTTTTTCCGCGGCAGTTTTCCCATAGGGAGACACTGCCGCGGAGCCCACAGACGGTCGTTTTTCTCGTCAAAGAAAAAAATGACGGGAAAAACGGTCGTGTGTGGGGGAACATGCCGTTCCCTCGTTTCTCATTTTTTTTCATGCCGTGATTCACGGCAGTGTTTTCACCGCCGTGAATCACGATCGTGTGTACGCGGCATAACAGTTTATGCACATAATCTATTTGTATTGCAAGGGTAACCTCTTTGCATAAAGACAACACACTGATAGCAACAGATAAATTATAACGTTTCTTTTCTTTGGGTAAAAGGCATAAGGATAACACATAACACATATATGTCTGCAGAGCCCTGCAGCAGAAAATATAACACAGGCGATTACCCGCCAAGTACACCTATCTCTAACTATGCGCCCTTATGGCGCAGCAACCAAAGTTCTAACTACGGATCAGGCCTGACCCAGATCTAAACTCAGTCTCTAGAAGAACAATTTCTTTGCATGCAACTTGACTGGTGGTGCACAACAGGAATGGTAATTTGTAATCCAAAGGGTAGAAAAATAAAAAGAAGAATAAACCCCTCACAGGAGACTACTCAACTCAGTTCCGCCACTAGTCTCCTGTGGGGCAGTAAAATAGAACCCGGAGGGCCAAGGCAGTCTCTAGGCCGAATCAAAGTACAGTCTATATGAATGAGCAGGTGCTCGCTCACCACTCCGGACGCGATCCCAGTCCGGGACTTCCACCTACTGTGTCTCCGCACACAGTATCCGCAACGACTGGGTCTCCGGTCCAACTGATGTCCAAACTCGACAAAGTCAGGTGCCACCCAAGCTCCGCAGTGGGGTGGAAGGCTCTCTGGAAATTGTGCAATGCCCTGGCTTCCGGGCCTGCACTGCAGCAGATCCGCACAGGAAGACCTGTTGATTGCAGCGCGGTGTCCAAAGAGGCCGAGCTCAGCCTCGCCCTCTTCTTATATAGCCCCTCCCATGAGTCTCTGCAGTGGCTAAATGCACCCTGGGTGTTGAACGGGGTTCTGGGTAACGTAGTCCCGGGGCCTTAAAGGATATCCCGCTACACACTCCCCCCACTTAAACTCTTTGGTCCCCAAAGATAACATCAAATTATAGTACGCACAACATCAGCCAAAGTTGCGTATGATGTTGGCAGAGGAAATTCCCACCAAAAATAAGGAGGTGAACTTCCCTGCCCACAGGTCACACTATCATTAGTGTCCTGCCTAACTGTGCCAGAGAGTGAGTTGGGGTTGCCCCCCACCAAATGAACAGTGGAGGGATTAGGGTCTTCCATACTCCTCCTGGCAGTAACCACAGTGTCTTCCGAGCTCCTCCCCATCTGTGGGTAAGTTAATCTTCTGGGAGGCTTTATGGCCCTTTCGCATTCTTTGTCCTCTTGGGTTTTCTGGTTCAGCTAGAACAGGTTCCTCTTCTGGAACCGACTCTGGAGTTTCCATTGGTTCAGGAACACTTGACTCCGGAGCAGGGAGGTACATGGAATCTCTTGAATCCTCTTCAGGGAGTATGTCACAGGCATTTTCCCAATAATCCGACAAAGGGCTGGACGGGATGAACTCCGTAGCTTCTGCATTCAGTTTGGAGTTCACTGGAGATGATGGGCACCCGGTTGACTCCTTCACCGGGGCCCTCTGAAGTTTTCCGCCGGCTTGCGGTTATTCCGGTTTTTTTTCTTGGGACTGGAACACACTTTGGCAGCATGGCCAACCCCTCCACAATTGAAACAAGTCATGTCCCCCCAATCTTGTAAGGATGCGGGCGCTGAGGTGTTTGGGAACAGTTCCTTCCTTGGTCCTTCCCTCTCCCTCTCTGGTACCCCTGGATCCTTTTTCATCAGAGAGGTCAGCATCTCCAATACCTGGGACATCTGTGACTTTAAGGTATCTACCTCTGAGTCTCTTTCCAGGGTCATGGCCGTCCTGACCATCACCGGAGGAGGGTTAACTGGCTCAACTGGTTGGTTCCTCTTCTTCTCCTTCAGAATAGATTCTTCCTCTCTGACCACTCGGATTAAGTCGGGGTACTCCAGGCTCTTCCCGTCCTGTCTTGTATGTAGCGCCAAGGCGATGGGGTCCAGGGGCTGAGATCCTCTCATCACCTGCTGAACACGGGCCTCATCCACCTTCCGTGGGTCGATCCCCTTCTTCAGTATCACCTTATGCAGGATCTTATCCAAGCGCCTCATGAACACTGACAGTTTCTCTCCTGTCTTTTGGTAGCAGTGCTCCAGCTGGTAATTGAGCTCAGTGATTTTCTCTGTCCCACCTAACACATTCTGCAGAATGTCCAGATAATCCTGCGCATCACAGTCTGTCTTGCTCATCTTGAGGTTGGGTATGGCCTCTAGAGCAGGGCCCTTTAAACTCTCAGCAATTCTCTGCTTCTTTCTGTGGTCTGGGACTTCCCATTCTTCTAAGGCCTGAGTGGCACCGTCCAACCACTCTTCAAACCCCTCTTCACCCGAAGGTACAGGTTTCCTACCAGAGAATATTCTGTGTTTTCTGTATCCTGACATTTGATAGTCTGTAGGATCCTTCTTACACTGGGCTACAATCTCCCCCAGGACCGCGCATAATTCTGCACTGAGGGTGGCAGGCAGTGACCCGGAGCTCTCTTTAGCCTTCCGGTTTTCTGCTTTTGGGGACTGCGGTGGGGATACCTGTGGAGATGATGGTTTAGGTGTCTGACCCCATCCTCCTGGTATGAGTGGCAGCGCATGTATTAAGCTATAGGTCTGATCATCCATCGCTCTTATACTTGGACTCTTGAAATGTTCTGGGATTTCATTCATCCATGCTATTAGTGCGTGGGTCAGTGTGGAATCCATTCTGACATCCATCACCCATACCTTCTGGTTCGGGGACAGTGACGTTACTAGCCGCTTCACCGCTTCTTCTTGCCAGGTCCCTGGGAGCTCTATGACTACTGCCGTGGCTGAATCTGTGTAGGCCGCCTTTCACCACTGTTCTACTTCCAGTGGGTCCATGCTGGTACTTTTGGCGCGTTACTTGCTGCAACAGGATCCCGGACGAGCCCCCCACGTGTAGCGCTACCCCCAGTTAAGAGAGCCGCTAGATTTGTTTCGGGCCCTGTGTACAGCACCGCCAACCCCTGGCAATCTACTCGACCCACTCTGGCACAGCTAGTCTAGGGATTGTTCTCTTATCACAATCTAACAGTTTATGCACATAATCTATTTGTATTGCAAGGGTAACCTCTTTGCATAAAGACAACACACTGATAGCAACAGATAAATTATAACGTTTCTTTACTTTGGGTAAAAGGCATAAGGTTAACACATAACACATAAATGTCTGCAGAGCCCTGCAGCAGAAAATATAACGCAGGCGATTACCCGCCAAGTCCAGCTATCTCTAACTATGCGCCCTTATGGCGCAGCAACCAAAGTTCTAACTACGGATCAGGCCTGACCCAGATCTAAACTCAGTCTCTAGAAGAACAATTTCTTTGCATGCAACTTGACTGGTGGTGCACAACAGGAATGGTAATTTGTAATCCAAAGGGTAGAAAAATAAAAAGAACAATAAACCCCTCACAGGAGACTACTCAACTCAGTTCCGCCACTAGTCTCCTGTGGGGCAGTAAAATAGAACCTGGAGGGCCAAGGCAGTCTCTAGGCCGAATCAAAGTACAGTCTATATGAATGAGCAGGTGCTTGCTCACCACTCCGGACGCGATCCCAGTCCAGGACTTCCACCTATTGTGTCTCCGCACACAGTATCCGCAACGACCGGGTCTCCGGTCCAACTTATGTCCAAACTCGACAAAGTCAGATGCCAACCAAGCTCCGCAGTGGGGTGGAAGGCTCTCTGGAAGTTGTGCTAGGCCCTGGCTTCCGGCCCTGCACTGCAGCAGATCCGCACAGGAAGACCTGTTGATTGCAGCGCGGTGTCCAAAGAGGCTGAGCTCAGCCTCGCCCTCTTCTTATATAGCCCCTCCCATGAGTCTCTGCGGTGGCTAAATGCACCCTGGGTGTTGAACGGGGTTCTGGGTAACGTAGTCCCGGGACCTTAAAGGAGACCCCACTACACATGCTGTGGAACTTAAGGTGTTAATCCTCTGTAATATGTAAAAAGGCTCTTTGATTCTGTATGCACAGATCCTCCCTTTCCTGCAGGGTCTCTCCAGGCAAGGTCAGATAAGACCCAGTCAAAGTGGTCACCCTGCACACGCTCAGTTTGGTCTCTTTTGCTGGAGAGAATATTTCCTTGTTATTCTGAGCTTTTCAAGTCACATGATATTGACATCACACATGTGGGTGTGTATACAGATCCTAGTTGACAGCCCAGTCCCTCCCTCCTCCTCCATGCCCAGTAACTAAAAAAGAACTCAGTGGGTGGGATGTCACATCTTGATTGATGGATGATCCACCTCCCATAAACAGCATGAGGACACAGGCTGTAGTGGAAATCTCGTCTTACCTGAACACTCAGCACTCAGGCAGACCCTGCAGTTTATCACGTGACCGTGGTATACAGATCAGCTAAAAAGGTATATAGTGGCAGCAGGGCTTTTTTTCTCAGAAAAAAGGTGCAGGAACTCACCCTCTCTGTCCAACTCCCCGCCCCAACCACACCCAAACTCCGCCCCAACCACACCCAAACCCGCACCCAGCCACACCTTCCTAAGAGGAGAGAGTTACAGCAGCACCAAAAGATTATGAGTTAAAGCTTAGAACTGTGTATCACATAAGGCAAATTCCCCAAATTCCCCCACAGCTCACCTCTCATCACAAATCTCCCCAGCTCTCCTCTCATCACAAATCTCCCCATAGCTCACCTCTCATCACAAATCCCCCCACAGCTCACCTCTCATCACAAATCTCCCCACAGCTCACCTCTTATCACAAATCCCCCCACAGCTCACCTCTCATCACAAATCTCCCCACAGCTCACCTCTCATCACAAATCTCCCCACAGCTCACCTCTCATCACAAATCCCCCCACAGCTCACCTCTCATCACAAATCCCCCCAAAGCTCTCCTCTCATCACAAATCCCCCCACAGCTCACCTCTCATCACAAATCCCCCCACAGCTCACCTCTCATCACAAATCCCCCCACAGCTCACCTCTCATCACAAATCCCCCCACAGCTCTCCTCTCATCACAAATCCCCCCACAGCTCACCTCTCATCACAAATCTCCCGACACCTCACCTTGCATCACAAATCCCCCACAGCTCACCTCTCATCACAAATCTTCCCAGCTCACCTCTCATCACAAATCCCCCCACAGCTCACCTCTCATCACAAATCTCCCCAGCTCACCTCTCATCACAAATCTCCCCATAGCTCACCTCTCATCACAAATCTCCCCATAGCTCACCTCTCATCACAAATCTCCCCACAGCTCACCTCTCTGTACAGCTCACCTCTCTGTACAAATTCCCCCAGCTCACCTCTCTGTACAAATCTCCCCACAGCTCACCTCTCATCACAAATTGCCCACACACACACACACTTTCTCAGCTCCCCTCTCTGCACAAATTCCCCCAAGCTCTCCTCTGTGTACAATGTTCTCCCCTCTGCTAAACACACACAAACTTTACCTCTCTGCACATATTCCCCTCCCCCACATACTTTCATAGTGCACTCCTCTCTGAACGAACTCAGTCTCTGCAAAAGTTCTCCCTTGTTTTCAGTGATAGATCCCTCACCTCTTCCTCCATCACTGCACTCTGTGGTACATGCAGGCTTTTTTTTCCTGCACAGTGCAGTGGACCGGAGAGCTCCCCCTACTGTAGCACAGAGCTGAGGAGGTGTTTCAGGGCTCTGTACTACAAAGGCCGAGTTGTGGCGGCAGGCAGGGATGGAAGCTTTCTCCCGAATCACTGCAGCAGCTGAAGGTTGGGATCGGAAGCACTCACCAGCGATCAAGGGCAGCAGCCTGGAGTACCCAGCACTAGCAGAGAGAAGCCTGTAGAGGAAGTGCGCTGTGCAGAAAACTTCCTCTACTGGCTTTAGTATTAAATGACAGGCAGGAGAGGAGAGGGCTGCCAGAGGTTCCGGAACGCAGTTCTGCTGCGTTCCGGCAGAAAAAAAGCCCTGAGTGGCAGTATTTTAACGTAAAAAGATTTATAAGCTGTGGGCACTGCGTGGGGGGGTTCAGGGCAGATGAACTATTTTTATATTACTGGGTTTAGTAACACTTTAATTGAACAAGTTGAAGTTAGAAGCTGATTAGTTACTAAGCACAGCTGCACCAGACTCTATATGCACCAGTTTTAGTAAATTTCCTCCTATATAGGGGAATTAGAACCCTCTTTCCTCCTGCTGGTGATCCCTCCAGTGATGCATCCTAGAATTCTATTTTCAAAAGGAGTCTATTCTGACTCCTAAAGTAGGGTGACCAGACATCCCCGTTTTCAGGGGACAGTCCCCGGATTGAGAACACTGTCCCCGGACCAAGTCTGTCCCCGGTTTTGTCCCCGGATTGGATTTGAACAGAGGCTGGGGAAATTTCAAAGACAGTCAGTGCAGAATTAAAAAAAAAAAAATTCTGAATTACACCCCCTGCTCCACCGCTCCTACTAGCTTAGGGGGGTGTATTTTTTTCCATTGTCTGTGACCCTCTCTGATGATCATGTGCTGGTCGGAGCGGAGGGAATATTTCTTCAGTTTCGGGTGCATGCCCATTCAGCTCCGCTCGCATGTTCTTCTGCCTTGGCTCATGTCCCGGCCAGCCGCCTGCCTGCTTATCTTCTTGCCTTCCCTGGTGGAGTGATCTTCCTCCTCTCCCCACCCAGTAGTAGCCGGGGCCTGGAGAGTAAGACTTGACAGGCTGTGAGGCGGGCGGTGATCAGAGAATCGTTGATTGCCGCCATTACTAGTACAAAAAAAAATATGTCCCCGGATTTCATTTTAAAAATCTGGTCACCTTATCCTAAAGGAGATTTCGGTACTTGGAATGTACAGACTAGTAGCTTTAGGAAATGATCAGCAGATAGTAGTATATTGAGGGCTGCCAGTTGTCCCCCCTTTCTAAGAAAACTTAGATAAATTACCTAAGAGGAATCATCTCAGTTAGATGATAAAACAACAACAAAATGAATCAGGCTTCTCCAACGTGTATTTTTTTTTCTACAGCCTATAGTAGGGAAAATAATAAAATTGTGAAAATTATTAGAGACCGTAGGGTTGATTTACTAAGCCTGGAGATTGCAAAATTTGGTGCAGCTCTGCATATAAACCAATCTCCAGGTTTAGTAGACTCCCCATGGAGTCTGTGATATGTTCTCCCATTCTCTTTTTCAAAGGCCTCATAGTGCATCCAACATATTGTTTCTTACACATGGCACACTTTTGTCGCAGTTCTTGTACTTCATAGTATATATTTTCTTAGTTGTTATAGAGATAAACTCTTTTCCCATTGTAGTGAGCCACACAGATTTACTCATTTTAGTTTCTAAAAAAATAACTTGGTAGCAAAACTACCTTAAACCTGAGTTCCCTTACTGATACATCTGATACTATCAGTCAGTACTTGTGAATATATTTGGAATCAGTTTTGAGGATAGACATAAAGGGGGTGACTTACTAAAACTGGAGAGTGCAAAATCTTGTGCAGCTCTGCATGGCAGCCAATCAGTTCCTAACTTCAGCAAAAAAATGGAAGCTGATTGGTTTCTATGCAGAGCTGCATCAAATTTTGCAATCGGCTTTCATTTTTTTTTTTTGTCAAAGCTTAAATGAACAAGCTGAAGTTAGGGTACTTTCAGACATGCGGATCCGGCAGGGATGCATTCCTTTCATATACACTTGCTCAGCGGGTATCGCTCCCTTGATCCCCGCTGAGCCGGCGGATGACAGGGCGGTCCCGCACACTGTGCAGGGACCGCCCTGTCAGATCTCCGCTCTCCCCTATGGGGGGGTTCGGATGAACACGGACCCTCTGTCCGTGTTTATCCGTTCTACAAAGGCAGACAGATGGAAAAATAGTTTTTCTCTCCGTCTACAGAATCTGAGCATTGCGGACACGGATGAGACCGGGTGTCAGCGGATGTTCATCCGCTGACACCCGCTATCTCATAGGGATACGTGTATGTCCCTTTTTCATCTGTAAACGGATGGATGAAAAAGCGGACATACGGTCGCATGTGTGAAAGGGGCCTTAGAAGCTGATTGGCTGCCATGCACAGCTGCACTAGATTCTGAGTGCTCCGGTTTTAATAAATCTTAACTTGTCCATCCATTGTCTCTAGGAACCAGCATGGGAAGAGTTAGCAGTGTTCTATTTCCAGACTATTGACAGAGTGGTTATTGGATTAAGAAGGGCTGATGTAGGAGCCAGCCTTTTGTCTGGGGAAGCTTTTTGGAGTTACCATTTAGGTGCTAAAATGCCAGAATGTCTCAGTTATCACTGGGATATTGATTTTTTTTACAGAATATTAAAGAAAAATTGTGTATGTATATCTTTTTTATTGTATGTATATTCTAGTATAAAGAGTTTTAAAGAATAAATTCATCTTTGAAAAAAATAAATAAAATGCATTTATTTTTGCAGGAAAAAAATGTGCATGTATTCTTTTTTTTCACAGAAGCCTGTAAAGCATTGCACCTACAATCAGTGGATTGTGTGTGCAATGCCAGGCTCCTGTAGACTCTTTCTCCAGGTTCCTGCCCATATTGAGGTACGGAATTTCAGTTAGAGAGATGGAATGGACTAATGCCGCGTACACACGACCGTTTTTAATGACGAGAAAAATGCAATTTTTTAAAATGGTCATTAACCACTTGCCGCCCACCCTATTGCAAATTGACGACGGCAAAGTGGTTTCAATATCCTGACTGGGCGTCATATGACGTCCTCAGGATATTGAGCCGGGGGCGCGCATCGTGGCGATCGCTGTTGCGGGATGTCAGTGTGACACCCCGCAACACCGATCTAGGTAAAGAGTCTCCGACGGAGACTCTTTACCACGTGATCAGCCATGTCCAATCACGGCTGATCACGGTGTAAACAGGAAAAGCCGGTGACCTGTCAGACGTGAGTAGAGGAGAGCCGATCGGCTGCTCCTCTGACAGGGGGGGTTTGTGCTGATCGATTATCAGCGCAGCCCCCTCGAGGATGCCCACACTGGACCACCAGGGATGCCACCAGACCACCAGGGATGCCCACCACCAGGTATGCCACCCTAGACCACCAGGGATGCTAATCAGTGCCCCTAATGGATGCCAATCAGTGCCCACAATGGATGCCAATCAGTGCCCACAATGGGCATCACTGATTGGCAGGCATTATTGTTTGGCACTGATTGGCATCTATTACTACAACACATTACAGTACAGTGCCACCTATCAGTGCCCATCCATGCCACCTATCAGTGCCCATCCATGCCGCCTATCAGTGCCCATCCGTGCCACCAATCCATGCCCATCCGTGCCGCCAATCTGTGCCCATCCATGCTGCCTATCTGTGCCCATCCGTGCCGCCTATCTGTGCCCATCCGTGCCACCTACCAGTGCCCATCCGTGCCGCCCATCGGTGCCCATCAGTGCCGCCTCATTGGTGCCCATCAGTGCCGCCTTATCAGTGCCCGTCAGTGCAGCCCCATCAGTGCCCATCAGTGAAGGAGAAAACTTACTTATTTACAAAGTTTTGTAACTGAAACAAAAAAAAACATATTTTTTAAAAAATTTCCGGTAATTTTAAAAAAAAATTAGCAGAAAATAAAAATCGCAGAGGTGATCAAATACCACCAAAATAAAGCTCTATTTGTGGGAACAAAATGATAAAAATTTAGTTTGGATACAGTGTAGCATGACCGCGCAATTGTCATTCAAAATGCAACAGCGCAGAAAGCTGAAAATTGGTCTGGGCAGGAAGGTGTATAAGTGCCCAGTATGGAAGTGGTTAAAAATGTTCGTGTGTGCGCTTCCGAGTATTTTTCACAACGTGAAAAATGGGCAAGGAAAAATTGGAACATTTTTCTCGTCGTTTTTCACATCGTCGTTTTTCTCGTCATGAAAAACGGCCGTGTGTAGGCTTTAACGACGTGAAAAAAATGCGCATGCTCAGAATCAAGTATGAGACGGGAGCCCTCGTTCTGGTAAAACTAGCGTTCGTAATGGAGATAGCACATTCATCACGCTGTAACGGACTGAAAAGCACGAGGCCGAAAAGCGCGAATCGTCTCTCAAAAACTTCACTAACATGAAGGGTGGCGCCATCCGAATGGAACTTCCCCTTTATAGTGCCGTCGTACGTGTTGTACGTCACCGCGCTTTACTCGAACATTTTTTTCCACGATAGTGTGTAGGCAAGGCAGGCTTGAGAAGAATCACGTCGAGAAAAATGCAGTTTTTTTCAATGACATTAAAAACGGTCGTGTGTACGCGGCATTAGAGTGCGGTGATTAAGGCCTCATTCACACCATGGTGCAGAGACATCAGTTTTTCTGGACGCGTGCAGCAAGGGCACGAAAGAAAAAAAAAAGTTCTCTAGGGGCTCGTTCACACCATACTGAACTGAACTGAAGGGAAAATAGAGACATTAGTTTTCATGCACGTTAACATGGGTTTTCATCCGCGTCAGTTATGTGTCATATTCATACCATTGTTAATGTCATGTTCCCGTGCATAAAACTGCATACACGTTGCAGATTCCTGCTCAGAGAAAACCTACACGTTGTGGTGTGAACAAGACATATAGAGAACCATTGTTTTGTTGTGCCCTTGCAGGACCCATGCAGAAAAACTGATGTCTCTGAGGCCTTAGGCTGCATTCACACCTCAGCTCATAAAACGCTTGTAAAACGGCCGAAAAAACATCTGAAAAACACCCAACAAGCAAAATCCCATTCATTTCAATGGCACTTGTTCACATCTGAGTGTTTTGTCACCTGAAGCAAAACGCCTGAAAAACGCCTTAAGCTCAAAAAAGAACATGAGCTTCTTTGGGGCAGATTAAAATCGCTCAGGTGTGAATGCAGCCTAAAAGTCCCCTCCACAGATCTCTGTGAAGGAACTATGCGGCTGTGTGGGTGGAGCCCCACACAATCACACTAATTTCAAATGAAGCAGTGGAGGAACCCCTGTATGTTGTCACAGGGGGGTTTGCATAGTACCATGGTAAATATTACACCCTAAATATGGGTGTAACATGTTGCAAAAGGTGGAGTTAGTCTTTACCTCATTTAGCATGCAGATGGTAAATACTTAGTAAATTGGTTGCAATGGGTTACTCCTCATTATACTTTCCAGGCAATAAAGCCAAAGGGTGAATTCACACATAGTGCTGTGACAGGCATTTTACTTCATTGTAAGATGCCTGTCACTGCAAGGACACACAGGAAACAGTTGCTTCCTATGTGTCGCATTCACGATGCAACGCAGCCTATGAGAAAGCATCACACCCTGATGTGAAACGCGTTAGCCCTTGCCCTGTATGTCCTTTCTATGTTTCTATGTTTGATTGCTTTTTGATGGATTTTGTACATTTTCCTTTGGACTTTTTGGCATTTTAATTTTCTTGTAAATTAGATTGTATAAGGTCTTTAGTAAGAGGCATGGTGAGTTTTTTGAAGTAGTAATTTTTCATCACAATTTTTTTGAAAATTAAATAGAATAAAATTTGGGTTTTTTAAAAAAAAATTCTTACATTATTATTATTATTATTATACAGAATTTATATAGCGCCAACAGTTTGCGCAGAGCTTTACAACATCAGGGAAGACAGTACAGTCACAATACAATTCAATACAAAGGGATCAGAGGGCCCTGCTCGTTGGAGCTTACAGTCTAGAAGGGAGAGTCAAGTGAAACAAAGGGTAGTACATATAGGTGTCCATTTATAAAGCAGTGGAAAATATCCACTGCTCAGTTCTCCGGCATTCACAGAGGAGATCGTTCTCCTTTTGTGAAGTGACGCGATCTACAAACGCTTCAAACAGTGGAGAATGCCCCCTGATACTGTAATCTTGTGAGACTCTATGAGATTATAGTACCAGAAATTCACTAAAACACAGAGATGTCAGTGATAAATTGACAATGCTTAGTATGTGGACATTCCCGGAGGAAACTGCTCTCCTCATCGACCTAAAAAGCAATTTCCCGACTCGTCCAGTACAGATCACATGCAATAAAATAATCACATGCTCCATGGTGTAGTTTTCCAGAAAAATTTATTTATAAAACAAGTAGTAACTCACAGTTTTAGATAGCACAATACAGCTTCACAAACGTGGGGACATCCGGTCTCGGCCATGACCGGAAGTGACAACACCCGACTCCTCCCTGACGTGTTGCGTCACTGAACACATGACTTCATCAAAAGGTATCTGTACTGGACGAGACTGGAAATTGCTTCTTAGGTCGGTGTCGTTTTGCCTTGGAATTTCTGGAAACCTATTGATTGCTGTGGAATCAGTACTCCATCTACAGAGAGGCTTGATTTGACCCGTAGGGGTTTCTGGAGGAGGTGAGAGGCTGGGGCAAACCAATAGCGCACAACGGATGGTGGAAATTAATTGGATTCCTTGCACATGCACTTTATTTGATGAATTGTTTTTTCTCAATTTATGATTGTACACCTGTTTACTTATATATTAATTTCTTTTTTTGGCGCATTTTGCACTTTATGTTTGAATTTTTTGCACATCTCCAGGAATATTAGATATTTTTAATGCCACTGTTATTTGCACTTTTTTAATGAAGATTGGACACGATTCTGCACTTTATTCCCTATATGTAATTTGCACACAAGTTATGTAGCTTGATGCTATTGATTTTACTTCTTATGAAGAATACTTTCTTGAATATTGCATTTTATGAAGAATACTTTCTGGGATATTGTATTATATGTTAGTTATTATTATTAGTATTTAGTAAGCGCCACATTATTCTGCTTTTTTATCTATTTTAGAGTGGGAACACCTTTTATGTTGGCAGCTACTCATTAGACTTTTTTACATACTATTCTTTGGTTTGCGCATTAGTACTCATATTTCACATTATTCATAGTGTACAACTGTCATGTGATTGGTCACATTGTGTACAACTGACATGGGGCGGTGGGGGAAGCCGTCCCCTCTGGGAGAAGACATTGATTATTGCTAGCGGCTATAGCAGCTGCTAGCAATAATCACAAGAGAATCCGGCAGGCTGATTGTACCCAAGTTGATCGATTGATTAACTTGGTACATTCAGCCTGCCCACACATGGTTCGAATCTCGGACAGTTTCTGCTGAACCGGCCAAAATTTGAACCATCTAGTGCAGGCCTAAAGAGACATAACAGCTATTTTCACTGGTTATTTAAGGCCTATGCTGCAGGATAAAGTAGAGAAAAAAATACACATTTATTTCTGTATATACAGCCTACCATTGGGCTTTAAAAGAGAAGTATGGCCAAAGGTTTTTTCTTGCCCTATTTCTCCTATGGATCACAGGAGTGCAGTTCGTTGTGCACTCCTATGACCCGTTTTCAGTCGACATTGGGCTAAAGTCCGCTGTCGGCTGATATCACTCAGCCGGTCCAGGTGCTAGATTGATCCTGACTTTACAGTCAGGATCCGTCTCAAAACCTGGACTAGCAGCTGGCTCAGCCTCTCAGCGGGCCATTGGGAGACTAAGCCAGCTGCTCCTGCACCTTCCACAGCCCAGCACTCTAGAGAGCATTGAAGGGGCAGAGCAGAGAGCCAGTGACTGACAGTCACAGCTCTCTGTTCAGAGTGGAGGGGAGAACTTAACTATCAGCTGTGTTTGATCGCTCAGTTCTCAGTGCAGAGGCAGCAGGGGAAATATGCAGCATCGGATAGATGCTACATCCACCTAGGTACTTCTATTTTAACAATACAAAATATTTATGTATTCCAATGGAGTTCAGAGGAGGACTTTAATTTTAGCTGTTACAACATTACTGTATTATGGTGGTAGGTGTAAAATGGCCCCTTGATCAGGAGTGGCTTTTGATTTTTCCTGTTCCACTCTTTCACCATGCTAACAGCAATGTGTATTTGTTTATCAGAAAGAATACTGCAGGGATATAAAAGAAGTACTTGGTTTTACACATTATGTCATCAGATAAGCAAAGCATGCTAGAACATGTGCCATATGAAAGAGCTACTGAAAAGATGCCATCCATCAAGACAAACACACCCATAGGTGCTCCGCCTGTACCTTTGTCTCCCAGCTGTCATCAGACTGCATCCTCTGTTTCAGGGTTTCCTGGAGCTGCTCAATCCTATTCTGATATGAAATCATCTGCAATTCCCTGAAAGAAATGTTAAAAATAACAAGTTATGTAACTGTAATTCATCCGAAGTCAATAAGTCCTGCAATAAATTTACAGAATGAGCACACACACTGCCAGCTGATGCGGGAAAGTGGGTAGCATTAGGATTAGGGATTTCATGATTATCTCTGCTGTGAGATCTCACGTCTGTTTATGATCAGATCAAATGCATGACATCTTTACAGAGTTCAAACATTCTAGCTTATGACTGGGGAGCCAGGTTAGATGACAGATCCTGGGCCTATTCTGAAACATATCTTAATGGAAACCTGTCATGAGAGAAACACAATGGCTACCATTACTGCCTTCTCCACAAAATTTGTGTCTGGTTGTCATTCTAACCCTCTTGCATCCAGAAGTTGTGCCACTGACCCAGAACAAGCATGCATATATGAACCTCTGACCTGAACTATCTTTCAGGTCAATGTCCCAGAAAGTGTTGAAGCCACCAGAAAGAGGTTATACATAGCAGCCCTGCGTTTTTTATTTTTTTCAAGACAGGTTTACTTTAAATATATGGGAGCACTGTGGGTGAGCTTTACTGCTGTGCTGCCACATATATACGTATGTATCCATGGGGCTCTGTTGTTCAGTACTGAGAGTGGGATCACAGCACACTAAGCTCCTGGTCCCCATTTACATCCAGGAGCTGGTGGGTCAGACTCCTGATCATGTGGCTGCTGTGACTAGGGTTGCCACCTGTCCAGGATTCACCCGGACAGTTTGGGTTTTGAATCAGGTGTCCGGGTTTCAGACTGGGTTGTGGCTCCCCAAGTAACCAAGAAAGTCACACACAAATCTGTTGCCGTCCGGGAGCTTTATGTGGCTGTCTGGGGGCAGGTTTGGCATCACTGAGATGTCAGCAACAGCAATTTGGCCACACCCACTGTCTGCTGTAGCACGCTATGCGCACTGCATTACTACTCTCCTTGGGGACACCCAAAGGTGTCCCAGGGCACTAAAGTGTTCAGATCTGGCTTGAAGAAAAGGTGGCAGCCCTAGCTGGGACAGCCATCATAAAGATATCTCCATCATACACCAGAGACAGATATAGACCCAATTGCAGGGTGCTGGAGAAATTGGTGGATGGTCCCACAGCAATCAAACAAAAGATATGTTTAGAGCACACCCTAATCTTCAGTGAAAGGGACTGTCTTCATCGATGTTTGTTCATCATGTTATATAGCAGGGGTAGGCAACCTTAAAGAGGTGGAGATCTACCTACAACTTGGCAGAAGGTAAAGGTCATCGGGCAGTGTTGCCCCGTGTCGCCTCCTCACACCTGATTTAACCCTCTAATTGCCATGCTACCACATCGCAATCGTGTGCATTGCATGGCAATCATGCGTTTAAATCAGATGGTGAAGAGGCAACACCTGTCAAACACGCTCAGATCGCTTTTCAGAGGAGCAGCAGTGCCTGCTGCACTTGTGAATGAGCCCCTAGTTGTACTCCACAGTCGCACCCTTAGGGCTTGTTCACATGTAAAGTTGGGGGGGTGGTAAAACGGCTGAGTTTACCACCCCCAATCGCTACCCCCTTTAGCTGCTGAGGCAGCAGCCAAAGGTGTGCACATGCCACGGCAGGAATTAAAGCCCCTGTTGCTTTTGGTGGGTGTTACCACCTGCCAATCGCGACCCATTCAAGTAAATGGGGCCACTCTGCAAGCGTCCCGCAACTGCATGCTTCTGTGGGGCCAAAGGGGTTAAAGCAGTTGGGTGGGAAAGCACAAGAACGCTGCCTGATTTAACCCCTCTTTTGCTGTACCACACAAAGTTGCAGGGCACTTGCAGAGCGGCCTCATTCGCTTGAATGGGTCATGCTTGGCACGTGCTACACCCACCAACCATGACAGGGTGTATAACCCCTGCTGCAGCTGCGACATGTGTACAACCCTGGCCACTGCAGCTAAAGAGGGTGCGGTTGGGGCGGGGGTGGTAAAACAATCTTAACTATGGTGTTTTACTATCCCAAACTACATTTGTGTACTTTCCTGGGTTAGCTACACTTTGCTATAGACTTCTATTATGTCCTGCAGGTGTGGTGCACTTTCTGATAGCACACCAAAACTCCTGCATTCAGAAAGTGCACCAACCCCACAGAATATAATAGAAGTCTATAGCAAAGTATAGCTAACCCAGAGAAGTCACAAATGCACTGTTCTTCACCCACGGTGCAGGTAAACCGCAGCACATCAGTGTGAAAGCAGACCTATGCTGTTATGCCCAGTGTATTGCTTCACACTGACCTGGAGATCTCTTCTTTCCTACTCCTGGCACCACTCTGGAGACCGCTAGCAGGAGTAAGAGGTGGAGTGCAGTTGATGTCACTCCACACGGGACAGGAGCCAGCACTACAGAGGAGGCATCGGCTCTTGCTCCCTACTTAGGGTTGCCACCTGTCCAGGATTCACCTGGACAGTTCGGGTTTGGAATCATATGTCCGGGTTTCAGACTGCCTGAAACCCGGACACATTATTCAGACTGGACTATGGCTTCCCAGCAGGGTTGCTGGCTGCAGTTATCTAAGGTGAGAGTGTCTGTTACACTTTCTTTCACACTGCCCAAAGCCAGCACCAACAATCCCCCCAGACGGGAGAGAAGAGAGGTCTCGATCTGCACCTCGTCCCCCTACCTCTACCCCTCTGTGTCTGCCCACACTCCAATCCCTTGCGCTGTGCCTCAGAAAAGGAAAGTGGGGGTGGGAAATTTGAAGTGCAGCAGCCTCAGATAGATCTGGATGAGAGGTGCTGACTGCCCATTGGTAAATTAGCTCACCATCCATCCCTGTCTGTGACTGAAGTCTCCCCCTTATCTCTCCTGCCTCTGAGTGAGTACACTAAGGTAAATCAGAGTTCTCAGAGCACCCCTTACATCAGAGTTCCCTTTACACCAGAGGCCCCAGTGTTCCCCTTTACATCAGAGTTCTCCCGCACATCAGAGTTCTCAGTGTACCCCCTTAAATCAGGGTTCCCCGAGCATACCTTGTGTTGGAGTCCCCAGAGTTCTTCCTTACATCAGACTCTGCAGAGTCTCCCCTTACAGTGAAAGGGGACAGATGTAAAAGGGGAACTCTGTGGCCTCTGATGTAAAGAGGGACCTCTGTGGCCTCTGATGTAAAGGGGGGAACTCTGTGGACTCTGATGTAAAGGGGGGAACTCTGTGGACTCTGATGTAAAGGGGGGAACTCTGTGGATTCTGATGTAAAGGGGGGAACTCTGTGGACTCTGATGTAAAGGGGGGAACTCTGTGGACTCTGATGTAAAGGGGGAACTCTGATGTAAAGGGGGAACGCTGATGTAAAGGGGGAACGCTGATGTAAAGGGGGAACGCTGATGTAAAGGGGGAATTCTGATGTAAAGGGGGAACTCTGTGGACTCTGATGTACTGTAAAGGGGGAACTCTGTGGACTCTGATGTACTGTAAAGGGGGAACTCTGTGGACTCTGATGTAAAGGGGGAACTCTGTGGACTCTGATGTAAAGGGGGAACTCTGTGGACTCTGATGTAAAGGGGGAACTCTGATGTAAAGGGGAAACTCTGTGGACTCTGATGTAAAGGGGGAACTCTGTGGACTCTGATGTAAAGGGGGAACTCTGTGGACTCTGATGTAAAGGGGGAACTCTGATGTAAAGGGGAAACTCTGTGGACTCTGATGTAAAGGGGGAACTCTGTGGACTCTGATGTAAAGGGGGAACTCTGATGTAAAGGGGAAACTCTGTGGACTCTGATGTAAAGGGGGAACTCTTGTTATTAACTTGATATGATTAGAAATGTTATTTATTAGCAAAATATATGTATAAAAAGAAATTGCTGTGCGCCACTAAAGTGTTCGGGTTTGACTTGAAGAAAAGGTGGCAACCCTATCCCTACTACAGATCCAACTTTACAAGTAGTCCTTCTGCATTGCACCCTGTTTGATGCTCTAGGATTGTGGATAAGCAAGCCCAGACCATGATCTACCAATCACCTGGCTGCGATCTACTGGTAGATCACGATCCACAGGTTGCTGACCCCCGTTATACAGCATAGCACCATACAGCACCTATGCTGAACAAACGTCAATAAAAATGCTTCTTTTCACAGAAGATAAGGTGTGCTGGAAACAGATCTTTTATTTGATTACCGAGACAGCCAATTACAGTAATCACATGATCAGGAATGCCACTCCTCGAAATTAAAGTAATACTAAAGGCTATAGATTTTTTTGCTGTTGTTTAACCAGTTAAGGACCAGCTGTCGCAGTTATACTGCGGCAGCTTGGCTCCCCTGGCGAATCGTTGTAGCTGCACGATGGCTGCTTTAAAACCACTAAGGGGCGAGTGCCCGCGGCGCGACAACGGAGCCAATGCACGTGTGTTTGGCGGCTGCGATGTCCGTCGGGCACCCGCAATCGCTCCTGAGAGAGACAGAACAGAGATCTGTCAATGTAAACAGACAGATCTCCATTCTGTCAGGAGAGAGGAGACAGATCTGCTGTTCATACTGGTTACAAACACCGACCAGTCTCTTCCTCCAGGCAGTCCCACCCCCCCACAGTTAGAAACACTCCCTAGGACACACATTTACTCCCCTTAATCACCCCCTGGCGTTAACCCCTTCCCTGCCAATGACATTTATACAGTAATCAGTGGCTATGTTTAGCTTTGATCGCTGTATAAATGTCAGTGGTCCCAAAAAATTTCAAAACTGTCCGATCTGTCCACCGCAATGAAAAGGGAGCCGCTTAGGTGTAGAAATCCTCAAAATGACCTCCTCCCATCAACCAAGGGTGCAGGCAATGCCAATATCAGCAAACAGGAACAAACAAGTCTTCTGGATAGCAGCACTTCAAAAATAAAAGCCTTTATTTTAAAATTCAGGGATCCAAATACACACTGCACATCACGTCACACTGGTCAAAAACTGGCTAACGCGTTTCACACTGTACTAGTGCTTATTCATAGCTACCTAGTGCACAAATTTAATCTAATATATACCCTAAGAGGAGGGTCATGTGATCCAACACCAAGTGAAAGTATGGGAGAAAAAGAAACCCTGGACTGCCGCACTCTGTATAGACAGTTATTTATTCCAAAATTTCAAGTAAAAAATCCAAATTCAAAATAAATCCATAGATCCAAAACAACAAATGCAGATAGTGTGCATGCAGGGAAGGGTGGCTAACGCGTTTCACGTCACGAATTGACGCTTACTCATAGCTTACTCATTACTCAAGTGAAAGTAATGATTCAGTGATTGGCTGTGAATGAGGTGATTCAAGTGAGAGAGGAGGGTGTGGTCCACCAACCACTGTGATATGAAAAAAAGGGAATCCTTCTCAAACAAACGCAATCAATGAAAAAGAAAACACATATATAAAAAATATATATATATATATATATGTATATATGTGTAAAATGTGGTGTGAACAATAATAAAGTGTGGTATAGCTATGAATAAGCACTAGTACAGTGTGAAACGCAATAGCCAGTTTTTTGACCAGTGTGACGTGATGTGCAGTGTGTATTTGGATCCCTGAATTTTAAAATAAAGGCTTTTATTTTTGGAGTGCTGCTATCCAGAAGACTTGTTTGTTCCTGTTTGCTGTCTACCGCAATGTCGCAGTCCCGCTAAAAATCGCAGATCACCGCCATTACTAGTAAAAAAAATAATAATAATGCCATAAAAATATCCCCTATTTTGTAGACGCTATAACTTTTGCGCAAACCAATCAATATACGCTTATTGCATTTTTTTTACCAAAAATATGTAGAAGAATACATATCGCCCCAAACTGAGGAAGACATTTTTTTTTTGTTTTGTTTTTTTTGGGATATTTATTATAGCAAAAAGTAAAAAATATATATTTTTTTCAAAATTGTCAGTGTTTTTTTGTTTATAGTGCAAAAAAAAAAAAACCGAAGACGTGATCAAATACCACCAAAAGAAAGCTCTATTTGTGGGGAAAAAAGGACATACATTTTGTTTGGCTACAGCATCGAACGACTGCGCAATTGGCAGTTAAAGCGACTGAGTGGCGTATCGCAAAATGGCCTGGTCATTAAGGGAGCAATTTTATATTTTTTTTTTAAATAACAAACATGTTATACTTACCTCCACTTTGCAGCTCGTTTTGCACAGAGTGGCCCCGATCCACGTCTTCTGGGGTCCCTCTGCGGCTGTCTCGGCTCCTCCCTGCAATAACTCACCACCTATATGCGAGAGAGCTCGCATGGTGGTGAGTTATTGCGGGCGCGCTCCTGTGATACAGCCGGCGGCTATAGCCGCTCACTGTATTACTCGGCCCCGCCGCATCATTGGATGTGATTGACAGCAGCGCAAGCCAATGGTTGCGCTGCTTTCAATCAACCAATGAATGAGCCGAGAAGCCGGGCCAGAAGCCTGTGCGTTCACGGCGCGGGACTTTCGAGGGGTCAGGTAGGTAAACGGGGCTCTGGGGGGGGGGGGCTAATGAACAGATGTTTTTTCACCTTAATGCATAGAATGCATTAAGGTCAAAAAAGTTTTACCTTTACAACCCCTTAAAGTGGTTAAAATATAAAAAAGCCATACTTACCTACTCTCTGAAATGATATTGCACAGAAAGGTTACTTAGTTCCTCTTCTGAAAGTCCCCCGCCAGTGCTGTCAGCTTCTCTTTCCTCTGGGTGCCTCCTTAGCAAACTGGGTGCTAAAGAGGCACCTATGTGTACGTGCTCCTGAGCTGGGCTGTGTGCATCCATAGACACACAAAGGGGGTTATTTACGAAAGGCAAATCCACTTTGCACTACAAGTGCAAAGTGCACTTGAAATTGCACTGAAAGTGCACTTGGAAGTGCAGTCGCTGTAAATCTGAGGGGTAGAACTGAAATGAGGGGAAGCTCTGCTGATTTTATTATCCAATCATGTGCAAGCTAAAATGCTTTTTTTTTATTTTCCTTGCATGTCCCCCTCGGATCTACAGTGACTGCACATCCAAGTGCACTTTCAGTGCAATTTCAAGTGCACTTTGCACTTGTAGTTTGCACTTGTAGTGCAAAGTGGATTTGCCTTTTGTAAATAACCCCCAAAGTGCTGATAAGCCATGCCCCTGCTCCCTCCTCACAGGAGTTTCTTCAGTGTCCCCTGTGAGACCAGGAAGAGAGGGAGCGGTGCTTCAGCCGTGATAGCTCTGGAGTGGTGACAGGAGCCAGGTAAGTGTTTAAGGACTGGGGGGAGGGGGGTAGGACAGGTAGTGGGACAATTTTTACCTTAATGCAGAGACTGCATTAATTTAAAAACACTTTATACTTTAGAAAGACTTTAAGATCCAATTGAAGTTTTTTTACTTACCTGAGCATGGGAGCAGAAGTTCTCCTGGGTCTCTCTCTCCTTATTGGGTCTCTCCTTATTGTTGTCAATCACATCCGGAAAGGAGCGGTGGGCAGGGTCGAGCCATGCTCTGTGTGTGAATGGACACACAGAGCATGGCTCGGGAATAAGCCTGCTTGAGTGCCCCCATAGCAAGAGGCTTGCTATTGGGGGTACTCGGCAGGGGTAGAAGCCAGGACCATCAGCGGGGGACCCAAAAAGAAGAGAAAAGAAAACCGTTGCACAGAGCAGGGAAGGATGCACTTTGAAAGGTCTGGCGTATCGTGCCGAAACTTCAGAGCTTTTGCCGGAACCGAGGTGATGTCATCGTGGCTCCGGCCACTCACAGCGCCGGAGCTCACAAACCCGGAAGTAACACCGGGGGGACATGTCATCCCCCACAGTGGTGACCGGGCGCCGCTGTGGGGGTAAGTATTTCATAATGAGCTAGTATACCTTTGTCTTACAGGTTGTTTTTTTTTTTACAGGGTTTACAAACACTTTAAAGTGGTTGTAAACCCAACATTTTTTATAAAAAAATAAAGAACCCTGCAAGACAAAGGCATAATGAGCTAGTATGCATAGCATACTAGCTCATTATGTATTGCTTACCTCAGATCGAAGCCCCCACATCGGTCCTCGTCCCCCCCCTCCGGCGGCTGACATCTCTCCCGGGGCTTTCTTCCAGGTATCGCGGCTCTGGTGCTGTGATTGGCCGTAGCCGCGATGACGTCACTCCCGCACATGCGCGCCGGAGCTGCCGGTGACGGCACGTCTAGCTGAAGCAACGGCACGACGTTCCATTGCTTCAGTGTGCATGTGCCGATCACTTCGGCCTATGCAGACATAGGGGGATATCTCCTAAACCGTGCAGGTTTAGGAGATATCCAGGGTAGCTACAGGTAAGCCTTAATATAGACTCACCTGCAGCATAAAGTGAGTTGTAACGGTTTACAACCACTTTAAGCACAAAATCTGCTTTGAAAAAGAGTGTTATAACTAAAGTTTAATCTTTTGGACCCAAAAAGAATGTGCTTATGTCTTTTTTTAACGATGCCAATTACATAACTGTTGCTATGAATACAAATGTTTACTCTCTGAGGCTGTAGCATGTTTATTTATGGCCAGTGATGCCTGTGTGTACACTAAACATACACACATAACCAACAAATCTTTTTGTGCTTTTATTTTTCATTTATGTTCAGCGATTCTTGAATGTGATGACATAACCCCCCAAGCTCACTATTTTGAAGGTAACAAATGTTTTATAGAAACTGAAAAACAACCGCAAACTTGATGGGAAATTTCGACGTTACATATATGTGGAGCCTGTGGCTATCAGCGACACTTCTCAGGAAATTGTGCTTTATGTGGAGTAATGCTTACTACAGATGTACAGCACATGGCCTAAGCTATACACAAACAGCCGTGAGCACCTTTCTTGCTGCAAGTGAGCAACTTCCTGCTGTGTTTGCTTTAAAACTTCATTCACTGTTCCCAATTCACTGTCCAGACGCTGAGTTCTCCTCCTGTAATGGTCTTCTGTGCTTCCCATTTTGGTGATCTCTTCCTGTATCTGCTGGCACTTTTGTTGAAGAAGTGTAACTGAATCTTCTTTCTCCCTCAGTTCCTTTGTAAGCCTGAGAAGTAGAACACCACAGCTATGTAACCAAAAAATAACAGGTTTCTACGTGAATGACCGCATACATTTTATGGTACAATACCTGAGAAGTTAAAGCAAAACCTTTTATTTAGTTTGAATGGAATGGCAGAAGGGTTAGGAACCCTGTCAGGGACTCTGTTAGAGGGATTTACTCTCACTTCCTGTCTTTCGGACAACACTTTTACCAGAGAGGAAGTGAGAGGAAGTCCCCAACAGCTACATAGTTGAGTAGGGGAAGGCAAGAACCTCAGTTAGATTTTTATTTCTATGTCCCTCTTGCAGATTTTCCCACACTTTGTGCCAGGGGAAACCATTGTCAGCAGGATAGGAAGTGGAAGTAAATCTCTCTATTGGAGCCTTGGGTTGCAATAAAAATATTCAGAGTCCCCAGAGGACATCCTGTGTGACAAAATGCACCAGGGCAGGGCTTGGTTGTGACGTCATCACGCATGCTGGCTCAACCTCTGTGCTGTTATGCTGTATATTACTTTATGTTTGTTTTTTTGTTTTTTGTAACTGACCATTTTAATGGTAAGACACTATCCAGGTTTATGTATTTCCTCCTATGTGCATTGGATTGTCCATGTAAATTTTGAGTTTGGGCCGGATCTCAGTAAATGTGCTTTAAAGGATCAGGGGATAGTCTTGAGGGACAGTCTTGAGGCATAGGGGGTATTTACAAAAGGCAAATCCACTTTGCACTACAAGTGTAAACTACAAGTGCAAAGTGCACTTGAAATTGCACTGAAAGTGCACTTGGAAGTGCAGTACGCTGTAAATCTGAGGGGAAGATCTGAAATGAGGGGAAGCTCTGCTGATTTTATCATCCAATCATGTGCATGCTAAAATGCTGTTTTATTTTTTCCTTGCATGTCCCCCTCGGATCGACAGTGACTGCACTTCCAAGTGCACTTTGCACTTGTAGTTTGCACTTGTAGTTCAAAGTGAATTTGCCTTTTGTAAATAACCCCCATAGTCTTTTTATCTATCAAGCGCTCAGAACCTCATGTTTGGGAGGTCATTTGAATTTGATAAGTTGCTGGTGTGCTATCAGGTGGTGGAACACAAATTGGACACATCATTACGTGTAGAGTGTTATCACAGCTAAAGCCCCATACACACGGTCGGACTTCCATCTGACTTTTCCCTGTTTTTTTGTCCGAACGGAGTTGGCCGGGCACACCCATAGCATACACACGCTCTGACTTTTCTGCAAACTTTCCCAAAACTTTTTGCAACATCATGTGGTTTTTCTGCTCTTTACCGCCACCCTTTGGTCAACTTTTGCTATTGTTGGTTGATTTTAACATTAGTTGTTTTGTCCATCGGACAAAAGTCCGATGGTTTTCTGTACACACGGTCGGACTTTGCTCCAACGGGCTTTTGTTGGCCAAAAGTTTGTCCGTTTGCAGACCTGACTTTTGTCCGATGAAAACAAAAAAAACCCCCAAAAAGTTTGTCTGATGGAGTGTACACACGGTCGGATTGTTGGTCCAACTTGCTCAAAATGAAGCTTGTTGGCCAAAAGTCCGACCGTGTGTACGGGGCTTTATTCACAGGCTGTGTGGACTTTTTTATTGCACTATTTATAATGGTTGCACTTTATATAATTGAATGCACGGTTGTCTTGTTCACTACAGAATAGTGATGAGCCGAACACCCCCGGGTTCGGTTCGCACCAGAACCCGCGAACGGACCGAAAGTTCGAACGAACATTAGAACCCTATTAAATACAATGGATGCGAACGTTCGAATTCTAAAGTGCTAATTATAACAACTATTATGCATGTTATTGTCCTAAAAAGGGTTTGGGAACCCGGGTTCTGCACCAGGGGACATGTATCAATGCAAAAAGAAGTTTTAAAAACGGTCGTTTTTCGGGAGCAGTCATTTTAATGATGCATAAAGTGAAAAAAAAAAAGTCAAATATTCCTTTAAATATCGTACCTGGGGGGTGTCTAAAGTATGCCTGTGAAGTGCCACGTGTTTCCCGTGTTTAGAACTGTCCCTGCACAAAATGACACTTCTAAAGGAAAAAAAAGCCATTTAAAACTGCTTGCGGCTTTAATGTAATGTCTGGTCCCGGTAATATGGATGAAATTCTTTAAGAAAAATGGCATAGCTACCCCATGACCCCCCCCCCTACCCCAGCCCATTACCAGCCCCTTTGGGTCTTGTATGGATATTAAGGGGAACCCCGCACATAAAATAAAAAAGGCCCTATATACTCTGAACAGCCCTATACAGGCGGTGCATACAAGACAGGGACTGTAGGTTTGTTCTTATGTAGAGTCTGTTTGTAATTTTGAACAGGTACATTGTTGAAGTGTAGCTCCAGACCAAAAATCTATTTTTAAACTTTTTGGAAAACATAGGTAAGGGTTATCACCCCTGTAACATTTGTTTTGCTGTCTGTGCCCCTGTTCAGAACATTTCACCTCACTTTCCGTCCCAATGACAACTGTTTTTGAAATGTGGTGTTTTTCTTGAAACAAGGATTGCTGATAAAGCATCAGTACAGAGGAGACACCTTTCTCCCATATTTATTCTTACAGGAGAGAATTTTCCTTCCTAGTGGTAGATTTCCTCTCACTTCCTGTTGTCTTCTTGCGTTTGCAAGTAGGAGTCGTTTGTAAGTTGGATGTTTGAAAGTAGGGACCTGCCGTATATACTCTGCAGAAATAGGCCCCTTAGTTGTTGGTGTTGGCACAACACTGTAAGCACTCACAGTTACTCTTGGTTGGTGCTGGAACGCCCTGCTGTCAACTATTATATCAGGAATTTTAATTACATATAATTGTTGAACAGTGGTAGTAAAAATTGGGCCTTTGATGGTGGTGCTGGTGCCACAACACTGTAAGCCCTGACAGTTACTCTTGGTGGGTGCAGCAATGGGCCCTGCTGTGAATTATTAGATCAAGAATTGTAATTACATGCCCCTGTTGAACAGGGGCTGAAAAATTGGGCCTTAGGCACTGGTGGCACAACACTGCAACCCCTCACAGATACTGTACTTGGAGCACAGCAATGAGCCCTGTTGCAAAGTATTGCTTCAAAAATTGTAATGACACGCCCCTGTTAAACAGGGGCTGAAAAATTGGGCCTTAGGCACTGGTGGCACAACACTGCAACTCCTCACAGATACTGTACTTGGAGCACACCAATGAGCCCTGTTGCAAAGTATTGCTTCAAAAATTGTAATGACACGCCCCTGTTAAACAGGGGCTGAAAAATTGGGCCTTAGGCACTGGTGGCACAACACTGCAACTCCTCACAGATACTGTACTTGGAGCACAGCAATGAGCCCTGTTGCAAAGTATTGCTTCAAAAATTGTAATTACACGCCCCTGTTAAACAGGGGCTGAAAAATTGGGCGTTAGGCACTGGTGGCACAACACTGCAACTCCTCACAGATACTGTACTTGGAGCACAGCAATGAGCCCTGTTGCAAAGTATTGCTTCAAAAATTGTAATTACACGCCCCTGTTAAACAGGGGCTGAAAAATTGGGCGTTAGGCACTGGTGGCGGCACCCATAAACAAAAATGATCTTACAAGCTATCATCATCAATCGTATCATTGAGGACTCGGAGGAGGAGGATAGCCAGTCAACATAACAGCACAGGCACTCAGCATCAGCATCAGTCTTGAAGGGATGTGACATGTTAAAATCAATTAGTCTGTTATATCAGCATCAGGTGTGTGGTAGCTGGTGGTGATCCAAGACTGGTTCATCTTGATGAAAGTCAGTCGATCAACCGAGTCGGTGGACAGGCGCACCCTGTGATCCGTGACAAATCCTCCAGCAGCACTGAATGTGCGTTCCGAAAGAACGCTGGATGCAGGACAGGCCAGTAGCTCAATTGCATACTGTGCAAGCTCTGGCCAGTGATCCATCCTCAAGACCCAGTAAGCCAGAGGATTTTCGGTGGGGAAGGTGTCCAAGTCTGACCTTGCCCCTAGATATTCCTGCACCATGTTTATCAGACGCTGGCGATGGTTGCTGGAACCGATCATACTTTGGGGCTGCGGACTAAAGAATTGTCTGAACGCATCGGTCAGACGGCCACCTTCCCCACCGCTCCTTCTTTGACTGGCCGAAGCCTCAGCAACTCGTTGTCCAGGACCAGGAGTTTGCAACCTCCCAGTCTCTGGGAACGCGTTGCACAGACCTTTCTGCAAGGCCTCCCGGAGTTGTCTCATCCTCTGCTCCCTCTGCGACGGTAACATAAGGTCCGCAACCTTACCCTTGTACCGTGGATCAAGGAGAGTGGCCAGCCAGTAATGGTCCCTCTCCTTGATCCGAAGAATACGAGGATCCTTCCGCAGACTTTGCAGGATCAGGGAGGCCATGCAGCGTAGGTTTGCTGAGGCATTCGCTCCGGAGTCCTCTGGGTCACTAAGGACGACATGATCCGCAGCCACCTCCTCCCAGCCACGTACAAGTCCACTGGTTTCTTGGGACTGTAAATCATCCCTAAAAGACTGCTGCTGATGATGCTGAGTGCCAGCCTCCACCTCCATGCTGACACAATCCTCCTCCTCCTCCTCCTCCTCCTCCTCCTCCTCTTCCTGTGCGATGGGTGGGACAGAAGGAACACTGTCTGGGTAAAGGGGGCCTTGAGAGGCAAGGAAGTCCTCCTCTTCCTGCCTCTGTTCTGCCTCAAGTGCCCTGTCCATTATTCCACGCAGCGTGTGCTCCAACAGGTGGACAAGAGGTACAGTGTCACTGATGCATGCACTGTCACTGCTCACCATCCTCGTGGCCTCCTCAAATGGTGCCAGGACAGTGCATGCATCCCTGATCATGCCCCACTGGCGTGGAGAAAAAAAACCAAGCTCCCCTGACCCTGTCCTGGTGCCGTAGTCGCACAGGTACTCATTGATGGCCCTCTGCTGCGTGTGCAGCCGCTGCAGCATGGCCAACGTTGAGTTCCACCTGGTGGGCATGTCACATATAAGGCGGTTCTTGGGCAGGTTCAACTCCTTTTGCAGCTCAGCCAGGCGAGCACTGGCATTATAAGATCTGCGGAAATGCACACAGACTTTCCTGGCCTGCCTCAGGACATCCTGTAAGCCCGGGTACCTGCCCAAGAAGCGCTGCACCACCAGGTTAAGGACGTGAGCCACACAGGGCACATGGGTCAGTTGTCCCTGTCGGAGGGCGGAGAGGAGGTTGGTGCCATTGTCGCAAACCACCATTCCTGGCTTAAGCTGGCGTGGCGTCAACCACCTCTCGGCCTGGCCCTGCAGAGCAGACAGGACCTCTGCCCCAGTGTGGCTTCTGTCCCCCAAACACACCAGCGCAAGCACGGCATGGCATCTTTTTGCCTGCGTACTTGCGTAGCCCCGTGAACGGCTACGGAGCACCGCTGGTTCATAGGACAAACCACAGGAAGAGGCCATGGAGGAAGAAGAAGAGGAGGGGGTGGAGGAGAGAGGTGTGTCACAACCAGTAGTAGCATTTTGGAGGCGTGGCGGTGGGACAACCTCCAACACTACTGCACCTTGTCCTGAATCCTTCCCAGCTGCCAAAAGAGTGACCCAATGGGCCGTGAAAGAAAGGTAACGTCCCTGTCCATGCCTGCTGGACCATGAGTCAGCGGTAATATGCACCTTACCGCTGACCGCCCTGTCCAGCGAGGCCAAGACATTGCCTTCCACATGCCGGTAGAGAGCCGGAATAGCCTTCCGTGAGAAAAAGTGGCGTTTGGGAACCTGCCACTGAGGAACTGCACATTGCACAAACTCACGGAAGGGGGCCGAGTCTACCAACTGAAAAGGCAGCAGTTGAAGCGCTAGCAATTTAGCCAAGCTAGCATTCAACCGCTGGGCATGTGGATGGCTGGGAGTGAACTTCTTTCGACGGTCCAGCAGCTGGGGCAGGGAAATTTGCCTGCTAGAATCGGACGTCGGTGTACTGCTAGCAGAGTGGGCGCAAGTACTTGGCTGTGACACACCTAATTCTACACCTTCATTCCTCTCAGTGCATGTTTCAGAGAGGACTGAAGTTATAGTGGGGTTGGAGATCCCAGCTGATGCGGTGCAAGGAGAGGTCCGCTTTGTTCTTTGGTGTGGGTCTTTGAGGTAGGCTTGCCAACGAGCTGCATGGCAGGTCAACATATGTCTGGTCAGGCATGTGGTACCCAAGCGGCTGATGTTTTGGCCACGCGATATACGCTTGAGACATATGTTGCAAACAGCAGCTGTGCGATCTGATGCACTAGCCTCAAAAAAGGCCCACACCAAAGAACTTTTTGAATGACGGGCAGAGGCAGCGCCCTGCACAGGCGGAGCTCTGCGGTGTGATTCCGTCGGTGTACTGCCCTTACGCTGGCCACCAAAGGGCATCCTGCCTCGTTGGAGATGTGCCTCCTCCTCATCCTCCTCCTCCTCCTCTCTCCTATTAGGCACCCACGTGGAGTCAGTGACCTCATCATCCCCTCCCTCCTCATCACTGGAGCCAATCTGGCAGTATGCTGCAGCTGCTGGAACATGACTGCCAGATTGGTGTCCTTCTTGAGCATCCCCTCTGTCTGCTCTCACGCTACTGCCTTCCTCTAGCTGGGTTTCATCATCAGACCCTTCGAAACGCTGGGCATCCTCCTGGAGCATGTACCCAACACTGTGCTGAAACAGTTCGGGGGACTCCTCAGGAGGAGGACATGGTGGGTCTAGGGAAGGAGTGACTGATGATTTGTCTGACATTGATACCAGGGAAGACGACGCTTTGGCAGCTGCTTTTCCAGTACCCTGAGCCTGGGTGAGAGAGGATGAGGAGGAGGAGGAGGGCTTGGTCATCCACTCTACCAAGTCTTCGGCATGATGTGGCTCAACATGTCCAGCTGCCGAAAAGAAGGACAAGCGTGTCCCATGGCCATGTGCTGATGACAATGCACCGCGTCCACGACCAGCACTGTTGCCCCCAGACACAGAGCCTGCTTGCCCTCTTTTATTGCCTCCTGACTGTCTGCCTCTCCTTGTTTGCCTTCCAGACATTCTAATAGATGGCCTGCAGGGAGATGGGAAAAAAGCAATAAGGGCTACCTTCAGGTGTCCTTCTCTGTCCCTTGAAACAAGGACTTGCAGAGTGAAATAAACTGACACTCTCCCTACCTACAGTTTTCTGTCCCTAGAATAAATGTTTTTTTTAATCACAATATAGCACAAGGACAATTCAGTCACTGTCCTTCCAGGTCCCTGGAAACAAGGACTTGCAGAGTGAAATAAACTGACACTCTCCCTACCTACAGTTTTCTGTCCCTAGAATAAATGTTTTTTTTAAGCACAATATAGCACAAGGACAATTCACTCACTGTCCTTCCAGGTCCCTGGAAACAAGGACTTGCAGAGTGAAATAAACTGACACTCTCCCTACCTACAGTTTTCTGTCCCTAGAATAAATGTTTTTTTTAAGCACAATATAGCACAAGGACAATTCAGTCACTGTCCTTCCAGGTCCCTGGAAACAAGGACTTGCAGAGTGAAATAAACTGACACTCTCCCTACCTACAGTTTTCTGTCCCTAGAATAAATGTTTTTTTTAAGCACAATATAGCACAAGGACAATTCACTCACTGTCCTTACAGGTCCCTGGAAACAAGGACTTGCAGAGTGAAATAAACTGACACTCTCCCTACCTACAGTTTTCTGTCCCTAGAATAAATGTTTTTTTTAAGCACAATATAGCACAAGGACAATTCACTCACTGTCCTTCCAGGTCCCTGGAAACAAGGACTTGCAGAGTGAAATAAACTGACACTCTCCCTACCTACAGTTTTCTGTCCCTAGAATAAATGTTTTTTTTAAGCACAATATAGCACAAGGACAATTCAGTCACTGTCCTTCCAGGTCCCTGGAAACAAGGACTTGCAGAGTGAAATAAACTGACACTCTCCCTACCTACAGTTTTCTGTCCCTAGAATAAATGTTTTTTTTAAGCACAATATAGCACAAGGACAATTCACTCACTGTCCTTACAGGTCCCTGGAAACAAGGACTTGCAGAGTGAAATAAACTGACACTCTCCCTACCTACAGTTTTCTGTCCCTAGAATAAATGTTTTTTTTAAGCACAATATAGCACAAGGACAATTCAGTCACTGTCCTTCCAGGTCCCTGGAAACAAGGACTTGCAGAGTGAAATAAACTGACACTCTCCCTACCTACAGTTTTCTGTCCCTAGAATAAATGTTTTTTTTAAGCACAATATAGCACAAGGACAATTCACTCACTGTCCTTCCAGGTCCCTGGAAACAAGGACTTGCAGAGTGAAATAAACTGACACTCTCCCTACCTACAGTTTTCTGTCCCTAGAATAAATGTTTTTTTTAAGCACAATATAGCACAAGGACAATTCAGTCACTGTCCTTCCAGGTCCCTGGAAACAAGGACTTGCAGAGTGAAATAAACTGACACTCTCCCTACCTACAGTTTTCTGTCCCTAGAATAAATGTTTTTTTTAAGCACAATATAGCACAAGGACAATTCACTCACTGTCCTTACAGGTCCCTGGAAACAAGGACTTGCAGAGTGAAATAAACTGACACTCTCCCTACCTACAGTTTTCTGTCCCTAGAATAAATGTTTTTTTTAAGCACAATATAGCACAAGGACAATTCACTCACTGTCCTTACAGGTCCCTGGAAACAAGGACTTGCAGAGTGAAAGAAAAAAAACACTCTCCCTACCTACAGTTTTCTGTCCCTAGAAAAAATGTTTTTTTTAATCACAATATAACACAAGGACAATTCACTCACTGTCCTTCCAGGTCCCTGGAAACAAGGACTTGCAGAGTGAAATAAACTGACACTCTCCCTACCTACAGTTTTCTGTCCCTAGAATAAATGTTTTTTTTAAGCACAATATAGCACAAGGACAATTCACTCACTGTCCTTACAGGTCCCTGGAAACAAGGACTTGCAGAGTGAAAGAAAAAAAACACTCTCCCTACCTACAGTTTTCTGTCCCTAGAATAAATGTTTTTTTTAATCACAATATAGCACAAGGACAATTCAGTCACTGTCCTTCCAGGTCCCTGGAAACAAGGACTTGCAGAGTGAAATAAACTGACACTCTCCCTACCTACAGTTTTCTGTCCCTAGAATAAATGTTTTTTTTAAGCACAATATAGCACAAGGACAATTCACTCACTGTCCTTACAGGTCCCTGGAAACAAGGACTTGCAGAGTGAAAGAAAAAAAACACTCTCCCTACCTACAGTTTTCTGTCCCTAGAAAAAATGTTTTTTTTAATCACAATATAACACAAGGACAATTCACTCACTGTCCTTCCAGGTCCCTGGAAACAAGGACTTGCAGAGTGAAATAAACTGACACTCTCCCTACCTACAGTTTTCTGTCCCTAGAATAAATGTTTTTTTTAAGCACAATATAGCACAAGGACAATTCACTCACTGTCCTTACAGGTCCCTGGAAACAAGGACTTGCAGAGTGAAAGAAAAAAAAACACTCTCCCTACCTACAGTTTTCTGTCCCTAGAATAAATGTTTTTTTTAATCACAATATAGCACAAGGACAATTCAGTCACTGTCCTTCCAGGTCCCTGGAAACAAGGACTTGCAGAGTGAAATAAACTGACACTCTCCCTACCTACAGTTTTCTGTCCCTAGAATAAATGTTTTTTTTAAGCACAATATAGCACAAGGACAATTCACTCACTGTCCTTACAGGTCCCTGGAAACAAGGACTTGCAGAGTGAAAGAAAAAAAACACTCTCCCTACCTACAGTTTTCTGTCCCTAGAAAAAAATGTTTTTTTTAATCACAATATAACACAAGGACAATTCACTCACTGTCCTTCCAGGTCCCTGGAAACAAGGACTTGCAGAGTGAAATAAACTGACACTCTCCCTACCTACAGTTTTCTGTCCCTAGAATAAATGTTTTTTTTAATCACAATATAGCACAAGGACAATTCAGTCACTGTCCTTCCAGGTCCCTGGAAACAAGGACTTGCAGAGTGAAATAAACTGACACTCTCCCTACCTACAGTTTTCTGTCCCTAGAATAAATGTTTTTTTTAAGCACAATATAGCACAAGGACAATTCAGTCACTGTCCTTCCAGGTCCCTGGAAACAAGGACTTGCAGAGTGAAATAAACTGACACTCTCCCTACCTACAGTTTTCTGTCCCTAGAATAAATGTTTTTTTTAAGCACAATATAGCACAAGGACAATTCACTCACTGTCCTTACAGGTCCCTGGAAACAAGGACTTGCAGAGTGAAAGAAAAAAAACACTCTCCCTACCTACAGTTTTCTGTCCCTAGAAAAAATGTTTTTTTTAATCACAATATAACACAAGGACAATTCACTCACTGTCCTTCCAGGTCCCTGGAAACAAGGACTTGCAGAGTGAAATAAACTGACACTCTCCCTACCTACAGTTTTCTGTCCCTAGAATAAATGTTTTTTTTAAGCACAATATAGCACAAGGACAATTCAGTCACTGTCCTTCCAGGTCCCTGGAAACAAGGACTTGCAGAGTGAAATAAACTGACACTCTCCCTACCTACAGTTTTCTGTCCCTAGAATAAATGTTTTTTTTAAGCACAATATAGCACAAGGACAATTCACTCACTGTCCTTACAGGTCCCTGGAAACAAGGACTTGCAGAGTGAAAGAAAAAAAACACTCTCCCTACCTACAGTTTTCTGTCCCTAGAAAAAATGTTTTTTTTAATCACAATATAACACAAGGACAATTCACTCACTGTCCTTCCAGGTCCCTGGAAACAAGGACTTGCAGAGTGAAATAAACTGACACTCTCCCTACCTACAGTTTTCTGTCCCTAGAATAAATGTTTTTTTTAATCACAATATAGCACAAGGACAATTCACTCACTGTCCTTCCAGGTCCCTGGAAACAAGGACTTGCAGAGTGAAATAAACTGACACTCTCCCTACCTACAGTTTTCTGTCCCTAGAATAAATGTTTTTTTTAATCACAATATAGCACAAGGACAATTCAGTCACTGTCCTTCCAGGTCCCTGGAAACAAGGACTTGCAGAGTGAAATAAACTGACACTCTCCCTACCTACAGTTTTCTGTCCCTAGAATAAATGTTTTTTTTAAGCACAATATAGCACAAGGACAATTCACTCACTGTCCTTACAGGTCCCTGGAAACAAGGACTTGCAGAGTGAAAGAAAAAAAACACTCTCCCTACCTACAGTTTTCTGTCCCTAGAAAAAATGTTTTTTTTAATCACAATATAACACAAGGACAATTCACTCACTGTCCTTCCAGGTCCCTGGAAACAAGGACTTGCAGAGTGAAATAAACTGACACTCTCCCTTCCTACAGTTTTCTGTCCCTAGAATAAATGTTTTTTTTAATCACAATATAGCACAAGGACAATTCAGTCACTGTCCTTCCAGGTCCCTGGAAACAAGGACTTGCAGAGTGAAATAAACTGACACTCTCCCTACCTACAGTTTTCTGTCCCTAGAATAAATGTTTTTTTTAATCACAATATAGCACAAGGACAATTCACTCACTGTCCTTACAGGTCCCTGGAAACAAGGACTTGCAGAGTGAAATAAACTGACACTCTCCCTACCTACAGTTTTCTGTCCCTAGAATAAATGTTTTTTTTAAGCACAATATAGCACAAGGAGAATTCACTCACTGTCCTTCCAGGTCCCTGGAAACAAGGACTTGCAGAGTGAAAGAAAAAAAACACTCTCCCTACCTACAGTTTTCTGTCCCTAGAAAAAATGTTTTTTTTAATCACAATATAACACAAGGACAATTCACTCACTGTCCTTCCAGGTCCCTGGAAACAAGGACTTGCAGAGTGAAATAAACTGACACTCTCCCTACCTACAGTTTTCTGTCCCTAGAAGAAATGTTTTTTTTAAGCACAATATAGCACAAGGACAATTCAGTCACTGTCCTTCCAGGTCCCTGGAAACAAGGACTTGCAGAGTGAAATAAACTGACACTCTCCCTACCTACAGTTTTCTGTCCCTAGAATAAATGTTTTTTTTAAGCACAATATAGCACAAGGACAATTCACTCACTGTCCTTACAGGTCCCTGGAAACAAGGACTTGCAGAGTGAAAGAAAAAAAACACTCTCCCTACCTACAGTTTTCTGTCCCTAGAAAAAATGTTTTTTTTAATCACAATATAACACAAGGACAATTCACTCACTGTCCTTCCAGGTCCCTGGAAACAAGGACTTGCAGAGTGAAATAAACTGACACTCTCCCTACCTACAGTTTTCTGTCCCTAGAATAAATGTTTTTTTTAATCACAATATAGCACAAGGACAATTCACTCACTGTCCTTCCAGGTCCCTGGAAACAAGGACTTGCAGAGTGAAATAAACTGACACTCTCCCTACCTACAGTTTTCTGTCCCTAGAATAAATGTTTTTTTTAATCACAATATAGCACAAGGACAATTCAGTCACTGTCCTTCCAGGTCCCTGGAAACAAGGACTTGCAGAGTGAAATAAACTGACACTCTCCCTACCTACAGTTTTCTGTCCCTAGAATAAATGTTTTTTTTAAGCACAATATAGCACAAGGACAATTCACTCACTGTCCTTACAGGTCCCTGGAAACAAGGACTTGCAGAGTGAAAGAAAAAAAACACTCTCCCTACCTACAGTTTTCTGTCCCTAGAAAAAATGTTTTTTTTAATCACAATATAACACAAGGACAATTCACTCACTGTCCTTCCAGGTCCCTGGAAACAAGGACTTGCAGAGTGAAATAAACTGACACTCTCCCTTCCTACAGTTTTCTGTCCCTAGAATAAATGTTTTTTTTAATCACAATATAGCACAAGGACAATTCAGTCACTGTCCTTCCAGGTCCCTGGAAACAAGGACTTGCAGAGTGAAATAAACTGACACTCTCCCTACCTACAGTTTTCTGTCCCTAGAATAAATGTTTTTTTTAATCACAATATAGCACAAGGACAATTCACTCACTGTCCTTACAGGTCCCTGGAAACAAGGACTTGCAGAGTGAAATAAACTGACACTCTCCCTACCTACAGTTTTCTGTCCCTAGAATAAATGTTTTTTTTAAGCACAATATAGCACAAGGAGAATTCACTCACTGTCCTTCCAGGTCCCTGGAAACAAGGACTTGCAGAGTGAAAGAAAAAAAACACTCTCCCTACCTACAGTTTTCTGTCCCTAGAAAAAATGTTTTTTTTAATCACAATATAACACAAGGACAATTCACTCACTGTCCTTCCAGGTCCCTGGAAACAAGGACTTGCAGAGTGAAATAAACTGACACTCTCCCTACCTACAGTTTTCTGTCCCTAGAATAAATGTTTTTTTTAATCACAATATAGCACAAGGACAATTCAGTCACTGTCCTTCCAGGTCCCTGGAAACAAGGACTTGCAGAGTGAAATAAACTGACACTCTCCCTACCTACAGTTTTCTGTCCCTAGAATAAATGTTTTTTTTAAGCACAATATAGCACAAGGACAATTCACTCACTGTCCTTACAGGTCCCTGGAAACAAGGACTTGCAGAGTGAAAGAAACTGACACTCTCCCTACCTACAGTTTTCTGTCCCTAGAATAAATGTTTTTTTAAGCACAATATAGCACAAGGACAATTCACTCACTGTCCTTCCAGGTCCCTGGAAACAAGGACTTGCAGAGTGAAAGAAACTGACACTGTCCCTACCTACAGTTTTCTGTCCCTAGAATAAATGTTTTTTTTAAGCACACTATAGCACAAGCACAAAACACACTGACACTCTCCCTACCTATCCTTCTCTTTCCCTAAACTAAAGGAATCCAGGTTAAGCAAGAAAGAAATAACAGTCACTGTCCCTGCCTATGCTGCTCTATCCCTGCTCCGGAACACACTACACTAGGCCGCCGTGCTGGCGGCCTTTTATAGTGTGGGGCGTGTACTAAACACCCTCAGCAATAATTGGCCACAGGCATCCTGCCTGTGGCCAATCATTGCTCTCCTCGCTGCCGGCGCTGTGATTGGCCAAGCATGCGGGGTCACAGTGCATGCTTGGCCAATCACAGCGCCTGGATGACACTGCGATGGCGTAGTGCATTGTGGGCCGTTCGCGTCACTCGAATTTGGCGCGAACGGCCCAAATCGTTCGATCTTCGTCGAACGATCGAACAGCCGATGTTCGAGTCGAACGTATGTTCGACTCGAACACGAAGCTCATCCCTACTACAGAAGTATATGTAAATAGGAATTCCTTGATCCTGTACTGTTGATAATATACCGTACTTGAATATGTGTGCATCTGATGTACAGTATTTTTTTACAGTACATTTGTATATACTTTTAACAATTGTTATAGTTGTACTTTGCATATTTAGATGTAAATTTAGTGTTTTTTTCACAAATTTATTTGTGTCACTTGATGTATTCTTAAAAGGACAGCACAACATTTTTTTTATTCAGTCTGAAGTAAAAACCAGGAGCTCCATTCCTGCCACCCTCTATAAATACTACAAGGTGTTGGCTTGACATACACTTTAGCCTCGTACACACGACCGAGTTTCTCGTCGTTAAAAACACGTCGTTTTTCTGGACGAGATTCTTGTTAACCTTGACGAGTTTCTCGTCAAGCTTTCCATGCGTACACACTGACAATTCCAAATCTCGTCGTTGTTCTGCGCGGTCATGTCCAGCACGTACAACGGCAGTATAAAGGGGAAGATCGATTTCAATGGCGCCACCCCTTGGGCTGCTTTTGCTGATCTCGTGTTACCACGTGTGAAGTAAAAGTTTGGGAAGAGACGATTCGCGCTTTTCAGTCTTCGTGCTTTCAGTTCGTTTTAGCGTGACGAATGTGCTATCTCCATTACGAAGGCTTGTTTTACCAGAAGATGCGCTCCCGTCTCATACTTGATTCTGAGCATGCGCGCTTTTTGAAGAGTCGTAAAAGCATACACACAAACCATTTTCTCGTCGCAAAACAGGCAGACGAGAAACACGACGAGAAAATCTAGAATCCGGACGAAAAAATAGAGAGCAGGTTCTCTATTTTTCTCGTCGAGATTCACGGCAGTTTTCTCAAGGCAAAACCATACACACAAACGGTTTTCTCGACAATAAAGCTCTCTCTGCACTTTTCTTGTCGGATTTGGACGAGAAACTCGGTCATGTGTACGAGGCTTTTAAGTATGTTTTGTTAGAAAAAGGTTCATAATAGCTGTATCAGATAATAAAAAGGTGACGATACAAGCAAAGTATAATCTGTACGTTAATGTGATACTAAACCCAAAAACCATAAATGTTACATATCGCAGCTTACCAGTCACTGGATGTGGTGACTGCATTAGGCCCCTTTCACACGGGCGGACCGTCCAGGTCTGCCTGTCAGGTTTTTAGGCGGACCTGAACGGACGCTCCGTGCACCTCTATGGAGCGACGGATGTTAGCGGAGACATGTCCGCTGACATCCAACCCGCTCCGATCCGCCAAAGTGTGACGGATGGAAGCCCTATTTTCCATCCGTCTGGCGGATCGGATCGGATGAAAACAGACTCTACAGTCCGTCTTCATCCGATCCCCCATAGAGGAGAGCGGCGCTCTGACAGGTCGGTCCCTGCACAGTGTGCAGAGGTGGAGCTGTCATCTGCCTGCTCAGCGGGGATCAGCGGAGCGATCCCTGCTGAGCAAAACAGAGCCCGTACATGGACACGTCCTTGTGTGAGGGCCCTTAGTTTTACCTTTTTTTTTACCTTTTTTTTTCATCTGGTGATCTGGCCAGTAACACACCTCCTGTATTAGTGTCCCCACTCGTATGAGCACAGAGAGCACCTTCGGAAGCAACATTGTCAGCCTGGAGGGAGGGGAGTGTTGGATGGACCAGCAAATTTAATAAACTGAAGCCAGAGTCCAGCTAACACTTTATAAGCAGTTTTGTTCCTTTTGGGATACAATTTTTAAATAAAGAAAGAAAAGCTGATCACTGTAAGCACTCCTGTCGGTGGTAGATGGTAGATGGTTTGTCTCAACCCTCTAACTGCTGCATCTAAAGCAATGCCAAATGAGGGGGGGGATACACCATATATAAGCTGAGCGCTATCAGACATGAGGATCTTTTGCGACCTGCAACACACTGCGCCCAAAGGCGACATCCTCCTGACTTCTAACGTCCACCTGGTAGGACCTAGTAAACGTGTGTACCGAAGACCATGTTGCGGCCTTACAGATTTGAGCCAGGGAGGCCTGGTGATGCACTGCCCATGAAGTTCCAACTGCTCTCGTGGAGTGCGCTCTAACTTTGAACGGAGGTGGTCTCCTTCTCAAGCCATAAGCTTGCATAATGACCTGTCGAATCCACTTGGCTAAAGTAGACTTTGACGCTGCCTGACCCTTTCTGGGGCCTTCCGGCAGAATAAACAAAGTATCCGTTCTGCGAATCTGAGCAGTGGCTTTTAGATAAGCTTTAACTGCTCTTTCTACATCCAAAGAATGCAATAACTTTTCCTCTACCGAAGTAGGTTTGGGGAAAAAAGAAGGAAGAACCACATCTTGGTTCAAATGAAACCTCGATACCACCTTAGGAAGAAAGGCTGGATGAGGACGTAACACTACTCTGTCCTTATGGATAACCAGATATGGCTCCTTACAGGACATAGCTGCTAATTCCGATACTCTTTTAGCCGAACAAATGGCTACTAGAAAAATCAATTTCCTGGTGAGAAGCACTAAGGAAATATGCTGTAATGGTTCAAATGGTTGTTTCTGTAGAACCGATAGAACCAAGTTTAGATCCCATGAACATATGGGAATATTAACCGGAGAACTAATACGCATCACTCCTTGTATAAAGGCTTTGACTAGTGAATGCGAAGCCAAGGGCCTTTGAAAAAATATTGACAAGGCCGAAATCTGACCCTTGATAGTACTCAAGGCAAGCTTCCTATCTACAGCCCATTGTAGGAAGTCCAGAATCCTACCTATTACGTACTTATGTGGATGCCATTTCTTGGCCTCACACCACGCGATGTACGCCTTCCAGATTCTATAGTAGATCTGCCTGGATACCGGCTTCCTGGCATTGATCATGGTAGATACCACAGCATTAGAGAGCCCTCTCTTTTTTAGAATGTGGGCTTCAATAGCCAGGCCGTCAAACCTAGGGCTGGTAAGGAAGGGTGGTATATCGGTCCTTGCGAAAGCCGGACGACGTGGGAGAGTCCAAGGACTCCCCATTGAAATTTTACAATCTCCGCGTACCACGCTCTTCGGGGCCACGCTGGAGCCACCGGAATCACTGGTTTCTTTTCTACCCTGATTCTGCGGAGTAATCGAGGTAACCATTGTGGCGGTGTGAATGCATATATCAGCTTGAACTGATCCCAAGGGAACACTAGGGCACCCGAGCCGCAAGCTAGGGGATCCCTTGTCCGAGAGACAAACCTGTCCCCCTTTGTGTTGAATCTGGATGCTAGAAGATCTACATCCGATGTTCCCCACCGCTGACATATTGTCCAGAAAACCTCGGGGTGAAGGGACCCTTCCTCTGGCCCTAATTGCTGGCGACTTAGAAGTCCGCCTTCCAATTCTCCACTCCTGGAATGAATACCGCAGATATGGCTGGGACATATTTTTCTGCCCATTTCAGGATGTAATTTACTTCCCTCTGGGCTGCACGACTCCTGGTGCCCCCCTGATGATTGATATATGCCACTGCTGTGGCATTGTCTGATTGCATTCTGACAGGGGACCCTTGGAGTTTGGATGTCCATGCTACTAGGGCATACCGGGCTGCTCGTATCTCTAAGAGATTGATGGGCAGGGCCTTTTCTGCATCCGACCATCTGCCCTGGAGAGACTATTGCTCCAGTACTGCTCCCCAGCCTATAAGGCTGGCATCTGTAGTGACCACCTTCCAAGAAATCGGACTGAAGGATTTCCTTTTTTCCAGATTCTGGGGAACCAACCACCAACGGAGGCTCTTGCGAACGGAAGGGGACAAGGACATTGTAAGTCTAGGGCCTGAACTTTTTTGTTCCAGGCTGACAGTATGGCCCCTTGCAAATTCCTTGAATGGAATTGACCGTAGGGTACTGCTTCGAATGATGCCACCATTTTTCCCAGCAGCCTCATATACAGGCGTATGGACGGCTGTCTTTTTTGTACCCACTAAGTGGATCAAATCTTTCAAAGACAACACCTTTCCTCGAGGCAAGAATATTTTTCTCTGGCCTGAATCCAACCTTAGCCCCAAGTATTCCAGACTTTTGACTGGTTTTTAGGGCTGACTTGTCTCGGTTGATAATCCAACCGTGAGATTCCAGATACTTGATCGTCTTGTGAACGACCACGTCTAGTTTTTTCACTGAGTGGTCTATCAGCAACAAGTCATCCAGATATGCCATTATCATTACACCTTGTGTTCTTAGATTGGCCAATAAAGGGCCAGAATTTTTGTGAACACTCTTGGTGCTGTGGCCAAACCGAAGGGTAAGGCTCTGAACTGAAAATGGCGCCCTTCTACTGCAAAGCGTAGAAATTTTTGGTGGACTGGAAAGATGGGAATGTGCAAATAAGCATCTTTGATGTCGATCGTGGCTAACCAATCCTCCCCTTGTAGGGCAGTGGCCACCGATCCGATCGACTCCATCGGAAAGTCCTGATATACAGGAATTTGTATAGCCCTTTTAGAATTAATATGGGCCTCCCGTCCGCGTTTGCTTCGGGACTGTAAAGAGGTTTGAGTAAAACCCGAACCCTCATTCTTCCAGGGGAACCTCCATAATTACTCCTTGGAGCAATAGTTGTTCTAGTGCCAACAGGAGGGACTCTCTCTTCCGGGGATCCCTTGGCACGTTTGACCTCAAAATGGGAAGGAGGAGAGTCTTTTAACTCCAAACTGTATCCCAAACCTACTGCGGAGAGCACCTATCTGTCTTGATCGTGTCCCGCCAGGTCTCTTTGCGAACAACTGGAGTCCTCCCCCCACCCGACTGAGTGGGGGCTTCAATGAATTTAACTTTGGGGGAGGTTTTGTACCTCCCCTGACCCAGGGTTTCTCATTACCCTGCTACTGTCCGTTTTTTACCCCCGGGATTTGACCGAGGAGGCCGTCGGAACTGTTACACAGCCGATGCCCCAGGGACTGGAGAAGCAGGCCTCTTAAAGAGGGACCTCTAACTCTGCTTTTAACCGGCAAGAGCGTATTTTTACCGCTGGAAATTTTCTGGATATATTTGTCCAGGTTTTCCCTGAATAAGCGTTCACCATGAAATGGGACGCTAACCAGCCATTCTTTACAGGGAGCTTCAGCAGACCAGTTTCTGAGCCATAGGAGCCTACGCATATGTACTATAGACAGCGTAAGGCGGGAGGCCTGATGGACTGAATCCTCTATGGCGTCAACCGCAAAGCCTAAGGCTCTAGGTAGATCAGCTAGGGCAAAGCCTGCTGATCTGTCAAGTCCCTCAAGACCTGTTTCAACTGATCCTTCACTGCTTAGCAGACCCCAATAGCTGCTACTGCTGGTTGTATCACCAAGCAGATTTTCATAATGACTCCAATCTTTTATCTATTGGGTTCTTGAACATTTGGACATTATCCACTGGACATGTCAGTGATTTATACATACAAGAGATGGCTGCGTCCACTGTAGGGACCTTCCATTTTTTTTTTTTTTTTTTTTTGATGAACTTATCCTCCATGGGATAGACCACCGGAAATCTCTTGGGGGAATAAATATTTTCTCAGGACGTTCCCAATCCTGGTAAATGAGCCCTTTCAGTAAAGGGTGAAGTGGAAAAGAACAAACAGTCTGGGGGCTTCTAGCGACCCCAACGAGGATACAGTAGTGGTTGATGGTTCCGCAAGGTGCATTTTTAAATGCTGATCGGACCATGTTAGTCAGAGACTGAACCCATAATCTTTCAGCTTGAGATGCTGAGAAAAGGTTCCCCCACTGTTGATTCCTCTATAACAGAATCAACCTTATCCTGATCCCCTTCAGGCAGGTCGATCCCTGTATGGGACTGTTGTTCTGCTAACAGGCACTCTGAAGGAGGAGACGGAGATCGGGCGTGCTTTCCCTGACAGGGAGGCAGCGATAAATTTTGACAATCTCTCTCTAATCCTCCCAGAGCTGAGGAAAAAACCTCCTCTGTTACATACACAGGAGCAGGTGACTGAGGACAGCCACAGTACCAAGTACCCCTGCGGGGTCTCTACGGTCACTTACCTCTGAACTTCAGGGGAGACTGGTGCAGCAGGAGTATGCCCAAGATCCTCAGAGCCCGATGAGACCCCCTTCGCTTCCTGGAAGATTCAGTTCCGGAGCTACTGGACGGCATATTCCTAAGCCTAAAGCTGAGGTATTCCAGCCGTAATACACCACTTTTACTGAGAATAGTCTAGCACAATTGCTGCTATATCACAGTTGGTGTCTACTAATGTGCCTTTCTAGGGGATGCCTGTATCAACCGCTATGCTGTATGCCTTTAAATGTTGCCAGCTCTGTCTCTGTACTTCATAGCCAGCTTACTGCAATAATGTGGCTTTTTAAAAACCTGCTGGGACGCCCGCACATGCGCAGAAGCGCTGCGGCGTGCACAGAGCGTCATCCCCCAGGCCCCGCCCCTTTTCCCGGCCACCTCTATATATAGAGGCGCGTGCACGCGCACGCGCGCGGCCACGAGCGCCTCGGCGCTAATTTTCAAACATGGAAACCAGGGACAGGAGCCAGGGCCCCCTTTGCCGCAGGCCGGGGGATAGACGAACACTGCAACATGGCAGAGGAAACAGTTTCCTGTAGGAGAACTCACCAGCTGCCTGGACTTTGCTCTCTGAGAAGAAACTAGTCCATATGACAAGAAAAACATTCCACAGCGGCCTCTAGTGGACAAACACAGGTACCGCAGTTTAATATACTAAACATATATAAAAAACCATTCTTTTTTTTTTTTTTTTTTTCTTGACCACCATTAAAAATTATTACATTTTTTTAGTAGTTACAGGCATGCACAGATATTAGCGGGAATACCGTTAGGTAACAGACAGAAAGACAAATTAGGCTTGGGGGTCCCCCAATAGAACCAAGTTCCTGGGGGCCCCCACTTACCTGTTCCCCGCCGCAGGACTTTGTTTGGTCCACAAAAGCCCAAACTTCACCTATCACGGCAGGCATTGTAATCAAACCTTCAGGGACCGGGTTCCCAAGGATTCCACTCCCCTGGACCTGTATAGCACCCTGCACAGAAAACATCTTGGTCGTGGGTATGACCAGAGCTCTGGATCCCAGGGTCCAGCTCTCCTAAGAGAAGCATTACAGGCAGAACCTTGCTCTTCTCTGCAAGGCCCGGGTACCGACCGTTTAGCTATGAAGCTTTTTTGGTCGGATCCGGAATAGCTTACTGAGGCCCAAAAGAACCTGTACGCAAGCTCAGTGAAAAACACATGTTTCTTCTTGGCCAACACCTTAGACACTGGCAAAAAACTGAGGTGCTCCCGGATGGGAGGGGCTTATATAGGGGAGGGTACTTCCGGTTTTGGAAGTTGCCAGTGCCAGCACCTGACGGTAACTATATAACCCATTAGTAATGACTATGTCGCTCTGTGTCCCGTGATGTACGAAAAAGAAAAAAGAAAGAAAGCCAAAAAAATAAAACAAATGCAGCCATCATATTTAGGAATTGGTGAGCTAAAATATAATAAATATTTGCTTTTGGGTGTAAAACAACCCATTCAGTTCCCAGCACAACTAGACAATGGACCATGGTGTGTTCTCATGCTTAGTGTGGTCAGTTTTAAATAGGAAAGCAGAGGGACTGGCAGGAACACCAGCGATTGCACACAAACTAAGCAATACAAAGAGAACAGGATACTTCTTCATATAAGTACTTGGTACAGCAGGCACATATAAGGAATATGAAATGCTGGTGTAACAAACACTTTAAATGCTAAACTCAAACCCTTAAACTCTAAATAGAGTGGGAAGGGGTTAGAGCCACTGTTAGGCTTATATTGGTTTCTGGGCCAAAATTAGGGCGATTTCCCCCCACTTCCTGGCCTAATCATTTATGTCACTAGTTAAAGAATTTCCCCAACAGGGACACAGATAGCAAAACCTGGCAGTTCTAACCCTTCTTCCTCTAAAATAATGTCCTTTTTTTGCCTTCTGTATCCCCATTGAACAGACTTCCTGTCACTGGAACAGAATCATATGCTGTCAGCATGCCCCTTGCAAGTACATCACAACAGAGCCTTATCTCCTGGTGCTGGTCTTCCCTCTCCCAGTCTTTGTGCTGCTGTGCTAATTACAAGAGGCTAATATCAAATTCAGGTACTTGCACTAACTGCACCAAAAAAATACATTTTAAACTGAAGTTAATTTGCCTTGTCCCTTAATGCATTTTCCTTCTGCCTCGTTGCTATCAACAAGCTAATGACATTTTGAACTTTTTCAAGTTTAATGAATTACACGACCCTTCTATATGATGCAAGCAGATTATAGCTAGTGGGAGGGGCCAGCAGCCTTCCTGAAACATCACAGCACCCTGCCTACACCTCCTAAGAACCCTCAGCCCTGATGCAAGCTCTTCGGAGGTGTTCTGTCTCAACTACAAAGCGATAAAGTTCATCTCCAGGTTTAAGTAGGCCTTACTCAAGCTAGTTTGATATTCATCCCTTGCATCGATACAGGCAGTTTAACTCAATGAATAAACTCACAGTTAGGACGACAGACGATGAATCCTTTCGAATGTTCCGTTTAATGATGGATATTCATAGGTAGAAAAACGTTGCAGTTGTAAGCCACATGTAAGATGTTTAGCATGGAAGATATACAGGAGTAATGACCAGAATCAGGAAGTGGAGGAGATATATAAAGAACTACGGTGAGAGAGAGAGTTCAGCTAGAAAGAAGGGGACAGATCTTAAAGACACAGAGCAAGAATAATCACATAGTGTAACACAACACTCCCCGTCTGAAATCTTTAGATTTCATAACCTTAAACTAATATATATATTTTCAATAAGTCCAATACTGACGAATGTCCTGGAACCTGTAATGAAAAACATGCAACAAGAAAATAATAAACGTAAGTTCAACAGGATGAAGAACATAAAGTCACAGTATGATGTCTTCAAGAATTCCAAAGTTCTGAGTAGAACCTGTAGATGGCAGCAATGTACTCCCCGCCGTGCCAACAGCATGGCTAGTCCTTGCACAAGTCACTCACCTGGCAAAAGGAGTATTAACTCTGTAATTGGTCGACTAAAGGTTTGTGTCGATCCTCCCTTGGTTACCTTGACTTCTACCTTCCGGACTTTGTTATCGTCGCTGGGCATAACTTTAGTAATAAGACCCAAAGGCCACTCATTTCGACAAACTTCCTTGTCTTTTAGAAGGATGAGGTCTCCAACCTTAAGATTCGGCTTAGATGCTTGCCATTTGTTACAACCTTGAAGGTGGTGAAGATACTTTTTCTTCCAGCGATGCCAGAACACATTGGCTAGATGCTGCACCTGCTTCCATTGATGCCTGTAACGGTGTGACCGCAGCTTCTGTTTTGTACTTACAGAAGTGTGGAGTGAGGTGTTCACAGTTCTTATTTTCTTATCATCTTCAGGGTTTACTAGCCCATAGGTGGTGTCAATAGGGAGTAAGTAAGAGTTCTCACGCAGAAACCTTGGAGGTGACAGCCATAAGCTGTCCTGAAGAGCGGCAGGTGACACGGCTCTGGTCCCACAGTCAGCTGGGTTGAGTTCAGTGAGAACGTGATGCCATTGACTTGGTATAGAGAATCTCTTGATACGTTCATCCCTGTTGCTGACGTACACATAAAATTGTTTTGTTTGGTTGTTTATGTAACCAAGTACTACCTTACTGTCTGTATAGAAGGTGAAAGAATCAATTCTAGTGTCCATTTCACTTCGTATGACCTCGGCAATTTCTACTGCTAGCACGGCTGCACAAAGTTCAAGTCTTGGTATGGTATGTGCAGGCTTGGGTGTGTGTTTTGCCTTGCCTAGGACAAAACTACAGTGTGATTCTCCATTCAGTTCAGAGGTCTTCAAATAGGCTACTGCAGCAATAGCTTCAACTGATGCATCAGAGAAAATATGAATCTCTCTCCGGTTAGCAGTTGAAATGGATCCTGGAACATAGCAACGGTGAATCTGAAGTTTTTCTAGTGACTTCAAAGAATATCTCCACCTTTCCCACTTTTGTTGATTCTCACTAGGCAAGGGAGTATCCCAGTCTATGTTCTCAGTAGACAACTGTCTTAGTAAAATCTTACCTTGAATGGTAACTGGAGCAAGGAAACCCAGTGGGTCATAGATGCTATTCACCACGGACAGGACTCCTCTCTTAGTGAAGGGTTTGTCACAAGTTGACACTTGGAAGGTGAATTTGTCTTGCTTGATGTTCCACAACAAACCCAGACTTCGCTGTACAGGAGGCACATCTGTACCTAAGTCAAGGTTTTTTAGACTAGTGGCATAGTCCTCAGAGTGAAAGGCATTCATAAGTTCCTGGCTGTTGGATATAATCTTGTGCAGTCTAAGGTTTGCTACAGACAGCATCTCCTTTGTTCTGGTGAGAAGATCAATTGCTTCTTTAGCAGTTGGAAAGGACTTAAGTGCGTCGTCAACGTAGAAGTTTCTTTCAACAAATTGACGGGCATCAGATCCATATTCAACTTCTCCAGTCTGAGCTGTTTTCCTTAGCCCATAAGTTGCCACTGCTGGGGAAGGACTGTTACCGAAGACATGTACCTTCATGCGATAATCTATAACTTCCTTGTTGAGGTCATTGTCCTTGTGCCATAGAAACCTGAGGTAGTTTCTGTTGTCTTCTCTGACGATGAAGCAGTGAAACATCTGTTGAATGTCGGCCATTACTGCTACAGGCTCTTGTCTGAAACGAATCAAGACTCCTATTAGACTGTTGTTCAAGTTGGGTCCCGTAAGGAGCATGTTGTTAAGAGAAACACCTTTGTGCTGAGCACTGGAATCAAAGACAACTTTGATTTGGTCTGGTTTGCGTGGGTGATACACGCCAAAGGATGGAAGGTACCAGCATTCTTCTCCCTCCTTTAGTGGGGGAGCAGGCTCTGCATGATCTCTGTCAAATACATTTTGCATAAAGTCCACAAAGTGCTTTTGCATCTCTGGTTTCCTGCTTAAGTTTCGCTTTAAGGAGGAGAATCTACTGATGGCCTGCTGTAAGTTGTTGGGCAATCTCTCTCTTGGGAGACGAAAGGGTAGGGGTGATACCCAGTTATTGGAGTCATCTTGAAAGAACGCATTGTCCATTACCTTGATGAATTCTTTGTCTTCCATTGAAGGAGCCAGTATGTCATCTTCACTGGTTGCATTAAACACTGTAGAGCCGAAGTCGCCATCATGGCAGGAGAAAGGGCTTGTGTCACCTGAGATACCATGTTGCCATTCGTGGCTGGCTATCTTCTCTTTCACCCAGTAGTGATGTGGGCATGGCTCAAAGTAAGTGTTTCGGCCATTTGGCAGAACATTTGTCTTGAATGACGAAATGTTGGTAGGTCTTTTCATTTTGCCTATGCAGACATTGCCTATGATGACCCACCCTAGATCTGTGCGCTGGGCAAATGGGGCATCTGGGGGTCCACTGACTTGTCTGTGTACCTTGTGAACTCTTAGAATGTCTCTTCCTAACAGAAGAAGGATCTGAGCATCTTTGTCAAGCGGTGGTATCTCATTTGCTATTACCTTGAGGTGAGGGTGATGGAAAGCAGCAGCTGGAGTAGGGATTTCTTCCCTGTTAGCAGGTATCTGATTGCACTCAACAAGTGTAGGTAAGGGTAATTGCAAGTTACCTTTGAGAGAAGATACCATGAGTCCATGAGCCCTTCTTCCAGAAACCTCTATAGTTCCACTACAGGTACCCAAGGTGTAAGGATGAGCTTCGCCTTTTATTTCAAATAGATTGAACAATTCCGATTTTGCAAGTGATCGATTGCTCTGATCGTCTAAGATAGCATATGCCTTTAGAGACTTTTCTGGTTGATCCTTGTGGTATATGTTCACCAAGCATATCTTAGCACAGGACTTACCACAGCGGTCTTCTCCACAAACTTCAGTGCAGGATGAAGAAATGATGGTAGAATTAGGCACTTGGTCTGTATTCTCCCCGCCATGCGTTAACCTGGGAGGAGTGTTGGCAGGTTGTGCAGAGCTGGGCTCAAGAGGATGGAGGGCTTGCACATGTTCTTCAGAGCCACACTCTATGCACTTGATGGACACATTACAGTCCCTTGCAAAATGTTCTGTAGAAGCACAGCACCTGAAACATACCCTAAATGTCTTTAAAAGCTCCTTGCGCTCTTCCAGAGGCTTTTTCCTAAAGCCGATACATTTATTGAGGGGGTGTGGCTTCTTGTGTATGGGACACTCTCTGTTAGGGTTTTCAATCTTCCTACTCTGTTTGTTCGTGGCCAGAACTGTGGTAGGGGTGGGAAGGATGTCAGTCTTTTTCACGGACATTGGGCCTCTATGGTTTCTGTAGTTGCCCTGAAGACTGGTACTCTTAGGAAAGGGTGAGAAGAGACTGTACTCACCGTAGGAAAAACTTGGATCGTTCTTGGTCTCTGCAATTTCCCTGATGAATTCACAGAAGAAAGAGAATGGAGGGAAGGAAACCTTGTTCTCTCTTTTGTATGATGACCCTAGTGCAGTCCATTTCTCTTGCAAACCATACGGGAGCTTGGAGACAATTGGGTTTACCCCTCTTGGAGTGTCAAGGTAACTGAGTCCAGGTAGTTTTGGGTCTGTCTTGGCTAGCTGAAGCTCAAGGAGAAGGTCACTCAGTCTCTGGAACTCCTTGTTGTCCTTACCGGATATCTTTGGGAAAGTTTCCAGACGCATGAACAAAGCATTTTCTATAGCTTCTGGACTGCCATAACTTTGCTCTAGTCGCTCCCATGCAGCTGTGAGGCCCGCAGTAGGATTGTCCATGAAAACCGATCTTAATGGCTTAACACGTGCAGCAGATAGAGGACCAAGCCATTTGATCAGCAGATTCAATTCTTGATCAGCTGTAATGCCAATATTGCTGATTGTAGTTCTGAAGGCACATTTCCAACTTCTGTAGTTCTCAGGTTGGTCATCAAAACTTGTAAGACCAGTCTTTGTGAGCTCCCTGCGAAGCATGTACCTCACAAACTCTTCTGTCTCAGTTGTCTCCGCCTTTATGTGAGATGCTGTTGGCTGTATGGTGCTGATTGCGTTATCTTTGACATTGTTGTTAAAGGACACAGGGAAATATGGTGCAGCAGATGCATCCAGGTGAGTTGCTTGCTTGAAGTCAGTTGTTCCAATGGTACGTTGATTCAAGGCTGTACCGATGACTGGAGATTGATGACTTGCTTGAAGCTTGCGCTGATGCTCTGTGACGTATGAAGGCAGGCAAGGTAGGCAGGTAGGAAATGCAGTGGAGTGATTTTGAGTGCAGGAAGTTGCTGGAACCTCTTTAACTTGAATCTGTGAAGGAGTCTCTATGTAGCCGGGAGCATTGGAGACAATGGAGTGTGCACTGCAGTGGCTTAGGACATAGTCTTTAGTGCGTTTGAGGGGGTCTTCCATATCTGCTATGTTTAGGTTAATGCTGTCTTTCTCACTTGCACCTTCGTCTGCACTGATAGCTTGCTGTAGGACCCTTAGCTTTGCCATAGCTGCGTCATGTTTACACTGTTCATTTAAGGTTTCCATTGTTGCTCTTTGACGTGCTGACTGCACTTCCAACTCTGCCCTTTGACGTGCTGACTGCGCTTCCAACTCTGCCCTTTGAGCGTCCAACTCTGCTCTTTTTTCTGCATATGCCACCTGCACTTTGCTGGCTTCCACTTCAGCGCGGGCATTAATAAGTCGCTCACTGAGTGTTGAGTATCTTGAACTATGGGATCTTGACGAGTTTTTAGAACGTCTGGTGGAAACAGATCTGTGAGATGCAGTGTCCTGTAACAGCTTTATTTTTGCTTCTGCCTTTAATCTGGTTTGCTGGATAAAACTGTCTCTTATAATATTGAGAGCATTGACGCGCTTTAATTGCGTCATCGCACGTTCTGATTTCATGTTTTGTAAGACATTAGTGAATTTGATGCTGGTAAGCTGATAAAGCTCATATGAGGCAGAAAGTTGTTTAATGGCGCCCTCTAGTGTCAGTAGTTCACGTTCAACAGACACTGTATTGGCTTCAGCAAGGATTTTCTCCCAGACTAATTCCAAGCTATTTGACAATTCAGTCCTTGAAGCTTCATAATTCTCCATTACTTTCCAAGTGGGTTTAACTGAGCGTTTGGGTAACTCAGTTTCTTCAGGAACTTGTGAGGAAGGAGATGTGAGTTCACATGCAGAAGCTTGGTCACTCATGATAGCAGACTGACTGTGAAAGCAGGCAGGATCTGTGTGCTGAAATATGACACTGTACAGATTGTCTCAGGCTATAAGGCTGCCATGTGCTGCTCTGTCCCTTCTGTCTTGCTATGAGGGCAGTAAATCTTGTCTGTTTCAGTACTGACATGCAGAAATCTTGTAATTAGGCTGTGAAACTCCGTTTTTCTACTGTTCTGTCTCAACTACAAAGCGATAAAGTTCATCTCCAGGTTTAAGTAGGCCTTACTCAAGCTGGTTTGATATTCATCCCTTGCATCGATACAGGCAGTTTAACTCAATGAATAAACTCACAGTTAGGACGACAGACGATGAATCCTTTCGAATGTTCCGTTTAATGATGGATATTCATAGGTAGAAAAACGTTGCAGTTGTAAGCCACATGTAAGATGTTTAGCATGGAAGATATACAGGAGTAATGACCAGAATCAGGAAGTGGAGGAGATATATAAAGAACTACGGTGAGAGAGAGAGTTCAGCTAGAAAGAAGGGGACAGATCTTAAAGACACAGAGCAAGAATAATCACATAGTGTAACACAACAGGAGGAGTTATGCAAATATCAAAATGCCTTGATGGGTGGATGAGTGAGGGATCCTAGACAGACTACATTTGCATCCAGCACACCCTAGATCAGTGTTTCTCAACCTGTTTTTAGTCAGGGCGCCCTTGAAAATTCTTCTCAGCCTCCAGGTACCCCAGTTAAAGCTTGGTTCACATTACTATGTGTAGGGGGTAGGAACCTTTCAGTATGCTGATTCGGGTGGAGACATCAGTGATGTTCAGTTCCCTGCGGCCCAGCAGGTGGTGCTGTCACTTTGGGCCGGGGTTGAACCATCACTGGAGTGCTGTACTCCTTTTTGTTCTCTCGTGGCTGTTGTGCGGCGGGGCGGGGAACCCGCTGTGCTGGCTGGGAGAGGCTATAAAAGGGGCGGACATCTTCGCCACAAGGTCCGAGTCCCAGGCACCTTTAGCCTGAGGGCTGCTGTCCAGCGGTTGGTGTCCAGGTGGCCTAGGCCTGGACACGTGGAGTTTGGGAGTCACCCCAGACACCCTCAGTCTGGGGTGGGGTGCATCATTCAGGCCTGGGGCCCAGCTTCTTCCACTGGGATCTGCCCGGGAGGAATCGTCCTAAGGCACCCACAGAATCGGGTGTCTGAATCCAGGCGTAAGTGACCACGCAGGTGACCATACCGTAGATCTGGTGCAGCAGATTGCCAGTGCCGGGACATGGCTTCCGGAGACCGTCGGGATGGATGTCCTTGCCAAACAGGGGCCATATTCATATGGAAGGTGGTCCATTTTCTAAGGTCTGTGGCAGAGACCGCTACTCCGGTCAGTGGCAAAGACCGTTACTCAGGCCCCAACTAGTTCACTCGGTAGGTGGCAGCTACCAACTTCTCGGTCTGTGGCAGAGACCGTGCGCCAGGCCTATCCGCATGAGAAAGAGATAGGAGAGTTCATTATGCCTGGGCCTACTCGTATCCACACCCCTGTCTGTCTGTTATGGAAGTTCAACTGAGTATGTTCATTCTGGTATTGAAGAAATAAAGGAGTGTTGAACTTTTAAATGGTGTGGGGCTCTATTACTGGCAGACACACCTCCACGGAAGAAGCGGAGGCTCCATATGCAGAATGCAGACCCGAAGGTAATCTAAAGAGACTCTGCTCAAACCTCATATACATTTAAGGTGGAAGCTGGGCGTAGTGTCCTGCACTCTCTCCTCCAGAGTACCCCTAGACAACAGCCAAGAACAACAGATACAAGAGAGTGAGAGAGTGAGGCCGCTACACGTGGGGGCTCGTCCGGGATGTGTTCGTGTGACTATGGAGCTGAAGTTGTGGAGTTTGAACGTGTCTGCCCCGAAGAGTTCCGAGTAGGTCAGCCATGTTGGCCACTGCGTCAAGAGGCACACCCTCCCTGCTCAGTTCGTGGGCGTGACCTAGGCCGAGAGGGGAAAGCCCGCAAACTGGGGCGAAAAAGGGGAGGAGTCCAGTCATGTGAAGGACTACACGTGGGGACTTTGGCGCCAACCTTGCAGTGCGCAATGGATCCGCAGAGAGTCGCCATGTTCGGAAATACATCGTGGATAGGGATGAGCTTCGTGTTCGAGTCGAACATACGTTCGACTCGAACATCGGCTGTTCGATCGTTCGACGAACATCGAACGATTTGGGCCGTTCGCGCCAAATTCGAGTGACGCGAACGGCCCACAATGCACTACGCCATCGCAGTGTCATCCAGGCGCTGTGATTGGCCAAGCATGCACTGTGACCCTGCATGCTTGGCCAATCACAGCGCCGGCAGCAAGGAGAGCAATGATTGGCCACAGGCAGGATGCCTGTGGCCAATTATTGCTGAGGGTGTTTAGTACACGCCCCACACTATAAAAGGCCGCCAGCACGGCGGCCTAGTGTAGTGTGTTCCGGAGCAGGGAAAGAGAAGCATAGGCAGGGACAGTGACATTTATTTCTTTCTTGCTTAACCTGGATTCCTTTAGTTTAGGGAAAGAGAAGGATAGGTAGGGAGAGTGTCAGTGTGTTTTACTGTGCGAATCCTTGTTTCTAGGGACAAAGAAGGAAAGTGAGGGTAATTCTCCTTGTGCTATAGTGTGCTTTAAAAAAACAATTTTTTCTAGGGACAGAAAACTTTAGGTAGGGAGAGTGTCAGTTTCTTTCACTGTGCGAATCCTTGTTTCTAGGGACAAAGAAGGAAAGTGAGGGGAATTCTCCTTGTGCTATAGTGTGCTTTAAAAAAACATTTTTTCTAGGGACAGAAAACTCTAGGTAGGGAGAGTGTCAGTTTCTTTCACTGTGCGAATCCTTGTTTCTAGGGACAAAGAAGGAAAGTGAGGGGAATTCTCCTTGTGCTATAGTGTGCTTTAAAAAAACATTTTTTCTAGGGACAGAAAACTCTAGGTAGGGAGAGTGTCAGTTTCTTTCACTGTGCGATTCCTTGTTTCTAGGGACAGGGAAGGACAGTGAGTGAATTCTCCTTGTGCTATAGTGTGCTTTAAAAAAACATTTTTTCTAGGGACAGAAAACTCTAGGTAGGGAGAGTGTCAGTTTCTTTCACTGTGCGAATCCTTGTTTCTAGGGACAAAGAAGGAAAGTGAGGGGAATTCTCCTTGTGCTATAGTGTGCTTTAAAAAAACATTTTTTCTAGGGACAGAAAACTCTAGGTAGGGAGAGTGTCAGTTTATTTCACTGTGCGAATCCTTGTTTCTAGGGACAGGGAAGGACAGTGAGTGAATTCTCCTTGTGCTATAGTGTGCTTTAAAAAAACATTTTTTCTAGGGACAGAAAACTCTAGGTAGGGAGAGTGTCAGTTTCTTTCACTGTGCGAATCCTTGTTTCTAGGGACAAAGAAGGAAAGTGAGGGGAATTCTCCTTGTGCTATAGTGTGCTTTAAAAAAACATTTTTTCTAGGGACAGAAAACTCTAGGTAGGGAGAGTGTCAGTTTCTTTCACTGTGCGAATCCTTGTTTCTAGGGACAGGGAAGGACAGTGAGTGAATTCTCCTTGTGCTATAGTGTGCTTTAAAAAAACATTTTTTCTAGGGACAGAAAACTCTAGGTAGGGAGAGTGTCAGTTTCTTTCACTGTGCGATTCCTTGTTTCTAGGGACAGGGAAGGACAGTGAGTGAATTCTCCTTGTGCTATAGTGTGCTTTAAAAAAACATTTTTTCTAGGGACAGAAAACTCTAGGTAGGGAGAGTGTCAGTTTCTTTCACTGTGCGAATCCTTGTTTCTAGGGACAAAGAAGGAAAGTGAGGGGAATTCTCCTTGTGCTATAGTGTGCTTTAAAAAACATTTTTTCTAGGGACAGAAAACTCTAGGTAGGGAGAGTGTCAGTTTCTTTCACTGTGCGAATCCTTGTTTCTAGGGACAGGGAAGGACAGTGAGTGAATTCTCCTTGTGCTATAGTGTGCTTTAAAAAAACATTTTTTCTAGGGACAGAAAACTCTAGGTAGGGAGAGTGTCAATTTCTTTCACTGTGCGAATCCTTGTTTCTAGGGACAAAGAAGGAAAGTGAGGGGAATTCTCCTTGTGCTATAGTGTGCTTTAAAAAAACATTTTTCCTAGGGACTGTGAGGGGGTTAGCTCGGTAGCGGGTGTGTGTGACCCCCTGGATGGGCTCCCCACACAAAAACAGGCCCAGCAGACGGAGGTTGTGGTTTTCAAGATCAAAAGGTGCGGTTTATTTCTCTATTTACAGTGACAAAAACACAGCAAAGCAAAAAGAAACATAAACAAAATAAATCCTGGTCAGCTTGACCTCTGACTAAACATGCAGGTTTCCCTAACTAACAACTGGGATCAGCCTGGTGCTGTCCTAGTCCCTAAGTCCCTGGTTTAGTAAATGTCCAAACAAATAGCCACACAGGCTTTGTCTCACCGCACAGGGGTTCACTCTCCCTAGACAGTCCACACAGGTCTGGTTCCAGGCATGAGCAAACACCTAATGAAGCTGGGAGTTTTTATAGAGGCCTTAAACGAGCTGACAAGCTTCAGCTGGTCTCATCAACTCCCTGCCTGCACGACGCCCAGCACTCTCCCTAGAGGTATGAATCATCCATGAGCCCACTAGCCTCAGCTGGGCTTCATCAACTCTCTCCCTAGTTGTATAAGTCAGCATAAAGCCTGAATCTGGGAGAAATATACCTACCCCCCTGGATGCAACCAGGTGACTTTACCTTCCTGCTGTCACATACCCCCCCTCTTGTTTTAACCTTGGGGTTGGAACACCAGCAATCAGGCATTCATGTACTCGAGACAAAGCATCCACATTCCCCATTTGAACGCCAGGGCGATGCTTTACTGTGAAGTTGAATTCCTGTAGGGCCAGGAACCACCTATTTACTCTTCTATTTGTCTCCTTGTTTTGAGCCATCTACTTTAACGGAGCGTGATCCGTAACCATGTCAAAGTGCCTACCTAGCAGATAGTACCGAAGGGAATCTAGAGCCCACTTCACCGCTAAACACTCCTTTTCAACCGTGGCGTAATTTACCTCATGGGACTTCAACTTCCTGCTGAGGTAAATGACTGGGTGCTCTTCCCCGTTCCAGACCTGGGACAATACTGCTCCTAACCCCACATCTGACGCATCACTTTGTACGACAAAGTCTTTAGAGAAGTCGGGTGAGTACAACACTGGCTGGCTACATAAGGCTTGTTTCAAGAATTGGAACGCTGCCTCAGCCTCGGGGGTCCATTTAATCATGACCGACCCTTTCCCTTTCGTCAGGTTGGTTAGGGGCACAGCCTTAGAAGCAAAGTGGGGAATGAAGCGCCGATAATAACCCGCGATTCCCAGAAAGGCTCGTACCTGCTTCTTGCTGTTGGGACGTGGCCAACTCTGGATGGCCTCGACTTTGTTGAGTTGGGGTTTTATTACTCCCCTGCCAATGGTGTACCCAAGATATTTGGCCTCCTCCTGCCCAATGGTACACTTCTTGGGGTTAGCCGTAAACCCCGCTTCCCGGATAGAGTCTAGGACTGCTTGCACTTTTGGCAGATGTGAGGCCCAATCTGTGCTATGGACAATTACGTCATCCAGGTAAGCCGCAGCATACTTCCGATGGGGCCTCAGTATCTGGTCCATTTTCCGCTGGAATGTGGCCGGCGCATTCTGTAACCCGAACGGCATTCTCTTATATTGGAACGCCCCGTCTGGGGTTACAAATGCGGTTTTCTCTTTGGCCGACTTGGCCAGGGGAATTTGCCAATACCCTTTTGTGAGGTCAAGAGTCGTCCCAGCCGGTCGATCAACTCATCTATACGTGGCATGGGGTAGGTGTCAAATTTTGTAACTTTGTTCAACTGACGAAAATCGTTACAAAATCGCCAGCTCCCATCCGGTTTAGGCACCAACACAATGGGACTAGACCAATCACTTTGGGACTCCTCTATCACCCCTAAGTTCAGCATTTTCTGTACTTCCTCCCGTATTGCCTCCCGTCGGGCCTCTGGGATCCGATAGGGTTTTAACTTCACCCTTTCACCGGGCGGGGTAATAATATCATGCTCTACCCCAGATGTTTGTCCCGGCAGCTCAGAGAACACCTCCTTGTTGCGAAGCACAAACTCCTTAACCTCCTGTTGTTGGGGTTGTGACAAGGTGGCTGCTATTCCAACCTCCGGAATCACGCAACCAGTTTGAGCTGGTGACCAAGTTTCTGCGACTAGGGACTCTCTATCCCTCCAGGCTTTCAACAGATTAACGTGATAGATCTGTTCGGGCTTTCGCCTTCCTGGTTGTCTGACCTTGTAATTCACTTCGCTCACTTTTTCCATTATCTCGTAGGGGCCTTGCCATTTGGCAAGGAATTTACTTTCAACCGTAGGGACAAGTACCAATATCCTATCCCCCGGGGAAAAGGTACGGGTCTTGGCTCCACGGTTGTACACTCTCTGCTGTGCCAACTGCGCTTGGGCCAAATGTTCCTTCACGATGGGCATTACCTGTGCAATTCGATCTTGCATCAGGGCGACATGCTCAATCACACTCCTGTGGGGAGAACTCTCACTTTCCCAAGTTTCCTTGGCAATATCCAACAGCCCTCTTGGGTGTCTCCCATACAGTAACTCAAAGGGGGAGAATCCCGTAGAGGATTGGGGCACCTCCCTAATAGCAAACATCAAATAAGAAATAGACAGTCCCAATCCTTTCCATCTCTATCCACCACTTTCTTCAACATTTGTTTTAGGGTTTTGTTGAATCTTTCAACCAGCCCATCGGTTTGGGGGTGATACACAGACGTACGCAATTGCGTCACTTTGAACAGTTTACACAGCTCTTTCATAACCCGGGACATAAAGGGTGTACCTTGGTCCGTAAGCAGTTCTTTACAAATACCCACCCGGCTAAAAACAAGAGATAGCTCTTTGGCTATGGTTTTGGCCGAGGTATTTCGGAGAGGGATCGCTTCTGGATAACGGGTGGCATAGTCCATTATAACTAATATGTACTGGTGCCCCCTAGCGGACTTGATTATAGGACCTACCAAATCCATTGCGATCCTCTCAAACGGGACCTCAATGATGGGTAGAGGGACCAGCGGGCTACGGAAATGTGGCATCGGGGCCGACCTCTGACACACAGGGCAGGAGGAACAATAATTTTCTATGTCCTTCATCACCCCAGGCCAATAGAATCTCTGTAATACCCTCTCTCGGGTTTTCTCTGTCCCCAGATGACCTCCAAGAATGTGCCCATGGGCCAACTCCAACACCAACTTCCTGTAAGGTTTGGGCACCACAAGCTGCTCAACGGTTTCTTCTGCCCTTTTTGCCACCCGATACAGTAGGTCCTTCTCTACGCTGAAGTATGGGTAAGTGCAGGTATTATCTGGGTTCACTAACTCGCCATCTATTTCCACTACGTTTTCCCGTGCCTTTATTAGGGCGGGGTCTTTTAACTGTTCTGTGGCAAAATCTTCCCTGTGAACCTCAAGATCAGAAAACTCCACAGACGGTAGGTTTTCGTCTGAGGAGGTGGGCTCCTCTCCAGTTTCTTGAGTCTCGCCTGCCAATACTGACAAGGGAAATTCTGGAGAGTCCTCACCACTCTCAGAGGAGTTCTGGCTATCACCTTCCTGGTACATAGGGGCACCAGTGGGGGGCTCAGGATCATCCCACAGTTCCCAGAACTTCGGAAAATCCCTTCCCACAATGGCATCATGCGGTAATTGAGATACTAACCCCACTGGATGAGAGAGGGTACCTTTGGGGGTCTTGAAACACACTGTAGTCACTGGATACTCTCGGGTGTCCCCATGCACACAAATAACAGCTACCTTGCTATTCCCAGAGACCTCTGTTTTAACTAATTCAGCCTTTATCAGGGTCACAAGGCTACCTGAATCCAGTAATACCACAACATTTCTACCATTAATACACATTTTGCATAAATGTTTCTCAGTTCCCCGAATGGCAGTGCATGCGACTGTCGCACACAGCGACTGACGTCTGTCCGTCAGAAAGTCACATTGCATGGGTTCCTCCACAACCGGGCAATTTGCTGCAATATGTCCCGTTTGCCGGCAGCGGTAGCAAACAATCCTTTTGGCTGCATCTTGAGCCCCCGACTTCCCAGGCTGTTCTCGCCAAACCCTGGGCAGAGCTCCCACCCTCTCACTCTCTCCACCCTCACCCCTTGGAATCATCTTATCCGCCCCTGGGGATGGTCTGGTCTTAGGGTGGAAAGTCCGAGAGTCTCTGGAAGAGGCCGTCAGGTTCTCTGCAGCCAAGTATCTCTCTACACGATCCACAAGTTTACCGGCCGTTTCTGGGTCTCCATGGCTTACCCACTTTTGAATGGCGGTAGGAAGAGCTCTCAAGAAACGATCCATCACAACACGTTCCACAATCTCCGGTGCGGACAAAGTCTCTGGCTGTAGCCACTTCCTGCTCAGGTGAATGAGATCATACATTTGAGACCTGGGGGGTTTTCCAAGCTGGAAAGTCCAGTTATGCACACGCTGAGCCCGGACAGCCAGGGTGACACCCAGCCTTGCCAATATTTCAGCTTTTAGCATCACATAGTCTTTTGCTTGGTCAGGCTCTAGGTCATAGTAAGCTTTCTGCGATTCACCAGTTAACAGAGGAGCCACCAGTCCAGCCCACTGCTCCTCAGGCCACTTTTCTCTTTCAGCAGTCCTTTCAAATGTGGTCAAAAATACCTCTGGATCATCGTCTCCAGTCATTTTTGTCAATAAACGACTCACCCCAAAGGACGCGGTATTAGTGGGACGGCTTTCCTCACTGGTCAGCGGACGTTGCTGCATTACTGCTTCCATCTGTTGTTGTAGTCTCTGCTCTTGCTTCTGCAACAGGTCTATGAAGCGGGCCTCAGATTGCTGCTGGGCTTGTTGCTGGGCTGCGAAGCTCTTTTGCAAACCTGCATTTGTCTGCTGTTGATTGGCATTTGCTAGAGCCAGCTGTTTCAGTATCTCCTCCATGCTGGCTTAAAAAAAAACTGCCCGCATTCTCCACCAACTGTGAGGGGGTTAGCTCGGTAGCAGGTGTGTGTGACCCCCTGGATGGGCTCCCCACACAAAAACAGGCCCAGCAGATGGAGGTTGTGGTTTTCAAGATCAAAAGGTGCGGTTTATTTCTCTATTTACAGTGACAAAAACACAGCAAAGCAAAAAGAAACATGAACAAAATAAATCCTGGTCAGCTTGACCTCTGACTAAACATGCAGGTTTCCCTAACTAACAACTGGGATCAGCCTGGTGCTGTCCTAGTCCCTAAGTCCCTGGTTTAGTAAATGTCCAAACAAATAGCCACACAGGCTTTGTCTCACCGCACAGGGGTTCACTCTCCCTAGACAGTCCACACAGGTCTGGTTCCAGGCATGAGCAAACACCTAATGAAGCTGGGAGTTTTTATAGAGGCCTTAAACGAGCTGACAAGCTTCAGCTGGTCTCATCAACTCCCTGCCTGCACGACGCCCAGCACTCTCCCTAGAGGTATGAATCATCCATGAGCCCACTAGCCTCAGCTGGGCTTCATCAACTCTCTCCCTAGTTGTATAAGTCGGCATAAAGCCTGAATCTGGGAGAAATATACCTACCCCCCTGGATGCAACCAGGTGACTTTACCTTCCTGCTGTCACAGGACAGAAAACTCTAGGTAGGGAGAGTGTCAGTTTCTTTCACTGTGCGAATCCTTGTTTCTAGGGACAGGGAAGGACAGTGAGTGAATTCTCCTTGTGCTATAGTGTGCTTTAAAAAAACATTTTTTCTAGGGACAGAAAACTCTAGGTAGGGAGAGTGTCAGTTTCTTTCACTGTGCGATTCCTTGTTTCTAGGGACAGGGAAGGACAGTGAGTGAATTCTCCTTGTGCTATAGTGTGCTTTAAAAAAACATTTTTTCTAGGGACAGAAAACTCTAGGTAGGGAGAGTGTCAGTTTCTTTCACTGTGCGAATCCTTGTTTCTAGGGACAAAGAAGGAAAGTGAGGGGAATTCTCCTTGTGCTATAGTGTGCTTTAAAAAAACATTTTTTCTAGGGACAGAAAACTCTAGGTAGGGAGAGTGTCAGTTTCTTTCACTGTGCGAATCCTTGTTTCTAGGGACAGGGAAGGACAGTGAGGGAAATTCTCCTTGTGCTATAGTGTGCTAAAGCATTCCTCATCAACCATCTTTGAAATCCTTGTTTTTTTGACAGTCAGGGAAATTGTCGTTGTGCTATTCTGTGCAAAAGCAATCATCCTCAACCATATTTAGAAATCCTTAAGTAAAGGGACAGAGAAGGACACCTGAAGGTAGCCCTTATTGCTTTTTTCCCATCTCCCTGCAGGCCATCTATTAGAATGTCTGGAAGGCAAACAAGGAGAGGCAGACAGTCAGGAGGCAATAAAAGAGGGCAAGCAGGCTCTGTGTCTGGGGGCAACAGTGCTGGTCGTGGACGCGGTGCATTGTCATCAGCACATGGCCATGGGACACGCTTGTCCTTCTTTTCGGCAGCTGGACATGTTGAGCCACATCATGCCGAAGACTTGGTAGAGTGGATGACCAAGCCCTCCTCCTCCTCCTCATCCTCTCTCACCCAGGCTCAGGGTACTGGCAAAGCAGCTGCCAAAGCGTCCTCTTCCCTGGTATCAATGTCAGACTCATCATCAGTCACTCCTTCCCTAGACCCACCATGTCCTCCTCCTGAGGAGTCCCCCGAACTGTTTGAGCACAGTGTTGGGTACATGCTCCAGGAGGATGCCCAGCGTTTCGAAGGGTCTGATGATGAAACCCAGCTACAGGAAGGCAGTAGCGTGAGAGCAGACAGAGGGGATGCTCAAGAAGGACACCAATCTGGCAGTCATGTTCCAGCAGCTGCAGCATACTGCCAGATTGGCTCCAGTGATGAGGAGGGAGGGGATGATGAGGTCACTGACTCCACGTGGGTGCCTAATAGTAGAGAGGAGGAGGAGGAGGATGAGGAGGAGGCACATCTCCAACGAGGCAGGATGCCCTTTGGTGGCCAGCGTAAGGGCAGTACACCGACGGAATCACACCGCAGAGCTCCGCCTGTGCAGGGCGCTGCCTCTGCCCGTCATTCAAAAAGTTCCTTGGTGTGGGCCTTTTTTGAGGCTAGTGCATCAGATTGCACAGCTGCTGTTTGCAACATATGTCTCAAGCGTATATCGCGTGGCCAAAACATCAGCCGCTTGGGTACCACATGCCTGACCAGACATATGTTGACCTGCCATGCAGCTCGTTGGCAAGCCTACCTCAAAGACCCACACCAAAGAACAAAGCGGACCTCTCCTTGCACCGCATCAGCTGGGATCTCCAACCCCACTATAACTTCAGTCCTCTCTGAAACATGCACTGAGAGGAATGAAGGTGTAGAATTAGGTGTGTCACAGCCAAGTACTTGCGGCCACTCTGCTAGCAGTACACCGACGTCCGATTCTAGCAGGCAAATTTCCCTGCCCCAGCTGCTGGACCGTCGAAAGAAGTTCACTCCCAGCCATCCACATGCCCAGCGGTTGAATGCTAGCTTGGCTAAATTTCTAGCGCTTCAACTGCTGCCTTTTCAGTTGGTAGACTCGGCCCCCTTCCGTGAGTTTGTGCAATGTGCGGTTCCTCAGTGGCAGGTTCCCAAACGCCACTTTTTCTCACGGAAGGCTATTCCGGCTCTCTACCGGCATGTGGAAGGCAATGTCTTGGCCTCGCTGGACAGGGCGGTCAGCGGTAAGGTGCATATTACCGCTGACTCATGGTCCAGCAGGCATGGACAGGGACGTTACCTTTCTTTCACGGCCCATTGGGTCACTCTTTTGGCAGCTGGGAAGGATGCAGGACAAGGTGCAGTAGTGTTGGAGGTTGTCCCACCGCCACGCCTCCAAAATGCTACTACTGGTTGTGACACACCTCTCTCCTCCACCCCCTCCTCTTCTTCTTCCTCCATGGCCTCTTCCTGTGGTTTGTCCTATGAACCAGCGGTGCTCCGTAGCCGTTCACGGGGCTACGCAAGTACGCAGGCAAAAAGATGCCATGCCGTGCTTGCGCTGGTGTGTTTGGGGGACAGAAGCCACACTGGGGCAGAGGTCCTGTCTGCTCTGCAGGGCCAGGCCGAGAGGTGGTTGACGCCACGCCAGCTTAAGCCAGGAATGGTGGTTTGCGACAATGGCACCAACCTCCTCTCCGCCCTCCGACAGGGACAACTGACCCATGTGCCCTGTGTGGCTCACGTCCTTAACCTGGTGGTGCAGCGGTTCTTGGGCAGGTACCCGGGCTTACAGGATGTCCTGAGGCAGGCCAGGAAAGTCTGTGTGCATTTCCGCAGATCTTATAATGCCAGTGCTCGCCTGGCTGAGCTGCAAAAGGAGTTGAACCTGCCCAAGAACCGCCTTATATGTGACATGCCCACCAGGTGGAACTCAACGTTGGCCATGCTGCAGCGGCTGCACACGCAGCAGAGGGCCATCAATGAGTACCTGTGCGACTACGGCACCAGGACAGGGTCAGGGGAGCTTGGTTTTTTTTCTCCACGCCAGTGGGGCATGATCAGGGATGCATGCACTGTCCTGGCACCATTTGAGGAGGCCACGAGGATGGTGAGCAGTGACAGTGCATGCATCAGTGACACTGTACCTCTTGTCCACCTGTTGGAGCACACGCTGCGTGGAATAATGGACAGGGCACTTGAGGCAGAACAGAGGCAGGAAGAGGAGGACTTCCTTGCCTCTCAAGGCCCCCTTTACCCAGACAGTGTTACTTCTGTCCCACCCATCGCACAGGAAGAGGAGGAGGAGGAGGAGGAGGAGGAGGAGGAGGAGGAGGATTGTGTCAGCATGGAGGTGGAGGCTGGCACTCAGCATCATCAGCAGCAGTCTTTTAGGGATGATTTACAGTCCCAAGAAACCAGTGGACTTGTACGTGGCTGGGAGGAGGTGGCTGCGGATCATGTCGTCCTTAGTGACCCAGAGGACTCCGGAGCGAATGCCTCAGCAAACCTACGCTGCATGGCCTCCCTGATCCTGCAAAGTCTGCGGAAGGATCCTCGTATTCTTCGGATCAAGGAGAGGGACCATTACTGGCTGGCCACTCTCCTTGATCCACGGTACAAGGGTAAGGTTGCGGACCTTATGTTACCGTCGCAGAGGGAGCAGAGGATGAGACAACTCCGGGAGGCCTTGCAGAAAGGTCTGTGCAACGCGTTCCCAGAGACTGGGAGGTTACAAACTCCTGGTCCTGGACAACGAGTTGCTGAGGCTTCGGCCAGTCAAAGAAGGAGCGGTGGGGAAGGTGGCCGTCTGACCGATGCGTTCAGACAATTCTTTAGTCCGCAGCCCCAAAGTATGATCGGTTCCAGCAACCATCGCCAGCGTCTGATAAACATGGTGCAGGAATATCTAGGGGCAAGGTCAGACTTGGACACCTTCCCCACCGAAAATCCTCTGGCTTACTGGGTCTTGAGGATGGATCACTGGCCAGAGCTTGCACAGTATGCAATTGAGCTACTGGCCTGTCCTGCATCCAGCGTTCTTTCGGAACGCACATTCAGTGCTGCTGGAGGATTTGTCACGGATCACAGGGTGCGCCTGTCCACCGACTCGGTTGATCGACTGACTTTCATCAAGATGAACCAGTCTTGGATCACCACCAGCTACCACACACCTGATGCTGATATAACAGACTAATTGATTTTAACATGTCACATCCCTTCAAGACTGATGCTGATGCTGAGTGCCTGTGCTGTTATGTTGACTGGCTATCCTCCTCCTCCGAGTCCTCAATGATACGATTGATGATGATAGCTTGGAAGATCATTTTTGTTTATGGGTGCCGCCACCAGTGGCTAAGGCCCAATTTTTCAGCCCCTGTTTTACAGGGGCGTGTAATTACAATTTTTTTAGCAATAATTTGCCATAGGGCTCATTGCTGTGCTCCAAGTACAGTATCTGTGAGGGGTTGGAGTGTTGTGGCACCGGTGCCTAAGGCCCAATTTTTCAGCCCCTGTTTAACAGGGGCGTGTCATTACAATTTTTGAAGCAATACTTTGCAACAGGGCTCATTGCTGTGCTCCAAGTACAGTATCTGTGAGGGGTTGTAGTGTTGTGCCACCAGTGCCTAAGGCCCAATTTTTCAGCCCCTGTTCAACAGGGGCATGCAATTACAATTCTTGATCTAATAATTCACAGCAGGGCCCATTGCTGCACCCACCAAGAGTAACTCTGAGGGCTTACAGTGTTGTGGCAACGCCACCACCATCACCACCACGAAAGGCCGAATTTTTCAGCCCCTGTTCAAAAGGGGCATGTAATTACAATTCTTGATCTAATAATTCACAGCAGGGCCCATTCCTGCACCCACCAAGAGTAACTCTGAGGGCTTACAGTGTTGTGGCAACGCCACCACCACCACGAAAGGCCCAATTTTTCAGCCCCTGTTCAAAAGGGGCATGTAATTACAATTCTTGATCTAATAATTCACAGCAGGGCCCATTGCTGCACCCACCAAGAGTAACTCTGAGGGCTTACAGTGTTGTGGCAACGCCACCACCACCACCACCATGAAAGGCCCAATTTTTCAGCCCCTGTTCAAAAGGGGCATGTAATTACAATTCTTGATCTAATAATTCACAGCAGGGCCCATTGCTGCACCCACCAAGAGTAACTCTGAGGGCTTACAGTGTTGTGGCAACGCCACCACCACCACCACCACGAAAGGCCCAATTTTTCAGCCCCTGTTCAAAAGGGGCATGTAATTACAATTCTTGATCTAATAATTCACAGCAGGGCCCATTCCTGCACCCACCAAGAGTAACTCTGAGGGCTTACAGTGTTGTGGCAACACCACCACCACCACCACCACCACGAAAGGCCCAATTTTTCAGCCCCTGTTCAACAGGGGCATGCAATTACAATTCTTGATCTAATAATTCACAGCAGGGCCCATTGCTGCACCCACCAAGAGTAACTGTCAGGGCTTACAGTGTTGTGGCACCAGCACCACCATCAAAGGCCCAATTTTTACTACCACTGTTCAACAATTATATGTAATTAAAATTCCTGATATAATAGTTGACAGCAGGGCGTTCCAGCACCAACCAAGAGTAACTGTGAGTGCTTACAGTGTTGTGCCAACACCAACAACTAAGGGGCCTATTTCTGCAGTATATACGGCAGGTCCCTACTTTCAAACATCCAACTTACAAACGACTCCTACTTGCAAACGCAAGAAGACAACAGGAAGTGAAAGGAAATCTACCACTAGGAAGGAAAATTCTCTCCTGTAAGAATAAATATGGGAGAAAGGTGTCTCCTCTGTACTGATGCTTTATCAGCAATCCTTGTTTCAAGAAAAACACCACATTTCAAAAACAGTTGTCATTGGGACGGAAAGTGAGGTGAAATGTTCTGAACAGGGGCACAGACAGCAAAACAAATGTTACAGGGGTGATAACCCTTACCTATGTTTTCCAAAAAGTTTAAAAATAGATTTTTGGGCTGGAGCTACACTTCAACAATGTACCTGTTCAAAATTACAAACAGATTCTACATAAGAACAAACCTACAGTCCCTGTCTTGTATGCACCGCCTGTATACGGCTGTTCAGAGTATATAGGGCCTTTTTTATTTTATGTGCGGGGTTCCCCTTAATATCCATACAAGACCCAAAGGGGCTGGTAATGGGCTGGGGTAGGGGGGGGGGGGGTCATGGGGTAGCTATGCCATTTTTCTTAAAGAATTTCATCCATATTACCGGGACCAGACATTACATTAAAGCCGCAAGCAGTTTTAAATGGCTTTTTTTTCCTTTAGAAGTGTCATTTTGTGCAGGGACAGTTCTAAACACGGGAAACACGTGGCACTTCACAGGCATACTTTAGACACCCCCCAGGTACGATATTTAAAGGAATATTTGACTTTTTTTTTTTCACTTTATGCATCATTAAAATGACTGCTCCCGAAAAACGACCGTTTTTAAAACTTCTTTTTGCATTGATACATGTCCCCTGGTGCAGAACCCGGGTTCCCAAACCCTTTTTAGGACAATAACATGCATAATAGTTGTTATAATTAGCACTTTAGAATTCGAACGTTCGCATCCATTGTATTTAATAGGGTTCTATTGTTCGTACGAACTTTCGGTCCGTTCGCGGGTTCTGGTGCGAACCGAACCCGGGGGTGTTCGGCTCATCACTAATCGTGGATTCCACTTTATCCTTCCACCACGAGTTTGACTACTACTGCTGCTCCGATAACGGATACGGGGATCCGGCTAAAGCCCCGGGGACGATTCGCCCTGTACTCATGCATGGACGTTGAGGCCCTGGGTTTGATTTGTTCCGGCTGTTCGGGACTGGTGTGTCAGCTGAAGCCGTTCGGGCGCTGCGAGGCCTGCGGAGAGTTCCTTTTTGAGGTGGAACCACCTATCGAGAAGCCAAGAACCATCCACCTCAACCGCACTACAGGCACCACCACTCAGGAAGGAGGAATCACTGCTTTGACAGCCGTCCCTGTACGCACTGCAGCGACCGCGGGGGAGGTCGTGATTAGAGAGATACGGGAGAAATCCGAGGATGCTGATTCGGTCACCACTGCTTCCCAGCATCCACCGCCGAAGAGGAAGACCGGCATGGTTGCCCCGTCCAGCGGTCGCGGTGGATCGTCCTGCGCGCCTACACCCAGCCCGGATGGATCTGGTAGGAAGAGTCCCGGACATCCCTCCTCAAATATGGGCCGAGGTAAGCCGGGCAAAGGGACTTGGTGTTCGGGCGGAGGTGTCGGGGAGTCACGGCCCTGTGTGTTCACGGGAGGTAGCGATTCAGTCTCTACTACAGGCTACCTGCCCGCGGATGAGTGTGACACCTCCAACCTAGAGAATCGCTCTCCGAGTTGGGAGACAACGTCGTCATAGACAAACTTTTTGCTCAAAAGGGCTGGGAAAAGATGCCTCTCTCCTCGTCCCGCAGAGTCAGGGATCCACCTATGTCAACAGGGGATAGTACACCCTGGGTGGAGGCACCAGCGCCTAAGGAGGGATCCTGTCCCCAGTCTGCCCTTCCACCCCCGGTGCCACCTGCATCTAGTACCGGGGGAAAGAGACTGTTATTGCGGGCACCTATGCCCAGGATGGAGGTGATCAAAGTGCCTCGGCACCCGGATGCTATTGTTCTGCCGGGAGAAGGAGATCGCCATACCATGCCTCCGTTAGCGAGACTACAACGCCTTTTCTGCCAAAAGGTTGCCAGCGAGTATGGGTTGGAATACCCGTATTTGTCTAAGGAACTTTTGTATGAGGTGGAGGTTTGCAGGGGGCGCTGGTACAATGACTTTGTGTGGACGCACATTCAGGTCCCACATGCCCGCAGGTACCCCGCGTGTTCCCCCAAAGCATCTCAACGCTTCAAGGACTGTAAGGCAGAATGGATGTTGGGTCGGCACATCCACGCGGATAAGGTGCTGATTCGACGGAAAGAAGGGGAGGATGTCGAGTACCATTTAGAGACAATGGACCAGCATTTGAAGCCTCTTGTCCTGCCACACCCAAGGTTCTATCTGTAGCAGGAAAAAGACTCCGTTCTTGCTTAGTCTACTGCTGCTGAACTTTCCGGGGTTGTTGTTCTGTTACCCGGAAACCCAGTGACTGTACCCGAGTTTAACGGGTGTTTGTGCTCCTTGGAGGAATTGGAGGACTGTTGCCGTTATTGTCCTTCAGTTTTTCCTTTTCACATAGTGATTGTGGACTTTGGGGTAGTTAGAGCTGCAGAAGAAGATAAAAAAAAAAGTCTTCAACAGGTGCAGTTACCGCGACACTGTCACCAGGTGGCAGTGTTGCACATTGATATTCACTTTTTACACACACACTTACAGAAGGAAAGGATTTCTTTACGGAGAAGTTTTTTCGTTCTTACACGAACATATGTGTCAGGGTTACGTGTGTTAATGTTTCTTTTCCCCTCTGCAGGAGAACGTCCCATCAAAACCGCGAGAAAGGGGGCGGGTCTTGGTTAGGATGGGTGGGGAAAGTGTTACTGTGATTTGTGAATATGTTTGTTGTTAGGTGTTGTTTGTTTCCCTTCCCTCCCCTTTCATGTTCGGCTCAGGCACAACGGTTTAGTTAGTTTTTTTAGAAAAAGAAAAAAACTTTTTGTATTTTTGAAATTTTTAGTCGGTTTCTGGACTAGGCTATGTCAGTTTTTGGCATGGTTTACCCCAGACACTGGGGACCAGTGTCAAATAACCGGGGGGAGAGTATGCCGATTCGGGTGGAGACATCAGTGATGTTCAGTTCCCTGCGGCGCAGCAGGTGGTGCTGTCACTTTGGGCCGGGGTTGAACCATCACTGGAGTGCCGTACCCTTTTTGGTCTCTCGCGGCTGTTGTGCAGTGGGGCGGGGAACCCGTTGTGCTGGCTGGGAGAGGCTATAAAAGGGGCGGACATCTTCGCCACGAGGTCCGAGTCCCAGGCACCTTTAGCCTGAGGGCTGCTGTCCAGCGGTCGGTGTCCAGGCGGCCTAGGCCTGGACACGTGGAGTTCGGGAGTCACCCCTGACACCCTCAGTCTGGGGTGGGGTGCATCATTCAGGCCTGGGGCCCAGCTTCTTCCACTGGGATCCGCCCGGGAGGAATCGTTCTAAGGCACCCACAGAATCGGGTGTCTGAATCCAGGCGTAAGGGACCGCGCAGTTGACCTTCCTGTAGATCTGGTGAAGCAGATTGCCAGTGCCGGGACAGGGCCTCCGGAGACCGTCGGGATGGATGTCCTCGCCAAACAGGGGCCATATTCATACGGAAGGTGGTCCATGTTCTAAGGTCTGTGGCAGAGACCGCTACTCCGGTCAGTGGCAAAGACCGTTACTCAGGCCTGTGGCAGGGGCCCCAACTAGTTCACCCGGTAGGTGGCAGCTACCAACTTCACGGTCTGTGGCAGAAACCGTGCGCCAGGCCTATCCACACGAGAAAGGGATAGGAGAGTTCATTGTGCCTGGGCCTACTCGTATCCACACCCCTGTCTGTCTGTTATAGAAGTTCAACTGAGTATGTTCATTCTGGTATTGAAGAAATAAAGGAGTGTTGAACTTTTAAATGGTGTGGGGCTCTATTACTGGCAGACACACCTCCACGGAAGAAGCGGAGGCTCCATATGCAGAATACAGACCCGAAGGTAATCTAAAGAGACTTTGCTCAAACCTCATATACATTTAAGGTGGAAGCTGGGCGTAGTGTCCTGCACTCTCTCCTCCAGAGTACCCCTAGACAACAGCCAAGAACAACAGATACAAGAGAGGGAGAGAGTGAGGCCGCTACATATATGTTAGGGAATGCATGCAAAATCGCGTGAATTCCCGACACTTACACAAACGTGCTGCTCTTTAGCAGACGCACAGGGGTGTCATTAATTCTTAAAGGTACCCCCTATGCATTAGCAAATGTAGTGCATTTTTAGTGCCGTTTAAAAAAAAGGTTGGGGACTAGGGCCAGTTTTAATCTGCATGCGGGTACCAATGCATTGGTAATAGTACCCCGAATGCATATGGGTTTGAAGGCACCAAATTGCATGGTACTGTAGTTCCATGCGGTTTGGAGTGGCACAGTTTATAAAAGTAGTGCATGCGCTACTCTTTCTGCGCTCCAGTGTGATTTGAAGTCCATTTAAATGGATAGGCTGCAAAATCACACTGCACGTTCCCGTCATTGTTGACCTCTGCACCCCAATCCCACCTAGCTCATCTTTGTACCCCAATTACCTTGCTAATCTTTTCTTTTCAGAACCCTTATGCTCACCTCTATACTGCAACCTCCCTCTCTGCTCATCTCAGCACCCCAAACCTACCTCCCCACTTACTTCTGTACCCCAAACTGCTCACCTCTTCCCAAGCCCCCTCTCTGCTCACCTCTGTACCCCAAACCCCCCTCTCTTCTCATCCCTGTACCACAAACCCCCTCTCGGCTCACCTCTGTACCCCAAATACCCTCTATGCTTACCTCTGTACCCCAAACCACCCTCTTTGCTCACCTCTGTACCCAAAACCTCCTTCTCTGCTCACCTCTGTACCCAAAACCCCCCTCTCTGCTCACCCCTGTACCACAAACCCCATCTCTGCTCACCTCTAGAAAACACATCCCCCCTCTCTGCTAACATGTGTACTCCAAAACACCCCTCTCTGCTCACCTCTGTACCCAAAACCCATTGGTACACCTATATACCCTACTCTCTCTGCAAGCCAACCCCCACCCCCCCTTTTGATCCTCTCTGTGCCCTGCTTTCCTCTCACCAGAGCCTCAGGGCAGGATCGTTCTTACAATCCACATACTGTCCTGTAGTAGTCGCCTCCCCCCTGCCAATGTCCTGCACTGTGCCAACCGAGCTTCTGCTGTCCTGATATTTGGCAGAGCAGGAGTTCAGTCAGATCTGACAGCCTTTTACAACCAAGATGCTGCGGAACCCCTGAGGACCTCAGGCGGCACCCCAGTTGAGAAAGGTTGTCCTAGATAAATACCACATGTAATACTGAGCCTCCATGATTGAAAGAACAGAAATCCAATAGATGAATGAGATGGGCCAGGCACAGTAAGGCTGGTGGGGCTAGATGATGTTGGATGTCTGTCAACCACAAAATGAGGCAGACTCTGACTTGCTACATATTCTAATGCAGATGGTCTGCAGTGAAATCACAGTAAGCTATTTCATTACAGGTGCAAGATAGCTGTGCAGGATAGCTGAAGGCAAAGGTTGGAGCACAACTTTAATTCCTTGTTGACTACCCAGCTTCACAAATTCGTGTTTATTTATACCTGTCCAAAGTACAGATTAAAGTGTCTCCCTTAGGTGATGGTTAATACTAAAGATAACTAGGTATGCAGCAAAATTTGCTGAAAATGTGTAGCAAATCTACTGCTATCTAGTAAAGTTTTCCAGTGGGATGTTGTAAATATTTTGCAGTCACGCACACTTGCATGTGTGGTCACTCGCATCCACAATGACCTAGATGGCTATTAGAATCACATCATATTGATGATCTTCATGGCCCATGCTGTCACTTGTTGGCCACGTGAACATATTATCCAAATATCAGATGCAGGCATCCAGGGCACAGTGTCAGAGAGCTTTAACATTAATATCTGTGAATGCCTGTTGGCACAATCAGGATTGCCTATTACATGAAACACACAAAGTCTACCTCAATGTACTGCTTTCCTTATCATATTCCATTCTTTGTAGCTTGCTTTGGAGATCACTGACCTCTTTCGACTTCATTCTGTAATAGGAAAACAAACATGGAAATTGGATATGAAACAAATTAACAGAATAATACTGTGCTTTTCAAAAAGAGTAAAAGAATACTGCAGATGTAATGATTTGCAAGTCTTATAAACCATATTTTACTCGCAATAGAAAATAGAAAAAATATAAAATGTTTAAACTGAGGAAATGTACCATTTGAAGATAAAAAATAAGCTAATTTTGAAATTGATGGCAGCAACACGTCTCAAAAACTTTGGAACAGGGCCATGTATACTGCGGTGTAGCATTCCCTCTTCTTTTAGCTCATGTTTACATTGGGCGGATTTGGCATGCGATTTTACATGTCGCATGCCAAATCAGAGCCTATTTCCAGCAATGGCACTGTCCGAATCGGTGTGACGCAGACTTCGCGGCGCCCACTGATTCCCAAAAGTAGTTCCTGCACTAATTTGGTGACTTCAGGGGCGATTTCAATAGACATCTGTGCAGGAACCCGCACAGATGTCTGTCAAATCGCCCTGAAGGCAGACTTAAATGCTGGTTTGAAATCGTGCGAGTTCAGCTGAAGTTTATAGGTCACATAGGTGGAAAAAGTTCTGAAATGATTGATCTTTGTCTTATTACATCACAGAAACCTGCCATTTTAACAGGGGTATTTAGACTTTTTATATCCATTGTAGTTGATATCTGTTTAGCCATCATGTGCTGATGAGGAGGATTGGCTAACTAACAAGAAGAAGATGTGTGTCTGGGTACATTCACCAAGCAGACAAAGGCATAGGAACACCACACAGGATGTATTGCTGTTTCTACAATTGCACTGGGGCCAATTTAGGCACAAAGCCTTGCTTAGAAGAAAGCTAATTAAAGGGGTTGTAAACCCTCACAGTTTCTCACCTTAATGCATTCTATGCATTAAGGTGAAAAACCTTTTGTACTGCACCACCCCCTAAGAGCCCCCTTTTTCTTACCTGAACCCGATCGTTCCAGCGACAGGGATGAGCACAGCAGCTCCAGCCATAGTCCCGGGTCCTCATTAGATGGATTGATAGCAGCAGGAGCCATTGAGCCAGGGGGCAGGGCCGAGTCCTGCTGTCTGTGTCAATGGACGCAGCAGCAGGACTCGGGAGTGCGCTTGCACGAGTACCCCCATGGAATGCGGCTCTCCATGGGGGCACTCGAGAAGAAGAGGAGTGCCGTGGGGGGACCTAAGAAAAGGAGGATCGAGTGCAAAACCCTTGCAAAGAGGAGGTAAGTATAACATGTTTGTTATTTAAAAAACAAAAACAAAAACAAAGCTTTACAATAACTTTAACCACTTCCTTACTGGGCACTTAAACCCCCTTCGTACCCAGACCAATTTTCAGCTTTCAGCGCTGACGCACTTTGAATGACAATTGCGCGGTCATACAACACTGTACCCAAATTATATTTTTATAATTTTTTTCACACAAATAGAGCTTTCTTTTGGTGGTATTTGATCACCTCTGCGGTTTTTATTTTTTGCGCTATAAACAAAAAAAGACAGAAAATTTTGAAAAAAAACACAATATTTTTTTACTCTTTGTTATAAAAATATCCCAATTTTTATTTTTTTTTATATTTGTTTTTCTCAGTTTAGGCCGATACGTATTCTTCTATTTATTCTTCTATTTATTTTTGGTAAAAAAAATTGCAATAAGCGTATAGTGATTGGTTTGCGCAAAAGTTATAGCGCCTACAAAATAGGGGATAGAATTATGACATTTTTATTATATATATTTTGTTTACTAGTAATGGCGGCGATCTGCGATTTTTGTCAGGCCTGCGATATTGCGGCGGACATATCGGACACTTTTGACACTATTTTGAGACCATTCACATTTATACAGCGAACAGTGCTATAAAAATGCACTGATTACTGTATAAATGTGACTGGCAGGGAAGGGGTTAACACTAGGGGGCGATCAAGGGGTTAAATATGTTCCCTATTAGTGTTTCTTACTGTGTGGGGGAGGGGACCGACTGGGGGAGGTGACTGATCTGTTTCCCTATGTACAAGGGACACAGCATCGGTCTCCTCTCTCCCTGACAGGACATGGATCTCTGTGTTTACACACAGAGATCCACGTCCTGCCTCTGTAAAGGCCGATCGCATGTACCTGGCGGACATCGCGGCCGCCAGGCATGCGCATCGGCATTGCATGATGCGGCGCGCACAGCTGTTCTCCCCGCCGCGCGCGGCGGGATGTAAACAAACCAGGACGTCCTGGGGACGTCCACCCGGCACTTGAGAGCCGCGCTGCAGCCGTCTTTCGGCTATAGCGCGGGTCTCAAGTGGTTAAGTATATATTTTTACTGGTTTCTTAGTATGACTTTGCTCTTTATGTCATTCTGCATACTTTTCTTCCTAGGTGTGTCTTCCTCAACAATGATTTAAGGAATAACTAATAGCAAAGACCAGATATTAGCAGGAGAATTGTGGTAATTAGCAGCCCATGTTAAATTATTCATTCTTCCCTGTGGAACAAATTACATTTCACCTTTCTGTACATCCAGGAAAATTACCGGATGTACCTGTAATGAGTTAAAATGATCGGCTCTACCTGGAATAATAACTGATGAATGCTGAGCTGGACGGGAATGATAGCACACATGGGGTAAGGCATGCAAGGAGCTATAGAGGCCTGTATTTCTGTTATACTTCTGCTATAAACCAAAGTACTCTGTCTATCTTATGTCAGTTGCCATGGAAAGCACTATATATTTACACTAACAACCTCTCTTGATTCTGTACAGTGTCACCTGGGACTGCTGAACAATATAGCTAGAATATAAGATTTATTACTCCAGGCAATTCTCATAATGCTATATTATGGTTAGTAATACGTTCCCCTCAATGATGCTAAATGCTTAGCTCACAGATGAGAAACATTATGGCATAAAGTTTTGTTTTTCCCATCCTTAAATATTTATGAGAAAAAAATGAATGGTAAATGAATGATGCAATGTTTCACAAGTGTATGCTTACCATCACAGTAATATTGGGCTGCTGCAGCCACTTCTCCCACCATATAAAGGATACTTGTAGCTGTGGGTGAAGAGAACCCATGAATGAAAGTACCACTACCCTAAGTAACCACATTTTCCTCAAACTATTGTGCCCAAATACACAACACCACAAACTCGTCATATTCCTCAAATGTTTCCTGAATTCATCAGACCAGGTCATCTAATTCCATTGCTCCATGGTCCAGTTCTGATGCACACTGGATATGGGTCAGCATGGGCATCCTGACCGGTCTGCGATCATGCAGCCCCACACACAATAAACTGGGATGCACTTTGTGTTCTGAGGCCTCGTACACACGACCGAGTTTCTCTGCAAGAACCAGCAAGAAACTTGCTGGCAGAGATGTCTTGCCGAGAAATTCGTTCGTGTGTATGGTTTCTCGTCAAGAAAACCGACAAGTAATCTCGACGAGAAAATAGAGAACCTGCTCTCTATTTTCTCGTCGAGATTCTCGTCGGCATGTTTCTCGACGAGAAAAGTGAGTGTGTGTACACTTACCTGTCCTCCGGGAAGCCCGCGCATGTTCGAAATGAATTTGACGCATGCGCGGTAGCTTCCTAGGCATAGGTAGGGTATACCAAGATGGCAGCGACGGCATCGAATGTGACGAGCGCATGCTCGTCATAGTCGATGACGTCACCGCGTACGCTCCATTCAAAGAACCGCGGGTTCTTTGAATCGAGCGTGTGTACACTCGGCCGGGACAAGTTTCTTGTCCAAGAATCTCGTCGAAAAAAACGACATGTTTTTTTCGACGAGAATCTCGGCCGTGTGTACGAGGCTTGACACCTATCTATCGGACCCAGCATGACCTTTTTCAGAAATTTGAGCTAGAGTAGCTCTCCTATTTGATCAGATAACATGGGCCAGCCTTCGCTACCTTTGATGAGCTATAGCTGCCCATGACCCTGACACTGGTTTGCCAATTTTCCTTCCTTGGAACACTTTTGGTGGGTCCTGACCACTGCAGACCGGGAACATCCCATAAGAGCTGCAGTTTTGGAAATGCTCTGACCTAGTAATCTAGGCTTTACAATTAGGCCCTTAACAAAGTCACTCAAATCCTTATGATTGCCCAATTTTTCAGCTTTCAACGCATCAACAACAGGGACATGATGTTTAATTTCTGTAAAGTGCAAACAATTTTGTGCAGTTCCTTTAAATCCCACACCCACTCACAAACTTAACATACATGAAATCAATAGAAAAATATATGATAACACATGTATGTGTTAAAGTACAACTAAAGGCAAAACTTTTTTTTTTTTTGTTTTGGATAGAGGGGCAATGGATTCGAACAGCTGTACATTTTTATTGCTGTCTGTGTCCCCCTTAGTGAGATTCATCCTCTCTATTTGTCCTGTTTACCATAGTCATTGAAAGTAAAAGTAAAAGATTATCCCAAAATTTGGGTTGTCCCCAGAAAAGTAATAGAGGGGAAATTTTCCAATGGGGGTACTATTTTTGGTGACCTGGGGGTCCCCAAGAGATTCCCTTCATTTGCAGGGATTTCCTCTCACTTCCTATTTTGGCTATGGGACAAGAAGAGAAATCCAAATCAATTCAATATTTGGTGCGACACCATTCACCTTCAAAACAGAATCAATTCTTCTAGGTACACTTGTATGAAGTTTTTGAAGGAACTCAGCAGGTCGGTTGTTCCAAACATCTTGGAGAACGAAACACAGATCTTCTGTGGATGTAAGCTACCTCAAATCCTTCTGTTTCTTCATGTTATCTCAGACAGACTCGATGATGTTGAGATCAGGGCTCTGTTTGGTCCAAACCATCACTTCCAGGACTCCTTGTTCTTCTTCACGCTACAGATAGTTCTTGAAGACATTGGCTGTATATTTGGGGACGTTTTCCTGCTGCTGAAAAAATTTGGAGCCAATTACACGCCTCCCTGATGATATGGCATGATGGATACGTATCTGCCTGTATTTTTCAGCATTTTGGACACCATTGATCCTGACTAAATCTCCAACTCCATTTGCAAAAATGCAGCTCCAAACTTGCAAGGAACCTCCACCATGCTTCACTGTTGCCTGGAGACACTCATTAGTATACCACTCTCCAGCCCTTAAGCAAGCAAACTGTCTCATGCTACAACCAAATATTTCAAATTTAGACTCATCAGTCCAGAGCACCTGTTTCCATTTTTCTGCACCCCAGTTCCTATGTTTTTGTTCATAGTTGAGTTGCTTGGCCTTATTTAAACATCAGAGGTATGGTTTTTTGGCCACTATTCTTCTATTCTTCCATGAAGACCACTTCTGGGCAGACTTCTCCATACAGTAGATGGGTGTACCTGAGTCCCACTGGTTTCTGCCAGGTCTGTGTTGATGGCACCGCTGGGCATCTTTTAATATCAAAGGGAAGTAAGCATGATGTGTCTTTCCTTGGCTGACCACTGCGTCCATGATCCTCAACATTGACCATTTCTTTGTGATTCTTCAAAAGAGTTTGAACAGAACATCTTGAAATCACAGTCTGCTTTGAATCTTTTCCTGGGAGAGACCTTGCTGATGTAGGTCTATCCCCATCCCAAGCTGTCCTGATAAAAACAAAGCATAATCCACCTGGATATACTAAGTAATTACAATGATATGTACAGTTTACTAGCACAAACTTGGATTTGGGGGTTAAGATTTTGACCGTGGTCATTAAGGGGTTAATTAGCAGCTTCTTTAACCACTTTCCGTCAGGCCAGTATACACATACAGCTGGGTGTGAGCTTGGTCGATACAGGAGGACGAACCGGTACATCCTCCTGTTCTCGCCACTCATGCAAGGCCCTGATACCGTGCAGCAGTGCGATCTGTGATGTCATTGGCCTTGTACCATGTGATCGCTGTGACCAATAACAGAGTTCACAGTAGTAGTAAACAAAGGCTCTCATTTATGCAGCCTTTGTTTACTACTCTGATCGGTCACAGCGATCACAGTAGTAAGCAAAGGCTACAGGAATGCAGGCAAACAATGTTAGAACCGATTGCTTACACAGCGTCATCATGACAGAAAAAAAACCCTGATCAACCCCCCCCCCCTTTCCCCCCAGAGCAGTATAGTGTCACTATTGTGACACTGCACTGCGCTGGTGACAGTATGTAAAAATAAGAAATTTTCATGTCGAAAATCAGAGCAAGTGCAGTGTCACTATGGTGACTTTGTACTGCTGTGGGGGCAATCACGTACAACGGCTGGATGCTCTGATATCACTGTATGTCAGTGCCACCAGTCATTGTCTCTGATCACTGCCACAGGTTAACAAAATCAGGTTACTGTGGCTTACTGACTAAAATGTGGCTTACTGATATGCTCATGTATCCCTTGTTACATGAGAATGTGGCTTACTGACTAAAAACTATTACGGAATGTGAAAAACTATACATACTGCACAATAGATTGTATAGTGTGCAAAGAGCAATCTACAGCATCTAATCAGAATATACTTAAAGTGGAACTAAACCCAAAATAGTTACATAGAAGGCATGTCGTAAATGATAACTGTCATAGTTGCTTTTGCTATACAACCTGAAATTTCAAGCCATCATATGGCTGGTGTCATAACTGATCACATGTGCTGCACCATGGCAACTGCAGATCAAACAGAGGTAAAGCTGGCCATAGGTAGATCGAAAGTTCGTCTGATTTAGCAGGAACTGAATTTTGATCCATCAATAGCTGTTCCAAAGGGACCGAAGGGACTATTGGAAAACTTTCATTCAATCAGCGGCTGCACAGCAGGGAGGATTCCTCCATCTACCTTTTGTGGATGCGGGAATCCATTTTTTTTAAATTATTATTATTATTAAAAAAAATTTGATCAGCGAGAAAAAAATGATTGATCTATGGCCAGCCTTAGATGGAAGTTTCTTTGGCTATAAAGGGGTTTGGTTCCACTTTAACTGTAGCTAGACCAGTACAAAATGGATTGTGAGTAGTTGCTATGGGAACTGACCTTTGCTTCTAGCACTTTTATACTGAATAAGCCCTTGAGTCCCCAGTTGCACAAAAGCATTGATTAACACTAGAACCACTTTGATAAAAAAAAAAAAAAAAAACATATATATATATATATATATATATATATATATATATATATATATATACCTGTTTATTTATTAAAATAACAAAGAAAGTACACTAGCATGAAAACAGTAATTGCTTCCTCTTGAGATACCACATACCGTACTTTTACTTCCTCCAATTATAAAATTCTACATGTCACTCAAAGCTTTCCCTTTCATTGTTTATTTTCCAGCAACCAAGAAAAAGTCTAAAATGCTAATTGTACAAAGGTACATCACATTTTTATTTATTTTTTTTGGACTTTTGAAGAGCTACATTTTCATCATGTTTATTATAATATAGTTATGTTTATTTATGAGACCTTTATATGTCAGTATATATGATACTGTACTATGTCAGTATAAAGAATACTGTATTATTAGAGGGCAGTCTGTTCATTGCTTTCAGTTGCTGTTGACTATTATAGTTCTCCTGATACTAATTTGTTGCTGCCTGTAAATTGTTCTTGTAACAAGTTTAATTTATTTGATACTATTATTATACTAATGTTTTCTGCCCTAGGTGACTGAGTTTTCCATATATACAAATATGATCTCACCAAAGGGGACCAGTGGTTGCCAATCCCAGTAATGATATAACAGAGAAAGGAGTCTCCCCAAATGAGAGTGTAGGGACTTTCTAGGCAACAAGATTGGATGAAAACAATGTGGTTTGATAAATAGGTATCATTTAATGAAAAAGAATATAAAAGTCAGGTGTACACAACACCAACAATGTAACATCATAAAATCACCAATATACAATATTGAGATATTTTCATACAGTCAGTGTTCCAGCCGACACGTTTCGGGACTTTATTGGGGGTCCCTTTATCAGGGTTATTGCGGATTGACTGACCATAGCGAGTTCTAGACAGAGTACAAAAACACAAATACACATAATAGAACCATATATACATACATATCAAAGCATAACAAATAATACCTGAATGTACATAAAAATAAATAAAAAGGAAATAGGAAATAATAAAAAATCATCATGTATGGGGGCAGGGAAAGGAAGCATCGTTGAGGACAAGACCACAGATAGCCACCTACCGACTCAATAGAAGTTGTCATATGTGTCTCCAAGGGATTGTGTCATATCCAAAAGTGGATGAATGGGATGTGACGGTTGATGGAAGAATGCTCCAGATCAGGGGCCCCGCAGGGAATGGTGGAAGTGTGGATACTTGGCCATACACTTATGTGGCCAGAACAGATATCAGTGGATATCTATAAAGAAAGCAATGAGTAGGTTATGCATATGCTGTTTAATTAAGAGCGTTGATGATTTTAAAAAAATTGGACAGTTGGCTGTTGTAGTTATCTATGCATGGTTGTATATGCACAGATACAAAGGATAATGTCTATATACAAAAGGAAGACATTGCACATGGAGCTGGGCACTGTATGCTTGACCTGCTAACATATGCAGAGTCGCATAGAAGTGCATCAAAATAAACATCATAGGAATTATTCCATTGTATAAGGCAGAATATTTCATGGCCATATTAGTGCATGATTCACAAAGTATGAATCAGCCCAAATATGGCTATAATAAAGATAGCATAGAGGGGCCATTGCCATATATTTCATATTGTACCCACCTTTGTTTTAAAGTAGTCCAGATAAGAAATTTTGCCCAGGGATTCCCTGTGCGACAGTCCTGGTGCATAGGGAGACAGCTAGTGATAGTATATCACCAGCTGTCTTAAGTACTGTTGATACTACTATACTATCACTAGCTGTCTCCCTATGCACCAGGACGGTCGCACAGGGAATCCCTGGGCAAAATTTCTTATCTGGATTACTTTAAAACAAAGGTGGGTACAATATGAAATATATGGCAATGGCCCCTCTATGCTATCTTTATTATAGCCATATTTGGGCTGATTCACACTTCATGAATCATGCACGAATATGGCCATGAAATATACTGCCTTATACAATGGAATAATTCCTACAATGTTTATTTTGATGCACTTCTATGCGACTCTGCATATGTTAGCAGGTCAAGCATACAGTGTCCAGCTCCCTGTGCAATGTCTTCCTTTTGTATATAGACATTATCCTTTGTATCTGTGCATATACAACCATGCATAGATAACTACAACAGCCAACTGTCCAATTTAAAAAAAATCATCAACGCTCTTAATTAAACAGCATATGCATAACCTGCTCATTGCTTTCTTTATAGATATCCACTGATATCTGTTCTGGCCACATAAGTGTATGGCCAAGTATCCACACTTCCACCATTCCCTGCGTGGCCCCTGATCTGGAGCATTCTTCCATCAACCGTCACATCCCATTCATCCACTTTTGGGTATGACACAATCCCTTGGAGACACATATGACAACTTCTATTGAGTCGGTAGGTGGCTATCTGTGGTCTTGTCCTCAACGATGCTTCCTTTCCCTGCCCCCATACATGATGATTTTTTATTATTTCCTATTTCTTTTTTATTTTTTTCTATGTACATTCATGTATTATTTGTTATGCTTTGATATGTATGTATATATGGTTCTATTATGTGTATTTGGGTTTTTGTACTCTGTCTAGAACATGCTATGGTCAGTCAATCTGGAATAACCCTGATAAAGTCCCAAAACGCGCTGGCTGGAACACTGACTGCATGAGTTTCCATATATTCCTGTTTACCAATAAAACACACTGCAGACTTAAAGTGGTTGTAAACCTCAGTCATGGAATCTGAGCAAAGCATATACTGTACAGTGCTGTGAAAAAGTATTTGCCCCCTTCCTGTTTTTTTCAAACTAATTTTAATATCACACAAAGATAATCTGAGTAAATCCAAGATGCAGTTTTTTAATTATTATTTAATTTATTAAGGGAAAAAAGCTGTTCAACCCTGCCTGGCCCTATGTGAAAAAGTAATTGCCCCCTCCCACGCTGAATCATGAATGAACTGTGATTAACCACTATTTTTAGGAAAGCTGAGTTAAATTTCACTTGCCACACCCAGACCTGATTACTGCCAGACCTGTTGAATCAAGAAATCATATAAATAGAAGCTGTCTGACAAAGTGAAGCCCACTAACAGATCACAAAAATCCACACATCATGCCACAATCTAAAAAAATTCAAGAACAGATTAGAAACAAACATGTATCAGTCTAGGAAGGGTTTCAAAGCCATTTCTAAGGCTTTGGAACTCCTGTGAACCACGGGGAGAGCCATTATTCACAAATGGAGATAACTTGAAACAGTGTGAACCTTCCCAGGAGTGGCCGGCCTACAAAAATTACTCCAAGAGCATGACAATGACTCATCCAGGAGGTCATAAAAGAACCCAGAACAACATCTAAAGAACTGCAGGCCTCACTTGCCTCAGGTAATATCAGTGTTCATGATTCAACAATAAGAAAGAGAATGGGCAAAATAGGCATCCATGGGAGTGTTCCAAAGCCAAAACCACTGCTGACCAAAAAGAACACAAAGGCTCATCTCACATTTACCAAAAACATCTTGATTATCCCCAAGACTTTTAGGCCTCGTACACACGACCGAGTTTCTCTGCAAGAACCAGCAAGAAACTTGCTGGCAGAGATGTCTTGCCGAGAAATTTGTTCGTGTGTATGGTTTCTCGTCGAGAAAACCGACAAGTAACCTCGACGAGAAAATAGAGAACCTGCTCTCTATTTTCTCGTCGAGATTCTCGTCAGCCTGTTTCTCGACGAGAAAAGTGAGTGTGTGTACACTTACCTGTCTGCCGGGAAGCCCGCGCATGTTTGAAATTAATTCGACGCATGCGCGGTAGCTTCCTAGGCATAGATAGGGTATACCAAGATGGCGGGGACGGCATCGAATGTGACAAGCGCATGCTCGTCGTAGTCGATGACGTCACCGCGTACGCTCCATTCAAAGAACCGCGGGTTCTTTGAATCGAGCGTGTGTACACTCGGCCGGGACAATTTTCTTGTCCAAGAATCTCGTCGAAAAAAACGACATGTTTTTTTCGACGAGAATCTCGGCCGTGTGTACGAGGCCAAAGACAAATATTCTGTGGACTGATGAGACAAAAATTTTACTTTTTTGAAAGGCGTGCGTCCCGTTACATCTGGCATAAAACAAATACAGCATTTCATAACAAGAACATCATACCAACAGTCAGACATGGTGGTGGTAGCGTGATGGTCTAGGGCTGCTTTACAGCTTCAGGACCTGGACGACTTACCATAATTGATGGAACCATGAATTCTGAGCTCTACCGGAAAATCCTAAAGGAGAATGTCCAGCCATCAGTTCGTGACCTCAAGCTCAAGTGCACTTGGGTTATGCAGCAGGACAATGATTCGAAACACAACAGCAAATCCACCTCCAAATGGTTCAAACAAAGCAAAATTTAGGTTTTGGAGTGGCCTAGTCAAAGCCGGACTTAAATCCATTGAGATGCTGTATCATGACCATTCCTGCTGGAAAACCCCCCCCAATGTGGCTGAATTAAAACAATTCGACAAAGAAGAGTGGGCCAAAATTGTTCAACAGCAATGTGAAAGACTCATTGCCAGTTATCGCAAATGCTTGATTGCAGTTGTTGCAGCCAAGGGTGGCACAATCAGTTATTAGGTTTAAGAGGCAATTACTTTTTTACATAAAGCCAGGCAGGTTTGGACAGCTTTTTTGCCTTAATAAATTAAACCATCATTTAAAAACTGAATTTTGTATTTACTCCGGTTATCTTTGTGTAATAATCAAATTTGTTTGATGATCTGAGCCATTTAAGTGTGACAAATATGCAAAGAAAAAAAAAAAAAAAATCAAAGGGGCAAATATTTTTTCGCAGCATTGTATATCTGTAGTGTTTACTTATCTCTCTCCAATACTCTGAGGCCACGTACACACGGCCGTTTTTCTTGTCGAGAAAAACGAATTTTTTTCCTTTCGACGAGAAAAACGATCGTCTGTGGGCTTTCTGCCATTTTTTTCGACGAGAAAAACGGCATTAAAAACGACGAGAAAAATTAGAACATGTTCTAATTTTTCGCGTCGTTTTTTTCGACATGTTTTCCTCGGCAGTGTTTCCCATAGGGAAACACTGCCGCGGAGCCCACACACGGTCGTTTTTTTCGACCAAAAAAAAATGACATTTAAAACGGCCGTGTGTGGGGGGAACAAGCTGTTCCTCGTTTTTAACGTCGATTTTCTCGACGGTGTTTTCACAGTCGAAAAAATCGATCGTGTGTACGCGGCATAAGTGTCATTTCTTTTTGGTGCTTTGTTCCCCTATTATTAGTAGAGATGGACGAACGGTTCGGCCCGAGCATGAGTTCGGGCCAAACATTTACCTGTTCGGCCTTTCACTAAACACCTGAATTTGCAGGGTGTTCGCCCCGACAAACACCCTGCAATGCACTAAGCGCTTCACATTGCATTCGGCACCCTGATTGGGCAAAGCTTTGCCCAATCAGGGCGCAGTATAAGCTGGTTGCTAAGGAGCATGGCTGGGAACCTGGCCGCAATGTCCTAAAAAAACATTGAGTCATTAGCTGTCACTGACAGCTAAATAAAATAAAAAAGTGTCGGTAAAAAACAAAAACGAAAAAAAAAAAAAACGGCATGGCCACGTATTCTGCATTTTCTGAATGAAATGCATTAGTCTATTGGACATTGTGGAGAGAGTGGTCACCAGCCTGCCTCTCCATCTTGTCCAATTAGAGAAGGATTTGCATTCGTTGAGAAAATGCAAAGCATTCTCTGAATGGCTTCAATGCCGAATGGCCGAACTCCTGTGTTCAGAATGCAGTCTCTGAACTTGTGAGACCTGGAAGCAAGTGGAGATCCCTGAAACAGTGGTTTCTACTTCAGCGATTTTCAACCTCCATAGGCATCAGCCACATACAGTATATGCAAAGTTACATTGGTCCAAGCTGGGTATGGTAAAAATATACCATACCTGTATTTCCTTTTTAACTAGAGGCACAAACTTTAGGACTAACTAAATACCACTGGCAGGCAGGGCTGCTGTTATAAATCATGGGGTCTCTGACAGGCCCTGCCCCCCCCCAAATCCTGTCACAGTGCCCCACTAGTCATAAGCGGCTGAGGCATTCACCACTTCGTAGCCGTATATAAGAGGTGTGTATACGTGTAGCTTCAGGGCAGGGAATGCCCTGGCCACTTATGGTTGGTGGTTGGAAGTAACAACTTTCTTGGTGGGATAGCTCAAGTGCGTTCAGACTAGAACCTGAACATGCCTGAGCTCATCCCTGCTAATGAGAATGCTGCAGCTGACTTTAAGGACTAATAGATATTCCTTAAAGGATAAGTTCACCTTTAGACAAAAAATAATAAATGTACATTTTTTTGCAGGTAAAAAAATGTGCATTTATAATTTTTTGTTTTGGGAGCCTGTAAAACATTTCACCAGCGATCAGCAGATCACTGGTGGAATGCAGGTCTCCTTCAGATCTGTCGGTGTATTGGCTTGCTCATACCTCATACGAGGAAGCCAATACATACTGACAGGAAGACTCAATGAACTACCACAGTGCTCACAGCACTGCGGTAGTTCATTGAAAACTACAAGCTGACTGCCGCAAAGGCTGCCAGATCTTGTAGTTTGCATTCACAGAGGACTATGAATGAGTGACGTGGCTGTGTGGGTGGAGCCTTGTGCGCCCATGTTTTTTTTTTAATTGTGGCAGCAGACACGTAGACAAGATCCCTAGTCTGCTGTCACTGGGGTTGGGGGCAGGTGCATTCGTAACATGTTACACCCTGAATATGGGTATAACATGTAACATGTTATGAAAGGTGAACTTATCCTTTAAGCTTTAAAGTGGTTGTAAACCCAGGTAAAACGTTTTTAAAAAAAAAACACCTGTAAGAGAAAGCCATAATGAGCTAGTATGACTAGCATAATAGCTCATTATGCATCACTTACCTTAGATTGGGGCCCCGAAGGCGTCCTCGTCTCCCTCTCCAGCCGCAGCCATCGCTGCGGCGATAGCCAGAATGTTACTTCCGGGTATCGCCGCTCCAACCAATCACAGCTAAGCCGGATTTGTGAATGGGATTAACCCTATGAATGCGCCGTTGTCTACAGCGCGCATGCGCCGTAGACAACGGTGCATTCTTTTTTGTAAAATATCTCCTAAACCGTGTAGGTTTAGGAGATATTTCTTGCACCTACAGGTAAGCCTTAATCTAGGCTTACCTGTAGGTGCAAGTTGCAAAAGTGGGTTTACAATTACTTTAAGGTACATCTATTATGACTCAAAATCAGATGCAGCATGCACTCCAGTAATTATAAGAAAATCAGTTTACACTAGCATTGCTCTCTGAAGAGCGATCCAATATTTGACATGTGGTGAGGTGCCATTGTATCACTATAGTGCCATACTGACAAAAAAAATGGCGCTGTCTAAGGTGCTCAGAAACAAAATTGTGGATACCTATGAGTCTGGCAAAGAATTTGAGAAGAATACCAAACTTTTTTAAATCAATCATTCCACTGTAAGGAAAACATATCTATATGCGTCATAGATTTCAAATGACTGCTGATTTATCCAGATCTGGCTGGCGTAGCAAATTCAGCCAAACACCTGACTGATGCTAAAGTCTCCAAGAATCACAAAATGTCATCGCTGGGTGTTCAGGTAACTCTTTCAACAGTTAGGGTCAAAGTTCATAAATCTGCAATCAGAAAGAAATTGCACCAATTCTACCTGCATGAGAAGCGTGTTAAGAAAAAGTCTTTGTGGTCCAAACAAAACATTAGGGCAAGACTACAGTTGGCCATTGATTTAAGACAGAAGTCTTTCCTTCCACAGGCGGTGGTTTCAGTGGGGATCATCAATAGTTTCAAAAAACTATTAGATAAGCACCTGAACGACCGTAACATGCAGGGATATACAAGGTAATACTGACATATAATCACACACATAGGTTGGACTTGATGGACTTGTCTTTTTTCAACCTCACCTACTATGTAACTACCATGTTTCACCTGAAAATAAGACCTACTCTGAAAATAAAACCTAGCGTTATTTTCCAAGAGGGCTGCAATATAAGCCCTACCCCGAAAATAAGCCCTAGTTTAAATTGCTTGGAACATCTGATAATCCACTCTATTATAGTACTATATAATGTACAATATGTGTGATTCTGTAATATAAATGCAGGAAAGAGAGCTCCGGTGGGTCACAGAAGAGCAGAGCGGCGCTATAACGAAGGTATTTGGCACAATTATATTACAGAAACACACACATTGTACATTATATACTACTGTAATAGAGTGGGTTATAGGATTTTACAAGCATTTTAAGTCAGTTCACACTGGGGATTCCTGTTAGGCAGGGAGAGAGAGGGGGAGAGAAGACATCACATTACATGGTAAGACCTACCCCGAAAATAAGCCCTACTGTGTCTTTTGTTGCCAAAATTAATATAAGACTCTGGCTTATTTTCGGGGAAACACGGTAAGATTTCTGGAGAAGAACCGCATAACTCCAGTGAGGCACAGTGTTGAAAATGTTATGGTTTTGGGTTGCTTTACTGCTTTTTGGGTCTGGGCAAATTGCAGTTATTGAGTCAACTATATATTCTCTGCATCTTATCAAAGTGTGCTTGATGAGAATGTGAGACCATCTGTACCCATTTGTTGAACCAGAAATGGGTCACAATGACACAATAATGATGTGAAGCACACTAGCAAATCCACCAAAGAAAGGCTCAAATAGAAGAAATAGAGGGTTATTGACTACCCTAGTCAAAGCCCTCATTTGATCCCCCCTGACAATCCTAGGATTTAGAGCATGCAGTTAATACAAGAAAATCCACAAAAACCTTGAAACAGATGGAATGCTGCACAGAGAAAATTGTTAAATTTTTCACTCAGTCGATGTTAGAAACTGATGGGCAGGTATACAAAATGCGTACAAAAAGTTATTTTTGCTACAGAGAGAAATGCCAGCTTCAGATGTTAAGGGTGGAACTATGATTTCCACAGTATGCCATTCCATCTATTAATAATTTCTTGAATAAAGGATTGAAGGGTACTTTTTCTTGTGTTTTTTATTTAAGTATATCATCTTTATCTGTAGGCACTGTTTGAACAAAGATCGAATGTTTGCCTTTTCAAATATTTTGAAAAAGTCAACAATTTCCACAGGGTGTACTTAATCATTTATATGACTGTATATAATTTATGAATTGATGATGTATTTTGCCACATTCTTTTGTTCTTGGGGAACAATTTTTAAAGGGTTAGTTCACCTTTCTATTAAACTTTACGTGCAATAAAAGGGCCCCAGCATTATAAAAAACAAAACAAAAAAAAAAAACATTGTAAGGCAGAGAAAAATGTAATTCATTTTAAAAGATAAACGAGTTTGTTTTTACCATTTCATGCCTAAGCCTATTTCTGACATGTGTTGCTTACAAGTTAAAATCAAATTTTTTTTGCTAGAAAATTACTTAGAACCCCCAAACAAAAAAAAAAAATATATATATATATATATATATATATATATATATATATATATATATATATGTGTAGCGGGGTATTCCCCTTTAATCACGAGAGACTACATCTCCCAGTACATCTTGCAGCACCCAGGGTGCATTGCCCCGTGCAAAGACTGCTGGGGCAGACTATATAAAGGGGAGGCAGGGTTTATTCTGCTTCTTTTGGACACTGCGCGGCTGCTGACTGGTTTTCCTGTGTGGATCTGCTGGAGTGCAGGGCCTGAAGCCTGGAGACTTGCGCAACTTCCGAAGAGCCTTCCACCCCATTGCAGAGCCTGGGTGGCATCTGACTTTGCTTACCGCTGACATCAATACGATCGGGGACCCGACCGTTGCAGACGCTGTGTGCGGAGACACAGCAGGTGGAAGTCCCGGACTGGGATCGCGTCCGGAGTGGTGAGCGAGCACCTGCTCAATTCAATAGGCTGTACTGTGTTTAGGCCTATAGACTGCCTTGGCCCACCGATCCTTTATTTTTGCTGTTCCATTGGAGACCGATAGCAGGACAGAGTTAAAGGGTCTCCAGCATAGTGTTCCTTGTGATTACCTTCTTTGTGGATTACAATATTGTTCCTGAACGTGCACCACCATTTCAAGTTGGCATGCAAAGAAATCCTAATTCAAAAGACTGAGTTTAATTCTGTTTCAGGCCTGACCAGGGAGGGGAGATAGAATATTGTTTAGTGCGCCACAGGGCGCGTAGATACTAATAGCTGCACGTGGTGGATTACCGCGCTGTGCTATTAGTGTATGCTATATCTATTGCTGCAGGGCTCTGTAAGCAAGTTACCTGTTATGTTTTAATCTGTGCCTTTTAAACTAAAGTAAAACCGTTATACTTTGCCACTTGTTATCACTGTGTTATCATTGCACATAGTGCTTATATCTCCTGAGAAGTTGGGATATGTGTATAATCAGGTATAGATTGTAATAGATAACATCCCTAGACTAACTGTGCCACGGGAGGTTAGAGCCGATTGCCAGGGGTTGACAGCGGTGCACTACAGGGCCCAAATCAATACCAGCGGCCCTCTTAACTGGGGGTATCGCTATACGTGGGGGCTCGTCCGGGATCCTTGTACGTTGCACGCTGCAATCAAGCTGGTCAGAAGTACTAGCATGGACCCGCTGGCAATGAAACAGTGGTGCGCAGCGGCTGGCACCGATCCAACCGCGGCGGTAGTTATTGAACTCCCGGGGTGGGGTCTGGCAAGAAGAAGCGATAAAGCAGCTAATAATGTCACTATCACCGAGCCAGAAAGCATGGGTGATGGATACAAGGTCAAATGCCTCGTTTACATACGCACTGGTGGAATGGAAAAATGAAATCCCAGAGCATTTTAAAAGTCCGAGTATACAAGCTATAGATAATCAGATCTATCACTTGATACATACGCTGCCAGTGAAGGGAGAATGGTTCCAGACACCAAAGCCATCACCCCCGCGATTATCTCCACCACTATCCTCTAAAGCAGAAAAGTCTAAGGAAATAATAAGCCCGGGATCACCACTGACCACCCTTAGCTCAGAATTATGTGCTGTCCTGGGGGAGATTGCGGTCAAGTGTAAAAAGGACCCTCCAGACTACCCGATGTCAGGTTACAGGAAACTCAGGATTTTTTCTGGAAAGAAACCTGTACCTTCAGTGGAAGAGGGATTTGAAGAGTGGCTAGACGGCGCCACTCAGGCCCTAGAAGAATGGGAGGTCCCAGAACAACAAAAAAAACCAAAGGATTGCGGAAAGTTTAAAGGGGCCTGCTCTGGAGGCCATACGTAACCTTAAGCTAAGCAAGAAAGACTGCAATGCACAGGATTATCTGGACATTCTGCAGATTGTGTTCGGCGGGACGGAAAAGGTCACCGAACTTACTTACCAGCTGGAGCACTGCTACCAAAAGTAGGGAGAGAAGCTGTCAGAATTCATAAGACGTCTGGATAAGATCCTGCATTAGATCCTACTGAAGAAAGGGATTGATCCAAGGAAAGTGGATGAGGCCCGTGCCCAGCAGGTGTTGAGGGGAGCTCAACCCTTGGACCCCATCGCATTAATGCTACGCACCCGGCAGGACGGGAGCAGCCTGGAATACCCTGACTTGATCCGGATAGTCAGGGAGGAGGAGGCTATGTTGGAAGACAAAAGGAGGAGTCAACATACCGAACCAACTACCCTCCCTGCGGTGGGAGTCAGATCAGCTATGGCTACTGAGTGGGACTCAGAAGTGGAGATCCTGAAGTCCCAAATGACCCAGGTGCTGGATCTTTTGACCTCACTCCTGTCTAAAAACTCAGGAATGAAGGAACCCGAGGAAATTAAGAATGAACCACGCCAGAGCAGTTCAACACCAACCTCTCCACAGAAGAGAAGAGAGATTGTCTGTTTCAACTGTGGAGGTGTAGGCCACTACCAGCGAGTATGTCCAAGTCCACGAATGGAGACAGAAGGCTGGCGGAGGCCTCAGAGAAGTGACCCAAGAATGGAGAGAATATCCGGGCCTTCAAAAATAACTTTCCCTGAATCTGCGAGGGAGCGGTGGAGAACACCTGCAGTTTATGCCGTCTCAGTGAACAACGCTTATCAGCCTTCCAAACAATGCCAGAAACGGCATTCCCAGCGCCGGAAGCTGAAGAGAGCACAAGTCCAAGTGTGCCAGTCTGCTGTTACAGGTGTTTCCAAAAGGACTGCTACCCAACTGGTAGGTCCTCTGCCTGTAGTGCCTGTTCTGATCGAAGGGATCTACACCAGAGCCATCCTTGATACAGGTGCTCAGGTTACCCTGATGACCAGAGACTTTTACAAGAAGCACCTGTCATACCTGCCCCTGGAAGAGATGGGAGACACCAAGATTCAGGGTATCCAAGCAGAAGAGTACTCTTGTGATGGATGTCTGCGGATCAAGTTGTCTTGTGATCCATTGAGGGCTGGGGAGCCCCAGAACTTTGAGACACTGGCCATTGTCTGTCCCTGGCTGCCAGGGCCCTCAAGAAGCTCACTCATCTTTGGGACCAATACCGATCTGGTGAAACGGCTTTTAGCCCCTGCTGTCCCCAGATGTGATCCCATACCCTCACTACCGGAAGAGGTTCCTGCTTCAGTACCAGAGGAAGAACCAAGAGTAGCTGAGACTGTGACTCCCAGTGAGCAGAGAATGAAGAGAGTCATTCATCCTCCCCGGAAACTAACTTATGATCGGATGGGAGAAAGTTCTGAAGACAAGGTCCTAACCTCAAGAAGGGCCATACTCACTTTTGGTTCCTTCACTGTACATTTGGTGGAGGGCAACCCCAACTCACTCCGTGGCACAGTTAGGCAGGCCACTTCCAATAATATGGCCTGTGGGCAGGACAATCTTCCTCACCATGCCAGGTTGGAGATTCCCCTGCCAGGTTCCTTTGCAACTGTGAACTATCTTTTATGTACATATTGTTGATGCTGTCTTTGGGGACCAAAGATTCAAAGTGGGGGGAGTGTGTAGCGGGGTATTCCTCTTTAATCACGAGAGACTACATCTCCCAGTACATCTTGCAGCACCCAGGGTGCATTGCCCCGTGCAAAGACTGCTGGGGCAGACTATATAAAGGGGAGGCAGGGTTTATTCTGCCTCTTTTGGACACCGCGCGGCTGCTGACTGGTCTTCCTGTGCGGATCTGCTGGAGTGCAGGGCCTGAAGCCTGGAGCCTTGCGCAACTTCCGAAGAGCCTTCCACCCCATTGCAGAGCCTGGGTGGCATCTGACTTTGCTTACCGCTGACATCAATACGATCAGGGACCCGACCGTTGCAGACGCTGTGTGCGGAGACACAGCAGGTGGAAGTCCCGGACTGGGATCGCGTCCGGAGTGGTGAGCGAGCACCTGCTCAATTCAATAGGCTGTACTGTGTTTAGGCCCACCGATCCTTTATTTTTGCTGTTCCATTGGAGACCGATAGCAGGACAGCGTTAAAGGGTCTCCAGCATAGTGTTCCTTGTGATTACCTTCTTTGTGGATTACAATATTATTCCTGAACGTGCACCACCATTTCAAGTTGGCATGCGAAGAAATCCTAATTCAAAAGACTGAGTTTAATTCTGTGTCAGGCCTGACCAGGGAGGGGAGATAGAATATTGTTTAGTGCGCCACAGGGCGCGTAGATACTAATAGCTGCGCGTGGTGGATTACCACGCTGTGCTATTAGTGTATGCTATATCTATTGCTGCAGGGCTCTGTAAGCAAGTTACCTGTTATGTTTTAATCTGTTCCTTTTAAACTAAAGTAAAACCGTTATACTTTGCCAGTTGTTATCACTGTGTTATCATTGCACATAGTGCTTATATCTCCTGAGAAGTTGGGGTGTGTGTATAATCAGGTATAGATTGTAATAGATAACATCCCTAGACTAACTGTGCCACGGGAGGTTAGAGCCGAATGCCAGGGGTTGAAAGCGGTGCACTACAGGGCCCAAATCAATACCAGCGGCCCTCTTAACTGGGGATATCGCTATATATATATATATATATACACAGGGATTTTTTTCAGGGGGAACTTGGTGGAACTCAGTTTCCACCACCTCTGGCTCAGACCCTATGGTGCCTGCTCAATACAGAAGTCCGGTTTCTGTGTTTACAAGTGACAGCTCTGCACTCTGTGTGTAACCCCCCCTGAGCTCTGCACTCTGTATGTAATGCAATCTTCTTATTTAATGCCCCTTTAAGAGCCTCCTACTGTTCGTGAAATTTGACTGACCATACCCACTATTTGATGTGATTTGGAGGGTGTGTGTGGGTGGAGGGGGTCGTGGTTGAGTTCCAGCACATATTGTTTGAGAAAAAAAGCCCTGTAATATATATATATATTTTAGCAGAGACCCTAGGGAATAAAATTTTGATTGTTGCAATATTTTATGTCACACGGTATTTGCGCAGCGGTCTTTCACACACATTTTTTGGGGAAAGAAGACACTTTCATGAATTAAAAAAACGAAACAGTAAAATTAGTCCAATTTTTTTTGCATAATGTGAAAGATAATGTAACGCTGAGTAAATAGATATGTAACATGTCATGATTTGAAATTGTGCATACCTAAAAATCTCCATAGGCGACGCTTTAAAAAAAATTAACGGTTACCAGGTTAGAGTTACAGAGGAGGTCTGGTGCTAGAATAATTGAATTATTGCTCTCACTCTGACAATCACAGCGACATCTCACATGTGTGATTTGAACACCGTTTACATTTGCGGTCGCGGCTTTTCTTTGCTGCACGAGCACGTGGGGACGGGGCTCTTTTAAAAAAAACGTTTAGTTTTTCTTAATTGTTTTATTTTTTTACATTGCCCTTTAAAAAAAATCTGATCCCTTTCATTGCTGTCACAAGGATTGCAAAAATCCCTTGTGACAGTACTAGGCAGTGACAGGTCCTCTTTATGGAGGGATTGGGGGTCTAAAAGATCCCTCCTTTGCACTCGCCAAAAAAGGCGATTCTGATTACTGTAATTTTTTTTAAATAAGCGCCATTGGCAGCCGAGTAAACCGGAAGTAACGTCATGACGTCACTTCCGTGATTTTACATCAGAGACCGATCGGAGCCAAATCCGGCTTCGCATTGGGTCTCAGCCTACCTGCCGGACGTGCTGGCTGGTGGCTCGGGTCTCCCGGGAGACCTGGGAAGAGCGGCGGAAGGGGACGACGTCTCCTCCCGCTCCTTTAGCAAGGATAACAGGCATCACCTCGGAATAACCCCTTCAAGCCATGAACGCAAATTTGCATACGGTCGGGGTGAAGGGTTTAAAGGATAAACCTGTAGGCCAAGCACCACTTCCATGAAGGTTGCTCAGAAAACTACCATTTGGTTCTACGGAGAAGCGAGGTCAGGTGATTTGTTCAGCAGACCCCAGGCATCACAGGAACGAGCAATCTCCCTCTTTCACACAACTGCACAAGCACAGTGTGCTTTCCCTCCCCTGTCACAACAGTTTTGCGCTCAGCTGCTGCTGCGACAGGGGGAGGAAGTGCACAATGCGCGTTTGAGGTTGAGTGAAGGTGGAAGCGTGTTTACTGTTGTGCTATTGGGGCATGCTCAACGAACCACACACCCTGGCTTCAATGCAGGAGCAGGCAGATGCCTCTGAATGGTAGTTGTTTTGCCAGGCTTCAGGGAAACTGCACATAGCATGCAGGTATATCATATATTAATAGCTGACTGTCCTATGCCTTTTACTCCAGCAGGGCGGCCCCACTGTGCTGGATCACATCCATGTCCGTGATCCAGTATTTCCAGGTAGGGGGCACCATGTCCATTTACAACGGTAGTGGGTCACCGGTGGCACACGTGCGCGCCCCAAGCCCGGAAGTGCAGGATCATGTACAGGTACGTGATTCTGCACAGGAGAGTGGCCTTGCCACCATATATGTACTGCATACGGTCGGCAAGCAGTTAACATCTACTCTGGGTCTCATAGTCTAAAGCTGTCATTGCTGGTTTGGGCACAAAGGCCCCAAATCTGTATCCCGGTCCTAGATTCCCAGAGTCTGTGTGTTTCGGGGAGACATGGAACTGAATCCTGAAGCAAGACCACTCCAAGGGTCCCCACAGGCACACAATTCCCAAGAATAGAGCTCCCTCAAAAGCCAGGGCCCATAGTCAGTAGGCAAAAGGTCGAGTCTGTCACAGGGAGGAATAAATATTCGTAGTTCAAAACAGAAGAGCAGCCTAGTTAGACATTGTTGCTCCTCCATAGATACAATGTAGTGAGTGAACACCAAGTGAAAATAAGACCCCTTTTACACTGGATGTGTCTTTCAGGCGCTTTAGCGCTAAAAATAGCGCCTGTAAAAAGCCTCATCTGCAATCCCAGTGTGAAAGCCCGAGTGCTTTCACACTGGGGCTCTGCGCTGGCAGGACGTCCAAAAAAGTCCTCCAAGCAGCTTCTTTGAGGCGCTTTAAGAGCAGTGCATACACCTTTTCTAAAGCGCCCCTGCCCATTGAAATCAATGGGCAGTGCCGCCGAAGCGCCTGCAAAGCGCCTTGGCAGCAGCTCTTTGCGGGCGCTTTTAACCCTTTATTCGGCTGCTAGCGGGGGTTAAAAGCGTCGCTGAAACTAGCGGCAGTCTGAAAGGGCTCTAAAAGGCTAATAAGCTGAAATATTTACAATTTTTATTTCTGGGTTTAGATATGCTTTGATCATGGTACAATGGTTTATAGATGCAGGTATCATAATGACAATACCAGGGGCCTAAACATTATTCAGATGTAAACAGCTAAATATGCACAATCATTCATTGGAACCATTTTTCACATTTTATTTATTTAAACTTGCAAAAACTGGATGATGAACCTCAGATTTTTTAGATATGTACACAAAGTCTCTATTATGTTAACAACCAATCACTCGGTACACTCTCTGTACTCAATGTAGTCAAATAAACATTATATAAGTAAACATTATATTGCCTATAGGCAACATGAGTTTATAGGTCAATATAATGCTAAAATTAAAAGCTATTCCTTTACACAACTAGAAACAAAATCTAGTATTCTACATAGACTCATAATTTAAAAAAAAATATATAAACATTCAGGAAGTCCCTGTGGACAGCTGTCCCAAAAGAGTTGAAGCTGTTATAGCTACAAAGGGTGGGCCAACTCAATATTGAACTCTATGGACTAAGACTGGGATGCCATTAAAGTTCATGTGTGTGTAAGGGTAGGTGTCCCAATACTTTTAAAAATATAGTGCATATGTGAATGGAGCCTTAGTGTAGCGCTACCCCCAGCTAAGAGAGCCGCTGGTTTGATTTTTGGGCCCTGAGTACAGCTCCACCAACCCCTGGCAATCTACTCAACCCACTGATGGCACAGTTAGTCTAGGGGATGTTATCTATCACAATCTATACCTGATTGTACACACACCCCAACCTTATTAAGAGGCAAGCACTATGTGCAAGTGGCAAAGTATAACTGTTTTACTTTAGGTTAAAAGGCATAGATTAGAACATAACACATAACTTGCTTACAGAGCCCTGCAGCAATGGATATAGTATACACTAATAGCGCAGCGCGGTCATACACCACGTGCAGCTATTAGTATCTATGCGCCCTGTGGCGCACCAAACAATATTCTCCCCCCCGGTCAGCCCTGACACAGATTTAACTTAGTCCTTAGAATAACACTTTCTTCGCATGCAACTTGAACGGTGGTGCACATACAGGAAACAACACTTGTAATCCACAGAGTAAGCAATCAAAAAGAACAGTTCACTGGAGACTACTCAACTCAGTCCCGCTACTAGTTTCCAGTAGAAAAGCAAATAAGGGCCGGTGGGCCAAGGCAGTCTCTAGGCCTAGCAACAGTACAGCCTATTGGATTGAGCAGGTGCTCGCTCACCACTCCGGACGCAATCCCAGTCCGGGACTTCCACCACTGTGTCTCTGCACACAGCGTCTGAACGATCGGGTCTCTGATCCAACGAATGTCAGTAACTTGAAGAAAGTCAGATGCCACCTAGGCTCGCAACAAGGTGGAAGGCTCTTTGGAAGTTGTACCAGGCCCCAGGCTTCAGGCCTGATACTCCAGCAGATCCGCACAGGAAGACCGGTTGATAGCCACGCAGTGTCCAAAGAGACCGAGCCTAGCCTCGCCTCCTCCTTTTATCCCCCCTCCCACAAGTCTCTGCGGTGGCAACAATGCAACCTGGGTGCCAAACGGGGTTCTGGGAAATGCAGTCCATAGAGTCTTAAGGGAGACCCTGCTACATTAGCATGAAATGTTGCTGTGTTTTCCAAATATTTACAGATTATTAGGCATTCAGCCTTCTGAAAGATGGCCAATTGAGAAAGCAAAGCCAACGTCTTTTATTTTAGCATTCATGAAAAGCAGAGAAGGATGTGAAAGAAGATGGGCACACGTATTTGTGATTAGAATGGACAAATTTCACTTATTAGCTACTATTACATAACAGGTTGTCACTATGTAAAAATTTAATGTATGCCCTTTTAGTACCTGAAATGAACTCCAGGCAAACAGATAAACATGCAGTTGTGATATGAACTGTATACACCGATCAGTCATAGTATTAGGATGACTGACAGGTTAAGGGAATAACATTGATTATCTTGTTACAATGGCTTCTGAAAGTCAGTGGGATATATTAGGAAGCAAGTAAACATGTTGTCCATGAAGTTGATGTGTTAAAAGCAGAAAAAAATGGGCATTGTAGTTTGTTGTGCATAGGCCTACGTAGCCACAAACAAGTCAGGTGCCCATGCTGACCCGTGTGTACAGACAAAATCTCCTTTAATAAACATCAGACCTGGACCACAGAGCAATGGAAGAAGGTAACCTGGCCACTTGAACCATGTTTTCTCTTACATCGTGTGGACGGCCAGGTGTGTGCATTGTTTACCTGGAGAAAACATGGCACCAGGATGCAGTATGAGAAGAAGGCAAGTCAACGGAGGCAGTGTGATGCTTTGGGCAACGTTCTGCTGGTCCTGCCATTCATGTGGACATTACTTTGACACATACCACCTGCCTAAACATTGTTGCTGACCAAGTATATCTCTTCATGGAAATGGCATTCCTTAATGGCAGTGGTCTCTTTCAGCAGGAATATGTGCGCTGCCACACTGCAATAATGGTTTGAGGAACACAACAATGAGTTGTCAGATCTCAATCCATCGAGAATCTGTGTGATGTGTTGAAAAAACAAGTCTGAACCATGAGGCCTTACCTTGCAACTTACAGGACTTAAAGAATTTGCTACTGACGGCATGGTACCAGATACCACAGCATACCTTCAGAGGTCCAGGGCTGTTTTGGCGGCAAAAAGGGAAGCTACTTAATATAAGTTGGGTCATCATGTTATGACTGATCGGTGTATAAATAGAATTGTTTTTTCTAAAAGATTTGCACTGAAATATGTCTTGCGATTACATTGTAGCACGCTGCCTAGCCCAGAAGACACCACCACTAATTTCTGGTTAAGCTTTGAAGCTTCCGGTGTGCCCTCTCTACCTACAGCTTTGTTATTGAATAGTGAATCAGCATCGGAAGCTGTTAAACTGGGCAGTGAAATAGTAAAAAATAGTGGAATCATCTTTCTGGCTATGCAGTATCGCAGAGGTGTGTAAATCACAATAGTAGCCTAGGAGAATTAAAAATCAAGCATTGCAAATCAAGTTCAGTTTTGTAAATTTCCCAATGATACATGTAAGCATAGCAAAAGGACTTGTATTTCAGGAGTGCACACCCTATCCACTGCCTGGTACCAGGGTCTAACCTCCTTCAACAGCTTGGATGAAGTTCAAGTATGTAAAAATGTAGTACATTTGCAAACAGGTCTTTGTCCATATTAAAGGGGAGTTCCAGCCTTTTTTTATGTTTATTAAAAGTCAGCAGCTACAAAAAGTGTATCTGCTGGCTTTTAATAAAAACATACACTTACCTGTTCCACTGTCCAGCGACACGCCGCCCGGAGCTCCGCTCCTCTCCCCCCTTCTCCGCCGGCGCCTCCATTCATAGTGTGAGCACCCGGCCATGACAGCTTTCGGCTTCACGGCCGGGCACTCACTGCGCATGCGCGAACGGCGCAGTGCTCTCTGGACAGGCGATCGCCTGGGACCTGTCACGTCCCAGGTGATCGCCTACAGGGAGGGGCCGCCAAAAGGCGATATGACAAATCGCCTAGGCGGCCCCAGGGCGGAAGGAGGAAGTGGGACAGGAAGTCCCACTCCTGAAGCTCCCACTCCCCCCCCAAAAAAAATTACATGCCAAATGTGGCATGTAAGGGGGCGAGGAGTGGATTAAGCGAAAGTTCCAAATTTGGGTGGAACTCCGCTTTAAAAGCGCTTTAAATTTTTGCATGTGCCGCCGTTTGTTAAGTTAGGAGCAAACTGCGCAGCCCAACATGTCTTTTTTGCTGTTTTACCAGAAACAATTTCCTAGTAATACCTGTGTAAAAATGTATCCTTTCAACAGTACAAATCTTCTTTCTTAATTCATTTGGTTAATGATATCAGACAAGGTATATATGCATTATAGAAATACAGACTGCAATTTTTTTCCTCTTAGATTACGCCAGCCCTGGGGGTAATAGGTGACTCCCCTCTCCACAAATGTATGGTCCAGCTGCTCTGTACAGCAAGTCCCTTACGAGATCCGTTCCGGAAGTTTGTTCGTAAGTTCAACTTATTCGTAAATCCAGCAAACATCGGCGCTTGCAGACAAAGACTGCAAGCCCAAATCAGTCTGTTCTGACAGGGTTCTGGTGTCCACCTGTCAGAACACAAAGACACACCGGGGGAGATTGCTGCACCAACATTGCGTGTGCTGGTACGGCGATCTATCATTTTCTTTCATTCAGCCCATTGGGTTGAATGAAAAATAACTGAGTCTGTACCCAGCTTTACAGGATGGGACATGCAAACACAAGGTGAAGATGTTTGTATGTAGGGGACTTACTGTACACTTATGGTATCCTCTTAGGCTGGCCATACATTATACAATTTTCTTGTACAATTTTCCTTTAGATTTACCAAAACCATATAATAGGAGGTCAAACCTGAACATTTTCAATTTGTGTGCACCCAGGCAGGCCCTTGTACTACATGGTTGAAGGTAAATATAAAGGAAATTGAATAGGAAAATTGTATAATGTATGGCCAGCTTTAGGCTAAGGTCAAATATTAAAGTGGATGAAAACCTGGTTTATGAAATTTGAGCTGGGCAAATATATCTGCAGTGTTTTGTTATCTCTCTTCAAAGAGCTAAGTCCCGTAGCTCTCTCCTGAACTGTTCCTCTGTTATCAGCCAGATAACTCCTGACAAATTCTTGGACACATCAGATAAAAGCAGCCTGAAATTTCTGTCAGGGGAGGTTGCTAAAATAGATTAGCAGGGAGCTGGCCCTGTTACAAAACACCTCTAAGAGCCTATGAGGAGAGGGGGTGTGTGCCTTTCCTCCAATCAGCAATTTTAGCTATCTTGGCTGTATGCCCAGACAGCACACTCTGTGTTAAACAGGAAGAGAAAATTTCCTAACATGATCTCAACTTTCTAAACAGTATATAAATGTGAAGACAGCAGATATACATGGAAACCTATGTTGGGAGATTTGGTTCATCCCTGTGTATCATCTGAGGCTGTTCAATTCACTGGATGTATGGAGGGTTTACATCCACTTAAAGCACCTTTAGTACAGTCTAACATGCCTTCTAATATATCCTATAAGTCTATGATAGTGAGTATTACTCATATTCAGAGCTGGAAATGGGTTAGTTAATATGAATTACTAGGATTTGTACTTCAGCTGTGCTGTTTGCATTACCTCCCTGAATGAGTCTGAATATATACAAAAGGAAAGTGTATGTGAAACATTCCCCAAAGTAACCGTTGGAGAGCTCAGCATAGGTCATCTGGTGTTCCTTTCATAAGCAACGGATGTCTCTGAGTCAGCAGCTGCATATTACTAATGTGGCTGGCTGGTGTCAGGAATAGAGAGCAACGCCTGTATGCTGCTGTTTGTTTAGGAGTAAAAAAAGAAAGCGGCTTACATGGAAATGTCCTTGTGATGTTGCATTTCTTCAGTTACATTCTGGAAATTCAGTCCTAATGTTTCCAACTGTTGCTCGAAATCTGTGTGAAAGAAAACCATAATAATTAATGGGTTGAATTTTTCGAATTACACTATTACATTACAAATTGCCCTTACTTGAAAATAGAGATGGTTTACTCATATGTCTAAACAGTAGGCAGGAATTGTTAACATAGATTGCTGAGAATTTATGCCAAGGTAAGGAGTACCTGTCAGACAACTCACTTTTCTGCTTGCCGCGAGCACAGGCAAAATAGATATACCAAGTAATGAATTAGGTGAGATTGCAGCCTATTCTGCAGTAATAACACAAATATTTGATTTTCCCATGAGTAAGAATTTATTAAACCTGTCTTCCGTATCAGTACATGTATGATAAAATTAAATACTTACTGATATGAAAGACCAACTTCATCATTTATAATTTATGGGAAATACTTATTATTTCACAAGAATAATTCCGATTTGACAGCCTGAGTGAGCTATGGTGGTAATTTATACTGGGAAATGGGCAGTTCTATTAATATTCATGTGGCCAAATGACCTAAGTAGGGATGAGAAGACTGATTAGTCAAATCCCTCTGCCTGTTTGTCCTGATCACAGGGATGATTGGGATCCACATTTTCTTTTTTTCTATATATTTTTCCCCCTTGCTGCCCCTATCTCGGGGAATGGAGGGGCAAGGAGAGAAACATGTAACATGTTCCACATTGTGTTATTTTGTAGACTTAGTTTACATTTATTCTAAAACCAGTGTGATTACCATAGGTTCAGGGTCTACATAGAGCAGTGGTTCTCAACTCCTGTCCTCAGGACCCACTAACAGGCCAGATTTTAAGTATTACCTTGGTGAGATGCAGACTAGAATACTGCAATCCCTGAGCAGAAAATTATATCACCTGTGATGCATTTCAGTTATCTTGCAAACCTGGCCTGTTGGTGGGCCCTGAGGACTGGAGTTGAGAACCACTGACATAGAGGCTTTGTTATGTATATACAGGAGTTGGCTGGGTGGTAAGGGATGCTACATCCACTATATCACAGGACTAACTCCTGTTTCTAAAGTGCTTCTAACATATGCCAGCTTTTTTACATCTCCATTCTTTTTGTGTGTTTTACATGCAATTTGTAACACCAGATGGGATGTCCTATTGTATTTGCACAATGTCTTAAATAAAGAATAAAAAAAAAGCCCTCTACAAATCTGACTGGTTCCCCCTGCCCTGGAGTTTATTTTAAAAAAGCTATTTGTTTTACATGCAAACCAAATTTACTTAGTTCTCTACTGAAAGCAGAATGGTAGGGGATATCGGTTTAGTGACCTCACTGTCAAAATAGGGAATGACTTGCTGTGAAAAATTCTCTAGTTGTTGGTAACCTGTCTGAATAAAATATTTTCCACCCAAAAAGGGAAGTTCCAGTTTAAGGGTCCTCCCCTCCTCTTTGACATTTGCCACTTTTTTAGGGGGTGGGGGGAACTGGTTCCTAGGTTCTCAAAAACGACTGCAGCTCCTCTTAAATGTCTCTAACTTCCTATTACATCCACCTTCTGCATGTTTAGCCAGAAAAAAGCAGGCAAAACAATTCAAAGTTGGTCAGACTGTTCCTACCTATTCAATCTTCCTCTAACATCATTGTACTATGTTTAAAATCTTCTTCACACTAACATACAACTTTCTCCTTTCCTCCACAGTAATATACAAACTCCCACCTCCTCCAAACTAATATACAACCTTCTCCTCCCCTCCACACTAACATACAACCTTCTCCTCCCCTCCACACTAACATACAACCTTCTTCTCTCCTCCACACTAACATACAACCTTCTCCTTTCCTCCACAGTAACATACAAACTCCCACCTCCTCCAAACTAACATACAACCTTCTCCTCCCCTCCACACTAACATACAACCTTCTTCTCTCCTCCACACTAGCGTACATGTTTCTCCTCTTCTCCACATTAACATACAACCTTCTTCTCTCCTCCACACTAACATACAACCTTCTCCTTTCCTCCACAGTAACATACAAACTCCCACCTCCTCCAAACTAACATACAACCTTCTCCTCCCCTCCACACTAACATACAACCTTCTTCTCTCCTCCACACTAACATACATGTTTCTCCTCTTCTCCACATTAACATACAACCTTCTTCTCTCCTCCACACTAACATACAACCTTCTTCTCTCCTCCACACTAACATACAACCTTCTTCTCTCCTCCACACTAACATACAACCTTCTTCTCTCCTCCACACTAACATACAACCTTCTCCTGCCCTCCACACTAACATACAACCTTCTCCTGCCCTCCACACTAATATACAACCTTTTCCTCTCCTCCACATTAATATACAACCTTCTCCTCTCCTCTACACTAACATACAACCTTCTCCTCTCCTCCACACTAACAAAAAACCTTCTCCTCCCCTTCACATTATCATACAACCTTCTCCTTTCCTCCATACTAACATACAACCTACTCCTCTCCTCCACATTATCATACAACCTTCTCCTCTCCTTCACACTATCATACAACCTTCTCCTCTCCTCCACACTACTATACAACCTTCTCTCCTCCACACTAACATACAACCTCCCCTCCACACTAACATACAACCTTCTCATCCCCTTCACACTAACATACAAACTCCCACCTCCTCCAAACTAACATACAACCTTCTCCTCCCCTCCACATTAACATACAACCTTCTCCTCTCATCCACACTAACATACAACCTTCTTCTCTCCTCCACACTAACATACAACCTTCTTCTCTCCTCCACACGAACATACAACCTTCTCCTCTCATCCACACTAACATACAACCTTCTTCTCTCCTCCACACTAACATACAACCTTCTTCTCTCCTCCACACTAACATTCAACCTTCTCCTGCCCTCCACACTAACATACAACCTTCTTCTCTCCTCCACACTAACATACAACCTTCTCCTGCCCTCCACACTAACATACAACCTTCTCCTGCCCTCCACACTATTATACAACCTTTTCCTCTCCTCCACATTAACATACAACCTTCTCCTCTCCTCTACACTAACATACAACCTTCTCCTCTCCTCCACACTAACAAAAAACCTTCTCCTCCCCTTCACATTATCATACAACCTTCTCCTTTCCTCCATACTAACATACAACCTACTCCTCTCCTCCACATTATCATACAATCTTCTCTCCTCCACACTAACATACACCCTTCTCCTCTTCTCCAAACTAACATACAACCTTCTCCTCCCCTTCACATTATCATACAACCTTTTCTTTTCCTCCATACTAACATACAACCTACTCCTCTCCTCCACATTATCATACAATCTTCTCTCCTCCACACTAACATACACCCTTCTCCTCTTCTCCAAACTAACATACAGCCTTCTCCTCCCCTCCACATTATCATACAACCTTCTCCTCCCCTACACATTATCATACAACCTTCTCCTCCCCTCCACATTATCATACAACCTTCTCCTTTCCTTCATACTAACATACAACCTACTCCTCTCCTCCACATTATCATACAACCTTCACCTCTCCTCCACACTATCATACAACCTTCTCCTCTCCTCCACATTACTATACAACCTTCTCTCCTCCACACTAACATACAACCTCCCCTCCACACTAACATACAACTTTCTCATCCCCTTCACACTACTATACAACCTTCTCTCCTCCACACTAACATAAAACCTTCTCTCCTCCACACTAACATAAAACCTTCTCATCCCCCTCCACACTAACATACAACCTTCTCCTCCCCTCCACGCTAACATACAATCTTCTCTTCCACACTAACATACAACCTTCTCTTTCCCTCCACGTTATAATAATCATACAACCTTCTCCTTTCCTCCACACTAACATACAACCTTCTCCTGCCCTCCACACTAACATACAACCTTTTCCTCTTCTCCACAATAACATACAACCTTCTCCACTCCTCTACACTAACATACAACCTGCTCCTCTCCTCCACACTACCATATTACCTTCTCTCCTCACTAAACACCAAATTTACTAAGCTTTGGAGCAACTGCACTTACATAGTACACAATTTGCCTTTAGTAAATCAACACCATTGTCTCATTGAGAACTAATCTTTCTAGCGCTCTCCCACTACTGAGGTGGTGTCAAACTCCAAATTCATCGGGGGCCGCATTAGCATTATGATTGTCCTCAAGGGGTCAGTTGTATATCTAAAACTATGTATCTACTCTTTATCATATTAAATGATTGCCTCTGCATTGAATTATTACTGTTTTTTTAATTTAAGTAATAACTAGCTCAGAGTTTAGGGGTTTGCTGTGTACAGAGGGCAGGGTTTGGGAGCTGTGCTATGCACAGAATGCAGAGTTCAAGAGTGTGCTATGTAGAGAGTGCAGTGTTCAGGATTGTGCTGTGTACAAAGTGTAGGGTTCAGGGGTGTTCTGTGTACAGAGTGCAGGGTTGCGCTACGTACAAAGTGCAGGGTTCAGGGTTGCGCTACGTACAGAGTGCAGGGTTCATAGGTGCACTGCGCACAAAGTGCAGGGCTCAGGGGTGCGCTACACACAGAGTTCAAAGTTCAGGAGTTGCGCTACGTACAGAGTGCACTGTTCAGGAGTGCATTGTGGACAGATTACAGGGTTCATGGGTGAGCCATATGCAGGGTTCAGGGGTGCGCTACATACAGAATGCAGGGTTCAGGGGTGTGCTACGTACCAAATGCTGGGTTAAGGGGTGCGCTATGAAGAGTGCAGGGTTCATGGGTGTGCTATGCACAGAGTGCAGGGTTCATGGGTGCACTATGCACATATTGCAGGGTTCAGGGGTGCGCTGCACACAGAGTGCCACATTCAGGGGTACGCTATGCACAGAGTGCCACCATCAGGGGTGCGCTACGCACTGAGTGTCGCGATCAGGTCTGGGGGTGTGCTACGCACTGAGTGCTGCATTCAGGGGTGTGCTACGCATAGAGTGTTGTGATCAGGGGTGCGCTATGCACAGAGTGCCACGTTCAGGGGTGTGCTACCCATAAAGTGCCGGACTCAGGGGTGCGCTATGTACAGAGTGCCGGTCTCAGGGGTGTGGTACATACAGAGCGCCAGGTTCAAGGTTGCGCTATGCACAGAGTGCCAGGCTCAGGGGTGCGCTACGTACAGAGTGCTGGACTCAGGGATGCGCTACTTAGAGAGTGCAGGGGTGCAGTATGCACAGTGTGCAACATCTCATTTCCACCCCTCCTCCTGTGTTTCGACCTCTAAATCTGCACGCACCCACTACTTGCACAGATCTGCACAGATCTGCCCCCACACCTTCACAGCCCATGTTCCCCCAACTCCCCTTCCATAAGCTTCCTCGCATCTCTACTAGGCAGTCGCCTCCCTGTGTATTGAGCTCTAGTACCTGTGTAGGGGGACCTGTGTATTCAGCATTCAGCTCCAGTAACAGGGAGATCTGTCGGATCTGGCCCTGCCATACCCCTCTGAGACCATAGCTGTCACTGTAAACACAGAAGTTCCTGTGTTAAGAAGTGATGGCAGGAAGTGCGGGTGAGAGTAGAAGGTGGTAGCCAGGCGTCACTGCGAGCCATATAACTAGGCCCAGCGGGCTGGATTCGGCCCGCGGGCCTTGTGTTTGACACCTGCAAACTACTTCATTCGTGAATTTCAGGTGTTCAGCTCGATTTACAAGTACTTTCTCTTGTTCCTGGTGATATTTAGATGTTGACAAGAGAGTTGGAGCCTTTTCTGAGCATTTTGCTTGAGTTTTAGTAGCCATAAGGCTGGATTCTGGGTAGGGTTTTCCCTATCAAGGTTCCACATATTTATAAGTTGTTTTTGAAATGTGTCTATATTTGCCAAAAAATAAGTGTATTATCTTTTGGGAGTGTTATATTTGATGAAATTCAGACTAAACAATTTCCAACTTATTTTAATGCAACAATTTTTTTGTCATCAAAAAATGATTAGCTATCAGTGTTCAAAATGTTTGTGCTATTATATAAATTGAGATTCATTTGGTAGGAATTTCAATATATCCCTGCTTACCAATCAAAGGGCCAGAGCAACTTACATGACTTCACATCACATTGGCGTGTAAAAGAAATCCCTGGATCAGACGTGAATGCATGTTCAAAGTTGAACATTTTTTTTTTTTTTTAACATGCACCCAGGCCAATTGCATATGTTCTTGTAAAGCCATATATGTATGTGAACTGCTTCTAGACAGACCACATTGCATTCCAATGAAAAAGGGCAGTCTGATCTGCCAAGTATACGTGATATACAGTCCAAGACTATTGTTTTTAATAAATAATTATAGCTATGTGAATTTACTATTGTATTATTCATCAGGGCTATATATTCTTCAACCTTATTGTGAAGTCAAGATGGAATGTGGGTGGAAAATGGATTAAGTCACAAGCATTCTTTAGTGGGAAACCCATAAAAAAGGTATTGTTCTTGAAAGGCTAATCAACATTAAATTCACATCACTCACTTCATGCTGGAAAAGACACAAGAATTCCTTTGGAAAATAATGCAAAAAATCCTGTTCGCAACTACCGCACAGATGTGATAAGGAACACGTGCAACTGCTCGGCAAGCTAATGAATTTCTCATTCATGGAACGTTTTTCATAAAGGAGATTATGGACAAATGATTACAGTGTGGAAAGCCAAAATGAAACGACGGCCTTTCTTTACATGAAAGGGACTGCTGAAAACATATTATTTGACCGTCATCTGTTTTTCAGTACATTGTGTAAAACTACCAGGAATTCAAAAGCTTTGGTGAAAATGTGGAACAGAAAGATTCTCATGGTTTGTCATGCCACTATGGCTCAGTATGTGGACAGACTGAACCATAATAAGGACTGTGAAAGACTATGGACAGCGTATGTCAGCGGTCCTGCTTGTGCTCTAACACAGAACAAATCACTCCAAACCTTTTCCATTACTCCAGAGCCTACAATAATGAAATGTGTCACTGGAGTATTCTGTGGAAAGATGTGCTTTGTTAACAGCTATTAATGTGGCAGCAGCTTATCTGGAGAGGTTTCCTATGTGTCTAAAAGACAGCTATTACAAAAATGGCTTTATTATACAATTCATTGTACTATTCACTTTATACAATTTTTATCTTTAAGGTGTATTTAAAGCCAAAATGTTTTATTAGTTTTGAGTATGACCATTTTCACTGTACCTGAAAATAAGGGGAAATAATAGTTTACATATTTACATTAAAATTACCTGCTTTGTATAGAACCCCTTATAGACTAAATCAGATATCAACTTTGAATTCAAAGATATGCTGGAGGTGCACAGCAGGGGAAGGCACTTATTTGCATGTACTGTATGGTGGAATTTCCCATTGATCAAAAAACTTTGGGATGGAGTAGAACAGATATCTAATAAAGTATTGTCGACGAATCACGAATGGACCCCAAAGATAGTACTGCTTTCGGTAATCCCTGGTCCCATGTCTTTAATTAAAAAATCGCTACTTAGGTTCTTTCTTTGTGCAGCTAGAACCTTAAGGCTGGGTTCACACTAGCGCGACACGACATCTGTCCTACTTTGGATCCGACTTTGCCCTGCGGCATGAAGCCGACATATGTCCGACTTTCAATGAACGGGGATCCGACTTGGATCCCCGCCAATAGCAGTGTGTTTGGTATGAATCTTGAGGGGGAACTCCAGGCCAAATTTTAAATAAAAAACCGGCATGGGTTCCCCCTCCAGAGGCATACCAGGCCCTTGGGTCTGGTCTGGATTTGAAGGGGCGCCCCTACGCCGAAAAAACGGCGTGGGGGTCCCCCCCAAAATCTAAACCAGACCCTTATCCGAGCACGCAACCTGGCCGGCCGCAGGGGAAGAGGGGGGGACGAGAGAGCGCCCCCCCTCCCTCCTGAACCGTACCAGGCCGCATGCCCTCAACATGGGGGGGTTTGGTGCTCTGGGGCAGGGGGGCGACCTGCGGCCCCCCCACCCCAGAGCACCCTGCCCCCATGTTGATGAGGACAGGGCCTCTTCCCGACAACCCTGGCCGTTGGTTGTCGGGATCTGCGGGCGGGGGGCTTATCGGAATCTGGGAGCCCCCTTTAATAAAGGGGCCCCCGGATCCCGGCCCCCCCACCCTATGTGAATGAGTATGGGGTACATCGTACCCCTACCCATTCACCTGGTGGAAAAAAATTGCAATAAAAAAAAAAACACACAGCTTTTTAAAGTATTTTATTGCACAGCTCCGGGGGTCTTCTTCCGACTTCGGGGGTCTCCGGTGTCGTCGCCGCGCTCTCCGGTTCTTTCTTCTGCCGGGCCTCCGCTAACTTCTTTTTAGCTCTTTTGCTAACGGAGGCCCGGTCTTCTCCGTCGTCTCGTCCGGCTCTCCGTTGTCCTTCTGCCGGCCCCTCCACTAACTTCTTTAGCTCTTTTGCTAGTGGAGGAGCCGGTCTTCCCGTCGTCGCCGTCGGCGTCTTCTTCCCTCTTCTCCTTCTCGATGTTGACGCGTTGCTTCCTCCCGCTGTAATACTGGCTCTCCGCTCCGCATTAATATAGGCTTCTCATGACGTCACAGTCACATGTTCCGTGACGTCATGGGAACATGTGACTGTGATGTCATGAGAAGCCTATATTAATGCGGAGCGGAGCGGACAGCCAGTATTACAGCGGGAGGAAGCGACGCGTCAACATCGAGAAGGAGAAGAGGGAAGAAGACGCCGACGGTGACGACGGGAAGACCGGCTCCTCCACTAGCAAAAGAGCTAAAGAAGTTAGTGGAGGGGCCGGCAGAAGGACAACGGAGAGCCGGACGAGACGACGGAGAAGACCGGGCCTCCGTTAGCAAAAGAGCTAAAAAGAAGTTAGCGGAGGCCCGGCAGAAGAAAGAACCGGAGAGCGCAGCGACGACACCGGAGACCCCCGAAGTCGGAAGAAGACCCCCGGAGCTGTGCAATAAAATACTTTAAAAAGCTGTGTGTTTTTTTTATTGCAATTTTTTCCCACCAGGTGAATGGGTAGGGGTACGATGTACCCCCTACTCATTCACATAGGGTGGGGGGGCCGGGATCTGGGGGCCCCTTATTAAAGGGGGCTCCCGGATTCCGATAAGCCCCCCGCCCGCAGACCCCGACAACCAACGGCCGGGGTTGTCGGGAAGAGGCTCTGTCCTCATCAACATGGGGGCAGGGTGCTCTGGGGTGGGGGGGCCGTAGGTCGCCCCCCTGCCCCAGAGCACCAAACCCCCCATGTTGAGGGCATGCGGCCTGGTACGGTTCAGGAGGGAAGGGGGGCGGCTCTCTCATCCCCCCCTCTTCCCCTGCGGCCGGCCAGGTTGCGTGCTCGGATAAGGGTCTGGTTTGGATTTTGGTGGGGGACCCCCACACCGCTTTTTCGGCGTAGGGGCGCTCCTTCAAATCCAGACCAGACCCAAGGGCCTGGTATGCCTCTGGAGGGGGAACCCATGCCGGTTTTTTATTTAGAATTTGGCCTGGAGTTCCCCCTCAAGAGCAGTACAGCACAAGTCGCATGCCAAAGTCGGATCATGCAAGACTGCGGTCCGACTTTGATCCGACTTCAATGATAGTCAATGGGCTGAAGTCGGATCAAAGTCGGACCAAAGTAGTACAGGGAGCATTCTCAAAGTCGGACCGACATGTGTCGGACCAGTTAAGACGGCTCCCATAGGGAAACATTGATTTTCACACGTCATGCGACATGAGCTCCCAATGTCGGAGCGTTTGTCGCCCCAGTGTGAACCAGGCCTAATTCCTAGACATTGGCAATCTACCAAACCTCCAGAGGTGGGGGAATTGATAGTAGAGATGTGTTATTTGATGAGGATGGAGGAAATGATTGCCCAACAACAGGATAGATATTAGGAGTTCAGGGTAAAATGGACCCAGTGGGTTGTATATATGGAAACATAGAAGTAGCCTTGTGACCTAATTTGATTTGACTTGTTTTGAATTGAACAATATATAAGTAAACATTGATAAGTATTTTTTTCCTTTTTTTAATGAAAAAGCATGAAAAAGTGCTCTCCCGTCAATTTTTTTTCTTTATTTTCTTTTTTTTTTTCTTTTCTTAAAAATGAGGAAGTTATATTACACTATATAAATATATGAATATGTAAAAAAAAAATATATGTATGTATATAGAAATATTTTTGTTTTCCCTTTTTTTTTTCTTCTTCTTCTTTTCTTTACCATATTAATATGAAAATATTAATAATAGAAAAAAATGCACGTAGTTTTGTGTATGTTGGCTGAAAAAGTTCTGCCGTTTGTATGCATACCATGTTTACGGCCAACGCCCTTCGCACAATGGAAATTCGATCGTGTGTACGAGGCTTTAGAGGACAGAGCTTCTCTCTAACAAACATTTAACAAATGTTAAATCTGTCTTGCAGAAATGTTGTGTGTGGATGGGTGAATTAATAAACTAGACTGCCATAATGGATGCCACCAAAAATCAGATACGTGCATTCTCAGATTTTTAGTCTGCATTAGACCACAATGTCGATCTGCTGGCATTTGGTTGCAGCTTGCTGTCCATAATAAAATGTGGAGGAGATTCTTTCTCACAGAACTGCAGTGCATTTTCAGATGCACCAAAGGACATATTGCAACCTCAGTGTTTCAAACAGTGTCAATCGAAATACATTAGATATTTATTTGGACTTTCAAGCATTTGGTCTTTTAAACCATCACAAGTACACTTTAAGGTAGAAAGTCCTCTAATATTTTTGTGAAAGTGTACTAAGTGTCAATCCGAGGCCGAAAAAGAAGATAATTACATTACATAGAGTGGTGATCAACTTCAGAAACATTCCAATATTGACCCAATAAAGCTTAAAGTGCATCTAAACCCAAAAACAACATTTTTATACAGTGAAGCTTAGCAGTTCTTAGATGTGGTGGGTACAATTATTTAATTATTTCATTTTTTCTACTTTTTAACCTGATATTTCTAGCAGAAACACACTTGCCCTAGGATGACAATGCTCACTCTCTGTGCTGTATCTGTGAAAGAGTGAGCAGTGTTGTTACCCTCGGCCAGTGATGGCGAACCTTGGCACTCCAGATGTTTTGGAACTACATTGCAGTGTACTGGAGCATCATGGGAAATGTAGTTCCAAGACATCTGGGGTGCCTAGGTTCGTCATCATTGCCCTAGGCAATGTTCCTGATTTGAAATCCGAGCACCTCCTCCTCACCTAATCTCTATACCATAGGGGGAGGTGTTCTAAAGTCCAAAAAGAAATAGCTAGGAAGACTAGCAAATTTGTTTGAGATTTAAGTTTAGTGTACAGGAAGTTACAAGGACTCTGGTTTTCTCACAGGATTAACAGGTAAGCTGCAATTTTTTTTTTTCTCTTTGGTTTAGATAGACTTTATCCACTTTCTGTCCAGCGATGAAGGACCAGCCAGTGCATACGCCAACTGGACGAACAGCCAAGCAAAGCCGGTATCAGCTTTGCTTGGCTGTTTGTAATAGTAGCCGGGAAGCAATGACATGACATAATTTCCAGTTTACTCGGAAACCATCTGCGTCATTTTTTGAGAATCGAAAATCATGCAGAAAAACTGATTTTAGTGTTTTGAATGCTTTTAAGTGCAGAGGAGGGATATGGGGTCTTAAAGACCCAGATCTCTCCATAAAGAAGAACCGCCACATGTCTATTTCTGTCGGTTGCCCCCCACCTTTAAAAGTGATTAAAAAAATAATAATTAAAGCAACAGTGAAAAAAATAAAAATCCTTGCGTGCTTGCACGCAAAGGCGAGTGCACGCTTTGGTCCCGCAAGCAAACAGCATCCCACACATGTGAGGTATCACAGTGATCATCAGATCATGGGCAGTAATTCTAGCAGCAGACCTCCTATGTAAATCTAAAGTGGTAACCTGTAATTGTTTTTAAAAGTGTCACCTATGTATAGTAAAATGTACATAGATTGTCGCCGTTGCACGGGGGTGCACAATTTTTAAGCGTGACATGTTTGGTATCTATTTACTCAGTGTAACTTCATCTTTTATATTTTACAAAAAAATTGGGTTATGTATTCAGTTTTTTTGCATTAAAAAAAATTATTATAATTTTTTCCCGAAAAATTGCGCTTAAAAAACTGCTGCGCAAACTGCTGCATAAATACCGCGTGACATAAAAAATTGCAAAACCCACCAATTTATTCTCTAGGGCCTCTGCTTTAAAAAATATATAATGTTTTTGTGGTATTAAGTCATTTTCTATCAAAAAATACTGATTGTTACATGTGAACAAAAAGTACCAGCAAAGAACCGGACGGGAAGTACTGTATTTATTGGCGTATAACACTCACTTTTTTACCCTGAAAATAGAGGGTAAACTGTGCCTGCGTGTTATATGCAGGGGGCTGTGGAACGTTTTTTTCCTGAAACGTCCCTCTTAAAGTTAGGGTGCGTGTTATACGCCTGTGCGTGTTATACGCCGATAAATACGGTAGTTAACACTTATACTTGGCCTGAAGCGTATTTCCACTTTTTCAGTCAAATTTGACAAAAACCCCACTATATATATTTTATGTTTTCCTATTCACACAGCATACCTAAAAAATAAAAATAAATCTTATCATTTAAATGTTTCTAAGGAGAAGGTGTCATGGATGTTTAAGAATTTCTGGAAAGCCTCATAGTCTATCCCCACACAGGACGGTTTCTAAATTTTAAACCTTATATTGGGAAAGGCCGTGTTCAAATGTAGTTTACAGCTGACAATGAAGAACTCCGTAGACTGTAGTGACCGGGTTCATATGTTAAACATTACTCCACAGCCCCCTCCTAAACTTTACAATGCAGGGATAGCATGTTAGGACTTTTCATGCTTGAAAATTGTATTTGCGATAATAGAAAAGGTACAGCATACACAATAAATGTGATGAACACAGTCGCTGTATACAAGAATCAAAAGTATGAGGACCACACTTGTAATTGCACAAAGCTGTACACAAAAGTACAGCGCTTAAACAATTTGTGGCAAGGGGATAAGGAAGGACGGGGAGTATGGGAACCTGGGGGTACAGACTTGTATGTATCATGATAGAAGGAGAAATGGAGGGCTCAAATGGGAAGGATCAAGGCTCAAGCAAGGATTCATAAAAAACCAACAGGGAGGAAACCACCAACCCAAGGTTGCAATAGCTTGGTAAACATAGAGACTCTTGTTGGGTGGCTACTATCTTATCACTGATTGTGGCCTGCGTGATCCTGTTTTTAGTTTCAGTGAGGCATAACTTGGGAGATTTCCAGGCCTTTGCTACAAGTTGGGATTTTTAAGCAAGTAAAAAGCACTTAAAAAAGGTAACCAACATTTTTTAAATACGGTAGTTATGTTATGGTAATGGAAACATGTAACAAATATAAAGTTATCCCAGTTTAGCTGCAAAAGTGGAAATACACTTTAAACCTTTTTTTTAGTTTTGGATAGAGTGCAGAAGGGTTAGAGTTTTATTGCTGTCTCTGCAGAGTAGATTCACCTTTCTCCTTTGTTCTGGTAATTATTGTTACTGGGACAGAAAGTCATAATTTAGCAAATTTTTGGGTGCTAAGCGCAATATAAAAATAAAAAAATCGAGTAGCAGTGTATCATATGATGCTTGTCAGAAAAGGCCATTCTTTTCCTATAATTAAATGAGGGAAAACCCTGTCCACATGAGTGGATTAGATGTTAGCAACTGCCTCAACATGACAACGAATCACACTATTTATATACCTCATGTGTGTTTCTCTCACTGAACATATTAGCCTTTAATTTTGACCTAAGGTAGGGAAACCACAGCTGCTTAACCACAAAATAAAAGGAAACTCAACATCCGCCCTGTTTACACTTCCAGGAGACATGTGATCTCTTCTGAAACATTAAACCACGTAGCACATATGGGGGAGATGAGAGCTGCACAAAACTGACTGAACTGCAAAGAAATCATTTGAATATCTGTGTAATCCCAGGGCTTTTATTCGAAACAGACAGATGGTAGGCTTTACCTTTTATGGAATGTTCAACAGTTACAGACCTATTGGTTGCCTGATATATGATGTACACATACACACTAATGTGCGGGTCAAAGGTTTGTTTCTATGTATTCTTTTACCTAATTTCTTGGCCTCGCCTTCATCTAGCATCCTGTTTTAATATTCACCAATCTAAATGTTGGTTCATGTGTAAAAGGATGATATACGTAAAAAAATAAGTGGACCTTTCACACTGTTCTTTGTAGTAAGAGAAGGACCTTCCATTCTGTACTACCTACATATGGCAATGCGTTTGGTGTAAAGTTGTTGCCCAGGATGTAAATCATGGGGAAAGAAAATGATCATTGGAAGGTTAGACAGTTTGCAAGTGAACAACTTTAACCCCAATCGGTCAAGTGTAAAGTCCAACAACTTTGGGCTTCTTTTTTATTTTTTATTTTTTAGAAGAGGTCCCAAAGAAAAAAAAAAAAAGAAGAAGAATCAGCTCAGGCTGCAATACTTATTTCTCCTTTGGCGTTGTCCCCCACATCCTTCCAAAATCCTTTGTGCCACATGATGCCCTCCAGGTTGAACTATAATGGGAAGGCTTACTGAGATTGCAGGGCATCATGGACCTGCCCCTTCAGAGAGGGCTTCATTGTGGGGCCATATATTTACATTGTAATTATGCAAAGAGCAGTGCTGACATCACCAAATCAGCACTGCTATCTACATCCTCAAGAAAAAGGGAAGAGCATTACATGATCAGCCTCAGGACATCTAGAATAGGTAGCTCTTTGGTCTTCACCATAGTGGAGTTTGGAGTGTGACTGTTTGAGGTTGTGGACAGGTGTCTTTTATACTGATAACAAGTTCAAACAGGTGCCATTAATACAGGTAATGAGTGGAGGACAGAGGAGCCTCTTAAAGAAGAAGATACAGGTCTGTGAGAGCCAGAAATCTTACTTGTTTGTAGGTGACCAAATACTTATTTTCCACCATAATTTGCAAATAAATTCTTTCCAAATCAGACAATGTGATTGTCTGGATTTGTTTCCACATTTTGTCTCTCATAGTTGAGGTATACCTATGATGACAATTACAGGCCTCTCTCATCTTTTTAAGTGGGAGAACTTGCACAATTGGTGGCTGACTAAATACTTTTTTGCCCCACTGTATGGGCTACTATGGATGACATCCTACTAAATATACTGACTATTTGGCCTTCAGGCTGATCCAAAGGCTTTGAGACCAATTCACATTGACTTGCGCTAAAATGTATGGAAAATGCATGTACATTTTCATCCATTTTAGTGGCGCACGCCGATGTCCGTTGACATGCATGCACAGCGTTATGGTGTAAATAGGACACATTGGAAATAATTGTTTTTCAGATGTCCTTTCGTTGATCTACGTTTTACAGCTGCACTAAAACACAGATCAACGCACTGATATGAATTATAATTTGTGGATTTGGACGTAGTGATCTATAACAAGTATGCAGTTCAGAAGTTCCAATACCACTCCAACTACACTTTTTTTCAAACTAGTTCCAGGTGTGAATATGAAGCCAGGGACAGCCAGGTGAGCAAAACGAATGTTAGTAATGAAAATTATGCCATATATTTAACCCTGCACTCTCATATTTGTATGCGCTCTTTAAAAATCAATTAAGCCACATTTTGCTTGTTGCCATAGCAGCTACAGAATGCTGCTTTGTTTATGTTGCATAAGAGCAAGTAGTACATTTAAATTAATGGAAACAGCTGTGTCTGGTCATTTTCCACAAGACAAAGCAGTAAATATTATATAAAGTTTATTATTTACAAACATTTTCTTTATAATATAAGAGTTTTTGCTTGGCTTTTTTAAATACAAATTTTGGTAAGTTACAGGGTGAAATTTTTAGGAAAAACATTACATTTCGATAGTTGATAATTGACAAAGGTGATCTCCATACCTATAATAAAGAAATTCAAATTGCATAGACAATACAAAATAAAGCATATTTTCATTGAAATACCTGTAAGCCTTTTTAGAAAATTCTACAACTGGTGGGTAGTCCACCACATAATATCAGATTTGTAAGTTATTACCCTTTCTTTCTCGTACATCACGGGACACAGAGCGACATAGTCATTACTAATGGGTTATATAGTTACCGTCAGGTGCTGGCACTGGCAACTTCCAAAACCGGAAGTACCCTCCCCTATATAAGCCCCTCCCATCCGGGAGCACCTCAGTTTTTTGCCAGTGTCTAAGGTGTTGGCCAAGAAGAAACATGTGTTTTTCACTGAGCTTGCGTACAGGTTCTTTTGGGCCTCAGTAAGCTATTCCGGATCCGACCAAAAAAGCTTCATAGCTAAACGGTCGGTACCCGGGCCTTGCAGAGAAGAGCAAGGTTCTGCCTGTAATGCTTCTCTTAGGAGAGCTGGACCCTGGGATCCAGAGCTCTGGTCATACCCACGACCAAGATGTTTTCTGTGCAGGGTGCTATACAGGTCCAGGGGAGTGGAATCCTTGGGAACCCGGTCCCTGAAGGTTTGATTACAATGCCTGCCGTGATAGGTGAAGTTTGGGCTTTTGTGGACCAAACAAAGTCCTGCGGCGGGGAACAGGTAAGTGGGGGCCCCCAGGAACTTGGTTCTATTGGGGGACCCCCAAGCCTAATTTGTCTTTCTGTCTGTTACCTAACGGTATTCCCGCTAATATCTGTGCATGCCTGTAACTACTAAAAAAATGTAATAATTTTTAATGGTGGTCAAGAAAAAAAAAAAAAAAAAGAATGTTTTTTTATATATGTTTAGTATATTAAACTGCGGTACCTGTGTTTGTCCACTAGAGGCCGCTGTGGAATGTTTTTCTTGTCATATGGACTAGTTTCTTCTCAGAGAGCAAAGTCCAGGCAGCTGGTGAGTTCTCCTACAGGAAACTGTTTCCTCTGCCATGTTGCAGTGTTCGTCTATCCCCCGGCCTGCGGCAAAGGGGGCCCTGGCTCCTGTCCCTGGTTTCCATGTTTGAAAATTAGCGCCGAGGCGCGCGTGCGCGTGCACGCGCCTCTATATATAGAGGTGGCCGGAAAAAGGGGCGGGGCCTGGGGGATGACGCTCTGTGCGCGCCGCAGCGCTTCTGCGCATGTGCGGGCGTCCCAGCAGGTTTTTAAAAAGCCACATTATTGCAGATAAGCTGGCTATGAAGTACAGAGACAGAGCTGGCAACATTTAAAGGCATACAGCATAGCGGTTGATACAGGCATCCCCTAGAAAGGCACATTAGTAGACACCAACTGTGATATAGCAGCAATTGTGCTAGACTATTCTCAGTAAAAGTGGTGTATTACGGCTGGAATACCTCAGCTTTAGGCTTAGGAATATGCCGTCCAGTAGCTCCGGAACTGAATCTTCCAGGAAGCGAAGGGTGTCTCATCGGGCTCTGAGGATCTTGGGCATACTCCTGCTGCACCAGTCTCCCCTGAAGTTCAGAGGTAAGTGACCGTAGAGACCCCGCAGGGGTACTTGGTACTGTGGCTGTCCTCAGTCACCTGCTCCTGTGTATGTAACAGAGGAGGTTTTTTCCTCAGCTCTGGGAGGATTAGAGAGAGATTGTCAAAATTTATCGCTGCCTCCCTGTCAGGGAAAGCACGCCCGATCTCCGTCTCCTCCTTCAGAGTGCCTGTTAGCAGAGCAACAGTCCCATACAGGGATCGACCTGCCTGAAGGGGATCAGGATAAGGTTGATTCTGTTATAGAGGAATCAACAGTGGGGGAACCTTTTCTCAGCATCTCAAGCTGAAAGATTATGGGTTCAGTCTCTGACTAACATGGTCCGATCAGCATTTAAAAATGCACCTTGCGGAACCATCAACCACTACTGTATCCTCGTTGGGGTCGCTAGAAGCCCCCAGACTGTTTGTTCTTTTCCACTTCACCCTTTACTGAAAGGGCTCATTTACCAGGATTGGGAACGTCCTGAGAAAATATTTATTCCCCCAAGAGATTTCCGGTGGTCTATCCCATGGAGGATAAGTTCATCAAAAAAAAAAAAAAATGGAAGGTCCCTACAGTGGACGCAGCCATCTCTTGTATGTATATATCACTGACATGTCCAGTGGATAATGTCCAAATGTTCAAGAACCCAATAGATAAAAGATTGGAGTCCTTATGAAAATCTGCTTGGTGATACAACCAGCAGTAGCAGCTATTGGGGTCTGCTAAGCAGTGAAGGATCAGTTGAAACAGGTCTTGAGGGACTTGACAGATCAGCAGGCTTTGCCCTAGCTGATCTACCTAGAGCCTTAGGCTTTGCGGTTGACGCCATAGAGGATTCAGTCCATCAGGCCTCCCGCCTTACGCTGTCTATAGTACATATGCGTAGGCTCCTATGGCTCAAAAACTGGTCTGCTGAAGCTCCCTGTAAAGAATGGCTGGTTAGCGTCCCATTTCATGGTGAACGCTTATTCAGGGAAAACCTGGACAAATATATCCAGAAAATTTCCAGCGGTAAAAATACGCTTTTGCCGGTTAAAAGCAGAGTTAGAGGTCCCTCTTTAAGAGGCCTGCTTCTCCAGTCCCTGGGGCATCGGCTGTGTAACAGTTCCGACGGTCTCCTCGGTTAAATCCCGGGGGTAAAAAACAGGGACAGTAGCAGGGTAATGAGAAACCCTGGGTCAGGGGAGGTACAAAACCTCCCCCAAAGTTAAATTCATTGAAGCCCCCACTCAGTTGGGTGGGGGGAGGACTCCAGTTGTTCGCAAGAGACCTGGCGGGACACGATCAAGACAGATAGGTGCTCTCCGCAGTAGGTTTGGGATACAGTTTGGAGTTAAAAGACTCTCCTCCTTCCCATTTTGAGGTCAAACGTGCCAAGGGATCCCCGGAAGAGAGAGTCCCTCCTGTTGGCACTAGAACAACTATTGCTCCAAGGAGTAATTATGGAGGTTCCCCTGGAAGAATGAGGGTTCGGGTTTTACTCAAACCTCTTTACAGTCCCGAAGCAAACGCGGACGGGAGGCCCATATTAATTAAAAGGGCTATACAAATTCCTGTATATCAGGACTTTCCGATGGAGTCGATCCGATCGGTGGCCACTGCCCTACAAGGGGAGGATTGGTTAGCCACGATCGACATCAAAGATGCTTATTTGCATTCCCATCTTTCCAGTCCACCAAAAATTTCTACGCTTTGCAGTAGAAGGGCGCCATTTTCAGAGCCTTACCCTTCGGTTTGGCCACAGCACCACGAGTGTTTACAAAAATTCTGGCCCTTTATTGGCCAATCTAAGAACACAAGGTGTAATGATAATGGCATATCTGGATGACTTGTTGCTGATAGACCACTCAGTGAAAAAACTAGACGTGGTCGTTCACAAGACGATCAAGTATCTGGAATCTCACGGTTGGATTATCAACCGAGACAAGTCAGCCCTAAAAACCAGTCAAAAGTCTGGAATACTTGGGGCTAAGGTTGGATTCAGGCCAGAGAAAAATATTCTTGCCTCGAGGAAAGGTGTTGTCTTTGAAAGATTTGATCCACTTAGTGGGTACAAAAAAGACAGCCATCCATACGCCTGTATATGAGGCTGCTGGGAAAAATGGTGGCATCATTCGAAGCAGTACCCTACGGTCAATTCCATTCAAGGAATTTGCAAGGGGCCATACTGTCAGCCTGGAACAAAAAAGTTCAGGCCCTAGACTTACAATGTCCTTGTCCCCTTCCGTTCGCAAGAGCCTCCGTTGGTGGTGGGTTCCCCAGAATCTGGAAAAAAGGAAATCCTTTAGTCCGATTTCTTGGAAGGTGGTCACTACAGATGCCAGCCTTATAGGCTGGGGAGCAGTACTGGAGCAATAGTCTCTCCAGGGCAGATGGTCGGATGCAGAAAAGGCCCTGCCCATCAATCTCTTAGAGATACGAGCAGCCCGGTATGCCCTAGTAGCATGGACATCCAAACTCCAAGGGTCCCCTGTCAGAATTCAATCAGACAATGCCACAGCAGTGGCATATATCAATCATCAGGGGGGCACCAGGAGTCGTGCAGCCCAGAGGGAAGTAAATTACATCCTGAAATGGGCAGGAAAAATATGTCCCAGCCATATCTGCGGTATTCATTCCAGGAGTGGAGAATTGGAAGGCGGACTTTCTAAGTCACCAGCAATTAGGCCCAGAGGAAGGGTCCCTTCACCCCGAGGTTTTCTGGACAATATGTCAGCGGTGGGGAACATCGGATGTAGATCTTCTAGCATCCAGATTCAATGCAAAGGGGGATAGGTTTGTCTCTCGGACAAGGGATCCCCTAGCTTGCGGCTCGGATGCCCTAGTGTTCCCTGGGGATCAGTTCAAGCTGATATATGCATTCACACCGCCACAATGGTTACCTCGATTACTCCGCAGAATCAGGGTAGAAAAGAAACCAGTGATTCTGGTGGCTCCAGCGTGGCCCCGAAGAGCATGGTACGCGGAGATTGTAAAAATGTCTGTGGGGAGTCCTTGGACCCTCCCACATCGTCCGGACCTGCTTTCGCAGGGACCGATATACCACCCTTCCTTACCAGCCCTAGGTTTTACGGCCTGGCTATTGAAGCCCACATTCTAAAAAGGAGAGGGCTCTCTAATGCTGTGGTGTCTACCATGATCAATGCCAGGAAACCGGTATCCAGGCAGATCTACTATAGAATCTGGAAGGCGTACATCGCCTGGTGTGAGGCCAGGAAATGGCATCCACGTAAATACGTAATAGGTAGAATTCTGGACTTCCTACAATGGGCTGTAGATAGGAAGCTTGCCTTGAGTACTATCAAAGGTCAGATTTCGGCCTTGTCAATATTTTTTCAAAGGCCCTTGGCTTCGCATTCACTAGTCAAAGCCTTTATACAAGGAGTGATGCGTATTAGTCCTCCGGTTAATATTCCCATATGTCCATGGGATCTAAACTTGGTTCTGTCGGTTCTACAGAAACAACCATTTGAACCATTACAGCATATTTCCTTAGTGCTTCTCACCAGGAAATTGATTTTTCTAGTAGCCATTTGTTCGGCTAAAAGAGTATCGGAATTAGCAGCTATGTCCTGTAAGGAGCCATATCTGGTTATCCATAAGGATAGAGTAGTGTTACGCCCTCATCCAGCCTTTCTTCCTAAGGTGGTATCGAGGTTTCATTTGAACCAAGATGTGGTTCTTCCTTCTTTTTTCCCCAAGCCTACTTCGGTAGAGGAAAAGTTATTGCATTCTTTGGATGTAGTAAGAGCAGTTAAAGCTTATCTAAAAGCCACTGCTCAGATTCGCAGAACGGATACTTTGTTTATTCTGCCGGAAGGCCCCAGAAAGGGTCAGGCAGCGTCAAAATCTACTTTAGCCAAGTGGATTCGACAGGTCATTATGCAAGCTTATGGCTTGAGAAGGAGACCGCCTCCGTTCAAAGTTAGAGCGCACTCCACGAGAGCAGTTGGAACTTCATGGGCAGTGCATCACCAGGCCTCCCTGGCTCAAATCTGTAAGGCCGCAACATGGTCTTCAGTACACACGTTTACTAGGTTCTACCAGGTGGACGTTAGAAGTCAGGAGGATGTCGCCTTTGGGCGCAGTGTGTTGCAGGCCGCAAAAGATCCTCATGTCTGATAGCGCTCAGCTTATATATGGTGTATCCCCCCCCCTCATTTGGCATTGCTTTAGGACATCCCATTAGTAATGACTATGTCGCTCTGTGTCCCGTGATGTACGAGAAAGAAAATAGGATTTTTATAACAGCTTACCTGTAAAATCCTTTTCTTGGAGTACATCACGGGACACAGAGCTCCCGCCCCTCTTTGGGGACACTTATTGCTTTGCTACAAAACTGAGGTGCTCCCGGATGGGAGGGGCTTATATAGGGGAGGGTACTTCCGGTTTTGGAAGTTGCCAGTGCCAGCACCTGACGGTAACTATATAACCCATTAGTAATGACTATGTCGCTCTGTGTCCCGTGATGTACTCCAAGAAAAGGATTTTACAGGTAAGCTGTTATAAAAATCCTATTATTGTATCAGTTACCCCTTCATGTAGATTGCAAGCTCCCAAGACTAGGGCCCTCTTAACTCTCCAAAATTGAATTGTAATAAAAAATGTACTGTATCCCTTTATCAGCCCTCAAAAATTCCACTCGCCTGCTCACATTTTGCGAGTGGAATTTAGTGAGGTGCAGGGACGTTCCAGGCTGACCATTTCCTGGCTGAAGCGATCAGCCAGGAAACTGTCAGCCGGAGGACACAGAGCAGCATGGCTGGACTGCCGTGGCGCCGCTTTGAGCTGAAGCCGCAGCGGTCTCCTCCTCTTGTTATCACACACACACAGCGGACATCTCCCACTGTGTGTTTTACGGAGCTGGGTCTGTGTTCGGCAGCTCGGTGTAACAAGGTACCGCCCCCCTAGACCGGCTCGTGTGATAGTAGATTGATTCAGTGTTCCGCCTATCACACGAGCCGGTCTAGGGGGGGCGGGACCTTGTTACACCGAGCCGCCGAACACAGACCCAGCTCCGTAACTCACAGTGGGAGATGCCTGCTGTGTGTGTGTGTGAACCAGCATCAAGGCAATGGTGAGTCTGGAGTGATGGGGCACGGTGAAGCTGTATTTGATGGTACACTGTGAAGCTGTATTTGATGGTACACAGTGAAGCTGTATTTGATGGTACACAGTGAAGCTGCATTTGATGGTACACGGTGAAGCTGCATTTGATGGGGCACGGTGACGCTGCAATTGATGGGGCATGGTGAAGCTGCATTTGATGGGGCATGGTGAAGCTGCATTTGATGGGGCACGGTGAAGCTGCATTTGATGGGGCACTGTGAGGCTGCATTTGATGGGGCACTGTGAGGCTGCATTTGATGGGGCACTGTGAGGCTGCATTTGATGGGGCACTGTGAGGCTGCATTTGATGGGGCTCTGTGAGACTGCATTCATGGGTACAGTGAGACTGCATTCATGGGTACAGTGAGACTGCATTCATGGGCACAGTAAGGCTGCATTCATGGGCACAGTGAGGCTGCATTTATGGGTACCGTGAGGCTGCATTTATGGGTACAGTGAGGCTGCATTCATGGGCACCGAAAAGCTGCATTTGATGGGCACAGTGAGGCTGCATTGATGGGTACTGATATGTTTTATGTTAATATTGTTAACGTTGTTGTTAATAATATTTATTTTTGGAACTTAATTCTGCTTAAAACATTTAACAGTGTAATTTCATGAGATAATTTACAAGGGCGTGTTTAGGGGCGGACTTAGGGGCAGGGGAGGGGTTGGGTGGTGCAACTAGTGGCGAGTAACTCTTAAGGCTGGCTAGTGGCTCAGGACTTGAAATTTTGAGCCCTGCCTTTATTTTGTAAAGCACAAAACAAACTTATAATACACAAACAATAATGACACAAATAATAACAAAACGATAACAAGGAAAAGGGAAAAAAAAATGTGTGTTTCGGTTTTAATCCTGCAAATATTCTCAGCTCTCTTCATATATATATATATGTATAAATATTTAGGCCTCATGCCCACTGACGTTTTTACAGCTGCGTTTTTTACAGCTTAAAAACGCCTGTGCATGTTATTGTATATTTTTTATTAATTTTTAAAAAAAAAAAAGAAAAAAAAAACGCGGAGCTGAAAAACGCAATCGCAGCGTTTTTGCGCGTTTCTGCGCGTTTCTGCGCGTTTTTGCGCATTTTTTGACGCTCGCGGTTTTTTCTGCCTAATTCTGACGCTGAGGAACGCACTGGTCCTCGGTTTTTTTTACAGCTTAAAAACGTCTATGCTATTTGCAGCTCAAAAACGTCTAGGTGGGCATGAAGCTATAGACTAACATGGACAGGTGCTGCAAAAAACGCTCAAAAACGCAGCTGTAAAAACGTCCGTGGAAATGAGGCCTTAAATATAAGAAAGGACAAAGCTCAAAATGTTTTGCTTAGAATCGAGTAGGGAACAGCTGAAATCCTTATCAGCTTTTTATTGCTGTAAAGTATATCTAAAGCCCAAAACAAAAAATTTATTTATTCGAGATTACCATTTCTTCGATGTAGTGGCTGCATTTGTTTATTTATTCCCAGGTTAGAATATTTCCAGCAAGTACAGAAAATACCTGTTGATTTCACCAGAACAGCAATGACCTGGGCCATCTGTGAGCTGAAAAGACTTACCTTCCCAGTGTAACCTACCTGTCCATCAATTCACCATGAAATAATGGAGTAATGGTGGCTTTATCCTACCCAAAGCTCTACAAAGTCTCAGAGTTCCAGGACCCAGAGCAGAACTTAAGATTCTGAGAAAAATAGGATTTTTGTACTCACCGCAAAATCCTTTTTCAATGGACGGACACAGCTCCTTAATTCTTGACAGTAGGGTTATGTTCCTGTTCATAGGAGAGGACTAGGCAGAACATGTTAGTTATCTTAAAACATGTAACTTTAACAGAGTTGAACAGCCCCGCCCAGGGGGCGGTCCCTCTGTACATAACCCTCCTACCTGCAGTCAGCAGCCTCAGCTCGTAGTAAAGCAGTACAAACTAAAAAAGGAGGGGTGGGTGCTGTGTCCATCCATGGACGACAGAGAAAAGGATTTTAGTGAGTACAAAAATCCAATTGTCTCTTTTCGTCCATGGACGGACACAGCTCCTTAATTCTTGACAGTTGGGACATTCCAAAGCAGTGTCAAAAAAACGAGGGGTGGGCACAGCCTCAAAAAAACAATTTCACCCCAAACAAGTAGAGCTCCTCATTGGAGGAGTTGCAACCTCAAAACAGCTGCCTGCAAAACTTTGCGGCCGAAGCTAGCATCCGAAGATGCACTCACATCAATCTTGTAAAATTTGGAAAAAGCGTAAACGGATGACCAGGTCGCCGCCTTACACACTTGTGATACAGATGATTGAAGTCGGAAAGCCCAAGAGGCACCAAAAGCCCTGGTCGAACGCGCCGTAACGGGAAAGAGAGCCGCCCGCCCCTAAGGGCATAGGCCTGGATGACAGTCCGCCTGATCCACCGAGAAATGGTGGCCGACGAGACCGCCAGGCCCCTTTTGTGGACTGGACACCGACACAAACAGTGAATCAGACCTCCGAAACTGAGCCGTAAATAGACAGGTACACAAGGATGGAAGTACAATGTCCTCTTTCAGGTGAAAAGCCGAAATCACCTGTGGAAGAAACCAAGGTTGTGGGCGTAGTACCGCTAAATCCTTATGGAGGATCAACATGGGGACTTGTAAGGCAAGGCCGCCAATTCAGAAACCCTTCTGACAGAAGTAATGGCCACTAGAAAGGCCACCTTCTGAGATCACGTTAGGAGAGGAATCTCACTGGTGTTCTCAAAAGTAGGTTCCTGAAGAACCAAGAGCACCAGGTTCAAATCCCGAGGAGGGAGAAGTGGTCTAATTTGGGGAAGCCCCCATAAAAAAAGGTACCCACCAGGGAATGGGACGCCAACGGCCATAGAAAGAAAACAGCCAAGGCTGAGACTGACCCTTGGTGGTGCTTAAAATAAAATAAAAATTTCTTTGGGACTCAGGTCCCAAAGGGAGCCACATCCATCTCCTCTGCTAGGCAGAAAAAAACGGAGGCTGCTGACTGCAGGTAGGAGGGTTATGTACGGAGGGACCACCCTGATTTTTATTTTTTTTGCATATTTGTCACACTTAAATGACTCAGATCATCAAACAAATTTTATTATTACACAAAAATAATCAGAGTAAATAAGGCACAAAAGCTGTCCAAACCTGCCTGGCTTTATGTGAAAAAGTAATTGCCCCCTAAACCTAATAACTGGTTGTGCCACCCTTGGCGGGAGGCACAACCACCATTTGGAGGTGGACTTGCTGTTGTGTTTCGGATCATTGTCCTGCTGCATAACCCAGGTGCACTTGAGCTTGAGGTCACAAACTGATGGCCGGACATTCTCCTGTAGGATTTTCTGGTAGAGCTCAGAATTCATGATCCCATCAATTATAGTAAGTCGTTCAGGACCTTAAGCTGCAAAGCAGCCCCAGACCATCCCGCTACCACCCCCATGTCTGACTGTTGGTATGATGTTCTTGTTATGAAATGCTGTATTCGTTTTACGTCAGATGTAACGGGACGCACACCTTCCAAAAAGTAAAATTTTTGTCAGTCCAGAGAACATTTGCCTAAAAGTCTTGGGGATAATCAAGATGTTTTTTAGTAAATGTGAGATGAGCCTTTGTGTTCTTTTTGGTTAGCAGTAGCTTTGGCCTTGGAAGTCTCCCATGGATGCCATTTTTGCCCAGTCTCTTTCTTATTGTTGAATCATGAACACTGATCTTTCCTGAGGCAAGTGAGGCGTGCAGTTCTTTAGATGTTGTTCTGGGTTCTTTTATGACCTCCTGGATGAGTCGTCGTCATGCTCTTTGAGTAATTTTTGTAGGCCGGCTACTCCTGGGAAGGTTCACCACTGTTCCAAGTTATCTCCATTTATGGATAATGGCTCTCCCCGTGGTTCACTAGAGTTGCAAAGCCTTAAGCCCCATACACACTATCAGTTTTCCTGCAGGTTTTTTTCTTCAGGTTTACCAAAACCATCTAATATGAGGTCAAACATTAAGAGTTTCAATTCGTATGCAATCAGGCAGGCCCTTGCACTGCATGGTTTTGGTAAACCTGAAGACAAAAACCTGCAGGAAAACTGATAGTGTGTATGGGGCTTTAGAAATGGCTTTGAAACCCTTCCTAGATCGATACATGTACATTACTTTGTTTCTAACCTGTTCTTGAATTTTTTTAGATTGTGGCATGATGTGTGGCTTTTTTGTGATCCGTCAGACAGCTTCTATTTATGTGATTTCTTGATTCAACAGGTCTGGCAGTAATCAGGCCTGGGTGTGGCAAGTGAAATTTATCTCAGCTTTCCAAAAAATTGTGGTTTTCACAGTACTTTCTTCATTCAGCATGGGAGGTGGCAATTACTTTTTCACATAGGGCCAGGCAGGTTTGAAGAGCTTTTTTCCCTTAATAAATGAAATTATATTTTAAAAACTGCATCTTGGATTTACTCTGGTTATCTTTGTGTAATATTAAAAATGTGTTTGATGATCTGAATCATTTAAGTGTGAGAAATATGCAAAAAAATACACACACATATTGTATATATATATATATATATATATATATATATATATATATATATATACACACACACACATATGCAGTTACACACACGTATTACACAGGCATGCATTTAAATATTTTTACAACAATAAAAGCAAACAGAATAGTTGGTGATAAACTTTGTACAGTGACAAATGCACAGTTCACAAAAGCACATGTTTCTCGTACCTAAAATCTGCTTTTGCTGCTGATGACATCTGCTTTTCAATTCATTTTCTGTGTCACGCAAATCTTGAAGCTGCTTGGAGGTTAAAGCAAGAGACTTGCAGGCAGATTCCTGATTTTTTACTTGAGTTTGAAGGGAAGCATTTTCTGACTGCAATTCTGACAGACACTCTTGAAGTCCAGTCATTTCTAAAGTAGTAAATTAAAAAAAAAGTATTGTGCTGAAAAGGACATTCAGAAAAAAAATGGACAAATGTTCTATTACCAGACAGCAAGGTGAAAATTGTCAGTTTTACAAAGATGCATAATCTGTCACTAAGCCTATCACAAGTCTTATTAACAATGATTTCTTTTCAATGAAAAATGTTCATGATGTACAGTATGTTGCCATAAAGAGACTATAAGTGCAGCTCCCCATCTGTTACACCGTGAGGTTGATTAACAAAAGAGGTAAAGAATGCAAACTACGCAAAGTAAATTTCCTTTTAGCTTAGTGAATGAGATAAAGCTCTGCTGAATTTTTAAATCCTTACACATGATTGGGAACTTTGCAAAGTGAATTTTCACTTAGGTTTACCCTAATTCTAAGGCAAAGTAAAAATTCACTTCGCAAAGTGAACATCCCTTTAGTAAATTAACCACACTGACTCATGTGTCTACAGTAGAGATAAGTGGGAGGTTTTGTTGCAAAAACAGTAATTTTGTTGAAATTGATCACAATTACCTTCTAATTTTGCCATGCTGCACTGGAAAAGAAACAAAACTATTAGAACTTTGAGTGCACAATCAATAAAAATTGTGCGGCGCTTCCAAGACCAACGAATGCATACTATTAATATAAATGTACATGATTCAAACAGAACTCATATATAAATATATGTTTCATATTAAAAATTCATGTGCCTAAAAAAAAGTCAGTGATGAAAGTTAATGTGGAGGTCCACACAAAAATGTAACCTCCGTTTTTTGGAATCCTCCCCCCCTCCGGTGTCACATTTGGCACCTTTCAGGGGGGAGGGGGTGCAGATACCTGTATAATACAGGTATTTGCACCCACTTCCGGGCATAGACCCCCGCGGGAGTTACGCCACTTCCCGCCCCCCCCCCCGCTGTCTTCTGGGAGACATACGGGTCCCAGAAGACAGCAGGGGCCATTCGGATTGCGCAGCGCGACTCGCGCATGCGCAGTAGGGGACCAGGAAATGAAGCCGCAAAGCTTCATTTCCTGATTCCCTTAGCAAAGATGGCGGCGGCAGCATCCGAGGACCGAGGGACGGGTCGGCCTTGGGTGCCGACATCGCGGGGGCCCTGGACAGGTAAGTGTCCATATTTTAAAAGTCAGCAGCTGCAGTAAAAAAACTTGGCGGACCTCTGCTTTAACTTCCACTTTAATAAGGAGGAGCTCCAGACTCCCCCCCCCCCAGCAGCAACAAATACTGTTTTAATATTAGAGCACTTACCTGTCCAGGAATCCAGCGGTGTCCTCACCCGAGCCAATTTTTCAGACATTGGGTGCTGGCGCCGCCATCCTGACTAATGCTGGCCATACACGGGTCGAATTTCTAAAGAATTTTCTTTTAAAAATGTTATCTAAGAATTTTCATTCGGATTTCACACCATTAGTGGGCTGCAGCAACAGCCGATTTTCGTGCGGCCATCGAATTGTAATAATCGGACATGTTGCATTTTTTTTTTTAAAACAAACGATTTTCTAATCAATGATGGGAGAATCGTGCGAGAAATGTAATCGAAAAAGAGAATGCGCATGTGCAAGAAAACAAAATTCCCGGAAAGAAAAGAAGATTCCCGGCCACGAAAATTATTTTCTGTAGGAACATGAGGTGAAATTGAAGGTTTGGTTGGTCGAATTTCGAAATCAATGGTGGCACCATCGGATCACAAAACGCACAAATTTTCTGATTTTCAAAAGAAAATTCTTTCGAAATTCGACCCGTGTATGGCCAGCATTAGGGAAATCGGTAGTGAAACCTAGCGGCACATGCACATGCACGAAGCGAGCTGCACTTTGGGAGAGTAAGAGGGGCTAGACTTCCGGCTCAGTTCACCACGGCGAACTGGGCCGGAAGTGGGAGCAGGTACCTGTCAAAACCAGGCTTTAGGGTGGAGCTCCGCTTTAGGTTATTACCTACTTGTGCATCCAACCAATAAAAATTGTACTACTTAATTAGTATAGAAATAGATACATAAATTTAAAAAATTATATATAAACAATATATTTATATCGTTCTTTATTTATTTTATGTATATATTTATGTATTAATTAGTTAAGCAGCACAATGTTTTTGGGTTGGATGCACAAGTATAAAATAGGTGGTAAGTTAAGCACATGGATTTTTTTATATGAAACATATTGTGACAGGAGGGTCACTTTGGACACAGGGTGAGCCAGGAAATAATGGACATTAAGAAATATATCTTGGACTACCTAAAATGGGTCTGTAATATTTATCCACCATAATCCCAAGGATATCTGTAAAGGACTATTTACTGATTCTGAACTCAACAGGTTAATTGAGAGATACTGATGTGTTCAGCCTCAATTACCTGTCTGCCTAGTGTAATGCTAATGAATCCCAGCTTCTAAAAGACCTGTTCATTGTTTGTGGTGATGTGGATTGTGATAATTAAGTCTATCCTAGAAAGATACAGAGTGCGTCTCGTTCTTTCAGAAGGATTAATTCCTATGGGAAGTGGTCGTCTGGCTGTGGAGGATCGACAGTGAATTTGTGTCCAGGAGAGGGAAGATATCTAAACGGCGTAAAACCCCTTTCATATTTGGGGTGTCGTTACACATATCTTTATCTTTGAATTTTGTATAAATTATGTAAATTTATAATAATTGTATGTATTGGTTATCTTGGAAGCACTGCACTATTTTATTTATACTGTGATTTAGTGATTGTACAGGGGTGTTTTAGTAGCTTCCACAAGTATTATTATATATAAAAGATTAAGAGCAGCGCAGGTGTACTTATTTCCTTTTTATAATATGAGTGCACAATGCTCCTAGCTGTGAGACTCTGACACTTTGGGGTTGACTTACTAAAACTGAAAAGTGCAAAATTTGGTGCATTTGTGCATGGTAGCCAATCAGCTTCTGTTCTGTCCATCAGATGTCTATATTCTGATTATCTGCATTTGTGTTGATTAAAATTACATTTAAGGTTGTAATTTCTATAGAAATCATTTGCAGAGCATAGGCGCCATCTAGCGTCCCTTTTTGGTATTGTTTCAGTTTGTTCATTATTAAATGCATTAAATGTATAACCCAGGAAGCGATTAGAAAGCAGAGTATTCTGTGTAAAATCTTACAGGAAGAGACATATTCACCATGACACTGCAGGATGTGTCTTATTTCAATCTCTTACCATCAACCCTTAGAGAACTTAAAAAGTATGTTTTTACTGTCTCATATTGTACTGTGTATCTTTGTCTCTGCAATGTATGCTAAATGTATGGGATATTGTACTTATCAAGGTGTATTCTTGTTATTTGTAGTTTCACCTAGCTTGTTCCAATAAAACTGCGATCGAAGAAATATGGTATCATGTTTATGGGATAAGAATGGTTTAGCTGAATGTCCTTGAGACAGAACAGCTTCTAACTTCAGCTTGTTCAATTAGGGTTTGACAAAAAAAACCTGGAAGCTGATTGATTTCCATGCAGAGCTGCACCCGATTTTGCAATCTCTAGCTATATAAATAAACCCCTTTGTAACATAGCTTTGTTTATAAACAAAGCCGTGTCTGATCCATCACGGTGTAACAAAACATTTTTGCTTGTACATCAATAAAGCCATTGATTATCATGTCAGAGCTGACATTGCAATCACATAAATTTGTTAATAAACAAAGAGATATGTTACAGACAAGGTTATCATTGATGTTATTCTCACAAGAGCAGTTTCAAAATGGCTGAAAGACACTTCTATTAGTCTCAGGAGCCATTCAAATCCTGCTGCATCCTTAAAAGCATCTTGTTATTGCCACTCATTTACAGCAAGATGTTTTTCGCAGAATGGAAAATATATCCTGATTCTTGCTGACATTTTGAAGAAGCAAAATTCCCAATTTTACTTGCCCCTAGCCTACCATTAGTCTATAATAACAAGTATAATTTGGACTATTCTCATGTGTTACAATGATTATATCAGGACTTACAAACAAACATAAGAGAACAGAGAGTGCTTACAAAAATGAAATTGCTTTTTATTCTTGGCATAACTGAAAGAAAACCTGTCACAAATCTGATGGTTGTAAATGCACACCTGATGACACTATGCATTAATAGGGGTTACCACTTGTCAAAGTAACATTCCAAAACAATCAGTAGATCCAGACATAAGTAGCTTGACATTCTATGCAAATCTTGACTTTGTATTTAACAAACTGTACTGATACCCGTCTTCTAAGCTTCCTACTAGTTGTCCAATTAAAAGATAACCTCACAAACCAATACGAAGCTTGAGAGGTGGGCGGGGACAGGCCCCAGAAACAAAAAAGGCATGTGCAAATTTTACTGACTATGGGGGTAATTTACTATAGCGCCGCGGCGCTAATTAGCGCAAATTGCCGTGAATTCGCGCTAATTAGCGCAAATCGCGGCAATTTGCGCTAATTAGCGCTAAAACGGTATTCACTATAGCGCTGGAGAAAAAATACTTACCAAAATAGAATTTACTATAGCTCCCAGAATCCAAATAGCACCCAAATCCTTACTCTACTAAAAGCTGGAGTTGTGCACATGGAAATAATGTTTAGAGCATGATATAATTGCCTAAATGGTAATGAAATACAGGCATACCCCGCTTTACGGACACTCACTTTACGTACACTCGCGAGTACGGACATACCCGCGAGTGTACATAAAGTGCCTCACAAGACAAACATTCCTGCACCATCAGCCGCAGTAGAAGGAACTTAAGCTCTGAGCATGTAGCCTACCCTATTCCAGTGTGCTCTTCCTGTTTCCTGGCCGCCGCCCCACCTCCTGTGCACAGCGCGATGTCTGGGGGATGGATTGGAGTGGGCCCCCCTTGCATCAGATGAGCCTAATTACATGTGAGTATTTCCCTGACACCCCCACTACAGCCCCTGACGCCCCATAACAGCCCCTGGCACCCCCACTACAGCCCCTGACTCCCTCACTACAGCCTAGAAGTGAAAAAATGTATTGCTTCACTTTAAGTACATTTTCGTTTTACATACATGCTCTGGTCCCGTTGTGTACTTAAAAGTGGGGTATGCCTGTATGCGGTATATTATTTAAAGATAATCTGCTTTTAAACTGTGTGAAAAAGTGATTTCTACACCGAAATATCTTTAAAAGTCTGAGAAGTAAAAAAATGCCCGTTTTTGGACAACTATTTGCAAACGAAACTGAGCATGCTCAGAGCTAATATAACTCAAATTTTAACTCAAGTGACTTTTTTCACAAGAGTTATAGTAAATACCAAAATGAGAGCTAATTAAAGAGCATGTTTTGGAAGTGAAAATCTGAGCTATTTTAGTCCAATGCAAGTTTTAGCCATTGATTCTAATGATACAATTGTAACTTTCACAAATAAATCCTTTTAATGTTGAGATGAAATGTATCTTTCTCTGAAATAAATTTTCCTTTACAACAATGTTGCTTCTAATTAAAATATTTAGTTTTTAAAGAAAGCTAGAATGTGGAATGTTTTGATAAAATATATTTTTCTCTGCCACTTTCACTAGTTACTCTCCATCTCACACCAATTTTTACCCAACTCACACAGGTGTCTTTACAAACCACAATCAATACTATTGCTGATGCAAATTTAAAATTAGTCACATTTTTTTTGTGCTTTTTATTATTTCTAAATAATCATAATTTGAGCCCCAAAAATCTGATATGTGTTCCAACATCAGAAATCAAAATGTAATTCCCCAAAATTTGAGGGTAATATCACTATTCTAAACTCACCCCCAAAAAAACACCAAATATCACAGAATAAATCAAGAAGAATAACTCTTGAGTAATGTAATTCCATCACCTGTATGTCCAAAGAAATGCAGTATTTATGTGTATTTACGTGTAGGAGGAGTCCACATGTGGCAGCTCTGTGGCTTAGAGGTTAGAACTTCTGCTTAGCATCCCTTAGTGTCTGGCTTCAAATCCCAAACATGCTGCTTCATGTAGAGAAGTTGTCTCATCTCCCAGGTCCTAAAACTATGTCTAAATGTTGTATTTATGTATAGGAGGGTTCCACCACCATTGTAAAACTTGCCAGATACACAATTTAGCCCAAAGTATTGGGACGCCTGCCTTTACACACACATGAACTTTAATGGCAGCCCAGTCTTAGTCCGTAGGGTTAAAATTTGATTTGGCCCACCCTTTGCAACTAGAACAGCTTCTGGGAAGGCTGTCCACAATGTTTAGTGTGTCTATGGGAATGTTTGATCATTCTTCCAGAAGTGCATTTGTGAGGCCAGGCACTGATGTTGGATGAGAGGGCCTGGCTCGCAGTCTCTGCTCTAATTCATCCCAAAAGGGAGTTCTATCGGGTTTAGGTCAGGACTCTGTGCAGGCCAGTCAAGTTTCTCCACCCCAAACTCACTCATCCATGTCTTTATGGACCTTGCTTTGTGCACTGGTGTGCAGTCATGTTGAAACAGGAAGGGGCCACCCCCAAACTGTTCCCACAAAGTTGGGAGCATGAAATTGTCCAAAATGTCTCAGTATGCTGACGCCTTAAGAGTTCCCTTCACTGGAACTAAGGGGCCAAGCCCAACCCCTGAAAAACAACCCCACACCATAATCCCCCTCCACCAAATGATTTGGACCAGTGCACAAAGCAAGGTCCATAAAGACATAGATGAGTGAGTTCGGGTTGGAGGAACTTGACTGGCCTGGACAGAGTCCTGACCTCAACCCAATAGAACACCTTGGGGATGAATTAGAGCGGAGACTGCAGGCCAAGCCTTCTCGTCCAACATCAGTGCCTGACCTCACAAATGCACTTGGAAGAATGGTCAAACATTCCCATAGACACACTCCTAAACCTTGTGGACAGCCTTCCCAGAAGCCTTCCCAGAAGACTTGAAGCTGTTATAGCTGCAAAGGGCGGGGCCAACTCAATATTGAACCCTACGAACTAAGACTGGGATGCGATTACAGTTCATGTGCGTTTAAAGGCAGGCGTCCCAATACTTAGGCCAATATATTGTATATTGCTTGGAGACAAGGAACTTGGCTATGGACTTAGGGCTGGTTCACACCACAGAGATGCAGAGAGCATGTGTGAGGCTGCCTGGTGGCTAAGTGGGCAGCAATTCCGTCTAGCAACACTGGGGTTGCTGGTTCAATTCCCCAACGTGCTAATGCTTATGTTGAAGACATGCTGGCATTTTATTTGTCTCCTGTCAAAATAGTCTCTAATGTAAGAAAGTTTATTTTGGACTTTAGATTGGAAGCTCATTGGAGCCAGGGACTGATGTTAATGTTTGTTAGCACTAATTATACCCAGGGACTTGGACATTTAAAATTGTATGGTTTACACTGCACAAGTACATATGCTTAGAAAACTGTTGCTTTGTTTATGTGCATGCAAATGGACTTGGATCTTTGGCCTGTAGTTGGAGATTTGATGCACATAGCCAAGGGCTAACACAGTTGCAAATAGTATTATGTGTTCCTGCCCATCAGGTGAAATAACTTTAGACATACACGAAGAGACAGATTGAAAGATACTGGTGGGCGTGTACTTCTAGTGGGCGTGTACTTCTATTGGGCGTGTACTTCTATTGGGCGTGTGTCAGTTTGCTAACAATACAACCTCTCTTATATAAAGGCCTGCAGTATGGGGGATCGTTTGGTCTGAGAAGGCCAGGTTTTTTGCTGTGATTTGTGGGGGGGAGGAATGATATTGTGCAGATTGACAAACCCCCAACTAGTGTTATTTGCTGAAATTCTTGTGCATTTTTTCAATCAAAAATTGTGTGTGTATTGTTCCTGTCTGACCGTGCAAAATCATTTGGAAGCATCTGCTGACCTTCTACTCTTGGATCTCATTGCTTAATCATGTACACAGAAATGCAGCTTCCAGCAGAACATGGTCACCAATGTATGTATATGTGGATTGTGGGGTGCGGGTGGGTGGGTGTTTTGAACGTGTCTTTTTTAATATTATGTTGGAATGCTTTGTAAGAATAATGACTTGAGTATGTTTCTATAATCTTGCAGATAAAAATGTGATGTGTTGCCCGTTATACACTAAAAGTAAAGCTGTGTGCACGCTAAGGTTTTGACAAATTTTAGATTGTAAGCTCCTATGAGCAGGGCCCTTAAAATCCAATTGCTAAATGTATCCTGTCCAAATTTTTTGAAGCTAGTAAATGAATGTACCTAATTTTGTTTCTGCTGGCAAAATAAAAGTACGTTATTGAGCTTTGGTGTGTGTGCTTTTTTTTTTTTTTTTTTTGGCAAAGTGCAAAATCCTTAATATTTTATTTCTATATGGATTTGTGCACCAAAAAATGAATCTCTTTGCCCTTGTTCACATTGATGCTACTTTGAAATCGCGCTACTTCACTTAAGCTAGCGCGATTTTAGGTACTACTTGATAGACATCTGTGTGGCTTCATACACATGTCTATTGAAGTGCAGGAACTACTTTTGGAAATCGGTGCGGCGCCACAAAACTGGGGTTGCATCGATTGGAACAGTGCCATTGCCACCAATAGTCATGCGATTTGATTTCTGAAAGTGCATGACAAATCGCCCCAATGTAAACCTAGGCTTCAGCACACCTGCAAGTAAATGATAAAGGTGGAATCTTTATATATAACAGCTGTGGAGAATTGCAGGTAATGAATTCAGCTGGAGGATAGACAGTGTTGTATGTGTCAGCTCTGGTTCACATTGGTGCGATTTGACATGTCAGATCGGTGGCAATTGCGGTGTTCTAATTGGTTTGATTTGTATTGATATCGGTGCAGAAACCTGCACAGATGTCTCCTGTCCCCTCCCCCCTGCAGTCGGGACTGACATGCGGGAATGAAAATCGTATGAGTTCAGCTGAACGATTTCCTCCCGCTGTCAGTGTGAAGCAGGGCTCAAACCGGGCCTTTTGCCTTTGTAATTCACCTGCTGCTATGGCAGAGACACCATTCCTTTTCAAACTCCCTTAAGTTTACCTTCAAATATCATATGTAGAAATACAGATTTGCATATCTGCAAACAATCAAAAATAATAAATTCTAAGGCCACTTTCACACGGGGCGGATCCGTGCAGATCCGCCCCGTGAAGCTCCGCTTGCTCAGTGGGGATCGCTCCGTTGATCCCCGCTGAGCCGACGGATGACTGGGCGGTCCCCGCACACTGTGCAGGGACCGCCCTGTCAGAGCGCCGCTCTCCCCTATGGGGAATCGGATGACGACGGACCGTAGAGTCCGTTGTCATCCGATCCGCCGACGGAAGGAAAAATAGGGTTTTCCTCCGTCACACTTTGGCGGAGCGGATGTCAGCGGACATGTCTCCGCTGACATCCGTGCCTCCATAGGGGTGCATGGAGGATCCGTTTCAGGTCCGCCTAAAAAACTGACAGGCGGACCTGAACGGACCTCCGTGTGAAAGAGCCCTAAGTGTGATTGAGATCAAATATTCGCAGCTGCAATCAACAGAGCGTGGTTTCACCTCCTGACCCGGAAATGAGTCATTGTAATCACCCGGAAGTTCCTGTGCTGGTCAGGATCTCCATCTAGGTGGACATGGCGAGCTCCCTCTTTTTAGCATAGAGGAAGTGCTGCTGATTTGCCGGGTAAGTGTAGGATATGTACTTGTGCTTACTCAAGGTGGGGATGGATTTGGTGTGGGTGGGCTTCATTGATTTGTTTGGTATCACTACACATTTGCTTCTGGCCCATGTGCACACATCACTACTTCCTGCATTTGTTCTGCTGATGTAAATCAGTAAGGACTATGCAAGTATAAATGAGAGCTCCTTTCTATGAAAATATATATGACTTGATTCTCAGTTGGGTGACTTTCATGATTCTCAATGATAACCATTCATATCTGTGCTACTTTAAGTCACACCAACTTCAAAGTAGTCCTTGTACTACTTTGGTGTGACTTTCAGGCTCGGTTTCCACTAGTGCGACTTGTCATGCAACTTGGGACTGCAAAGTCGCATGACATGTCATACCCTATGATTTCCAATGAGTATGGTTCATATCTGTGCGACATCAAGTCGCAGCGACTTCAAAGTAGTCCCTGCACTACTTTGGACCCACTTTGATACAACTTGAGGTCCATAGACCTCAAGAATATACAGGCATTGCTCCAAGTCGCATCAAAATCGCAGCAATAAATTGCGGCAAAATCATGCGAATTTAGGGTTGCAATAGTGGAAACAGAGCCTCATGTGACTTGAGGTACATAGGGCGCAATATTACACAGGCATTCCCAGAAGTTGGGGCCAAGTTGCAGCGACAAAGTGGCAGCAAATTAGGGTGACTTTCAGGTCGCAGCAGTGTGAAAGAGATTCAAGGATATCTTTGAATTTGGCCCTATTGTCACTTGTGCATCCTGAAAGTGGGGAAAATTCATCCCTGCACTACCTTGGTTTGACTTCGATGCAATTTGAGGTCCATACACCACAAGATTACACAGACATTGCTTCAAGTCATGGCAAAGCTGTTGAATTTTAAGGTCGCACAAGTGCAAATGGGGCTTTATTCAAAGGTGTTATCATTTAATCTCATTAGGTTACTTTCACACTTATGTGACTTTTCATGCAGCTTTGGACCTCAGAGTCGCATTAAAAGTATCCCCCCCCCCCCATGAGTTCCATTCATATCTATGCAACTTCACCCATGTTCACATAGCTCTGAATTGACATGTCAAATTGCAGGCCAAATCGGCGCCTATTGACGGCAATAGAACTGTCCGAATTGGTGCGACGCCACACAGATTCCCAAAAGTATTTCCTACACTACTTTGGGCGACTTCAGGAGGCGATTTCTTACCTCCCAACTTTTTGAGATGGGTATAAGGGACAACTATTAGCAAAAGTATGTAGGCATAGTACACACCTCCTAAAACACCTTCTTAAAAGGAGAATTATTAAAAAATATATATATATTAGTTAAACCCCCAAGTGCTTTTTTTTTTAACAATAATATCCCTTTAGATTGGCTTTGAGAATTTACAAACAAAGCAATTTTCGAAATTAGATGAAAGGTTTAGCGCTGGGAAACACTTTTTGAAAGATAAAAATTGCATTTTATATCAAACTATACAGATCCGAACAAAATGAGGGACAAATGAGGAGGAAAGAGGGACAGAGGGACTTTGGTCCAAATCAGGGACAGTTGAGACCTATGTGATTTCACTAGACATCTGTGCAGGAAAGTGCACTGATGTCTCTGAAATCGCTCACAAAGTCGGGCTGAGGCCCCTTTCACAATTGAGCGACTTTTCCTGAGACTTTGGTCATCAGAGTTGCATGACAAGTCATACCCCATGATTTTAATGTGTACCATTTATATCTGTGAAACTTCAAGTCACACCGACTTCAAAGTAGTCCCTGTACTACTTTGGTCCGACTTTGATACGAGTTGACAGGCATTCCCTGGGATCGCAGAAAAAATGCAGACAAAAGTTTGCGCGCCTTTCCCTGCGACTCCTGCGTCCATAGACCTCAAGATTACACAGGCATTGCCTAAAGTCGCATCAAAATCACACAAATTTCAGGTCGCACAAGTGTGAAAGAGGCCTAAGTCACTGTGCTGAGTACTATTATACCTAGAATATAAAGTAGTCCCACCATCAAACCCTCAGCAGCATATGCTGAAAAGAGGCGAATGCCTATTAGCCAATGCCACATCAGCATGAGCATGGTTGTTACAATAATATTAAAGTGGTTGTAAACCCACTTAGACAACTTGCATCCACAGGTAAGCCTAGATTAAGGCTTACCTGTAGGTGCAAGAAATATCTCCTTAATCTACACACACTAGTAGATGTTTGTGCTATGCTCAATAGGCTAGTGGTCAGCACTTCTACCTTGAAAAATTCAGGCTTTGAAGCACTCATGGGTTCAAATCCCACAGAGAGATACTAAAAGATTGTATTGGTGAAAAAAAGGCAAATGCCTATTAGCCAATTAGCCAAAGCAGCATATGCTGAAAATAGGTAAATGGCAATTAGCCAATGCACTTTTATTCAATAATATTATGGTGTGGACTTCCAAACATCACACACTAGCTAACGGGCAGTTTACTTTTCTTTGTTTGTTTATTTTAATTTGCTTGTGCAAATAATAAACATAGCTGTTGGATGGTAGGTTGGCTGGTATTTGAACTTGTAACATGAGAGCTGTATAGACATGGGAGCAGACCACTAAGCCATTGTGCTAAGTACAAGAACTGCATAATACAGGCATACCCCACTTTTAAGTACACAACGGGACCAGAGCATGTATGTAAAACGAAAATGTACTTAAAGTGAAGCAATGCATTTTTTCACTTCTAGGCTGTAGTGAGGGAGTCAGGGGCTGTAGTGGGGGTGCCAGAGGCTGTTATGGGGCGTCAGGGGCTGTAGTGGGGGTGTCAGGGAAACACTCACATGTAATTAGGCTCATCTGATGCAAGGGGGGGCCCACTCCAATCCATCCCCCAGACATCGCGCTGTGCACAGGAGGTGGGGCGGCGGCCAGGAAACAGGAAGAGCACACTGGAATAGGGTAGGCTACATGCTCAGAGCTTAAGTTCCTTCTACTGCGGCTGATGGTGCAGGAATGTTTGTCTTGTGAGGCACTTTATGTACACTCGCGGGTATGTCCGTACTCGCGAGTGTACGTAAAGTGAGTGTCCGTAAAGCGGGGTATGCCTGTAGTGTAGTATGATTAAAGAATGAACATAAATAATTACCGCTTTATAGCCACCTAAATGAAAAAATAAAAACATGAAAAAAACAACATACAACAAATAGGTAACCTAAATGTTTATTACATGTAATTTTACATATTAGCAGACATTACTATGTAATAATCCTTCATAACTGCATTCGTTAGCAAAAGAAGGAAAAAAAAACTAGGAATACTAATTGCAATATACATCAATAGATAGAGCACATCTCATATAAAAATGTTTCTTTCACATACATGGATCATGGTTACAGTGCAGTGCTATATAAAAACTTAGTGGAAATTGGCATTTGCGCGTACGCGGATTCGCTAATTAGCGCCGATTTCACATTTACTAACACTTGTTTGCTGCTAATAGCGCTCTTTTTCATTCGCAAATTCGCGCATGGAATTTTTAATTGTCAAAAATTGGAGCTATTTTTTGCGATATGCTCAGTACTTCCTGGAGTTATAGTAAATCAGCCCCTATATCTCTGGACGGGAACATTTTCAACAGAAACAAGACCTTATGCAGTTTATCTTATGTTCAATTTTAATTACCCAAGTCTGTGTCAAGTTTAGTAAAACATTATATTATTTTTTGTACTCCCCATACCCTCTAGTAGCTCACTGGGGGACACAAGACACCATCCTTTTACCCATAGCGTATAGCTGCCACCTCTAGGCTGGACACTATGCAAAGGCAAAAAGAGCTTAGCCACACCTAGTGGATAAACCCCATGCACATGCAGCAAAACCCAGGAGTAACAAACAGTGAGCAACCCACGGGTTGGTATGTAAACACCTGGGAAAAAAAGATTTTCTGGTTAAGTACAAATAATCTTATTCCTGAGAAACACATCCTTGTAAGTATGGGAAAGCAAACCCCCCCCCCCCCCCCCAACACACAGACACCCAAAAAAGGGGTAAAAACTTGGTTTGAGAGCGTTTTGCAAGACAAGCAAACATTTTTAATACAATTTGACTTGATATACAAGCGATATCTTGATATACAAGTAGCGTCATGTAACAACTGAGTATAAAAGAGAAGAGAGGAACCTCTTAAGTGTAGCAATATGGTTACATTTATTGAAGGTACAACATTTAGCAACATATTGCTACACTTAGAGGCACCTCGCTTTTCTTTTATACTCTGTAGCTCCTGCTGGTATTTGATTTTAATGCCCTTGTGGAGGCTTCCATTTGTGGACTGACATTTTATGGTTACACAACCTGGTCACATTGCTATAATCTTTTTATATGGACTATAAACTGAAGGACTTATGAATACATGGTTGTGGAACGAAGCATTTGAGTTTCCATTATTTCTTATGGGGAAATTTGCTTTGATATAAGAGTGCTTTGAATTACAAGCATGTTTCTGGAACGAATTATGCTTGCAACCCAAGGTTTTACTGTACCACCAAACAGAACCCAAACCCTCAAGAATAATATTGTGACTGAATCCTATCGAAATCTACCTTATGTCCAGAGCTAGCATTCACCAATGTAGCCATGTTTACACAATAAAAATGTGGACAAAAGACCAGGTAGCAGCATTGCATGCCTGGGAGATGATGTCATGTGAGAAAAAAGCCAGGAAGAATCCACAACCTGTCACGTACCTGGATCGTGAGCCTGACGTGTAGAGAAGAGCCTCTCTTGCCGCACCGGCTTGCGGGCCCCTGAGGTTGAGACAGCGGCCACGGAAGCGCGGTGACGCAGGAGTGCCTAGGATCAGTCCAATACAGTGGCAGACTGGATCGCAGATAGAAACAGGAACTGGTGCGATTTGCAGAGCAGAACTGCAGCAGGCTGGAGGAACAGGTGCAGAGTCAGGCAGGCCGGATCGGAGACGTACTGGTGGAACAGGCAGAGCAGCAGGCAGAAGAGAAGTCCAAAACAAGCCAAGGTCAGGGTATCAAGCAGACAAGGTTAGTGAGGGCAAGCTGGGTCACGGATTAGAAGTCAGCACAGATAATGGGTTTCAGGACACACAGAAGCTGCAGACCAAACAGCAAGGAGTCTTTGGTGCACTCACTTTAAATAGTCCCTCTGGCGCCAATGTTGGTGACAGGCGCACGCGTACGTGCGTGCGCATGCGTGCGCGCCAATGCGCGCACTGATGCGCCGTGAATGTGCGTGTCTGCCGTGCGATTCCTATTGCACGGCCATGCCTTCCCTGACATTGCCCCCCTCCTACAGGCAACCTCCGGGTGCCCAACTGGTTCCTCTTCCAGGGGTGGCTACGGAAAAAAGTGCAAAATAAGTCCGCGGCATGCACATTACTACTGGGCTCCCAAGAGTTCTCCTCCGGACCATAACCCTTCCATTTAATTAAGTATTGAGTTTGTCCCCTTCTTTTCCTGCAGTCTATGATGGCCTCAACTTCAAATTCCTCGTCCCCATTAACAGTAACCGGTGCCGGGGGTCCTGAACTGCGATTTGGAAACGGGTCTGGTACTGCCGGCTTTAACAGGGACACATGGAATACGGGATGTACCCTGAGGGACTCAGGTAAAACTAACTCATAAGACACATCATTAATCTTTCTTCTTACCGGAAAAGGTCTCAAGAATTTCGGTGCCAGCTTCTTAGATGGGCAAGTCATCCTTAAGTTTGTTGTGGCGAGCCATACCTGGTCCCCTGGTTGTAGCAGCAGTTCCCCTCTTCTCCTCTTATCGAAGATTCTCTTGTTGTCCTCCTGAGCTTTCTTGACCGCCTCCTGTAACAATAAGTTATTAGAAGAAAAAAAATCCAGAGTGCTCTGGACAGCAGGAACAGCAGTTTCAGGAATCAAGTCAGGTAAAAAGGTTGGGTGGAACCCATAATTCGCAAAAAATGGGGGATTGCTTGATAGCAGAGTGGCTGGTGTTATTATACGCAAACTCCGCCAAAGGAAGAAGAGGTACCCAGTCATCTTGGGCGAAGGACGTAAAACATCGGATATACTGTTCTAGGGTTTGGTTGGTCCGTTCCATTTGACCGTTGGTCTGGGGATGGTATGCTGATGAAAAGGATAGTTCAATCTTTAGGGATCCACATAATGCCTTCCAGAACCTTGACGTGAACTGGACTCCACGGTCAGATACGATGTTCATTGGAATGCCATGGAGTCTGACAACCTCTTTGATAAAGACCTGAGCGGTCTCGGCTGCAGACGGAGTTCCTTTCAGGGGCAGGAAGTGCGCCATTTTTGATAAGCGATCCACCACCACAAAAATAGCAGAACATTCTTCAGAAGGTGGAAGCTCAACAACAAAGTCCATGGCGATAATTTTCCAAGGCCTATCAGGTATGGGCAAGGGTCTGAGTAGACCCCAAGCTTTATTTCGGGTAGTCTTATTCTGGGTGCAGATAATACATGATTTGACGTAGGCCTTGCAGTCCTTCTCCAACCCAGGCCACCAAAATGTACGCTGGACCAATTCTATGGTCTTGTGGGTACCGAAATGGTCTGCTAACGGATGGTCATGACAGAGTCCTAAGACCGCTACTCTAGCAGTTTCTGGTACAAAAATGTGTCCCTCTTTCCATAATAGGCCGTTCCTCGCCTGCAAGGTGACCCCTGGCAGACTGGTTGTGCCTGCTGAGGCTTGCTGCAATTGTGGTAACAGGCCTGACTGCAACAGGAGGAAGTTCCCGGCTGGTAGGATGGTGTCTGGTGGGGGTATGTCCTTAGGATCCTCAAACATGCGCGAAAGCGCGTCTGGTTTAATATTTTTCGATCCGGGTCTGTAGGTAATGTGAAAAACAAACCTTGAGAAAAAGAGAGCCCAACGGGCCTGACGTGGCCTCAGATGTTTTGCAGTTCTTAAATATTCAAGGTTCTTATGGTCTGTGAAGATTAGCATTGGGTGAGTGGCTCCTTCTAGCAGGTACCTCCACTCCTCTAATGCAGCCTTGATTGCTAAAAGCTCCCTATCTCCCACATCGTAATTCCTTTCTGGTTGGGTACGTTTTCGAGAAAAGAATGCAACCGGATGGATCACGTCCTTGGGGCCCTGACGCTGCGACAAGACTGCTCCGACTGCGCTCTCTGAAGCATCCACTTCTAAGATGTAGGACAGTCTGGATGGCTGAGAATGGGGGCAGTGGTAAAACGTTCCTTCGGGGTTTCAAATGCAATTTGTGCCTCTGCGGACCAGTGGAAGCAGATGCCTTGCTTGGTAAGTTGGGTGATCGGGGAGATAATGGCTGAGAAGTTCCTAATGAATTTACGGTAGAAATTGGCAAAGCCTATGAAACGCTGGATTCCCTTCTTATCGATAGGGGCTGGTCAATCCAGGATTGCGGATACTTTCTGGGGATCCATCCTTATTCCCTCAGTGGAAATAATTAACCCAAGGAACTGGATGCTCTGCTGCTCGAAGTCGCACTTCTCCGCTTTGGCGTAAAGTCCGTGCTGGCGGAGCCGGAGAAGTACGCTGTTGGCATGCCTTCGGTGAATGTCTAACTAGATGGAAAATATCAGGATGTCGTCTAAGTATACAACGACAAAGATGTCAAGAAAGTCTCTGAAGATATCGTTGACGAAATACTGAAAGGTGGCTGGAGCATTACATAAGCCGAATGGCATGACCAGATACTCATAGTGGCCAAAGCGGGTACGGAAGGCGGTCTTCCACTCATCGCCTTCCCGAATCCAGACCAGGTTGTAGGCTCCTCGGAGGGCAAGCTTGGTAAAAACCTTGGCAGACTTGAGTCTTTGAAAGAGTTCTGGAACTAAGGGCAGAGGATAACGTTTTTTTACTGTGATCTTGTTTATGTCACATAATCCACACATGGTCGCAGGGTCTTGTCTTTTGTTTCCACAAAAAAATATACCTGCTCCTGCTGGTGAGGTGGAGGGGCGAATGAACCCTTTCTGCAGGTTCTCCTCAACATAGTCCTTTATAACTTCCTTCTCACGTTCAGACAGAGGGAAGATGCGTCTGAAAGGAATCTCTGCCCCCGGAAGAAGTTCTATGGGGCAGTCATATGATCTGTGTGGAGGAAGGGTATCTGTGCCCCGTTTACAGAATACATCCAGGAATTCATGGTAACATTTGGGAACTACCTGGCATAGTTCGGCATGCGACTCCAGGCAAAGCAAAGATGCAGGAGGCTGAGGTGGTGCCGGACAGCACTGTTTCTGGCAGTAAGATGAAAGGAACTCTATTCTTCCAGATTCCCAGTCTATATTTGGGTTGTGAGCCTGCAACCAAGGGAGGCCCAAGATAACGGGGAAGAGAGGTAAGGAAATCGCATCCAAGCGAAGTAGTTCCTGATGATTGGTGTTGGCAGTGGTTAGAAGTAGAGGAGTCTCTTGGGTCACAAGTCCTGATTTAATGCAAGATCCATCTGCCAGAACACGGAAAGTCCTTGGTCCTTGGGTCACAGTGGAATATGCTGCTGAGCTGCAAAGGACAGATCAATAAAACAACTGCAGGCACCCGAATCAACAATCACAGTTACTGGCACTGTCCTTCCCGGAAGCTGGAATGATATAGGCAAAACTATATGAACTGAACTGGCAGATATATTGGGTTGTTTAGCTGGAGAAAGAGGAGGACATTTACGGCGTTTAGCCGGGCAGGTGCATATGTAGTGACCGGGTTCCCCACAGTAAAGACAGAGGTTGCCCGTCCGTCGACGTTGGCGTTCCTTGGGGGAAAGTGACGGGCGGATCAAGCCCAACTGTCTTGGTTTGGATGCCTCTGGAACAGAGTGAGCAGGATCTTCAGACACAGAGTTGGAAAATCTAGGGGCCTTGGGAAATGTCCATGTTGGTCCAAACTGCTGGGAAGACTTCTCAGACCTCCGCTCACGCAATCGGCGATCGATTTGTATCGAAAGCTCTATCAGAGTCTCTAGTGTGCTGGGTATTCCTACCCAGGCCAGCTCATCCTTAAGTCCTTCTGAGAGACCCAAACGGAATAGATGACGCAGGGCTGCGTCGTTCCAGTCGACGTCCGCACTCCAACGTCTAAACTCTGTCACGTAGTCTTCGACTGGTCTGGAATCCTGCTGCAGGGTGTGCAGGGCAGATTCAGCAGTGGCGGTTCGTTGTGGGTCGTCGTATATCTGACACATGGCCATAAAGAAAAGTTGTAGAGTATTTAGCTGAATGTCCTTTTCCTCCAATAGGCGATGAGCCCAGGACTGTGGTTCTCCTCGAAGCAAGGAAATGGTGAATCCCACCTTGTTGGTTTCCAGAGAGAATGTCCTTGGCTGCAGATCAAAGTAGAGCTGACAGGCATTCCGAAAAGCTCTAAATTGGCTTAGATCACCGAAGAACTTCTCGGGGGCTGGAACTCGAGGCTCGGGGGGTAACAACATTACTGGAGGGTAAGCAGAAGTCGCCAGTCCTTGAACGCGATCCTCTAGCCGAGCGTAGTCTTCCTGCAGGGATGTCATCGTTTGGGAGAGGGAAGCGAGATGCTGGCAGATCTCTTCCAATGGAGAGGATCCTCCTGCAGGCTCAGTCATGGCTGTTTGGTACTGTCACGCACCTGGATCGTGAGCCTGACGTGTAGAGGAGAGCCTCTCTTGCCACACCGGCTTGCGGGTCCCTGAGGTTGAGACAGCGGCCACGGAAGCGCGGTGACACAGGAGTGCCTAGGATCAGTCCAATATAGTGGCTGAATGCTCGTCGCTGGAGATGCAGCAGGCAACCAGTTGGCTGGGTAGACCAGGATGGTGGCAGACTGGATCGCAGATGGAAACAGGAACTGGTGCGATTTGCAGAGCAGAACAGAACTGCAGCAGGCTGGAGGAACAGGTACAGAGTCAGGCAGGCCGGATCGGAGACATACTGGTGGAACAGGCAGAGCAGCAGGCAGAAGAGAAGTCCAAAACAAGCCGAGGTCAGGGTATCAAGCAAACAAGGTTAGTGAGGGCAAGCCGGGTCACGGATCAGAAGTCAGCACAGATAATGGGTTTCAGGACACACAGAAGCTGCAGACCAAACAGCAAGGAGTCTTTGGTGTACTCACTTGAAATAGCCCCTCTGGCGCCAATGTTGGTGACAGGCGCACGCGCGCCGATGCGCCTTGAATGTGCGTGTCTTCCGTGCGATTCCTATTGCACGGCCATGCCTTCCCTTACACAACCCTAGTAGAATGAGAGTAGACAGGGAGTGGAAGGAATAAACTTTCAAATCCAGAGATGGGTTTTACTTACAAGGACAAACTGGAACAACAAACAAAGATTCTGTCTTTTAAAAGGGAGGCTGTGGCTGCCAAATAAAGTCTTCCAGTCTTGACCACATCTAGTGCATGCAAAGGCAACTATTATATATGAGAAGTCAGTAATAGACAGGCAGGTTCTCAATGTTCTTGTTAAGGTGGAAGGAAAACACAACCTTGTGTAAAAAGGAAAACCAGGACCTCAGACAACCTTATTCTTTAAAAGATAAGGAAGGTCGCCTTGGAAGACCACCAGAGACTATCCAAGCCAAAGCATTGATCCAGCAGAGCTGGAGAAAGAAATTCTACCTCCATAGAATGCTAAGTGAAAATGAGCTTTGCTGTGTATGCAGACATATAGCCATGGGCGTCCGCTCCATAGGGCAAGGGGGGTCAATTGCCCCCCCTGGAAGTCATAGTGAAGACACACTTGCCCCCTGTGTTGCAATGGCTACCGCGGCCACCTCCGCGGCAGCCGTGGACTTTTTTTTCTAAGTCTGCAGACCGCTGCTGGTCTGGGGGCTGGGGCTGCTCTCAGTCTTTTCCGACTATCTGTCCCTCCCTCCTCACCCCCGGCCCGAGCATCGGATTGGCTCTGCCGCTCGGGCCTCTGCTTAACATCACCGTGACCCTGACCCGGCTGTTCAGTGATTGGCTGCTGCCTCAGCCTGCCTCTGCCTGTGTAAATGTGCCTATGCCGATCCGGCCGGCATGGCGACGGCTCCTCCCACAGGTGCATGGTGTGCAGTGGCCGAGACGAGAGACTGAATACGCTGCCAGTGCCTGCCCTATCGCTGAAGAACTACAGGTAACAGCAGTGCCTGTGCCATGACACCACTGTGTACATCTTTTTGTATTGCAATGTATTGCAATACATCTGTGTTGTGGCTACAGTACACTGTACAGTATAGGCCAGTGATGGCGAACCTTGGCACCCCAGATGTTTTAAAACTACATTTCCCATGATGCTCAAATACACTGCAGAGTGTATGAGCATCATGGGAAATGTGGTTCCAAAACATCTGGGGTGCCAAGGTTCGCCATCACTGGTATAGGCAGTTTTCATCAAGATCAAAATATGGCCACAACAGATGTATTGCAATATAGAAAGATGTACATTCTCTAGGCTATATTTATATGGGCATGGAGTGAACCGGAATTATCCTCAAGAATGATGCCCCCCCCTGAAAAAAGTTCAGCGGACGCCCATGCATATAGCCTCTAGATCAGGGGTCTCTAAACTATGGCCCTCCAGTTATTCACGAACTACAATTCCCATCATGCCTACTCATGTTTGTGATTGTCAGAGTTGTACAGTGATCCATGGAATTGTAGTTCCGTAGCAGCTGGAGGGCCGTAATTTAGAGATCCCTGCTCCTAAATGGTGCTTTTCATAGTGTACAATCTCCTGGAACCGGCAGCTATATCCCATATTTAGCAGGATGGTGTCTTATGTCTCGCTATAAATACTAAGAGAAATTAAATTTACCAGGAAGGTGAAGTTCAACATAATTAATCCAATACATACAGTATCCATACGGAGACTTTTATGCAGAGATATTAGTATCCATGTAACTTACTGTTGTCAATGCCTTAAAAAGGTATTCATACCCCTTGAAATTTTCCACATTTTGTCATGTTACAACCAAAAACGTAAATGTATTTTGTTGGGATTTTATGTGATAGACCAACACAAAGTTGCACATAATTGAGAAGTGGAAGGAAAATGATAAATGGTTTTCAAAATGTTTTACAAATAAATATCTGAAAAGTGAGACATGCATTTGTATTCAGCCCCCCTGAGTCAATACTTTGTAGAACCACCTTTCGCTGTAATTACAGCTGCAAGTCTTTTTGGGTATGTCTCTATCAGCTTTGCACATCTCGAAAGTGACATTTTTGCCCATTCTTCTTTACAAAATAGCTCAAGCTCTGTCAGATTGGATGGAGAGCATCTGTGAACAGCAAATTTCAAGTTGTGCTACAGATTCTCAATTTAATTTAGGTCTGGACTTTGACTGGGCCATTCAGACACATGAATATGCTTTGATCTAAACCATCCATTGTAGTACTGGCTGTATGTTTAGGGTCGTTTTCCTGCTGGAAGGTGAACCTCCACCCCAGTCTCAAGTCTTTTGCAGACTCTTATGCCCTGTACACACGACCGGAATTTCCGTCGGAAAAACCTTGGATGGTTTTTCCGATGGAATTTTGCTCAAACTTGGCTTGCATACACACGGTTACACAAATCCTGTCGGAAATTCCGACCGTCAAGAATGCGGTGACGTACAACACGTACGTTGAGCCGAGATCAATGCAGTTCAATAGGCAGTTCGCCTCTTCTGCTTGATTCTGAGCATGCGTGTTTTTTTTGCGCGTCGGAATTGCATACAGACGATCGGAATTTCCGATGGGAACTTTTCCCGTCTGAAAATTTGAGAACCAGCTCTCAAATTTTTCTTGGCGGATATTCCGACAGAAAAATTCAGATGGAGCCTACACACGGTCGGAATTTCCAACCAAAAGCTCACATCAGACTTTTCTTGTCAGAATTTCCGATCGTGTGTACGCGGCATAACAGGTTTACTTCTAAGATTGCCCTATATTTGGCTTCATCCAACTTCCTATCAACTCTGACCAGCTTCCCTGTCCCTGCTGAAGAAAATAATCCCCACAACATGATGCTGCCACCACCATGTTTCACAGTGGGGATGGTGTGTTCAGGGTGATGTGCAATGTTGGTTTTCTGCCACACATAGTATTCTGCTTTTAGGCCAAAAAGTTAAATTTTGGTCTCATCTGACCAGAGCACCTTCTTCCACATGTTTGCTGTGTCCCCACATGGCTTCTCGCAAACTGCAAATGGGACTTCTTATAGCTTTCTTTCAACAATGGCTTTCTTCTTGCCACTCTTCCATAAAGGCCAGATTTGTGGAGTGCACGACTAATGCCTTGTACACACGATCGCGATTCCCAAAGAGAAAAGTGCGATGTGAGCTTTTTGTCGTGAATTCTGACCATGTGTATGCTCCATCGCACTTTTTCTGTGAGAATTCGGGCCAAGAAAAGATTCAGAGCAGGATCTCAATTTTCGTGACAGGAAAAATTCCTATCGGGAATCGAGATTGTCTGTATGCAATTACGACGCAAAAAAAAACACGCATGCTCAGAATCAAGCAGAAGAGCCAAACTGCCTATTGAACTTAATTTTTCTCGGCTCGTGGTACGTGTTGTATTTCACCGCGTTCTTGACGTTCGGAATTTCGTCCAAGATTTGTGTGACCGTGTGTATGCAAGACAAATTTCAGCCGTTTTCCTGCTGAAAAAAAAACTTGGTTTTCTTGTCGGAAATCGCGATCGTGTGCACGAGGCATAATAGTTGTCCTGTGAACAGATTCTCCCACCTGAGCTGTGGAGCTCTGCAGCTCCTCCAGTGTTACCATTGGCCTATTGGGTGCTTCTCTGATTATTGCTCTCCTTGCCCGGCCGGTCAGTTTAGGTGGATGGCCATGTCTTGGTAGGTTTTCAGTTGTGCCATACTCTTTCCATTTTCAGATGACGGATTGAACAGTGCTCCGTGAGATGTTCAAAGCTTGGGATAGTTTTTTATAACCTAACCCTGCTTTAAACTTCTCCACAACTTCATCCCTGACCTGTCTGGTGTATTCCTTGGCCTTCATGATGCTGTTTGTTCACTAAGGTTCTCTAACAAACCTCTGAGGGCTTCACAGAGCAGATGTATTTATCCTGAGATTAAATTACACACAGGTGGACTCTATTTACTAATTAGGTGACTTCTGAAGGCAATTGGTTCCACTAGATTTTAGCGAAGAGTGTCTGAGTAAAGGGGGCTGAATACAAACGCACGCCACACTTTTCAGATATTTATTTGTAAAAAGAATTGAAAACCATTTATCATTTTCCTTCCACTTCACAATTATGTGCCAATTTGTCTTGGTCTATCACATAAAATCCTAATAAATTATATTTACGTTTTTGGTTGTAACATGACAAAATGTGGAAAATTTCAAGGGGTATGAATACTTTTTCAAGGCACTGTATGTTTATTTGTGTCATTTTTAGCATTGCTGAGACGTGGCAACAGAACTTAGCAGTATTCTCACAGTCTGCACTAAAATAGTAATTAAACATGTCAGCTCTAAAAATACTGCATTGAGAGCACTGTATTCTTCCAATAATAAGAAGCTTAGAGGGAACATAAAAAATGTAATTTTCTGTAAAATGTCCTTGGCAAACAGGGAGTGTACAGATTATTCTGGACCTCTTAGTATTGCTGCAGGGTGCAGTATATATCTTTTAATAAGGACAGCTGGATAAAATCCTGCATGACAACAACGTACTGGATTAAAGCTGTATTAAACACAAAAGCTAACGTTTATTACTGTATAGTGCAGTTTATCAATTCTAAGATGTGATGGCTGCATACATTTTCTTTTTTAGGCTTTCTTTCTTCTATTTTCATCTGCTGATCCAGGCAGCAAAAAGCACAAGCTCTCCAGCAGAATTTATCAGTTTACATGGATGAGACAAACCATTTAACACCAGCAATAGCAGGGGGTGCAACTGATTATAAAGTGTGAGCTGGAGTTTCGCTTCAATTTGATAGTGTATTTTAATATGCTAATATATTTAACACTACCCTCCCCCAGACTGGCAATGTTGCTGTCTGCTATGATTTCTATTCTCATTCATCCATAGTGGTGTCTCGCTAATATAGGGGGTGTGTTACTGGCCAGTTCACCAGGTGAAAACAGAAGGAAAGGCCAAAGAAATGAAAACCGATACAGCCACCACATCTACTGGTTGGTGAGAAGCAGTATAATACATTTTGGGTTTTGGGTTTAATACCACTTTAACTAAAGGTTACAACACACTCTTGTATTTAGCAATCAATAAAATACAAATATTCAGATGCCCTTTGCTTACAGTTCTTAAATGAAAAACACTTACATTTTTCAAAGGAGCGCATTAATAATGGTTGCTAATTCAAATAGACTGATTTGTGAAGATGTGGCAAAGCTAGAAAACATGCCCAGGTGCAACCAACAAGGTTTTTATTTTTTATTTATTTTACACAGATTTTCAGATACAGTCAGGTTATACTGCTGCCTACAGGAGGATTGGACACAGGCAAATACAAATTGCGGGTCAGACCAGTATACTGTATATATCCGAGTATAAGCCGAGTTTTCAGCACACGGTACCGGCCGGTCGTAGGTCCCATGGACCCCAAACTTGGCACACATGTAGCCCCATTTCTCCTCTATAAGTGTGCAAAGTTTTTTGTCTGGGGGATCTACGGCCGGGAAGCACCGATTTTTCAAAGCCAGACACTCCTTCCATAGACTCCCATGTTAAACGTCAGTCTAGTCATGGGCACAGTGAGGCATGGACACAGTGAGGCATGGACACAGTGAGGCATGGACACAGTGAGGCATGGACATGGACACAGTGAGGCAAAGTGAGGCACAGTGAGGCATGCAGATGGACACCCTAGGCTTATACTCGAGTCAATACGTTTTCCCAGTTTTTTGTGGTAAAATTAGGTGCCTCGGCTTATATTCGGGTCGGCTTAAACTCGAGTATATACGGTAACCCTTCCTACTCCCAACAGACATGTGGACATGTCACCGCTCCAAGACTGTGTGAAAATTTCCTGACTCTGGAATGCCATGTGCTGATTGAAGGAAGCCCAGTGCTGTGAGAAAAACAGGTGGGGCTTGGACAGATTTTCAACAGACCATCCACACAAGCAACAAAAAATTCACAACTTATTAAAGGTACAGAAAATCTTTTAAGTTAAGATGTTCAAACTGTTTGACCTGGCTGCACCCCTAAAGACAGTCTAATGCTGCGTACACCCAGTCGGAATTTCTGCCAGCAAAAGTCCGATGTGAGCTTTTGGTCGGAAATTCTGACCGTGTGTATGCTCTATCAGACTTTTGCTGTCGGAATTTCCCCCAGCAAAAGATTGAGAGCAGGTTCTCAATTTTTCAGACGGAAAAAATTCCGATCGGAAATTCCGATCGTCTGTAGCAATTCCCGAAGCGCAAAATTCCAAAGCATGCTAGGAAAAAATTTGTCGCATGCTCGGAAGCATTGAACTTAATTTTCTCGGCTCGTCGTAGTGTTGTACGTCACCGCGTTCTTGACGGTCGAAAGTTCAGAGAACTTTTGTGTGACCGTGTGTATGCAAGCCAAGCTTAAGCGGAACTCCGTTGGAAAAATCCAAGGTTTTTCCGACGGAATTTATGGGGCATAAAACTTTTTTTTTAAGCCAGTGGTGTGTGAAACACACTTCGACCAACACCTGGTGCAAAAAAAAAAAAGTGCACACACAAAATGTGAGAACACAAAAAAGTGCACAGGGTGTACGCATAGACCTCCTCCGAAGAGGAAGGACCCTTACACTGATCCCCCGAGGCGCAAGGTTCCTGACAGAGACTCAATGGCGCACCTAGCCGAAACCAGGCAGGCCCTATTCTCTGGGAGGTCTGCAGAAACAGACCAACCCCAAGTACTAGGTGGGGCTCCCTCGAAGGGAGACCTCATGAGTGAGGGCAAACCAAGCAAGAAGTCCATGTCCACCTCCTCCCAAGACTTTCAGGGCAGGCCCAAGAACCTACACTCTACTAACCATGCAAAAAGTGATAAATACACATAAAGGGGGAAATTAAAAGGGATAAGTGCATAAGTACCATGGTGCAATACCACGGCAGGCCCTTCAGCCAGGAATCAAAAATTCCTCTGGTCCCAGCCATAAGGTCCGGCCCTAGAAGCAGGTGCGAAAAAAGTGTGATGGTACAGTGACCTTGATGCCAATAAACTCAAAGTGCCCTGTACACAGTGAGCATTATTGCACCCCTGGTCTGCCACTCCAGGGGCACATACACCACAGGCTTCTTTCGGAGCCTGGCCCTTGGCCAGACCAGTGCAGCCCCATCCCTACCAGGAAGGCATCAGAAATTGGAGAGCTTAGGGAGAGCCTTGCCTACAACTCGGGACAAGCCTTGTGCACAAGGCCAGAATCAACTCAGGAGGAAAAAGGCCCTCCCACCGCCCCCACCGTTCCCACCTAATTACATCAAGGAAATACTAACTGGCTCCCCAATTGGCGAAAGGGAGTCAGGGTTCTTTCCCGACAACGAAGAACAAATACTACACTTGATCTCAAAAATTTGAGAGCTGGTTCTCAAATTTTCCGACAACAAAAGTTGTTGTCAGAAATTCCGACCGTGTGTTCAATGCACAAAAATTCAACGCATGCTCGGAATCATTGAACTTAATTTTTCTCGGCTCGCGGTAGTGTTGTACGTCACCACGTTCTTGACTTTCGCAATTTCCAACAACATTTGTGTGACCGTGTGTATGCAAGACAAGTTTGAGCCAACATCAGTCGGAAAAAAAATCCACGGTTTTGTTGTCAGAATTTCCGATCATCTGCACGCGGCATTACACTAATACTTTAATTGAGTCTAACACGAAACACTATTCTGCTGAATGCTCACCTTGTCCTCTGCTAGGAGCCTACTGATATTAAGTATTGTGGCAAATGCTGGAGAATGAAATTATCTGTTAACTAGGTTAAGTGTACAGTAGGTGCCGCCGACATTGTATACAGTATCCATTGCGATCCCATCGCGGAGATTCTCGGCGACAGGGTGCCGACATCTCGGCGACAGGGTGGCGACATCTCGCGCTCGCTGCAATAGCGAGAAGGAGACGCGGCACTGTATTGAACGGGATCCAACGTGGATTCCTGCCAATACCAGGCACTGTGTTTGGTATGAATCCTGAGCGGGAACACCACGCCAAATTTTTAATAAAAAACCGGCATGGTTCCCCCTCCAGGAGCATAGCAGTCCCTTCGGTCTGGTATGGATTTGAAGGGGAATCCCCTAAGCCGAAAAAACGGCGTGGGGGTCCCCCTTAAAATCCAAACCAGACCCTTATCCGAGCACGCAACCTGGCAGGCCGCAGGAAAAGAGGGGGGGACGAGAGGCCGACGGCGATGGGAAGACCGGGCCCCTCCACTAGCAAAAGAGCTGGAAGAACATAGTGGAGGGGCTGGCAGAAGGACAACGGAGAGCCGGATGAGACGACGGGGAAGACCGGGCCTCTTCGCTAGCAAAAGAGCTGGAAGAAGATAGCGGAAAAGCCCGGCAGAAGGAAAAAGGCACCGGAGAGCAGAAGAAGACCCCCGAAATTGGAAGAAGAGACCCCCGGAGTCGGAAGAAGACCCCCCCGGAGCTGTGTAATAAATTACTTTAAAAACCTGTGTGTTTTTTTATTGACATTTTTTTTCCACCAGGTGAATGGGTAGGGGTACAATGTACCCCATACTCATTCACATAGGTTGGGGGCCCGGGATCTGGGTGCCCCCTTATTAAAGGGGCTGGGGCTCCCGGATTCCGATAAGCCCCCGCCCGCAGACCCCGACAACCAACGGCCAGGGTTGTCGGGAAGAGGCCCTTGTCCCCATGGGGACAGGGTGCTTTGGGGTGGGGGGGGGCCGCAGGTCGCCCCCTTCCCCAAAGCACCAAACCCCCCATGTTGAGGGCATGTGGCCTGGTACGGTTCAGGAGGGAGGGGGGGCGCTCTCTCGTCCCCCCCTCTTTTCCTGCGGCCTGCCAGGTTGCGTGCTCGGATAAGGGTCTGGTTTGGATTTTGAGGGGGACTGTTTTTTCGGCTTAGGGGATTCCCCTTAAAATCCATACCAGACTGAAGGGCCTGGTATGCTCCTGGAGGGGGAACCCATGCCGGGTTTTTTATTTAAAATTTGGCGTGGAGTTCCCGCTCAGGATTCATACCAAACACAGTGCCTGGTATTAACGGGAATCCACGTTGGATCTCTGTCCACCGGTCTCAATGTCAGCAATGCGTGTCGCTCATTGCAAAAGGAAAAACAACATTTTTCCTTTCCTGATGACGAGACAGCTCGGCGCTGGCTCTCGCGACGGGGCTCGTAGGGTGTCAATCTCGCCGCTAGAAGAGGCGAGATTGACACAAAATCGGCGGCACCTACTGTATATGTAAATACATTTCAATCACTATAAAAGAGTATTTACATATACACCTAGATCTAAGGATTTTTTGGACACAAGTAGAAGTTTAATCTGTAATATATCTATTTATTAATAGAGTTACATAATATATGCAAATTACACAATAAACAGTATTTACAACTCACTGTACAGCATAAGTAAAGTGGGTTACATGATATTTACAAATTACACACAAAACCATATAAGACAATGTACAGTACAAGCATGGAGCTACCTCTCTGCTTCAGGTCTGGTCATGCGGAGTGCTTTTGTGTCCCAAGATAAAGAGCGCACAGCTTGGTAACAATTCATTATATCCCCCTCTTCTTTCTGTACAGTGGCTAATATAAAGCTCCCTAATTGGTCACTATATTTAGCAAATGTATATGGGGCGCAGCCAAGCCTTTTAAATAGTAAGAGTATCAATGATAGGGAAGCTTGAAGTAACACAATCAATGGTTTAAATATATTCAAATCTAACTAAAATATATTAATAAATACAATATTATGGAGATTTCACTCATATGTAACAATACAAATTTTTACACCTCTCAAGAACCTCTCTTTCAATATCTCTGCAAGAGGGTAAAGTTGGCAGAATGCTAAGGCTACAGCACTACGAGAGTGACCAATGCCTAAAGATGACCTAACCCCTGCCACATATTCCTATTAGCCAGTAGGGCTGGCAACTATTATGACATGACAATAGGAAAAGTGTGGGGGAAGGAAGGAGGATACCATTGTAAAGTACCAAAACTAGGGGTGCACAAGTAAAAATGAAAAGGTATATACAGTGGATATAAAAAGTCTACACACTCCTGTTAAATTGTCAGGTTTCTGTGATGTAAAAAAATGAGACAAATAAATCATTTCAGAACTTTTTCCACCTTTAATGTGACCTATAATCTGAAATCTTTTAGGTGGAGGGAAGAAAAAAAAATAATAATTATATAATATGGTTGCATAAGCACATCCTTAAAGTGGAGTTCCACCCAATTTTTTTCTTTTTTTTATTCCACTCCTCACCCCCTTACATGCCACATTTGGCATGTCATTTTTTTGGGGGGGGAGTGGGGGCTTCAGTAGGAGTGGGACTTCCTGTCCCACTTCCTCCTTCCGCCCTGGAGCCGCCTAGGCGATACGTCATATCGCCTTGTGGCGGCTCCTCCCTGTAGGCGATCACCTGGGACGTGACAGGTCCCAGGCGATCGCCTGTCCACTCACAGAGCGCTGCGCCATTCGCGCATGCGCAGTGAGTGCCCGGCCGTGAAGCCGAAAGCTGTCACGGCCGGGTGCCCATACTGTGAATGGACGCGCCGGCGGAGGAAGGGGGAGAGGAGCGGAGCTCCAGGCGGCGCGTCGCTGGACAGTGGAGCAGGTAAGTGTATGTTTATTAAAAGCCAGCAGCTACACTTTTTGTAGCTGCTGACTTTTAATAAACATAAAAAAAGGGTGGAACTCCGCTTTAAGCACTCAAGGACCGGAAGATTTGCTCCCTAATTGACCAGGCCATTTTTTGCGATACGGCATTTCCTTGTTTTAACTGACAATTGCGTGGTCATGAGACGTTGTATCCGAACAAAATTGATGTCGTTTTTTTTCTCCACAAATAGAGCTTTCTTTTGGTGGTATTTGATCACCCTTGCGGGTTTTCTTTTTTGCGCTATAAGCAAAAAAGAGCGTCAATTTTGAAAAAAATAAATACATTTTTACTTTTTACTATAATAATTATTCCCCAAAAAATAGAAAAAAACTAATTTTTTCATCAGTTTAGGCCAATATGTATTCTTCTACATATTTTTGGTAAAAAAACAAAAAAAAACACAATAAGCGTATATTGATTGGTTTGCGCAAAAGTTATAGCATCTACAAAATAGGTGATATATTTATGGCATTTATTTTTATTTTTTTTACTAGTAATGGCGGTGATCTGCGATTTTTACTGGGATTGGGGAAAACAGATCAGACACTTTTGACACTTTTTTGGGACCAATGACATTTATACAGCGATCAGAGCTAAAAAATAGCCATTGATTACTGTATAAATGTCACTGGCAGGGAAGGGGTTAACACTAGGGGGCAATTAAGGGGTTAAGTGTGTTCTCTGGGAGGTGTTTCTAACTGTATGGGGGATGGGCTGACTGGAGGAGGAGAGAGATCGTAGTTCCTAATCACTAGGAACAGACAATCTCTCTCTACTTCCCTGACAGAATGGGGATCTGTTTGTTTACATTAACAAATCCCCGTTCTGCCTGTCTCTGGAGCGATCACGGGTAGCCGGGGGACATCGAGTCCGCCAGACCCGCTGGTTGGCTCCCCCGCTCGTGAATGCGTGCGTGTGCCCTCAAATTTGCTGTGTACGCGCCCAACGTACAAGGACAGCGATTCGTGCAGGGAAGCCAACTGGCGCTCCGTAACTAGTTAAACGAATACTTTGTTGAAGCACCTTTTGATTTCATTGCAGCACTCAAACTTTTTGGGTATGAGTCTATCAGCATGGCACATCTTGACTTGGCAATATTTGCCCACTCTTCTTTGCAAAAACACTCCAAATATCTCAGATTGTGAGGGCATCTCCTGTGCACAGCCCTCTTCGAATCACCCCACAGATTTTCAATCGGATTCAGGTCTGGGCTCTAGTTGGGCCATTTCAAAACTTTAATCTTCTTCTGGTGAAGCCATTCCTTTGTTAATTTGGATGTATGCTTTGGGTCGTTGTCATGCTGAAAGATGAAGTTCCTCTTTATGTTCAGCTTTCTAGCAGAAACCTGAAGGTTTTGTGCCAATATTGACTGGTATTTGGAACTGTTCATAATTCCCTCTACCTTGACTAAGGCCCCTGTTCCAGCTGAAGAAAAACAGCCCCAAAGCATGATGCTGCCACCACCATGCTTCACTGTGGGTATGGTGTTCTTTTGGTGATGTGCAGTGTTGTTTTTGCGCCAAACATATCTTAGGAATAATGGCCAAAAAGTTCAACCTTGGTTTCATCAGACCAGAACACATTTTCCCACATGCTTTTGGGAGACTTCAGATGTGTTTTTGCAAAATTTAGTCGGGCTTGGATGTTTTTCTTTATAAGAAAAGGCCTCCGTCTTGCCATTCTACCCCATAGCCCAGACATATAAAGAATATGGGAGATTGTTGTCACATGTACCACACAGCCAGTACTTGATGTACGTGGTGCTTAATGTTGCTGTAGTCCTCTTGGCAGCCTCCCTGACCAGTTTTCTTCTCATCTTTTCATCAATTTTGGAGGGACGTCCAGTTCTTGGTAATGTCACTGTTGTGCCATATTTTCTCCACTTGATGAAGACTGTCTTCACTGTGTTCCATAGTATTTCTAATGCCTTGGAAATTCTTTGTTACCCTTCTCTGGACTGATACCTTTCAATAAGATCCCTCTGATGCTTTGGAGGCTCTCTGTAGACCATGGCTTTTGCTGTAGGAACCGACTAAGAAAACGTCAGAAAAGACCTCCTAGAACAGCTGAAATTTATTTGGGGTTAATCGGAGGCACTTTAAATGATGTCAGGTGTGTACTGAGTCCTATTTAACATGAGTTTTGAATGTAATTGCTTAATTCTGAACACAGCTACATCCCCAGATATAAGAGGGTGTGCACACTTCTGCAACCACATTATTTCATTTTTTTATTTTTACATCCGCTACAAGATTTCAATTTGTTTTTCAATTGAGTTGTACAGTTTATAGGTCACAATAAAGGTGGAAAAAGTTCTAAATTTATTTATCTTTGTCTCGATTTTTTTACATCACAGAAACCTGACGTTTTACCACGTGTAGACTTTTTATATCCAATGTACATACACAGCCAGGTTGTTCAGTTCCTCTAGCATAGTAGAAAAAGTTTACTTTTACTTATTTTATATTATGAAGCACATAAGCAGAGAAGAGGACTGGAACACAGCCAGGGGCTGTGGAAAAGATAGATTTCGAAGCCCTTATGAGAAGCCACTTGATAAATCAAGCACTAGATTTTATCTACAATTGAAATACCAAACTAGATTTTACCTAAAACTGAAATACCAGCCTTAGGTGGACTGCCTCTTTAACAGTAATAGAATTAGAATCTAAGCAGACCATGGACAATAAAAATGTTCCAACACTACAGCAAAAGTGGTTTAGAATATGACATCTGTGTCATTATTAATAAGATGCAGTAATAAAAAGTGATTAATGCAGAGAATTGGCTGGAGGCTTGTAAGTATGGTTGCCACCTGTCTGGGATTCACCCGGACAGTTTGGGTTTTGAATCATGTGGCCAGGTTTCAGACCACCTGAAACCCGGACACATAATTCAGATTGGACTCTGGCTTCCCGGCAGGGTTGCTGTCTGCAGTTGTCTAAGCCAAGAGTGTAATGTGTTTTCAGTGTTCCCCCTTAAATCAGGGTTCCCAGAGTATCCCTTAGGTCAGAGTCCCCAGAGTTCTCCCTTACATCATTACTTCATACAGTGTAAGGGAACTCTGCAACTTCAGATGTAAAAAGGGGAACTCTGTGGATTCAGGTTTAAAAGGGGAACTCTGTGGACTCTGATGTAAGAGGGGACTCTTGTGATTAACATAATATGTTATTTAATCACAAAATATATGTACTGCATAGTATATACTGTGAAAAAAATTTGCTGTGCGCCGCTAAAGTGTTGGGGTTTGACTTGAAGAAAAGGTGGCAACCCTACTTGTAAGGTACACTGAAGCCCCTGTACACACGATCGGTTTAACCGATGAAAACCGTCCGATGGATTGTTTTCATCAGACAAACCGAACGTGTATGGGACCCATCGGTCTTTTTTACATCGGTTTTAAAAAATAGAACATGTTTTAAATTTTTCCGATGGATCAAAAACCGATAGCAAATTCTGATCGTCTATGGGCAAGTCCATCAGTTAAAAAACCCACGCATGCTCAGAATCAAGTCGACGCATGCTCAGAAGCATTGAACTTAATTTTTCTCGGCTCATCGGAGTGTTTTACGTCACGGCGTTTGGAACAGTCAGTTTTTTGACTGATGGTGTGTAGGCAAGACTGATGGAAGTCAGCTTCATCGGATTTCCGATGGACAAAACCATCGGATTAGAATCCATAGGAAATCTGATCGTGTGTACGAGGCTTTAGACTATATCAATATTGCTACCATTAATAAACACCATAATACTTGCAATACTGTGTCACTCAGTCTTCCTGAAGCCGTCCCTGCAAAGTATACCACATAGTATTTGGAGAGGAATTAAACCCTCCTATCCTTTACAGCCAAGAACACTGCTATCTTAGCTTTGGTTTGATCTGCAGTTGCCATGAGGCAGCACAGTAATGCATTATGTGTGTGCGCCCTCCTCTTTGCTTTTCCTACATGTGATCAGTTATGAAACCAGCCATTTGATAACTTGACAGTTCAGCACACTAGAAACACTAATGCAGCGTACACACAACCGCTTTTAATGTCATTGAAAAAAACTGCGTTTTTCTCAACGTGATTCTTCTCAAGCCTGCCTTGCCTACACACTATCGTGGAAAAAAATGCTTGAGTAAAGCGCGGTGACGTACCACGGCACTATAAAGGGGAAGTTCCATTCGGATGGCGCCACCCTTTGGGCTGCTTTTGCTGATCCTCGTGTTAGTAAAGTTTGGTGAGAGACGATTCGCGCTTTTAAGCCTCATGCTTTTCAGTCCGTTACAGCGTGACAAATGTGCTATCTCCATTACGAACGCTAGTTTTACCAGAACGAGCGCTCCCGTCTCATACTTGATTCTGAGCATGCGTATTTTTTTGAAAAACTACGAGAAAAATTAGAGCATGTTCCAATTTTTTTATGGCCATTTTTCACGTCGTGAAAAATGCTCTGAAGCCCACACACGATAATTTTTAATGACTATTTAAAAAAATTGCATTTTTCTCGTCATTAAAAACTGTCGTGTGTACGCATCATTACAGTTATTATTCAGGGTATGTGTTGAATGCAACTGTTTTGGGAAACGGTTAAACTGGGGTTTAGTTCCACTTTAACATCTTTTTTTTCTTACTTCTAAGATTACAATGACAATATAAGGGCTAAAGAAGAACTTTGCTGTACAGTGTTACATAAAACGGGTCCCTATAAAACTTTAAAATCGCAAATGGATATTTATGTGACAAACATTACATTTTGGGGTTTTCTAGGTAACGAAAAGGAAAATAACTGGTCAAAACAAAAACTTCTCTAAAGGCAATAATGCAGACCTGGTGCAAATTTCTCAAAAAGGAAACACAGGAGCCAGCCATCTGCTAGTTCTGCACATAGTAGTAGTTTTATGTTTTCACACTTGTTTTAGTTCTATGGCCATACACAGGTTGATAAATTCAAGCGAAACTTGTGTGTTGAATATTGTTTGTAGCAATCAGAGAAAATTATCCTGTGTACAGGTAGGTGTGTAGTAATGAGCACTTCCAATCAGGCCCAGACTGGGACAAAAAATAGGCCCGGGCATTCTAAGCTGAGCAGCCCATTTTTTTAAAAACCAAATTACAAATAATGGCAACCGGTTTCTCAATGTATTTTAGTTATATTTAGCCTGCTTCAGTCACTGTAACTGACTGCGGATCTAATACAATCTAATGCCCTCTGTTAAAGACGGCCCTAGGAGGATATATATATATATATATATATATATATATATATATATATATATATATATGTAGCGGGGTGCTATATTTAGGGGGAGTATCTGAGTGGTAATTAGGCTGGGTTCCGTCGGGGATTGAGAGCTCCCAGGGTGCCGCCTTGCGAGGGGACCCATATCCAGGATCGAGGAGGCCAGGGAGGTGACCCCTTCTGAAGACCCAGCGCAGATTCGTGGTGACAGTGGGGGCCTCTGGTAACTCTCTGGAGGGAGGTTCTTCTCCTTAACAAGGGCCAAGTTTCTTCAAGAAGGAAGTGCATGTTCTGTAGGTCATAGTGGCAGTGACTCTACGCACACCAGGTCAGTGGCAGTGACCAACTTCAACAAGTCAGTGGCAGTGACTTTCATATTCACCCGGTCTGTGGCAGAGACCGTGCACCCAAACCAGTTCGGGAAATCAGAACAGTAAGAGAAACTAAATTGAGTTTGTGCCTGGACCTCCTCCCACCTTATCTAACCTGTGTCTCGTATCAACCTGTCTGCTCTCATAGAGACTATTTGTTATCCATGGTGAAATAAATACAAAGGTTGGACTTTCAGTTACTTTACCGGGGAGAATTAAGGACTTGTCTCAGGCTAAATGCAGAGGCGAGATCAGCTCGGGAGGATTCTAACACCAGCTGCAGGCAGGCCCGAAAAACTAACACCGCTCAACCTCCTCATCCAGGAGTGTACGGGCTTATAGTGCGGTGCGCCTCATTCTTTCCTGCGGAGGAGCCAAGTAAAGAAAAAGCAGGTAAAGTCTGGGGTGGGTGCGCTAGATATATATATACATACCCAAAAGGTGTATGTGTCCCGAAGTCGGACTGCATTGCCGGTTTGAAATCGTGCGAGTTCAGTTGAACTCGCACGATTTTAAACCGGCAATGCAGTCCGACATCGGAGGGCCATTCGACAAACATCTGTGCGGGTTCATGCACAGATGTTTATTCAAATCGCCCCCGAAGTCGGCAAAAGTAGTACAGGAACTACTTTTGGGAATCGGTGCAGCGCTGCAAAGTTGTAAACTATTTCCGGCAATATCCGCCGATTTGGCATGCGATTTGACATGTCAAATCGCATGCCAAATCGGCTCAATGTAAACGTGCGCTCAATGCAGGACACCTTTTGGGCACAAGAACTGTTCCTCTCTCACACAATGTCTGACTGATGCCATCACTTTGACCCCTTTAACACAGGTGCTTTTCAGGCGTTTTAGCGCTAAAAATAGTGCCTGAAAAGTGCCTCTCAAGCCTCCCCAGTGTGAAAGCCAGAGTGCTTTCACACTGGGGCGATGCGCTTGCAGGACGGGAAAAAAAGTCCTGCTAGCAGAATCTTTGGGGTGGTTTGGGAGCGCTGTATACACTACTCCCAAAACGCCATGCCCATTGAAATGAATGGGCAGCTCTTACGAAGTGCCTGCAAAGCGATTCGGCAGCGCCGCTTTTCGGGTGCTTTTAACCCCTTCTTTGGGGTTACAATCGCCCCGCTATCGCCCGCAAACGCTACCACAGGGCAGTCTAGGTGTGAAAGGGGTCCTTCAAACTTTGTTCAGCATCACTCACATTGTGTAAGACCTCTTTCATACTGAGGCGCTTTACAGGCGTTTTTGTGCTAAAAATAGCGTCTGTAAACTGCCTCTTCTGTGTTTTCACACTGGAGTGGTGCACTTGCAGGATGGGAAAAAAGTCCTGCAAGCAGCATCTTTAGGGGCGGTGCGTGAGCGGTGTATACACTGCTCCTCTATCGCCCCTGCCCAGTAAAATGAATGGGAACCGCTTTCAAAGCACCATAAAAGCACTTTGACGCTTTTAACCCCTTCTGGGGGGTTAAAAGCGCCTGCTAGCAGCGCCAAAGGGCTGCTATAAGGCTACTTTCACACTGAGGCGCTTTGCAGGCGCCATAGTGCTAAAAATAGCGCCTGCAAAGCGCCCTGAAAGAGACGCTCCTTTCACTCCAATGTGAAAGCCCGAGTGCTTTCACACTGGAGCGGTGCGCTGGCAGGACGGTAAAAAAAGTCCTGCAAGCCGCATCTTTGAGGCGCTGTAGGAGCGGCCCTGTCCATTGAAATCAATGGACAAGGCGCCAAAGCACCTGCAAAGCTTTGCGGGCGCTTTTAACCCTTTCTTCGGCCGCTAGCGGGGGTTAAAAGCGCCCAAAAAGCGCAGCAAAAGTGACGGTAAAGCACCGCTAAAAATAGCGGCGTTTTACCGCCGACGCCTCAGTGTGAAAGTAGCCTAACAGCGGTAAAGCGTCGCTAAAACTAGCAGCGCTATACCGTTAACGCCCGCACTGCCCCAGTGTGAAAGGGGTCTCTAACACCTCAGCATGCTTTTATTATGAATAGTTTAACATTGGCAGGCATGATAAAAAAAACATTGGCAGCCAAGATACAGAAGAAAAAAAAAATGACAGGCAGAATACAAAAAAAAAAACATTGGCAGCCAAGATACAAAAAAATAAAATAAAAATACATTGGCAGGCAAGAAACAAAAAAAAAAAAACATTGGTAGGCTGGCATAGTGTCACTTACCTTTCCAGCAGTCCAGTACCTTTTACGACATCAGGCAGAGGAGGTCTCCTCCAGCTCCTCCCCCATCACGGTCACATGACCTGTCCTCTTAATTTCCTCCTTCTGAGCTGAACAGATTCAGAAGGCTGGCCGGGCGGCCGTGGTGAGCGGCGCCGGCAAAAGGAGCAGCCCAGCTCGCTGCCTTCAGAGTAGGGAGTGGGACCCTGGCTGGCAGAATGAAATGCGCTGTCGCTGCGAAACCGGCCACGGGGCCAGCTGCGGATCCGACCGCGGAGCTTGCCGCGGCTGAGAGTGCACTGGGGGGAGACGTGACATGCGGGCCATATGCCCGGTATGCCCTATGGCCAGTTCGGGCCCGCTTCCAATCATTATAATAGAATGTAAATAATCATGTGTTGAAAAATCTCTTTGTGACCATGTACCCTATGTACAATATGTAGTAATATGAACCAAGTGTTCATTTCAAGTATACTGTAAGCCATCTATCTGTCAAAAAAGACCATGGTAGTTTCCAGTGGCACATATCATATTCATGGACAGTTGGATATGAAACTGTTCTTGATGAGACATATACCCCAATCCTATATTTTATGCAACCAAGCCCAAAGGCACTAGAATGACTATCCTGAGCCCCACAAACACACATGGCAACGTATTAAAACAATTGTTTTTTAAAGGCATCCTTTATAATGATAGCCTAGCATAAAACAAAATTTAACCTACCAAGAATTTACTTTGTTCAATACATATTTACTTAACACTACAGGATTTACATTACAGCTACCAATGTATACTTTTTTTGATTTCCTAATCTCTACCTTTCAAGGTAATGATTTTGACCTTTCAGTAACAGGATGAATTTGTGTGCTGTAATAAAAGAGAAGGCCAGTCTGAAAACAGAAAGAGCATTAGGCTTTTCCCATTGCATTGGATTTAAACAGGATAGTGCTTCATTGCTGCTATGCATTTTTGTTTCATGTTTTACTATTCATACCTTTTAACCATCTTCCCCTTGCAGTTTATAGCTGCAATCACACCTGAGCAAAGCGATTTTTAGGTGTTTTTTAGGCATTTTTATTTAACAACTTAAGCTCTGGAAGATTTTACCGCCTTCATAACCAGGCCATTTTTTGCTATTCGACACTGCACTACTTTTTTTTTTAACAGAGAAATTTTATTAGACAAATCAGCATTGCAATACAACCAGTAAATCGCACATCCAATAGTACAGGACAAACAAACAGGATAATGCGTCACATCTGGGGGATCACACCCCCCTCATTCGTTACTTAATGCAAATAATCAACAAACAAACATTGGCCCAACCCCTATCGTGCTTAACAACGACTCTAGTTCACCCCACCCCGGCCGTACAATAACCCTAAGTAGCAGTTAAGTCCAGGAGCCGCGGGGCGGGGGGGGGAACCGCCCCCCAACAAACAGCCCAGTCAGCCACACCCAGGGGGGGGCTCCAAGTCAGAGCGAGTGGTCTGCCATGAAGACCAAACTCTGTCGAACTTTGCGGGGCACCGTCTACTCTCGTAAGTCAGTTTATAGAGAGGAAGTACTGAATCGACTGAGCGCTGCCAAGCAGCGCATGTGGGGGGTCCTCAGATTTCCACTTGAGCAGAATTTCCCGCCTAGCATAAAATAGTGAGAAGGTCAAGCAGAGTTTACAATATCTATCCCCTTCCACGTCCTCCATATGATTTAGTAGTAGGATCTTGGGGTCAGTCGGCACGTTTAAGCCAGTCACTTCAGTCAGTCTGGAAACCACATCCTCCCAATAGGGCTGGAGTTTCGGACACGACCAGACCATGTGCCAAAATGTACCTGTCTCCTGCCTGCATCTCTGACAATTGGGATCTCGCTGCGGGTAAATACGTGCTAGCCTCTGTGGGGTGTAGTAGGCTCTGTGGAGAAATTTAAATTGTATAAACCTATCCTTTGCTGCAATCATAACGGGGATATAGGATGAGAGGTAGTCCCGCCACTCCTCATCTAGCGACGGAATATCAGCCCTCCATTCATCCCACGGTTTAGTAAGCTTAGCATCATACCGTACCGTGAGGTATAGGTACAGGGACGAGAGGGGTCGGTCCATAAGAGCGGAGGATAAGAGTCGCTCAATAGAGTCTGACTCCAGGGTTATAGGCTCCGGGAATTGGGCCTCAAAGGCATGTCTCAGCTGCCAGTACCTAAATTGGAAAGAGACCGGGAGGAGATACTCCTGCCTGAGTTCCCGGAAAGACATAATTGTACCCGCTTTCACTATATGTTTCAGAGTAACGATCCCCTTTTTTGCCCACAGGGATGGATCTGGGATACTGTTCATGTGAGGCAGCATAGGGTTAGCCCACAAGGGTATATGCGGGGATACCAGGTTGGGCCGCCGGTACATTAGTCGAGCCTCCTGCCAGACTGTCAGGGTCACCTGTGGCCAGGTGACAGATGCACACCGTAGGGGGACAGGAGTGCACCGCGAGGTAGTGAACCCTATGGCTGGCTTCTGCGGATAGGAAACTGGGTGGTTGTGGAAAGCGGGACCAGAGGAGCACAACCGGGATCCCAACGGAAGCAAGAGCCAAGATTCCCCAGGGCGCGGAGTCTAAGACCCAGCTGGTCTTCTCCAGGGCCTCTAGTGGTGAGGATGTTACGCTGCAGGCTGGGACCAGGTCGCGGCCCCTGGAGTTTCCTAGCTCACGCCCCGTAGGATAAGGGGAAGCAGCAGCACACGATAGAGAGAACCGAATAACAAGCCGAAGGTCAGGGGCCACAAGCAGACAAGGATAACGAAGAACGAGCCGAAGGTCAAGGGTCACGAGCAGACAGGGATAGTCGGGGACAAGCCAATAACGTAACAGAGAGACAGACGTAGCACACGGCAGGCAGGAACCCAAACACACAATGCCTAACAAACACGTTGATCAGCAAAGCAGGCTTGCAGTGCACAGGTTAATATAGTGTTCAGTGATAGGGCCTGGGGTGGAGTCAGGCTGGGAGGAGATTATAAAGGAAGCCAGGTGAAGGAGGTCTGGTCTCTAGATGAACACATGAGGAGGAAGGTAAGATGGCAGACAGACATTAATGCATATCCATGACAGTACCCTCCCTCTTACGAGGCCTCCCCCTTCCCCGCCTGGGCCCAGGTTTAGAGGGAAACTTCAGATGAAACTCCTTTAACAGACGAGGTGCAAAGACCTCAGATGCAGTGATCCAAGACCTCTCCTCAGGACCAAACCCTTTCCAATGAACGAGGTACTGAAGAACGCCTTTACAGAGTCGGGAGTCCAGAATTTGACTGATCTCGTACTCCTGATTATCCTCAGAGACAGGCGCCACGGTAGGGAGAGGACGAGAGAATTTATTGAGGACTAAAGGCTTTAGAAGAGCAACATGAAAGGAGTTAGTGATTTTAAGGCTCTTAGGAATCTGGAGTTTGAAACAAACCGGATTCAGTTTAGCAGTTACCGTGTATGGACCGATGAATCGTGGAGCAAACTTCAGAGAAGGAACTCGGAGCTTGATGTTCCTGGTAGAGAGCCAGACCTTGTCCCCTGGCTGAAGAGAAGGCGGTTTACGCCTGCGGCGGTCGGCAAAGCCTTTGAATTTTTCAGCAGCTGCCCGGAGGGAATCATGAACGTAACCCCAAACGGAATTGAGAGACTCCTGAACTGAAGCCAAAGCTGGAATGTCTGGAGAACAGATCATGGGAAGAGGAAGTTGAGGGTGTTTTCCATAAACTGTGAAAAAGGGTGTCTTCTGCGAACTGGTATTCACATGATTGTTATGGGAGAATTCTGCCCACGGGAGTAGAGAGGACCAATCGTCATGGTGAGAAGACACAAAGGTGCGAAGAAAGACCTCTAACTCCTGATTAACCCTCTCAGTCTGTCCATTGGATTGGGGATGGTAAGAAGAAGAAAAATCCAAGACAATATTGAGGGATTTGCAAAAGGCTCTCCAAAAACGAGACGTGAATTGGACTCCCCTGTCGGAAACAATATGAGAAGGGACCCCATGTAGGCGGAGAATTTCCCGAATGAAAATGGGAACCAAGGCAGGGGCAGAAGGAAGACCAGGAAGAGGAACAAAATGAGCCATCTTGGAGAATCGATCGATTACCACCCAAATGACTGTATTATTCTCAGACAGTGGGAGATCGGTGATAAAATCCATGGCAATATGGACCCAGGGTTCCTTAGGAATGGGCAAGGGCATGAGGAGACCAGCAGGAGCTTGTGTGGAGGATTTGGACTGAGCACAGACATGACAAGCTTTAACGTAGTCTTTGACGTCTGAGCGGAGATTAGGCCACCAGTAGTGACGACTGATGAGTAGGAAGGATCGGAGGAATCCAGAATGCCCTGCCACCTTGGAATCATGTCCCCAACGAAGGATCTTAGCTCTTAGCTCAGTGGGGACAAAGGTCTTACCAGGCGGAATTTTAGACTTCAGGGTGGTAGAGTGGGCAGCAATGCATGAGAAGGGAATGATCGGCTCAGGTTCAGGGGCGGACTCCTCGTCCAAAGTGTCAAATGACCTAGAGAGCGCATCAGCCCGACCGTTGCAGGAACCAGGTTTGTAGGTAATCGTGAAATTAAAACGGGCAAAGAAGAGACTCCACCTGGCCTGTCTAGGATTCAGACGTTTAGCATTCTGTAGATACTGTAAATTCTTGTGATCGGTAAAGATCGTTATGGAGTGAGGGGAACCCTCCAAGAGATGACGCCACTCCTCTAACGCCAATTTAATTGCGAGAAGTTCCCGATCACCGATGGCATAATTCCTCTCTGCCTGAGAATTTTTTTTGGAGAAGAACGCACATGGTTGGCGTCTCTTCTCAAAGATTTGAAGAAGCACAGCTCCCACCCCCATTGAGGAAGCGTCCACTTCAATAAAAAATGCATTCCCAGGATTTGGTCTCCTCAAGAGGGGGCCAGAAACAAAGGCCTGTTTCAGGTTGTGAAATGCAGAGACAGCTTCGGGAGGCCAGTCTCTGGCATTCACACCCTTCTTGGTCAAAGCGATAATAGGCGCGGCAATGGAAGAGTAATTCCTTATGAACTGCCTATAATAATTAGTGAAGCCAAGAAAGCGCTGTGTGGCCTTGAGGCTAGCAGGAAGAGGCCAGTTGGTGATAGCCAAGACCTTCCCAGGGTCCATACGAAGCCCCGAACATGAGACGAAGCACCCCAAAAACAGGACCTCAGAACATTCAAAGGAACATTTCTCCAGCTTGGCATAGAGATTGTTCTCTCTAAGACGTTGAAGTACAGTGCGGACATGGTTTCTGTGGACGAGCAGATTTTCAGAAAAGATCAGAATGTCATCCAGATAGATGACAACAAACTGGTACAGCAGATCTCTGAAGATTTCATTGACAAAGTTTTGAAACACGGCTGGAGCATTACACAGACCAAAAGGCATCACCATATATTCGTAATGCCCATCTCTAGTGTTGAATGCAGTCTTCCATTCGTCACCCTCCCGTATTCGAATGAGATTGTACGCGCCTCTGAGATCCAACTTGGTGAAAATGGAGGCACCCTTCAACCTATCGAATAGCTCAGATATTAAGGGTAAGGGGTATCGATTTTTAATAGTAACCGCATTTAAACCCCGATAATCGATGCAGGGTCTTAAGGTACCATCCTTTTTGGCAACAAAAAAGAACCCTGCCCCTGCAGGCGATGAGGATTTCCGGATGAAACCTCTCTCCAGATTCTCTGCTACATACTCCGACATGGCCTGGGTCTCTGGGATGGACAGAGGGTAGGTACGACCCCTGGGTAGAGTTGCTCCGGGGACAAGATCAATAGCACAGTCAAAAGACCTGTGGGGAGGATGTTACGCTGCAGTCTGGGACCAGGTCGCGGCCCCTGGAGTTTCCTAGCTCACGCCCCGTAGGATAAGGGGAAGCAGCAGCACACGATAGAGAGAACCGAATAACAAGCCGAAGGTCAGGGGCCACAAGCAGACAAGGATAACGAAGAACGAGCCGAAGGTCAAGGGTCACGAGCAGACAGGGATAGTCGGGGACAAGCCAATAACGTAACAGAGAGACAGACGTAGCACACGGCAGGCAGGAACCCAAACACACAATGCCTAACAAACACGTTGATCAGCAAAGCAGGCTTGCAGTGCACAGGTTAATATAGTGTTCAGTGATAGGGCCTGGGGTGGAGTCAGGCTGGGAGGAGATTATAAAGGAAGCCAGGTGAAGGAGGTCTGGTCTCTAGATGAACACATGAGGAGGAAGGTAAGATGGCAGACAGACATTAATGCATATCCATGACACAGACCTTAACTGTGGTCCGCATGAGGGTCGTCATACAGGGGCTGGCCCTGAGGCCGCGAAAAGGTAAATTGCTCAAGGCCGCGTAGGAGCCCAAAATAGCCGCCTCTAGTGTGACCGCCGGGTTCTGTCTAGGCTGGGAGAACCACCATCTCACCGTAACCAGGACAGCCGCCCAGTAATAAAGCAGGAAGTTAGGGAGCGCCAGTCCCCCCCAGACAAGGACAAATACAAGATCCTCCTCGCCACTCGGGGGGTCTCCCAGCCCAGACAAAAGAGATCAACAAGCTGTCCAACCTCCGGAAGAACGACCTAGGGATGTACTAGGGGGTACTGTGAAAGAAGTACAGGAATTTTGGGAGAAAGACCATCTTCAAAAGGTTGACTCTACCCACCGGCGTCAGAGGGAGGGACCGCCACACCGCGCACTTGGTCACTAGTTGGGCCATGAGTGGTTGTATGTTTTTGCCAACATAATCTCCGATTTTGCCGCTAATCTTGATGCCCAGGTACGTAAATTCATCTACCCATTTGAGGTGCGTTTGTGTCGTGGGCCGCGGGGTCGAGGGACATAGAGGAAACAAGACCGATTTGTCCCAGTTGATACGAATACCGGAGTAGCCCCCAAATTGGTTAATCAGATCTAAAGCTACATGCAGGGATGATGAGGCATCTGCCAGGAATAGCAGGGCATCATCCGCATATAGAGACAGCTTTTCTTCAATTGGGCCTATTTGTAATCCCCGGACCCTCGGCTCAGCTCTCAACAGGATGGCCAGTGGTTCCATAGCAAGGGCAAATAAACCTGGGAAGAGGGGACACCCCTGTCTCGTGCCGCGGCCCAAGGGGAAGACGTCTGATAGGCAGCCGTTGGTCCGAATTCTAGCAGATGGGGAGCTATATAACATGCGTACCCATTTCAGGAAGCCTGGCCTGAACCCGAAGCTGTCGAGCACCCCCCAGAGGTAGCCCCATTCCACAGAGTCGAAGGCCTTCTCTGCGTCAAGTGAGGCCACCACTCCCGTCGACCCCTCGCCAGCCCCATCAACGTGGGTGAGGAGGCGTCTAATGTTGATATCCGTTCCTCTACCTGGCATAAAGCCCGTTTGATCCGAGTGTACCAGGGCAGTAATGACAGAGTTCAGTCTTGTTGCTAATATCTTAGCCAGGATCTTCGCATCTACATTCAGCAACGAGATAGGGCGATATGAGGAACAGAGGGAAGGGTCCTTCCCCGACTTCGGGATCACCACTATGACCGCCTCACCCATGGAAACAGGGAGCTCTCCCTGCTGCGCGGACACCCGGAATAGGGAATGTAGTCTGGGCACTAGTTCGTCTGCATAGTGTTTGTAGAACTCCACAGGAATTCCATCAGGCCCGGGCGTCTTGCCAGATTGCATAGATTTAAGGGCCCGCTGGATCTCCTTCACCGTGATAGGGGCATCGAGCCGCTCTCGGTAGGTCTCCGTAAGGACCGGAATGTCAATGTCCCCCAAATACTTCACCAGGTCCTCATCACCATAATCCACCCTTGACTCATAGAGTGCACGGTAGAAGTCGGCAAAGCACTGATTAATACCCCCCGGAGAGCTTACCAGCTCCCCCGTGGGGTCCGTAATATGGGAGACACCGACCCCTCCCTCCTGCTCCCTGGAAAGCCAAGCCAGCATCCTACCCGACCTCTCCCCCTGTTCAAAAATCCTATGGGATTGTGCCAGTAGCTTTTTTTGGGTAAGTGAGGTACGGATATTAAGGACTTCCCCCGTCAGGAGCTGCAGGTGAGCATAGTGTTGGGGGTCACGGGTCCTAATAAAGGTCTCTTCTGCACTGGCAGCCTCCCTTTCCGCCTTCACTAAGTCTGCGCTGCGCTCCCTACGAACTCTGGCAATTATGGTCTGGTAGTGTCCTCTCGTGGAGGCTTTAAAGGCATCCCATACAGTTCCGGCCCCCGCCGTGCCCTCATTGTCCGCCCAATAACCGGTCAGTTCAGTGTGGAACCGTTCGTCCACGGAGGTGTCCGAGATCCAAAACCTGGACAGTCTCCACAGGCGAACAGGATGGCCCCTAGAGAAATCCAGCGCCAGAAGCAATGGTGCGTGATCTGAGATCCCCCTAGGCAAGATCTTCACATCCGTAACCCTTTGCAGGACCGGTCTGCCCGCATATACCAGATCTATGCGGGAGAACGTCCTGTGGGAGGCCGAGTGGCAGGTGTAAGCCAAGTCCCGAGGGTGCTTCCACCTCCACACGTCCGTCAGCCCATAGGTATCAGCCCAGTCAGCCAACCCAGAGTAGTGTCGACCTCCAGGCGACAGGCGATCCATATTCGGATCGGGAACCAAGTTAAAATCCCCCAAAAACACAGTATTATCAGAGGTGAGCTCGGCCACCCTACTCGTTATGTGGTTCAGCAGCAACAGGGAGGCCGGCGGGGGAAGGTATAGACCCACTATGGTCCAGGTCAGGGAGTGAATCACGGCATGAATTATGACGTATCTACCGTCAGGATCGAGAATCAGGTCCAGGAGCCGAAACGGGAGGGATTTTAGCACTAATATACTGACCCCCCTAGAGAAGCTAGAGTAGGTAGAGTGATAGTGGTGGCCCACCCATGGCTTTTTAAGTGAGAGAAGTCTACTCCCCATGAGGTGGGTTTCCTGTAAGACACAAATATGCGGGTTGTAAGACTTAAGAAATTGGAACACCAGGGAGCGTTTGGTCGGGGAATTCAACCCCCTGGTGTTCCACGACAGGATATTAACCGCTGTCATGGCCCGTCAGATTGGTGGGGGGAATAGGATGATACCGCATGACTCCCGGACCTGACCCCCAGACCCAGGATGTACACATCTGGAAACAGAGCAATGCCGAAGTACCAACTTTTTGAATGTAAAGCAAAAACATAATGGAAACAAAAACAACAAAAAGAAAAAAACAACTCAGAACAAGAAAAAATAGCCCCAGTAGGGCAACATTCCCCGCCCCCCACCCCACCCACCCCCTTGAAACTGAGGAGGGTATCCATCCCAAACGATAACAGCTCGCCGGCTGCAAAGGGGTTCCGTGCAAGAGGCGAACTCTGCCCCCCCGGATAACTTCTGGGGGGGGCCGAGCAACTGTCTGAGCGACTCTCTAAGTGTGAGACCTCCGCTGATTATCCAACAAGCTGTAAGGGACAGGGGTTCAAGAGGATTGAGGCGGACAGGAGCGCGTCCCAGCAGTAAAGTCGATCCTGTGACATGGGAGTATACTTGATATGGTCCCCAGTGTCACACAGGGGGGTAAAAAAAAAACAAAAAGGGAAAAGAAGGCAGTGTTCTCCTGACCATGTCAGGGGCGCTAACTTGGGTTCCCACATCGGCGGGGGCCAGCCGCCACCATCAGAGCTGCACACACCAAGGGGATTAGCCGGGCACAACAAGTGCAACAACAGGTGTGAGAGCTCCGTCCCGGGGGTCAGTTCGCGGGCCACACCGATATTGGCAAATGCAAAACAAGGGTGTTGTCAAATAGTACATACCGTGCGGCTGATCAGCGGTCCCGCGGCAGCGACTCCAACCAGACAGACACCTTCCTGGGATTAGTGAAGAAGCGGGTCGACTCTCCGTCCTGTACTCTCAGACGGGCCGGGAAAAGGATGCTGTAACGGATGTTGCGCGCCCTCAGGGTCGCCTTGATCTGATCAAATGACTTCCTGAGCTTCTGTGTTTCCACCGAGTAGTCGGGGAAGATCATCAGCTTGACGTTCTGGAATCGCAGGTCGCCCACTAGCCTGGAGGCACGGAGAACCTCGTCCCGATCCCGGAAGTTGAGCAGGCGGAGAATGAAGGTTCGCGGCGGGGTTCCGGGAGGTCCCGGCTTAGGAGGGATGCGGTGCGCCCTTTCCACCACATATTGGGGTGACAGGCGAGCCTCGGGGAGGAGGGTACGCAACATACCCTCTATGAAGCCTATAGGGTCACTCCCCTCTATCCCCTCGGGTAGTCCGACAATGCGGAGGTTGTTGCGCCGGTTTCGGTTTTCGGCATCTTCGGCTCTGTATTCAAGGGCTTTAACTTTGGTTTGGAGAGTGCGGAGTGCCGCGCCCTGTTCTGCGACCACATCTTCAGCGTTGCTAACTCTCTGCTCAGTCTCCGCCACCCTGGTTCGAAGCTTGTCCATGTCCTGGCGGATAAGGCCCACATCCATCTGGACGGCCTCTAGTTTTGTGGTCAAGGTGGACTGGCACGTGGCGATGGCCGCCATGACTTCCGCCGGCCAGGGCGGTCGGGCTTCAGCCGAGTCCATGGGGCCTACCTGTGAGGCCTTGTGGGAGCTCCGGGTGGCACGGCTCCGCACCTGGAGATCAACGGGCGTTGGAGGGGGGTCCGGCAGCGTTGGAAAAGCTAATTTTTTGCCCCCTTTGTTGGACCGTGCACCCGAGCTCCGGCGCCGCATTCAGGGCGCGCACCGTGCCCCCCCGCGTTTCCCCCGGAGATTCACAAGAGGAGAAGGGGGGGAGGGAGGGTTCCAGTCCAGCCAGGGACCGCCAGGAGAGGCCCCGGCTTCGGCCTAGCAGGTTGAGCGGGCCTGGATGTAGGATTGCCGGATGGATGGATACGTTGCTCAGTGATCGGTGTGTCCTCCTCCGTCCAGCCGCCCACCGCCCTCACCGGCTCACCTGTCTCATGTGCAGGGGGCCGCAGCGAAGCTCCGACGGTCCTCAGGAAAGACCGCGGCCGCGGCCTAGCAGTGCGAGTGGGCCCGGATGGATTGATCAGCAGCTGGTGTGTCTCCACTACCTCCGTCGCCCACAGCCCGCAGCAGTGCACCTCACCCAAGTGCAGGGGGGCGCCGCATAGCTCCGCCCCGATCCGGACCTCCGATCGCCGTCAGGAAAGACCGCGGCTGCGGCCTAGTAACACGCGGGGCCTCCGGATCTCACCAGTGGAGGGGTTAGCAGCTGCCAGGGGGATTGCCTCGCTCCCCGCTCTATTGCGCCCCACTCCCCTGGTCAGCTGGGGTGAATGAACCGCCGTCAGGTAGCCTAGGATCCAGGAAAGATGCAGGAAGCAGCGGAGCTCTCAGAACAAGCAGCCGCTCACAGCGCCATCTTGGCCACGCCCCCACACTGCACTACTTTAGCTGACAATTGTGCTGTCATGCAACGCTGTACCCAAACGAAGTTTGTCATTTTTTCACACAAATAGAGCTTTCTTTTGGTGGTATTTGATAACCACTGTTTTTTTTTTTTTTTTTATATAAATGAAAAAAAAGATTTAAAATTTTGAAAAAAACAACAAAACCACAGAGCGCTTTTCTGTCATTCGCTCAGCAGGTTCCGGTCATAAATCATGATCGGCTTGTGATCCATCGCAGCCGGGTCAGCCTGTAGTCATACATCTACAGTGAGTGGCCCAGAAGTGGTTAAGCACTTTTTGTGAACATATACAAGCATTTTGGAAAGGTATTACAAGAGTATTATGTGTGTATTCAAGCTTCTGCCATTTTTGTTTTAGCCAATGGAAAGCACTGGAGGGAGGAGACCAGTTCTTTTAATGGGTGAAATACACCTGAATAAATTCCTGAAATGCCAGCCATTTTCACTGAAGTCTATGGGGCCAAAAACACTAAACACTGCCTCAAAAGTAACTCTATAGCTTTCGGAGCTTCAGGTGTCATGCTATTTTGAGAGGTTTCAAGTGGGTGAGCCATTCGTGCATGCTGATTCGAGGTCACTGCAATAATATAAATTGAAGATTGTATCTGAGATGGAGGAGAAGGCAGTAAAGAATATCATCAAGGTGTTAAAGAATAGAAATGCACTAAGACCTATTTATCTATATAGGTCAGTGGAGCTGAAGTGAGTGCATGTAGTGAATAGTAGCGGGCCTCACCTGGGGGATAGATAACAGTGGATGTTGCAGTTTAGCCACATGCATGGAGGTGTTGTTTTGAGACTATAATTAATGCAAAATTGATTATATGGACCTTTAAAATAGTTGTATAGCCTTAAGGTTTTTCACCTTAATGCATGCATTAAGTCGTGGTGTCAATAGACGCAGCAATGGGACTCAGGAGCGAGCTTTCCGTGTGGGCACCCAGATGAAGAGGTAGGGCCTGGAATGCCGGTGGTGGACACCAGAAGAAGAGGATCGGGGCTGCTCTGTGCAAAAGCATTGCACAGAGCAGGTAAGTTTAGACATAGTTGTTATTTTAATACAAAAAAAAAAGCTTTACAACCACTTAAAGGGTTCTAAACCCCGGGAGGTAGAGGAGGCATTAGGATCATGTGACTGCTGTGATTGGCTGTCACAGCGGTCACATGATCTGAAAGCTACTGATCGCAAGTATGCATCGGGAGCTTTCCGGTAATCGCTGGCTACCCGGGAGCGTGGAGGGAGTGAGCTCTCAGTACGGTAAGTGGTTTACGCAGGGCCTCATACATGCGGCCCCTTGGTGTGAAGGCCAAACTGTGTATTTTCTCTTTCGTCCATGGACGGACACAGCTCCTTTATTCTTGACCTTAGGGACGTCCCCAAGCGGTGTCAAAAAAACGAGGGGTGGGAACAGCAAGCAAACAAACTTCCACCCAAAACAACCAGAGCTCCTCAACGGAGGAGTTGCAACCTTAAACGGCCGCCTGCAAAACTTTGCGGCTGAAGCAAGCATCCGCAGGTGCATGCACACCAACCTTGTAAAACTTAGTGAAAGTGTGAAAGGGCGACCAGGTCGCCGCCTTACACACCTGGGAGACAGACGCTTGACGTCGGAAAGCCCAGGAGGCACCTATTGCCCTGGTTGAACGCGCCGTGACAGAAAAGGGAGGCGCCCGCCCTTTTAGGGGATAAGCCTGAATCACGAACTGTCTGATCCACGAGAAATGGTGGCCGACGAGACCGCCAGGCCCTTCTTCGGACCAGTTACCGACAAAAACAGTGAGTCTGACCTTCGAAATGGAGCCGTAGCAGACAGATACACCCGCAGAGCTCGGACCACGTCCAAGGAATGAAAAGCAACCTCTTTAGGGCACAACGGTCGAGGACACAAGGATGGAAGCACAATGTCCTCATTTCGATGAAAAGCCAAAACAACCTTCGGAAGAAACGAAGACTGCGGGCGTAACACCACTTTATCCTTGTGGAGGATCAAGTAGGGAGACTTGCAAGACAAGGCCGCCAACTCAGAAACCCTCCTGACTGATGTAATAGCCACCAGAAAGGTAACTTTCTGACAGAGTGTCAAAAGGGGAATCTCTCTGATGTTCTCAAACAGAGGTTTCTGAAGTACCGAGAGCACCAGATTGAAATCCCACGGAGGCAGTGGTGGTCGAACCGGAGGGGCCACATGTCGAACCCCTTGCACAATTGTACTCACCAGTGAATGAGCCGCCAAGGGTCTCTGAAAGAAGACAGCCAAGGCTGATATCTGCCCCTTAATGGTGCTTAAGGCAAGCTTTTGATCCACTACACGCTGTAAAAACAGCAGGATCCTGGAAACCGAATACGTCCATGGACGCCACTCCATCTCCTCACACATAGAGATGTAGGCCTTCTACGTCCAATCTTCAGAGAAAAGGAGAGCTGTGGGACTTTGAGTGAGGCAACTGCCATGTCAGATATAAACAGAAACATAAAATTTACAGTACATGATTTATTGTTACATTGTATCAAATAGGTAGTCACATGACTTACACTAAATATGCTGCTATATAGCATGCAATACAAATAGGAATTCAACATAATAACTGTACATAGTAAGATAGATGGGTTAAAAAACATTGTAGGGACAGATAACTTAGGGCATCTAGTGGCACTCAACGCATTTCCTGGCATTACAGCCATTCATCAGGAGTGTTGTAACATAATATACTGGAAAGGAAAGGGACAAGGATTAATGATGATACCCTTAGAATAAGGGAGGACAGAGAGACTGTGTCCCAACAAGGTGGGGACAATCTGAGATACTCACTTCACAGCCCCAAGGCCAGGCCCGATGTCCGCCAGGGAAGATGGGGGTGACAGGCATGATGTCTCCCCCGGGGGTTGAGACGGGGGAACCCTCCAAGGACAAAGAACAGCGCCCAGAGCATAACACGGTGGTCACAGCCTGATCCAATGGACTATGTGTGCACAAAAAGTGCATAGTGTTCCTAAAAAATATGTATCAAAAAGGGGAAGATTAATTGAATGTGTAAAGGTCCCCACAAGGGGACTACATGAGGGGGTGTATGTGTAATAAAACCAATTAAGGGGGAAAAAAGAAAGCATACCAAAAAAGGATTGCTGAGCTCCCAACGAAGGTAACCTATGTGTGGATTCAGTGTGTGCAGTCCTTGTGATTGAGTCAAGCAAATGAACCATCGGCTGCTCCAAGGCTACTATATACTCCCATTCCAAGGGAGGGGCCCCATCAACGTCATGCCTGGTTGGCCATACTGCACAAGAGAGGTGGGGAGGGGATTCACCTCAGCCCGAAGAGTCTGCAATTTTTCCAAAGGGAGAAAAACTCTCTCCCCTGAGTCCAGAATCAAGCCCAGGTATTCCAGGCGCTGAGTCGCCACCAACACCGACTTCTGGAGGTTCAGTACCCAACCAAACTCTCGAAGGGTCTGACTGGCTATAGCAACATCCTCCTCTAATTCGGAGTCTGAAGCATCTCTCAGAAGAAGGTCGTCCAGGTAGCCCACAATAGTGATTCCTCGCTGTCTCAGCAAAGCCAGAATCGGGGCGAGCACCTTGGTGAAAACCCATGGTGCCGACACAGGCCAAAAGGGAGAGCTAAAAATTGGTAGTGATCGTCCCAGACTGCGAAGCGCAGAAATCTTTGATGCCTGACGTATATGTGGACATGTAAGTATGCGTCCTTGATGTCCAAGGATGCCAGAAAATCTCCCAGGTGGAGTGCAGCGACCACAGAGCGAACTGATTCCATCCTGAACCTTTGCACTTTTACAAAGGTGTTGAGGGCCTTGAGATCCAGGATTGGACGGACCCCATCCTTCTTTGGGACTACAAACAGATTGGAGTAAAATCCCTGAAACCTTTCCGGCAGCGGCACAGGCACTATTACCCCGCGCATCAGCAGGTCCTGTACTGCCCTAAACAGGGCGTTCCGACGAGCCGGAAGAAGATGAAGGTTGGAGGGAAAAAATCTGTTTGGTGGAGAAGAAAGAAACTCTATCTGGTACCCCAATGAAACCACTTTGCAAACCCACTGGTTGGAAAGCAGAGAGGCCCACCGACCTGCAAACTCGCAAGAGAGTGGGGCGGGGGCAAACCTTCATGCTGTCGCAGATTTGTTCACAGGCTTGTTTGGCTAGCAAAACCAGGGACGCTTTTGTCCCTCAGCTGGCCCCTTGTCGGCCTGGAAACGCTTACCTGCGGGCCCGGGCTGACTAAAAAAACACTTCTGAACGGAAAAGGAGGGCCTGGCCTACGGTGTGGCTCCTTACCTTTTCTGGATTGTGGGAGCAGCGTGCTCTTACCCGCAGTAACATTCTTAATAATGTCACCCAGCGAGGCTCCAAATAGCCTCTCTCCCTGAAAGGGCAAATCCGCCAGAGCCTTCTTGGAAGTCTGGTCCGCGGACCAGCATTTTAGCCAAAACAGGCAACATAGCACCACAGCAGATAGCAGATACCGAGGCTCTGGAAAGCAAGGGAGCTGTATCTAAGGCCGCATCGCAGACATATTTAAGGCCATGCACCAACTGATCGGCCAGTTCCAAGCAGACCGGGGAAGCCTGTTGCTCTATCAACTCGTGGTGCAACAATTTTGCCCATTCTGTAAGTGTCTCTGACACCAGGGCCGTGGCCAACACTGGCCGCAATGCTGACCCCACCACCGTGAACATGGACTGGGCCACCGCCTTGGCCCTCCTGTCTGCAAGGTCCTTAAAGGCAGGGGTCCCCTCTACCGAAATCGTGGTTACCTTGTTTAACCTGGATACCTGGGGGTCCACAATCGGGGGAGATGTCCATTTTTTCAGGAGACTCTCCTCAAAGGGGTAACGGGCTGACATGCGTTTTGGGACCGAAAAGGCCCGCTGCAGTTGTTCCCATTCTTTGTATATAAACTTATCAAAATAAATTAGGTAGGGAAACACTTTAGCAGTGTGGGCCAGCTTGTGGGACCCAAAAGGGACCAACACCTCAGTAGATGCCCCCGCCGTATCCTCCAATTTTAGGGTCTCCCGCACTGCGGTGATAAGTGCTCCAACAAGCGCCTTTTCCTGTGCTGACCCGGACACGGAGTCTTCCTCACTGTTCGAATGGTCCTGGTCCACATTCTCTGACATGTCAGAACAGGGGCCGTGTGCCACAGCCAGGCCCGAGTCTGAATCAGAGCTTTCCCCAGAAGATGGTGGGGGGAGGGGGCATTTTTTACCCCCCTTGCGCCCGCACACCGCTTCCACCCTGGCAACAAAGGACTCCAGGACCGCCGATAAAGCGTCCATAGGCACCGCAGGTGCAGGGGCACCGGTTGCCATCACATGGATGTCTGAGGAAGAAGCACCAGCTTCTGACGCCATGCTGACCCACACTCGCCTGACAGCCACTTAGGGACTAAAGGCAAGATACACAAAAGGTCCACCCTCCTAGCTGCTACAGACCGAGGGACCCCCCAGAGGACTCACCACCCTAACCCAGGTACTGCACATCGCTGCGGTCCACTCTCTCTCCTGCACTGCCTGTGCCTGAGGTGTTCTCCTGCGTCTGAGGTGTTCTGTGCTGTTCGCACCATTCAGAAAGACATTCCCAGCACTAGAGGCCAAAACTAAGCTGGGGCTACAAGAAAATGGCCGCCGGCCGCCTCAGGAAAAAGAGCGCAAGCTACAAGAAAATGTCTGCCGGCTGCTTCAGCATTAAAACTAGCGCGGCTACAAGAAAATGGCGCCGGGCTCCCGCCAAAATGGCCGCCGGACGTTTCTGAGGTAAGAAAAAAAGGCCGCAAACACGCTGGGCCTCCGAGCGGAGGCCCCCACATGGCAGACCAAACAACACCCCACAATGGAGAGCGGACCCTGGACACCCAGCGCAGCCCCCAGCTAAGACCCGGAGCCCTCCCGCTGAGGACCCCTGGTCAGGTACACAGCAGGCCCAGCCACCACAGATGCATCGGGAGGGACAGGAAGAAAAGAAAGGGAGAGTGAGAGACCCCTTAGTCGACCTCCCCAGGAATGCCCAGCTGTTCCATCCTGCCGAAACAGGTGAAACCCTACTTACCTGTCCTGCAGGGACTGCTGGACGCATTCCGGACAGACCCATCACCCGAGCAGTATGGAGTGGCTGTCGGCCACGGCCCACTGTGACTCGGACAGCAGTAGCCCGGTCATATATGTGTCCCGGAGCATATAGCTCACCGGCCATCCCTGGAGCAAACTGGGCTTGTCGTGGCCGACCCAGCGCGTAAGTAAAGGTCTGCTCACGCTCGATGGTTGGACTGGGGAGACTACAAGGATCTATATTATCCAGCCTGTCACTCAGCTGGCAGTTGATAGTAGATCTCAGGATCAAATAAAAAAAGTAGAAAAAAGCAAAAAATCTCCAGGACTCATGGTCCCAACCGGTGGGCCAGGTCCTTCTCCTATGCTAGGCAGAAAAAAAACTGAGCTGCTGAGTGCAGGTGAGGGGTTGTAGCCAGAGGGACCGCCCCCAGACCGGCGATACTGTTCAGCTTTGCTGTGTTACATGTTTTACATGTCTGCCTAGTCCTCTCCTGATAGACGGCAAATAAACCTAAGGTCAAGAATAAAGGAGTTGTGTCCGTCCATGGACGAAAGAGAAATAAAGCTTTCATTACATATGGGTTTGCACACACTGAAAATATACAGAGAGCTAACACTTTGTCCGAGTCAACCTTAAAGAAGAACTTCAATAAAATAGTGGGGGACTGCATAGCAACCAGCAACTGTTAAAACAATGAACACTTTGGTGAGAAGTATATAATGTACAGTATAGTGTATATAGTGCATCAATGTGTAAAGCACAGTATAATGTATAGTGCAGGAGTCTGTAAGGCTCAGTGCTGCAGTCAGTGTTGGATTAAAGATACATAATGCAGAGTGCGGGGGCCAGGGTTTGTAATGCAATGAGTTCAAGAATCAGGAGTATGTAAACACACAGGGTGCTGTAGTCAGTGCTGGGTTTAGGAGTACATGATACACAGAGATGGCTACATGTCACGACTGCCCCCTCTTTGGCAACCAGCATCTCTTTAATTTGGGAGAGATATGTGCGGGGGGCACTCTGGGAGGGGAGAGGACTTGTTTTAGAAGGTAGGGTGGGGGATTGGTTATGTGCTGGGGGGCACTTCTGAAGGGGAGAGGAATTGCTTGAAAGTGGGATGGGGGGTCAGCTATGTGCAGGGGGGCACTTTGGGGGGGGCAAAGTGCCCCCCCAGCACAAGTCCTTTCCCCTGTCAAAGTGCCCTCCAGCACATATCCTCTTACCCCCAACCTCCTCCATTATTCCTCCAAATGTACACCCTTGTTACTTGCCCCCCCCTCTCCACCCCCTTCCTGGTCATTGGGTCTCCCTCCCCTATAAGTATCCATCCATGTTAAACTTACTGAAGATCTCAGATCAACAGCAAGGCTCATGCAGAGTGGTATTCCTACTCCCTAGCTCCTACTTATGACTGTACATATGAGAATGTCAGAGCCAAGGAGGAGAAAGCAGCTTCAGTCTGCTCTGCAGTATGTTGTCCACTCAGCCAGTGGGGAGAGAAGCCGGCTGCCATAGAGGGGCAGATAGTGGCATGTGGAACCCCAGACACCCCGCAAGAGATGCATGGCAGGGGTTCCAAATGCCAGGCTAGCTACTGGAGCCCAGTGCTTGAACTTCCATTCTATATGTCTTACTATGACAGAAGGAAAATGATCCTCCAATAGAAACTTTCTAATCCACCCTCATATAATGATTGGTTCTTAGCTATTAGAACTGTGCTTCCCCTGTGCCAACTGACACATATGAGTAGAGGCTGCCCTGCCAAATATAGTAAAACCTGGTCTGCATGGTAAGATTCTGTTTGATCCCCTCTCTCATGTGCCTTGCATTCTTCTGCACTGTGATGGTGTACACTGAAACTTCATTGTTTCTCAATTTTTTTCTCGGAACTCTGATCTCTGTGGGGTTTATGCAAATTTTATCTTTTATTTATATAGTACTCATGCACGATACTTGAACTGTGGTAACATTTTTGATACCCAATGCGGTGTTTTAATAAACATTTTTACTTTTACAAAAGTACATGGGCTGATTAGTTAGCACATTAGCAGTATTATATGTAATCCAGAATTGGTTAATGGCCATTTAAGAAAAAATGAAACTTCACAGTAGTGGGTGGGCCACACATTGACCACAACGGTCTATAACTGTTATCATCTGTCAATCCATGATCATCTCAGAATGCCTGGGTTAAAACTTTACAAAGATATGAACATAAGGCTGCCTAAAGCAAATATAGAATTGTTTCTATTAATTGCATTACATTATTATTTTATATATTATGTAATCACAAAATACATTAATTTATAAACTTTGGTGGCTGACCTTCAGAATGAAGTTGAAATATGTCTTCTGTTTTGCTACAAATATCTCTTCGGAGTGTATTCCAGTCTAAAACAATGGCACCCATTTCATTTTTAATAGCTTGCTGTTCTGACTGAAGACATCTCAACAAAATCAAGGTCTTCTTTAAGTTTTCTTCTTGTTTAGCTGCCTTCTCCCTGTAAAGAATATGCAAGAACTTAAAACTAAACTCTCTATAAACTGTCTCTATATTTATAGCTGCCACTTTGCATGTGGATGTTTTGTAATGATGCACTGTACCATATAGTAAAGTTAGGCAGGCCATACACGATACAAATTTATTTCCTGCATTGTCTTCTACCGGCAGCCAGGGAAAGCTGTCCCCGCTGGGAGAAGACAGTGATTATTGCTAGCGGCTATAACAGCCGCTAGCAATAATCGTAAGAGAACCTGGCAGGCTGGTTGTACCCAAGTTGATCGATCAACTTGGTACATTCGGCCTGCCCATTAATGGTTCAAATCTCGGCCAGTTCCTGCTGAACCGGCCGAGATTCAAACCGTGTATGGCCGGCCTTACTCAATCCTCAATATAACATTCAAATCCATCAATTCCATTCATGTTAAAATGAATTTGTTAAAACCACAAGTACTTTCTTTACTACTTTTGCTTTTTACTGTTTTTTTGAGGTCTGATGAAAGGTTTAGTGTAGTATAATAGTTTGTGGTATATGAATAGCACATTTTTGTAGAGGTCTACACATCAGACGAATTAGGTGGAAAACTGAGGAGGAAAGAGGGACAGTTGGATTTCATTCCAAAGGAGACATAGTACCTGCAAATTAAGTAAAGTTGGGATCTATGTACTAGAGCTATACGAGGATGAAAATCTGATGCCCTGGACAGGGCGGCTTTGTTCCCTGAATGCACCTCAAGGCTTCATATTCAATTTTCATTCATTATGTAATAATGAGCCCTTTTTTGTTATACTCCTGTTGCAATTATGTTTCTATTTTTACCGCAGTCAGCATTGTTCTTGTTGAGACACGACCAAAAAACACTACAGCGCTGACACTGTGCCCATCCTATAGTGATAAAATGTCATATACCAGGTCAAAAAATAAGTATTGAAAGATACTTATTCCCGGAGGTATAGGAATAAAAATGTAAATTGGTAGAAAATGGCTGACACTGTGGTGCTAGCCAGGCTGTTTTCATATGTAGGCTGGAAATCCACAATCTGTAAAATAGGAAGGGAATGGAAGAAAGCGCCAAGCCGGCATGGTTTAGCACAATTTATTAAGTAAAATACCATATAAAACAAATGGAACTCACAAGCGGGTGAGGGGGAGAGAGAGGATGACAGTCCGCAGTGGGTTGTAATGAACTGGGAGCTGTGTGGTTGTCCTTGGTGGAGAAGAAAGCTGGCTGTGGTGGGGAGCAAGATGAGTCTGGAGTCCGTGCAGGGAGACCAGCGTCAGGCTGCCCTGTGTAGCCGTGATGGTATAGCCAGAAATTGGATGTCCACCCAAAGACGATGTGTCCAGCTAGGAGTAGTGAGAGGAGCGGTCAGTCCAACCACTGTGTAAGCCAATCAGGACGCGTTTCGGAAGCTTAACCACACCTCCTAAATAACTAGGCTGATGAAGGAGGCGTGGTTAAGCTTCCGAAATGCGTCCCGATTGGCTCACACAGTGGTTGGACTGACAATTCCTCTCACTACTCCTAGCTGGACACATCGTCTTTGGGCGGACATCCGATTTCTAGATATATCATCACGGCCACAGAGGGCAGCCTCACACCGGTCTCCCTGCATGGACTACAGACTCATCTTGCTCCCCACCACAGGCGGCTTTCTTCTCCACCAAGGACTACCACACAGCTCCCAGTTCATTACAATTCACTGTGCACTGTCATCCTATCTCTCCCCCTCACCCGCTTGTGAGTTCCATTTGTTTTATATGGTATTTTACTTAGCATTGTTCTTGTTACTGATCTTTGTTCAGGATCACTAGTATACACATAAAAGGCCATCCTGTTTTATACTTTATATAGTATATTTATTTAATACGGATTAAAAACAAAATGTACCTGTTGCTTGAACCGAAGATATTTAAAAGAGAAGTATGGGTTTTTATTTTATTTTAGATTCATACTTACCTAGGTGGATGCAGCATCAGACCAATGCTGCATCTGTCCCCCGCTGTCGCTGCACTGAGAACCGAGCCATCGAACACCGCCAATGGCTCGGGTTCTCACAGATCCCTGACATGCTGCGACTGTCATCAGTCATAGCAGCCGGCGGATCCAGACTTGTGAAGTCGGGATGACACACTGCCTCGACTGATAGCAGTGACGTCAGCGGAGAGCAGACTTCAGACCGCTCTCCGCTGAAAACAGGTCACAGGAGTGCAAAACGAATTGCACTCCTGTGACCCATAGGAGAAGCCCAGCCTAAAAAGCTCAGGCTGGACTTCTCCTTTTAAGACATACTTAGGCTCATTTACCAAAAGTTAAGAGGCTTTTCCCTTTGTGAGAGAAGTTGCACTTTGCAAAGGAATGCTTCCCCAGAGTTTAGTGAATGTGGTGAAGCTCTGCTGACTTCTATCCTCCACTTCAAAGTGAACAGCCTGTTTGACTTTAGTAAATCAACCCCATAGAGATGAATACTCCTCTATTAAACAGCTACCACTCCAGGCTGATTAATGTTCAATAAACAGAAAAACCTTTGCAAGCTTATTACAGTGTGCTATATTTTCCACTAACCATTGTATTGGATTTGAAGATAATAATATTAAAAAAGGAGACAATTTTTTGTGAAAAATGGAAAAGCCATTTAATAAGTGCAACATCTCTAGCAGTGGGTGTTGGATCCTGTTTTAGGCCCCTTTCACATGGGACGGATCCGCTCAGCAGACTTTGCTAGCTCAGCAGGGGATCGCTCCGTTGATCCCTGCTGAGCAGGTGGATGACAGGTCCGTCTCTGCTCACTGTGCAGGGACGGTTCTGTCAGAGCCCCGCTGTTCTCTATGTGAAGATCAGATGAAAATGGACAGCATGTCCGTTTTCATCCGATCCCATCCGAACCGCTGGACGGATGACGAACGCATCAGCATCCATCTGTTTTCAGCGGATCTTGTTGGATCGGATGGCAGGCCAGTGTCAGCAGACACATCGCCGCTGACATCTGCCTGCCCAAGCAAGTCAATGAGTGATCCGCTCAGATCCGCCTGAAAAATGGACAGGCGGATTCTTTGTGGGCCGATCATGTGAAAGGGGCCTCAACGCAACAATGGCACTCAGAATTTGTTACAATATCTAGCTAAAATCTATATTACACTGTTCCAGCTTCAGGAACATGGGAACATGAAGGGTAAATTAAAGCACACCTAAGCTCACAATTTATCATCTATTGATATAGTGGCTTTTGGTTGTGTATGTGAACCTGCTTCCTGCAAAAGAAGTCTTTTAAAACGTATCTGTCTTATTGCCTGTGTTCTACTGTGTAAATTACTTATCTTTTTTTGTTCTTCTCCCCTTACAGCCATACTTAACTCCATCCAGTGGCCACGACCAGCATCAATGTCTACTTACCCTAGTAAAATCTCTTTTGTGCTGGGCACTTCTGAGCAGTAGGTCCCCATTGACTTCTATGGGATCATCTCCCAACAGTCTTTTGCCTTAGTAGATTGCATCATAATAGTCTAGCGGTATCTACTGCACAGGTGAGGTGGACCCTTGGCCACCTCATAAGAGGCAGGAGAGCAGGGTATTTTTATGTTGAGGTGGTGGTGGGGGAACTAAAATTATAAGTGAACTGTTTGAAAATGTATAATTAGGGCACCCTTAAATACAATGTACAGTCAGGTCCGTAAATATTGGGACATCGACAGAATTCTAATCTTTTTGGCTCTATACACCACCACAATGGATTTGAAATGAAACAAACAAGATGTGCTTTAACTGCAGACTTTCAGCTTTAATTTGAGGGTATTTACATCCAAATCAGGTGAACGGTTAAGGAATTACAACAGTTTGTATATGTGCCTCCCTCTTTTTAAGGGACCAAAAGTAATGGGACAATTGGCTGCTCAGATGTTCCATGGCTAGGTGTGTGTTATTCCCTTATTATCCCATTTACAATGAGCAGATAAAAGGTCCAGAGTTCATTTCAAGTGTGCTATTTGCATTTGGAATCTGTTTCTGTCAACTCTCAATATGAGATCCAAAGAGCTGTCACTATCAGTGAAGCAAACCATCATTAGGCAGAAAAAAACAAAACAAACCCATCAGAGAGATAGCAAAAACATTAGGTGTGGCCAAATCAACTGTTTGGAACATCCTTAAAAAGAAAGAACGCACCGATGAGCTCAGCAACACAGACCCGGAAGACCACAGAAAACAACTGTGGTGGATGACCGAAGAATTCTTTCCCTGGTGAAGAAAACACCCTTCACAACAGTTGGCCATATCAATAACACAGGAGGTAGGTGTATGTGTGTCAAAGTCAACAATCAAGAGAAGACTTCACCAGAGTGAATCCAGAGGGTTCACCACAAGATGTAAACCATTGGTGAGCCTCAAAAACAGGAAGGCCAGATTAGAGTTTGCCAAACAACATCTAAAAAAGCCTTCACAGTTCTGGAACAACATCCTATGGACAGATGAGACCAAGATCAACTTGTACCAGAGTGATGGGAAGGGAAGAGTATGGAGAAGGAAAGGAACTGCTCATGATCCAAAGCATACCACCTCATCAGTGAAGCATGGTGGTGGTAGTGTCATGGCGTGGGCATGTATGGCTGCCAATGGAACTGGTTCTCTTTTATTTATTGATGATGTGACTGCTGACAAAAGCAGCAGGATGAATTCTGAAATGTTTCGGGCAATATTATCTGCTCATATTCAGCCAAATGCTTCAGAACTCATTGGACGGCGCTTCACAGTGCAGATGGACAATTACCCGAAGCATACTGCGAAAGCAACCAAAGAGTTTTTGAAGGGAAAGAAGTGGAATGTTATGCAATGGTCAAGTCAATCACCTGACCTGAATCCGAATGAGCATGCATTTCACTTGCTGAAGACAAAACTGTAACGAAAATGCCCCAAGAACAAGCAGGAACTGAAGACAGTTGCAGTAGAGGCCTGGCAGAGCATCACCCACATCTCTTATTTCCAGATAGCTCTATAAGTCGATCAAATCTGGCTGGAGGGATGCGGGTAGATTTCAATAAAATAGCACTGTCAATGAGTTGGATCACTTGGTTAGGATACTTATGCCAACTCATATCTACCTCTGATAGTGATATGCCTTGGTTCTTAGAAAAACTATCAGCAAAGTGCAGATGGGTGTGCTTGTTTCGGCAGCACATATACTAAAATTGGAACGATACAGAGAAGATTAGCATGGCCCCTGCGCAAGGATGGCACGCAAATTCGTGAAGTGTTCCATATTTTTTTCCCATTACCACTGCTTTTAAGTACTTGGGGGTTCAGATCACAGCTAGGCCACAGGATTTTATCCATCTTAATATCTCCCCCCTGTTACTAAGGTTTAGGGATAAAGTCAAAACCTGGAAGGCTCTTCTCCTATCTGTGGCTGGCAGGGTGAATCTTATAAAGATGATACTCATGCCACAGCTACTGTATTTCCTTCATAATACTCCTATGGTTATCCCCCTCAAGACATTTTGTACGGTAAATAGTATCTTTCGCAGCCTCATATGGAGGGATAAGCTCCCTAGGATCAGATTGGAACATTTGCAGCGGCCCAAGGACTGCGGGGGCTTGGCGTTACCAAACCCTTGGCTGTATTACTTAGCTTCCCAGCTACAGCACCTTATAGGCATGTTTCCATTAGAGGCAGAGAGAGCGCCCACCTTGCAAACCTCGGCTCATAAACTGCTGCTGTTTACTGTGTGCAGAGATCCGGTTCCTGTGGCGTTGGAGGCTCAGGCCTTCGCTAAACCACATAAAAAGTTTCCAACTTATAGCTTAATTCAGAAGGTATGGAACAAGGTTAAATACATTCAGAATGCAGATGGCTATACAGAATATAGCCCTATATGGCAAAATGATACATATACTGAATTGGCCAAACTGCAGTCTGGGGCCAGATGGAAGCAGTATGGGATTACGCATCTTAGGCACATATTCTGTAATGGAGTATTGCGCCCTTTTAGTGACCTAAGGGAATCTTACGGTCTCCCGCAATCAATGTACTTTTGTTATTTACAATTGCTCCATGCGGTGGCGGCACAGGGTCGCTCCTCGGAGTGGCACTTGTCGCCAACCCCGGTGTTTAGGCTTCTTGGGGATGCTGGGTCGTCAAAGGGCTTTATCTCACAATGCTATGCCATACTGTTACAGTCCGTGATGAGGCAGCATCCTCTGAAGATAAGGGAGAAGTGGGAGGCAGATGTTGGACAGCTGGATGGTGAGCAGTGGGAGGAAATTTTCCAGGCTGTGGGTAGGTGTTCACTGAATATATCCCATAGGCTTACCCAGTTGTACATATTGTTACGCACTTATTTCACACCTCACAGATTACATTTGATGAATCCACAGCTTGACCCCATATGTACACGATGCAAAAGGGACCACGGAGATCTAGTCCATATGTTGTGGAGATGTCCCAAACTCCACATGTACTGGGCGGGGGTGGTGTCTACCATTAATTCAGTGTTTGGCGTGTCTCTTCCACAGGACCCGAGAGCTTGTCTCTTGGGTGCTTTGGAGGAATACGAATGGGACGAGGACTGTAGAGAAGCCGTTCATAGGACTCTGTTTCAGGCGAGGAAGCTCATCATGATACACTGGAAAGCGGAGGACCCGCCGACCTTGAAGGAATGGGTTAATAATATTGGGATAGTGTTGAGGATGGAGAAGATGACTTATCAGCATAGGGGTAGTGCTCAAAAATTCGAGAAGCTATGGGCAAAATGGCTAGATGTACCGGGCTTGGCCCCGGTGGATCTGGTGGCTGATAGATTGCTAGGCATCAATATAGGTTGAGAGATGTTTTAACAATTGGGAGAGAGGGTATGTTGATTTGAGGACCGGCTGGCTCCTAGTTCGGATTTGTTTTGAAATGCATGTTTGTAATGACTTCTTACCCCGCTATGTTAAGGGGTGTCTGTATGCTCTGTACCTCTGCAAATTAATAATAAAACTTTGTTGGATATAAAAAAAAAAAAGTGCAGATGGGTGCAGTCTTCTAGCGAATCGCTGCCCGCTGCATAATCTTAATATTAAAACAATGAATGGGAAGTCATTCTTCATCAAAAAAGTTTTGCATAAAAATGTATTAATCCTTCTGGTACATAGACTGCTAAACTTGTGCCTTTAAACACATTTCACTCTATCAAGAGTTTAATTAAAAAGAAGGTGAAGCAGCCTATGTAAGGGAGAATTAATATATTTTATACAAGGATTTTATGATAGAGAGCTATTTTGTGCATTGCTCTAATGTTAAGCCTAACAATTCACTAGGTTCACTTTGGCAAACTCCACATCAAAACAACATACTGTATGTAATATACTAAGATATGTGCTTGTTTCTTTGGTTTTGAAAAGGTTAAACCCATTTACCAATATAAACACATTTTACACACAGGTCAGTATAAGAGACAGCAGTAGAAAAAATGTGCTCATGTGGTAGGCATCCAGGCGTAAAATATATCATGTGGTCACCAGATGAAATCATTTGCTCCATCCTGGGCTTTTTTTTTTACACAGCTCCTTATCTTATTTCAAGCAGTTGAACACTCATTCCCGTCTGCCACTCCCTTATATATGGAAATGCATTGTGTGTGCACTGATATGATGTTCACCATAAAAAACATGTGTTAGCTCCTGCCTGATAAATCCTGCACACTTCTGTGATCTTTGCAGGGGAGGGGGAAAAAGTGCTCCTAATAAGGACACCCACCTTTATGGAAAAGTCAGTGGATCAAGTAGCTGTAGAAAGAGGATCTGCTAAGACAGCAGATGATAATATTTAGTATGGTCGTGCTTTATTTTCATTCTACAATTGTGTACATTACTATGTACGTGCTGATGGTGTTGCAGCTGCCAATCTTGTGACTGGTAAAATGAAAAGAACTATACTCAAGAATTCCCCCTCAACTACTCTGAGAAAAAGTGACGCCACTTCTATTTAAAAGAGAAGTGCGCAAAATAAAAATAACAAACATAATTACTCAACTAGATGGCTGCAGCATGGGTCCGATCGGATCCATGTTGCAGCTGTCCTCTGTCAGCTTTACACAGAGAACTGAGTGATCAAAGACCGCTCAGTTCTTAGGTCTGCTCAGAGCACAGAGCAGTGATTGTCAGTCACCAGTCTGTGCTCTGCCCCTTCAGCGCTCACTGGAGCGGTCACAGTTCTCATATGACAAGAAGCTTCAGGCAGGTCCAAAGGCACATGTGGGCCTTCCTAAAAATAAGGTAAACTTTCTGGGTAGCACATTTGCAATCTATCTATGCAGGCTAAAAGCACTTTCAACAAGCCTTCATTCATTTCTGTATCTAAGCACTGTGAAGAAATTAATTTTCAATGTTCACAACACAGAAATTGTACTTTTTTATGAAAGCAGAATCTTGCCCACTAATCTGATCAATCAGCAGATACTTCTAAGCTTTTTGAAACAAACTGAAACCCCAACTCTAGGCTCTTTGTTGTGATACTTGAAGATCTTAAGCCTTATTCACATATTGCGTAGGGGAATGTGGGTTCTGGCTCCTGATTTCACTTGAATGGCCTGCCCTATGCACATTTATCGTACCATAGAAGCTCCAGGACAAAATTTTAGCCCTGAGCCAGGCACGAAATTCTCCCTTGTTTTGTTGCGCAACAATCACTGTAAAAGTTGCATTGCGCTATCACAGTTTGGAATCATAGGTAGAAAGGTAAAATCATGCAGATTCCTAATCGCCCAAATGTGGACGGGGCCTGATGCCGCGTACACACGATCGATTTTTTCGACGGTGAAAACACCGTCGAGAAAATCGACGTTAAAAACGAGGAACAGCTTGTTCCCCCCACACACGGCCGTTTTAAATGTCATTTTTTTTGGTCGAAAAAAACGACCGTGTGTGGGCTCCGCGGCAGTGTTTCCCTATGGGAAACACTGCCGCGGAAAACATGTCGAAAAAAACGACGAGAAAAATTAGAACATGTTCTAATTTTTCTCGTCGTTTTTAATGCCGTTTTTCTCGTCGAAAAAAACGACAGAAAGCCCACAGACGATCGTTTTTCTCGTCGAATGGGAAAAATGTCGTTTTTCTCAACGAGAAAAACGGCCGTGTGTACGCGGCATAAGGAATCACACAGGAATGCACACGCACAGGAAAGCACTGTGCGTTCCTGTGCAATTCACATGCAGTTCTGTGCTGAGTGATTTTAGGCCATTTTTGTTCAGTGGTCTGAAATCACACGGCACTGCACCAATAGTAGTGCATGCTCTACTTTTGGAAACTCACTGCAACCAGATCACATAGTACTTCTGTACCATGCAATCCAATGTGGGTAAACGCACAGTGTTTGCAACTTGCGTTTGGGGTGTAATTAACATAATATTGACACCTTCTGCAGATCGCTATAACGTGTTTTGAAGGTGGTGTGGGAAAAATAGCACAGAATGCTGGTTTCCTACACCACGTTCCTTAGAGAAGGAATAACTTCTCAATTGATAAGCAGCTATAGAGGTCAGGAACGGCTTGTTTTAAAGTGCTTTTACTGCTTGTTAAGAATGTGTAAATAGTTTAACATCCATAGTCTGGGCACTCACTGGTGAACTTTAACTACTAAAATTGAATACAAAAATATTTTGTTAAATAAAATTTGGTTCAAGGCCTGCAAAAACGTATTAGTTATTGGTTGTGTTTATATAAAAAAAAAAAGTGTTTCCAATTTGATTCCCTAAATGCCAGAAGTACATGTCATTGTTCTCTAAACAGACACATTAATGGTTCTGATTTTTACTGTACATCGAGTAAAAAAGTCCGTTATCAAAAACAAAATTGCCAAATTATCATATTAGAAATACGCCTCTTTCATTATATTAACAAATCTCAAAAACGCAACAGAGATTATAATTTTGCTAAACAAAATGGTTGTCCACCTCTCAAATTTCTTAACTGTGCTGACTTTTGCAAGAGGGCAAAGTCCAGAAACCATATATGCAACATCATAGTTCAAAGCAATGCAAGACATAACCACTTCCCACTGACATACAGCTATATAAAAGTATATGTTCCTCATAAAAATGTACCTAAGACTCTGGTCCCATTTTGTGCTTCTCTGTTCTGTAGTGTAGAAGGGTATAATTTGCAGTGGCCATGTCTTTATCTGGTGATGTGGGAGCTGCCCAATGGCTGTCGGAAGGACACATCACATGGTCCTGCAGAAATCAGCACTGATATAATAGGAAGTGCTGAAACAAGACCAGTCAACTGGACAAGTGAAGAGAACAGAGAACAGCTTCAGACCACCAGTCCCGGAGACCATATGACAGCATATGCCTGTAGTTGGGCTTTATGTTAGCCACTAACATTAGTGCATAATTTCCCTATCACATGAAATCTTCTTGACTAGTGCTCTCTTCTCTTGTAAACATAAGCACTCCATTTGCATGAGTAATCCTGTTTAGGGCAATGAAAAGCCATTCCATATATTATACATTTTGTTTCGTTCAACCAGTGCACTGAATAAAAAAAGAGTGTATGGCGGAATCACTCCTGCTGTGGTATTGTGTCCTGACGGGGGAAGAATTCCCCGCAGTCAGAACATAATGATCAGTTCTGCTGACTATAGCCAAAAGCACTGATCGTTTGGGGAAAAAAAACAGACAGGGTGATTGTACACAAGTTGATTGATAGATTGCCTTCCGTAAAACCAGGGTGCCCATCAAAATTTGTCTGATCGCTGCTGAACCTGACAAATTTTGATCCATGTATGGCTGGCTTTAGATGTTCCCACTGCTGGAAAACAAAAGCATTTAGGTGGTCTTTACCTGACCCAGCAAAGAAAATCTAAATGGGAATGCTCTCTTCTAATGTCTATAAGTACCTTTAGGAAAAAATATTAAGTATTTGCAGCGCTTGCAGAAAAGTAAGTGAGCAAAGAAAATGTGTCACAAATGCTTGTAGCACAAACATCTATAAGTAAATAACTTATCTGACATATCAACAATTATGATATAAAACAATAGTGAACAAACTTAAAGTTCATCAAATAGCAGTTATATCACTCCTGGAGAACTGAGTGTTTCCACACCAGAAATCAGTTGTTGGTTCCTAGATGAAAAAATCCATTCTAATGGCCCCGCTCGTCAGATAGGGAAATAATAAGAGATCTCACCAACTAAAGTCCAGGCAGACTTCATCTCATGTGGATGGGCTCCATAGTACCAGCAGCAAAGACATTTAAATGACCATATGGAAAGAAAAGGAAAACATACATGTGAAGTACCGCTAGTAAACAGACAGCATGGCGCTGCTCGCAAAGAGACTCACAGGACTGCAGTGATAAACGAGCGTCAGTGTTGTTTCCCGGGTACACAGCGTGCGTTCCACCGAAACCGGAAGTAGCGTCACTGGTTCTGAATTGGCCGGAAATTACGTCAACGCGTTTCGCCCCTCCCCCAGGGCATCATCTTGTCCTTGATGATGCCCTGGGGGAGGGGCGAAACGCGTTGACGTAATTTCCGGCCAATTCAGAACCAGTGACGCTACTTCCGGTTTCGGTGGAACGCACGCTGTGTACCCGGGAAACAACACTGACACTCGTTTATCACTGCAGTCCTGTGAGTCTCTTTGCGAGCAGCGCCATGCTGTCTGTTTACTAGCGGTACTTCACATGTATGTTTTCCTTTTCTTTCCATATGGTCATTTAAATGTCTTTGCTGCTGGTACTATGGAGCCCATCCACATGAGATGAAGTCTGCCTGGACTTTAGTTGGTGAGATCTCTTATTATTTCCCTATCTGACGAGCGGGGCCATTAGAATGGATTTTTTCATCTAGGAACCAACAACTGATTTCTGGTGTGGAAACACTCAGTTCTCCAGGAGTGATATAACTGCTATTTGATGAACTTTAAGTTTGTTCACTATTGTTTTATATCATAATTGTTGATATGTCAGATAAGTTATTTACTTATAGATGTTTGTGCTACAAGCATTTGTGACACATTTTCTTTGCTCACTTACTTTTCTGCAAGCGCTGCAAATACTTAATATTTTTTCCTTTTTGAGGTGTTAGACCTCTTGTTGCAGCAGCTGCGGAGCTATCAATTTATTTATCAATTATCACTGCACAGTCTATAAGCGCGGGTTTTAATTTTTATAAATACTATAAGTACCTTTAGGCCCCTTTCACACGGGCGCCTCCGCTAAGCGGAATCCGCTTGCTCAGCGGGGGATCTCTCCACTGAGCAGGAGGATGACAGGTCCATCTCCGCTCCACTATGCAGAGCGGACACAAACACAGTCCCGCACTCCTCAATAGGGAAATTGGATGGAAACTCCGATGACATCCGATCCACCAGACGGGTGGGGAATAGGACCACCATCCATCTGTTTTTGGCGGACAGGATCAGATTGGATGGCGGCAGGTTTCAGCGGACACACAAATGTCAATTGTAGCGCTTTTCATTTGCCCAGATACAGTAATTGTATGGGGTTTTTTTTCACAACAGTGATCAAGAACAACATAGCTGGACTGATTTACTTCACAAAATAAATTACGTGAATATTCACTTAAATTATCCAATCATGTGCAGATGAAATTAGGTTAACAGGAATTTGCTTTTCACATGACTGGATAATTGAAGTTAATATGCACACAAGTTGTTAGAAGATTCACAACCCCTTTACAAAATTAGTCTTAGTGAATTAAACCTTTATTTCATGTACACTGCTAGGTCTATGGCCTTTAACAAGATTCACAGTTTTCTGGACCATAGCCCAGTGTAGGGACATCTCATTACTGCAAAAAAAAAAACAAACTGGGACCTACAAGTGTTAAGAATTAGAACATAACACCAGCTGAGTGAATTTTCTGTTGAAGGAGAGATAAAAAGTAATTGCTGGAGTTCAGCTATATAAGAAAAATAACATTCTGTGAAATAATAAATGTCACTTGTGGATAATTCAGAACAGAAACAGATTGGCAGTGAAATTTGAGGTATACCCTGCAGCATTACTTATAGAGCTCTGCTATAAACTTACAGGCTACATGGAAAACATTATGTGCTTTATATTGTGAATAATCTATTTTTATTACAGAGAAACAACAACGTATTCTCAATTACTGGGCCTTAAAATACTGCATCTGACATGCACATTTCATTATTTCTTTCTATGCTTCATAGAAAACTAGGGAATAATTACCAATCTGGCCTTGGTGATTTTATTTCACCCCTTGTATTTTGTGCACATCAAATTCACGTTATAGGTTCTTTGAGCTCTGATCAAACACACACCCATATAGCCGGGTCAAGAGTTTTTCAACTTGAGCTGAACTCTGGAACAGATTGGCTTTTCTAGAGATTAATGGTATAGCTTTGCCCTGATTACCAAGGAGGTTTGCTATGGAAACAGTGATGTCTTCATATGGCATGACATGCTCAGTAAAATCACATTATTTGTAAATTTCACAGATCCAGCCATGTGGTCTATACTAAAAAGAGTTTTTAATTTGCGTCCTGCTGGAAAAACACAGTTTGGAGGTCTCCTTACCCCAAAAGTTGCTTTTGCTCCTGTGCAACATTCACAGCTTGTCGACAGGCTGTGAGTTCCTCAGTCAGGATAAGAAGTTTGTTTTCTTTTGCATTCAGTTGCATTTCTGCTATCTGCAATCTAAGCAAAAAAGTAAAAAAAAAAAAAAAAAAACTCTTAACACAAATGGAACAGAGGTTATACGATCTGTAGACTTTTTATTAATTCAGTTTAATCTATAAATATATTTACTTTCTGGAAAATGATATGGCGAGCATTGTAGTGAGATTGTCAAACTTATCCATTACAGTGTAATGCGGCGTACACACGATCGTTTTTCATGCCGTTAAAAATGTCATTTAAAAAAAATGGCCATTAAAACCGATCGTGTGTATGCTCCAGAGCATTTTTAACGGTGTGAAAAACGGCCATTAAAAATTTCGAACATGCTTTATTTTTTCACGTCGTTTTTCATGTCGTTTTTTTGAACGACGTGAAAAACGATAGTGTGTATGCTTTGAAGAGGTGAAAAAAAAACCTGCATGCTCAGAATCAAGTATGAGATGGGAGTGCACGTTTTGGTAAAGCTAGCGTTTGAAATGGAGCTGGCACATTCGTCACGGTGGAAATAATATCATCGTTTTAATGCTGCGCATTCCGTTCTTCTTTTGATAATGCTGAAATAATTACCTTCTTTTGCTAATGATATTCAGAGTTATGCCAAACTTGTTTCTTAAGTAATTCCTGATTGATCTAATGATTGTAAAATCTTCTTTTTAAGCCAGATCTCCCTCATAAATTCATAAATAAATGTAAAGATCACAATTTTTTTTGTTTTTTGTGTTTGTGTTTTTTATTGTGTAGTTTTTTTTTAAGTTAGATTTCTTAATTTTTTTGGGCTTCTTTGCTATATTTAGGCTTATTTTTTTAGTTTATATTTCGTATTGTATATTATTTTTATAATTATTTGTGTGTAAAGTTACCACACCAACCTTCAAAATTTGTCTAATTTTGCCTCAAGGAGGTTTGTGTCCCTTGTTAATAACAATAATATTATTAGAAATGTCCCTGCCTACTCCCTAGCAAACTCTCTTTTAAACTCGAAATCACATAGTCAAGTATTTTAAGCAAAACAAAAGAATCCTTTATTTAGGTACATTACAAATTAAAGGGGAAGGCAGCACTGGAGAGCCTGCTTGCATTTGTGCATCCTTTGGACCCCACAACAACCATCCAAGATGTGAAAACCAAACTCTTGAATTCTTAAAAAAAAAAGGAGCCCAATCTTGGCTTGAACTCCCAGAGGTCAGGAACAGCAGCAGATAAGTCAGATATGTCCCCAGTCTGTGGTACTACAGCAGTCATTATTTTTTCCTCTTCCTTGTAGCCTTCTCTCCAGCCTTCTCTGCAGCATTCCCTGCAGCCTTTGTTGCTTGCTTCCTCGGAGGCTGGGGCTCAGGAGGAGAGGTTGTGGCAGGAGGAGGAGGAGGAGGAGGAGGTAGAGTTATGTCGGTGAAATGTGTCAGTTCACCTAGCAACCCCCTGTTTATGACCTTCAGCATGAGGTTCTCGCTGTATAGGCGTTGCCTCAAGTCCATCTGGCTTAATTTATGGGCCAGGACTGCGGCATAGCCCTCTTCAGCAGAGGGTGCCTATCTGAGGGCCGCAGTAGCCTCTCTTAGGAAGGCTCTGGTTTCCTCCTCCACCTGCCTAACTCTCCTTGGCCCTCGTTGTATTATTTTCAGGGGAGGCATCTGGGCTCTTGTGCTGGGCCCAGCCTCCTCCTGTGTGCCACTGGGCCCTGCCTCCTCCTGGTCCCCAACATCACACTCTTCCTGGCTCTGCTCTGGCTGTAAAATAAAAAAGGGACATTCCTTAGTTTTTGCCATCATCAATCACACACATTGTTCACCTCCAGACATTTTTAAATTGAATGGCCAAAGTGATTAAATTCCCCCAGATTCATACTCCTGATATTTTTGCCTTGTCCCCATCAAATTTGACCACTACTGTCTATTGCTCTGTAAAGCCATTTTTTTGCTGACATTAAATACATAACAATACTAAACATCAATTTTAAATCATCACTTTTGTAACATATAAATGTAGATATCAATACTATACCTGGCTCCATATATCCAAATCGGGCTCCTCAAGGACCTCTGCTTGATCCTCTGAGGAAGCCAGAGCAGGGTTGCAAGGAAGGCTGGAGGGTTGGCTGCAAGGAAGGCTGGAGGGTTGGCTACAAGGAAGGCTGGATAGACCACTGGGGGGAAGGGTTGACAGAGATTCCCTCACTTCCAGCTGGTCATTCAGAAAAGATAACTTGCTGTAGTACCACAGACTGGGTTTATAAACCTTATCTGCTGCAGCACCTGACCTCTGGGACTTCAGGACCATATTCCTCTGGGTCCTGTATGTGCCCCTGATGGTAGCTAGTTTGGTTTTAACATCTTGGATAGTTGTAGTGGGGATCTGGGTTTGGACAAATGCAAGCAGGCTCTCCAGTGCTGCTGTCCTGGCCGCTTTATTTTTATTTGAGGCATGTTTAGTCTGCCACAGGACAGGGAGTTCCTTCCATCTATCGATGAACTCCCCCATGAAATAATGATTTTTGAAACTCTTCATTTTGTCTGTAAAATCAAGAACCAATAAAAAAAAAATGTTTCAGTCAACATTCATCAAATAATCATTTTGGACAGATATAGGCTCCAAATCTCATCCTCTGAAGAAACACAAATTCTTAAAATGTTAGGTACCTTGGTGAACACTTTCGTTGCTAACTCTCTCTCCTGGCAAATGAACGTATTTTCGACACATGGATCTTCGCTTTCTATCCACTGCGCATGCGTGAAACTCTGCACGCTTTCCCCGTCCCTGACGTTCGATCTTGTACTTTCCCCGTCCCTTCTCGCTCGTCGTAGTGCTAAACAACATGGCGGAGACACAGGTGGCTGAGATTACCTCGACAGAGGAGGAAATTCCTGAGGACCCCAAATCCAAATCCCGGAGATATAAGGCATCCAACATGTCATTCGAGGAAATGGTGGAGATGGTCGCCACTTTGAGGAGGGAGGATTATGATGCCAAGCATGGGCCGTATAAAAGGCCTAATCTTGTCAAGTCCAAAATTATGGGCAAAGTGGTCAAAACTCTTCACCAAAAATTCAGGGTGTGCAGAACGAAGGAACAGCTCAGAAAACGATGGTCTGATCTGAAGTTGCGGGAGCCCGACCAATACAAAAGAATCAAGAAAGTTTTAGGAAAAAGTAAGTAATTTTCATTCATTCTCCCTGCTAAAGATTATTACTTGTATAAAGTAGTGTATTTTTGACTTTGAGATAGTACAGTGAAAGATAACAACTTTCATGTTCGTCCGCACAGTGAACGGATGTAGTAAAGCTCTTTCTCCGTACACTTATTAATACAATGTTTTTGGATCATCCAGTGTGAACTCCAAAATCTCAAATTATTTTGGGGGGAGCTAATTTTAGAAACAAGTTGACTTATTTTTTGAAGCTAACTTTTATTTGGGAATAATTAAAAGGGTATGCATTGTAATGTTAAAGGAAGAGAATGCTCAGCAGCTGATTAAACATCAGAACGCAGTAGTAGAAGTGTGGCCTAAAACCCAAAGATTTTGAGGGGGTCACACACAGGTGATCCAGTGTATATAGTTTGGGATGTTTCAATGTGTCAAACTTAATTTAATAAAGTATATGTTCTTGTTGTGGCAATGTATCCAATCATGTGTTCATGTTGTCACTGGGGGTATATTTTAAATTGGACCACACTTCCAAATAAGCTTGATAAAATTCCCTTTCAGGGTATTTTTTGGTATATAAATAATTTCGAGCAATTAAACTAAACCTTTTTTTTTCGATCTCCATAGGGCTTCAAAAAGCTACGTCAGATGAGCCTATATGTCAGGGTCACCTGTGGCCAGGTGACAGATGCACACCGTAGGGGGACAGGAGTGCACCGCGAGGTAGTGAACCCTATGGCTGGCTTCTGTGGATAGGAAACTGGGTGGTTGTGGAAAGCGGGACCAGAGGAGCACAACCGGGATCCCAACGGAAGCGAGAGCCAAGATTCCCCAGGGCGCGGAGTCTAAGACCCAGCTGGTCTTCTCCAGGGCCTCTAGTGGTGAGGATGTTACGCTGCAGGCTGGGACCAGGTCGCGGCCCCTGGAGTTTCCTAGCTCACGCCCCGTAGGATAAGGGGAAGCAGCAGCACACGATAGAGAGAACCGAATAACAAGCCGAAGGTCAGGGGCCACAAGCAGACAAGGATAACGAAGAACGAGCCGAAGGTCAAGGGTCACGAGCAGACAGGGATGGTCGGGGACAAGCCAATAACGTAACAGAGAGACAGACGTAGCACACGGCAGGCAGGAACCCAAACACACAATGCCTGATCAGCAAAGCAGGCTTGCAGTGCACAGGTTAATATAGTGTTCAGTGATAGGGCCTGGGGTGGAGTCAGGCTGGGAGGAGATTATAAAGGAAGCCAGGTGAAGGAGGTCTGGTCTCTAGATGAACACATGAGGAGGAAGGTAAGATGGCAGACAAACACTACTGCATATCCATGACAGTACCCTCCCTCTTATGGGCCCTCCCCCGCCTGGACCCAGGCTTAAAGGGAAATCTCTGATGAAACCTTCTCAACAGATGAGGTGCAGCGACATCAGATGCAGCGATCCAAGACGCCTCCTCAGGACCAAAACCTCTCCAATGCACAAGGTACTGAAGAATGCCTCTGCAGAGCCGAGAATCCAGAACTTGTCTAACCTCGTACTTAAGATTATCCTCAGAGACTGAAAACGAGGTAGGGAGATGACAAGAAGATCTATTGAGGACCAAAGGCTCTCTAGGAATAAGCAAGGGCATGAGACGATCAACAGGAATCTGAGGAGGGTCCCCTAGACCCTTAAAGGGGAACTGGTCATCTTGCACAGGACCATCAGACTGGGCAGATGTCAGTGGAACCCTGAAGTCAGGTTGGTTAGAAGGTGACATGTCGCCGGAGTCAAGCTGAATAGCTGAAGGACAAGCAGAATGTCCCGAACAAGAAAAAGTGAGAGGCTCACTGGGCATGGGCTGGACTGGCATAACTAGTACAGAGGCAGAGTGAATAGCTGAGTCAGGTGTAGCGACTACCTGAATCGCATCGCAAGACGTAGCGACTGCAGGACTTGTAGACAAGCTAGCCTGGCTGTGCGTCCAAGGGTGGTTAGGGACAGAGAAATGTAAATGGTTATGCAACCTGGAATGAATGACCGGCTCAGATTCACAGGGGGCAACCTTGGGTAGGCAGGACGAGGAACAGGAGGGACCCCAAGCCAGGATCTGTCCAGTAGTCCAGTCCACATGAGGAGAATGGAGCTGTAACCATGGGAGACCCAAAATTATAGGCGTTGAGGCCTTGGGTAAGATAAGGAAGGATATCCACTCCTGGTGGAGTGTACCCACCGACATCTTAACAGGGAGGGTCTGGAAGCGGATAGGTCCCCCTGGGAGAACAGTACCATCAATCGCCAAGACCACCAATGGCGTGGTGAGGGGCAAAAGAGTAAGTCTCATGGACGATGCGATTTCCCAGTCCATGAAATTACCAGCGGCTCCGGAATCCAGATATGCTGAGACCGAATGAGAAGAAGCACCAACATGAAGGAACACAGAAAGCAGAAGACGAGAAGGGGAAGGTGATATTTCTGGGTCCAATACTCCACTTTCCAGATGAAGTGGACCCGGACGTTTTTCTGGACAAAGAGAGCAAGTGTCACGAAAATGACCTTTGCCCCCACAGTAAAGACACAGACCAAGAGTTCTGCGCCTAGCACGTTCCTCGGGGGATAGCCTGGTCCGACCCAGCTGCATGGGTTCCTCAGCTGGTAGGAGATGCTCTACGGGTCGAAGAGAGGGGAGCTCAGGCTGACTAAGAACCAAGGAGTGCTGGCGTTGCTTTTCTAAGGTCCTCTCCTGAAAGCGAATATCGATCTGGTTACACAAGGAGATAACGCCGGCCAGATCAGTGGGGATGGTTCTTCCTGCTAATTCATCCTTCACTCTATCAGACAGGCCATGCAAAAAGGTTGCGACTAAGGCCTCATTGTTCCAGCTCAACTCAGCCGACAGTATGCGGAAATGAAGGGCATACTGTCCCACAGAAGCAGACTCTTGGCGGAGACGTAAAAGGGTGCTGGCCGCTGAAGAGACACGAGCCGGTTCTTCGAAGATATTCCGAAAAAGTTTCAAGAAGCCAGACAGGCTAGAAACCACTGGATCATTCAGTTCCCACAGAGGGGCTGCCCAGGCTAAAGCTTCACCAGAGAGGAGGGAAATGATATAGGCTACCTTAGCCCGATCAGACAGGAAGTTTTGGGGCTGGAGCTCAAAATGAATTGTGCATTGACTAAGGAACCCCCTGCAAGCCTTGGAGTCCCCAGAGAAACGGGACGGAGCTGGCAGTTGTAGTGAGTGTGTGGCTGCGACTGGTGCAATAGGTGCAGCCGCTGGTTGTATTTGAGGTTGCGGATTCAGGGTTCCCAAGGAGGCCTGAAGCTGCTCAAAGCGAGAAGCCAGATCCTGGAGGAATCGCATCACCTGAGTCTGATTCGATTCCTGGGTTTCAAGTCTGCAAACTATGCCCTGCAACGGATCATCCACGGGTAACGGGATGTCAGCCGGGTTCATGGCTGATCAAACTGTCAGGGTCACCTGTGGCCAGGTGACAGATGCACACCGTAGGGGGACAGGAGTGCACCGCGAGGTAGTGAACCCTATGGCTGGCTTCTGTGGATAGGAAACTGGGTGGTTGTGGAAAGCGGGACCAGAGGAGCACAACCGGGATCCCAACGGAAGCGAGAGCCAAGATTCCCCAGGGCGCGGAGTCTAAGACCCAGCTGGTCTTCTCCAGGGCCTCTAGTGGTGAGGATGTTACGCTGCAGGCTGGGACCAGGTCGCGGCCCCTGGAGTTTCCTAGCTCACGCCCCGTAGGATAAGGGGAAGCAGCAGCACACGATAGAGAGAACCGAATAACAAGCCGAAGGTCAGGGGCCACAAGCAGACAAGGATAACGAAGAACGAGCCGAAGGTCAAGGGTCACGAGCAGACAGGGATGGTCGGGGACAAGCCAATAACGTAACAGAGAGACAGACGTAGCACACGGCAGGCAGGAACCCAAACACACAATGCCTAACAAACACGTTGATCAGCAAAGCAGGCTTGCAGTGCACAGGTTAATATAGTGTTCAGTGATAGGGCCTGGGGTGGAGTCAGGCTGGGAGGAGATTATAAAGGAAGCCAGGTGAAGGAGGTCTGGTCTCTAGATGAACACATGAGGAGGAAGGTAAGATGGCAGACAAACACTACTGCATATCCATGACACTATAAATCCAACACCTTCAACAAGACCCCCAGAACCACGTGATGTAGAGGAACGTGAAGTTGAGGAAGTGGAAAGTGGCACCACAACAGGTCAGTGTCAAACCAGACAGATGCAGTTTAAGAGATGTAGGCCTACATATTTTTTTGTTTATTTAGGTGCTGGTCTGGACGAAGACCCCGAAAAGTTTACACATCACAGTGCCCATATCCTGATCCAATACCTAATGGTCTGCTGTCGTGACCTTGAAAAAATAAAGGGAGACCTAATAGAGATCAGGCAAAATACCAAGCGGGTGGAGGAAAGGCTACAAAAGATCATGGCTGTGCTTGGGCGTGTTTAATTTTTTTACTCCAAAGAACGTTGACCTTGCTGTTTTTAGGAAGGTTTTTGTTGCTTTTCAGCTTTTAATGAATAGTACATGTTTACATTTACATTCCATTTTTTTAGATTCTTTTTTATGCATGGCTGTTCATGCGTTTTACTCAACAAAATAATTTGGATACATCTACATTTAAAAGGAAGTTTCCATAAAAAAAATAAAAAAAGGTATTTTATTAACAAGAATTTGTGGCTTCATTATGTAAATGTTGTGCAAAGTGAACTAATCAATGTTTTGTGTTTACACTGACAATGAAGGCTATTTAAGAATGCGAAATACACATGGCAGTACAAGTGCAATAGGTAAACCCACGAGAAACATAAAAGAATACAAATATAAAACACAATACCAATATTTTCACATAAAAAAGCTTTATTTAAGCCCAGATTAATTTTACACATCCTCAGGCATATCAATGGCCCCCCTACCCACAAAATATTCGACATATTTTTGTCTGACGTCACGTCCGGTTTGGGGGGCCAAGCCTGGACAGCCAGCTTCCAGGGCCACTAAATTCTCTGGATCAACTAATGAGGCCTCAGGCCCACTCAAAGTCAGGTAATTTGAAGAATGCACCCTCAAAAAAATTATGGAGCACGCAACAAGTCATTACTACATGGTTCCATTTATAGGGGGCAAGGTGGATGGAGGTGAGGAACAGGCGGAATCGGCTGGCCATGATGCCAAAGGCATTTTCCACCACCCCTCTTGCTCTGGTTGAACACCCTCCTCTCAGGGGTGAGGGTGCGTTGAGGGAATGGCCTCATCAAATGGGGACCCAGGCCAAACGCCTCATCCGCCACAAAAACAAGTGGTAGTCCCTCCACATTCTGCTCCGCTGGTGGCAAGGCCAGCTGATCCAATAGGAGCCTTTCCCTAAACTCGGTCTGTGTAAAGACTCCTCCATCTGTCATCCTGCCATTTTTGCCAACGTCCACATACAGGAATTCGTAGGTGGCCGACACCACTGCCATCATGACGATGCTGTGGAACCCCTTATAATTATAATAAAAGGATCCCGAATGGGGTGGTGGTACGACCCGAACATGCTTGCCGTCGATGGCCCCTCCACAGTTCGGAAAGTTCCATCGTTGGGCAAACTCAGATGCCACATTCTGCCATTCATGTGGCGTAGAAGGGAACTGTGGAGTTCAATAAAAAAAAAATTAATACTTTGAGACACAAACATTGCAAGCAGATTTTAGAAAACCATTCATGGCCAACATTAGGATAAACAGACAAATGAAAACATTATTAGTAAGCAACAAAAAACATAAAACAAACCCAAAATACAAAATGGGGGGGGGTTGAAGATGAGTTGGGGAGATCACAAATGAAGGCTTTTTGCACTCTGTATGAAGTTTAACTAAATGTAACATTCCTACGCAAGCTTTAGGGTGCGTTTAGGGTAAAGCACTACAATGGAGCATAGAAAACAAAAAGGGAAATGACTAGGCAAGGTGGGTATGGCCCCAGGATAGCATGCTGGAGAGGTTAGGAAAGGCAAATTTAAATGTAGGCCTAAAAAAAACATCCTAAAATTAAAAAAGGCATGTGGAGAAAGGGGACATTCCCTGCAGCTAAGAATCATGGGAATTAGGGACTGATAATAAACCCCCCCCCCAAAAAAAATAGCAAGAAATACATACAATGTGATGTTTTAAATAAGAACACTTACCTTAATATAGTCCTCCTGCAAAACTTTAAGGATGGCAGAACACGTCTCTGGTATAATGATACCCAGAGCCTGGGGGGATATGCCTGTGGAGAACTTTAGGTCCTGCAGGCTTCTCCCAGTTGCCAGGTATCGCAACGTGGCAATGAGCCTCTGCTCAGCACTGATGGCTTCACGCATAACGGTGTCCTGCCTGGTAATGTAGGGGGACACCAAAGCCAACAGATGCTGAAATACGGGGTCAGACATCCTGAGAAAATTCCTTTAGTCCTCAGGATTATTCTCCCTGATCTCCCGTAACAAAGGCATGTGACAGAACTGGTGCCGCTGGAGCAACCAATTCTTGGTCCATGAACTCCTCCTCACCCTGTTCATGGCCTGGAGTCGGGATACAGCATGAACCCCGGCACCAACTACAGCACGAACTCTACGATGAGTACGTAGCCGCAACATGGCTAGATAACGGTCGGCAGCTCAGAACGAACTAGAAGAACGAACGGAAGAACAGCAAGGCCTATGAAGAACAAGCTGAAGAACAGGAACGAGCTGACAAGAACGCACTGAATAAACAGATATGAACTGACTACAAGCACTGCAAGACAGATACGAACCCACAGGCACAAACTGAACTCCAGAAAACGATCTTCAAAGCACGAAGACTGAAAAGCGCGAATCGTCTCTCACCAAGCTTTTACTAACACGCGGTAACACGAAATTAGCAAAAGCGTCCCAAAGGGTGGCGTCATTAGAACGGAACTTCCCCTTTATAGTGCCGTCGTACGATTATATGTCAGTATTGTATATCCCTGTATGTTGCGGTCATTCAGGTGCTTATCTAATAGTTTTTTAAAACCATCGATGCCCCCCGCTGAAACCAATGCCTGTGGAAGGGAATTCCACATCCTTGCCGCTCTTACAGTAAAGAACCCTGTACGCAGTTTTAGGTTAAACCTCTTTTCTTCTAATTTTAGTGAGTGGCCACGTGTCTTATTAAACTCCCTTCCGCAGAAAAGTTGTATCCCGATTATGGGGTCACCAGTACAGTATTTGTAAATTGAAGTCATATCCCCTCTCAGGGGTCACGCTCACCGAGCACGCTGCGGGGGCGCCCCCGCACAGCGGCAATTTCAAAGGGACGTACAGGTACGTCCCTTTGCGCAGCCGTGCCATTCTTCCGACGTATATTACATGCGGCGGTCAGCAAGTGGTTAAAGTCTACGATCAAAGCATACTACCCACAATCATACCCTTACACTTAATTTACAAAAGCATACAAATATAACGTTCAAAATTCATTGTACCACCTAAATTATATAAGGCAGTGGTTATCAACCCTGTCCTCAGGGCCCACTAACAGGTCAGGTTTTATGTATTACCTTGGGGAGATGTAGACTAGAATACTGCAATCACTAAGCAGCAAATTATATCACCTGTGATGTATTTCAGTTATCTTGCAAACCTGGCCTGTTAGTGGGCCCTGAGGATAGGGTTGATGACCACTGATATAGGGGACTTGTTTACCAAAATATCTCTAGGAACTAATCCTGCAGTGCCCATAATTTCTCAAATTTTCTCAAACATCCCTGCTTGGTATATACAAATTTTTCCTTTCTTATCAGGACAATAACGGCTTTTACCCAGTCTACATAAATTGGAGGTGATGAAGCCAACCACCGCTGCGCAATAAGCTTTCGAGCTTGAAAAAGACATCTAAGCAATGGAATCTGTATAGTAAGTGGTACAGTATCCCTATCCAAATGGCATAATATACAGAACGTGGGGTCTAACCTAGAGGATACCCAATAACAAAATTTATGGCATTGAGGATGTCCGACCAATTTCTATATAATTTAATGCACCTCCAAACCATATGGATGAGGGTACCAGGCGAGTCCCTGCAATGCAGCAACGGGGCATCGCCCAAATGTAAACAATTTCTGAGAGGTATGGTATGACCCATGCTACAAAAATAAAGGACTGATTTGAGATAGTATATTCCTCTCTTAATTCTGGAAATGTTTTTAATATAGTAGATGTGCCAAGCCTGGGACCCTTAGTACTGTTTAGTATAGTGCCAAGTGTGCCAGAGACCTTTATTATTGTTTTGTATAATGCCAAGTGTGCCAGGGAGCTCTACTATTGTTTTGTATTGTGCCTAGTGGGCCAGGGACCATTTGTATTGCTTTGAGTAGTGCCAAATGTGCCATGGAAGCCTTTCCAATCTTTTGAAAGTTCCAAACAGTTGAGAGCAACTGCTATTGTTGCCTTAACCTTCTTTTTCAGAAAGACATACATATGAGTTTTTTCCCCAAAAAATGAAAACTCCTTCAGTGGAAAGTAGAGAACCCGGCTTCATGGATCCTAGATATTTAGCCATTAGAAATGAGAGGCGACATAATCAATGTATTTGGAAAAAAGGGGGTTTAATGCATTAAATGTTGCCAGTTAGCAGAGAAAAGTACACGACTTCCATATTTATAGAGTACAATCCTTCAATCAGCTGACTGGAACCTGCCCTCCAGGGCACCAAAACTCTTTGAACCAGTTGGCTTGAAGCTCCTGTGAAGAAAGGCGAGATGAAATGAAAACCACTTCAATAAGACTCTACAGATCTAATTGTTTTGCTGATGATTCAGCAAATGCCACTATTACATAACTTTATGAAGATGTCAAATCTAGCCCACACAACATAAAAAGAGGTTTCCAAGGAAGTCCAAAATACTTGGAATCATTTAGAGTGCACAACGTGTGTGACAGTTTCATGTAAGTATAAATTCAGAGGAGAAAATATGTGGTTTCCATATGCATATGTGCCTTTTTATATGAATAGTTTGTATACCAAGTGGATCAAATACAAATAAGTGGAACTGTGCCCTAAAATAGAGAACACAATTTTTGAATTTGCATTTCCATTGCTGATCATTTGACACTATTAATTTAAAAGTTAAAGCGGATCTTCACCCTTAATTTGATGTTGCCTCCTCTCTGCCCCTCCGGTGTGCAAATATGGCTATCTTTTCATAAAAAATTTTTGTGTAATAAAAACCCTCTGCCCCCCTTATGCACGTCACATGCATAGGCAAATGACGTGCACTTTGTCTGCTGTGCCTTGTGCATAGTCCATTGAGAAAGGAGGAGGGAGGAAGGCCTAGTGGCTTGTCATTGAGTGAGCCGCTGTGTGAGCTCGGAAGAGCTGTCAGTTTCCTGATGATGTCACGCAAGAAGATGGTGGCACGGGACCAAGCGGGGGCCGAAAGAAGATGACCTCAGCAGCACAATGCTGGATCTGCTGGACGGGTGAGTATCGTGACTGTGCAGGACCTGCAACGAGGTAAGCAGGGGTTAAAAAAAATTGGGGGGGCTGGGAAGAGTAAAGATCTGCTTTAAAGTCTAATTAAATGTAGCGGGTATGTACTTTCCCGGGTGTAAATTTGAATTTGGAAGTGACACTAGTGATGTGTAATTCACCGCGGCCCATTGGGTGGCGCTGTCGCCCTGGGTTGGGTTGGATTATCGCTGTGTGCCGTCCTCCTTTTTGTCCTCCCTCGGGAGCGGTATGGTGGGGCGGGGAACCCGCCGTGCTTGCTGGAAGAGAGTATAAAGGGGTCGGCCATCTTTGTCACGGGGTTGGACGTCCCAGGCACCTTCAGCTTGCATTAATTTACCTAATTTACATAGTCACTATGCTGTTATGACATGTCTTGTCATATGGAGAAAAACCCCCATTTACCCCTATGGGGAAAACATACAGCTTATACTGTACATAAAATATGTCAGAACAGGAATGCACATTTAAACACACATACTGCACTTCCCTGAATCCTCCATAGCGTTCACCAATGTTATTTGTATTGCTGGTATACAACAGGCCTATGAGTAAATGGAATGGAGCGTTTTCGGCAACTTATCACTGACGATATGCAGTACAGATGTCAAACAGCAGGGCTGTGAGGGCCAAATAGATGAAGTCTTAATGATCTATAGCAGGGGTCTCCAAACTGCGGCCGAGGGCCAGATGTGGCCCTTTGCTAGCCTTTATCCGGCCCTTGGGGCACATTTCCTCTTACTAATATAAGGCACTATTCATCCCACTGACACCAACAATGGGGCACTATATCTTCCACTGATACAAATGATGGGATACTATTCCTACTACTAGTAGGGGCACTACTCCTCCTATTGACCACCAACCCTGAGGCCATATTTATTCTCACGGATGCTGGGCCCATAACATTTTCTGTCGCTGCTGGTCACAATCCGGCCCTCCTAAAGTCTGAAGGACAATTAAAGTGGCCTTTTGTTTGAAAAGTTTGGAGACCCCTGATCTATAGAACATGATCGTACATGTATGAAAAATAGTATTCTGTATTCATTTATGAACTTCCAAGGGAAGTTATAAAATATTTTAGAGATATGTAGAAGATTAATATGCAGTGTTGATGATCTATGGCTTTCCAGATGTTGTTGCAACATAACAGATGGAAAGGTACAGACTGCCAGATTAATTGATCTGACCGTAGCATAGCTTTTCTGAGCTTGAGGAAATTAGGAAAAAATGAACAAAAGTTAAGAGTGGCAAAAAAATGGAGAGATATTAAAAAGTATGTTACCCCAACATTGTTCATATTCCTGATATTTCTTTGTTGTGTCATGTACTTGTGTTAAAAAGCACCCTATTTTCTCTGTATTGCTTTCCTTGTGTGAAATCCCTGGTGATCCTTGCAGTCCCCCTGCTTTCCTATTTCACACCGAACATGCTAGGCATGAGGCACATCCATCTCAGTATGGTCAGTTTTTCTGGCTGTTTGGAGAACAGCCTGCCTGTCCTCCAATGGTCAGACTTGTGGTGACACCCCCCCCCCCTCTCGCACAGCCATTCACTGGGAAGATCAGTGTCCTGCTGTTTCTCCCTCCCCAGCTCTCTCAGCCCCTTATGCAACTGAAAACAGAGATTATGAGATAACTTAAAGCGGAGTTCCACCCACTTGTAGAACTTTTTCTCTAAATGATTATTATACCATATAGATAAAGCAATGTAAATTTATTTTTATTTTTTTGTCTCCTTACCCAGATATTGTGGTTTTCCATCTAGTTTCCGACTTCTGCCACCTGCGGATATGTCTGTCATATGTGGCGGCGCACTGTCTCCTGGGAGTTTTGTGTTATAATTCCCAGGAGTCAGTGTGGATGGCAGCCGCTATTGATGGCGATATTCTGAAACTGGAAGTGACGCGATGACGCCAGTTGCCATCACAACAGGGGCGGGCACTTCCGACGCCGCCGCCCATTGTGATGGCAAAGTCAGAAGTTGACGGCGCTGTGAGCCAAACACACTGCACATGCGCGAGAATGGGCAGTGCATGCTGGTCGCTCAGCCGCACTGTGTCCCAGAAGATAGTACTTGTGGGCTTCACATGCCCACAAACAAAATGGAAAATGCCAGGAGACAATAATAAAAGATATCTTTTGATTGCAAGTCGGCAATCGAGCAGCGATAGATCATAAAAACGTGAGTTATATATATATGAGTTTGAATCCAAAGAGATTAATCTTAAAAAAAAAAAAAAATTTATACAGTTGGAAAAAAAAGGTATTTTTTTTATTTTTATATATACACAAATGTTTTGACTTACATTTCTATGTTGGACAGAATGGATTGTTTTACAAGGTAAGGCTTCTTTCACACGGGACGGATCAGTCATGATCCGCCCCATGAACCTCCGCTTGCTCAGCGGGGATCGCTCCGTTGATCCCCGCTGAGCCGGCTGATGACTGGGCGGTCCCCGCACACTGTGCAGGGGCCGCCCTGTCAGATCTCCGCTCTCCCCTATGGGGGATCGGATGAACACGGACCGTCTGTCCGTGTTCATCCGATCCGCTCCGCAGACGGATAGAAAAATAGAAATTTTTCTATCCTGAAAAACGGAGCGTAGCGGACACGGGTGAGATCGGATGTCAGCGGATGTTCATCCGCTGACATCCGCTGTCCCATAGGGATACATGTATGTCCGTTTTTCATCCGAAAACGGATGGGTGAAAAACGGACATACGGTCCGCCCGTGTGAAAGGGGCCTAAGGGTTAACATATACTTTAACTACTTAAGGACCAACCATGTTTTGCGATACGGCACTGCATCGCTTTAACTGACAATTGCGTGGTTCTTTTGGTGGTATTTGATCACCTCTGCAGTTTTTATTTTTTGCACTATAAACAAAAAAAGAGCGACAATTTAAAAAAATATATATATATTTTTTACTTTTTGCTATAATAAATATCTAAAAAAAAATTTAAGAAATAAATAATTCTTCATCAGTTTAGGTTAATATGTATTCTTCTACATATTTGTGGTTAAAAAAAAAAATCGCAATAAGCGTATATTGATTGGTTTGCGCAAAAGTTATAGTGTCTACAAAATAGGGGATGGATTTATGGCATTTTTATCTTTTTTTTTTTACTAATAATGGCGTTGATTTGCAATTTTTAGCGGGACTGCGACATTGCGGCGGACAGATCGGACACTTTTTTGGAACCATTGACATTTATATAGCGATCAGAGCTATAAAAATTCACTGATTACTGTGTAAATGTCACTGGCAGGGAAGGGGTTAACACTAGGGGCGATCAAGGGATTAAATGTGTTCCCTCATGTGTGTTTCTAACTGTGCGGGGATGGGACTGACTGGAGGAGGAGACAGATCGCTGTTCCTAATTACTAGGAACAACAGATCTGTCTCTCCAACACTGTCAGAACGGGGATTTTTGTGTTTACATGCACAGAGCCCCATTCTGGCTCTCATGGGTGGTCGGTGGACATTGCGGCCGCCGAACACGCGCATCGGGTCCCCTACTGTGCAGTGGGAGCGAGCGCGCCTGCTATGGCTCTTAAAGGAACTGACGTACCAGTACAGCGATTTGCGGGAATGAGCCGACCTGACGCCGTATAATGACAGTGGCTGGTCGGCAAGTGGCTAAAAGGATAGTTCACCTTTACCACAAAACTGCCTATGCAGATAAGGGGCATCTGTAGCTGAAAACAAACTATGCAGCTCTGACTAAAATTCAATAATGCCCTTGCTACAGGTGTAGGCCATTTACATACCTTATGGATCCTGACTGGAATACTGCCAGGATGTTGTTAAGTGAGGCCTAGTCATCACTAGTCTAGTCATCACTGCTCACCTCCACCATCAGAGGAGTGAGCTCTCAAATGTTGAGCTCAGAGCTACCGCATCAGGGGAGAGAGAGTGTATCAGGGGGTTTAAATCAGAGAAAGAGCTCATTCCTGTTATGGTGGAGGTGAGCAGTGATGACTAGGCCTCACTAAGCAACGTCCTAGGAGTACATAGCAATGTCCTGGGAGCAGTGGTGTAGCGTGGGTTGTCAGCACCCGGGGCAACAATACAATAGTACTGACCAACCTGATTACTTTACTGACGATTACACACTACACTAACCACTGTACTATACTGTCCACTACACTACCCACCATACTACACTGCCCACTAGGGATGAGCTTGGAGTTCGAGTCGAACTCATGTTCGACTCGAACATTGCCTGTTCGCCCGTTCGCCGAACAGCGAACAAATTGGGGTGTTCGCGGCAAATTCGAAAAATCTATGGGAGAAATCTAAAGTGTTAATTATAAAGGCTAATATGCAAGTTATTGTCCTAAAAAGTGTTTGGGGACCCGGGTCCTGCCCCAGGGGACATGTATCAATGCAAAAAGAAGTTTTAAAAACGGCCGTTTTTTCGGGAGCAGTGATTTTAATAATGCTTAAAATGAAAAAATAAAAGTGAAATATTCCTTTAAATTTCGTACCTGGGGGGTGTGTATGATATGCATGTGAAGTGGCGCATGTTTCCCGTGCTTAGAACTGTCCCTGCAAAAAATTTCATTTTTGAAAGAAAAAAAGTCATTTAAAACTGACTCGCGGCTATTAATGAATTGTCGGCTCCCGGCAATACATACAAAAGTCATTGATAAAAAAAAAAAAAAAAGCGTGGGGGTTCCCCAGAATTCAATTACCAGGCCCTTCAGGTCTGGAATGGATATTAAGGGGAACCCCGCCGCAAATTAAAAAAAAATTGACGTGGGGTTCCCCCAAATATCCATTCCAGGCCCTTCAGATCTGGCATGGATTTTAAGGGGAACTCCACCCCAAATTTAAAAAAAAAATGGCGTGGAGTCCCCCTAAAAATCCATACCAGACCCCTTATCCGAGCACGCAACCTGGCCGGCCGCAGGGGAAAAGGGGGGGACGAGAGAGCGGCCCCCCTCCCTCCTGAACCGTACCAAGCCACATGCCCTCAACATGGGGAGGATGTCCCCATGTTGATGGGGACAAGGGCCTCATCCCCACAACCCTTGCCCGGTGGTTGTGGGGGTCTGCGGGCGGGGGGCTTATCGGAATCTGGAAGACCCCTTTAACAAAGGGGACCCCCAGATCCCGGCCCCCCCCCTATGTGAATTGGTAAGGGGTACGTTGTACCCCTACCATTTCACGAAGAAAGCGTAAAAAAATGTTTAAAAAAAACACACAAACACCTTGAAAAAGTCCTTTATTTAAAAAAAAAAAAACATTCCAGCGGTGAAATCCAGTGTCCCGCGGCGATCCCGATGTCCAGCGCTGTCCTTCATTGGTTGTGCCTGAGCGGACCTGATGGGGAACTCCCTCTCAGTATTTTAAATGTATAGACCCGCCCCTTCTAAAGTTCCCCATCAGGTCCGCTCCCTCGGTATGTCGGACCCACCTACGTCATTGGCTTGAGCGGGGAACTTCCTTCACTGTGTAATTTAAATTTACATAGTGAAGGAAGTTCCCCGCTCAAGCCAATGACGTAGGCGGGTCTGACATACCGAGGGGGCGAACCTGATGGGGGACTGCTCTCACTTTGGTAATACATGTATAGACCCGCCCCTTCTCATGTTCCGCATCTGGTCCGCTGAGCGGACCTGATAGGGAACTTTAGAAGGGGCGGGTCTATACATTTAAAATACTGAGAGGGAGTTCCCCATCAGGTCCGCTCAGGCACAACCAATGAAGGACAGCGCTGGACATCGGGATTGCCGCGGGACACTGGATTTCACCGCTGGAATGTTTTTGTTTTTTTTTTTAAATAAAGGACTTTTTCAAGGTGTTTGTGTGTTTTTTTAAACATTTTTTTACGCTTTCTTCGTGAAATGGTAGGGGTACAATGTACCCCTTACCAATTCACATAGGGGGGGGCCGGGATCTGGGGGTCCCCTTTGTTAAAGGGGTCTTCCAGATTCCGATAAGCCCCCCGCCCGCAGACCCCCACAACCACCGGGCAAGGGTTGTGGGGATGAGGCCCTTGTCCCCATCAACATGGGGACATCCTCCCCATGTTGAGGGCATGTGGCCTGGTACAGTTCAGGAGGGAGGGGGGGCCGCTCTCTCGTCCACCCCTTTTCCCCTGCGGCCGGCCAGGTTGCGTGCTCGGATAAGGGGTCTGGTATGGATTTTTAGGGGGACTCCACGCCATTTGTTTTTTAAATTTGGGGTGGAGTTCCCCTTAAAATCCATGCCAGATCTGAAGGGCCTGGAATGGATATTTGGGGGAACCCCACGTCAATTTTTTTTTTAATTTGCGGCAGGGTTCCCCTTAATATCCATTCCAGACCTGAAGGGCCTGGTAATTGAATTCTGGGGAACACCCACGCTTTTTTTTTTTTTCTAATCAATGACTTTTGTATGTATTGCCGGGAGCCGACAATTCATTAATAGCCGCAAGTCAGTTTTAAATGCATTTTTTTCTTTCAAAAATTACATTTTTTGCAGGGACAGTTCTAAGCACGGGAAACATGCGCCACTTTACATGCATATCATACACACCCCCCAGGTACGAAATTTAAAGGAATATTTCACTTTTATTTTTTCATTTTAAGCATTATTAAAATCACTGCTCCCAAAAAAACGGCCGTTTTTAAAACTTATTTTTGCATTGATACATGTCCCCTGGGGCAGGACCCGGGTCCCCAAACACTTTTTAGGACAATAACTTGCATATTAGCCTTTATAATTAACACTTTAGATTTCGAACGTTCGAGTCCATTGTATTTAATAGGGTTCTAAAGTTCACACGAACATTTTGTCTGTTCGCAGGTTCTGGTGCGAACCGAACAGGGGGGTGTTCGGCTCATCCCTGCTGCCCACCATACTACACTACACTGCCCACCATACTACACTACACTGCCCACCACCATACTACATTACACTGCCCACCACCATACTACACTACACTGCCCACCATACTACACTACACTGCCCACCATACTACACTACACTGCCCACCACCATACTACACTACACTGCCCACCACCATACTACACTACACTGCCCACCACCATACTACACTGCACTGCCCACCACCATACTACACTACACTGCCCACCACCATACTACACTACACTGCCCACCACCATACTACACTACACTACACTACCCACCACCATACTACACTACACTACCCACCACCATACTACACTACACTGCCCACCACCATACTACACTACACTGCCCACCACCATACTACACTACACTGCCCACCACCATACTACACTACACTGCCCACCACCATACTACACTACACTGCCCACCACCATACTACACTGCACTGCCCACCACCATACTACACTACACTGCCCACCACCATACTACACTACACTGCCCACCACCATACTACACTACACAACCCACCACCATACTACACTACACTGCCCACCACCATACTACACTACACTGCCCACCACCATACTACACTACACTGCCCACCATACTACACTACACTGCCCACCACCATACTACACTACACTGCCCACCATACTACACTACACTGCCCACCATACTACACTACACTGCCCACCACCATACTACACTACACTGCCCACCATACTACACTACACTGCCCACCATACTACACTACACTGCCCACCACCATACTACACTACACTGCCCACCACCATACTACACTACACTGCCCATCACCATACTACACTACACTGCCCACCATACTACACTACACTGCCCACCGTACTACACTACACCACCCACCATACTACACTACACTGCCCACCATACTACACTACACTGCCCACCATACTACACTACACTGCCCACCACCATACTACACTACACTGCCCACCATACTACACTACACTGCCCACCACCATACTACACTACACTGCCCACCACCATACTACACTGCACTGCCCACCACCATACTACACTACACTGCCCACCACCATACTACACTACACTGCCCACCACCATACTACACTACACTGCCCACCACCATACTACACTACACTGCCCACCACCACCATACTACACTGCACTGCCCACCACCATACTACACTACACTGCCCACCACCATACTACACTACACTGCCCACCATACTACACTACACTGCCCACCACCATACTACACTACACTGCCCACCATACTACACTACACTGCCCACCATACTACACTACACTGCCCACCACCATACTACACTACACTGCCCACCATACTACACTACACTGCCCACCATACTACACTACACTGCCCACCACCATACTACACTACACTGCCCACCACCATACTACACTACACTGCCCATCACCATACTACACTACACTGCCCACCATACTACACTACACCACCCACCATACTACACTACACTGCCCACCATACTACACTACACTGCCCACCATACTACACTACACTGCCCACCACCATACTACACTACACTGCCCACCATACTACACTACACTGCCCACCACCATACTACACTACACTGCCCACCATACTACACTACACTGCCCACCACCATACTACACTACACTGCCCACCATACTACACTACACTGCCCACCACCATACTACACTACACTGCCCTACAACACAGACCCACCCGACTCCTACAGTAGGAGTCCTACTTCGGCTTCCTGCACTACTTACACCCCCTCCCCCCTCCACACAGCTCGGTGCAAATCCATCCTCTGAGTCCTCCTTACCTCTGTCCGCTCTTCGCCAGGACTCTCCTCAGGACAGGACCTCAGCACTGGACGTGCAGAATTGCTTCGGAGTCCCGACGTCCTGACTCCCCGCCAGCGCCATCCACCCGCAGCCTGCTCCATGGTGTCAGACGCTGCACGCCTGCACCTCCATGCACCCATCTCCCCCGAGCCTCGCCCCTCCGCTCCGCGCTAGACACACAGCACCATACCAGAGCAGAGGGACAGGCGGAGGGGAAGACAGCGGCCCCGGCGGCACACACTTCCAGTGCTTGTCATGCCGCCATGTTCAGAGTTTCCTGGCACACTGTGATTGGGCGTATGGCGGGTCATGTGCGGAGGCGGGACTTTTAGAGCGATCGCGGACAGGCCAGCCCCACGCCGCACATGACCCCCATACGTCCAATAACAGGGCGCCGGACACTAAACATGGCGGCCAGAGATCGGGGACACAGGAAATAAAAATCAGGAGGAGGCACGGAATGTCGCCCCCCTAAATGTCGCGCCCAGGGCGACGGGCCCCCCTGCCCCCCCACGCTACGCCACTGCCTGGGAGTATTCCATTCAGGCTTCATTAGGTATGTAAATGGCCTACACCTATAGCAAGGGTTTTATTCATCTTTAGTCACAGCTGTACAGTTTGTTTTAATCTACAAACATCCCTTACCTGCATAGACAGGTTTTTTGTAAAGATGAACTATCCTTTTAAATTGAACATGTCTGCGTGACAAACAAACCTTTTTTAATGCACGACAAATCACAGAAAATAGGGACACTTCATATACTAATGCTTGTACCAGGTAAGTTAAACACCAAGTAGGAAAGTAAGAACAGAGATGACAGCAGGTGTCCTCTAAAACAAGCCAATAAGAGCGTCTCCTCACGCATTCCTTTTAAACATTGAACAATTTCTTGTGGATTCTTGAATTCATAAAATGAAATCCATTCACATTTCCTGGCATTTGCACAAAAAAATATGTATGTCAAAGCAAGAACATGCAAAATAATAAACACAAATGAAAACAGAAGTCCCCTGAATTAACACAATTTACATCGTTCTGTAGCTTTTAAGAGTCTTTGTTTTACAGTTGAAAGGAGTGTGGTGTGTTGCAATGCTTCTCAAGGCCCTTTGGCTCTAGCACTGTCAATATGCTTTCCATTGGACATGCCACAAATATTTCAAAGGCTTCTTGTTACTCAAAAGCACATGACTGAGTGGTAGGAATTACCTTCATAAAATCAAAGTCTTAACCTTATGCCTTAAGGTGTGGAAAGAATATAAAACATGCCATACATATTTTCCTGTAAAGAAATCCCGATTTCATGCAGCAATACCATCGCTCTTTGAGCCAGGACAATTGAATTATTCCTTTATGAATTGAAACATGAGCAGGAGATGTTATCAAGGAGAGGGGTTTTATTGTTTATGAGATAAGTAGAACTTTGTTACATATGGTATAAGAAAGCTGCCAACCCACACCTCGAAAACCCTATGCAACTTAGGAATATGTTCTTGATTAAAAGCTGAACTCCAGGGAAATATAAAACACACCCTTAGTTATATGTTAAAAAGGAACTGCAGTCTGCTCACATAATTTGCAATAAAAACCTCTTTGCCATTCTGAAGCTTCCCTCCAACCACTTTGCATATTATTTTATATATACTGTGATTATGTACTTGCCAAATATGCTTCAGAAATTTCCCTCCACTAAGTCTGTCTGCAACCATTTTAACTGTGGGCAGCTGAAGCTGCTGCCTGTTCACTTCCTGGATTTACACAGACACATAGAGACACACCTCCAGCTCTGCAGCGCTCATTAATCCTCTTATGACGAAACAAGAGCAGAAGATTTAATAGATGGAAAGTCCCTAGACCAGTGATTCTCAACCAGGGTTCAGTGGAACCCTAGGGTTCCTCCAGAGGTTGCTAGGGGTTCCTTCAGCATTGGGCAATTTCTGCCTCTCAGATAAGTTCACACTGACCCCATTGATCTTTTTAGCTATCTGTAAGGAGGTAATTCTTCCCAATTGCCACAAGTGTAAGGACCATTCTTCCACCTGACCGTCACACTAATGTATCATAAGTTGTAGATTTCTAAATTTTAGCAGGGGTTCCCCCGAGACCGGAGAACTATTTCAAGGTTTCCTCTGTGTTGAAAAGGTTGAGAAAGGCTGCCCTAGACAATGGATGTAGTGCTTGTGTCAAGGTAGAAAAGGAGGTGGTCAATATGCTCCATTAATAATGCCTGATCATGGGGAATGCTGTGATGACTGCATCTGAGGTTTGTAATCATATTGGAAACATACGACTCTGTAGAATATATACTTTACTTTTGTTTTCAAAAGTAAAGTTAAAGCTGAACTCTTGGTAGGAAAAAATTATTTTAAATATATTCCTCAATAGCCACAACGGATAATACTCCCCTTTGTGCACACCAAGTTCTTTAACCACTTAACGACCGCTCACTGTATATATACGTCGGCAGAATGGCACCGACAGGCACAATCACGTAGAGTGTACGTGATCGCCTTTGTACAGTTGGGGGGTCCGATCGGACCCCCCTCCTATACAGTGAGCGGCCGTTTATCGTTGGGGAGCGATCAGAGATGAGGGGGTGACCATTCAATTTCGGCCACCCCCTCGCGATCGCTCCCGGCCAATGAAAATGCTTCCTCCGCCATGTGATGTAAACACAGGCAGGAGGAAGTGATGTCATCTCCCTCGCGGCGGTCTTTTCGATTCCGGCGCCGAGGAGAGAGGCAGCAGGTTAGTGCACCAACAGTCCACTGACACATAGGTACACATAGGCACACATTTCACCCCCCAGTCACCCCCAGATCACCCCCCAGGTCACCCCCCAGCCCCCAATCACAGTGTCACTGATTGCAGTGATCATTTATTTTACTGATCACTGCATTTAGTGTCATCTGTGATAGTAAAAAGTTGCAGGGCAGTTAGGTTTAGGCCCCTTTAGGTCCAGGGTAGCCACCTAACCACCCCATATAAAGGTTTAACCCCTTGATCGCCCCCCAGGTAACCCTTTCACCCCCTAACGCCAGCGTCACTAAGCGATCATATTTTCGATCGCTGTATTTAGTGCCGGTGGTGCCCTAGATAGCCAGTTATTTATTTTTAGTTTCGCCGCAGGTTTTTAGAGCGTCAGGTACCCCCATATATTATTTTAACCCCCTGATTGCCCCTAGAGTTAACCCTTCACCAGTGATCACCGTATAAGCGTCACTGGTGACACTGGTTACCCAGTTAGTTATTTAGTTATTTAGGTAACCCGTCAGGTTTTTATATAGCGTTGGGTACCCCCATATTTAACCTAATAAAGGTTTTAACCCCCTGATTGCCCCTAGTTAACCCTTTCACCAGTGATCACCATATAAAGGTTACGGGTGACACTGGTTGGTTAGTTTGCTTTTTATAGCATCAGGGCACCCGCCGTATATAACCCAATAAAGGTTTAACCCCCTGATCGCCCGGCGGGTGAGATCAATTAGGTTTTAGCGCCAGAGAGGGTCTGCCTCGCCCCAGGCAGCGTTAGGTTAGTGCCAGTAACGCTAACACCCACGCGCAAAGCATACACCTCCCTTAGTGGTATAGTATCTGATCAGATCTATACTAGCGTCCCCAGCGGTTTAGGGTTCCCAAAAACGCAGTGTTAGCGTGATCAGCCCAGATACCTGCTAGCACCTGTGTTTAGCCCCTCCGCCCAGCCCAGCCCAGCCCAGCCCACCCAAGTGCAGTATCGATCGATCACTGTCACTTACCAAACACAAAACACATAACTGCAGCGTTCGCAGAGACAGTCCTGATCCCTGCGACCGCTAACAGTTTTTTTTTGTAGCGTTTGATATATTTGCTGACGACAGTCAGGTGCTTTTTTACCTGTGAATCTTACTAGTGTACCCCTAAATTTAGAGCCCAAAATGGCAAGTCGAAGGTACACTAGTAAAGAGGCCTACGAGATTCTGAGCATGACAGATAGTGAAGAGGAGGTCACGTATCTGTCAGATTCAGGCTCAGAATATCTTCCCGTAGAAGACAGTGACGTCAGCGGCCCCACGTCAGATAGCTCTGACGAAGAAGTTGAGGTCCCTGCTAAGGTCAGGCGTACCCGATCCCGATCTTCTGAGGTTGTTGAGGAGCAAGAACCGCAGGGCTCTCGTATCATGGAGCAGAGGAGTACTAGCGCCGCTATTCCTTCTGGTGAATTGGCAAGCACCAGCGGCCTAGTACAGCCTGGGCGTACATCCAGCACTGCAGTATCACGTGGTGACATGGCGAGTCCCATAAGTGCAGTTCAAGCTGGCGAGGTGGCAAGCACAAGTAGTGTCCCGCTGCCACCAATAAGAAGACAAAGGCAGGCCCGTCGTACCCATAGTGCTCTTCCTGCAGAATTCGCCTATCCTGATTGGGTCCCCACCACTTCTGCAGAACCCGTACTTCCCCCATTCACTGCCCAACCCGGTATTCAGGTGGAAACAGCTGATTTTATGCCAATCGATTATTATTCACTGTTTTTCACGGAAGATCTCTATAGATCTATTGTGGACCAGAGTAATTTATATGCTGGTCAATTCATCGCCGCTAATCCCCAGTTGCCTTCCATTGCCAAAGATTGGAAACCAATTACGGTTTCCGAATTTAAGACAATTCTGGGCCTTTCCCTCAACATGGGCACACATAAATTCCCGTCATTGCGTGCTTATTGGTCCACGCACCCAATTGACCACATGCCCGTATTCTCTGCCTCCATGCCCAGGAAACGATACGAGCAGATTTTGCGGTTCATGCACTTCAACGACAATGAACTTTGTCGTCCACGTGGGGACCCTGAATACGACCGGCTCTATAAAATTCGGCCCCTCATAAACCACTTCAACGAACGTTTTGCAGCCTTGTTTATTCCCGATCAAGCTGTCTGCGTTGATGAGTCCCTGATTAAATTTTCTGGCGGCTTGGCTTTCAAGCAGTACCTTCCCAGCAAGCGTGCCAGATACGGGGTCAAGCTCTATAAGTGCTGTGACAGGGCAACAGGCTATGTATGGAGCTTTATGGTTTATGAGGGAAAAGATAGTCAGGTTGAGCCGGTCAACTGCCCGGATTACATAGGGAGAGCTGGCAAGATAGTGTGGAACTTGGTGTCACCCTTATTCGGAAAGGGGTATCACTTGTATATGGACAACTATTACACGAGCGTGCCACTGTTTAGTCACTTGTTTGATCATCAGATTGGAGCATGTGGCACCGTGCGACCTAATCGCCGGGGCTTTCCCCAGCGGCTTGTAGATGCCCGTCTTAAGCTGGGGGAGAGAGCCTGCGTAAAGTGTAATAACTTGCTCGCTATGAAGTGGAGGGACAATAAGAATGTTTTCCTTCTTAGCTCCCTTCATGCAGACACGACAGTCCAAATTCGTACGGCGACTGGTGTTGTGGAGAAACCCCTCTGTGTCCACGAATATAACAAAAATATGGGTGGGGTGGACCTCAACGACCAGTTGATGGCGCCGTATCTAATTGACCGTAAGGCGAGACGCTGGTACAAAAAAGTGTCTCTATCCTTATTCCAATTGGCTTTGCTGAACGCTCATGTGCTATACAGAGCTTCAGGCGGGACTTTATCTTTTCTAAAATTCCAGAATGAGATAGTCACAGAACTCCTGTATCCAGGCGGTTCTGCACCTCACCATCCCCTACCAAATGCAGTAAGCCGGCTGCATGAGAGGCATTATACGCATCTCCTCCCGAGTACCCCTACCCAAACGAAACCCCCAAAAAAGATGTCGTGTCTGTAGCAAGCGCGGATTTAGGCGTGACACCCGTTATTATTGTCCACTCTGTCCTGACAAACCTGGTCTTTGCCTTGGTGAATGTTTTGAACGCTACCACTCAAAAGTGAAGTTTTAGCGTAGGGTACAGCATTTCACAGACTAGGACACACTTACACAGGGTCTCCCAAGATGCCATTACATTTTGAGAGACCCGAACCATTACAGTTGTTAAAGTTTAAAAAAAAAAGTGTAAAAAAGAAAAAAAAAAACGTAAAAAAAAAACCACAAAAAATATATAAAATAAAAAAACCAAAAATAGTTGTCGTTTTATTGTTCTCTCTCGCTCTCTCTATTTTCTCTCTATTGTTCTGCTCTTTTTTACTGTATTCCATTCTGCAATGTTTTATCATGCTTGCTTTTCAGGTATGTAATTTTTTGTTTTCAGGTGCGCCATTCAACTGCAGCGCGGAATTATTTATCTTGACAGCAACAGCGTTTGCTCCCACGATACATAAAGCCGTGACTCCAGTGCTGTAGGAGGTGATTTCACCACCACAGTTAAAAAAAAAGAGCATATATGCCGAAGCATGGGGGCAGCAGGGGCGGAGGAGCGATTTTGCTCCTAATGCCGCGTATATACAGTCGAAATTCCGACGGAGGCTTGCCCGTGGAAAAGTTTGACCGTGTGTACGCGGCATAACCTTTTATGCCGCGTACATACGGTCGAAATTTCGACAAAGGCTTGCCCGTGGAAAAGTCCGACCGTGTGTACGCGGCATAACTTTTTTGCGGGAGGATGCCCCCATGCTTCGGCATATATATATTTTAGGCACAGGTTGCGTTAAAAAAATGTTTTATTTTTTACTAGGTTTTGTTTTGGTATTTGCTTTGCAGGTATGGTATGGTAAGGTCTTACTGTTGTACTGTAATGTTACTTTGTTTTAATGTTAACCATCATTTGCTTAGCAGGTACGCCATTCAGTTGCATCGCGGATTTATTTATCTTGACAGCAACAGCGTTTGCTCCCACGATACATAAAGCCGTAACTCCAACGCTGTAGGAGGTGATTTCACCACCACAGTTAAAAAAAGAGCATATATGCCGAAGCATGGGGGCAGCAGGGGCGGAGGAGCGATTTTGCTCCTAATGCCGCGTATATACGGTCGAAATTCCGACGGAGGCTTGCCCGTGGAAAAGTTCGACCGTGTTTACGCGGCATAACCTTTTATGCCGCGTACATACGGTCGAAATTCCGACGAAGGCTTGCCCGTGGAAAAGTCCGACCGTGTGTACGCGGCATAACTTTTTTTGCGGGAGGATGCCCCCATGCTTCGGCATATATGCCCATCATTAGAAGTGGGTGGATGAAGGGAGGTATTCTAATGGTGGGCATACCCACCGATCAATCTCTTTTTTTCGTTCAGCCAACAGGCTGCATGAAAAAAAAGATTACAATACATGTCCAACAAGGACCAGCAACGTACTGGTATGTTGCTGGACTTTGAATGTTTATACCAGAATGATGCCTGCAGGTTTAGGTATCATCTTGGTATCATTCTTTTCAGCCAGTGGCCGGCTTTCATGTAAAAGCAATTCTAGCAGATAATTAGCCTCTAGACTGCTTTTACAAGCAGTGGGAGGGAGAATGCCCCCCCCCCCCCGGATATAAACAGCGCAATTGGGAAATTGGGAAAGCATTTTATCACACCGATCTTGGTGTGGTCAGATGCTTTGAGGGCAGAGGAAAGATCTAGGGTCTAACCCCCCATTTTTTTTCAAAAAAAGAGTACCTGTCACTACTTATTGCTATCATAGGGGATATTTATATTCCCTGAGATAACAATAAAAATGATAAAAAAAAAAAATGGAAGGAACAGTTTAAAAATAAAATAAAAAAGCAAAATAAATAATAAAAAAATAAAAAAAATAAAAAAAGCACCGCTGTCCCCCCCTGCTCTTGCGCAAAGGCGAACGCAAGCGTCGGTCTAGCGTCATATGTAAACAGCAATTGCATCATGCATGTGAGGTATCACCGCGAAGGTCAGATCGAGGGCAGTAATTTTAGCAGTAGACCTCCTCTGTAAATCTAAGGTGGTAACCTGTAAAGGCTTTTAAATGCTTTTAAAAATGAATGTAGTTTCTCGCCGCTGCGCGTTTGTGCGCAATTTTAAAGCATGTCGTGTTTGGTATCCATGTACTCGGCCTAAGATCATCTTTTTTATTTCATCAAACATTTGGGCAAAATAGTGTTTTTTAGTGCATTAAAAATAAAAAAAGTGTGTTTTTCCCCCAAAAAATGCGTTTGAAAAATCGCTGCGCAAATACTGTCTGGAAAAAAAATGCAACACCCACTATTTTAATCTGTAGGGCCTTTGCTTTAAAAAAAATATATAATGTTTGGGGGTTCAACATAATTTTCTTGCAAAAAAAAAAATGTTTTCATGTAAACAAAAAGTGTCAGAAAGGGCTTTGTCTTCAAGTGGTTAGAAGAGTGGATGATGTGTGACATAAGCTTCCTAATGTTGTGCATAAAATGCCAGGACAGTTCAAACCCCCCCCCCCCCAAATGACCCCATTTTGGAAAGTAGACACCTCAAGCTATTTGCTGAGAGGCATGTTGAGCCCATTGAATATTTTTTTTTTTTTTGTCCCAAGTGATTGAATAATGACAAAAAGAAAAAAAAAAAAAATGTACAAAAAGTTGTCACTAAATTATATATTGCTCAAACATGCCATGGTTATATGTGGAATTGCACCCCAAAATACATTCTGTTGCTTCTCCTGAGTACGGGGATACCACATGTGTGAGACATTTTGGGAGCCTAGCCGCATACAGGACCCCGAAAACCAATCACCGCCTTCAGGATTTCTATGGGTGTAAATTTTTGATTTCACTCCTCACTGCCTATCACAGTTTCGGAGGCCATGGAATGCCCAGATGGCACAAAACTCCCCCAAATGACCCCATTTTGGAAAGTAGACACCCCAAGCTATTTGCTGAGAGGTATGTTGAGTATTTTGCAGATCTCGCTTTTTGTCACAAAGTTTTAAAAATTGAAAAAAAAAAAAAATATGTCTTTCTTCATTTTCAAAAATAAATGAGAGCTGTAAAATACTCACCATGCCTCTCGGCAAATAGCTTGGGGTGTCTACTTTCCAAAATGGGGTCATTTGTGGGGGTTTTGGGCTATCTTGGCATTTTATGGCCTTCAAAACTGTGATAGGTAGTGAGGAGTCCTGAAGGCGGTGCTTGGTTTTCGGGGGCCCGTACGCGGCTAGGCTCTCAAAAAGTCCCACACATGTGGTATCCCCGTACTCAGGAGAAGCAGCCAAATGTATTTTGGGGTGCAATTACGCATATAACTATGGCATGTTTGAGCAATATATCATTTAGTGACAACTTTTTGTACATTTTTTTTTTCTTTTTGTCATTATTCAATCACTTGGGACAAAAAAAAAAATATTCAATGGGCTCAACATGCCTCTCAGCAATTTCCTTGGGGTGTCTACTTTCCAAAATGGGGTCATTTTGGGGGGTTTTGTGCTATCTTGGCATTTTATGGCCTTCAAAACTGTGATAGGTAGTGAGGAGTGAAATCAAAAATTTATGCCCTTAGAAACCTTGAAGGCGGTACTTGATTTTTGGGTTCCCGTACGCGGCTAGGCTCCCAAAAAGTCCCACACATGTGGTATCCCCGTACTCAGGAGAAGCAGCAGAATGTATTTTGGGGTGTAATTTCACATATGCCAATGGCATGTGTGAGCAATATATTATTTAGTGACAACTTTGTGCAAAAAAAACAAAGTTTGTCATATTCCCGCAACTTGTGGCAAAATATAAAATATTCCATGGACTGAACATGCCTCTCAGTAAATAGCTTGGGGTGTCTACTTTCCAAAATGGGGTCATTTGGGGCGGTTTTGTGCTATTTTGGCATTTTATGGCCTTCGAAACTGTGATAGGTAGTAAGGAGTGAAATCAAAAATTTACGCCCTTAGAAATCCTGAAGGCGGTGCTTGGTTTTTGGGGCCCCGTACCCGCCTAGGCTCCCAAAAAGTCCCACACATGTGGTATCCCCGTACTCAGAAGAAGCAGCAGAATGTATTTTGGGGTGCAATTCCACATATAACCATGGCATGTGTGAGCAATATATCATTTAGTGACAACTTTTTGTACATTTTTTCTTTTATTTCTCTTTTTATCATTATTCAATCATTTGGGACAAAAAAAAAATATTCAATGGGCTCAACATGCCTCTCAGCAAATAGCTTGGGGTGTCTACTTTCCAAAATGGGGTCATTTGGGGGGGTTTTGTGCCATCTTGGCATTTTATGGCCTTCAAAACTGTGATAGGTAGTGATAGGTAGTGAGGAGTGAAATCAAAAATGTATGCCCTTAGAAACCTTGAAGGCGGTGCTTGGTTTTTGGGGTCCCGTATGCGACTAGGCTCCCAAAAAGTCCCACACATGTGGTATCCCCGTACTCAGGAGAAGCAGCAGAATGTATTTTGGGGTGTAATTTCACATATGCCCATGGCATGTGTGAGCAATATATCATTTAGTGACAACTTTGTGCAAAAAAAATAAAGTTTGTCATATTCCCGCAACTTGTGGCAAAATATAAAATATTCCATGGACTAATCATGCCTCTCAGTAAATAGCTTGGGATGTCTACTTTCCAAAATGGGGTCATTTGGGGGGGTTTTGTGCTATTTTGGCATTTTATGGCCTTCGAAACTGTGATAGGTAGTGAGGAGTGAAATCAAAAATTTGGGCCCTTAGAAATCCTGAAGGCGGTGCTTGGTTTCCGGGGTCCCGTACGTGGCTAGGCTCCTAAAAAGTCCCACACATGTGGTATCCCCGTACTCAGGAAAAGCAGCAGAATGTATTTTGGGGTGCAATTCCACATATAACCATGGCATGTGTGAGCAATATATAATTTAGTGACAACTTTTTGTAATTTTTTTTTTTTTTGTCATTATTCAATCACTTGGGACAAAAAAAAAATATTCAATGGGCTCAACATGCCTCTCAGCAATTTCCTTGGGGTGTCTACTTTCCAAAATGGGGTCATTTGGGGGGGTTTTGTACTGCCCTGCCATTTTAGCACCTCAAGAAATGAGATTCCAGAAAATGTACCCTAGTTTGTAGACGCTATAACTTTTGCGCAAACCAATAAATATACGCTTATTGACATTTTTTTTACTAAAGACATGTGGCTGAATACATTTTGGCCTAAATGTATGACTACAATTGAGTTTATTCGATTTTTCTTATAACAAAAAGTAGAAAATATAATTTTTTTCAAAATTTTCGGTCTTTTTCCGTTTATATCGCAAAAAATAAAAATCGCAGAGGCAATCAAATATCATTAAAAGAAAGCTCTATTTGTGGGAAGAAAAGGACGCAAATTTTGTTTGGGTACAACATTGCATGTCCGCACAATTTACAGTTAAAGCAGCGCAGTGCAAAATTCTGAATTCACCTCTGGTCCTTTAGCTACCAAATGGTCCGGGGCTTAAGTGGTTAACAAACCCAGTTGTTACCTTCTAAAAGTAGCACTGACAACATTATAGTGCTGCACATAGACTGTACAGGGAGCAGAGCTGTGGAAGGGACCTACCAGATCTGGAAGAGATACATAAAGGACACCAAGATTAAGGTAAAATACAGTGCATACCTCTTGTAGCCAAGATGTGCTTATCACATAGTTTAACGTTAACTTTTAATCATTATTATTATACAGGATTTACCGTATTTATCGGCGTATAACACGCGCCGGCGTATAACACGCACCCCAAGTTTTGGAGGGAATTTTAAGGAAAAAAACTTTTAGGAGGGAAATTCAAGGAAAAAAAACTTACATTTAAATGCAGCATGCAGCCTTGCCCAGTGTCCATCTGCAGCCTTGCCCAGTGTCCATCTGTCCATCTGCAGCCTTGCCCAGTGTCCATCTGTCCATCTGCAGCCTTGCCCAGTGTCCATCTGTCCATCTGCATCCTTGCCCAGTGTCCATCTGTCCATCTGCAGCCTTGCCCAGTGTCCATCTGTCCATCTGCAGCCTTGCCCAGTGTCCATCTGTCCATCCGCAGCCTTGCCCAGTGTCCATCTGTCCATCTGCAGCCTTGCCCAGTACCTTTGCAGCCTTGTCAGTCTCTGCGATTTTAAAATTGGCGCCGATTTCTGTGTGGAGAGGAGTGAGCGGGGCCGAGTGTACTTCGGCTAGACTCGCCGTCCCGTCCATCTCCACTGACTGTGCCGCTGACATAGAGAAAGCCGAGTGTACTTCGGCTAGACTCGGCTCTGCTCACAGTCAGGGGCAGGACTGCGAGAGGAGCCGAGACTAGCCGAAGTACACTCGGCTTTCTCTATGTCAGCGGCGCAGTCAGACATGGGTGGGACTGTGAGAGGAGCCAAATAAAGCCGAGTGTACTTCGGCTTTGGCTCCGCTCGCTCCTCTCGCTCGTTTCAGCAGGGGAATCAGCGGAGTATCGGCGTATAACACGCACCCACGATTTTCCCCTGATTTTAAGGGGAAAAAAGTGCGTGTTATACACCGATAAATACGGTATATAGCGCCAACAATTTGCACAGTGCTTTACAACATTAAGGCAGACATTAGTTACAATAGAATTTAGTACAAGAGGAATCAGAGGGCCCTGCTCATTAGAGCTTATAATCTAAGAACTTTTCATTAACAATCATTACATGTTTTCACTTGCACAGAATATATGAAATGTGTCATCAGACTAAAAGAAGGAGATAATTAACGAGTCTACCAGGCCTACCTTGCAATTCCACCACTGAGAACATGCCTACAGAAGGGAACTGGCTCTCCCATTTGCTGCTGAGGGATGGCCTTGACAATGTGCTGTTGCATATGTAGCAATACCCCCTAGAGGGCCGCTGGTTAGTTTTGGGTTTTGCACTTCAGCTGCGTTGTCCAGGTAGGAAAGTCTGTAGTAATACAATATCCACACCGATGTAAAACCTCAAACAGTTAGGCTTTATTTTTCTTATGCAATAAACTTTGAGAAGTAGAAGGTATAGAAGAGTAGGGGAAGGTTCAGGCACTCGCCACAAAATTTGACAAAGGTATAAGTTCAAAGTCACTCACCACTCTCAATGTTAGCGTGGGTATTGGTCACCCGGATAGTCCCCTCTCACATGGCCTAGCAGCCGGGATGACACACAAACTAGCAACAGGGCAATCTCTGCCACAGACTGCCTAAGATGAAGTAGGTCTCTGCCACAGACCTTTTGAAGTTGAGCAAACAGATAGTCCAGGAATCCTCTGCCACAGGATTTCAAAGTCCCAAACTTCCAGCCGTACAGTTAAACGGCCTTTAAGCCAATCTGTCGAACTGCAGGGCTTGTAATATAGTGGATCCCTCCTTGACAAAGTCACCAGGCCTCACCTGAGACAGCAGCACTTTGCCGGTCTCCTCCAGGGCAGGTCCTCCCCTAGTCTCCTTCACCAAGCCAAGATAGCTTCCTCCCCATTTGGACAGACAGCTTGGTATCCCTTCTCTGAATGTAGGCCCCAGCCAGACTAGCTGGGCCTACTAAGCAGCGATGCAGCCTCGGGCCAACATGGCCCCGAGACCAGGACCACACACACATGCCTCACGCCCGGAGGGCTGCGGGGCGAGAACGGCCCCAATCATTGGCATCTGCCCCTTAAGTATCCCCTCCCAGCAGGCACGGCGGGTCGACCACTCCCACTGTACCATTGCCGAGAAAGGGCCACTCAATGCACCATGGCCTGCCTGTGTTCCAACAGGTGCCTGAGGTGGTAACGCCACCTACAGGCAATAAGGGAAAACTACCGTCGGACAAACCACAGCTGAAGCAGAGGTAAAATTAAATGCAATTCAACCGTCTGAGCCCAACTACTGGCTCAGACATTCTTCTAAATTTAAATAGCGTCCCAACCTTTTGGGGTGGGCACTACACATATTTATTGCCTCCTAAGCATCTGAGGGAGATAATCAAGCACCCAGCAAAATTTACCTACATTTACTCATCAGATTGGAGATTATCTTAAATTTTAAGGATTACATTTATATTTATCATATAAATAATAAAAACAACAGTACACCCAGTGGGTATTATTACACCATGATAATGCACTCCCCTATCTAGCTATTACCATAAATAAAGATCCTTCGAGAATATGCTAATAATCAGAACATAGTAGGAGGGTGGTAGTTTATTGACATGTTGGCAGGTCACCTGAAACCAGGTGACAGATGCACACCGTTGGGGTCAGGAGTGCACCGCTAAGGTAGTGAACCCTATGGCTGACTGCTGCGGATGGAACTCTGGGTGGTAAAGGAAGGCAGGTCCACTGGAGCACTAACAGGGATCCCACAGGGAGCTAAAGCCTAAGATTCCCCAGGGCGCGGAGTCTAAGATCCAGCAGGTGTTCACCACAGCCTCTAGTGGAGAGGATGGACTGGGCTGCAACTGGATCCAGGTCGCGGCCCCCAGAGTCCTCCAGCTCACGCTCACAGTTGGCTATAGAGGATAGGGGGTAAGCAGCAGCTCAGGATACAAGAGATAGTGAGGGGATAAGCCAAAGGTCGGGGCGACTAGCGGACAAGGATAAACAAAGGACACGCCAAAGGTCAAGGTCACAAGCAGACAGGGATAGTCGAGAACAAGCCAAGATTGGTAAAACAGAGACAGACGTAGCACACGGCAAGCAGGAACCCAAACTTACACTAGCTTAACAAACAACGTTGATCAGCACGGCTGGCTTGCAGCGTACAGGTTAATATAGTGTTCCCTGATAGGGCCTGGGGTGGAGCCATGCTAGAGGAGAGATTACTTAAGCAGCCAGGTGAGAGTGGCTGGCCTCTAAAGCAGGACACATGGAGGAGAGGTAGGCTGAGAGACAAACATTACTGCATAACCATGACACGTTTCTATGAACAAGTCTGCTTCTTCAGAAGAATGGGATAACATCTATAGAAAGGCCTCATTTACAAAGCTGCTCTTCCATCTTTGCATTAGGATGAGCGGCTGTGTGCATACAGCCACTGTGACCCCATAGAGAAAAAGAAGTTGCTTGCATGCAGCTCCAGCTGCACGTAAACAACGTGGTCATTCATGCTTAATGGGCATAGCACCAGTGTGAATGAGCCCATAGGCATAATAAAAATTATTATTGTACAATATTCTATATAGGGTTATCTAACTATAACATGATATTCACATTTACTATACTTTTCCCAAGCCAGTTATATTCAGTGGGAGACTGCAGGGGGTTCAAAGCAGGCTGTGTTTAGCCAGACTGCTTGCAACACCGAGAGCAGATTCATCTAAGTATTAAAACAACAGGGGTAGCAGAGGAACTAGCTTGATTAAAGCTTAATAAAATAATGGGTCCTGGTGGCATTCATCCCAGAGTTCCTTGAGGTATAGTTGTTGTACCATTAACTGTTCATTTGAATCAATCTCTCCTAACAGGATGAGTTACCCATGACTGGCGGACAGCCAATATTGTACATGTCCACAATAACTGTAGCACGGTAGAAGATGGCAACTAAAGGCCTGTGAGTTTAACATCTCTTGTTGTCAAATTATTGTAATCAATAGGATCACTGATCACTTAAACCACCCAACACGCTGCATTGCTTTACTGAAGGTTGATCATTTCAGAATAATCTGATTGAATTTTTTGACTATATCACTAATGTTTTGCACCAGGGTGGTGCTGTGGACATAGCATATCTGGATTTCAGCAAAGCATTTGATGTAGTTCCACATAATGATCTAATAAAAAGTTGTACGACAAAGGACTGAACCCTTGGGTTGGTTCCGTGGATATCCAGTTGGCTAATGTACAGATATCAGAATGTGGTTGTAAATCTATTCATATGTAACAGATACAAGTCACCAGTCTGCACTAGGTCCTGTTTCAAAGAAAGTAGTATTTTACCAAAAGAGAAGTTGATGCTTGGAATCGACTTCCAGCAGAAGTAGTAATTCAATCAACAATAAAAAGACTCAAATATACTCATAAACCATACTATAAAAAAAAGAAAAGCAGGACACTACAGACTCGATGGACCACTTGGCTTTTTCCGCTGTCACTCTTTTATATTGTAATTGTAATTTAAATTTGCTCATAATAAGGTAGACAACAATAGATGTCCTTTATTACCTTACATTCATCAATATAGTAGTTAGTTCCAGATTACTGTTTGCATGGGCCATGAGTGAAGCATATATGTAATGTTGCTTGTATATACTTGTGTGCTACTCCAAATTTATACACTATAAAATATACAAAAGAATGTATAAAGTGATCACTCTATGGCACCTGTAGTATAGCCAATAGACATATAAACATAAGTGTAATTTCACCGAAGTGACTACCTCGCTTATTGAGATCCAAAGGGACAATGTGTCGAGACCAGCGTATAATCATAATACTATAGATTATCAATCCATTTTATTATTCTTTAGGTAAAGAAGAGAAAAGAGCAGGAAAAGGACAGGGGGGGGGGGGGTCGTATTGAAGAAAAATAAGGGAATAGAGAAGGAAGGGGTTGGAACCACTGATAGGTTTTTGCTTTTGCTAGATTGAAAATTGATTGATTTGAGTAGTTTTCATTGATGCTTTGTAGGTTATTATTGGTTTCTGTGTTACTGCTGGTGCCAGGGAGATGAAACCCTTCTGTCGTCCTGGTAAGTACTGTCGTTGGAACAGAAAGTTGAGGGAAAATCTAAAATTTTGAGTTGCCACATGAACAGGAATAAAGAGGAAACCTTCCAACTGACATGTTTATTGTGGTGAAAAATGTCCAAGAGAGCATTTCCCTTACTAGAGGAGAAGCATAAGGAGAAGAATTTCCACCCGCTATGGCATAGTTGCCATGAAGAAAGCCTTATCCCTGGCTATGAACAACATATACTGTCTGCATTTTTTTTTTCTTTACACATAAACCTTTAGCACATGACATGTCGATTCCCTAAATACTATGTTTTATTTAAAGAGACAGCACAAAGGACAAATACTACTTGAAGCTTACTTTGTTTGATAGAAACCTAAGACTAAACTTTTACTTTTCTGATAACTATTTAATGACGGGCTTCTTTGCGCATAGATAAAAGAATGCACTGCTTCACATGTAATAAGAAGCTTCATCTGCTGGCTGGGTAAAACACTACAAGATATTATTCAAGGGCTAGTCCAAAATAGAGCCCTGATCGCCATTGGTGGTAGGACTATCTCGGTACCCAGACAAGAAAAACTTGATTTGTAAAATTTAACAGTTTATTATAAAAATTACAAAAAATATATAAAAACAAAAATACAGCGATAGAGGTCACGACAGTGACTAGACACAGGAGATTAAAATCATTTACAAACTCCAAAGGTAGGATCCACATCAATTTCTGCCTCTACCTACCTGTGGAGTTTGTAAATGGTTTTAATCATCCGTGTCTAGTCACTGTCGTGACCTCTATCGCTGTATTTTTGTTTATATATTTTTTGTAATTTTTGTAATGAATTGTTAAATTTTACAAATCAAGTGTTTCTTGTCTGGGTACCGAGATAGTCCTACCACCAAAGCCGATCAGGGCTCTATTTTGGAGTAGCCCTTGAATTATCTCCTCCCTCCTTCTTCCAATTATATTTTTAGAATGATGGTACCCACCCCTATCCTTATTTAAACCAATGAGGCAACCCATTTCACTGCAAGATATTAGTATATTATATTTCAGAATTACTTGGCCTAAAAAAAGTAAACATTTGAAAAATATATTTTTTTTATTTAAAAAAATGTCTTTACAAAACATTTTTATATTCCCTATGAAAGGTAGACACCTCACCTTAGTAGAAGACTTTTAGTAGCTTTTATGCTTGCTGGATGTTGTAGTTAGGAATCCCCGGCATTTTTGTTTTTAGAGGTGCTTACAAAACAGTAAACATGTCACAATTGTCAATTGTTTTCGATCTTAAATTCCACTTTCACAGCATAATGGAAATTGACGGTAATATTTCAAACACTTTTCTGCACACATCATGGTGTACCCTGGCACGGATATGTCAATTAATGAACAAATCCAAAAAAACAGTACATTCTCTTTTTGTGCCATTTTGTTCAGAACGCGCAGCTGGTAAAAACTTCAGGAAGCAGAGACCAAAAACAGCCACAAAGATGTGTGTTATCTGAAGTTCTTCTGAGCCAGACGCCTGAGAGGGTGGAACAGGTACAATACAGTCAGTACCGGGAAATGTAACTACACAGAATGTGCACCACAACCCATTAGAAAAAGCTAAAGTTGTGTTTAAAAAGTCTACATGGTTTTCTCGAAGGAAGGACTCTGAAGTCATTTGCAAGTTTTTTGTTTTGTTTTTTACAGTCGAAGAAAACTCGTAAAAGAAGAAAAACATGCAAAGACTATTCTTCCCTTTTAATGTTCCTGTTTATGACCATGGAGCCTGACAATATGATCTTTTCTGAAATAATCAACTATGTGTTAAAAGGGAAGTACAGATTATTTTGTTTATGCTAGACTGTGTCAATGGGAACTTAGGCATACCACTAGAACTCACTATGTTCCCAACAAGAAGTCCCTGAACTTTGACTGATGTATTTATATAGTTAGTCATTTACTTGATTTTCTTAGCTTCTAAATGGAATGGATTAATCATCCATTCAAACAAGCATATTCAATGTCTCAACATTTTTTAGAACTCTGTTCCTCAATGTGTCCCATAACAAGAGTAGCAAATGTCACCTTCATTTCAAAGAGCCTTTTTTATAGACAAATGTGATGCCAAAAATACTAGTTTATTTCAAATTAATGGACCGCTATCCCAACAAATATTATATTCTAAATACTCTTAAGGCCTCATGCCCACGGACGTTTTTACAGCCGCGTTTTTGAGCGTTTTTTACAGCTTAAAAACGCCTGTCCGTGTTAGTCTATAGCTTCATGCCCACCTAGACGTTTTTGAGCTGCAAATAGCATAGGCGTTTTTAAGCTGTAAAAAAAACCCAGGACCAGTGCGCTCCTTGGCGTCGGCGTTAGGCATAAAAAAACGCGAAGCGTTAAAAAACGCGCAAAAACGCTGCAATTGCGTTTTTGAGCTCCGACATTTTTTATTTTTTTTTTGAAAAAAAAAGGTCAAAAACTTTATACAATAACATGGACAGGCGTTTTTAAGCTGTAAAAAACGCGGCTGTAAAAACGTCCGTGAAAGTGATTGTAATGTTTTTTTCCCGTAAAAATAACAAATATGTTATACTTACCTGCTCTGTTGCAGTAGATTTGCACAGAACAGCCCAGATCCTCTTCTTCTCGTGTCCCTCTTCTGTGATCCTGGCCCCTCCCTCCTGTTCAGTGCCCCCACAGCAAGCAGCTTGTTATGTGGGCATCTGAGCTGAGTCACAGCTCCCTGTGTCCATTCAAACACCGGGCCCTGACGTGGCCCCGTCCCCTCTCTTCCCTGATTGGCTAGCTGACTTTGACAGCAGCAGGAGCCAATGGCACCACTGCTGTGTCTCAGACAATCAGGAAGGAGAATCTGGAACAGCTGAGACATTTGTGGACATCGCTGGACAGAGATGGACCTCAGGTAAGTCTTACGGGGGGATGCTGCACACAGAAGGCTTTTTATCTTAATGCATAGAATGCATTAGGATACAAAACCTTCTGCCTTTACAACCCCTTTCATTTTACATGCCTTGATTTTTTTTTTTTATTTAACATAGTCCAAGTGTCCAGGCAATACAAGCGTGACGAGGGTTAGGACAAAGTTACCACCAAAAGGGTGTTTGAGCACCTGCAGAAAGTTTTTTCTTTGTTTTTGTTTTAAGAAAAGAAGATTTAAAGTGGTTGCAAAGTCTTTTTTTTTTAGATAAAAATAATAAACAGGTCATACTTACCTCCTCTGTGCAGATGTATTTGCACAGAGCAGCCCAGATCCTCCTCTTCTCGAGTCCCTGTTCGCTGGTCCTGGCCTCTCCCTCCTGTTGAATGCCCCCACAGCAAGCAGCTTGCTATGGGGGTACCCGAGACGAGCCACAGCTCCCTGTGTCCATTCAGACATGGAGCCACAGCCCCTTTCTCTCCTCATTGGCTGACTGACTGATTGGCAGCAGTGGGAGCCAATGGCGCTATGCTGCTGTCTCAGCCAATGAGAAGGGGATTCCCGGCCACCCGATTGTCTCGTGCAACATCGCTGGATCTAGAGGGGGCTCAGGTAACTATTAGGGGGGAAAAATAGAGTGTAGCGCTATTTAAATATACGTGTGTAAATGATTCAATAACTGCATTACCAATATATGAAACAAAAAAAATCAAAAATTGCATTTACAATATAAAACAAAGAATTATCTCTGTGTCCAAAAATGCACCAAGTGAAAATAACACCTCAAACAGTGAACATCATATTGTGCATATTGAGTACACTAATACGTGAAGAGAAAGTCCAAAATAAATGGATGTATTCAACAGACTTGATCTGAAGATTCCGACATAGATGTAACCCTCTAGATAGGAATAGAAGTGGATAGGGGAGGCTTACCGGATATCAATGACCTGGAGAGGCATATACCTCCCAAGTCGCAGAAGGCTTATAAGTCAGTCAACTCGATGGGTGCAGCTGGTCCTGAATCTGACCGATACCTTGGCCACAGCAATCCCAGACACCAAATAGAGCGAAAAGACAAATGCTATATTCTCATGTGGGAGACAGAGGCTCAGTGTTCATGTGCCATGCGTAATATAATAGAAAAGATTTGCATAGCGTAAAAACGTTTGGGAGTAGTATTTATTAAAATTGTAAAGTAAACACTCACATTTCAGAAGAACATCTTAGGCATATTGTACAGGCAGGTACATGAGCGATGTGTGTTGGAGGGTCCACCCGACGCGTTTCAACTAAACAGTAGTCATCTGGGGTGTGGACCCCACCAACTTCATCGCTATTTAAACACTAAATGACCCCAAATGGATTGACAATGCCACCGGAAGTGAACGCGTGACATCACTTCCGGTCTAGGCCGGAAGTGACGATTGCTCTATGTATATTGCTTATAGGTATCAATTATAGCGTATATGTGCAGATGTAGAAAGTCCCCTGACTGCACTAAAATAGTGACCTTATCATAATCGAAGGGAGGAGGGCTGTCAGCGTTCCTAACAAAGGGGCGCAATCCACGACTCGCTATGAAAGCGAGGCTGGATGACATCACTTCCGTTTTCGAATGGTCATGGATATGAGACGCTATCCACGCCTCGCTATGAAAACGAGGCTGGATGACATCACTTCCGCTCGCGCATCACGCAATATTATATCTTCAAGCCTCACTGTGAATGCAACCGGATGTTGACACCCGGCGCAACCAAGCCTCACTGTGAATGTGACCGGATGTGGTCATCACCATTCACAGAGTGTGTAACACGATCTAGGAGGCAAACCAAGTCTCGCTCTGAAGATAAACAAAACAATAATAATCCGGAGTTTTAAACTCATTATTCTGTTGAAGGATATTAGGGGTTAATTAATATTAAGAGGTATCAACATTAGTAATTATCAGGGCGGTCATCCATATAAGTGCATTGTCAATTCCTAATTGGGGTCACCATTACAATAATTCCGTTTATTAAAAATTAGGATGGGTGATAATAATAATAAAATTACATCAACATAAATCTATCAGAACAATATCTGTATGATATATCATGTCGGATAGATGTATCACAGTGAATATAAACCACTTAAGGTTAAAATCAGGTAAAAATATTAGTAAAATATTAAAATTATTATTAGGAAAAAGAGAAAGAAAGAACGTTCATTACTCAATTTAGGATCTATTGATGAAAGAGTTAATATCCCACTCCACATTCATCCCTTGTGGGTGGTGCGTCTGTAACTCGTATATCCAAAACGTTTCTAGTCTGGATACACCTCTCGTATTGGCACCTTCCCTCCATGGGGCAATGAAACGGTCTATAATCAAAAATTGGGTCCCTTTTGGGTCCCGACCATGATGTTGCCGATAGTGTCAGGGAACTGTATGTTTAATAGTTCCAAACTTGATTTTGTTAATGTGTTCAGTCACCCTGGTTGTAAATGACCTTACGGTTCGACCGACATACTGCATGCCACAAGGACAGGTCAGCAGATATACAACATTGATTGTTGCACATGTGCAGAACTGCTTTATTGGGTAGACTCGATTGGTCACTGTTGATCTGAATTCCTTTGTGGCCTTTCTCCCACTTGTATTGTATTGACAAACAAGACATTTTTTACATGGATGATATCCAGTCCAATTATGAAAAAATGTTGGCCTAATCGGGGGATTGATAATAGATGGTGCAATCTTGGGGCTGCTGCACACAGAAGGCTTTTTATCTTAATGCATCATAGAATGTATTAGGATAAAAAAAACTTCTGACTTTACAACCACTTTAAACCATAGAGTGTTTTAACAAGCATTAGCAACGTACGTAAAATGTTGCTTAGCAGTGCAATTATTTTCAGTGGAGCCTCAAAGCACTAATTCAATGCACCCCTAACACCTGCATTGCAGAACACCACAGCATACATACCTTGGGCGGTGTTTAGCTGCATTGTAAAAAAATGGGTAATTATCTGACTTTAACTGCCTTGTGGTGTTTGCGTTTTAAATAGCATAAACATGTGTTAACGTACTTTGGCATATATATATCTGAATAGGCCACGAGTGTTGTAAACCCCTGGCAATGTTCCAGCCTCCTGTCTCAAAATGTTTTTGCATGTAAAACTTTGAAAAAAATAAAGATATGTTGAATCAAGAAAACAAAAATACTGACTACTATTATATGCATTACCCATCTACACTTATAAAAATGCATTTTTGTGGAAGCTGCCCTTAAAATACAGCTTTTTTTGGTAAAAACAAAGTTTGTCAATGAATCATTTGCAGCTATTGTGAAATATCCTGGTTTAAGCAGGATCGAACCAATAATAGACTTTATGAATGGTGATGACCTTTGTAAAGAACCCATCCTTTGTATCAGAAGATTATTTTAGTGGGAACTAATGCAAGAATGTACTACTGGAGGCAACATGCTGGTCTGCTTAAAGTGGACCCCTCTCCCCCAAATTAATAAATACTTTCATAACCTTAAGTTTTTAGTAAAAATAATAAAGTTATCAGTACTAACCTGCCTCCTGCTTGCTCTGTTTCCCCAGTCTCTTCTCTCTCCCATTCTCTTCCCAGTTGATCAGAAACCTGCATTGCCATTTAAAAAAAACTTCATTGTTGTCGAGCTTCTTTTTTTGTCTTCTCTGCCAGCAAAACGATAAGCTTTGCGCCTCATCTTGTGCATGTGCCATACACAATTTCACGCATCAGTTAAAAAAAAAAAGCCTTTCCCCTAGAGGATCTTCCAAAGTTTCAAGAAATCTATGAGAAGGAAGACTTTTTTCTTTTCAACAGATGAGTATAATGTCACATGGCACATGCGCAAGTTGGGACGCTGATATAAAAAAAAAGAAAGACTGCAATATCTCGCACATTTAGCCCAAGTTCACACTGTGCTGCGGGAGTGAAGCCGTGCAAGTTCAGCTGAACTCGCACGATTTCACTCTCGCTGGCAGTTCCGATTTCAGCCGCGATTACAAAGACATCTGACACAGATGTCAATGTAAATCGCGGCCGAAATCGCAAAAAGTAGTACAAAAACGACTTTTTGAAATCGGTGCAGCGCCGCAGATGCGGTGTCGCACCGATTAGGACAGTGTCATTGCCGCCAATTTTCGGCAAATATCAGCGTTTTGACGTGATTTGACATGCCAAATCGCATGTCAAAACGCACCAGTGTGAACAGGGCTTAAGATGAGATCGCCTGGGCAGGCACTGGTGATGTAGCTCTTCCAGGGTGCTTCTATGAGGATCTGACTAAGTCACTAACAGAAAACAGAGGTAAGGCAAGTTTAACTTTTATTTTTTCCTGCATAATGCTTGATTTCAAACATTTTGCAGTTTTTAAGTCAGCATGTGTTTGTTTGGAGAAAGAGGGTGGGGGGCTGCTTAAAAACCAACCCGCGAATCACCATCATTGTACGACGGCTGGGGAACTCTATTTTGTGGGCGCGCGCCCAGCGGGGGAGGCAATCAGCAGATGGGGTGAACTTGATGTCCGCTGGACACCTGCTATCATTCCCCCAGTGACAGAATGGGGATCTGCCTGTTTCCCCAGGCAGCCCATCCCCCATACAGTAAGAAAACACCTGCAGGGAACACATTTAACCCCTTTGATCGCCCCTGATGTTAACCCCCTCCCTGCTAGTGTCATTATTATAATAACAGTGCATATTTTTAGCACTGATTACTGTAATAATGTCACTGGTTCCCAAAAAAGTGTCAAAAATGTCAGTTAGGTGTCTGATCTGTCCGCCGTAATGTCACAGTCCCACTAAAAATCGCCGCCATTACTAGTAAAAAAATAATAACAATAAAAATGCCCTAAATCTATTCCCTATTTTGTAGACACTAGAACTTTTTTGCAAACCAATCAATATACGGTTATTGTGAAAAATACAAAAAATATGTAGAAGAATATATATCGGCCTAAACTTAGGAAGAAATTTGTTTTTTTATATATTTTTGGGGATATTTATTATAGTAAAAAGTTAAAAAATATAGCTTTATTTTCAAAACTGTCGCTCTTTTTTGTTTATAGCGCAAAAAAGGTGAAAAACATTATTTTTTAATTTTTTTTTATTTAAAGCGCAAATAATTAAAAATTGTAGAGGTGATCAGATACCACCAAAAGAAAGCTCTATTTGTGGGGGGGGGGGAAAGGGACATCAATTTTGTTTGGGTACGGCGTTGCATGACTGCGCAGATGTCAGTTAAAGCGACGCAGTGCCGTATCGCAAAAAATGGCCTGGTCATTAAGGGGGTAAATCCTTCTGGTCGTTAAGTGGTTAAATAATGAGGTTTATTTCTCAAATGCACAGCCCGCCCAAACAAGAGAAAGGAGAGATGGCTTCATGCTTTCTGAAGTACTGTATAAAGAGACTCCTGACTCCTCTTGCACTGCATTCCCCCCCTCAAAAATTCTTGACGAATTTAGCCACAAATATCCAAAGCTGGTCATAAGAGAGAAACAAAGGAAGGACACAAATTATCGCAATTTGTAAATTAGCCCACAAATGTCATTATGGTAAATACAGTCTTGTCCTTTGCCTCAGGTTACCGAACTGTGAGAGAACTGCCACTCCTGACAGAAGAATTCCAGGTACGCAAGTGAAATAAACAACCGTAATCTGTACCAATATCCATCATGTAAAGCTCATGGCAACAGAAATGCACGCCTTTACGTCTTTATTGTTAAAGACAATTAAAAAAATCACAGCATTCTATTTTTGCTATTAATAAAACTACCATCTATTTGACATTCTTCTCTTCTTCTATGAAAGAAAAATGTCTTGAGGAAAACGTTGCTGCAGTTGAAGCTTTCAGAAAGCAGTCACATATTACTTTTTATGGTTGTTTGGTTATTTCTGCTTGCCCTCAGGGTAATATTTCACTGCGCAAGAGGAAAATTCTGTAGAAAATGCAAAAAGCTTCAACTATATCTGAGGTGTCAGTTACAGTATTTTCAAGGCAGTCAGTCAGGAGTGCATAAACAGATGTAACTTAGTAAGAAGCAGGAAATGATGGTGTGTGGTTTCACCTTGTGACTGCATGAACTCTCATGATCTGCGTGTCACCTTATGAAACCTGCCAGGAGGTGCTCAGTGCAAACATGAAAACAATAAGCGCTGCTTTGGCCATCACTAGGAGGCAAGCAGTATACTTTGTTCTTCAGTTTTCAACTTACAAGCCCCGATATGCCTGGTCAGACTTGTCAGACTACAGGACTGCCGCTATCAAAATCGAACTTAGCCACACATGGTACATTACTATTACACAACGCTGATAATTACCTCCCATTTGCTCATTGCATGGGGTCCCATTGATCGTCTGATTCATAATCTTTTGAGATCCAATAAAGTAGAACTATAATCAAAAACTTTTTTTTTCTTCCTTTTTGGATAGATAAAAGAGGGTTAAAATGTTTTTATTTTTTTGCCATCTTTGTCCTATTGGGGAGATTTACCTTCACTTCCTGTCCCATAGCCAAAACAGGAAGTGAGAGGAAATTCCTGCAAATTAAGGGAATCTCATGGGGACCCCTACATCCCCAGAACTATTGTCACCATTGGAAGTCTGCCCCTCTATGTGGTGACTAACAAACAGTTATGCTGCGTACACACGACCGTTTTTCATGACGTGAAAAATGCCATTTTTAAATTGGTCATTAAAAACGATCGTGTGCGGGCTCCAGAGCATTTTTAACGACGTGAAAAATGGGCTAAAAAAAATTAGAACCTGATCTATTTTTTCACATTGTTTTTCACGTCGTTCTTTTTAACATTGTGAAAAACGGTAGTGTGTATGCTTTTACGAGGGGGAAAGAAATGCGCATGCTCAGAATCAAGTATGAGATGGGAGCGCTCCTTCTGGTAAAACTAACGTTCGTAATGGAGATAGCACATTCATCACGCTGTAACGGACTGAAGAGCATGAGGCTGAAAAGCGTGAATCGGCTCTCACCAAACTTTACTAATACGAGGATCAGCAAAAGCAGCCCAAAGGGTGGCGCCATCCGAATAGAACTTCCCCTTTATAGTGCCGCCGTACGTGTTGTACGTCACCGCGCTTTGCTCGAGCATTTTTTTTCACGATAGTGTGTAGGCAAGGCAGGCTTGAGAGGAAACACGAAAAATCACGTCGCGAAAAACGTTGTGACATTAAAAACGGCCGTGTGTACGCGGCATTACAATTTCGTGAATATTGGGTTTTTCTCTTCTATTACCTTTTTGGGGACAACTCAAAATTTGGGATTTTCTTTACTTTCACTTTCAATGGTAAACAAGACAAATGGAAAGGTTGAATCTCCTTAACCACGTCAGCCCCGGAAGGATTGACCCCTTTAACCACTTGACAACTGGGCACTTAAACCCCCTTCCTAACCAGGCGAATTTTCAGCTTTCGGTGCTCTCACATTTTGAATGACAATTACTCAGTCATACAACACTGTACCCATATGAAATTTTTGTCCTTTTTTTCACACAAATAGAGCTTTCTTTTGGTGGTATTTAATCACTGTTGGGTTTTTTATTTTTTGCGCTATAAGAGAAAAAAGACTGAAAATTTTGTAAAAAAATGAATTTTTCTTTGTTTCCGTTATAAAATTTTGCAAATTAGTATTTTTTCTTCATACATTTTGGCCAAAATTTATACTGCTACATATCTTTGGTAAAAATAAGTACAAATTGGTGGATATTTTTTGGTCTTTGTGAAAGTTATAGAGTCCACAAGCTATGGTGCCAATATCTGAAAATTGATCACACCTGAAGTACTGACGGCCTATCTCAATTCTTGAGACCCTAACATGCCAGAAAAGTACAAATACCCCCCAAATGACCCCTTTTTGGAAAGAAGACATTCCAAGGTATTTAGAAAGAGTCATTGTGAGTTTTTTGAAGTTGTCATTTTTTCCCACAATTCTTTGCAAAAATCAAGATTTTTTTTTCTTTTTTTTTTTTTCCACAAAATTGTCATATTAGCAGGTTATTTCTCACACACAGCATATGCATACCACAAATTACACCCCAAAACACATTCTGCTATTCCTCCCGAATATGGCGATACCACATGTGTGAGACTTTTACACAGCGTGGCCACATACAGAGGCCCAACATGCAGGGAGCACCTTCAGGCGTTCTGGAGCACCCAGGCCAATTCTGACATTTCTCTCCTACATGTAAAAATCATCATTTATTTGCTATAAAATTACATAGAACCCCAAAACATTATATATGTTTTTTTAGCAAAGACCTTAAAGAATATAATGGTGGTCATTGCAACTTTTTATCTTGCACGGTATTTGCGCAGAAATTTTTCTAACGCGTTTTTTACGGAAAAAAACTGTTTTGTGCCTAAAAGAAAAAAAAAACAGTAAAGTTAGCCCAGTGTTTTTGCATAATGTGAAAGATGAAGTTACGCCGAGTAAATAGATACCTAACATGTCACCCTTCAAAATTGCACACGCTCGTGGAATGGCGCCAAACTTCGCTACTTAAAAATCCCCATAGGCAATGCTTTAAATATTTTTACTGGTTATATGTTTTGAGTTACAGAGGAGGTCTAGGGCCAAAATTATTGCTCTCGCTCTAACGTTCGCAACGATACCTCACATGTGTGGCTTGAACACCGTTTTCATATGTGGGCGGGGCTTACGTATGCGTTCACTTCTGCATGCGAGCTCGCGGGGGCAGGGGCGCTTTAAAAAAAATATATATATTTTATTGTTCATTTTACTTTATTTATTTTAGTTTGACATGTTTTTCCGCCCCCAATTTTTTTTTTTAGCACTTTTATTCCTATTACAAGGAATGTAAACATCCCTTGTAATAGGAATATGGCATGACAGGTCCTCTTTACAGTGAGATATGAGGTCAATAAGACCCCACATCTCACCTCTAGGCTGGGAAGCCTGAAAAAACAAACAAAAAAAAAAACAATCTTGGCTTTGATCGTAGCGGTGAGTCGGTAGAAGCACCGGAGGGCAGCGGGAGGGGGGGCATCCCCTCTCACCTTCCGTAAGAGCGATCAAGCGGTGGAACAGCCGCTATGATTGTTCTTATGGTGTAGGGAATCGCCAGCTGAAAAAGCGAATATCTGAATGATGCCTGTAGCTGCTCCCATCATTCAGATATCTCCGCACAAAGTCAAGGACGTCATATGACGGCCGGCGGGCGGGCGGGAAGTGGTTATTGCAGAGTATTGCCGGGTATTGAGGAGTATTGCCGGGTATTGAGGAGTATTGACGAGTATTGCCGGGTATTGACGAGTATTGCGGGGTATTGAGGAGTATTGCGGGGTATTGTGGAGTATTGCAGGGTATTGTGGAGTATTGCAGGGTATTGTGGAGTATTGCCGGGTATTGTGGAGTATTGCCGGGTATTGTGGAGTATTGCCGGGTATTGTGGAGTATTGCCGGGTATTGTGGAGTATTGCCGGGTATTGTGGAGTATTGCTGGGTATTGTGGAGTATTGCTGGGTATTGTGGAGTATTGCCGGGTATTGTGGAGTATTGCTGGGTATTGTGGAGTATTGCGGAGTATGGCAGGGTATGGGCAGGGTATTGCACAGTATGGGCAGGGTATTGCACAGGGTATTGCAGAGTATGGGCAGGGTATTGCACAGGGTGTATTGCAGAGTATTGCACAGGGTGTATTGCAGAGTATTGCACAGGGTGTATTGCAGAGTATTGGCAGGGTGTATTGCAGAGTATTGCACAGGGTATTGCAGAGTATTGGCAGGGTGTATTGCAGAGTATTGCACAGGGTATTGCAGAGTATTGGCAGGGTGTATTGCAGAGTATTGGCAGGGTGTATTGCAGAGTATTGGCAGGGTGTATTGCAGAGTATTGCACAGGGTATTGCAGAGTATTGCGCAGGGTGTATTGCAGAGTATTGCACAGGGTGTATTGCAGAGTATTGCACAGGGTGTATTGCAGAGTATTGCACAGGGTGTATTGCAGAGTATTGGCAGGGTATAGCACAGGGATGGCTGAGCAGGGATGGATGGATTGCTGGATCTGTGACTGCAATTGTCACAGATCCAGCCCACAGCTGACATGGGGGAGGGAGCGGACATGATCCGCTCCCTCCCCTCTCCTCTCACACTGTACCGATCGGTACAGAGAGGGGAGGGAGGAACCGGCGTCATCAAATGACGCCGGTCTGTTTACAAGTGATCGCTCCGTCATTTGACGGAGCGATCACGTGGTAAACGGCCGCGATTAGCGGCCATCTACCGTGATCCGTGATGCGCCGGGTCTTCCGGACCCGGCGGTCACGGACATATCCTGGAGCGCGCCCCTGGGGGCGCGCGGGAGCAAGATTCTGTGAGGACGTCCCTGGGACGTCCACTCAGGATAACTCGACCGCGCTGTGGACGTCTTTTGTACATGGCGCGGTCGGGAAGTGGTTAATGACCAGGCAATTTTGTGCGATACAGCACTGCGTTAGCTTAACTGACAATTGTGTGGTCGTGCGACATTGGACCTAGAGCTGCACAATTAATCGTTAAAAAATCGTGATCTCGATCCAACCCTCCTGAGTGCCGGTTCACACTACAGCGACTTGGGATCTGACTTGTCAGACCTCAAGTTGCCCCAAGTCGCTGGACATAAGAAATTCCATTGAAGTGAATGAGAGCCATCTTAATGTACATTACTGAATTTGCTCCGACTTCAGAAAAGGTTCCTGTACTACTTCACGGCGACATCTAGGCAACTTGTACCCATAGATTTCAATGGAAGTTGCCTCCAAGTCGGATCTCCATCTTAACTGAAGCAACTTTACAGGAAAAGAAAATAGTTTACCCAGGCAAACCCCTCCCTCCCACAGAGCTGATTATTCTGTGATTGGCCACAGCCAAAGTCGCCTGTCCTGGTGGCAACTTCAAGTCGCGTTGTAAGTTGCTCAAAGTCACGCTGAAGTCGCGCTGAAGTCGCCTCCAAATCGCCTTGCAAAGTCGCGCTGTAAGTCGGGTTGCCCCTGTGTGAACCGGCACTGACGATCTCCAATGCAGAGTTTGCCGATTCTTTCATATAACAAGTGGAGAGACTTTATCTGCTCACTCAGCTGTCAAAAGAAAATATCAGGGCAGTCTGCCAAGTTTAACAGGAAACATTGTAACTAATGCTTCCTTCTTAGATCAAAGGGATAAACTTCTGTGTGTAAAGGTCTGCCAAGTTTGCAACAACATGAAACATTGTAACTAACTTCCTTCTTAGAGCAAACGTCTGTGTGAAGGAAGTTTAACCACTTAAAGTCCAAATCTTTTTCTGACACTTGTTTAAGTTAAAATCAATATTTTTTGCTAGAAAATTACTTGGAACCCCCAAACATTATATATAATTTAGTAGAGACCCTAGGAAATAAAATGTCAATTGCTGCAATATTTTATGTCACACTTTATTTGCCCAGCGGTCTTTCAAATGCAATTTTGGGGGAAAAAATACACTTCAATGAATAATAATAATAATAAAAAAAAAACGAAACAGTAAAGTTAGACCAATTTTTTTATTTTATTTTTTAATGTGAAAGATGTTACGCCGCGAGAATCGTGAGAGAATCGTGATCTATCTTCTAAGCAAAAAAATCGTGATTCTCATTTTAGCCAGAATCGTGCAGCTCTATGGACCCAAACAGAATTTGGAGCTTTCTTTTGGTGGTATTTGGTCACCTCTGCGGTTTTTATTTTTTGCACTATGAACAAAAAATATATATATTTTTTTACTTTCTGCTATAATACATATCCAAAAACAATATATATAAAAAAATGTATTCATCAGTTTAGGCCAATATGTATTCTTCTACATATTTCTGGTAAAAAAAATCCCAATAAGTGTATATTGATTGGTTTGTACAAAAGTTATAGCGTCTACAAAATAGGGGATCGATTTATGGCATTTTTATTTAAAGCGTAACTCCACTTTTGTTGAGAAAAAAACATTCCCCTCTGGGTGATCAATGTACATTGCAAGGATTATAACAAACATTGTTGCAGATTCCTACCCTTTGTTATTCTGAAGAAATCCATGTGTGTTTCTCAGTGCCTCTGTACCGAGTGGGTCTAATGGGAGAGGTTTCATAACTGTCAGGTGTGAAGCTAAAGGGCACTAATGAGGAAATCTGCTGGGCCTGCATCCCTTTAGACGTGCTCCTATTAAAAGTATTCCTCAAAATATGACATTTTTGTTGCAGGGGATGCCTGAAATCTGACTTGCATCTTAGGCAGACTTCTGGGAAAATTGGTGAGCCAATCACACAAGCAGGAAATTATGTTTCTGGGGAATGGTCAGTACACATTCTGTGTACAGAACAGCTCCAGGTAGCCATATTGGAATGTATTCTCAGAAAATTACAGTGGCTGCAGATTGAAAAGGAAAGGTAATTTTTAATAAGATTCAATTACAAAATGATTAGTGTCTCAATTATAAGCGCTGTTATATTTTTTCTTTATTTGCTATTTTTTTTCCCCCATGAAAGTGGAGTTACCCTTTAACCACTTAACGACCGCCCACTGTAAATATACGTTGGCAGAATGGCACCGACAGGCAGAATCACGTACATATACGTGATTGCCTTTGTATAGTTGGGGGGTCCGATCGGACCCCCCTTCTTTACAGTGGGTGGTCGTTTTACCTTCGGGAGCGATCCGGCATGAGGGGACGGCCGTTCGATTCCGGCCCCCCCCCTCTCGATCGCTCCCGGCGAATGAGAGAGCTTCCCCTGCCTGCCAGGCAGGAGGAAGTGATGTCATCTCTCCTGCGGCGCTCACATATACCGAGCGCCGTACAGGAGAAGATGCAGGTTAGTACACAAAACAGCACACTGACACCAGGACACATAGGCACATAAATCGCCCCCCCCAGGCCCCCCCAGACACCCCCAGATCACCCCCCAGCCCCCAGTCACAGTGTCACTGATTGCAGTGACCATTTATTTAGTGATCACTGCAATCAGTGACATTTGTGACTGTAAAAGTGTCACTACATTTAGTTTTAGGTCCAGTGTAGCCCCCTAACCCCCCCCTAATAAAGGTTTAACCCCCTGATCACCCCCCAGATAACCCTTTCACCCCCTAGCACCGCCGTCGCTAAGCGATCATTTTTCTGATCGATGTCTTAGCGTCGGTGATGCTGATCGGTAGCCAGTAAAATTTTTTAGGTTCGCCGCAGGTTTTTATAGCGTCGGGTACCCCCATATATTACCTAATAAAGGTTTAACCCCCTTGATCGCCCCCCAGGTAACCCTTTCACCCCCTATCACCACTGTCACTAAGCGATAATTTTTCTGATCGATGTCTTAGCGTCGGCGATGCTGATCGGTAGCCAGTAAATTTTTTTAGGTTCGCCGCAGGTTTTTATAGCGTCGGGTACCCCCATATATTACCTAATAAAGGTTTAACCCCCTTGATCGCCCCCCAGGTAACCCTTTCACCCCCTATCACCACTGTCACTAAGCGATAATTTTTCTGATCGATGTCTTAGCGTCGGCGATGCTGATCGGTAGCCAGTAATTTTTTTTAGGTTCGCCGCAGGTTTTTATAGCGTCGGGTACCCCCATATATTACCTAATAAAGGTTTAACCCCCTTGATCACCCCCCAGGTAACCCTTTCACCCCCTAGCACCGCCGTCGCTATGCGATCATTTTTCTGATCGATGTCTTAGCGTCGGTGATGCTGATCGGTAGCCAGTAATTTTTTTTAGGTTCGCCGCAGGTTTTTATAGCGTCAGGTACCCCCATATATTATCTAATAAAGGTTTAACCCCCTTGATCGCCCCCCAGGTAACCCTTTCACCCCCTAGCACCGCCGTCGCTATGCGATCATTTTTCTGATCGATGTCTTAGCGTCGGTGATGCCGATAGGTAGCCAGTAATTTTTTTTTAGGTTCGCCGTCAGGTTTTTATATAGCGTCAGGTACCCCCATATATTACCTAATAAAGGTTTTAACCCCCTAATTGCCCCTAGTTAACCCTTTCACCAGTGATCATCATATAAGTGTTACGGGTGATGCTGGTTAGTTAGTTTGCTTTTTATAGTGTCAGGGCACCCACCGTATATATAAAACCCAATAAAGGTTTAACCCCCTGATCGCCCGGCGGGTGATATCAATTAGGTTTTAGCGTCAGAGAGGGTCTGAGTCACACCCCAGGCAGCGTCAGGTTAGTGCCAGTAACGCTAACACCCACGCGTTAAGCATACACCCCCCTTAGTGGTATAGTATCTGAACAGATCAATATCTGATCTGATCAGATCTATACTAGCGTCCCCAGCAGTTTAGGGTTCCCAAAAACGCAGTGTTAGCGGGATCAGCCCAGATACCTGCTAGCACCTGCGTTTTGCCCCTCCGTCCAGCCCAGGCCACCCAAGTGCAGTATCGATCGATCACTGTCACTTGCAAAACACAACACACATAACTGCAGCGTTCGCAGAGACAGGCCTGATCCCTGCGACTCCAGTGCTGTAGGAGGTGATTTCACCACCACAGTTAAAAAAAAAAAAGCATATATGCCGAAGCATTGGGGCAGCAGGGGCGGAGGAGCGATTTTGCTCCTAATGCCGCGTACATACGGTCGAAATTCCGACGGAGGCTTGCCCGTGGAAAAGTCTGACCATGTGTACGCGGCATAACTTTTGCGGGAAGATGCTCCCATGCTTCGGCATATATAAATGGTGCATGTATGCCCATCATTAGAAGTGGGTGGATGAAGGGCGGTATTCTAATGGTGGGCATACCCACCGATTTTTTTTTTTTTTTTTCGTTCAGCCAACAGGCTGCATGAAAAAAAAGATTACAATACATGTCCAACAAGGACCAGCAACGTACTGGTATGTTGCTGGACTTTGAATGTTTATACCAGAATGATGCCTGCGGGTTTAGGTATCATCTTGGTATCATTCTTTTCAGCCAGCGGCCGGCTTTCATGTAAAAGCAATCCTAGTGGCTAATTAGCCTCTGGACTGCTTTTACAAGCAGTGGGAGGGAATGTCCCCCCCCGGATATAAAAAGCGCCATTGGGAAATTGGGAAAGCATTTTATCACACCGATCTTGGTGTGGTCAGATGCTTTGAGGGCAGAGGAAAGATCTAGGGTCCAATAGACCCCAGTTTTTTCAAAAAAGAGTACCTGTCATTACCTATTGCTATCATAGGGGATATTTACATTCCCTGAGATAACAATAAAAATTATAAAAAAAAAAATATATGGAAGCAACAGTTTAAAAATAAAATAAAAAAGCAAAATTAATAATAAAAAAAAAAAAGCACCCCTGTCCTGCCCTGCTCTTGCCCAATGGCGAACGCAAGCTTCGGTCTGGCGTCATATGTAAACAGCAATTGCACCATGCATGTGAGGTATCACCGCGAAGGTCAGATCGAGGGCAGTAATTTTAGCAGTAGACCTCCTCTGTAAATCTAACGGGGTAACCTGTAAAGGCTTTTAAAGGCTTTTAAAAATGTATGTAGTTTGTCGCCAATGCACGTTTGTGCGAAATTTTAAAGCATGTCGTGTTTGGTATCTATGTACTCGGCCTAAGATCATCTTTTTTATTTCATCAAACATTTGGGCAATATAGTGTGTTTTAGTGCATTAAAATTAAAAAAAGTGTATTTTTTCCCCAAAAAATGCGTTTGAAAAATCGCTGTGCAAATACTGTGTAGAAAAAAAAATGCAACACCCACCATTTTAATCTGTAGGGCCTTTGCTTTAAAAATATATATAATGTTTGGGGGTTCAACATAATTTTCTTGCAAAAAAAAATATGTTTTCATGTAAACAAAAAGTGTCAAAAAGGGCTTTGTCTTCAAGTGGTTAGAAGAGTGGATGTAAGCTTCCTAATGTTGTGTATAAAATGCCAGAACAGTTCAAAACCCCCCCCAAATGACCCCATTTTGGAAAGTAGACACCCCAAGCTATATACTGAGAGGCATGTCGAGTCCATGGAATATTTTATATGTTGACACAAGTTGCGGAAAACAGACAATTTTTATTTTTTTTTGCACAAAGTTGTCACTAAATGATATATTGCTTAAACATGCCATGGGCATATGTGGAATTACACCCCAAAATACATTCTGTTGCTTCTCCTGAGTACGGGAATACCACATGTGTGAGACTTTTTGGGAGCCTAGCCGCGTACGGGACCCCAAAAACCAATCACCGCCTTCAGGCTTTCTAAGGGTGTCAATTTTTGATTTCACTTCTCACTGCCTATCACAGTTTTGGAGGCCATGGAATGCCCAGATGGCACAAACCCCCCCAAATGACCCCATTTTGGAAAGTAGACACCCCAAGCTATTTGCTGAAAGGTATTGTGAGTATTTTGCAGATCTCGCTTTTTGTCACAAAGTTTTGAAAATTGAAAAAAAAAAAGAAAAAAAAAATGTTCTTTCTTCATTTTCAAAAACAAATGAAGAAAGCATGGTAAAATACTCACCATGCCTCTCAGCAAACAGCTTGGGGTGTCTACTTTCCAAAATGGGGTCATTTGGGGGGGTTTTGTGCTATTTTGGCATTTTATGGCCTTCGAAACTGTGATAGGTAGTGAGGAGTCAAATCAAAAATTTGTGCCTAGAAATCCTGAAGGCGGTGATTGGTTTTCGGGGTCCCGTACGCGGCTAGGCTCCTAAAAAGTCCCACACATGTGGTATCCCCGTACTCAGGAGAAGCAGCAAAATTTATTTTGGGGTGCAATTCCACATATAACCATGGCATGTGTGAGCAATATATCATTTAGTGACAACTTTTTGTAATTTTTTTTTTTTTGTCATTATTCAATCACTTGGGACAAAAAAAAAATATTCAATGGGCTCAACAGGCCTCTCAGCAATTTCCTTGGGGTGTCTACTTTCCAAAATGGGGTCATTTGGGGGGTTTTGTACTGCCCTGTCATTTTAGCACCTCAAGAAATGAGATAGGCAGTCATAAATTAAAGCTGTGTAAATTTCAGAAAATGTACCCTAGTTTGTAAACTCTATAACTTTTGCGCAAACCAATAAATATACGCTTATTGACATTTTTTTTACTAAAGACATGTGGCTGAATACATTTTGGCCTAAATGTATGACTACAATTGAGTTTATTCGATTTTTCTTATAACAAAACGTAGAAAATATCATTTTTTTTCAAAATTTTCGGTCTTTTTCCGTTTATATCGCAAAAAATAAAAATCGCAGAGGCAATCAAATACCATTAAAAGAAAGCTCTATTTGTGGGAAGAAAAGGACGCAAATTTCGTTTGGGTACAACATTGCATGTCCGCACAATTTACAGTTAAAGCAGCGCAGTGCAAAATTCTGAATTCACCTCTGGTCCTTTAGCTACCAAATGGTCCGGGGCTTAAGTGGTTAATTTTTTATTTATTTTTTTACAAGTAATGGTGGCGATCGGTGATTTTTAGAGGGTGACATTGCAGCGGACAGATCAGACACCTGACATTTTTGACACTTTTTTGGGAACTAGTGACATTATTACAGTGATTAGCGTGCACTGACATTGTACTAATGACACTGGCAGGGGCGTTTAAGGGGTTAAATGTGTTCCCTGTTTGTGTTTTCTAACTGTATGGGGGACTGTGTGATTGGGGAAACACAGAGATCCATCTACCTGCTTAGCAGAAAGACAGATATCAGTGTCATCCCCTGACAGAACGGAGATCGGCCTTGTTAACTTCGGCAGATCCCCATTCTGTCTCTGCGGGGAACCGATTGGCTCCCTCACTGGCCACCAGTACGGCGATTTGCGCAGCCGAGCCACCAGGCCGCAGTACATCTGCGGTGGGTGGTCGGCAAGTGGTTAAAGAGGGCACAGACAGCATTAAGAACTAACAGGTGTTCTAATCCATCTCCACTCTATTCAAAACTAACAAAAAAGATTTGCCTTTAGTTATAACTTGGGAAGTTTACAAGTTTACCATGCACTGCATGGTGATTCTTCTCAGTAATGGAGATGATAACACACACTGAATGATGAAAGTCCATTATTTTTAAGCACAAGAAAAAAAAATTGTTAAAACACTTACTCCATGTCAACCTAAAGAAAACTAAAAAACAAAAACCAGAAGCCTTTGACAATGTGGTTCAATTTGTTATTTACAAGCAAACCTTTGCAATACAAAAGTAGAATTTAAAACGGAGGTCCACACAAAAAGTGAACCTCCGCTTTTCGGAAACCCTCCCCCCCTCCGGTGTCACATTTGGCACCTTTCAGGGGGGAGGGTAGTGCAGATACCTGTCTAATACAGGTATTTGCACCCACTTCCGGGAATAGACTCCCGTGGGAGTCACGCCCCTTCGCGTCACCCCCCGCTGTCTTCTGGGAAACACACTGGTCCCAGGAGACAGTGGGGACCTGTGAAGACGCGCATGCGCAGTAGGGAACCGAGCAGTGAAGCCGCAACGCTTCACTTCCTGATTCCCTCACCGAGGATGGTGGCGGGGGCAGCCGAGAGACGAGCGATTGCTCAGCTTCGGCTGCCGTCATCGCGGGCACCCTGGACAGGTAAGTGTCCATTTATTAAAAGTCAGCAGCTGCAGTATTTGTAGCTGCATACTTTTATTTTATTTTTTTTTCGTGGGACCTCCGCTTTAATTTGAATTTATTTTTAAAATGTTTATTCAATTTTCTAATGGTTAGTGGGTTCAAATCAATGCCTGTTTACTACAGTAGTGGCAAGAAAATTTGGAGGAGCAGGATGGAAATGTTTTCTCAAAATGAATAAAACTCTGATGTGAATTTGGGAAAAATTTTACTTATTGTAATGAAACCTGTTTAATACATCTGGGATTCCATTCAAATAGCAGGTCTGGAAGACATTTTAAGGGCTTTAACCACTTGCCGACTGCCTAACGCACTTATACGTCGGCAGAATGGCATGGGCAGGCAAAGCAACGTACTCGTACAGGTACGTTGCTTTGAATCTGCCGCCTAGCGGGCGCACGCGCCGCAAGCTTCGTGACCTGCGGACTCGATGTCCGCCTTTGTCCCGCGATCGTGTCACGGAGCGGCAGAACGGGGGGATGCCATGGTAAACAAGGCATCTCCCTGTTCTGCCTAGTGATAGGACACTGATCTTCTGCTCCCTGTCATCGGGAGCAGTGATCAGTGAGTAGCCCAGCCCCCTCAACAGTTAGAATCACTCCCTAGGACACACTTAACCCCTTCCTCGCCCCCTAGTGGTTAACCCCTTTCCTGCCAGTGTCATTTATACAGTAATCAGTGCATTTTTATAGCACTGATTGCTGTATAAATGACACTGGTCGCAAAATAGCGTCAAAAGTGTCCGATGACCTGGGTGTAAAGAGGGGCCTGAGGTTCTGAGGAGCAGCAGACTAATATGGGATATTTAGAAGTGCTATTGTGTTCCAGGCCATGCTTGAGTTTTTCTTTAGTGTGTATAGATGCCATAACATGGACCCCCTGCACGCCGGGACCCTACATGTTTGAATCCCAAATGCTGTATTGAGACTGTACAATGACAAGTTGTGACTTTTATACTTTTTGTATGACAAAACTTTAATAAAAATATTGAAACAAAAAAAATAAGTGTCCGATGTGTCCGTCGCAATATCGCAGTCACAATAAAAAATCGCAGATCGCCGCTATTACTGGTAAAAAAAATAATAATAAAAATGGCATAAAAATATCCCCTATTTTGTAGATGCTATAACTTTTGTGCAAACCAATCAATATACCGTATATACGCGAGTACAAGCCGACCTGAATATAAGCTGAGAGACCTACGACCGGCTGGTACCGCGCCCCCAAAGTCACCAGAGAAATTACTGTTTAAACATGGGAGTCTATGGAAGGGGTGCCCGGCTTTGAAAAATCGGTGCTCCCCGGCCGTAGGTCCCCTGGACAACAAACTTTGCGCACTTGTAGAGGAAGAGTGGGGCTACATGTGTGCCAAGTTTGCTGGTACCGGGTCCCCAAAGTACAGGAGATCAGGCGCAAAAAGCTGACTTAAGTATAAGCCGAGGGGGGCATTTTCAGCACGAAAAAATGTGCTGAAAAACTTATACTCGAGTATATACGGTACGCTTATAACGATTTTTTTTACCAAAAATATGTAGAAGAATACATATCGGCCTAAACTGAGGAAAAAAATCATTTTTTTAATATATATTTTTGGGGGATATTATAGCAAAAAATAAGAAATATTGCTTTTTTTTCAAAATTGTCGCAACTTTTTGGTTTATAGCGCAAAAAAATTAAATCGCAGAGGTGATCAAATACCACTAAAAGAAAGCTCTATTTGTGGGAAAAAAATTAAATCTATTTTGTTTGGGAGCCACGTCGCACGACCGCGCAATTCTCAGTTAAAGCGAGGCAGTGCCGAATCGCAAACAGTGGCCCGGTCATTTGGCAGGCAAATCCTCCGGGGCTTAAGTGGTTAAAGAAAAAAAAATGTAGTTGACTCAATGATGGCAAGAATATTCTGACAAATAATTTTGCGGAACTTCTGTAACAACGTTCAAACGAAAGAATAATTGTTTCTGGCAGCTTAAGTAAATTTTCTTTGCAGAAGTATACCTGTTGATCTTGACAGAATTCTAGTGTCTTTGTAACTTCCTGTTCACTGAACTGAAAACTCAAAAAAAAAAATAGGTTTCCCAGCTATCTTTTGTTAACTATTAACACTTTCTCTGTGTAAATGAGATAGGGAGGGGGGGAGGTATTTGTAGTGCATATAAGGAGAACAGCCTATGGTTACAAAACTGCTCTTTCAAGGATATAATACAAAAAATTAGAGATGTCACCCTAGGACTGGAAGTGTGTTAATGGCAGGATCACCAGGTAAAAATAAAGAAAAATAGGAAATGAATGCAGCCACAGCATCTAGGAGGTAGTACGCAGTAACTAATTAAATTCATGTTTGGGGTTTAGCTATGTTTTAACCACATTGCCTTTCAATTGCAAGGAGCGCCTATGTGTTGTTTGTGGTGACCCTAAATTAAACAACTTTCTACACACAGCAAGGCTGTCAAGTAGCATGTTAACTATGGTTCCTTTTCACTTATTTATCCCTATCTGCTATGCTGAAATAATCCGGTCATTTACAAGGCTCAACAGCTAAAGCTTAAAGTGATACTAAACACACACGGTTAGTGGGCATAGAGGTGGAGGGAGGGACCGGGTTGTCATTTACCACTGTGTATACGCCCACATGTGTGACTCTATAGTCACATGGGTTGCTCAGATGTGATAGGGAGGAAATGCTCAGCATAGAAACTCACTGAAAACCGAGCATGTGCAGAGTTGCCACCACAGCTGCAAAATCCCTATCTGAACTGTGTTTATTTTTCCATTGCATAAGCAAATTAAAAAAAACAAACAAAAAAACTGTAAACTGCCCGTTAACTAGTGTGCGATGTTTGGAATTCCACACCATAATATTATTGAGTACTTACATACCATTGCATGCATTCGAATAGTTAATATAATAGAATCAACCAAACTAAAGTGCATTGGCTAATTGTCGCCTATTTTCAGCATAAGCTGCTGAGTCCAATTCAATCTTTTAGTATCCCTCTGTTTTGCCTAGTACACATGTGCGGGATTTCCGACGGGAAAAGTTCTCGTCGGAAATCCAGGGGGGAAAGCCGAGAACCTGCTCGGTCAGTCTTTCCCCCTACACACAAGAGGTTTAAACTACAGCAAAACTGCGATGGAGCTTTGGTCGGGAATCCCAGCCGTGTGCATGCTTCATCACAGTTTTTCCCATAGGAAAACTGCCAAAAACTGCTGGGAAAAAGTCCCCCGGCGGGAAAAAAGAGAGCTGGTTCTCTTTTTTTGTCCAGCGGTTTTTGGCAGTTTTCCTGTCGGAAAAACTGCGAGGGAGCATACACACGGCTGGGATTCCCAGACAAAAGCTCTCCTCGCAGTTTTCCCATCGGGAAAACCGGCCGTGTGTACGAGGCTTGAGATTTGATCCCATGAGTCCTACAAGAAGGCCTAAATCTTTTAAGGCAGAAGCACTGACCACTAGCTCAAATCACACATAGAAAATACATTTACTAGTGTTTGATGTTTTTAACCACTTCAATACCGGGCACTTTCCCCCCTTCCTGCCCAAGACAATTTTTAGCTTTCAGCGCTGTCGCACTTTGAATGACAATTGCACGGTCATGCAACACTGTACCCAAACTAATTTTTTTTTTACTTTTCTTCCCACAAATAGAGCTTTCTTTTGGTGGAATTTGATCACCTCTGCGGTTTTTAATTTTTTGCGCCATTAACGAAAAAAGACCGACAATTTAAAAAAAAAAGATGAGCACTGATAGGCGACACTGATGGGCACTGATAGGTGGCACTGGATAGGCAGAACTGATGAGGAGCTACTGACAGGCATTACTGAGTGGCGCTGATTGGCAATTTGATGGGGCACTGGCAGGCATTACTGATTGGGGCACTGGCACTTTTTTGGGCACTGACATCCATTTATTATAGTGCATAGGCTGGCAGGTGTTGGGCACTGATTGGCAGCTAATGGGCACCTTTTGATGGGGGCTGTGCTAATAATCAATGTGCCGATTATCAGCACAGACCCGCCCTCTGACAGGGAGAGCCACCGATCGGCTTTCCCTGTCAGCGTGATTCGAGGAGAGCCGTTTACCAGCACTTCCTGGTTCACGCGATGATCAGCTGTGATTGGTCATAGCTGATCACGTAGTAAGAAGCTTCTGCCAGAGGCTTCATACCACGATCGGAGTTGCGTTGTGTCAGACTGACACTCAGCACCCCCGCGGGACGCGTACCGGCTCTGTTATCCTGATCACGTCATATGACGTCTGATCAGGATAACACAACAACTTTGCCGCTGTCATTCTGCAATATGGCAGGCGGCAAGTGGTTAATTCTATACAATAAGGTTACGGAAATGAGCCAATAATAATATTGAAACAACCATGCTCATGCTGATGTGGCATTGGCTATTAGAATTTTTTTTTTGGAAGAAACGGCGTGGGGTGCCCTCGTCCATACCAGGCCCTTCGGGTCTGGCATGGATTTTAAGGGGAACTCAACGCAAACATTTTTAAAAAAATGGCGTGGGGTCCTCCCAGAATCCATAATTAACCCTTTTACGAGCATGCACCCTCGAGGTCAGGATGGGGGGGGGCGAGCGAGCATGTTAATGGAGACAAAGGCCTCTTCCCAACAACCCTGGCCGGTGGTTGTTGGGGTCAGCGGGCGGGGGGCTTATCGGAATCTGGAAGCCCCCTTTGACAAGGGGGCCACCAGATCCCGGCCCCCCTATGTGAATGGGTATCAGGTACCGATAAGTCCTCCGCCCACAGACCCCGACAACATCCGGCCAGGGTTGTCGGGAAGGGGCCCTTGTCTCCATTAACATGGGGACAAAGTGCTTTAGGGGTCACCCCAAAGCACACTCCCCATGTTGAGGCCATGTGGCCTGGTATGGTTCGGGGGGGGGCACTTGCTCGCCCCACCTATCCTGACCTCCAGGCTGCATGCTCGGAAAAGGGTTTGGTATACATTTTGGGGGGGACCCGATGCCAATTTTCTTTTCAAATTTGGGCTTGGAATTCCCCGTAAAATCTATGCCAGACCCAAGGGGCCAAATTTGGTTTAAAAAATTGTTTTTGGTGTATTTGTTTCTTTATTTGGTGCTTGGAGAGAATTCAGATTTAGTTTACATATTTCATGGTTTACCTAGTCCACCAAAAAATTATAGAGCCTTGAAATTCAGCATTGGAGCATGGATTTGTTTTTTTTGGGGGGGGGGGTTTTCTTCCCCCCCCCATTATACTTTCTACTCGATGACTTGCATGTGTGCACAACCAAATACTTTGATATGCAACTAGATTTAAGACAGATTTGAAGGGGTATGAATAATTTGCACTTAGAAAATATGTATTTATAGGCTGCAAAAGTCAAACAAAGCAAAAAAAAATAACTTTTTTATTTCAACATTAGTATTAACATTTAGTACATTAATGTAAGTGGGCCAAAAATTATAAAAGACATGGGAGAACAGACAACTTCTCTACATGAAGTGGCATGTTTGGGATTCAAACCAGGAACCTTAGGGCTGCTAGGCAGAAGTGCTAACCTGTTAGCCACTATGCTGCCACATGTGGAACCCTCCTATACAGAAATACACATAAATACTAAATTTCATTGGACATATAGGTGGTGGAATTACATTAGTCAGGAGTTCTACGTCTTGATTTATTCTGTAATATTTGGTGATTCTTGGTGGGTAAGTGTAGAATAGTGATGCTACCCTCTGAATTTTAGGAATGACATTTTTATTTCTGATGTTGGTACACAGATCACATTTGTTGGGCTCAAATTATAATCGTTTGGAAATACTAAACAACACACAACTGTGACTCATTTAAAGCGGTTGTAAACTCTATTTTGGTACTTTTACCTACAGGCAAGCCTATAATAAGGCTTACCTGTAGGTAAAAAAAATATCTCCTAAACCTTTACGGTTTAGGAGATATTCCCCTCGCAATGCGCCGCTGACAGCAGCGGCACATGAGCACTGGAGATTCTCGGGCTGAAAGCTCGGCAGACGCCGGACCTCGCCGGAACGAAATCTCCCGCTCACATGCACGGGAGTGAGACATCGCGGCTCCAGCCACTCACAGCGCTGGAGCCGCGATACTCGGAAGACACGCCGAGGCAACATGTCATCTCCCTCGGCGTGGACCAGGTGAGTTACCGATGCCTCGTTCTAAGGTAAGTATTTCATAATGAGCTAGTATGCGGTGCATACTAGCTCATTATGCCTTTCCATTGTAGGTGACTAGAAAAAAAAAAAATAAGTATTTGACTTTACAACCGCTTTAAAATTTGCATCAGCAATGGTATTGACACCTGTGTGAGTTTTGGGTAAAGCTTTTTGTGAGATGGAGAGTAGGGATGAGCTTCGAGTTCGAGTCAAACTCATGTTCGACTCGAACATTGCCTGTTTCACTTTTATTGTTTCACTTTAAGCATTATTAAAATCACTGCTCCCGAAAAAAAGTCAGTTTTAAAATTTTTTTTTGCATTGATACATGTCCCCTGGGGCAGGACCCGGGTCCCCAAACACTTTTTAGGACAATAACTTGCGTATAAGCCTTTATAATTAGCACTTTAGATTTCGAACGTTCGAGTCCATTGTATTTAATAGGGTTCTAAAGTTCACGCGAACATTCTGTCTGTTCGCAGGTTCTGGTGCGAACCGAACAGGGGGGTGTTTGGCTCATCCCTGATGGAGAGCAACAAGTTAGGCCCCATGCACACGAGACGCAGGTGCAAACTCTGCTGAACACACGTTTTTAAACGCTGAAACCGGCGTTTATAAACGCGCGTTTTGCGCCGCGTTTAGCGGCGTTTAACCGCGTTTGCGTTTATAAGCGTTTCATCATAGACCCTCCCTAAGCTCAAAAAAGAGTAAATTTTAACCATTTCAGCCAGTTTGTGAGACCAGAGTGAGTAGCAGCAGCTGAGAGAGCAGCAGTGTACTTGTATTTAGCGTATCACTTGCCACATCATCTGCCACAAGTTGTGGATTGTCCACTTGCCACGTCACCTGCCACGTCACCTGGCCACATCACCTGGCCACGTCACCTGGCCACGTCACCTGCCACAAGTTGTGGATTGTCCACTTGCCACGTCACCTGGCCACATCACGTGCCACGTCACCTGCCACAAGTTGTGGATTGTCCACTTGCCACGTTACCGGGCCACGTCACCTGGCCATGTTACCTGCCACGTCACCTGGCCACGTTACCTGCCACGTCAGCTATCCACGTCACCTGCCACAAGTTGTGGATTGTCCACTTGCCACGTCACCTGCCACGTCACCTGGCCACGTCACCTGCCACAAGTTGTGGATTGTCCACTTGCCATGTCACCTGGCCACATCACATGCCACGTCACCTGGCCACGTCACCTGCCACAAGTTGTGAATTGTCCACTTGCCACGTCACCTGCCACGTCACCTAGCCATGTTACCTGCCCACATTACCTGCCACGTCATCTAGCCACGTCACCTGCCACAAGTTGTGGATTGTCCACTTTCCACGTCACCTGGCCACATCACGTGCCACGTCACCTGCCACAAGTTGTGAATTGTCCACTTGCCACATCACCTGCCACATCACCTGGCCACGTCACCTGCCACAAGTTGTGGATTGTCCACTTGCCACGTCACCTGGCCACGTCACCTGGCCACGTTACCTGCCACGTCACCTGGCCACGTCACCTGCCACGTCACCTGGCCACGTCACCTGCCACAAGCTGTGGATTGTCCACTTGCCACGTCACCTGGCCACGTCACCTGGCCACATCACCTGACACAAGTTGTTGATTGTCCACTTGCCACGTTACCTGCCACAAGTTGTGGATTGTCCACAATGCAATGCAAGCAATTCCAGTTTTCTTTTATATTTTTTAATAGTTTTTCATCATTTGCCATCATTTTTGAGATTTCTAATGTTAAAAAATAGGTCACCTTTAAAAACGCTTATAAACGCAAACGCGGCAAAACGCCGGTACCGCGTTTAGCCGCGTTTAGCCGCGTTTAGCAGCGTTTAGCGTCTGAAACGTGGAAAACTTTTGCGTCTGAACCCATTTTTTTGCTTCTGGAAAAACGAGGTTAAACGCAACTGCTTGTAAACGCCAAAAAACGAGAGTGTGTGCATGGACACATAGGATAACATTGAATGGGTTCAGGAGCAGTTGAAAAAAGCGTCCAACTGCCTCTGAACGCGCAAATCAACAGCAAATAACAGCGTCTCGTGTGCATGGGGCCTTAAAGTGACAGAGAAAAATATATTTTACCAAAACATTACACATTCTAGCATTCTTAAAAACAAAATAGATGAAGAAGAAGCAACATTGTTGCAAGGACAATTTATTTGACAGAAAGATACATTTAATGTTGAGTTGAATGTATTTATTTGGGGAAGTTACAATTGTACCATTAGAATCAATGGCTGAAACTTGCATTGGGCTACATAAGTCAAATTTCCACTCTCAAAAATGCTAATTTTGGTATTTACTATAGCTCTTGATAAAACAGGCATGGGAGTTGAAATGAGTAGTTTGCATGTCTGAGCATGCTCAGTTGCGCTGGCACATAGTTGTAAAGAGAGGGGGAATTTATCTCTTCTCAGACTTTTAAAGATATTTCAGTTTGTATATCACTTTTTAAAGCAGTTTAACCGCTTCAGCCACGGACCATTTCGCTTGGCAAAGACCAGGCCACTTTTTGCGATTCGGCACTGCGTCGCTTTAACTGACAATTGCGCGGTCGTGCAACGTGGCTCCCAAAAAAAATTTACGTCCTTTATTTCCCACAAATAGAGCTTTCTTTTGGTGGTATTTGATCACCTCTGCGGTTTTTATTTCTCTTTCGTCCATGGACGGACACAGCTTCCTTAAGTCTTGACATTAGGGTTATGTTCCGTCTATTAGGAGAGGACTAGGCAGATATGGTAGATATTTAAAAACATGTAATTATACCAAAACTGAACAGCACCGCCCAGGGGGCGGTCCCTCTGGTCATAACCCCTCACCCTGCACTCAGCAGCTCAGTTTTTTTCTGCTTAGTGTAGGAGAAGGACCTGGCTCCCTAGGGGCCCATGGTCCTGGAGAACTTTTCATTTTTATTTTACTTTTTGATCCTGAGATCTACTATCAACTGCCGGCTGGGTGACAGGCTGGATAATATAGATCCTTGTAGTCTCCCCAGTCCGGCCATCAAGCATGAACAGGCCTTTAGCTACGCACTGGGTCGGCCATGACATATCCCATTTGCTCCAGGGGTGGCTGGCGAGATATATATGCTCCGGGGCCCACATATGACCGGGCTACTGCCGTCCAGTCACAGTGGGCCGTGGCCGACAGCCACTCCATACTGCTCGGTGATGGGTCTGTCAGGAACGCGTCCAGCAGTCCTCGTAGGGACGGGTAAGTAAGGTTCCTCCTATCTTGGCAGGATGGAACAGCTGGGCATTACTGGGGTGGTTGATTAGGGGGTCTCTAGCCCTCCCTTTCCTCTCTCCTCGTCCATCCCTCCTCCCCATGCTTTGCTGGGCCTGCTGTGTACCTCACTGGGGGGTCCCTGAGGGGGGCTCCGGGTCCTGGCTGGGGGCTGTGCGGTGTGTTCAGGTCCGCTCTAGTGTGGGTGGTCTACCTTTTGGGGGGACTCCGTTCGGAGACCCAGTGTTTCGCGGCCTTTATTTTTACCTCAGAAACGAATCAGCGCCATTTTGGATGCGCCAATGACATTTTCCTGTAGCCGCGCTGTTCCTATTGCTAATACAGCGGAGGCCATTTTCTTGTAGCCGCGCTGTTTCTAATTGCTAAAACAGCGGTCGGACATTTTCTTGTATCTCACTCTCTTTTTTCCTGAGGCAGCCAGCCGGCGGCCATTTGTTTGGGGCTTTCACATTGGTTTTGACCTCTAGCGCTAGTTTGTCATTCTGAACGGCGCGAACGGCAGATCACCTCAGAGACACCTCAGGCACACACTGTGCACGAGATAGAGTGGACGGCAGCACTGAGCAGTGCCTGGGTCAGGACGGGAATACCCCTTGGTCTGTGGCAGCTAGGAGGGTGGGCCTTTTTTGTACCTTGACTTAGTCCCTGAGTGGCTGTCAGGTGAGCAGGTCAGCATGGCGTCAGAAGCTGGCGCTTCTTCCCCAGACATTCCGGTGGTAGCAACTGTTGCCCCTGCACCTGCGGTACTTGTGGAAGCTTTGTCGCCGGTCCTGGAATCATTTGTTGCCAGGGTGGAGGCGGTGTGCAGGCGAAAGGGGGGTAAAAAGCGCCCCCTCCCCCCACCATCTTCTGGGGAAAGCTCTGACTCAGATTCGGGCCTGGCTGTGGCGGACCAGAACCATTCGGACAGTGAGGGAGGCTCTGTGTCCGGGTCAGCGCAGGAGAAGGCGCTTGTTGGAGCACTTATCACCGCAGTGCAGGAAACCCTCAAGCTGGAGGATGCGGCTGGGGCACCTACTGAGGTGTCAGTCCCTTTTGGGTCCCACAAGCCGACCTGCACTACTAAGGTGTTTCCTTATGCAACTTATTTTGATAAGTTTATAGACAAGGAATGGGAATGACCGCAGAGGACCTTTTCGGTCCCAAAACGCATGGCGGTCCGTTACCCCTTTGAGGAGAGCCTTCTGAAAAAATGGGCATCTCCCCTGGTTGTGGACCCCCCGGTATCCAGGTTGAACAAAGTTACCACGATTCCGGTAGATAGGACCCCTGCATTTAAGGATCCTGCAGATAGGAGGTCCGAAGCGGTGGCCGGTCCATGTTCACCATGCTGGGGTCAGCATTACGGCCAGTTTTGGCTGTGGCCCTGGTGTCACAGACACTTACTGAATGGGCAAAATTGTTGCACTGGGAGTTGGAGAAGCAACGGGTTTCCCCGGTCTGCATAGAACTGGCTGACCAGTTGGTGCATGGCCTCAAATATCTCTGCGATGGAGCCCTGGATACAGCTCCCCTGATTTCCAGATCCTCAGTATCTGCTGTGGTACTGCGTCGTCGGATTTGGCTAAAATTCTGGTCCGCGGACCAGACTTCCAAGAAAGCTCTGGCTGATTTGCCCTTCCAGGGAGAGAGGCTATTTGGAGCCTCGCTGGATGACATTATTAAAGATGTCACTGGGGGTAAGAGCACACTGCTCCCACAATCCAGAAAAGGTAAGGAGCCTCGCCGTAGGCCAGGGCCCTCCTTTTCTGCTCAGAAGTGTTTTTTTCATCAACCCGGACCCGCAAGTCAGCGTTCCCAGGCCGACAAGGGGCCAGCTGAGGGACAAAAGCGTCCCTGGGTTCGCAAGCCATACAAGCCTGCGAACAAATCTGCTACTGCATGAAGGTTTGCCCCCGCCCGACTCTCTCGGGTGGGGGGTCGCCTGCACGAGTTTGCAGCTCGGTGGACCTCCCTGCTTTCCAACCACTTCTTCCTCGTCTGCTTCGCAAGCTCAGGGAAGTGGTTTCATCAGGGTACAAGATAGAATTTCTTTCTTGTCCACCAAACAGATTTTTTCCCTCCAACCTTCATCTTCTTCCGGCTCGTCGGAACGCCCTATTGGGGGCAGTGCAGGACCTGCTGAGGCGCGGGGTAATAGTACCTGTGCCACTGCCGAAAAGGTTTCAGGGACGGGGTAATAGTACCTGTGCCACTGCTGAAAAGGTTTCTACTCCAATCTGTTTGTAGTCCCAAAGAAGGACGGGGTCCGTCCAATCCTGAACCTCAAGGCCATCAACTCCTTTGTAAAAGTACGAAGGTTCAGGATGGAATCAGTTCGCTCTGTGGTCGCTGCACTCCATCCAGGGGATTTTCTGGCATCCTTGGACATCAAGGACGCATACTTGCATGTCCCCATATATGTCGGGCATCAGAGATTTCTGCTTTTTGCAGTCGGGGACGATCGCTACCAATTTGTGTCTCTCCCTTTTGGCCTGGCATCGGCACCAAGGGTTTTCACCAAGGTGCTCGCCCCGATCCAGGCCGTGCTGAGACACAGAGGAATCGCTATCGTGGGCTACCTGGACGACCTCCTTCTGAGAGCTGCTTCAGACTCAGAATTAGAGGAGGATGTGGCGATTGTCAGTCAGACCCTTCAAGAATTTGGTTGGATACTGAACCTCCAGAAGTCGGTGTTGGCGCCTGGAGTACCTGGGCTTGATTCTGGACTCATCAGTGGCAAGAGTTTTTCTCCCTTTGGAAAAATTGCAGACTCTTCAGGCGGCGGTGAAGCTGCTGGCATCCCGCAGGTGGTCGTCGCTGCGCTTTTGCATGCGAGGCGGTACCGTATGCTCAATTCCACACTCGAGTCTTGCAGAAGGAGATCCTGTCCAAGTGGGACAAGTCTCCATTGTCCCTGGATTGTCAGATCCGGATGAGCCAACTTGTCAGGACTTCCCTGGTTTGGTGACTGAGATCTTCGGCCCTTCAGTCCGGAAAGTCGTTCCTTCACTTTCACTGGACGGTGATCACGACAGACGCCAGCCTGACCGGTTGGGGGGGAGTCTGGGGTGTCCAGTTGACACAAGGTCGCTGGACGCAGGAAGAATCCCGCCTGCTGATCAATGTGCTGGAACTTCAGGCGATCAGGCGATCAGGCAGTGCCTTTCCACATGGTCACAGAGGCTACAAGGGCGTCCAGTCAGGATCCAGTCAGACAACGCCACGGCGGTGGCATATGTCAACCATCATGGAGGAACAAGAAGATCGGCTGCAGCATCGGAGGTTGCTCACATCCTGCGGTGGGCAGAGCGGAGCGTGCCGGCTCTATCGGCCATATACATTCCGGGTGTAGAAAACTGGCAAGCGGACTACCCAAGTCGCCAGATGCTGGACCAAGGAGAATGGTCGCTACACCCGGATGTATTTCGACTCCTTTGTCTGAAATGGGGCACGCCAGACATGGATCTCCTGGCTTCTCGACTCAATCGGAAGGTATTGAGGTTTGTGGCCAGGTCTAAAGATCCCTGGGCGGATGCAACAGACGCGTTAGTGACTCCGTGGAGACAGTATCGGCTAATTTATGCCTTTCCCCCACTAAAACTTCTTCCTCGTCTGCTTCACAGAGTGGAGACCGAGGGGATTCCGGTGATTCTAATTGCCCCAGATTGGCCTCTGCGTCCCTGGTACGCCGACCTAGTGCGCCTGGTGGCGGATGCCCGTTGGCGACTGCCGATGTGATAGGACCTTCTGTCAAAAGGTCCTATACTTCATCCTGCTTTACAGTCGCTGGCTTTAACGGCATGGCTGTTGAAAGTCAGGTTCTGAGGGACCGAGGCCTGTCGGATTCAGTAATTTCCACCATGCTGAGGGCACAGAAGTCATCTTCTCGAAAGATCTATCATCGCACGTGGAAGGCCTACATCTGTGTGAGGAGATGGGGTGGTGTCCACGTGCATATTCGGTTTCCAGGATCCTGCTGTTTTTACAGCGTGGAGTGGATCAGAAACTTGCCTTAAGTACCATTAAGGGGAAGATTTCAGCCTTGGCTGTTTTGTTTCAACGACCCTTGGCGGCTCATTCACTGGTGAGTACGTTTGTGCAGGGGGTCCGACATGTGGCTCCTCCGGTTCGATCTCCACTACCTCTCTGGGATTTGAATCTGGTACTCTCTGTACTTCAGAAACCTCCCTTCGAGAACATCAGAGACATTCCTCTTTTGACACTCTCTCAGAAAGTTGCCTTTCTGGTGGCTATTACATCTGTCAGGAGGGTTTCTGAGTTGGCGGCCTTGTCTTGCAAGTCCCCCTACTTGATCCTCCATAAGGATGAAGCGGTGCTACCCCCGCAGCCTTCGTTTCTTCCGAAGGTGGTTTCGGCTTTTCATCTAAATGAGGACATTGTACTTCCATCCTTGTGTCCTCGGCCGTCGCATCCCAAAGAGGTTGCGTTACATTCCTTGGACGTGGTACGTGCTCTGCGTGTGTATCTGTCTGCTACGGCTCCATTTCGGAGGTCAGACGCACTGTTTGTGTCAGTGACTGGTCCAAAGAAAGGCCTGGCGGTCTTGTCAGCCACCATTTTCCATGGATCAGACAAATTGTGATTCAGGCTTATGCCCTTAAAGGGTGGGCGCCTCCATTTCCTGTCACGGCGCATTTGACCAGGGCAATAGGTGCCTCCTGAGCCTTCTGACATCAAGCGTCTGTCTCACAGGTGTGTAAAGCGGCAACCTGGTCATCCGTTCACACTTTCACTAAGTTTTACAAGGTTGACGTGCATGCGTCTGCGGATGCTTGCTTTCGGCCGCAAAGTTTTGCAGGCGGCTGTTTAAGGTTGCAACTCCTCCGTTGAGGAGCTCTGTTTGTTTTGGGGTGAAGTTTGTTTGATTGCTGTTTCCACCCCTCAATTTTTTGACACTGCTTGGGGACATCCCTAATGTCAAGACTTAAGGAAGCTGTGTCCGTCCATGGACGAAAGAGGAAATAGGATTTTTGTACTCACCGTAAAATCCTTTTCTCTGAAGTCCATGGACGGACTCAGCACCCACCCCTCCTTTTTATGTTTGTACTGCTTTTTGCCGAACTGAGCTGCTGAGTGCAGGGTGAGGGGTTATGACCAGAGGGACTGCCCCCTGGGCAGGGCTGTTCAGCTTTGGTATAATTACATGGTTTTAAATATCCAACATGTCTGCCTAGTCCTCTCTTAATAGACGGAACATAACCCTAATGTCAATACTTAAGGAAGCTGTGTCCGTCCATGGACTTCAGAGAAAAGGATTTTATGGGGAGTACAAAAATCCTATTTTTTTGCGCTATAAACAAAAATAGAGCGACAATTTTTAAAAAAATTCAACATTTTTTACTTTTTGCTATAATAAATATCCCCAAAAAATATATTTAAAAAAAAAACATTTTTTTTTTCTCAGTTTATGCCGATACGTATTCTTCTACATATTTTTGGTAAAAAAAAAACAAAAAAAACGCAATAAGCGATTATTGATTGGTTTGCGCAAAAGTTATAGTGTCTACAAAATAGGGGGTCGTTTTATGGTATTTTTATTCATATTTTTTTTTTACTAGTAACGGCGGCGATCAGCGATTTTTATTGTGACTGCGACATTATGGCAGACACATCGGACACTTTTGACACCATTTTGGGATCATTGTAATTTTTACAGCGATCAGTGCTATAAAAATGCACTGATTACTGTAAAAATGACACTGACAGTGAAGGGGTTAACCACTAGGTGGCGCTAAAGGGGTTAAGTCAGTCCACGGAGTGATTCTTACTGTTAGGGGGCGTGGCTACCAGTGACAAGTCATTGATCAGCGTTCACAATCACGGAAACGGTGAGATCAGTGACATGTCACTAGGCAGAACAGGGGAATGCCTTGTTTACAAAGACATCTCCCTGTTCTGCCTTTGCCGACCGCAATCGCGGGCCACCCGGGAACATCGAGTTCCCGGGACCAGCGTGCACACTCACGAGGCATGCGGCTGCGCGCACGCGCGCACGCTGGGCGCAAAATTTAAAGGGACGTACAGGTACGCCCATTTGCCTGCCCGTGCCATGTTGTCGACGTATATGTGTGTGCAGCGGTCGGCAAGTGGTTAAAAGCAGATTATTTTTAAACAATATACCACATATTTAGGTACCATTTAGGTGATCATATCACGCTGTAAACATTATTTCCATGTGCAATACTCCAGGTTCTAGCAAGAGTAATTCCGCGTACACACGATCGGAAAATCTGACAAGAAAACCGTGGATTTTTTTCCTATGGAATCTTGGCTCAAACTTGTCTTGCATACACACGGTCACACCAAATTCTAATCGTCAAGAACACGGTGAAGTACAACACTATGACGAGCCGAGAAAAATTAAGTTCAATGCTTCCGAGCATGCGTCGACTTGATTACGAGCATGCGTGTTTTTTGGTGCGTCGGAATTGCATACAAACGGAATTTCCTCCAAGAACTTTTCTTGTAGGAAAATTTGAAAACCAGCTCTCAAATTTTTCTTGGCGGAAATTCCGACAGAAAAATTCCGTTGGAGCCTACACATGGTCAGAATTTCCAACCAAAAGCTCACATCGGACTTTTCTTGTCAGAAATTCCGACCGTGTGTACGCGGCATAAGGGTTTGGGCAGTATCTGTTGTCTGGGAGCTACGGTATATTAAATTTGATTTTGGGAGTATTTTTTCCCAGTGCTATTGTGAATTCCATTTGGGCACTAATTAGCGCAATTTCGCTATTTTGACACTATTTATTTGCGCAAATGCATATTTGCGCTATAGTAAGTTACCCCCATTGTATACTTTGATCATAAAATGTATTGACTTTTAGCCATATAACAAACTATGGCCTTTAAACAATACTATGAAATTAATTTTTTTAGTATACAAACTTCATTGTTATTAAAATTCATTGGAAAGATTTATGATTATTTAATATCTATTTTAGTCTGGAAATGTAAAGATTAGACTTATATAATTTATAATTTGTGATGAAAATGTATTACTGAATTTTAATTGTGATCTTGTAGATTTAAAATGTGATTTGTTACTAATGCAGGCATGTATTTGAATAATACTAAACTCATTTCTGGTATTCATAGCTTTATAGTCAATTTGGAAATACTGACTAGCATGATACATCTATCATATTGCTTATAATATCCTATTGATGGAGGAGGGCCCCCTTGAACAAAATGCATTGACTTTTATTGAATGCAACTCCCAGTAAAATCTAAATTTTGGACTTTACTAAAGTGTCAGGAGGTTTCCTCATCGCACAGCAGTGTACATATATCCTTCAAACTTCAGACCAGGATTCAAGCTTCTGCTGAAATTGCATCTTAAATGGCAGTCCAGCTCCCTATAACTCTTCCTAATCGTAACTACTCATTATATCTCATGGGTTTGATTTTGCCAGTTTATGTAACTGATAACAAATATAATATCAGTTTAAAATGTAAATAAAATATTGAAATAAAAATTGACCCCCAAACCATAATAGTTTCCCTGAAATCTAGCTGTAAAGCTGAAGTCCTCTGTGCTACTTCAGCTGCCCTTCCAATTCCAGGACATCAAAATTTGACTGCATACTTTGGATAAGGTTTAAATAATGAAAGGTCAAGCGTATGTATCTCCCCTTTTTATTACAAGAAGTACTTGGTGCAATAAATGAATAACAAAACAAAGACACCCTGGTAAAGATTAAGCTTCATACTTACTAAAGGCAGCAAGTTAAATCTTCATTATTTTAAAGAGCTACCAACATGGCTGCTCTCTGACACTTGTGTTGGGTATCACTTACAGGATGCGGTGGTTCCTCCCATAGGCTGCTATGTCACTACTGTGTTCTGTAGTAATATAGAGGCTAGTGCAAGGAACCACAGTGCCCAATAGGGGATGTGCAATCCAGCACAAGCAGAAGCGAACGTTAGCTGTTGCGTCGGATGCTCTTTGAGAAAGCAAAGATTTAACTTGCTGCCCCCTGGAAAGGTAAATAATGAACGTCTTCTTTTATAGGATACCTTTGTTTTATTTATCTTACTGTGGTGTCAGGGTCACCTAAGAGCCCATTCACACAGGGGCAACTTTGGATCCGACTTCAAGACGCCCCAAGTCGCCCCTAGTCGCCTCAAGTCGCGCTGCATGAGAAAATCAATGTAAGTGAATGGAGCCGTCTTAATGCACACTACTGCAGTCGCTCTGACTTCAAAAAAGGTTCATGTACTACTTCAATCCGACTTCTAGGCGACCTGTACCCATTGATTTCAATGGAAGTCGCCTCAGAAGTCGGATCCCCGGTCTTAACAGAAGCAACTTTCCAGGAAGAGAACATACATTTCTCAGGCAAACCCCTCCCTCCCCCCTCCCTCCCACAGAGCTGATTCTTGTTTGATTGGCCACTGGAATGTCTCCTGTCCTGGAGGCAACTTGAAGTTGCCTTGTAAGTTGCCTCATGTCGCGCTGTGATTCATACTCAAGTCGTGTCCAAGTTGCCTCCCAAAGTCGTGCTGGAAGTCGTGTTGCCCCTGTGTGAATGGAGTCTAAGAAGCTGCAGATTGGCATAGTTTGGAGTTAGTTATTATACAGTGCCTTGTGAAAGTATTCGGCCCCCTTGAACTTTTCATCTTTTTGCCACATTTCAGGCTTCAAACATAAAGATATAAAATTTTAATTTTTTGTGAAGAATCACCAACAAGTGGGACACAATTGTGAAGTGGAACGAAATCTATTGTTTTTTGTTAAACTTTTTTAACTAAGAAAAAAATGAAAAGTGGGGCGTGCAAAATTATTCGGCCCCCTTGCGTTAATACTTTGTAGAGCCACCTTTTGCTGTGATTACAGCTGCAAGTCGCTTGGGGTATGTCTCTATCAGTTTTGCACATCGAGAGACTGAAATTCTTGCCCATTCTTCCTTGCAAAACAGCTCGAGCTCAGTGAGGTCGGATGGAGAGCGTTTGTGAACAGCAGTTTTCAGCTCTTTCCACAGATTCTCGATTGGATTCAGGTCTGGACTTTGACTTGGCCATTCTAACACCTGGATACGTTTATTTGTGAACCATTCCTTTGTAGATTTTGCTGTATGTTTGGGATCATTGTCTTGTTGGAAGATAAATCTCTGTCCCAGTCTCAGGTCTTTTTTGCAGACTCCAACAGGTTTTCATCCAGAATGGTCCTGTATTTGGCTGCATCCATCTTCCCCTCAATTTTAACCATCTTCCCTGTCCCTGCTGAAGAAAAGCAGGCCCAAACCATGATGCTGCCACCACCATGTTTGACAGTGGGGATGGTGTGTTGAGGGTGATGAGCTGTGTTGCTTTTACGCCAAACATATCGTTTTGCATTGTGGCCAAAAAGTTCGATTTTGGTTTCATCGGACCAGAGCACCTTCTTCCACATGTTTGGTGTGTCTCCCAGGTGGCTTGTGGCAAACTTTAGACGAGACTTTTTATGGATATCTTTGAGAAATGGCTTTCTTCTTGCCACTCTTCCATAAAGGCCAGATTTGTGCAGTGTACAACTGATTGTTGTCCTGTGGACAGACTCTCCCACCTCAGCTGTAGTTCTCTGCAGTTCATCCAGAGTGATCATGGGCCTCTTGGCTGCATCTCTGATCAGTCTTCTCCTTGTCTGAGCTGAAAGTTTAGAGGGACAGCCAGGTCTTGGTAGATTTGCAGTGGTCTGATACTCCTTCCATTTCAAAATGATCGCTTGCACAGTGCTCCTTGGGATGTTTAAAGCTTGGGAAATCTTTTTGTATCCAAATCCGGCTTTAAACTTCTCCACAACAGTATTACGGACCTGCCTGGTGTGTTCCTTGGTCTTCATGATGCTCTCTGCGCTTTCAACAGAACCTTGAGACTATCACAGAGCAGGTGCATTTATACAGAGACTTGATTACACACAGGTGGATTCTATTTATCACCATCAGTCATTTAGGACAACATTGGATCATTAAGAGATCCTCGATGAACTTCTGGAGTGAGTTTGCTGCACAGAAAGTAAAGGGGCCGAATAATTTTGCACGCACCACTTTTCAGTTTTTTATTTGCTAAAAAAGTTTAAAATATCCAATAGATTTCGTTCCACTTCACAATTGTGTCCCACTTGTTGGTGATTCTTCACAAAAAATTAAAATTGTATATCTTTATGTTTGAAGCCTGAAATGTGGCAAAATGATGAAAAGTTCAAGGGGGCCGAATACTTTCGCAAGGCACTGTATCTACAACGATACACAGATGCTTCTCCATTACAGATTGACCAAATTTTACCTCCCTAGATTGTATATTTGTTTTTAGCACTTACGTGCATAACTTTATTTTAAAATGCACTGAATCTCATTTGATATGTAGCCGTCTGGTCAAACAGTATAAAGATCTTGTAAATTAGAGACATGTTGCATATCACTTATTTAAGCCACGTAATTTATGCCGAAAACATTTACACTGATTACAAATTAAAACCAGCTGGGTGATTTCCAGTATTGCATACACATAACAATATAATGGGATTCTTTATATTTTCTGATCTAAAAATTGAAAATAAAATGATATGGGAAGCACCTACAAATTATTCCAGGTCATGAGTCAAAGGAGGAAATGTACTACCCGGTATTCTGGGTATAAAAAAAAAAAAAAATGCAAATTATATTTGTTAGTTTAAATGATATCAATGTTCCTCATGGCCACAGAATCAGGGAAACGTTAAGATGACTCTACTACATATATAAAATGAATACAGTTAGATTTGTTGTACATGGTAATAGAAATATAAGGCCTTCTGCAGTTTCACAGTAATTAGACTAAAAATATGTGAAATAAAACATGCATGTAAATTAAAGGGATACATACTATAATGCGAATAGTACCTGAAGCAGAGCTCTCTAATCTCAAAACTTCAAAACTACAAACATTAAATATCTATCATAACAGAAAATAAATCACTACCTGCAAAAAATATTAATGCACACCCAATTGATAAAGTCCAACATAATCCAATAATAATAATAAAAATACTAATACTACTAGTAATAATACTAAAAGTACTACTACTAATAATGATAATAATCCCTTAGCATTGCACATCGTGTAAAAAATGGTCATACATATTATTAAATAATAAAACAATAAGCTGTTTTATCAAACACATACTTAATTAGTCCAGTCCATCAATATCCATCCATTGATAATAAAAAAGCAAGTGTCCTCTTAAACACATTAAGTACAGTCTCCAAGCAGTGCTGCAATCGTATGAATCACAATCCACTCATGCTCAATGGTGCTTCTTCCACCAGTTCCAGGGTAACCCCAATGGACATACACACTCACCCCTTAATGAAAAAGTGTTTAATCTAGCAAATAGTGATGAGCCGAACACCCCCGGGTTCGGTTCGCACCAGAACCGGCGAACGGACCGAAAGTTCGCACGAACATTAGAACCCTATTAAATACAATGGATGCGAACGTTCGGATTCTAAAGTGCTAATTATAACGACTATTATCCATGTTATTGTCCGAAACAGAGTTTGGGAACCCGGGTTCTGCACCAGGGGACATGTATCAATGCAAAAAGAAGTTTTAAAAACGGACGTTTTCCGGGAGCAGTCATTTTAATGATGCATAAAGTGAAAAAAAAAAAGTCAAATATTCCTTTAAATATTGTACCTGGGGGGTGTCTAAAGTATGCCTGTGAAGTGCCACGTGTTTCCCGTGTTTAGAACTGTCCCTGCACAAAATAACATTTCTAAAGGAAAAAAAGCCATTTAAAACTGCTTGCGGCTTTAATGCAATGTCTGGTCCCGGTAATATTGATGAAAATCTTTAGGAAAAATGGCATAGCTACCCCATCAACCCCCCCCTACCCCAGCCCATTACCAGCCCCTTTGGGTCTTGTATGGATATTAAGGGGAACCCCGCACACAAAATAAAAAAGGCCCTATATACTCTGAACAGCCGTATACAGGCGGTACATACAAGACAGGGACTGTAGGTTTGTTCTTATGTAGAATCTGTTTGTAATTTTGAACAGCTGCATTGTTTAAGTGTAGCTCCATGCCAAATTCCTTTTTTTTAGCTTTTTGGAAAACATAGGGAACGGTTATCACCCCTGTCACATTTTTTTTGCTGTCTGTGCCCCTGTTCAGAACATTTCACCTCACTTTGCGTCCCAATGACAACTGTTTTTGAAATGTGGTGTTTTTATTGAAACAAGGATTGGTGATAAAGCATGAGTAGAGAGGAGACACCTTTCTCCCATATTAATTCTTACAGGAGAGAATTTTCCTTCCAAGGGGTAGATTTCCTCTCACTTCCTGTTGTCTTCTTCCGTTTGCAAGCAGTAGTCGTTTGTAAGTTGGATGTTTGAAAGTAGGGACCTGCCGTATATACTCTGCAGAAATTGGCCCCTTAGGTGTTGGTGTTGGCACAACACTGAAAGCACTCACAGTTATTCTTGGTGGGTGTTGGAACGCCCTGCTGTCAACTATTATATCAGGAATTGTAATAACATATAATTGTTGATCAGTGGTAGTAAAAATTGGGCCTTTGATGGTGGTGCTGGTGCCACAACACTGTAAGGCCTGACAGTTACTCTTGGTGGGCGCAGCAATGGGCCCTGCTGTGAATTATTAGATCAATAATTATAATTGCATGCCCCTATTGAATAGGGGCTGAAAAAATAGGATTTTTATAACAGCTTACCTGTAAAATCCTTTTCTTGGAGTACATCACGGGACACAGAGCGACATAGTCATTACTAATGGGTTATATAGATACCGTCAGGTGCTGGCACTGGCAACTTCCAAAACCGGAAGTACCCTCCCCTATATAAGCCCCTCCCATCCGGGAGCACCTCAGTTTTGTAGCAAAGCAATAAGTGTCCCTAAAGAGGGGCGGGAGCTCTGTGTCCCGTGATGTACTCCAAGAAAAGGATTTTACAGGTAAGCTGTTATAAAAATCCTATTTTCTTTCTCGTACATCACGGGACACAGAGCGACATAGTCATTACTAATGGGATGTCCTAAAGCAATGCCAAATGAGGGGGGGGATACACCATATATAAGCTGAGCGCTATCAGACATGAGGATCTTTTGCGGCCTGCAACACACTGCGCCCAAAGGCGACATCCTCCTGACTTCTAACGTCCACCTGGTAGAACCTAGTAAACGTGTGTACCGAAGACCATGTTGCGGCCTTACAGATTTGAGCCAGGGAGGCCTGGTTATGCACTGCCCATGAAGTCCCAACTGCTCTCGTGGAGTGCGCTCTAACTTTGAACGGAGGCGGTCTACTTCTCAAGCCATAGGCTTGTATTATGACCTGTCGAATCCACTTGGCTAAAGTAGATTTTGACGCTGCCTGACCCTTTCTGGGGCCTTCCGGCAGAATAAACAAAGTATCCGTTCTGCGAATCTGAGCAGTGGCTTTTAGATAAGCTTTAACTGCTCTTACTACATCCAAAGAATGCAATAACTTTTCCTCTACCGAAGTAGGTTTGGGGAAAAAAGAAGGAAGAACCACATCTTGGTTCAAATGAAAACTCGATACCACCTTAGGAAGAAAGGCTGGATGAGGACGTAACACTACTCTATCCTTATGGATAACCAGATATGGCTCCTTACAGGACATAGCTGCTAATTCCGACACTCTTTTAGCCGAACAAATGGCTACTAGAAAAATCAATTTCCTGGTGAGAAGCACCAAAGAAATATGATGTAATGGTTCAAATGGTTGTTTCTATAGAACCGACAGAACCAAGTTTAGATCCCATGGACATATGGGAATATTAACCGGAAGACTAATACGCATCACTCCTTGTATAAAGGCTTTGACTAGTGAATGCGAAGCCAAGGGCCTTTGAAAAAATATTGACAAGGCCGAAATCTGACCCTTGATAGTACTCAAGGCAAGCTTCCTATCTACAGCCCACTGTAGGAAGTCCAGAATCCTACCTATTACGTACTTATGTGGATGCCATTTCTTGGCCTCACACCACGCGATGTACGCCTTCCAGATTCTATAGTAGATCTGCCTAGATACCGGCTTCCTGGCATTGATCATGGTAGATACCACAGGATTAGAGAGCCCTCTCTTTTTTAGAATGTGGGCTTCAATAGCCAGGCCGTCAAACCTAGGGCTGGTAAGGAAGGGTGGTATATTGGTCCTTGCGAAAGCAGGTCCGGACGACGTGGGAGAGACCAAGGACTCCCCACTGACATTTTACAATCTCCGCGTACCACGCTCTTCGGGGCCACGCTGGAGCCACCAGAATCACTGGTTTCCTTTTCTACCCTGATTCTGCGGAGTCATCGAGGTAACCATTGTGGCGGTGTGAATGCATATATCAGCTTGAACTGATCCCAAGGGAACACTAGGGCATCCGAGCCGCAAGCTAGGGGATCCCTTGTCCGAGAGACAAACCTGTCCACCTTTGCGTTGAATCTGGATGCTAGAAGATCTACATCCGATGTTCCCCACCGCTGACATATTGTCCAGAAAACCTCGGGGTGAAGGGACCCTTCCTCTGGGCATAATTGCTGGCGACTTAGAAAGTCCGCCTTCCAATTCTCCACTCCTGGAATAAATACCGCAGATATGGCTGGGACATATCTTTCTGCCCATTTCAGGATGTAATTTACTTCCCTCTGGGCTGCACGACTCCTGGTGCCCCCCTGATGATTGATATATGCCACTGCTGTGGCATTGTCTGATTGAATTCTGACAGGGGACCCTTGGAGTTTGGATGTCCATGCTACTAGGGCATACCGGGCTGCTCGTATCTCTAAGAGATTGATGGGCAGGGCCTTTTCTGCATCCGACCATCTGCCCTGGAGAGACCATTGCTCCAGTACTGCTCCCCAGCCTATAAGGCTGGCATCTGTAGTGACCACCTTCCAAGAAATCGGACTGAAGGATTTCCTTTTTTCCAGATTCTGGGGAACCAACCACCAACGGAGGCTCTTGCGAACGGAAGGGGACAAGGACATTGTAAGTCTAGGGCCTGAACTTTTTTGTTCCAGGCTGACAGTATGGCCCCTTGCAAATTCCTTGAATGGAATTGACCGTAGGGTACTGCTTCGAATGATGCCACCATTTTTCCCAGCAGCCTCATATACAGGCGTATGGACGGCTGTCTTTTTTGTACCCACTAAGTGGATCAAATCTTTCAAAGACAACACCTTTCCTCGAGGCAAGAAAATTTTTCTCTGGTCTGAATCCAGCCTTAGCCCCAAGTATTCCAGACTTTTGACTGGTTTTAGGGCTGACTTGTCTCGGTTGATAATCCAACCGTGATATTCCAGATACTTGATTGTCTCGTGAACAACCACTTCTAGTTTTTCCACTGAGTGGTCTATCAGCAACAAGTCGTCTAGATATGCCATTATCGTTACACCTCGTGTTCTTAGATTGGCCAATAATGGGGCCAAAATTTTTGTGAACACTCTTGGTGCTGTGGCCAGACCGAAGGGTAAGGCTCTGAACTGAAAATGGCGGCCTTCTACCGCAAAGCGTAGAAATTTTTGGTGGGCTGGAAAGATGGGAATGTGCAAATAAGCATCCTTGATGTCGATCGAGGCTAACCATTCCTCCCCTTGTAGGGCAGTGGCTACCGATCGGATCGACTCCATCCGGAAAGTCCTGATATGCAGGAATTTGTTTAGCCCTTTTAGATTTAGTATGGGCCTCACGTCCCCGTTTGGCTTCGGAACTGTAAAGAGGTTTGAGTAAAACCTGAACCCCCACTCTTCCAGGGGAACCTCTATAATTACTGCTTGAAGCAATAATTGTTCTAGTGCCAACAGGAGGGATCCTCTCTTCTGGGGATCCCTTGGCACGTTTGACCTTATAAAGCGGGAAGAAGGGGAGTTTTTTAACTCCAATTTGTATCCCAGATTTACTGCGGAGAGCACCCATCTGTCTCGGATCATGTCCCGCCAGGTCTCTGTGAACAACTGAAGTCTTCCCCCCACCCGATTGGGTGGGGGCAACCCTTCATGCATTTGACTTTGGGGGAGGTTTTGTACCTCTCCTGCTCCAGGGCTTTTTGTTACCCTGCAACTGTCCCTGATTTCTACCTCCGGGATTTGACCGAGGAGGCCGTCGGAACTGTTTCACAGCCGATGTCCTAGGGACTGGAGAGGCCGGCCTTTTAAAAGAGGGACCTCTAACTCTATTTTTAACCGGCAAAAGTGTACTTTTACCGCTGGAAATTCTCTGGATATACTTGTCCAGGTCTTCCCCGAATAAGCGCTCCCCATGAAATGGGAAGCTGACCAGCAATTTTTTACAGGGAGCTTCAGCAGACCAGTTCTTGAGCCATAGAAGCCTGCGCATATGTACTACAGACAGCGTAAGGCGGGAGGCCTGATGGATTGAATCCTTTATAGCGTCCACCGCAAAGCATAAGGCTCTAGGTAGATCAGCTAGGGCAAGAGCCTGCTGATCCGGCAAGTCCCTTAAGACCTGTTTCAACTGATCCTTCACTGCTTGGCAGACCCCAATAGCTGCCACTGCTGGTTGTGTCACCAATCCTGCTGTAGAAAAAGCAGATTTTAATAAGGACTCCAATTTTTTATCTATTGGGTCCTTGAACATTTGGACATTTTCCACCGGACATGTCAGTGATTTATTCACACAAGAGATGGCTGCGTCCACTGTAGGGACCCTCCATTTTCTGATGAACTTATCCTCCATGGGATAGACCACCGGAAATCTCTTGGGGGGAGTAAATATTTTGTCAGGATGCTCCCAATCCTGGTAAATGAGCCCCTCCAGTAAAGGATGGATCGGAAAGGAACAAACAGTCTGGGGAGCTTTTAGCGACCCCAACGAGGAGACAGAAGTGGAGGATGGCTCCGCAAGTGGCATTTTAAATGCTGATCGGACCATATTAGTCAGGGACTGAACCCATAACCTTTCAGCATGTGATGCTGAGAACGGCTCTTCCACTGTTGATTCCTCTGCAACCGAATCGACCTCATCCTGATCCCCCTCAGGTAGGTCGACCTCTGTATGGGACTGTTGCTCTGTTAACAGGCACTCTGAGGGGGGAGACGGAGATCGAGCGCTTTTCTCCTGTGACAGGGAAGCAGCGATCAATGCTGACAATCTCTCTTCCAGCCCTCCCAGAGCTGAGGAAAAAACCTCCTCTGTTACATACACAGGAGCAGGTGAACTGAGGACAGCCACAGTACCAGGTACTCCTGAGGGTGCTCTACGGTCACTAACCTCTGATTCTTCAGGGGAGACTGGTGCAGCCGAAGCATGCCCAAGATCCTCAGAGCCCGATGGAGACCCCCTATTCCTCCTGGAATTTCTAGTCCCGGAGTTTTTAGACGGCATATTCCTAAGCCACAAAGCTGAGGTATTCCAGCCGAAATACACCAGTTACTGATAATAGTCTAGCATAAATGCTGCTATAAGAAACAGTTGGTGTCTACTAATGTGCCTTTCTAGGGGATGCCTGTATCAACCGCTTGCTGTATGCCTTTAAATGTTGCCAGCTCTGTCTCTGTACTTCATAGCCAGCTTACTACAATATTGTGGTTTTTTTAAACTGCTGGGACGCCCGCACATGCGCAGAAGCGCTGCGGCGCGCACAGAGCGTCATCCCCCAGGCTCCGCCCCCTTTCCCGGCTCACCTCTATATATAGAGGCGCGTGCACGCGCACACGCGCGGCCACGTGCGCCTTCGGCGCTAATTTCAAAAAATGGAAACAAGGGACAGGAGCCAGGGCCCCTTTTTGCCGCAGGCCGGGGGATGGACGAGCACTGCAACATGGCAGAGGAAGCAGTTTCCTATAAGAGAACTCACCATCTGCCTGGACTTTGCTCTGCTGAGAAGAAACTAGTCCACATGACAAGAAAACATTCCACAGCGGCCTCTAGTGGACAAACACAGGTACCGCAGTCTAATATATTAAATATATATATAAAAAAAAAATTTTTTTTTTTTTTTTCTTGACCACCATTAAAAATTATTACATTTTTTTAGTAGTTACAGGCATGCACAGAATTTTGCGGGAATACCATTAGGTAACAGACAGAAAGACAAATTAGGCTTGGGGGTCCCCCAATCTGGGGGCCCCCACTTACCTGTTCCCCGCCGCAGGACTTTGTTTGGTCCACAAAAGCCCAAACTTCACCTATCACGGCAGGCATTGTAATCAAACCTTCAGGGACCGGGTTCCCAAGGATTCCACTCCCCTGGACCTGTATAGCACCCTGCACAGAAAACATCTTGGTCGTGGGTATGACCAGAGCTCTGGATCCCAGGGTCCAGCTCTCCTAAGAGAAGCATTACAGGCAAAACCTTGCTCTTCTCTGCAAGGCCCGGGTACCGACCGTTTAGCTATGAAGCTTTTTTGGTCGGATCCGGAATAGCTTACTGAGGCCCAAAAGAACCTGTACGCAAGCTCAGTGAAAAACACATGTTTCTTCTTGGCCAACACCTTAGACACTGGCAAAAAACTGAGGTGCTCCCGGATGGGAGGGGCTTATATAGGGGAGGGTACTTCCGGTTTTGGAAGTTGCCAGTGCCAGCACCTGACGGTATCTATATAACCCATTAGTAATGACTATGTCGCTCTGTGTCCCGTGATGTACGAGAAAGAAATTGGGCCTTTGGTGGTGGTGGTGGTGGTGGTGGTGATGGTGGTGCTGGTGCCACAACACTGTAAGGCCTGACAGTTACTCTAGGTGGGCGCAGCAATGGGCCCTGCTGTGAATTATTCGATCAATAATTATAATTGCATGCCCCTGTTGAACAGGGGCTGAAAAATTGGGCCTTTGGTGGTGGTGGTGGTGGTGGTGGTGATGGTGGTGCTGGTGCCACAACACTGTAAGGCCTGACAGTTACTCTTGGTGGGTGCAGCAATGGGCCCTGCTGTGAATTATTCGATCAATAATTATAATTGCATGCCCCTGTTGAACAGGGGCTGAAAAATTAGGCCTTTGGTGGTGGTGGTGGTGGTGATGGTGGTGCTGGTGCCACAACACTGTAAGGCCTGACAGTTACTCTTGGTGGGTGCAGCAATGGGCCCTGCTGTGAATTATTAGATCAATAATTATAATTGCATGCCCCTGTTGAATAGGGGCTGAAAAATTGGGCCTTTGGTGGTGGTGGTGGTGGTGATGGTGGTGCTGGTGCCACAACACTGTAAGGCCTGACAGTTACTCTTGGTGGGCGCAGCAATGGGCCCTGCTGTGAATTATTCGATCAATAATTATAATTGCATGCCCCTGTTGAACAGGGGCTGAAAAATTAGGCCTTTGGTGGTGGTGGTGATGGTGGTGCTGGTGCCACAACACTGTAAGGCCTGACAGTTACTCTTGGTGGGCGCAGCAATGGGCCCTGCTGTGAATTATTAGATCAATAATTATAATTGCATGCCCCTGTTGAACAGGGGCTGAAAAATTGGGCCTTAGGCACTGGTGGCACAACACTGCAACCCCTCACAGATACTGTACTTGGAGCACAGCAATGAGGCCTGTTGCAAAGTATTGCATCAAAAATTGTAATTACACGCCCCTGTTAAACAGGGGCTGAAAAATTGGGCCTTAGCCACTGGTGGCGTCACCCATAAACCAAAATGATCTTCCAAGCTATCATCATTAATCGTATCATTGAGGAGGAGGAGGAGGATAGCCAGTCAACATAACAGCACAGGCACTCAGCATCAGCATCAGTCTTGAAGGGATGTGACATTTTAAAATCAATTAGTCTGTTATATCAGCATCAGGTGTGTGGTAGCTGGTGGTGATCCAAGACTGGTTCATCTTGATGAAAGTCAGTCGATCAACCGAGTCGGTGGACAGGCGCACCCTGTGATCCGTGACAAATCCTCCAGCAGCACTGAATGTGCGTTCTGAAAGAACGCTGGATGCAGGACAGGCCAGTAGCTCAATTGCATACTGTGCAAGCTCTGGCCAGTGATCCATCCTCAAGACCCAGTAAGCCAGAGGATTTTCGGTGGGGAAGGTGTCCAAGTCTGACCTTGCCCCTAGGTATTCCTGGACCATGTATATCAGACGCTGGCGATGGTTGCTGGAACCGATCATACTTTGGGGCTGCGGACTAAAGAATTGTCTGAACGCATCGGTCAGACGGCCACCTTCCCCACCGCTCCTTCTTTGACTGCCCGAAGCCTCAGCAACTCGTTGTCCAGGACCAGGAGTTTGTAACCTCCCAGTCTCTGGGAACGCGTTGCACAGACCTTTCTGCAAGGCCTCCCGGAGTTGTCTCATCCTCTGCTCCCTCTGCGACGGTAAGATAAGGTCCGCAACCTTACCCTTGTACCGTGGATCAAGGAGAGTGGCCAGCCAGTAATGGTCCCTCTCCTTGATCCGAAGAATACGAGGATCCTTCCGCAGACTTTGCAGGATCAGGGAGGCCATGCAGCGTAGGTTAGCTGAGGCATTCAGTCCAGAGTCCTCTGGGTCACTAAGGACGACATGATCCGCAGCCACCTCCTCCCAGCCACGTACAAGTCCACTGGTTTCTTGGGACTGTAAATCATCCCTAAAAGACTGCTGCTGATGATGCTGAGTGCCAGCCTCCACCTCCATGCTGACACAATCCTCCTCCTCCTCTTCCTGTGCGATGGGTGGGACAGAAGGAACACTGTCTGGGTAAAGGGGACCTTGAGAGGCAAGGAAGTCCTCCTCTTCCTGCCTCTGTTCTGCCTCAAGTGCCCTGTCCATTATTCCACGCAGCGTGTGCTCCAACAGGTGGACAAGAGGTACAGTGTCACTGATGCATGCACTGTCACTGCTCACCATCCTCGTGGCCTCCTCAAATGGTGCCAGGACAGTGCATGCATCCCTGATCATGCCCCACTGGCGTGGTGAAAAAAACCCGAGCTCCCCTGACCCTGTCCTGGTGCCGTAGTCGCACAGGTACTCATTGATGGCCCTCTGCTGCGTGTGCAGCCGCTGCAGCATGGCCAACGTTGAGTTCCACCTGGTGGGCATGTCTCATATAAGGCGGTTCTTGGGCAGGTTCAACTCCTTTTGCAGCTCAGCCAGGCGAGCACTGGCATTATAAGATCTGCGGAAATGCACACAGACTTTCCTGGCCTGCCTCAGGACATCCTGTAAGCCCGGGTACCTGCCCAAGAACCGCTGCACCACCAGGTTAAGGACGTGAGCCATACAGGGCACATGGGTCAGTTGTCCCTGTCAGAGGGCGGAGAGGAGGTTGGTGCCATTGTCGCAAACCACCATTCCTGGCTTAAGCTGGCGTGGCGTCAACCACCTCTCGGCCTGCCCCTGCAGAGCAGACAGGACCTCTGCCCCAGTGTGGCTCCTGTCCCCCAAACACACCAGCGCAAGCACGGCATGGCATCTTTTTGCCTGCGTACTTGCGTAGCCCCTTGAACGCCTACGGAGCACCGCTGGTTCCGAGGACAAACCACAGGAAGAGGCCATGGAGGAAGAAGAAGAGGAGGGGGTGGAGGAGAGAGGTGTGTCACAACCAGTAGTAGCATTTTGGAGGCGTGGCAGTGGAACAACCTCCAACACTACTGCACCTTGTCCTGCATCCTTCCCAGCTGCCAAAAGAGTGACCCAATGGGCCGTGAAAGAAAGGTAACGTCCCTGTCCATGCCTGCTGGACCATGAGTCAGCGGTAATATGCACCTTACCGCTGACCGCCCTGTCCAGCGAGGCCAAGACATTGCCTTCCACATGCCTGTAGAGAGCCGGAATCGCCTTCCGTGCGAAAAAGTGGCGTTTGGGAACCTGCCACTGAGGAACCGCACATTGCACAAACTCATGGAAGGGGGCCGAGTCTACCAACTGAAAAGGCAGCAGTTGAAGCGCTAGCAATTTAGCCAAGCTAGCATTCAACCGCTGGGCATGTGGATGGCTGGGAGTGAACTTCTTTCGACGGTCCAGCAGCTGGGGCAGGGAAATTTGCCTGCTAGAATCGGACGTTGGTGTACTACTAGCAGAGTGCCCGCAAGTAATTGGCTGTGACACACCTAATTCTACACCTTCATTCCTCTCAGAGCAGGTTTCAGAGAGGAGTGAAGGTATAGTGGGGTTGGAGATCCCAGCTGATGCGGTGCAAGAAGAGGTCAGCTTTGTTCTTTGGTGTGGGTCTTTAAGGTAGGCTTGCCAACGAGCTGCATGGCAGGTCAACATATGTCTGATCAAGCATGTGGTGCCCAAGCGCTGATGTTTTGGCCACGCGATATACGCTTGAGACATATGTTGCAAACAGCAGCTGTGCGATCTGATGCACTCGCCTCAAAAAAGGCCCACACCAAAGAACTTTTTGAATGACGGGCAGAGGCAGCGCCCTGCACAGGCGGAGCTCTGCGGTGTGATTCCGTCGGTGTGCTGCCCATACGCTGGCCACTCAAGGGCATCCTGCCTCGTTGGAGATGTGCCTCCTCCTCATCCTCCTCCTCCTCCTCTCTCCTATTAGGCACCCACGTGGAGTCAGTGACCTCGTCATCCCCTCCCTCCTCATCACTGGAGCCAATCTGGCAGTATGCTGCAGCTGCTGGAGCATGACTGCCAGATTGGTGTCCTTCTTGAGCATCCCCTCTCTCTGCTCTCACGCTACTGCCTTCCTCTAGCTGGGTATCATCATCAGATCCTTCGAAACGCTGGGCATCCTCCTGGAGCATGTACACAACACTGTGCTCAAACAGTTCGGGGGACTCCTCAGGAGGAGGACATGGGGGGTCTAGGGAAGGATTGACTAATGAAGATAATGATACCAGAGAAGAGGACGCTTTGGCAGCTGCTTTGCCAGTACCCTGAGCCTGGGTGAGAGAGGATGAGGAGGATGAGGTGGGCTTGGTCATCCACTCTACCAAGTCTTCGGCATGATGTGGCTCAAAATGTCCAGCTGCCGAAAAGAAGGACAAGCGTGTCCCATGGCCATGTGCTGATGACAATGCACCGCGTCCACGACCAGCACTGTTGCCCCCAGACACAGAGCCTGCTTGCCCTCTTTTTTTGCCTCCTGACTGTCTGCCTCTCCTTGTTTGCCTTCCATACATTTTAATGGATGGCCTGCAGGGAGATGGGAAAAAGAGCAATAAGGGCTACCTTCAGGTGTATACTGTGCAGGAGGCTTAGCAACAATGACACTGACACTGTCCCCTGCCTATCCTTCTCTGTCCCTAAACTCAAGGATTTCAAATATGGTTCAGCAAAATTGGTTTAGAACAGAATAGCACACTGTCAGTTTCACTCACTGTACCTCTCTGTCCCTAAACTCAAGGATTTCAAATATGGTTCAGCAAAATTGGTTTAGAACAGAATAGCACACTGACACTTTCCCTCACTGTCATAGTTACATAGTTACATAGTTAGTCAGGTTGAAAAAAGACACAAGTCCATCCAGTTCAACCGTAAAAAAATAAAAAAAATAAAAAAAAAAATAAACATATATCGTACAATCCCATATACCCAATTCTATACCCACAGTTGATCCAGAGGAAGGCAAAAAAAAAAACAGAAGAGCATGATCCAATTTGCTACAGCAGGGGAAAAAATTCCTTCCTGATCCCCCAAGAGGCAATCGGATATTCCCTGGATCAACTTTACCTATAAATGTCAGTACCCAGTTATATTATGTACATTTAAGAAAGAATCCAGGCCCTTCTTAAAGCAATCTACTGAGCTGGCCAGAACCACCTCTGCAGGGAGTCTATTCCACATTTTCACAGCTCTTACTGTGAAAAAACCTTTCCGTATTTGGAGGTGAAATCTCTTTTCCTCTAGACGCAAAGAGTGCCCCCTTGTCCTTTGTGTTGACCGTAAAGTGAATAACTGAACACCAAGTTCACTATATGGACCCCTTATGTATTTGTACATGTTGATCATATCCCCCCTTAATCTCCTCTTCTCAAGAGAGAATAAATTCAGTTCCTCTAATCTCTCCTCATAGCTGAGCTCCTCCATGCCTCTTATCAGTTTGGTTGCCCTTCTCTGCACTTTCTCCAGTTCCCCAATATCCTTTTTGAGAACTGGGGCCCAAAACTGAACTGCATATTCCAGATGAGGTCTTACTAATGATTTGAACAGGGGCAAAATGATATCTCTCTCTCTGGAGACCATACCTCTCTTAATACAAGAAAGGACTTTGCTCGCTTTGGAAACCGCAGCTTGGCATTGCATGCCATTATTGAGCTTATGATCTACCAAAACCCCCAGATCCTTCTCCACTACGGATCCCCCCAGTTGTACTCCCCCTAGTATGTATGATGCATTCATATTATTAGCCCCCAAGTGCATAACTTTACATTTATCAACATTAAACCTCATCTGCCACATAGTCGCCCAATTAGACAGAGCATTGAGGTCGGCTTGTAAATTGGCGACATCCTGTAAGGACGTTATTCCACTGCATAGCTTGGTGTCATCTGCAAAGACAGAAATGTTACTTTTGATCTCAGACCCAATATCATTTATAAACATATTAAAAAGTAAGGGTCCCAGCACTGAACCTTGGGGTACACCACTGATAACCTTGGACCATTCAGAGTAAGAATCATTAACCACTACTCTCTGAATTCTGTCTTTTAGCCAGTTTTCTATCCATTTACAAACTGATATTTCCAATCCTGTAGACTTTACCTTACACATGAGCCGTGTGTGGGGAACTGTATCGAACGCTTTTGCAAAATCCAAGTATACCACGTCCACTGCCACCCCTCTGTCCAAGGTCTTACTTACCTCTTCATAAAAAGAAATCAGGTTTGTTTGACAACTTCTGTCTTTCATGAATCCATGCTGTCTGTTGCTTAAATAGTTTTTTTCCAGCAAGAACTCATCTATGTGGTCTTTTATTAATCTCTCCAGTATTTTCCCAACTATAGAAGTTAAACTAACAGGTCTATAGTTACTTGGTAAACACTTAATTCCCTTTTTAAATATAGGCACCACATTGGCCCTGCGCCAATCCAGTGGTACTATTCCTGACATTAATGAGTCCCTAAAAATTAAATACAATGGCTTTGAAATTACAGAGCTTAATTCTTTTAGGATCCGTGGGTGTATGCCATCTGGTCCAGGTGCTTTATCCACCTTTATTCCATCTAAATATTTCTGGACCATATCACTTTTGAGCCATTGTGGATTTGGGGCTGTGTCACTACCACCCCCATTTTGGACATGAGCTCCCCCATGCTCCTTTGTATACACAGAACTGAAGAAAGTATTTAATAAATTAGCCTTCTCTTTGTCCCCAGTCACCCACTCTAGATTATTTTGTAAAGGGCCTACATGCTCAGACTTGACCTTTTTACTATTAATATATTTGAAGAATTTTTTGGGGTTTGTCCTACTATCTTTTGCAATCTGTCGTTCATTTTGAATTTTTGCATCCTTGATTTCCTTTTTACATATCCTGTTATATTCTTTGTAACATTTAAATGACACTAGTGTTCCCTCATTTTTATATTTTTTAAAAGCTCTTTTCTTATAGTTTATAGCTTTTTTAACTTTGGCAGTGAGCCACATAGGTTTATTTTTAGCCTTTTAAACTTATTGCCCATGGAAATATACTTTGCAGTGAGTTCACAAACAGTCTTTTTGAAGAATTCCCATTTCTGTTCTGTGCCCATTGATGCCAATATTCCTTCCCAGTCTAAGTCCTGGAGAGCAGCACTCATCCTTGGAAAATTTGCTCTCTTGAAATTAAGTGTTTTTATCTTTCCTGTATGTGATTTTTGCTTACAACTAACATCAAATGAAATCATGTTATGGTCACTGCTACCCAGGTGTTCCTTTATCTGAACATTAGTAATACACTCTGCATGGTTTGAGATTACCAGGTCCAACAGAGCATCATTCCTAGTTGGGGCCTCAATAAACTGGACCATAAAATTGTCCTGCAATAGGTTTATACATTTTTGCCCTTTAACTGTCCCAGCAGTTCCATTACTCCAGTCAATTTCTGGGTAGTTAAAATCCCCCATTATTATCACCGTCCCAGCCCTTGCAGCCCTTTCCATCTGTGCAAGGAGCTGAGTCTCTAACTCCTCATTAACATTGGGTGGTCTATAACAAACTCCAATGATTAGCTTTGAACTACGCACATCTGTATGCAGTTCCACCCATAATGCTTCAGACTCATCACACTCTCCATCCACCAGGTCCTCTTTCACACTCGCTTTGAGATCACTTCTCACATAGAGACAGACCCCTCCACCCTTCCTTTTTACCCTGTCTTTCCGAAAGAGTGCATAGCCAGGAATATTAATAGCCCAGTCATGTGAGGAATGAAGCCAAGTTTCAGCAATACCGATTACATCATAGCTCTCCTCATGCACCAGAGCTTCCAACTCACCTATTTTGCTTGGCAGACTTCTGGCGTTGGTGAACAGACACTTTAATGCATTAATATTATCTGTCCTACTCTGTCCCTCCCTACAAACAAGATTTAGCACAGAATAGCACACTGATAGTTTCCACGAGTGTTTTTCTCTGTCCCTAAACTCAAGGATTTCAAATATGGAACAGCAAAATTGGTTTAGAACAGAATAGCACACTGTCAGTTTCACTCACTGTACCTCTCTGTCCCTAAACTCAAGGATTTCAAATATGGAACAGCAAAATTGGTTTAGAACAGAATAGCACACTGACACTTTCCCTCACTGTCCTACTCTGTCCCTCTCTACAAACAAGATTTAGCACAGAATAGCACACTGATAGTTTCCACGAGTGTCCTTCTCTGTCCCTAAACTCAAGGATTGAAAATATGGAACAGCAAAATTTGTTTAGAACAGAATAGCACACTGACACTTTCCCTCACTGTCCTACTCTGTCCCTCCCTACAAACAAGATTTAGCACAGAATAGCACACTGAAAGTTTCCACGAGTGTCCTTCTCTGTCCCTAAACTCAAGGATTTCAAATATGGTTCAGCAAAATTGGTTTAGAACAGAATAGCACACTGACACTTTCCCTCACTGTCCTACTCTGTCCCTCCCTACAAACAAGATTTAGCACAGAATAGCACACTGATAGTTTCCACGAGTGTCCTTCTCTGTCCCTAAACTCAAGGATTGAAAATATGGAACAGCAAAATCGGTTTAGAACAGAATAGCACACTGACACTTTCCCTCACTGTCCTACTCTGTCCCTCCCTACAAACAAGATTTAGCACAGAATAGCACACTGAAAGTTTCCACGAGTGTCCTTCTCTGTCCCTAAACTCAAGGATTGAAAATATGGAACAGCAAAATTGGTTTAGAACAGAATAGCACACTGACACTTTCCCTCACTGTCCTACTCTGTCCCTCCCTACAAACAAGATTTAGCACAGAATAGCACACTGAAAGTTTCCACGAGTGTCCTTCTCTGTCCCTAAACTCAAGGATTGAAAATATGGAACAGCAAAATTGGTTTAGAACAGAATAGCACATTGACACTTTCCCTCACTGTCCTACTCTGTCCCTCCCTACAAACAAGATTTAGCACAGAATAGCACACTGATAGTTTCCACGAGTGTCCTTCTCTGTCCCTAAACTCAAGGATTTCAAATATGGTTCAGCAAAATTGGTTTAGAACAGAATAGCACACTGACACTTTCCCTCACTGTCCTACTCTGTCCCTACAAACAAGATTTAGCACAGAATAGCACACTGACACTTTCCCTCACTGTACCTCTCTGTCCCTAAACTCAAGGATTTCAAATATGGTTCAGCAAGATTGGTTTAGAACAGAATAGCACACTGTCAGTGTCACTCACTGTCCTACTCTGTCCCTACAAACAAGATTTAGCACAGAATAGCACACTGACACTTTCCCTCACTGTACCTCTCTGTCCCTAAACTCAAGGATTGAAAATATGGTTCAGCAAGATTGGTTTAGAACAGAATAGCACACTGACACTTTCCCTCACTGTACCTCTCTGTCCCTACAAACAAGGATTAGCACAGAATAGCACACTGACACTTTCCCTCACTGTACCTCTCTGTCCCTACAAACAAGGTTTAGCACAGAATAACACACTGACACTCTCCCTACCTATCCTTATTTGTCCCTAAACACAAGGAATCCAGGATTAGTAAAGGAAAAAAAATGACACTGTCCCTGCCTATGCTTCTCTTTCCCTGCTCCGGAACACACTACACAAGGCCGCCGCGCTGGCGGCCTTTTATAGTGTGGGGCGTGTACTAAACCCCCTCAGCAATAATTGGCCACAGGCATCCTGCCTGTGGCCAATCATTGCTCTCCTCGCTGCCGGCACTGTGATTGGCCAAGCATGCGGGGTCACAGTGCATGCTTGGCCAATCACAGCGCCTGTATGACACTGCGATGACGTATTGCATTGTGGGCCGTTCGCGTCACTCGAATTTGGCGCGAACGGCCCAAATCGTTCGATCTTCGTCGAACGATCGAACAGCCGATGTTCGAGTCGAACGTATGTTCGACTCGAACACGAAGTTCATCCCTACTAGCAAAGTATTTCTCAACTCTAGTCCTCAAGGCGCCCCAACAGGTCATGTTTTCAGGCTTTCCATTATTTTGCACAGGTGATTTGATTAGTTTCACTGCCTTAGTAATTACCACAGCTATTTCATCTGAGGGAAATCCTGAAAACATGACCTGTTGGGGCGCCTTGAGGACTGGAGTTGAGAAACACTGATCTAGCATTAGGAAATGAAATACAATAAGTCTCAGGGACATGACCCTACTCGCACTCCCAGCCCCAATGCACAAGGTCGTCCTCTGGTGCGTGATGATGGAATTACCTGTAGGCAGCATGATTACCTGGAATACGTGAACAGTACCCAGTTATATCATGTACATTTAGGAAAGAATCCAGGCCATGAGGAACATTGATATAATTTAAACTAACAAATATAATTTGCATTTTTTTTTTTAATACCCTTTTTAAAACAAGAACCAGCTTTCGAGGGAGTCTATTCCACATTTTCACAGTTCTTACTGTGAAGAAGCCTTTTAGTTTTTGGAGATTAAATCTCTTTTCCTCCAGAAGTAAAGAGTGCCCCCTTGTCCTCTGTGATGGTCTTAAAGTTAATAACTCAACACCAAGTTCACTATATGGACCACTTATGGATTTGTACATGTTGATCATAATCCTCCCTAATCACCTCTAATCAAGAGAGAATAAATTCAGTTCCTCTAATCTTTCCTCATAGCTGAGTTCCTCCACGCCTCTTATGAGTTTGGTTGCCTTATCTGCACTTTCTCCAGTTCCCCTGATATCCTTTATGTGAACTGGTGCAAAAAACTGAACTACATATTCCAGATGAGGTCTTACTAATGATTTGTACAGGGGCAAAATGATATTTCTCTCTCTGGAGTCCACACCTCTTTTAATACAAGAAAGGTGATCAGCACAGGGCCATTCAGCACTGTCAAGGCAGAGGGTCAGGGGTCATGCAGCCTCATAGGACAGTCAGAGGAGAATTAAAACTCCTACTACAAGCTTTAAGAAGACACTGATAGAAGTCACAAGACTGCTATATACTGCTGATGAGAAAAGGTATTTGGCAGTTTATATTTACGGAAATAATTGCATTTCCATGTTCTGTGTACTGTGGGAGACCAGATATAGTGAATGCAGGGTCCTGGGTTTTGTACCACTGTAAAGCAGAGTTCCACTCATTTCTGTGTTTATTAAAAGTCTTCTAATAAACAGACACTCACCTGTCTCACGATCCAGCGATGCGAACGCCCGAAGCCTCGCTTTTCTCCTCCTCTTCTTTGTGGCAACGGCATTGCAAGTGTGGGCAAAGGGGAGTTGCCGCTCAAGGCAGATATGTCTTTGTGATAATCCTCCTCACATAAACCACAGGTGCAGACAATGCATATAGCAAGGTGGAAAAAGGAAATTTTCTGGACAGCTGCACTCCAAACAATTGTTGCCTTTATTGGTAAAATCAGAAGTAGCACTACAAGCCACAGTAACCTGGACAGCTGATGCGTTTCACACTATACTTAGTGTTTAATCATAGCTGACTAACACAAAAAAACATTTCAAATAAATACCAATCTCTAAGGACCATGTGACTAAAGGGGAGTGATGAATTGAATCCAATTAGCAAATTGGTAATTAAAACCTTCTGTGGGCATAGTCAAAAAGTGTAAACCTGTGAACATATGTGAAGTGGTAAAATGGTGTGTGATATTCAAATGAATGAATTCAGAAATAATACATGTGAAAAAAACTAATGTGAAAACATGTATATATATATATTTTTTTTGTGACATAAATATATACAAAAATCATGTATGTGTTCCATATATTACAGTGTGCGGGGATGTGTAAAACATAACATACCGCATATTGTGTCTGCTTAATAAATCCAAAAAAGTGCAAGAAAGAGTACGGAAAATAAGAATGTCATGTATTTTAACATATATACACCAACAAAATAATGTGAAAAATTGTGTAAAAAATTATTATGAATGTCTGTAAGTGATGAAATATAGTGAGTGAACTGAGATATGGAGAAATGGCTCCCATGGTTATTGAAACAAGTAATATATCACAAACTGGGGAGTGACAAAAAGTAGTGAGAACTGGTGTTGTGCAAAAAATTGCTGTTATTTTCTTCTCGCACACTTTCCGTTCATGTACCTACCATCAAATTAACCTCCTAAATGTACAAGTGATGATATATAGTATTACATATTGAAATAACTGTGGCCGTAATTTGATTGAAGGAAAGAAAGGAAAAGGATGGTGGGAAGGGAGGGGGAGGGGAGGGGGAGGGGAAGGGGAAGGGGGGAGAAGGAAAAGGGGGAGGGGGAGAAGGAAAAGGGGGGGGAGGGGAAGGGGGGGAAAGGGGAAGGGGGGAAAGGGGAAGGGGGAGAAGGAAAAGGGGGGGGGAAAGGGGAAGGGGGGGGGAAAGGGGAAGGGGGGAGAAGGAAAAGGGGGGGAAAGGGGTGGGGGGCTGGTTAGGAGGACAAAGACTAATCAGACACCTAGGTAAGGGTATAAGTTACTGAAGCTTATATAGATTAAAAGCACACAGATACAATGGAAGGATGAGATACCATTTAGGGTGTTTGTATATATTAGAGACACCATGGTCAGAATACCCCATTAATTGTATACGGGTCATCACCATGATGGTTAGCATGTGTATGTGTGGAAGTGTTCGTCAAACCTAAGTGGAAATCTAAGTGGAAATATTGCAGGGAGATGTATGACCAATCAAGCAAACAAACCAATAGATAAATAAATGTGGCAATGTGTACAGATGGTAGAGCTAAATCATAATAGTGGGAAACATCCCATTCAAAATTCAACCCAGTCGGTCGGTATTCTCGTATGTAACGAGAATATCCAGTATACTTCACGTTTGCACAGTATCCTGAATCACACATCTTTTTACCACTTCACATATGTTCACACTTTTTGACTATGCCCACAGAACGTTTTAATTACCAATTTGCTAATTGGATTTAATTCATCACTCCCCTTTAGTCACATAGTCATTAGAGATTGGTATTTATTTGAAATGTTTTTTTTTGTGTTAGTCAGCTATGATTAAACACTAAGTATAGTGTGAAACGCGTCAGTTGCCCAGTTTGCTGTGGCTTGTAGCGCTTCTTCTGATTTTACCAATAAAGGCAACAATTGTTTGGAGTGCGGCTGTCCAAAAAATTTCCTTTTTTCCACATTGCAAGTGTGGGCACCCGGCTGTGACAGCTTGCAGATTCACAGCCGGGCATGCACTGCACATGCGCAAGTCGCGGTGTGTGTTCTGAATGGTCAGGCAATCTTCTGGGACCTGTGATGTGTCCCAGAAGATTGCAGGGAGGGAGGGGGGGGGGAGAACTTCCTCTCAGCGCTGTGGCGCAATGAGCAGAAGTGGGAGCTGGGTACCTGTCAAAACTAGGTACCCGCTCCCCCCCCAAAAAAAATGACATGCCAAATGTGGCATGTCAGGGGGTCAGGAGTCCTTAAAGTGGAAGTTCCACTTTTGGGTGGAACTCCGCTTTAAGAGAGGTATGGACTGCAGAAAGAGAGACATCATTTTGCCCCTGTACAAATCATTAGTAAGACCTCTTCTGGAATATGCAGTACAGTTTTGGGAACTAGTTCATAAAAAGGATATCGGGGAACTGGAGAAAGGGGGCACGATAACATGAGCCCTTATGCACACTGGACCTTTTTACAGCTGCTGTTTTTGGCTTCAGGCGTTTTTTTTCTGCAGCCAGTAAACTCCCCAGCATGTTATCCTATGTGTCCATGCACACATAGGCTTTTATCAGTGTTTTTTGGCAGGTGCGTTTTCTGGCTGGTAAAAAACCCCCAGAACTAGTGGGTTTGAAAAGGAGTTTTTCAGCTGTAAAAACGCTCTAACTCTAAAAAAATTATCAAAAACATGGCTATTCTGCGTTTATGAGGGTTTTTGAGCCATAAGCTTTGTAGAGCCCTGTACACACGATCGGATATCCTATGGATTCTAATCCGATGTTTTTTTCCATCGGAAATCCGATGAAACTGTCTTCCATCAGTCTTGCCCACACACCATCAGTCAAAAAACTGACTGTTTCAAACGCGGTGACGTAAAACACTCAGATGAGCCGAGAAAAATGAAGTTCAATGCTTCTGAGCATGCGTCGACTTGATTCTGAGCATGCGTGGGTTTTTTATTCAATGGATTTCCACACAGACGATCGGATTTTGCTATCGTTTTTTTTCCCATCGGATAAATTTAAAGCATGTTCTATTTTTTCACACCGATGGAAAAAAGACCGATGGGGCCCATACACGATCGGTTTGTCCGATGAGAAAAGTCCATCGGACTGTTTTCATCGGTAAAACCGATCGTGTGTACACGGCTTAAGAGTATAGTTTTGCTAAAAAAAAAGCTGAAAAACGCTACTGCAAAGACGTTGCAAAACTCATTCTACAGCTTTCTACAGCTAATGTTCACAGTGTTTTTCTAACATCCAGTGTGCATGAGGCCAAAATTTAATTGGCAACCTCAATGCAACTGTGTGGCAAATTAAGTTTAATGTTAAAACATGCAAAGTTATGCACTTTGGGGAATCAATGGTGGAGAAGGATCTGGGTGTTTTGGTAGATCATAAGACTAATAACAGCATGCAATGCCAAGCTGTGGTTTCCAAAGCAAGCAAAGTCCTTTCTTGTATTAAGAGAGGTATGGACTCCAGAGAGAGAGATATCTTTTTGCCCCTGTACAAATCATTAGTAAGACCTCATCTGGAATATGCAGTTCAGTTTTGGGCACCGGTTCACAAAAAGGATTAAGGGGGGATATGATCAACATGTATACATACATAAGTGGTCCATATAGTGAGCTTGGTGGTGAGTTATTCACTTTAAGGTCATCACAGAGGACAAGGGGGAACTCTACAACTGGAGGAAAAGAGATTTCATCTCCAAATATAGAAAGGCTTCTTCACAGTAAGAGCTGTGAAAATGGGGAATAGACTCCCTCAAAAGATACTTCAGTCCAGCTCAGTAGATTGTTTTAAGAAAGGACTGGATTCTTTCCTACACATATACCTGTATATATAACTGGATACTAATATTTATGGGTAAAGTTGATCTAGGGAATATCCAATGGCCTCTTGGGGTATCAGGAAGGAATTTTCCCCCTGCTGGAGCAAATTGGTGCATGATTTGCTGGGTTTTTTTTGCCTTCCTCTGGATCAACTGTGGGTATAGGATTGTATTTTTTTTTCTCTCTTGTATTGGTTGAACTGGATGGACTTGTGTCTTTTTTCAAACAGACTATGTAACCATGGAGGCACCCATGCAGATATGCCCCCAATCCAGATTAAATGGGGGAGATTAACCTCCCTGGCGGTTTTCCCTAGTGTGGCTCGGGGTTAAATTCCAGTACCATTAGCGGTAAACCCAAGCCACACTCGGGATTACATTGCAGAATCCTGGTACAGGTTACTTACCTTGTCACCAGGATCCTGTGATGTCCCCCCGCTGTGTCCGCGGGCTGTGTCCTCCGTGCGATGCCTCTGTGTGACGGGCTTCGTTCCCTGCAAGCGTCGCGACGCACAGGAGCGGAGCCTGGCGGCAAATTCAAAAAGCACTAAATTCATAACACATACAGTAAACTGTAATCTTACAGATTACATTACTGTATGAAATAATTTCACATCCCTTTTGTCCCTAGTGCTTTGTCCAGTGCCGTGCATGCAGTTTTATATTATATATACTGTTCTTTCTGCCTGGAAACTTGAGATTGTCCATGGCAAACAAAAAGTGTCCCTTTACGTCAAAAGTGGTTTTAGACCCGCTAGAAAACAGCGATAATAAATTAGAACACTTGCAGAATTGAGCGATAGTGAAACATGGGGAAATTCATTTTATTAATATTATATTATTATCTTTTATAATTATTTATAGTTATTTATTATATTATAATTTATGATTTCGTGTTTCAAACTTTATCATACCTAGTCTAGAGGGCTCTTGTTTGGACAGATTTAAGTGAGTTATTCCTAAGAATTACAGGCCTACAATATAAAAACGCAGAATTTCTATGCAAAACAATTGTACCGCTTTGAGTCGCTAAAATCTGACATAATCATACCGCCAGGGTGGCTACCTAAAACTGGAGAGGGCAAAATCTGGTGCAGCTCTGCATAAAAACCAATCAGGTTCCAGGTTTTATTGCCAAAGCTTAATTGAACAAGTTGAAGTTAGAAGCTGATTGGCTACTATGCACAGCTGCATCAGATTCAAGTGCTCAAGTTTTATTAAATCTCCCCCTGTGTGTCTATGGACAGTGGAGAATTGGTGCAGCAGTGACAGTGCTGGAGAAATGAAACAAGCCAGGTAAGTGTTTAATCGCATGTCTGTTTTGTTTTGTTCAATTGTGCCTTCTTGTTTTCAACAATGCTCACTGCCTGTTCCCTGTTTCTATGTCACCAATGTTATTGTATTTTCTGTTATAGATATACACATCTTCCACAAGGAAATGCCCCTGAGGAAAGAAGAATATCCTGAAACGCGTTGGGCTTTCAATTTCCACTTTGGAGACAACATCTGTGTCAATTTACAACCATTGTAACTGATACTGTTATTCTGATACTGTTTTTAACACCAGTCAATTCTATGTTGTTTATATTATTGACTTCTTAAACAATGTTTAATAAATTATAATAATAATATTTATTTGGTTTTGTACCTACATTTTTGTTGCCCTTAAAATCCCAAGCCTCTCGGGGGGACCCCTTTTTCTAGGCAATTGTTTAGGGACAGAGTGGAGGAGAAAAGGTAGTGGCACTTTTTACAATGCATTAAGGTAAAAAACTTTTTGACATTAGAACCACTTTAAGCCTTTGGTTTAAACACAACACAGCCAATGCTCATGGTGAATAAATAGAAAGTGTCAGCACCATTAGATCTTCAATGCTGCAGCTTTTTTTTATCTGAACCAATTTTCAGGACGATCTGTATTGGTATCATTACGATCATACAAACCAGCAAACTCTTCCAAATAACAAGTTTTTAGTGCCACATGCATGTTTATTCCTTTTTAAATAGAACAATGTCAGTGAAATGCTGGTTGGCTTGAAAAACGGAAGTCGCTAACAGTGTTCATATAGCAATGCCTAAAACCATGAAGGCCAAAAATAACACATTTCACTTGTTTGTCTTAACGGTTTTCAAGCATTCTTGAAAGATGCTGGAGTCAACACTGCCCACGTTTTCTGTTTCTTCATGTCAGTTTACATTTAGCTGGCATCAATTCCTCATTTCATGAGAAAAAGTCACAAACAGGAAAAGCAACTTAGGTTCATGTAGCCTAAAAACCCTAAGCAAGGTGTAGGCTATATAGATTGCAGTGTAGGATCACTCATGTGAACAAACAATAGTTCCACAATGTACTTGAAATCATTATACTTCCTCTTTTACCCTGATAAGAATATTACTGAGTAAGCACAACATGGCACGGTCAGGGAAGGTCATACTGGTAACAAATTAAAAATCATCTACAGCAAAATAGAAAGAACTGTAATGTTATTCTTTGCTTCATTTAACACAATGTAAAACAGCAGTTAATAAAAAAAAAAGTTAGTACTGCATAACAAAGAAGAAATGTAAGGTGTTTTGGGTCAGCTTTATTTTGTTTTTGTTTTATACATAATAAAAGCAGTAGTAAACCGCAGGTGGTAAAAAAAGAAAAAAAAAAATTCCCTGCAAGGCAATGTCATAATTTGCTAGTAAGCGTCACATACTAGCACATTATGATAGACTTCTCATAGAACAAAGCCTTTCCAGCACCACAATGTCACCACTGAGATGGCTGACATCTTTTCCCAGTCTTCCTTCCGGGTTCGGGGTCTCCGGCTACATGAGTTGCCTGGGGCGCGATAACGCCAATCCCGCGCATTTGTGTGCGGGAGCTGCCTTTTATTGGACGGGCTCTGAAGGTTCAGACCGGTGATGTCATTGGCTGCATGCACTTTGAATATCTGTGCAAGTTCAGAAGATATTCACAGTACCTTCAGGTAAGCCTTAGGTACAAGTGGTGTAACAGAGTTTACTACCACTTTAAACTCGGGTTTTATGCACTGTATGTACAACATTTTTCCACAATACATTACAAAAAACTTCCAAAGCACTATGGGTTAGCTAAAATGACATGAGCTTTTTTTGAGGCCAGCTCCTTTGTTTGACACAAACCACTCATTGAGTAAATGCAAAAAATTACAAGGTTTTACAGAACAGATGAAATAGCCGAATCTGTAAAAAGAAGACTAGAGCTCCATTGTCTGGCTGGACAGAGCACTGTATAATATGAATAAGTAATGTTTCCTGTTTATCAGGGCAAAATGTTCCAATTTTTTTTAAATATTTTGAGCCCTGACCATAGTACATAAAAAAGAAACATGTAAAAAAATTTTTTTTAGATTTAGCTTAATGTACATTGTACAAACATTAGCAAGGCAAAAGCTTAAGACCCCTTTCACACTGAGGGTGTATTGCAGGCGCTATAGCGTTAAAAATAGCGCCTGCAATCTGCCCTCAAACAGCTGCTCCATTGTTTCCAGTGTGAAAGCCCGAGGGCTTTCACACTGGAGCGTTGCGCTAGCAGGACGGTAAAAAAAGTCCTGCTAGCCGCATCTTTGGAGCGATGAAGGAGCGGTGTGTTTACCGCTCCTCCACCGCTCCTGCTCATTGAAATCAATGGGACAGTGTGGCTATACCGCCCGCAATGCGCTGCTTCAGCAGCGCATTGCGGGCGGTTTTAACCCTTTCTCGGCCGCTAGCAGGGGGTAAAACCACCCCGCTAGGGGCCGAAATGCGCCGCAAAACTGCCCATAGCGTCGGCGGTAAAATAGGATTTTTTGTACTCACCGTAAAATCCTTTTCTCTGACATCCATGGACTGACACGGTGTCTCTTTACACTTTACACATGGGTTATGTCCCTGCTTGCAGGAGAAGACCTAGGCAGAATGTGAGATGTTATACATACATTCTAAAAGCCAGAGCTGAACAGCCCCACCCAGGGGGCGGTCCCTCCAGGCATAACCCTCCCACTACAGTCAGCAGACTTCAGTTCGTAACAAAGCAGTACAAACTTAAAAAGGAAGGGTGGGTGCCGTGTCAGTCCATGGATGTCAGAGAAAAGGATTTTACGGTGAGTACAAAAAATCCTATTTTCTCTTATCATCCATGGACTGACACGGTGTCTCTTTACACTTTACACGTGGGATGTCCCAAAGCAGTGTCAAGAGGGATGGGAGCAGTATAAATGGAAAAACCAAAAACTTTCACTCCAAGAAGGCAGATCTCCTCAACGGAGGAGTCGCAACTTTAAACAGCGGCCTGCAGCACCCTGCGGCCGAAGGAAGCATCCGAAGATGCAGCCACATCAATCTTATAAAAAACTTAAAAGGTATGAACAGACGACCAGGTCGCTGCCTTGCACACTTGTGCAACCGACGCTTGATGTCGGAAAACCCAGGAAGCACCAATTGCCCTGGTGGAATGCGCCGTAACCGGAAAGGGAGGCGCCCGCCCTTTGAGAGCATAGGCTTGAATGACGGTTTGTCTGATTCCCCTAAAAATGATGGCAGACGAAACCGCTTGGCCCTGTTATGGACCAGGGGCAGTCACAAACAGTGAGTCGGACTTCCGAATAGAAGCAGTAGCAGACAGGTACACCCGTAAGGCTCGTACCACATCCAATATGTGCAGCGCAAACTCTCTGGGATGCGATGGGTGAGGACACAAGGACGGGAGGACAATGTCCTCATGTAGGTGAAAGGTAGACACCACCTTTGGCAAAAGGGAAGGTCGCGGATGCAACACCGCCTTATCCTTATGGATGACTAAATATGGCGACTTGCAGGACAAAGCCGCCAACTCAGACACTCGTCAAACAGAAGTGATTGCCACTAAAAGGCCACCTTCTGAGACAAGACAAGAGAGGAATATCCCGGATATTCCCAAAAAGGAGGTTCCTGGAGGACCTAGAGCACCAAATTCAGATCCCACGGTGGGAGAGAAGGCTTGACAGGAGGGAGCACATGGCGAACCCCCAACACAAGGTGCTAACCAAGAAATGACCCGCTAGAGGTCGCTAAAAGAAGACGGCCAAGGCCGAAATCTGATCCTTGATGGTACTCAAAGCAAGCTTTTGGGTCACTCCACACCGTAGAGGACGCAGGATTCTGGGGACGGAATACATCCGAGGACGCTAGTCCAGCGCTTTGCATATGGCGATATAAGCTTTCCAGGCACGGTGATAGATCTGCCTGGAGGGAGACTTCCGTGTCCTTAACATGGTCAAAATGACAGAGTCCGAGAGACCTCGGTCCCTTAACACCTGGCTTTTAACAGCTCTGCCGTTAAAGCCAGAGACTGTAAGCCGGATGAAACATAGGACCTAGAGACTGAAGGTCCTCCCTCATCGGCCACCGCCAGGGAACGTCCGCAACGAGACGTACCAGATCAGCGTACCAGTGACGCTGAGGCCAATCCGGAACAATTAGGATCACCGGAGTTTATATCAGGCGATTAGGACCCTATGGGGCCACCAACGCATCCGAGTCATCGCCCAAGGATCCCTGGATCTGGCCACAACCTCGACCCTTGCGACTGAGTCGAGAGGCCATCAGGTCCACATCCGACGTGCCCCCCCGTCGGCAAAGGAGTTGAAATATGCAAGGACCACTCTTCCTGGTCCGGCGTCTGGCGATTGGCGACTCAGATAGTCCGCCCCTACAGAGCCGGCACGTTTCTTCCGGCCCACTTCAGGATACGGATTACCTCGGAAGCCGCAGCTGAGCTCCGAGTCCCCCCGTGATGGTTTACATACGCCACCGCCGTGGCGTTGTCTGACTGGCTCCTGATGGAGCGACCCCGTACTCTCTCCGACCTGAGGAGAGACACAGTCTGATGGCCCGCATTTCCAGAACAGTGATTGGTAAACGGGCTCGTCCGGAGTCCAAGGCCTTGAGCCGACAGGACTCCCCAGACTCCACCCCAGCCCGTCAGGCTGGCGTCCGTCGTGAGTACCGTCCATTGGATGGGAGGGGAACGACTTTCCGGACCGAAGAGCCGAGGGTCCCAACCACCCTGTCAGGGACGCCCTGACCAGGTGAATCACCTGGATCCGAAGATCCAAGGACAACGGGGACTTGTCCCAGGTGGACAAGATCTCCTTCTGCAATGCCCTGGTGTGTGATCGGGCATACGGAACGGCCGCGAAGGAGGCCACCAGGAGTCCCGGGACTCTCATGCAAACAACGGATTGACAACCATGTTCAGGATGTCAGCACCCGCACCGCAGACTGAAGTGTCAGCAACTTCTCCAGAGGTAGGATACCTTTGCCTCCAAGGAGTCCAGAACCAGAACTAGAGACTCCAGACACTGAGTCGGGACCAGGACTGACTCCTGAATGTTCAGAAACCACCCGAAGTCCCTGAGGGTCTAATTGACGATAGTCACCTTTCCTCTAAGTCTGATCCACTTTCTGCTCACAGCAGAAGACCGTCCAGATAGCCCACGACAGCAATACCTTGCTGTAACAGAAGGCTAGAACCGGAGCAAGCACCTTGGTGAACACCCTTGGTGCCGAGGCAAGGCCGAAAGGAAGAGCCACAATCGAGAGTGGACTTCGCTGATCGCAAGGCGCAGAGACTTCTGGTGACTTGCGCAGATCGGAACATGCAAGTAGGCGTCCTTGAAGTCCAAGGACGCCAGAAGAAAATCCCTTTGGTGGAGTGTAGCGATCACCGTGCGAATGGATCCCATGCGGAATTTCTGCACCTTCTCGAAGGCATTCAGGGCCTTGAGGTCCAGGATAGGTCGAACCACGTCCTATTTTTGGGACGACAAACAGATTCGAGCAGAATCCCTGAAAACTCTCCTGTGACGGAACCGGCACAATCACTCCGGACCTGATCAAATCCTGTACAGCCCCCAAGAGGGCTGCCCGACAGGTAGGAAGGAGAGAAAGATTCAAGGGAAAGAATCTGTGTGGGGGCCAGGATAGGAATACTGTCCTATAACCTGAGGTGACCACCTCGCACACCCACCAGTCGGAGATTCGGGAGGTCCACCGATCCGTGAACCTGCGAAGTCGTCCCCCCACCCCAGAGTCGGGCGGAGGCAAGACTTCACGCGGAGGCGGGCTTGGGAGCCGCTTGTTTGGCTTACGCACCCAGGGGCACTTGTGCCCACCAGCCGCACTGCCGTCAGTCTGAGAGGGCCTACCTGTGGACTCTGACTGACGAAAAAACCCCTGTTTTGCTGGAAAGGAAGGCCCCTGTTTGCGGCGGGCCTCCTCACCCTTGCTAGTCTAAGGAAGAAGAGTGCGTTTACCTCCCGTGACATCCATGACGATGTCATCCAGAGCAGCACCGAAAGGTCTACCGCCTTTAAAATAGTAGATCCGTCAGGAGCTTCCTAAGGCTAGGTCAGCAGACCAGCATTTCAACCAGATAAGACGACGCAATACCACCGCCGAGACAGAGGCCCTGGATATTAAAGGGGCCGCGTTCAGCATGGCGTCGCACACAGAAACCAGGCCCTGAACCAGTTGGTGGGCCAGAGCAACTGTGTCTGGAGGAAGAATATGCTCCTGTACAGCTAGGTGCAACATTTTTGCCCAACCTGTAAGTGTTTTAGACACAAGGGTCGCCGCTACCACAGGTCGTAGGGCGGATCCCAACAAGGCAAACATGGTTCCGCTCACCACTTCTGACCTCCTGTCAGTGGGGTCCTCAAATGCAGGAGTCCCCTCCATCGGGAGAGTGATGGCCTTGTTCAACCGGGCGACTGGAGGGTCGACCACTGGGGGAGAAGCCCACTTCTTAAGTAGGGCATCTTCAAGGGGTACCTGATAGACAAACGCCGCGGGACCATAAAAAAATTCTTCTGCGGCTTTTCCCAGACCTTATCAATGAGCTGGTCAAAGAAAGTACAATGGAAAAAACCCCTTTAGAAGGCCTGGCCTTAAAAGAACCAAAGGAGACAGTATCCGCCTGAGGTTCTGCATCCGCAGCATTTGAGCTTGAGAGTGTCCCTCACCGCAGTCATGAGCACACTAACAAGCGCCCTGTCATTTACTGACTCAGAACTGGAGTTTCCCTCATAAGGAATGTCCTGTTCAAAACCATCCATACATTCAGAACTAGGGTCCTGAGCGATAGTGGCTAGGCCCATATCTGAATCAGCGCACTGCCCTCGAGTAGATAAAGTGGGGAGAGGGCGCCTTTTTGCACCTTGCGCTTGCACACAGCTCCCATCCTGGTCAGAAATTGATTCCAGGGCTGCCCACAAGAGGTCCATAGGGACCGCAGTGCTGAAGCACTGCCTGTTGCCACTGACATTTTTAGGGGAAGCTGGTGACACAGACTCCATATTGTCCCTCTCTGAGACTCTCTCAGATAAAAAGTCCACCCACAGGCTGTGCTGACTGAGGAGGGGGCGCCCAGGGGACTCACCAAACCGGACCAGGGACCGCTTAGTTCCGCTGTCTGTACCGCGCTGTGTCAGCGCTGGTAAGCTGTGAGGAGACTGTGAGGAGATTTGCACTGCTATAGCAGCGCTAGAGGCCAAACTAGTGCCGAAAAGCGCGCGGGCTACAAGAAAATGGCCGCCGCACTTCACTGAGGCGATCCGCGGCAAGATGGCCGCCATGACACAGTTAAAATGAAACAGCACACACGCACAGCGCCACTCGGCGCTCAGGCCCCAAAAAAAAAAGACCACACAAAAAAGCCCCAAGGCATACATTGCAGACCAGCATGAGCCCCCCAAGAACAGTGTGACCCCCAAGCACCCCACACAGTCAGCGCCAGTGATGGTGACAGAGAGCAACAATAAAATACAGGGGGAGACAGGGAAAATCCCCCACAGAGAAACACAGCCCTTTGTACTCACCTGCAGGCAGGAGAGACTACTTACCCGTCCCCTGAGGGACACACTGGTGTTTCTGACAGGACTATCACAGTGCAGTACTGAGTAGCTGTCGGCCCGGTCCACCGCGAAAGATACAGTCAGTCAGGAGCTGTTCAGTCTTGAGAGGACGGTGGGAGCATGAAAGCAAACCCGGCCACCCCTGGAGTCATGGGGCCTGTCGTGAACTGAGTCTCACGCACAGAAGGCAAGGATCAGCACGCTCAATGGTCGGACAGGGAAGACTACGAGGATATCTTGTACCCAACCTGTTGCCCAGCCGACAGTTGATAGAAGATTCTCAAAAATAAAATAAAAAAGAATTCCAAAAAGGAATAAAATAGGTCAGGAGACTGGCTCCTGAGGGAGCCACGTCTTCTCCTTCTGCTAGGCAGAAAAAAACTGAAGTCTGCTGACTGTAGTGGGAGGGTTATGCCCGGAGGGACCGCCCCCTGGGTGGGGCTGTTCAGCTCTGGCTTTTAGAATGTATGTATAACATCTGACATTCTGCCTAGGTCTTCTCCTGCAAGCAGGGACATAACCCACGTGTAAAGTGTAAAGAGACACCGTGTCAGTCCATGGATGATAAGAGAAAAATAGTTTTACCGCCGACGCTATGGGCGGCTCAGTGTGAAAGGAGTCTTGGAGAGGGAGCACTGAAACCAATGCAAAAATATAAATAAATATATATTAATCCCATGTCCTTGAAGAAATCCAGACGAGAAATGTTTTCAGTTAAACCTCAAGTTAACCTACACCTATTCAGGGTGTCAAACTGGCGGCCCTCCAGCTGTTGCGGAACTACAAAGTCCCATCATCCATCTGCCTGTGGGAGTCATGCTTGTAAATGTCAGCCTTGCAAAGCCACATGGGACTTGTAGTTCCGCAACAGCTGGAGGGCTGCCAGTTTGACACCTGTGACCTACAGTACCTACCAAAATCTGCACAGAAATACTAGTGATCCAGGCATACCAGTCAAACAATCACCCCCATCACCAATGTGCTGGCTGGATACTGGAGTATTACCAAAGGTATTCACTGCACTCACTTTGCTCTCTCACCCTGTCAGCATGTTCTCAACAAGAAAGTGCAATTAAACCCTCCATTTTTAAGAACTTTTATTAGCTGATTTGATCACTTACTGAGTATGCAACTTCTTCATCTTTAAATCCTTGCTTCAGTTCCAGTTTTAGCTGGTCCCCCGGACCCAGGTTTCCTGTTTTAGGGTGGCTCCTTTCTCTTGTAGCATCCTATGGAGTCACCCTTGCATGCAGAGACTAGAATTTTGTCTCCCTACACTGTGCACATCCATAGAAACACGCAGCCCATTAGCCTAGGGTGGCAAGGTACTCCCCTGCTTCTTTCTTCTCTTCCCCCCTCCTTTCGCTGAGCTAACAGACTCACCAGAGTCTGCAGAGTCGACTGTTAATGCTTTCTGTGAAGATTAGAAAGTTCATGAAAGCAGCACTGAGATTGCAGGAAGCATCAGTATTGCAATTTTAATCTGCAAGTTCCAGGGTGAGAACTTTAACATAGTTTACTAGGGAATGTGTATTTTATTGTGATCATGCAATGCAATCCCATGTTGCCAAGTGCTTTCTAATCATAGTTATTAGATCTGACTGACCTACTCTCCCCTCCTTCCGCAGCTGATCTGACAACAGCTGTGAAGGAGATAGCCGATTCATATCTTGCTGAGGAGGAGAAGAAGCTCTGCATTCCTCTTGGCGCTGCTTGCCTGTGGAAAGTTCTCGCAGCCAAGACAAGCTGCACTTCTGAATCAGCCATCTTCTTCCTAGCTGTTGACAGATCGGCAGAGGCAAATGGGGAAAGAGGCAGGTCAGAACTCATAAAACTATGGTTAGAAAGCACTTAGCAACATGGGACAAAGTACTACGTGTACTTTGTCCTATAGGGGACAGAACTGTAACAAAAAACATATGATGGGTTTTCTAATGCTACTTTAACCGCTTGCCGACCGCCGAACAAACATTTACGTCAACAGAATGGCACGACAGGCAAATGGGCATATATATACGTCCCCTTTAAATTTCCTCCGTGTGGTCGCGCGCACGCGACCCTGCCGTGAACTCCGTGACTGTGCCCGCGGGACCCACGGACTAAATGTCCGCCGGTGTCCCGCGATCGTGTCCCGGAGCTGAAGAATGGGGAGATGTTAGTGTAAACACAACATCTCCCCGTTCTGCCTAGTGACATGTCACTGATCGCTGTTCCCGATGACAGGGAACAGATGATCAGTGATGTGTCACGGCAAGCCACACCCCCTAACAGTTAGAAGCACTTCCTAGGTCACACTTAACCCCTTCAGCGCCCACTACAGGTTAACCCCTTCACTGCCAGTGTCATTTTTACAGTAATCAGTGCATTTTTATAGCACCGATCGCTGTAAAAATGACAATGGTCCCAAAATTATGCCAAAAGTGTCCGATGTGACCGCCATAATGTCGCAGTCACGATAAAAATCGCAAATCGCCGCCATTACTAGTATAAAAATTTTTTTTTTTTATAAAAATGCCATAAAACTATCCCCTATTTTGTAGACGCTATAACTTTTGCGCAAACCAATCAATAAATGCTTAGTGCAATTTTTTTTACCAAAAATATGTAGAAGAATGCGTATCGACCTAAACTGAGGAAAACATTTTTTTTATATATTTTTGGGGGATATTTATTATAGCAAAAAGTAAAAAATATTGAATTTTTTTCAAAATTGTCGCTCTATTTTTGTTTATAGCGCAAAAAATAAAAACCGCAGAGGTGATCAAATACCACCAAAAGAAAGCTCTATTTGTGGGAAAAAAAGGACATCAATTTTTTTTGGGAGCCACGTCACACGACCGCTTTAATTGTCAGTTAAAGCGACGCAGTGCCGAATCGCAAAAAGTGGCCAGTGAAATGGTCTAGGGCTTAAGTGGTTAAAGCGGAGTTCCGCCCACCCCTCCAAAAATGAAAAGCCAGCAGCTACTTACTTTTAATATTAGGACACTTACCTGTCCTGCAGTCCAGCAATGCCGGCACCGCAGCCAATGTTTCCATCAGCTGTCGGGTGCTGCCGCTGCCATTGCCGGTAAGGGAACCCGGCAGTGAAGCATTTCTGCTTCACGCCCGGGTGCCTACTTCGCATGCGTGAAGCACGCTGCGCTCCCTTACTGGCCACGGCAAGGTCCAGCGGAAGTGGGGACAGGGTAACTGTCATAAACAGGTACTCACTCCCCCCTGAAAGGTGCAAAATGTGGCACCAGATGGGGAGGAGACAGGTGAGCATAAGTTACCCTTTTGGGTGGAACTCCGCTTTAAGCTACTCAACAGAAGTCTGCAATGTATTACAGCCTTTGCGCCGTGTGTGCAGTGTGTTATTGGTGCTTTGTGTTTTTATGCAGGTTTTACAAGCATTTTTAGGCATGGCACCCTTGTCCTCTATTACAATGTTTCTCAACTCCAGTCCTCAAGGCGCCCCAACAGGTCATGTTTTCAGGATTTCCCTCAGATAAAACAGCTGTGGTAATTACAAGGCAGTGAAAATGATCAAATCACCTGTGCAAAATAATGGAAAACCTGAAAACATGACCTGTTGGTGCGCCTTGAGGACTGGAGTTGAGAAACCCTGCTCTATTAGAATGGGTGTTTTGATGAAAGCACATCAAAGCTACAGCATACAGGACTTTGATGCGCTTTTATCCAAATGTTAATAAGTTCAATGGTTCACGAGGGAAACACGACGCACCAAAAACATACATGTGAACTGGCCCTTACTGGTTCATGCTGCAGTCCTTTCCTACATGAAGCGAATATACAAACAGATTCAGGTGCAAATACCAGCTACATTTTAAATACATTTGTTTTTTATCCTGTAACTATATAATTGGAACAAAAGTTTGTATTCCCCGTCCCCCCCCCACCACTAGGAGGCTGATTTACTAAAGGATTTAAGAATGTTCAGACAATAAACTGTTTGAAGATTTATTGCAATTATCCAATCATGTGCAGATGACATAAGTAATGAGGAATTTATTTTGTTGGATGATTGGATAACTAAACTGTCTTTACACATTTTATTAAAGCTGTGCTCAGGACCTGTTTTGCAAACAGCGCCTGCCAATCCCCCAAAATGGATATAACAATTGTGGATATAAATACATTTGTATACCTAGATACTAAATTGCAACCAATGTGAAAAAAATTATAACTGATGATAGTGAAAATCTCTATAACGTGACAAACATGAGTAAACAAATTGGTAAATAAATAAATAAATAATAGTCCAAAATATTTTGGTGAACAAGCAAAATCCCAAACAGTTACTTGAATGATCCAGATGAAAAACCTCCTACATGGATCGTGCAAACAAATAAAGTGTGGATGTCCACTCACCAGATGATGTGGATCCTCCTACCTTATGGCAGGAAGAATCATAAGAGCTTATGGGGTCTTCCTGACCTCCCTGAGAAATTAATTGAATCCTCCAATGTCCTCCTCCTCAAGATGGAATGTGGCTCCAAATGGGATGTCAACAGCAGTGCAGGAGAGAAATAAGAGGACGGAATTCTCATAGTATAATACCGTACACAGTTTTCACACATTTTATCATACCACTATATTACAACATATTCAAGACTCACAAAAAGGGCACACTGACTACTAACCTCCCTAAGTGGTGTTTTATTATTATCTGCCTAAATGTGAGCTGTAAACTAAAGTATAACATGATTGTTAAAGCCAGTATTCATAATTTAAAGGCAGGAAATACATTTAGGGCTCATGCACACTGCAGCTCAAAAAAAAAAAAACTGCTGTTTCGAGACCTCTCTTAGGCCCCTTTCACACTGGGGCGTTTTTCATGCGGTTTAGCGCTAATATTAGCGCTATTATACCGCATGAAAAAATCATGCCCTTTAGCCTTCAATGTGAAAGCCCGAAGGCTTTCACACTAAAGCGGTGCGCTAGCAGGACCGCTCCAAAAGTCCTGCTAGCCGCTTCTTTACAGCGGTAAAGGAGCGGTGTGTTCACCGCTCCTTTACCGCGGTCTCCCATTGAAATCAATGGGACAGCGCGGTAATACCGCCCGCAAACCGGCGGCAATAGCCGCGGTTTGCGGGCGGTATTAACCCTTTTTCGGCCGCTAGCGGGGGTTAAATTTACCCCCCTAGCGACCGCATACCGCGGTAAGAACGACGGTATAGCAGCGCTGAAAATCGTGCTGCTATACCGCCACCGCTCCTGCCCGCCCCAGTGTGAAAGGGGCCTTATAGACTCTCTTGTGGATCTCCAATGCCACAAAATTTCCCACCTATATAAACCATTGAACTTCTTACTCACGAAACCGGTGCACTCTACTGCAGCAACATCATGGAACACAGACTTGCTCTGCTCTGAGGCAAAACACTGCATCCTGGTCGGATACAAAACTACCTGCTCTTTTAGAACAAATTCTGGTGTGAGCAGCAATACAGAATTATGCAAAGGGCATATAACCCCCACTTAAGGCAGGCTCAATAGCCTGACCGTCAATACTCTCCCTTATGCAATGACTACAGGCCCTCCCTGCTACACAGGCTCTTGTCATGCCCCCTCATCTCAAGTTTTTGAGACCAACTTGAGTTATTTGCTGCCACGGTTACTGGACTCCAACCTCGTAAGTATATATACGCTCTACTTTTCGGCTCATTGGACATTTATTTTCCCGGCCAACCGAGAACCCAAACCAAAATTATTCAACACAACAAAGCATGGCTGACCACATGCTACATGGCAGCCAGAAGAGCCATTCTTAAACAATGGACTTCATCCTCTCCTTCTACCATCAAGGATGTTAAAAATGACCTGCTGAACTTACTGCGGAAAGAAAAACTAGACCAGGTCCTTTCTCATTTCCAAACAACACTCAAATTAAATTGCAAGTGAGGCCTATACATAGGTAGAGTGCTACCGGACCACAAGTATTAATCTTTAAAGGATTTCCCGACTACCACCAACAGCCCCAAAAAAATCCCTCATCTCCAGCTAAAGGCGCAAATAAAGCTTTGCCAGTATATAAGGAACACCGCCCTCTTGAATTTTATACTCTTCTAAAATTAGCCATTTTCAGTTTCCTTCTTCTAAAGATTTCTTCTATTCATGATCCTAATGGCACCTTCTACAACATAACAACATGGATAGCTCATCTAAAATAACACCACACTTCCATGTGATCACCTCATGATTTTTCTGCATATTTTATGGTTGCCTGGCATATCTGAGCTAAGTGATAGCTCAATTCCTGAAAAACATAGTTTGGATTACCCGCCCTCCCCCTCCCCGTTTCCTAGCCTACCACATTTAGTCCTATGACTTGTTACATTGCAATTGTTTTTTGTTTTCTTGACCTCTGTTTAATTGCTTTCTTTTAGCTTTATATAACAAAGAGAAATACCAATAAATGATCTTTTAAAAATGAGCATTTATTTGAAATTAAAGAAGCTTGTGCAAGTTTTTATTGAGCTCCTTTAAGCTCATTGGATATGCTGTCAATCAAATCCAGTGATGTGGGAGCAGGACTCGGGAGCACGCCAGCAAGAGTGCCCCCATGAAAAGCGGCTTTCTGTGGGGGCACTTGATGCGGGGGAGGAGCCACGAGCGCCGTCGGGGGACCTCAAAAGAGGACAATCGGGGCCGCTCTGTGAAAAACACTTGCACAGAAGAGGCAAGTAGAACATTTTTGTTATTTAACCACTTAAGGACCTTGCCTGTTTTTCAGACTCTGTGTTTACAAGTTTAAAACATTTTTTTTTTGCTAGAAAATTACTTAGAACCCCCAAACATTATATACAGTTTTTTTTCTAACACCCTAGAGAATAAAATGGCGGTCATTTCAATACTTTTTGTCACATCGTATTTGCACAGCGGTCTTACAAGCGCACTTTTTTTGGAAAAAAAAAACACTTTTTTTTATTAAAACACTAAAGTTAGCCCAATTTTTTTTATATTGTGAAAGATAATGTTAAGCTGAGTAAATTGATACCCAACATGTCACGCTTCAAAATTGCGCCCGCTCGTGGAATGGCGTCAAACTTTTACCCTTAAAAATCTCCATAGGCGACGTTTAAAAAATTCTATAGGTTGCATCTTTTGAGTTACAGAGGAGGTCTAGGGCCAGAATTATTGCTCTCACTCTAACGATTGCGGTGATACCTCACTTGTGTGGTTTGAACACCATTTTTATATGTGGGCGCTACTCACGTATGCGTTCGCTTCTGTGCGCGAGCTCGTCGGGACGGGGCGCTTTAAAAAAAATTTTTGGCCTTTTCTTATTTATTTTACTTGATTTTATTTATTTTTACACTGTTTTTAAAAAAATAAATAAATAGGTCACTTTTATTCCTATTACAAGGAATGTAAACATCCCTTGTAATAGAAAAAAAGCATGACAGGATCTCTTAAATATGAGATCTGGGGTCAAAAAGACCTCAGATCTCATATTTAGACTAAAATGCAATAAAAAAAATAAAAAATTAATTGTCATTTGAAAAAATTACAAAAAAAAAATGTCCCTTTAAGTCTTATGGGAGGAGCTGACGTTTTGACATCACTTCCGCCCTGCTATGGTATGGAGACGGGTGGGGGCCATCTTCCCCTCACTCGTATCCATACCACAGAGGGACAAGGACCCAATCGCCTCCGCCACTACCGACGGCTCCGGTAAGCAGCGGAGGGCGCTGGATAGAGGCGGGAATAGGGGGCCGCTCTCCCGCCGCTGATAACGGTAATCTTGCAGTGAATCTGCCGCAGAGACTACCCTTATCGTAAACAGAACCGCTCACATTAAAGATGGATGTCTCGGTTGTCGCAGCAGCTGCTGCCGTTACCGAGATATCCATCTTTAAAGTGCCGACGTATATGTACTGTATATGTACATGAGCTGGTCGGCAAGTGGTTAAGAAAAAAAACTAAATAAAACAAAGCTTTACAATCACTTTAAGGAACATGGACTGCTGGAAAACCTTGTTCAATCAGTGGCTTGCAGCCAATTGTCATCAGTGTATTCTGACCGAAAGTGTCTACTGTCAGAATACAATGTACCAGTGTGTGGGGGGGGGGGGAGATCTTTTATTTATTTATTTTTCGTTCATCCCACTGGCTGGAAAAAAAACAAAAACTGACAGTGTGTACACAGCTTAACTTGTTCCAGTACCTGCCCCCCTCACCCCCCAAGCCAATTTCCCTGTAACAGCAGGTGGTGGGTTACTCTCACATTTATGCAACACCGCCTTATCCTTATGGATGACTAAATATGGCGACTTGCAGGACAAAGCCGCCAACTCAGACACTCGTCAAACAGAAGTGATTGCCACTAAAAGGCCACCTTCTGAGACAAGACAAGAGAGGAATATCCCGGATATTCCCAAAAAGGAGGTTCCTGGAGGACCTAGAGCACCAAATTCAGATCCCACGGTGGGAGAGAAGGCTTGACAGGAGGGAGCACATGGCGAACCCCCAACACAAGGTGCTAACCAAGAAATGACCCGCTAGAGGTCGCTAAAAGAAGACGGCCAAGGCCGAAATCTGATCCTTGATGGTACTCAAAGCAAGCTTTTGGGTCACTCCACACCGTAGAGGACGCAGGATTCTGGGGACGGAATACATCCGAGGACGCTAGTCCAGCGCTTTGCATATGGCGATATAAGCTTTCCAGGCACGGTGATAGATCTGCCTGGAGGGAGACTTCCGTGTCCTTAACATGGTCAAAATGACAGAGTCCGAGAGACCTCGGTCCCTTAACACCTGGCTTTTAACAGCTCTGCCGTTAAAGCCAGAGACTGTAAGCCGGATGAAACATAGGACCTAGAGACTGAAGGTCCTCCCTCATCGGCCACCGCCAGGGAACGTCCGCAACGAGACGTACCAGATCAGCGTACCAGTGACGCTGAGGCCAATCCGGAACAATTAGGATCACCGGAGTTTATATCAGGCGATTAGGACCCTATGGGGCCACCAACGCATCCGAGTCATCGCCCAAGGATCCCTGGATCTGGCCACAACCTCGACCCTTGCGACTGAGTCGAGAGGCCATCAGGTCCACATCCGACGTGCCCCCCCGTCGGCAAAGGAGTTGAAATATGCAAGGACCACTCTTCCTGGTCCGGCGTCTGGCGATTGGCGACTCAGATAGTCCGCCCCTACAGAGCCGGCACGTTTCTTCCGGCCCACTTCAGGATACGGATTACCTCGGAAGCCGCAGCTGAGCTCCGAGTCCCCCCGTGATGGTTTACATACGCCACCGCCGTGGCGTTGTCTGACTGGCTCCTGATGGAGCGACCCCGTACTCTCTCCGACCTGAGGAGAGACACAGTCTGATGGCCCGCATTTCCAGAACAGTGATTGGTAAACGGGCTCGTCCGGAGTCCAAGGCCTTGAGCCGACAGGACTCCCCAGACTCCACCCCAGCCCGTCAGGCTGGCGTCCGTCGTGAGTACCGTCCATTGGATGGGAGGGGAACGACTTTCCGGACCGAAGAGCCGAGGGTCCCAACCACCCTGTCAGGGACGCCCTGACCAGGTGAATCACCTGGATCCGAAGATCCAAGGACAACGGGGACTTGTCCCAGGTGGACAAGATCTCCTTCTGCAATGCCCTGGTGTGTGATCGGGCATACGGAACGGCCGCGAAGGAGGCCACCAGGAGTCCCGGGACTCTCATGCAAACAACGGATTGACAACCATGTTCAGGATGTCAGCACCCGCACCGCAGACTGAAGTGTCAGCAACTTCTCCAGAGGTAGGATACCTTTGCCTCCAAGGAGTCCAGAACCAGAACTAGAGACTCCAGACACTGAGTCGGGACCAGGACTGACTCCTGAATGTTCAGAAACCACCCGAAGTCCCTGAGGGTCTAATTGACGATAGTCACCTTTCCTCTAAGTCTGATCCACTTTCTGCTCACAGCAGAAGACCGTCCAGATAGCCCACGACAGCAATACCTTGCTGTAACAGAAGGCTAGAACCGGAGCAAGCACCTTGGTGAACACCCTTGGTGCCGAGGCAAGGCCGAAAGGAAGAGCCACAATCGAGAGTGGACTTCGCTGATCGCAAGGCGCAGAGACTTCTGGTGACTTGCGCAGATCGGAACATGCAAGTAGGCGTCCTTGAAGTCCAAGGACGCCAGAAGAAAATCCCTTTGGTGGAGTGTAGCGATCACCGTGCGAATGGATCCCATGCGGAATTTCTGCACCTTCTCGAAGGCATTCAGGGCCTTGAGGTCCAGGATAGGTCGAACCACGTCCTATTTTTGGGACGACAAACAGATTCGAGCAGAATCCCTGAAAACTCTCCTGTGACGGAACCGGCACAATCACTCCGGACCTGATCAAATCCTGTACAGCCCCCAAGAGGGCTGCCCGACAGGTAGGAAGGAGAGAAAGATTCAAGGGAAAGAATCTGTGTGGGGGCCAGGATAGGAATACTGTCCTATAACCTGAGGTGACCACCTCGCACACCCACCAGTCGGAGATTCGGGAGGTCCACCGATCCGTGAACCTGCGAAGTCGTCCCCCCACCCCAGAGTCGGGCGGAGGCAAGACTTCACGCGGAGGCGGGCTTGGGAGCCGCTTGTTTGGCTTACGCACCCAGGGGCACTTGTGCCCACCAGCCGCACTGCCGTCAGTCTGAGAGGGCCTACCTGTGGACTCTGACTGACGAAAAAACCCCTGTTTTGCTGGAAAGGAAGGCCCCTGTTTGCGGCGGGCCTCCTCACCCTTGCTAGTCTAAGGAAGAAGAGTGCGTTTACCTCCCGTGACATCCATGACGATGTCATCCAGAGCAGCACCGAAAGGTCTACCGCCTTTAAAATAGTAGATCCGTCAGGAGCTTCCTAAGGCTAGGTCAGCAGACCAGCATTTCAACCAGATAAGACGACGCAATACCACCGCCGAGACAGAGGCCCTGGATATTAAAGGGGCCGCGTTCAGCATGGCGTCGCACACAGAAACCAGGCCCTGAACCAGTTGGTGGGCCAGAGCAACTGTGTCTGGAGGAAGAATATGCTCCTGTACAGCTAGGTGCAACATTTTTGCCCAACCTGTAAGTGTTTTAGACACAAGGGTCGCCGCTACCACAGGTCGTAGGGCGGATCCCAACAAGGCAAACATGGTTCCGCTCACCACTTCTGACCTCCTGTCAGTGGGGTCCTCAAATGCAGGAGTCCCCTCCATCGGGAGAGTGATGGCCTTGTTCAACCGGGCGACTGGAGGGTCGACCACTGGGGGAGAAGCCCACTTTTTAAGTAGGGCATCTTCAAGGGGTACCTGATAGACAAACGCCGCGGGACCATAAAAAAATTCTTCTGCGGCTTTTCCCAGACCTTATCAATGAGCTGGTCAAAGAAAGTACAATGGAAAAAACCCCTTTAGAAGGCCTGGCCTTAAAAGAACCAAAGGAGACAGTATCCGCCTGAGGTTCTGCATCCGCAGCATTTGAGCTTGAGAGTGTCCCTCACCGCAGTCATGAGCACACTAACAAGCGCCCTGTCATTTACTGACTCAGAACTGGAGTTTCCCTCATAAGGAATGTCCTGTTCAAAACCATCCATACATTCAGAACTAGGGTCCTGAGCGATAGTGGCTAGGCCCATATCTGAATCAGCGCACTGCCCTCGAGTAGATAAAGTGGGGAGAGGGCGCCTTTTTGCACCTTGCGCTTGCACACAGCTCCCATCCTGGTCAGAAATTGATTCCAGGGCTGCCCACAAGAGGTCCATAGGGACCGCAGTGCTGAAGCACTGCCTGTTGCCACTGACATTTTTAGGGGAAGCTGGTGACACAGACTCCATATTGTCCCTCTCTGAGACTCTCTCAGATAAAAAGTCCACCCACAGGCTGTGCTGACTGAGGAGGGGGCGCCCAGGGGACTCACCAAACCGGACCAGGGACCGCTTAGTTCCGCTGTCTGTACCGCGCTGTGTCAGCGCTGGTAAGCTGTGAGGAGACTGTGAGGAGATTTGCGCTGCTATAGCAGCGCTAGAGGCCAAACTAGTGCCGAAAAGCGCGCGGGCTACAAGAAAATGGCCGCCGCACTTCACTGAGGCGATCCGCGGCAAGATGGCCGCCATGACACAGTTAAAATGAAACAGCACACACGCACAGCGCCACTCGGCGCTCAGGCCCCAAAAAAAAAAGACCACACAAAAAAGCCCCAAGGCATACATTGCAGACCAGCATGAGCCCCCCAAGAACAGTGTGACCCCCAAGCACCCCACACAGTCAGCGCCAGTGATGGTGACAGAGAGCAACAATAAAATACAGGGGGAGACAGGGAAAATCCCCCACAGAGAAACACAGCCCTTTGTACTCACCTGCAGGCAGGAGAGACTACTTACCCGTCCCCTGAGGGACACACTGGTGTTTCTGACAGGACTATCACAGTGCAGTACTGAGTAGCTGTCGGCCCGGTCCACCGCGAAAGATACAGTCAGTCAGGAGCTGTTCAGTCTTGAGAGGACGGTGGGAGCATGAAAGCAAACCCGGCCACCCCTGGAGTCATGGGGCCTGTCGTGAACTGAGTCTCACGCACAGAAGGCAAGGATCAGCACGCTCAATGGTCGGACAGGGAAGACTACGAGGATATCTTGTACCCAACCTGTTGCCCAGCCGACAGTTGATAGAAGATTCTCAAAAATAAAATAAAAAAGAATTCCAAAAAGGAATAAAATAGGTCAGGAGACTGGCTCCTGAGGGAGCCACGTCTTCTCCTTCTGCTAGGCAGAAAAAAACTGAAGTCTGCTGACTGTAGTGGGAGGGTTATGCCCGGAGGGACCGCCCCCTGGGTGGGGCTGTTCAGCTCTGGCTTTTAGAATGTATGTATAACATCTGACATTCTGCCTAGGTCTTCTCCTGCAAGCAGGGACATAACCCACGTGTAAAGTGTAAAGAGACACCGTGTCAGTCCATGGATGATAAGAGAAAAATAGTTTTACCGCCGACGCTATGGGCGGCTCAGTGTGAAAGGAGTCTTGGAGAGGGAGCACTGAAACCAATGCAAAAATATAAATAAATATATATTAATCCCATGTCCTTGAAGAAATCCAGACGAGAAATGTTTTCAGTTAAACCTCAAGTTAACCTACACCTATTCAGGGTGTCAAACTGGCGGCCCTCCAGCTGTTGCGGAACTACAAAGTCCCATCATCCATCTGCCTGTGGGAGTCATGCTTGTAAATGTCAGCCTTGCAAAGCCACATGGGACTTGTAGTTCCGCAACAGCTGGAGGGCTGCCAGTTTGACACCTGTGACCTACAGTACCTACCAAAATCTGCACAGAAATACTAGTGATCCAGGCATACCAGTCAAACAATCACCCCCATCACCAATGTGCTGGCTGGATACTGGAGTATTACCAAAGGTATTCACTGCACTCACTTTGCTCTCTCACCCTGTCAGCATGTTCTCAACAAGAAAGTGCAATTAAACCCTCCATTTTTAAGAACTTTTATTAGCTGATTTGATCACTTACTGAGTATGCAACTTCTTCATCTTTAAATCCTTGCTTCAGTTCCAGTTTTAGCTGGTCCCCCGGACCCAGGTTTCCTGTTTTAGGGTGGCTCCTTTCTCTTGTAGCATCCTATGGAGTCACCCTTGCATGCAGAGACTAGAATTTTGTCTCCCTACACTGTGCACATCCATAGAAACACGCAGCCCATTAGCCTAGGGTGGCAAGGTACTCCCCTGCTTCTTTCTTCTCTTCCCCCCTCCTTTCGCTGAGCTAACAGACTCACCAGAGTCTGCAGAGTCGACTGTTAATGCTTTCTGTGAAGATTAGAAAGTTCATGAAAGCAGCACTGAGATTGCAGGAAGCATCAGTATTGCAATTTTAATCTGCAAGTTCCAGGGTGAGAACTTTAACATAGTTTACTAGGGAATGTGTATTTTATTGTGATCATGCAATGCAATCCCATGTTGCCAAGTGCTTTCTAATCATAGTTATTAGATCTGACTGACCTACTCTCCCCTCCTTCCGCAGCTGATCTGACAACAGCTGTGAAGGAGATAGCCGATTCATATCTTGCTGAGGAGGAGAAGAAGCTCTGCATTCCTCTTGGCGCTGCTTGCCTGTGGAAAGTTCTCGCAGCCAAGACAAGCTGCACTTCTGAATCAGCCATCTTCTTCCTAGCTGTTGACAGATCGGCAGAGGCAAATGGGGAAAGAGGCAGGTCAGAACTCATAAAACTATGGTTAGAAAGCACTTAGCAACATGGGACAAAGTACTACGTGTACTTTGTCCTATAGGGGACAGAACTGTAACAAAAAACATATGATGGGTTTTCTAATGCTACTTTAACCGCTTGCCGACCGCCGAACAAACATTTACGTCAACAGAATGGCACGGACAGGCAAATGGGCATATATATACGTCCCCTTTAAATTTCCTCCGTGTGGTCGCGCGCACGCGACCCTGCCGTGAACTCCGTGACTGTGCCCGCGGGACCCACGGACTAAATGTCCGCCGGTGTCCCGCGATCGTGTCCCGGAGCTGAAGAATGGGGAGATGTTAGTGTAAACACAACATCTCCCCGTTCTGCCTAGTGACATGTCACTGATCGCTGTTCCCGATGACAGGGAACAGATGATCAGTGATGTGTCACGGCAAGCCACACCCCCTAACAGTTAGAAGCACTTCCTAGGTCACACTTAACCCCTTCAGCGCCCACTACAGGTTAACCCCTTCACTGCCAGTGTCATTTTTACAGTAATCAGTGCATTTTTATAGCACCGATCGCTGTAAAAATGACAATGGTCCCAAAATTATGCCAAAAGTGTCCGATGTGACCGCCATAATGTCGCAGTCACGATAAAAATCGCAAATCGCCGCCATTACTAGTATAAAAAAAATTTTTTTTTATAAAAATGCCATAAAACTATCCCCTATTTTGTAGACGCTATAACTTTTGCGCAAACCAATCAATAAATGCTTAGTGCAATTTTTTTTACCAAAAATATGTAGAAGAATGCGTATCGACCTAAACTGAGGAAAACATTTTTTTTATATATTTTTGGGGGATATTTATTATAGCAAAAAGTAAAAAATATTGAATTTTTTTCAAAATTGCCGCTCTATTTTTGTTTATAGCGCAAAAAATAAAAACCGCAGAGGTGATCAAATACCACCAAAAGAAAGCTCTATTTGTGGGAAAAAAAGGACATCAATTTTTTTTGGGAGCCACGTCACACGACCGCTTTAATTGTCAGTTAAAGCGACGCAGTGCCGAATCGCAAAAAGTGGCCAGCGAAATGGTCTAGGGCTTAAGTGGTTAAAGCGGAGTTCCGCCCACCCCTCCAAAAATGAAAAGCCAGCAGCTACTTACTTTTAATATTAGGACACTTACCTGTCCTGCAGTCCAGCAATGCCGGCACCGCAGCCAATGTTTCCATCAGCTGTCGGGTGCTGCCGCTGCCATTGCCGGTAAGGGAACCCGGCAGTGAAGCATTTCTGCTTCACGCCCGGGTGCCTACTTCGCATGCGTGAAGCACGCTGCGCTCCCTTACTGGCCACGGCAAGGTCCAGCGGAAGTGGGGACAGGGTAACTGTCATAAACAGGTACTCACTCCCCCCTGAAAGGTGCAAAATGTGGCACCAGATGGGGAGGAGACAGGTGAGCATAAGTTACCCTTTTGGGTGGAACTCCGCTTTAAGCTACTCAACAGAAGTCTGCAATGTATTACAGCCTTTGCGCCGTGTGTGCAGTGTGTTATTGGTGCTTTGTGTTTTTATGCAGGTTTTACAAGCATTTTTAGGCATGGCACCCTTGTCCTCTATTTATTAGAATGGGTGTTTTGATGAAAGCACATCAAAGCTACAGCATACAGGACTTTGATGCGCTTTTATCCAAATGTTAATAAGTTCAATGGTTCACGAGGGAAACACGACGCACCAAAAACATACATGTGAACTGGCCCTTACTGGTTCATGCTGCAGTCCTTTCCTACATGAAGCGAATATACAAACAGATTCAGGTGCAAATACCAGCTACATTTTAAATACATTTGTTTTTTATCCTGTAACTATATAATTGGAACAAAAGTTTGTATTCCCCCCCCCCCCCCCCCCACCACTAGGAGGCTGATTTACTAAAGGATTTAAGAATGTTCAGACAATAAACTGTTTGAAGATTTATTGCAATTATCCAATCATGTGCAGATGACATAAGTAATGAGGAATTTATTTTGTTGGATGATTGGATAACTAAACTGTCTTTACACATTTTATTAAAGCTGTGCTCAGGACCTGTTTTGCAAACAGCGCCTGCCAATCCCCCAAAATGGATATAACAATTGTGGATATAAATACATTTGTATACCTAGATACTAAATTGCAACCAATGTGAAAAAAATTATAACTGATGATAGTGAAAATCTCTATAACGTGACAAACATGAGTAAACAAATTGGTAAATAAATAAATAAATAATAGTCCAAAATATTTTGGTGAACAAGCAAAATCCCAAACAGTTACTTGAATGATCCAGATGAAAAACCTCCTACATGGATCGTGCAAACAAATAAAGTGTGGATGTCCACTCACCAGATGATGTGGATCCTCCTACCTTATGGCAGGAAGAATCATAAGAGCTTATGGGGTCTTCCTGACCTCCCTGAGAAATTAATTGAATCCTCCAATGTCCTCCTCCTCAAGATGGAATGTGGCTCCAAATGGGATGTCAACAGCAGTGCAGGAGAGAAATAAGAGGACGGAATTCTCGTAGTATAATACCGTACACAGTTTTCACACATTTTATCATACCACTATATTACAACATATTCAAGACTCACAAAAAGGGCACACTGACTACTAACCTCCCTAAGTGGTGTTTTATTATTATCTGCCTAAATGTGAGCTGTAAACTAAAGTATAACATGATTGTTAAAGCCAGTATTCATAATTTAAAGGCAGGAAATACATTTAGGGCTCATGCACACTGCAGCTCAAAAAAAAAAAAACTGCTGTTTCGAGACCTCTCTTAGGCCCCTTTCACACTGGGGCGTTTTTCATGCGGTTTAGCGCTAATATTAGCGCTATTATACCGCATGAAAAAATCATGCCCTTTAGCCTTCAATGTGAAAGCCCGAAGGCTTTCACACTAAAGCGGTGCGCTAGCAGGACCGCTCCAAAAGTCCTGCTAGCCGCTTCTTTACAGCGGTAAAGGAGCGGTGTGTTCACCGCTCCTTTACCGCGGTCTCCCATTGAAATCAATGGGACAGCGCGGTAATACCGCCCGCAAACCGGCGGCAATAGCCGCGGTTTGCGGGCGGTATTAACCCTTTTTCGGCCGCTAGCGGGGGTTAAATTTACCCCCCTAGCGACCGCATACCGCGGTAAGAACGACGGTATAGCAGCGCTGAAAATCGTGCTGCTATACCGCCACCGCTCCTGCCCGCCCCAGTGTGAAAGGGGCCTTATAGACTCTCTTGTGGATCTCCAATGCCACAAAATTTCCCACCTATATAAACCATTGAACTTCTTACTCACGAAACCGGTGCACTCTACTGCAGCAACATCATGGAACACAGACTTGCTCTGCTCTGAGGCAAAACACTGCATCCTGGTCGGATACAAAACTACCTGCTCTTTTAGAACAAATTCTGGTGTGAGCAGCAATACAGAATTATGCAAAGGGCATATAACCCCCACTTAAGGCAGGCTCAATAGCCTGACCGTCAATACTCTCCCTTATGCAATGACTACAGGCCCTCCCTGCTACACAGGCTCTTGTCATGCCCCCTCATCTCAAGTTTTTGAGACCAACTTGAGTTATTTGCTGCCACGGTTACTGGACTCCAACCTCGTAAGTATATATACGCTCTACTTTTCGGCTCATTGGACATTTATTTTCCCGGCCAACCGAGAACCCAAACCAAAATTATTCAACACAACAAAGCATGGCTGACCACATGCTACATGGCAGCCAGAAGAGCCATTCTTAAACAATGGACTTCATCCTCTCCTTCTACCATCAAGGATGTTAAAAATGACCTGCTGAACTTACTGCGGAAAGAAAAACTAGACCAGGTCCTTTCTCATTTCCAAACAACACTCAAATTAAATTGCAAGTGAGGCCTATACATAGGTAGAGTGCTACCGGACCACAAGTATTAATCTTTAAAGGATTTCCCGACTACCACCAACAGCCCCAAAAAAATCCCTCATCTCCAGCTAAAGGCGCAAATAAAGCTTTGCCAGTATATAAGGAACACCGCCCTCTTGAATTTTATACTCTTCTAAAATTAGCCATTTTCAGTTTCCTTCTTCTAAAGATTTCTTCTATTCATGATCCTAATGGCACCTTCTACAACATAACAACATGGATAGCTCATCTAAAATAACACCACACTTCCATGTGATCACCTCATGATTTTTCTGCATATTTTATGGTTGCCTGGCATATCTGAGCTAAGTGATAGCTCAATTCCTGAAAAACATAGTTTGGATTACCCGCCCTCCCCCTCCCCGTTTCCTAGCCTACCACATTTAGTCCTATGACTTGTTACATTGCAATTGTTTTTTGTTTTCTTGACCTCTGTTTAATTGCTTTCTTTTAGCTTTATATAACAAAGAGAAATACCAATAAATGATCTTTTAAAAATGAGCATTTATTTGAAATTAAAGAAGCTTGTGCAAGTTTTTATTGAGCTCCTTTAAGCTCATTGGATATGCTGTCAATCAAATCCAGTGATGTGGGAGCAGGACTCGGGAGCACGCCAGCAAGAGTGCCCCCATGAAAAGCGGCTTTCTGTGGGGGCACTTGATGCGGGGGAGGAGCCACGAGCGCCGTCGGGGGACCTCAAAAGAGGACAATCGGGGCCGCTCTGTGAAAAACACTTGCACAGAAGAGGCAAGTAGAACATTTTTGTTATTTAACCACTTAAGGACCTTGCCTGTTTTTCAGACTCTGTGTTTACAAGTTTAAAACATTTTTTTTTTGCTAGAAAATTACTTAGAACCCCCAAACATTATATACAGCCTAGAGAATAAAATGGCGGTCATTTCAATACTTTTTGTCACATCGTATTTGCACAGCGGTCTTACAAGCGCACTTTTTTTGGAAAAAAAAAACACTTTTTTTTATTAAAACACTAAAGTTAGCCCAATTTTTTTTATATTGTGAAAGATAATGTTAAGCTGAGTAAATTGATACCCAACATGTCACGCTTCAAAATTGCGCCCGCTCGTGGAATGGCGTCAAACTTTTACCCTTAAAAATCTCCATAGGCGACGTTTAAAAAATTCTATAGGTTGCATCTTTTGAGTTACAGAGGAGGTCTAGGGCCAGAATTATTGCTCTCACTCTAACGATTGCGGTGATACCTCACTTGTGTGGTTTGAACACCATTTTTATATGTGGGCGCTACTCACGTATGCGTTCGCTTCTGTGCGCGAGCTCGTCGGGACGGGGCGCTTTAAAAAAAAATTTTGGCCTTTTCTTATTTATTTTACTTGATTTTATTTATTTTTACACTGTTTTTAAAAAAATAAATAAATAGGTCACTTTTATTCCTATTACAAGGAATGTAAACATCCCTTGTAATAGAAAAAAAGCATGACAGGATCTCTTAAATATGAGATCTGGGGTCAAAAAGACCTCAGATCTCATATTTAGACTAAAATGCAATAAAAAAAATAAAAAATTAATTGTCATTTGAAAAAATTACAAAAAAAAAATGTCCCTTTAAGTCTTATGGGAGGAGCTGACGTTTTGACATCACTTCCGCCCTGCTATGGTATGGAGACGGGTGGGGGCCATCTTCCCCTCACTCGTATCCATACCACAGAGGGACAAGGACCCAATCGCCTCCGCCACTACCGACGGCTCCGGTAAGCAGCGGAGGGCGCTGGATAGAGGCGGGAATAGGGGGCCGCTCTCCCGCCGCTGATAACGGTAATCTTGCAGTGAATCTGCCGCAGAGACTACCCTTATCGTAAACAGAACCGCTCACATTAAAGATGGATGTCTCGGTTGTCGCAGCAGCTGCTGCCGTTACCGAGATATCCATCTTTAAAGTGCCGACGTATATGTACTGTATATGTACATGAGCTGGTCGGCAAGTGGTTAAGAAAAAAAACTAAATAAAACAAAGCTTTACAATCACTTTAAGGAACATGGACTGCTGGAAAACCTTGTTCAATCAGTGGCTTGCAGCCAATTGTCATCAGTGTATTCTGACCGACAGTGTCTACTGTCAGAATACAATGTACCAGTGTGTGGGGGGGGGGGAGATCTTTTATTTATTTATTTTTCGTTCATCCCACTGGCTGGAAAAAAAACAAAAACTGACAGTGTGTACACAGCTTAACTTGTTCCAGTACCTGCCCCCCTCACCCCCCAAGCCAATTTCCCTGTAACAGCAGGTGGTGGGTTACTCTCACATTTAAAGTTGGCACAGCTGTGCAGATTCATTTACAGGGATCTGTGAATGAATAAACAACAAGTCCTGTCCGCCACAACGGCAGATGGGCTTGTAGTTCTCAATGGACTAGGCATGCCCTGATCAGGACACTCATAGTCCATTAAATCTTTCTTCAGGTTTCTAACCAAAAGCCCGTACAGAGTTACATGCTGGATAGGGGGTGTGCAGGAACCTGACATTGCTCCCATGATCCACTAATTGTGGGTGCAAACTCTGCAGTGTCCTGTGTAAAAAAATATTAAATGCATAGGTGACCGCTGGTGGAGGAAGGAGGAGGCAACACAGGGTGGGCAGGAGGCCACAACTCAGGGAGGGCACAGCACAGGAGGCAGGAGTACAAGGGGTTAGGAGGGCACAGTTTAGGGATAATATGTCAGGAAGGGTGGTGTATATTGTCCCTGTTGTCCCCTGATGTGTCCCCACTGCTGTCCCAATTTAGTCATACCCACCTCCTGATCGTCTCCTATGCTATGTGCTCCTGAGGTGTTGTCCCTTTTCTGCCCAACATAGTTCTCTAAAGCGCCCGTCGGGGAGATTGTTCTCCAGCGCTCCTAACTGCCCCCATGCACTGGTAAGCCCACTGCAGCTGTCCAGGTTCCCTGTCTTATCTCATGCTGCGCGTCCAGCTACCAATTATTTGTCCCGGCTCTCTCCTTACCTGCTCTCGCTGCTGCGGGTGCTGCACTGTCTACCAGGCTGGTCTGGAGCGTCCCCGTAGGGGAGTTCTCTAATGCCGCAGGGAGTCCCAGCACACCAGAGGCTCAGACAGTGAGAAACAGAAGCACGGAGGTGGGACAGTTCTGGAAAGGCTGAAAGAGGGTAAGAGAGGGCAAAGAGGGCAAAGCATTGTGAGTGATCGGGGAGAGGAAGGAACACTGGAGCAAGGTGAGCAGAACCGATAATGAGGGGATGGAAGGGGCGAATGGAGGCGAATGGTGCTAGCCCTGGCTAGAGGGATGAAACCAAGGTTGAACTTTTTGGAGTGTTTCTGCAAAGAAGAGTGGGCAATTATTGCCAAGTCAAGATGTGCCATGCTGATAGACTTATACCCAAAAAGACTGAGTTCTGTACTAAAATCAAAAGGTGGTTCAACAAAATATTAGTTTAAGGGTGTGCATACGTATGCAACCATATTACAGGTGTTTCACTAATGCAACTTAAAAGGTGAAGCTTATATATGAGATAAACTCATTACATGCAAAGCAAGATAGTTCAAGCTGTGATTTGTCATAACTGTGATGACTATGAAAACCCCAAATCCACAATCTCAGAAAATGAGAATATTACATGCAATATCGGACCTCTGAAACATATAAGCATGCATATGTACTCAGTACTTGGTTTGGGCCCCTTTAGCAGCAATTACTGCCTCAATGCGGCGTGGCATGGAAGCTATCAGCCTGTGGCACTGCTGATGTGTTATGAAAGACCAGGATGCTTCAATAACGGCCTTCAGCTTTTCTGCATTGTTCGGTCTCATGTCTCTCATCTTTCTCTTGGCAATGCCCCATAGATTCTCTATGGGGTTCAGGTCAGACGAGTTTGCTGTCCAATCAAGCACAGTAATCCCACGGTCATTGAACCAGGTTTTGGTGCTTTTGGCAGTGTGGGCAGGTTCCAAGTCCTGCTGGAAAATGAAGTCAGCATCCCCATAGAGCTCATCTGCGGAAGGAAGCATGAAGTGCTCCAAAATCTCCTGGAAGACAGCTGCGTTGACCCTGGACTTAATGAAGCACAGTGGACCAACACCAGCAGATGACATGGCTCCCCAAATCAACACAGACTGTGGAAACTTCACACTGGACTTCAAGCATCTTGCAGTGTGTGCCTCTCCATTCTTCCTCCATATTCTGGGTCCTTGGTTTCCAAATGAGATGCAAAATTTGCTCTCATCAGAAAAGAGGACTTTGGACCACTGAGCAACAGACCAGGGCTGTTTTTTTTTAACCCAGGTAAGACACTTCTGACGTTTGTTGTTCAGGAGTGGCTTGACAAGAGGAATACGACATTTGAAGCCCATGTCCAGATATGTCTGTGTGTGGTGGCTCTTGATGCACTCCAGCCTCAGTCCACTCCTTGTGAAAGTCCCCAACACTTTTGAATGGCCTTTTCCTGACAATCCTCTCCAGGCTGCGGTCACCCCTGCTGCTTGTGCACCTTTTTCTTCCACACTTTTCCCTTCCACATAACTTTCTATTAATGTGCTTTGATACAGCACTTTGGGAACATCCAACTTCTTTTGCAATTACCTTTCGAGGCTTTCCCTCCTTATAGAGGGTGTCAATGATGGTTTTCTGCACAACTGTCAGGTCAGCAGTCTTTCCCATGATTGTGATTCCTACTGAACCAGACTGAGAGACCATTTAAAGGCTCAGGAACCCTTTGCAGGTGTTATGGCTTAATTAGCTAATTGGTGTGGGACACTTTGAGCCTAGCATATTGCACCTTTTCACAATGTTCAAATCTTCTGAGATTGTGGATTTGGGGTTTTCATGAGCTGTAAGGCATAATCATCACAATTATGACAAATCACGGCCTGAACTATCTTGCTTTGCATGTAATGACTCTGAGTCTATCTCATATATTCGTTTCACCTTTTAAGTTGCATTAGTGAAATAAGTGAACTTTTGCACAATATTCAAATTTTTCGAGTTTCACCTGTACACTGTATTTACATTTTTTATTTTTACTTCCCTCCACCTAAAAGATTTCAGTTTGTTGTTCAACTGAGTTGTACAGTTTATAGGGCACATTAAAAGGTGGAAAGTTCTGAAATGATTTATCTTTGTCATTTTTTTTACCTCACAGAAACCTGACATTTTAACAGGGCTTTATATGTCTGCAAAACATGACAACATGACTTAATGAAAATGACAGAATAGGTGAGATAGTGTTATATACTGTATGTTGGATGGTCAAATATATGCTCTATACACAGCAGATGTATTTAATATTGGTTATTAGACAAGCGTCCAATAATATTTTATGGAGCTCATAAATAAACTTTGGTATTTTGTTTGGATTTGTGGTGTCTTTGTGAGTGCTATGGTTTGAAGTCCAGGTAAATATCCTTACTTCCTGTGTGGTCACATCACAGAAAGTTAGCACAACTCTTTTCAACAGGGACACAGGCAGCAATGAAAACTTGGTAAAGCATGTAAACCTCACCTACCCTCTCTAGAACGAACAAAAAAAGAAAGGTTTGGCAGAGTTCCACTTTTATCACCTTTGTATATCTCCTGTGGCCCGCATGGTCTTTTAGTTTATGCCAACAAAGGCATGAAACACCTCAAGACAGCTATCACTTTCTTCCTTGCAGCCATCAACTATTGTTTACATGCAAGGAAGACTCCTCCGGGGATATTTCCATCTCAAATAAAGTGGAAAGCTTGAGACATACCCTGAGTGGTGTCATGCCAAGCAAAGTGTGTCACTGCCATTTCACAGGAGATATTGATGCTCTGCCTAGTCAGGCATAGCAGGCTCACTGCACAGCACTGCAGCTCTCAGCCACATAGGTGTGGAACTTTACTAACGTGAGGGAGATTTCAGCTATTGTAACCACATCTCATTCAAGAATAAAATATATGCATAAATGAAAGAATTCTGTTAATTTTGCATTGTTCTCTTGCAATATTATTATTTTACAGGAAGATACACATACTTTTCCTTTCAGATAAATGCTGAGGGTAGATGGGTAAGCCTTCGGATAAAACAAAGATTTGAGCATGACTTATGAAAATCTGCACATACAGATGAAACAAATCTAGGGATGCACTGATACCATTTTTTTTTATTTTTTTTTTACGAGTACCGCTGCTTTTTTTTTTTTTTAGTACTCACCAATAACCAAATTACAGATACCTTAATTCATTTTAATTTTGCGCTTTTTTTCAATTTGAAACGTGTAAATATATGTTAAAGGTGTAAAAATATTAAACGAACAAAGCAAACATTTTAATTAGTAATAGTTTAAAATAGAAGTGAACATAAAAAACAAAAAAAGAAGGAAAATAATAATTTAAATGGACAAGGAGAATAAGGAGTTAATTAAGGCTGTTGAGAGTAAATTAAGGGTTAATAAGGGATTAAAACAGAGTAACATTAAAAAACAATGTTTTTTACCCTGACAGGTTGCTTTAAACTGACTGTATCTGCAGATCGAAGTTCATCCCTTTGATCTGTAGATAAAGAAATAAAAAGATACCAAAAGATACAATGTTTCTTTTTAACTTTCTGTTTCAGAAGCTGAGCAATGTTGTAGATAAAATGGGAGTTTAACCCTTCCCCAATGTACTAACATATTTTTTTTTTTATTTCTGTCTATGTCTCCATTAGAGATGGTCACCAAAATGGACATTCTAACCCCTTTTCGCACCATCAAACCTAACAAAAATTACAGTTTTGAGCTTGGGCTTTAAAAGCAAAAACAGATTTGAACAAAGCGCAAACCAAAAGAAAAACCACACAAGCCCATTAGCACCAGAACAGTCAAAACGCAACAGCCTGTACAAAAAAAAAAAATCAAATTGTAAAGCAGAATTATATGAAAAAAATTGGTACCTATAAAAATGTCCTTCCTATATACCACCACTGCTCTTGTGAAATATGAGAACCTAAACAAACAAACAAAAGCAACCACCTTAAAATTAGTAAATATAACAAAATAGTGTATAATCTAAAAGACCCCACCCGGTGGCGCTATAAGAGCAATATCCCCCCGTGTCCGTACCCTATGGACTGAGGGAAATAATGTTCAAAATAAATTACACCCTGTGACATAAGTGAAAATGTGCACAAACTAAATAAAGTCCACACAATGTATAATTAAATCCAAATGCGTGTAAAATCTTCCAATCTTCCACCACGCACAGTGTTCAGTGTTTAGTGATCCCTCTCCCGTCAGATGGACACTCACCACAGCAAGTTGCCTCGCACTCTCGTGCTTGGCGTGAAAATGTAAATAAATCTCACAAAGCCGTGCAATCGATCCTCCAAGTTCCAAACAAGTGTTTATAAGGGATTAATCCATATGCAAAAATATAAAGAAGGCTCCAAATAGTGTAATAACGTAAAATCAGTTTTAATACCACACCAAAGACACACTCCAAATTTTGCACTCACATAAAACCAAACTTTATAAACGTTTAAAAGCACTGCAGATCCACAAATGCACCAAAAGCGAGTGTATAGGTCGCGGCAGACCCTCGGTAATCACAATGATATCTCACCGCCTTCCTGCTGCCACTCACTACCCGTCCGCTGCTAAGCTTGATCCTGTGACGTCACACGTTCCGTCAGACGACTGTCGCATAGCCACGCCCCAACATGTTTCGTCGTATAGACTTATTCATGGGATTGGCTATGCAGTGCGACAGCTCCTCCTTTTATCTCTCCCTGTTTTGGGCGGAAATTCACTCACCAATCCGTCCACGTTGGGCGGATGTGCGTCATTCCTGTATGACTTCGTATCTCCACCCCCCTTCCCAGCCCAATTGAGGGCGGAAGTTTGTCATCCGTTGTTCACACCATGGGCGGAAGTCGGATGTCGCTCCGAGTAATTCACTCGAGTGTCCCCGCTATCCACATACACTCGCCAATAGTATTATCATATGCTTTAAAAGCACATATACTATATCATAGTCTATACTATTATAACAGTAGTGTGATGTAAACAATCCTCGGAATGTGTTGTAATACTAATATACATATTAAAACCATACATTAACATAGCAGCGTATTTATGCCGTATGCTTAAAATAATGCATGAATATATTTATATATTTAAAAAACACATATAGAGCACTATGAGAACTTAATAATAATCATTTTGTAAAGAGTCATTTTAGGGACAATACTTCAATCATTATCACCATTCAATGTTCTATATATCAGATATCCTCAAATGCGGGATCAGCACACTGAGTACACTACACAAGAACAGACTGAATACTAAAATTAATAAGCATAATAATTACTATATACCCACATACTAATCTATATCAAAAATACTTTATACATGCTACTTAATTAAGATAAGTGCATATATAAGTAAATGAAGTAACCTATTTACTGGAAATCAAGTCTGTAACATACATTCACTGATAATATGTATGTCAGACATAGACCATACTGGAAAGTTATAAATTACATATAGTAGAAATATCAAAATTAATTAATATAACTATATGTATCAAAAAATATTTAAAATGTACTTCAAAATTATTTTAAAATTATTTAAGATGGATGCACATAATCTATGCCACAGAATTGTATAAGAGAGGGATCCTGCTGGTGTTTCTCCTTAAAATGCAGTGACACACTGTGGTATTTAAAGCCATTTTTGATATTCGTAAGGTGCTCAGCTATACGCACCCTTAGTAATCTCTTGGTTCTACCCACATAGTATAACCCGCAAGGGCACCACATAAGGTACACCACATAGGAAGAGTTACAAGATATAAATTCCTTAATATCAAATGTCTCTTGGTCATTATTAGTGACACTCATTATCCCTCTATTCTGTACTTTCACTGTTCTGCAACATTTACATCTCCTACATGAGTAAAACCCCTCAGAGCGCGTTCATTTGGGGGATCCAAAATTTTGTTGACCACCCTATCGCCAAAGCTTGGGGCCCTTCTATATATAAACTATATTGGGTAGGGAATCTCCCAAATGTCTGTCACATCCCAAAATATGCCAATGTTTTTTGAATATGGTCTCAATCTCCCTATATTGATAGTGAAATCCTGTTATAAAGCCCTATTGATGTTGACCATCTTTTGATTGAGTCCTTTTGTTTCCAAAACATTGACTCCTTGGGGCATCCCCTATTTCTTGTATTAGGTTTTGAAGTGGTTCTTCTCGATATCCTTTTTGCATGAACTTCTCTTTTAAAACATTCGTTTGAATCAAGAAGTCATCCTGACTAGTGCAATTTCGGCGTACCCGGAGTATTTGGCCTTTTGGAATATTGCGTATCCAAGCCGGGTGATGTCCACTTCTGATCGAGATATAGCTATTTCGATCTGTAGGCTTGAAATACACTTGAGTATTCAGGCCTCCTACTCCCTTCATAATAGTGACATCTAGGAAATGTATTTTCTCATCACTAATGTGGTAATCCAATTTAATATTATTATTGTTTTTATTTAATATTCCTAGGAACTCAATCACAGATTCCTTCGACCCTTCCCAAATAAATAGGAGGTCATCAATAAATCGCCTATAGAATCGTAACTGGGGTTTTTTATTCCTGAAAATGTATTTATCCTCCCATTTAGCCATGAACAGGTTGGCTAGGCTGGGGGCAAACTTGGCGCCCATAGCCACACCAACCTGTTGTGAAAAGAAGCAATCATGGTACCAAAAATAGTTATGGGAAATCCAACACATGTCCCAAAAAACGTTTCTGCATATCAGGTATATCCTCTCTCCTGCTCAAAGCCCAATTTAATGCCAACGCTGCATCCTCATGCTGAATAATGGTATACAGGGCTGACACATCTGCTGTGACCAGATATGTTTCAGAGTCCCTAATAATTTTTACTTTTTCCAGCAATTGCAATAGGTCAGTTGTATCTTTCAAATAAGCCTTTGCATCTTTAACGCTAGGTTGTAAAAACGTGTCTAAGTATTCACCCAATCTGGATGTCACAGACCCTATCCCATTAACAATTGGGCGTGCTGGAGGGTTCAGAGCATTTTTATGTATTTTTGGCAATGTATAGATCACTGGAATTCTACAGGCTGAGGGGACCAAATATCTATTTTCCTTCAAATTTAAAGCATTAGACCTATATCCCCATTTGACCAAAGACATCAACTGAGTTCTATATGCTTCTGTTGGGTCAGATTTCAACTTTACATAAGTATTCTGATCTCCTAATAATTCCATCAGTTGATTGTGATACGTGGATTTGTCCATTACCACTACCCCTCCCCCTTTATTCGCTGGGCGGATAATAATATCCTTCTTTTTTTCAAGAATTTTAACACCTTCTTTAATATATTCAGGATTCACTTTTTTTCTTTTTTATAGGGAGTTCTTCAATGTCCTTTAAAACCATATGTTTAAAAACTTCAATAAAATGATTATTAGAATTTTGTGGATTAAAAATGGACTTGTTTTTAAGGCCGCTATCTAATCTTTCTGGCATACTATAGTTCCTTATTACAGGATTAGAAGGATGACTTAGAAAATACTTCTTCATGTTTAATGTCCGAATGAACTTATGAGTGTCAATATATACCTCAAATTTGTTCATAATCTTTCTAGGGGCGCATTTCAGCCCCAAATTTAATATATTTAATTATTTCTTGTCCAATTCTACTTTACTCAGATTGAATATTCCAGTATTTATTGATGTCTCATCCTTTTCTTTGGATTGTTTGGATTTCCCTGCCCTACAGCCCCTTCTTCTCTTTGGGAGGGCATAAGTTCCCTGTTTGGGATCTGAGGTGGTCCAATCCAACCATTGCCTTTCTGCATCTGGTGGTTGTTCCTCCTCGGTTTGCATATGGAATAATCCCTTATAAACACTTGTTTGGAACTTGGAGGATCGATTGCACGGCTTTGTGAGATTTATTTACGTTTTCACGCCAAGCACGAGAGTGCGAGGCAACTTGCTGTGGTGAGTGTCCATCTGACGGGAGAGGGATCACTGAACACTGAACACTGTGTGTGGTGGAAGATTGGAAGATTTTACATGCATTTGGATTTAATTATACATTGTGTGGACTTTATTTAGTTTGTGCACATTTTCACTTATGTCACAGGGTGTAATTTATTTTGAACATTATTTCCTTCAGTCCATAGGGTACGGACACAGGGGGATATTGCTCTTATAGCGCCACCGGGTGGGGTCTTTTAGATTATACACTATTTTGTTATAAAGCAGAATTATAATTGGTTATCCAGAACTTCCTGGTCAGAGGTCATCTTGGTCTTTCAGATGCATCTTAGGAGCTTGATGTCATTTGGCCTACTCCAATTTTGACAAGTTCCCTGGATTGGCTGCAAAAAATAGGGAAAATATGCCTGGCAACATCAGTCACCTAAGATGTATCTGGACGGAATAGGCAATTAACTGGGGAGTGATTGGGATCTAACTTCATTATATATATTTTTACAATGCAAGATTTTTTTCATGGTCTGTGGCATTGTTGACTATTCTACAAGGTCATACACTGGACTATGCTTGGTTTACTTTTAGACCTTTAGGTCAACTTAAAGCTGAACACCAGGCACAAAAAAGTTAATATATTCCTTGTTACCCACAAAGGATACACATCCACTCTGTGTGCAACAAATAATTTTGCAAACACAGTTATTACCTTGAAAGAGAATCAGTGACATCATCACTGTGCTTTTTATAGCTGATATAGAGAGCAGAGCTGTGGGAGGGGCTCAGCAGGTACCACCCACTACAGGCTGCCTGCAAAACACTAGAGGAGGGGGCAGAGACAGTCACCCTGCACAAGGAAAGAGAACAGTAGTGACTGGTCTTTATTACAGGAAGCTCTTGCACAGAGGTGTTGTTTCACAACAGAGGTGTTGTTTCAGATCTGGAAGACATCCATAAAGCACACCAAGATTCAAGGAAGAATACACATGGCTCGTGTATTTAGATAATATTTGCTTATCTGGGAGTTCTGCTTTAAAATTTTTGAATGCATCTCCCAAGAAAACTATTTAGCAAAGACCACTGGTGTTGAAGGGACTTAAAGTGTTACTAAAGTCAAATATTTTTTATTAAATTAAAACAAATAGGTTATACTTACCTGCTCTGTGCAGTGGTATTGCACAGAGTAGCCCCGATCCTCCTCTTCTGGGATCCCCGGCTGCGATCTTAGCTCCTCCTCTTCTTCTTGGGACTACAATAGCCAGCCGCTAGCTATGGGGAGAGCGTAGTATACGCACTCCCGACCTGTGTGTCTATGGAGCCGCGCACCATAGACTTACACAGCGGGACTTAGGACCGCCCCCCACTTCTGCTTCACTGCATCTGATTGACAGCAGCAAGAGCCAATGGCTCCTGCTGCTGCTCGAATGCTGTGTAAAGAGGAAAAGAGGGGAGAATAGATGCAGCTGTGCACAGTGCTTATCTCTTCTCCCCTCTCTTCCCCTTCACACAGGGAAGGGGGGGCACAGAGAAACTGAAAAAGTTTTTCACATTAATGCAAAAAATTAATCAAAGCGGAGTTCCAACCAAAAATTGAACTTCCGCTTTAAATGTGTAGGTGACCCCCTGACATGCCACATTTGGCATGTAATTTTTTGCGGGAGGAGCAGGTAACCTGTTCTTACGGGCACCCAGACCCCACTTCTTCCATGGCGCCACAGCCCCGGAAGTAAGATCACCTCTCCCCGTCCCTCCCTGCAATCTTCTGGGACACGTCACAGGTCCCAGAAGATTGCCCGACCAATCACAGCCACAGTCGGGCGCCCACAGTAACAGTGTCAGCGCTACGGAGAGGAGAGGGAGAGGAACGGGGCTCCGTGCTCCCACATCGCTGGACCGTGGGACAGGTGAGTGTCTGATTATTAAAAGTCAGCAGCTACACTTTTTGTAGCTGCTGACTTTTAAATGGGTGGAACTCAAAAAAATTTTTTAGGTTTAGTAACACTTTAATAGCTATCTTAATATGGTGCTCAGCAAGTTTTATATATCAGATCAGTGAAGATATTCTCAGATGTTTAAGGGCACATGGGATAACTTGGAGAAAATATAAACACAATTTGGGAACAGTAGCACAAATAGTATCATGAGATCCACTGCAGGCAAACTAACTGTGCTTGCAATCTGCGTTTGGGGTGTCGTTAGGAATACATTGACTCACGTAGCTGTATTTCAACTGTTTGTTTAGTAGTTTGCCTGAAACTCAGCTTTAATAAAAAGTTGAAAAACATAGCCTTAGACAGTACCACAATGTTTTCATGGCTTTCCTTTTTCAGAAATCATTGTTCAGTAGGGATGAGTGAATCTGAATGGGTTTGATTGCCAGTGGTTCAGCAAATCCAATTTGAAATTCAGCAAATCACATTAAAGTCTATGAAGGGCAAATCCTGTTAGTAACTCCTGTTTTTAGAGCTAATAGGCAAACTACTGTCCATGTACCAATGCAAGAATGTTTTTTTTTTAAAAAAGAACATACAGCAGAGTGAGGCCTCGTACACACGACCGAGTTTCTCGCCAAGAACCAGCAAGAAACTTGCTGGCAGAGATGTCTTGCCGAGAAACTCGTTCGTGTGTATGGTTTCTCGTCAAGAAAACCGACAAGTAATCTCGACGAGAAAATAGAGAACCTGCTCTCTATTTTCTCGTCGAGATTCTCGTCGGCATGTTTCTCGACGAGAAAAGTGAGTGTGTGTACACTTACCTGTCCTCCCGGAAGCCCGCGCATGTTCGAAATGAATTTGACGCATGCACGGTAGCTTCCTAGGCATAGGTAGGGTATACCAAGATGGCGGCGATGGCATCGAATGTGACGAGCGCATGCTCGTCGTAGTCGATGACGTCACCGCGTACGCTCCATTCAAAGAACCGCGGGTTCTTTGAATCGAGCGTGTGTACACTCGGCCGGGACAAGTTTCTTGTCCAAGAATCTCGTCGAAAAAAACGACATGTTTTTTTCGACGAGAATCTCGGCCGTGTGTACGAGGCTTAAGGGTCTTTTTTTGTGGCTTTGTGGGCAACATTGAAAATACACAAATCCTTTAAATTGAACTTCAGACATGAAAAATTAAAAAACGCATATCCTTCTACAGTGTGTATTTGCCTCTATCCAAAGCAGCAATATGTAATTTTTCTCTGCAGTCTCTTCCCTCTGCAATCTGAGTCACTCCTAATGGGTTAAGCCGGCACAACAGAATCCCAGTGACAGCCCCACCACCCCTAGCAGTAGGAGATTGACAGCCTCAATTGTGTATGTTTCCCTTTGAGTCTGTGTATAGGGGGATTGTGTCCCTTCCCTCCATTGATGTCTCAGATTACACACAGCTCTGTGCTCTAGCTGTGCAGTGTGGGACTTCAAATAAAAAAACAATGTTTAATATTGACGAAAAAGCACCTGAAAGTAATCACCTTAAATCAAGGACAAGAGCCCCTTAAAGTAAGTTTGGATAGAGTAAGGGAGGGTTAGAACCCCTGTCAGATTTATTTTTACCATCTGTGTTCCATTGCGGACATTTCCCTTCACTTTCTGTCCCATAGCCAAACAAGAAGTGAGAGGAAATCCCTGTAAATCAAGGGAATTCTTAGGGGACCCCCAGGTCACCAGAACTAGTGTACCCATTAGAAGATTTCCCCTCTATTACTTCTCTGGGGACAACCCAAAATTTGGATAATGGTAAACAGATCAAATAGAGGAGGGTAAATACTGTATATTTACTAGAGCTGAGCGATTTTGGATAAAAATGAGAATCACTATCTTTTTTGCTTAGATAAAAGAACAAGATTACTGGCATAACATCATCTTTCAAGAAGAATCAAATGATACAATGTTTCTTTTTATCTCTCAGCGTTAAGCAATGTTGTGATCAACTTTACTGGCTTTTTTTGACAGCTCTGAGCAGAGAACAGCTCTGCACTTGTTACATGAATCTTGGAAATGCCGGATTAAGATCATGAGGGGGGTTGAATCGAGATCGCTGATTTTTTAACAATTAATCGTGCAGCTCTAATTATACTTTAGTACTCCAGTTATACTTTAAAGGGGTTGTAAAGGTTCGTTTTTTATTTTCTAAATAGGTTCCTTCAAGCTAGTGCATTGTTGGTTTACTTACCTTTTCCTTTGATTTACCTTCTAAATGTTTTTTTTTTCTTTGTCTGAATTTCTCACTTCCTGTTTCTCCTCACTAAACTTCACACCATCATCCGAGTGGTGTGGAGTCAGCCAGAACAGCTTACTGAACAGCTTACTGAGGAGGAACAGGAAGTGAGAAATTCAGACAAAGAAAACCAAGAAAAAAAATATTTAGAAGGTAAATCTAAGGAAAAGGTAAGTGAACCAACAATGCACTAGCTTAAAAGGAACCTATTTAGAAAATAAAAAACAAACCTTTACAACCCCTTTAACCACTTCAGCCCCGGAAGAATTTACCCCCTTCCCGACCAGAGCACTTTTTGCAATTCAGCACTGCGTCGCTTTAACTTAAATTGCGCGGTTGTGCAACGTTTTTTCCCCACAAATGGAGCTTTCTTTTGGTGGTATTTGATCATCTCTGCGATTTAAATTTTTTGCGCCACAAACAAAAAAAACGTCAATTTTGAAAAAAATGCAATATTTTTAACTTTTTGCTATAATAAATATCCCCCAAAAATATATAAAAAAAACAAAAACAAATTTCTTTCTCAGTTTAGGCGTATATTGATTGGTTTGTGCAAAAGTTATAGCGTCTACAAAATAGGGGATAGTTTTATGGCATTTTTATTATTTTATTTTTTTATTAGTAATGGCGGCGATCAGCGATTTTTATCGTGACTGCGACATTATGGCGGACACATCGTACACTTTTGACACTATTTTGGGACCACTGTCATTTATACAGCGACTAGTGCTATAAAAATGCACTGGTTACTGTAAAAATTACACTGGCAGGGAAAGGGTTAACTACTAGGGGGCGATGAAGGGGTTAAGTGTGTCCTATGGAGTGATTTAAACTGTGGGGGGGCTGGGCTACAAGTGACATGACAGTGATCACTGCTCCCGATGACAGGGAGCAGTAGATTACTGTCCTGTCACTAGGCAGAACAGGGAAATGCCTTGTTTACATAGGCATCTCCCTGTTCTGCAGCTCCGTGACACGATCGCGGGACACCGGCGGACATCGAGTCCGCCGGTCCCACGGGCACGGTCACAGAGCACCCGACGGGCAAATTCAAAGCAACTTACAGGTACGTTGCTTTGCGCAGCCGTGCCATTCAGCTGACGTATATCGGCGTTAGCCGGTCGGCAAGTGGTTAATGATCAAAACAAAAATAGAACACAGCAGCACACAGTTTGATTGCCCAAAGAGCTAGCAATTGGAATTAAAGTACAGTTTCTTACTGACCTACTCTTTCCCTATTCAGTTTGTCAGCTCTCCCTTTTCATTACAGCAGCTAACAATACACTGACACTATGGCTGCTCTGTACCCTCCCCATTTTATAGCGAGGGAGCTGGCTTACCTTCAAGCCAATTCTTTGGTCTTTCTAAGCTGTGTTTTTTTCTAGCAAAATATCCTGTGCGAATCTGCACAAAATAATCGCAAGGATGGTGAATCTAAATATTGAAGGATTCACCTCAAACCTATAGTAGCAGTGAACCTCAACCTCATCCCTAGTGTTCATGAATCGTGACATTTTTTATTATACCATAAGATGGCTCGCTGTTATGGAAGAAATTAAAAAATTGTAAACTGTTTTGGAAATGGCAAGATCACTCAATAGATAGTGTTAGCTGATCAACAACTGCAGTAACACTTCTAATTATGGTAACTTAACATGCCAAACACTCTCAATCACTAAAAAAACATTTAATGTCTCTCATTAATTGTATGCCATGGTAAAGAAGGCTTTAATTATACAACTGAGCAGTAGGGATGAAAGAATCTGTCTGGGTTTGTTTGCACACCATTTGCAAATCTTGCTAGCAGTTTACAAACTTTGCGGTGGATCCCATTGATGTCTATGGGGGGGGGGGGCTAATCATGGTAATCAAGTCTGGCCATTTGTAAGGCTACTAAGCCGACTATTGTTAAACGAAAGGCATGGAAATCTGGTCATTGTCATGGGGAACATGTACCAATACCAAATTTAAATAAAATGAATTTAAAAAAACTGTATGTTTCCCTACACAGAATTGTCACCAATTCCTGTGATATAAGTTGTTACTCTTTTCTGCTGGAAAGTTTTCAGCCAAAAGTTTGTGCTTCACAAACTTCACAAATCCTGGGTATTTGCCACAAGCCTGTGATAGCAGCAAACCCAAAATACTACTGAGCAATTTATAGAGGTGATCAATTAAATCTGTTATGTATATATCATTAGCTAAGGTGTATGGATTAAATAGCAACAGACCAGAGGATTGCCGTTTTCAAATAAACCACATTCATTCACAAATATAAATATATTTGTGAATGATTCTGAAATTTCTGAAATATCAGAAATTTTAGTGGATGTGTGTATGAATGCTTCCCAAAAGACAAGCATTGTTATCCAGAAAACAAGCAATTCTGTTTTGCATCTTACAAAAGAAGTTAGGTTCAAGCCACAGAACTAAGCATATAAGCATCTATATCAATATAAATGAAGTGAAGATGTAGAGAAGGGAAATAAATAATTTCCTTTAAACCCCCAGGCGCTCTAATAGAGTGTCAAGGAATGGGCCCTTCTGCATCAGGAGTAGCCTTTTCACAACATTATCACCCCTCCCCCCCCCTCAGTGTTCCCTAACACATTTCTTGCTGCCCCCCAACTTACACTGTTGTAAAATTGATTGCTTTGATTTCAAAAAAAAAATTGTATTATTATTCTATTCATGGTGTATGCGTTTGCTGTTTCTCTCTTACCATGAGGTTGTGGAAAGAGAATTGGAAAGGTGGAGAACACAAACATAAGTGCATTTACTATGTACAGTATCAATGCACAGCCCAGGATACCATGGAAGATTTGCCGCTAATATCATGAAGAGCGAAAGAGCTGCCTTAGCAAATGAATCTTAAAAAATGATAAATTAAGTAGAATAATAGTAGAATTGTTTATACATCTGTGTAAAACAAACCGGATATTTTCCAAAATGCTTGTTGGTAAACTCCAGTGTGGTTCCACATTTATTTTCATATTAACAATAGTGAACATTACCGGACTGACCTTCGAAATGCAAACCAGCTTCACCTGCTTTCGCTGCTGCTCAGATGATGGCACCCACCTCCACATCTGGTGGAGTTGCCCACTAGCCCAATCTTTTGGGCTGAAATCTTCCGCAACCTCTCTACCTTTAGATCCTGACCCAGCCACAGCCTTACTCAACAAAAAAAAACCCTCAAAGTGACCCGATTACAATTTAAGCTTCTTCTGCAGGTTACAACGGCCGCAATGCAAACAATCGCAAAGACTTGGAAAACCTCCAATCTCAATGTCACAGAAAACAGAAATAGAGTAACTAGGACCATGATACACACCAAGGTTGAAGTGGTCCTTCTTGACAAGATCAAAAAGTATGAACGTTTGTGGAAACCTTGGGTTGATCACGACCTCCCTGTAGACTTCTACAACTCCTTGCTTTCCCCCTTTATGGCCCCAACCCCCCCCCCCAATTAGCCTCAACTTAACTTCTGACAGCTTACGGGTAATGGCTCCCTAATCTCCCTTAATACCCCCCCTCCCCCGGTGTCTACCTCTACTTTCTGCTTCCTCTCCCATCCTACCCTTTCTTCTTTTCTCCCTCCCTCTTCTCTATCCTCCTTAAAGCTAGCCTTCCCGCACTTGTGGGTCCTCCTTATTAGCATTGTCCCACCTGTTTGTCAAGAACTGATGTGACACCAGCCACACAATGTTTACCTCATTAACCCCCACACCTAACGGTACTTGGTAGCTACTACCCTTCCCCCTCTTTCTCCTATTTACATGTCCTCCAAACTCTCATTTTCCACATTGTCCCAGACAGAATCTACTGGCACAAAACCTAAAATTACCCTTAAGTCATGATATATCATTGAACACTTTGCATATGCGCACACTGCGCCACCCTCCAATCCTTATTTATGTACTTACTACATTTATATTTTGTTAGTGTGGGCTGCGTCCCAGTCATTGTACCATATTATTACATACTTTCCCATACCCCTTGTTCCTAGGGGATGACTCACTTTTATCTCTTTACCATGTAAACTTTGTTCCTTTCCTCAATAAAAAAAATTTGAACCACGAATTGCAACCCAGCCAATTTCCTTCACTGGAGGAGATGCCCAATAAGCTCTGCTACAGTCAGTTCTAAATATACATTAAAACTAATAGGCAATGAGCAGCTTAAGTGATTATTCTAGCAAAAAAAGGCTAACAGCCTTACTACTTAATGAAGTAAAATCAGATACCTTTGTGTAATCAGATACTCGTCCTTTCTATTATGCACATATTCATGCCTCATATAAAGTCCCAAACCCTTGTCCTTCCCTTATCTTCTATACATATATATATGGGGATGGAGGCCTGTCTATGGTACAATTCGTTTGGGTTCAATGGTGTCACTCCTTCTCTTTTTACCTTAAAAAGAAGAGATTCCAAGAAGGAAACTAGAATCAGACAGTTCCAGGTGATGAAGACCAGCTAGTCTACAAGGCAGGTCCTAAGGTTTCTGCACACCTTACACTCCAAAAATAAAAGGGTTGAGAGCTCTATGACTAATAAGGTTGCATGACCTGACAACAAGGTGAGATTTACCAATGAAACCCTGAATTGGCAAATGCACAAAGGGGTGTGAAGTACCTCTAGAAACCCCAGAGAATTCAGGTATTCAATCCCATGAGGTCAATGTGACTGAAGGGATAGAATGTATGGGGAGCACCCCCAAAATGGCAGGCAAGGAGAGACCTTAACCCCAGACTGGTAAGATAAGGATCACCAGATAGAACGGAAGATGAAGCTACATATCCTCTCCAACACCCAAGGTGTCATGGGAACTGCCCAGATAAATCCTATGTACTATTAAGGGTTTATATTTCCCAAGGCCAGGGGATTTTTTTGAGGGCAAAAAATAGTAGCCGGATGTGGCACAGCTCCAGACACTGATGTGACACATAAACTGGAACAAGGGGTCCAAGTGTTGGGAGAACCTAAGACGACTAGGGAAGGTGCATTCATTTGTGCAGTAGCAAAGGGGGAATAAAAAGGAGTTACTGATGGAGGCACAAGAGGCAAAGAATCATCTTGTGAGCCTAAAGGGAATGCCCTCTGCATTTGTGATGGCACTATTAAGTACAGAATCAAAGAAACAACATCCCTCGACAGCCATATGAATCAGGTTTTCTATGCATGTGCATAAACTGACCCATGCAGGACACAAGTTCAGATGCTTGCAACAAGCCATCCCAACTGAATCATAAGGCCCCATACAACTGTGCCATACAATGAAAATAGGGTCTACCTGGGCAGTGGATAGATCCAATTTGAGGGATATAGCCCATACTGCTGCAGTTTGACAGACCAATATTACTCTTAAAAGTTATAGGTAGGGTCTGCAGGATACAGGGTGCCTTGCCGGGACCTGCAGCTTACGCATGTATTTGCAAATTTGTATAACTAAACCCGTTTTTAACGCATACTGTTAGACAGGTCAATTCAGTTGGTCTCAGACTGGTTGGTAAGTTAAGCTTGGAAATTCATTGGTTTTATTTGAAGTGCGTTTGCCCTTCCAGTGCTCCTTGCTGTGAAGACCAGTTATAGGTGGGGGCAGTGACTTTTTTTTGCATTGTAGACCAATATTACTGCCAACACAGGGTGGAAGGCAGAGCCAACCAGATCAAGCTGGAATTTAAAGCGGAGTTCCACCCTAAAGTGGAACTTTCGCTCATCTGATTCCTCCCCCCCTTCAGTGCCACAATTGGCACCTTTTGGGGGGAAGGGGGATAGGATATCCTTTCCAACTTTTGGGAGTCAAGGCCGCGGCCCATGACGTCACCGTGAGGCTCCCTACTCCTCCCCCGGCCGCCGGGCCGATAGGAGAGAGGAGAGGGGCCTTGCGCATACGCAGTAGGGTTCCCGCCGTGAAGCTGAAAGGCTACACTGCCGGGTCCCCTTATCCGCAATGGCGGCAGCAGCACCCGACAGCTGATGGAAACATTGATGCCGACTTTGAGGGACTCCAGGAAAGGTAAGTGTCCTATTTTTAAATGCCAGCAACTGCAGTATGTGTAGCTGCTGGCTTTTAATTATTATTTTTTTGGCAGGAACACCGTTTTAAAGAGGGATTTCAACTGTCTGTGCAACTGTAGGTGCTCTGAAGACCCAAGGCTGAAGACAGCAGGCTGATCCTCCAAATGCAGGGTAGTATATACTGCTTTAGAGATAATCACAGTGACTGGTGGCCCAGCCTGTTCTTGCCCTGGAAATGTCATAGATAGACTCTACAAAGATGGAGCTAAAGTGTACTTAGAGCCCCTGCAGTCAGTTTCTGCAAGGAATTGTGTGAATCGGGTCATAAAGCCCTGAGTTGCTGTGGAGGCCTCTAATGGCAGGAAGGGGACTCTTCCTCACAAAATAGAGCTGTGGGAGACTCTGATGAAGTAGACCCTATAACATCATAAATGTAAAAATGCAGCACTATTTTCTTATCAACACCCAAATATGGAATAAAACTATGTATATAATAGGTAAAGTAGAAATGTTCGTGAAAGTGCATGGAGTGACACTCCACCCAGTCCTAAGCCTCTCTGTTAAGAAATCAAGGGATAGTGAGAAATTTTAAGGGTGCCCAGTGGTGCAATAGTGACATAGCTCCCGTATCTCAAGTATCCAGAGACAGGGTCAAGTGAAGAAACCCATAGCAACTTGAAAAATCAAATAAAGTGCTTTCAGAAGTCAAAAACTGTTAATTATAACAATCCACTTAGACTGCAGCCACGCAATGTACTTGTATGAATTCTGGAATGCATCAACATGTCACTGTAAATTATTTCAAATCAATTTCCAATGAAGTATCTTTCGGAAAACAGGATTATAAATGGTGAAGTACAATTGCACATGGTGGCTGAATTCAGTATTTCCATTAATGCATTACTCACACAACACTAAATATCAGTCAATAAAGCAACATTGAACTAGTGTTTAATTCCCTTTGCCATGTGTTCGGCATTGTGCCATAGAAGATCCAGTGACCTTTTCTCACACAGACACACAGACACACAATAGCTTTTGCAAGATTGAGACTTTGTGACTACTATATATTAGCCTTGAAGGGATGGGTGGTAAAAAGATTTAATTAACAAACTTGCATGTATTCAGCTGTAAGCTCCAACTGACAGTCTGCTCTTGGCAGGCTACGGAACTGATATTTTTCCACATTTTTGCTTTGAACTACAATAATGAGTGTGTTCAAATTAAAAAATAAAAATGAAGAGCGTGTTCTGACCTTTGGGTTTTGGATTTGCTGTCAGCCCTGCTTTGTTCATGCTCTTGGCTGAGAGAATGAAGTTCTTCTTGAAGGCGTTTCTCGCGCTCCACACTTTTCTGATAGAACTGCAGTTCTTTTTCCAAGGCCTTCACTTTGTCTTCCAAAAGCTTGAACTCATGCAGTATTAGATAACTAACACCACAGTATTTGCAGACAGTCTCATCCCGGGGCATCTGGGTGACGGAGAAAGGAATGAATAGTCAAAACATCCCTGTTGTCAGCAGGGCAAAACTGTAGAGGTAATTGTATATTATTCAGCATAATAAATAAAACAATGGAAGGAATAAAGCACAAAGTGCATATTACAGTAATTCATTGTAACCAATGATATTTCACCATACTGAAGCTATGCAAGTGTAAGATAGATTCTAGAAAGTTGATACGAGTACTGCATGCTCTCTATTATTGAATAGGCTTGTGTTTCTTTTTTCCATGCAACCTTTTTTTAGACTTGCCTTGCAATAGTGTAGTGGCACCTGGGTGACAAACCATGAATTTTGGGTAAGGCCAAAGAATGAAGGATGATGGTGGATTAATGAATTTTTGCATTCTTTGGAGCAGCGGGGAGGGGTTGGTCAATGCCATTTGTGAATCCAAATCCAAAGATTTAATTACTATTAGAGAAATAGTAGATAAAGTAATAGCTAAAGATACACAGCAAGCCTAAAATGTTTAGGAAATACAATAAGCGAAGACCATCCATACTGAAGTAACTCAGATGCACAAAATATTATTCAGCCAGATTCACTGTGTATTGCGTCACTTTAGGTCTATCTTTATTTTACAACAAAACTAGAAGAGAAACTTTTCAATTAGAGAAACTTCTGTAACATAAGAGGTCTTTTGCTGTGAAGCTGTTTGTTCCAGATTTGCTTATGGAGACATTATAAAATGCCTCTGGTCCCTGGGATAAACCTGCATTTACGGCCAAACTATTTTTGTTATTTACTTGCCTTTTGTTAATGGAAAATACAAAATGTACCCGGGAACGATGGATATATGATCTACTATTCCGAAAACGCAAAAGATGAATGCCGCGGGATTAAACATGAAAACCATTGTTGACTTTATTGAAAATAGGGGACAATGTGAGCTGTTATGAGAGGTTATCATTAGAGGAACACAGTGTTCGTGCGCTGCCACTTTTTCAAATAAGTACACTTCTACTGAACTGTCCGTTCCAGAATATATAATCCGATGCACTGATCCAAAAGCTAAAATTAATGTTAACACTGTGCGGTCTATTCTTAAAAAGTTCACCAGTTTTCTCACTGTGTTTCTTGTTACATTTGAAGAGTCAATGACATATATATTAGGGTGGCCCAAAATTTAGTTTTTATTCTCAGTTTCAGGCATGTATCCCTTTAAAATGATATGCAGTTCAACCCTAATAAACAGGTTCTATACAGTTGAGTATTAAAAAAAAAAATATACATTTTAAACGTCTGAGAGTGAAACTTGGGGATCAGGCTCAAACACTCAAAGTGATCAAAAGTTGTATTGCACGTTATAGTTTAATATTGTATATGAAAAAGCATGGAACTCAACGATCCTTATCTGGAGGATTCTTCATAGCCACTTGGACTACAAACAAGCAGTCTTCCGTTTGCTCAAGCCTGGAGTTTGTGTAGCCTTAAAGATAAACACTTTATTGAACATCAGAGATGAACATTAAGAAAGCTTCAACCTTATCATCAATGAGGACATGGTTAAATCAAAGAAATAGACCATAAAACCAAGCAACGGAGCTTGGCTTAATCAAAAAAAGTGGGCGTCCCACCAGTCATAGTTGTAAATTACCATAGAAAAACATAAAGTTCACTGGAAAATTAGAAATCTTGTGTGGAAGGAAAATGGCAAGAAAAGCTAGCCTGGGCAGAAGTCACCAAAATAAAGATGTTGTGATTTGTTTCATAAAATATACATAACTTTTGAACCACTTGTCACAATAACAACACTTTTTGATCTATATATCAGTATATCCTTCTAGTAATTAGAATTTCCTTTTTTCCATTTAAAAAATATGCAGAACTAAATGCACGAGCAATGAGGGAAGAGAATCATTAACCATGCTGATGGAAATGTTAAACTTGGTTGGCCCGTAGCAATCAATAAGGTTTCATCCTGTAGGTTCAGAACAATGTAAAGTGAATATTTATTTTGCCCATTCAGTGCAAACCAAGAGGATCACCTAACTGCTGCCCTGCCCGGCTGAACATAGCTTTCCTTCACTCTCCTGTCATTAAAACAGACATAACTACCACCTTCGGGTATCGGCATACTAACTTCCCTTCTTACTGCATGACAGCACTGGTTCTTGAACACTGGCTATAGAAGCACCCAGCACTATCACATAGGGGCAGGAAGAAAGTCCTCAGCTATGATAAGGATAAAGGGCTTCCTCTCTTTGTTGGTGGCAGCCATACAAAGTGGCAGAGAGAGAAAAGAAGATAATTAAAAGTAGCTAGGAAGAGCGGCAGTAAGAGCCGGTTCACACAGGGGCGACACGACTCTGGCCGAGGCGACCTGAACACGACCTTAGCGCGCACCACAGCGCGACTTGGGGCAACTTACAAGGCGACTTCAAGTCGCCTCCAGGACAGGAGGCTTTCCAGTGGCCAATCAAACAACAATCAGCTCTGTGGGAGGGGAGGGGTTTGCCTGGAAAACAATTTTCTCATCCTGTATTGTTGCTTCAGTTAAGACAGGTGATCCGACTTGGAGGCAACTTCCATTGAAATAAATGGGAACAAGTCGCCTAGAAGTCAGATTGAAGTCGTACAGGAACCTTTTATGAAGTCGGAGCGACTTCAGTAGTGTATATTAAGACGGCTCCATTCACTTACATTGACTTTCTCAACCGCGCGATTTCAAGTCGGATCCCAAGTTGCCCCTGTGTGAACCGGCTCTTAGTGAAACTAGATAGGGGTGAATGGTGTATAAGAACATGGAACCCTTAATGAATAGAGATTTGAACCTTAAATCCCACTTTAACCCCCCAGTTTAAATCAGCTAAATAGAATCCAGATACATCAAAACAAAGGGTGTGCAAAGCTTTGAAGTTCATTTTTTTTCCAAATCAGTAGTAGAGACACCTGCACCCTGACACCAGCTGCAGAGTGGGACCCTTGTGGGGAAGCAGTGAACTCACTGCAGAGGTCCTACATGTCTCTTACTGAGCCAGACCTATACAATCAGCAAAGCCCATGCTCACTTCTCGCTAAAGCTCTGGGTCTGATTCATTAGGGGTGTGTAAAATGCCTGAAAACGAGAGAGCAGTGCTTCCCCACAGAGAGCAAGCACCCCACTCTGAAGCTGCTGGCACGTGGCAGGTTTTTCTACTCAGACTGCGGCTGCTTTCTAAAGAAATCAAACTAAGACTTTTCACGCCATTTGTTTTGATGCATCTGGAATGTATTTATCCGATTTAAACTCAGGGCTTAATTGGGCTTTAACTGTAATCTTTAATCTTTTAACTGTTAAAAAGTAAAAGGCAGGATTAGAAGAATGTATGGCTAAAACAGAAATGCCCTTTAATGTATTACCATCTGAATTTCCTCTGGTAATGGATGCACAGGTGTATGTTTTTCCATGTTGTCAAATTATTCTTCAAATGAACCTGCAATCTAGAGACAAAACAATCAGGTTAGAATTGTATCCTGAATCAAGCAGATTGAAATTTGTTTTTTAAAACTCTCTCTTCTTTTCTTATGAAACCAGATTACTATGCCAATGTCTGAAAAAAAATCAATAAAAGTATATACAATAAAATAAAGATTATATATATAGAGATACAGAAGGGGCAACTACTGAAATACAGGGGCACGGACAGAATGTGCAATTAGAAAGCTAAACGATCAACAAGCAAACATGCAACATGGCACAATTACATGTTCACTTTTTTTATATACATGCATGTCTATCCATTTATTATTACTAAACAATGTCTTGCATCTTCACAAATAATTAGGATCCAAGTAAGAGCGCCTGCATTGACTGCTGAAATGTGACAAAAGGAAAGAAGCCGGTATGGGAGGCACAAAAGCAAATAGGCACTCACTGCACAGCAACAATACCAGTCCCATACTTTAGATGCTAAGGATATAAGTAAGGAGTAAAGCACGACTTTAGAAGATTGGAGATGTGGACATTGCAGAGGTATTTTCTCTTTCCTTTACAAGGAAGATTTTTTTTTAACATTTTAATCTAGCACTGGTATTAAGGAAAAGCAGCATGTTGACGATGTCAACATCCACATTATGCTCTCTCTATCCTTAAAGTGGATGTAATCCCTTACATATACTTAGTGAAGTGAACAGCCTCAGATGATACACAGAGATTAAACAAATCTCCCTACATAAGTTCTACGTGTATATCTACTGTATTCAGCTTTCTATATTCTTTAGAAAGTGCACATCATGTTAGAAATGTTTCTTCCTGTTTCAGCAGTGGGAGGGAAGTCTGGGCATACACTGTGTGACAGCTGATTGGAGGAACACCCCCCTCCCCTCCACATAGGCACATAAACTGAGAAACTTGCAGAGCTGTGCTGTGAATAGACAAGCTCTCTGCCTATCTCTAAGTTACCTTTCCGAAACAAATTTTCAGCTGCTTTTATCTCCTGTCAGAGAACTTGTCAGAAATGACCATGCTGATAACAGAAGAACGGAGCAGCAGAAAGACACAGGACTTAGGGCTTTGAAGAAAGATAATTAAACACTACAGATATATGTGCCCAAGTCAGATTTCATAAATGGGGTTTATATCCACTTTAAAGAGAACTGCAGTCTGCTCACATAATTTGTAATAAAAACATCTTTGCCATTCTGAAGCTTCCCTCCAACAACTTTGCATATTAGTTTATATATACACTGTCATTCTGTACTTGCCAATACTATGCTGCAGAAATCTCCCTCCACTGAGCCTGGCTGCAACCATTGTAACTGTGGGCAGCTGAAGCTGCTGCCTGTTCACTTCCTGGATTTACACAGAGGCACACCTCCAGCTCTGCAGCTCAAATTGGCCCTCTTATGACTCACCCCCCATCCTCGCTTCCTGGCAAACTCTCACGGAGTGAGAGAGAGAGAGAGCTGTGCATTATGTTATAAGCCTGGGCTAATGAGCAGACAAGAAAGAGGAAGTGGGCTGTATAATGTATTTACTGGCAGAAAAAAAATGTTTTACTATCCAAAGTTAAAACAAGGGCAGACGATTGAATAGATGGAAAGTTGAAAAAATTATTGAAGGTCTGCTTTAAAGTGATTGTAAAGCCTAGTTTAAAAAAAAAAATAACAAACATGTTATACTTACCTCCTCTGTGCAGTTGGTTTTGCACAGAGCAGTCTGGATCCTCCTCTCCTAGGGTCCCTCTTCTATGCTTCTAGTCCTTCCCTCATTTGAGTGCCCCTCAGCCAACAGCTTGCTATAGGGGTGCACCCAAGCCGAGTCAGAGCTCCGTGTATCCATTCAGACACGGAACCCCTCTCTCTCCCATGATTGGCTAACTGACTTTGATTGACAGCCGTGGAAGCCAATGGCACCGCTGCATTGTCTCAGCCAATCACGACTTGTGTCCTGGATGGCTGAGGGGATCAAGGACATCGCTGGAGAGAGAAGGGACTCAGGTAGGTAATTAGGGGGGCTGCTACAAACAGAAGGTTTAAGGAGCAGAAGAGCCCTTCTTGGCAATACATTAGTGACTGACATCAGCAGTTTGGCACTGGTATATTTTGTCTCAAAGCTACTAAACAAGAAAGAAAGAAAGAAAGAAAGAAAGAAAGAAAGGAGAGAGAGAGAGGAGGAGAGAGGGAGAGGGAGGAGGAGAAAGGGAGGGGGAGAGAGGGAGGGATAGGGAGGAGGAGGAGGAGGAGGAGAAGAGAGGGAGGAGGAGAGAGGGAGAGGGAGGAGGAGAGAGGGAGAGGGAGAGGGAGGAGGAGGAGAGAGGGAGGAGGAGGGAGAGGGAGGAGGAGAGAGGGAGGAGGAGAGAGGGAGAAGGAGAGAGGGAGGATGAGAGAGGGATGAGATGAGAGAGGGAGGAGGAGGAGGAGAGAGGGAGGAGGAGAGAGGGAGAGGGAGAGGGAGGAGGAGAGAGGGAGAGGGAGAGAAATGCCCTACATTGCCCCCCACTCCTACACTAAACCTCCCTAATGCAAGCTTAGCTCCATGTTGGCATACTCACCATTTCTGTGCTGGAATACTCTACACTGAAGGCCAATCCTTCCTGCACAAAAGATACTAGTGTCACGATCCTGGCACCAGAATCTACTGCTTTACCTGAGTGGTTGAGTGTGCAGTCCATCTCCCACTGAAAGGATTACAGGAGGCTGCTTTTAAAGGTGCCTATACTAGTTTTTTTATTTTTATTGAAAACATAACTGGTAACTATAGTTGTAGCCAATAAGAAAGCTGGATGTAACCCACATCCAGCATCTGTACTACATCTGGTGAACAACAAAAATAAATAGGACCTGCAGAGTCAGCACCCTCAGAAAGTACCACAACATAAAGCAAAGGCTTTGCCAAGCGCTTATGTGTGTCAAACTATTTGGTTTTGCATCCAGACCAGATGTATTGGACTGCTGGTGTTAGGAACACACACACAGTACTTCCTTTTAATCCCAACACATACAGTCTTATGCTGCATAAAATGTATGATTCATATTGGTTGCCTCTTGTTTTATTTATAATTCTCTCAATGTCTACAGATATCTTTGTGATATAAAACCATCTTAAAATGGAAACAAGCTGCCCTAGTATGGCACCACAGACCTTATTTATCACATAAAAAGAATGAACTCCACCATTAATATTACGTGTGATAATATTTCTTGATGCATCAAAGAGCACAGCTGATCTTAAAACTAAAAGACTAATGCCGTGTACACACGACCGTTTTTCATGACGAAAAAAATGCCTTTTTTTAAATTGGTCATTAAAAACGATTGTGTGTGGGCTCCAGAGCATTTTTCTCGACGAGAAAAATGGCTATTAAAAATTTAGAACATGCTCTATTTTTTCTCATAGTTTTTCACGTCGTCGTTTTTCTCGTTGGGAAAAACAGCCGTGTGTACACTTTAATGACGGGAAAAAAATGTGCATGCTCAGAAGTTATGAGACGGGAGCGCTCGTTCTGGTAAAACTAGCATTCAGAATGGAGATACCACATTTGTCACGCTGTAACGGACTGAAGAGCACGAGGCTGAAAAGTGTGAATCGTCTCTCACAAAACTTTACTAACACAAGGGTGGCGCCATCCGAATAGAACTTCCTCTTTATAGTGCCGTCGTACGTGTTGACGAACGTGTTGTACTTCACCGCGCTTTGCTGGAGCATTTTTTTTCACGATAGTGTGTAGGCAAGGCAGGCTTGAGAAGAATCACGTCGAGAAAAACATATTTTTTTTCAATGACATTAAAAACGGCCGTGTGTATGCAGCATAAGAACTAAATCTGTTCGTGGTTCATAAGACTGGTCTCCTCCAGCACTAACAGGTCCATTCTCGCTGTTGTGCCATCTTGGCTGGCACTTCCTCTGGACTGGAGTCTGGCCATTGGGCAGATATCTTGCATACTGTCCTCCTGTTACATGGCTCCATTCTTGTTGTCTTATATACAGTATATCAGGAGTGACATGGTTGTGTACATTGCACTGAACTTCAAGAAATTTGTGAAAACTGTATAAAAAGTCAAAATTAGGTAAAAAATCACTTTAGCTTTAACCCCCTATAAGCAAAGTGGTTTGTGAAACACTGTGATTCAAGATAAATCGGAAAACTTCCTGCTGAATAAACCAAGTCATTAGTCGCTAAGAGCCTGGGAATTGGCCCATGGGAAGCTTAGGAACTCATGGGTCATCTCATGTATTCTGTCAGAATGAGCCATTGGGGAGTGATATGATTCTGAAAACAGACATGGGAGAGCTTAGCTGCCACATATGCAGTCCCAGGGAAGACCAGAAAATGATATAGTAAAAATAAAGTGATAGATGTGGGAGAACATGTATGCTTTACACTTATGCAACAAGTAAATTGGGTGCCTTTTCACTAAGGGTTACTTTACACTTGCTTCAAAACAAGGCTTTAAACATGCTTTGTTAAAGCTCTCTGAACGCCAGTCAAAGCTTCTGTCACTAAATAAAATGATTCTCTTACAGTCCTGTTTACACTTTGCATTTGTTTTGCTTTGTTGTGGCTTCGCTTCAAAAATTATAACCCATGTCGCTTTAGTGGTGCTTCAAAGCGTCTTTAAAGCCTCCATAGAAGTCTATGACAAAGCTCGCTTGAAGCACCACTGGAGCATCATCAAAGCACCACCTGAGCATCAAAAACACATGTAGCAGAGTCCCGGCCTCTTTTGGCCTAATAGTTACCTCCAGAGTTAGGGACAGCTGACATCCTTTAGTGTAGAGTGGGTTACAAGGCATGGTGGGTGTAATGCAAGATGAAAAGGTGGGCGCCAGACACTTTTTTGAATGCAAAGAGATTTATTGTCTCTTAAACACAACTGTGGGAGAGAGGGCTAGGGCCAGGACACCCTTAGGTAGATGCAAAGATAATTAGCAAACTCCAAGACTTCTTTAGGTAGACAGCTATACAGGTGAAGGCCTCCAGCTGGACACCACTTCTGTATAGAAAGGACCACTGTATCCTATGGCAAAAATCTTGTAGCTGTTACTAACGGTAAAGGTATTCAACCCGTATTCAGGCGGTCAGTGCGAGGCAAGCAAGTGAGGCCACCGTGTGTGCCATAGCAGCGCTCCAGTTGCCAACCATATTGAGTGACAATATATTAAAGTGGATGTAAACCCTCACATATACCCAGTGAAGTGGTGAAGTGAACAGCCTCAGATTATACAAATCTCCCTACATAAAGACCCAGGGCTGGGGAAATAGCTCCAAGCGCATACGATCTCCCTAAAAAGAGATCTCACCTTCTGGTAAGCGGCAGCAAATTATTGGTGGAGGATTCTTTTTGTCACATTACCATCACTTTTCCTTTTTTGGTGTTTATCATCATTGAAGAGGTTTTGGCACCAGAATATAAAGACCTAGGGCTGGGGAAATAGCCCTAAGTGTGTATGATCTCCCTAAAAAGAGATCTTACTTTCTGGTAAGCGGCAGCACATTATTGGTGGAGGACCCTTTTTGCTACACTACCATCACTTTTCCCACTTTGGGTGTTTATCAACCATCACTACAGAAATTTGGGAGAAGAGACTTTTCCATTTATTTCAATTTATCATCAATCTATTGTTTTTGTTCACTATTCTGACATTTGGGAAAGAGACTTTGGTATATAAGCATGTATTAGGTCACTTTAATCATCTTGTTTGAAGTTGAGCAATCACGTTTTATCACGTTTTTTTCTCCTTTAATTTTAAATCGTACGCAGAGGGGGTCACATCTCCATTTGTATGCACATACAATATTAAGAGATTAATTCAGGTATATGCGCAGCTTATTGCTTTAGAAAGGTATTCAACTACCTGCAACACGAACAGTTCTCTTTACCCCACACTCACTCACTGTGGGTCTTCACTCCATGAGCTCCTAGTCTCTCTCACTAGACTTCAGATCCACTAGCCACTGGATCCCCTCAGCTCTTTCACTGTAGCACTCAGCATCTTCCTCAAGCCTCACCCCTGCTTCACTGCTGGGTCCCTGGCTTGGCACTCACAGGTACTCTTCAAGCTTCACCTCTGCTGACATATTATGTCCGTGGCTTGGCACTTGCTAAAGTTTTCCCACTTCTTCACCGTCCCCGGCTGGCTAGAAGTCTGCTCTGGCACTGGCCCCAGCTTACTCACAATGGTCTCCGGTAGCAAGGTAGATGGTCCCTTAGTGGCGACAGCATTCCTTCTAACTTCGACTACGACTGGTTCCCCGGCCGGTGGAACCTTTACTTCTGGTTGGACTACAAGCCTGCAATCCCAACCTTACGCTGCTTTCCTGCTTCTGGATAGGCCCTCAGACAGCCTAGCAGCCAGATGTCCCCGGGATAGGCCTTAGGTTTCTGGCCTAGAAGCCCGGGGAAATGCGACATGCGTCCACCCAGACAGCCGTCCAGGTGGCACAGAACCTCGATCACCTGACTCCACCCAAATAAATAGGTTCTCCCAGCAGGTCAAGGGACCCAAGAAAATCCCTACCCATTGTTGAAGCAGTAGGCGCTTTGTGTTGATGCTGAAGCAAGTGTAAATGAGGCTTTACTGTAAGCTAGCAGGAGTTTTTTCATATCTGATTGGAGATCAGTTTTAACTCTAGGGCTGAAACAACTAAACATAATCGATTATGAAAATATTTGTCAACTATTTTCATAATCGATTGGTTGGTCAGCTGATTAGTTGGCCTGCATATAGAATGCATTATTCTTTTACATATCATAAAATACGGTGCAGCAAACATACTGACATGTATGGACGGTGTACTGAGCTGTAAGTGCCTGAAAGCTTGTGAATGTGAGTGTGTGAGAAGCGATGCCTCATGGGACATGTAGTCCTGGGCAGGAGAAGAAAGTGAGTGATTCTAAAAGGCAGACGTTTTTTACCTTGCTATAGGGGCACTCTGAAGGGAGGAGGAGCCAGAAGCGTTTTACAGTATAAATGAACCCCTTATATCTGCTGGTTTTGTACTATAAAAAAGGCAAATTTTTGTTTTTTTAACCCCATCATGACGGATGATAAAAAAAAGCATGCTGCTGCTACTAGATGTCTTATGCTATTCCTACAAAAAATCTTTGTACTTTCGATGAATGGTTGAATGTCATTCCAAATTTTCAAATTACTGTAATTTCGGAACCACATACACTGCCCGAAAATTTGTTCGATTGAGAAAAGTTTTCTATTCTACTCCTTTAAAAGCGAACATTGAATTGACCCCACTAATGATTAGAAAATCGAACAAACGTTCTCGAAACAAACATTTTCGAAGGAAAAATGTGTTCATGTATGGCCAGCAAAAGTGACATCAGGTGCAGGTAGCTTGTATCAAGAAACCTGCCTATGACAAGAAAGTCTGTCATGCATAACATTATATTACAGTCCTGTCTGAAAATCTGCAAAACAGTGTTTTAGGTCTTACGTTTATTTTTTCTTTCAATGCATTTTTTTTTATCTCTGAGTCTTATGTTATGTACCAGATTCAACCTCTAATGCCGCGTACACATGATCGGAAATTCCGACAAGAAAACCGTGGATTTTTTTCCAATGAAATTTCGGTTCAAACTTGTATTGCATACACACGGTCACACAAATCTTGTCGGAAATTCCGAAGGTCAAGAACGCGGTGACGAACAAGACGTACGACGAGCCGAGATCGATGAAGTTCAATAGGCAGTTCGGCTCTTTTGCTTGATTCTGAGCATGCATGCTTTTTTGCGCATCGGAATTGCACACAGACGATCGGCATTTCCGATAGGAACTTTTTCCGTCGGAAAAATAGAGAACCTGTTCTCAATCTTTTGTTGGCGGAAATTCCGACAGCAAAAGTCCGATGGAGCCTACACACGGTCGGAATTTCCGACCAAAAGCTCACATCAGACTTTTCTTGTCGGAATTTCCGATCGTGTGTACGTGGCATAATAGTATATACAGTGCCTTGAAAAAGTATTCATACCCCTTGAAATTTTCCCTATTTAGTCATGTTACACCCAAAAATGTAAATGTATTTTATTGGGACTTTATGTGATAGACCAACACATAGTGGCACGTAATTGTGAAGTGGAAAAAAAAATGATAAAATGGTTTTCCAATTTTTTTTTATACAAATAAATATGTGAAAAGTGAGGCGTGCATTTGTATTTAGCCCCTAGTCAATACTTTGTAGAACCACCTTTCACTGCAATTACAGCTGCAAGTCTTTTGGGGTATGTCTCTACCAGCTTTGCACATCTAGAGAGTGACATTTTTGCCCATTCTTCTTTGCAAAATAGCTCAAGCTCTGTCAGATTGGATGGAGAGCATCTGTGAACAGCATTTTTCAAGTCTTGCCACAGATTCTCAATTGGATTTAGGTACTGGACTTTGACTGGGCCATTCTAACACATGGACATGCTTTTAACTAAACCCTTCCATTGCAGCTCTGGCTGTATGTTTAGGGTCGTTGTCCTGTTGGAAGGTGAACCTCTTACCCAGTCTCAAGTCTTTTGCAGACTTGTATTTAATATTGCCTTGTATTTGGCTCCATCCATCTTCCCCTCAACTCTGACCAGCTTCCTTGTCCTTGCTGAAGAAAAGCATCCCCACAACATGATGCTGCCACCACCATGTTTCACGGTGGGGATGGTGTGTCCAGGGTGATGTGCAGTGTTAGTTTTCCGCCGCACATAGTGTTTTGCTTTTAGGCCAAAAAGTCAAATGTTCTCATCTGACCAGAGATCCTTCTTCCACGTGCATGTTGTGTGTCCCCCATGGCTTCTCGCAAAATGCAAACGGGACTTCTTATGGCTTTCTTTCAACAATGGCTTTCTTCTTGCCACTCTTCCATAAAGGCCAGATTTATGGAGTGCACAACTAAAAGTTGTCCTGTGGACTGATTCTCCCACCTGAGCTGTGGATCTCTGCAGCTCCTCCAGAGTTACCATGGGCCCCTTGGCTGCTTCTCTGATTAATGCTCTCCTTGCCCGGCCTTTCAGTTTAGGTGGATGGCCATGTCTTGATGGGTTTGCAGTTGTGCGATACTCTTTCCATTTTCGGATGATGGATTGAACAGTGCTCCGTGAGACGTTCAACACTTGGGATATGTTTTTATAGCCTAACCCTGCTTTAAAATTCTCCACAACTTTATCCCTGAGCCTGGCTGGTGTGTTCCTTGGCCTTCATGATGCTTTTTGTTCATTAAGGTTAACCACATACAAGGCCATCCACAACATCGCCCCCAGCTACATCACCAACCTCATCTGCAGATATCGCCCAAATCGTCCCCTCCACTCCTCCCAGGACCTCGTGCTCTCTAGCTCCCTTGTTACCTCCTCCCATGCTCGCCTTCAGGACTTCTCCAGAGCCTCTCCCAACCTCTCAAACTCCCTGCCCAGGTATGTCCGATCAACCCCTAACCTGTCCACCTATCCCACACCCACCTAACAACTGTCCCAGAGCCACCCCCATCAAATCATTCCCCGCATCTATTACCTTTTGTACCACCACCCCCTCCCTTTAGAATGTAAGCTCTACGAGCAGGGCCCTCCTGTCCCTTCTGTATTGAACTGTACTGTAATTGTGCTGTCCCCCCTTTACATTGTAAAGCGCTGCATAAACTGTTGGCGCTATATAAATCGTGTATAATAATAATAATAATAATAATAATAATAAGTAAGGTTCTCTAACAAACCTCTGAGGGATTCACAGAACAGCTGTATTTATACTGAGATTAAATTAGGCCCCTTTCACACTGAGGAGCTTTGCAGGCGCTATTGCGCTAAAAATAGCGCCTGCAATGCGCCTCAAAAAAGCCACTTCATTGTATCCAGTGTGAAAGCCCGAGGGCTTTCACACTGGAGCGTTGCGCTTCCAGGATGGTAAAAAAACTCCTGCAAGCCGCATCTTTGAGGCGCGATAAAAATACCACTCCTATAGCGCCCTTGCCCATTGAAATCAATGGGGTAGCGCCTCCAAAACACGCGCAAAACGCTGCAAAGAGGCGTTATTGCGGGCGTTTTTAACCCTTTTTCGGCCGCTAGCGGGGGTTAAAATCACACCGCTAGCGCCCGCAAATCGCTGCAAAAACGACGGTATAGCGGTGCTAAAAATAGCGCCGCTATACCGCCAGCGCATCCAGCGCTTCAGTGTGAAAGTAGCCTAACACACAGGTGGACTCGATTTACTAATTAGGTGCCTTCTGAAGGCAATTGGTTCCACTAAATACAAATGCACGCCACACTTTTCATATATTTATTTGTAAAAAATGTGGAAAACCATTTATCATTTTCATTCCACTTCACAATTATGTGCCACTTTGTGTTGGCCTATCACATAAAATCCCAATAAAATACATTTACGTTTTTGGTTGTAACATGACAAAATGTGGAACATTTCAAGCGGGATGAATACTTTTTCAAGGCACTGTACTGTATATATCTTCTGTCTGTCATTCTCAGAGTGGATTCCATATTTTGTTTCCCAACCATATAGCTGGTTATTTATTTTTACCACTGCATAGAGATATATGCATATAAATTGCATATAGAATAAATTGTCTTTTTTTTTTTTACACTTTGCATATTAACTAGATTATCATTATACACCAAACTTTTTTGAGGTTTTTGCCCTGGTTCACACTGGTGCGATTTGACATGTCAAATCGCATGTCAAATCGGTGATATTTGCCGCAAATTGCGGGCAATGGCACCTTCCTAATCGGTGCGAAGCCGCATCTGCGGCGCTGCACCGATTTCAAAAAGTAGTTTCTGTACTACTTTTTGCGATTTCGGGCCGCGATTTACATTGACATCTGTGCAGAAACCTGCACAGATGTCCCTGTAATCGCGGCCGAAATCGGGACTGACAGGCTGGAGTGAAATCGTGCAAGTTCAGCTGAACTCGCACGGCTTCCCTCCCGCAGCCCCAGTGTGAACCTGGGCTTAATCTGATTCATCAATTAATCTAAACAATAATTGGCCAGCTAATCGTTAGTTGCAGCCCTATTTAACTCTGTGCATAGAGGTCATTCATGTGCTGACCCAGCTGGTACAAAGAAACACATGATACAGGCCTAGGGAAGCAGTGTTTCAAGCTCAATTTTATTTAGTAAATGCTAGACTGGAAAAGTGCAGCTAAAAAGGTCCATGGGCCATTGGGAAATCACAGAATAAAAATCTGAAAGACGTGTAATTACAGATTGCATTCTGGTCATGGGCATATAGCCATACATTCAGTAATTGAAGGTTAGAATAATGAGGTCTTGCGGTAAAGCTAAATCAGCCATATACAGTAGGTGACTTTGAAAGAACAAAGAATTGATAGCGGGACTAGAGTTGCCACCTCATCCCTTTAAACCCGAACACATATGAATTACACAGGTTCTGAGGCTACTTTAATGCAGATAAGGCACCAAGTGAGTTTAATTACCACCTTAATCAACCACAGAACCTGTGTAATTAATATGTGTTTGGTTTTAAAGGGATGAGGTGGCAACTCTAAGCGGGACCATTATAACTGCATAAACAAAGCTTTTACTTGACTAGAGTTTCTCTTTCGCTGCACTTCCATCTTGATAATATAAACTATAATACAGACAACTTATCTTGGCATGAGGGATGACTTATGAAATAACTAGCAGATTAAACGCCAGCCTGAATAATTTTGCTGAATACCTGCTGATAATAGCTACAACAACTATACTAGTATTAGTATGCCCAAGTCAAACAAACAGATGCAAGGCCTTAATGTCTCTTATCATTACATCTGAATAAACATAAAATAAAGTCAGTTTTGCTTTGCTGGTGAGAAGCATTCAAATTAAGAAGTGCTAATGATAACACAGTTCTTCCAGGATAACATTTCCTAAAGTCCATCAGATAAATGGCCTTTACACAGTTCTAGACGGAGTGAGAAATCTCCATGGTTACTGCAGTCATTGACAGAATGCCAATGTTCCCTTGTACTTTGTGAAAATCAATTCGTACTGGCACGCATATTACAGACACACTTAAATTTAATGTCTGTAACAGAGTATGGTGCATCAGTGCTAAGACTAAGAAGTAGTAATTAGGTCTACAATTATATATTTTTATTTATATGTAAAAATGACCAGAATCTTGCAAAAAAAGAAAAACCGGGCAAACAAGTTACATAGCTAGCTTGGAAAAGATGTCCTTCAAAATATAACTAAAATAAATAAAATCTCCAGTTGATCCAGAAGTAAATTTAGGTATAAAACTATTATTAAAAACACTCCAACAAGGAAAAAAACCTGATCCTTTTGATCCTGTACAATAAAATATTTTTCCTATAAATATCAGTAGCCAATTTAAGAACATTTTTGGCATTTAGTAACTCATTCAACCCTTTTGTGTAGCGATCTACTGAGTACTGTACTGAGAACCTAGTACTCCACCTATTGATAAATCCTTAAGGCCCATACACACGATCAGACCTTTTGACAACAGCGGGCCGACGGACCGGTTTTATCGGACAATCCGACCGTCTGTATGCTCCATCGGACAATTGTTTTCGGTTTTTCAACGGACAAATGTTCGCTGTGCATGCTCTCAAACTTTCCGGCAACAAATGTCCGATGGAGGATAATCCTATCGTGTGTACACAAGTCCATCAGACTAAAGTCCAAAGTACAAACACGCATTCTCAAAACCAATGCTAAAAGATCAGACAACAATAGCAGAAGTTGCCCAAAGGGTGGCGGTAAAGAGCTGAAAAACCATGTGATTTGGTGAAAGTTGGCTGAAAATGTTCTACCGTGTGTATGCAGAACAAGGTCACGGCCAACGGCCATTCGGACAAAAATCCACGGAAAAGTCAGATGGAAGTCCGATCGTGTGTATGAGGCTTTACACTGAAAAACCCTTTAACTATGAGGCGGAGGATAAACTTCCATTTGCAAAGTGCCCCCTTGTGATGACCTTAAAGGGGTTGTAAAGGTTTGTTTTTTATTTTCTAAATAGGTTCCTTTAAGCTAGTGCATTGTTGGTTCACTTACCTTTTCCTTAGATTTCCCTTCTAAATATTTTTTTCTGCCAGAGCAGATTTTTGATTTTTTTTGCATACATTTTGAAATTTCCAAAACAGTATATGTATATTTTGAAAGCACGCCCTGTACACTTAAAAGGGGAGATTTACTAAAACTTGAGCATGCACAGCTCAGTTTACATGCTGGAGATCGCCAGTTCAGCTTTAAATAGATGCCAATATGTCAGGCCTCAAAACTGTGTGCACCCACAAAACAGCAAAAAACGATGGCACCCACTCTTACCAAAGAGGTGCTCACAGCTTAGCACTTCAGGGTTCACACTACGCAGATGACTTCGTAGAACAAATGTCTTTCGGCTCGCCATCCTGGCAGTTTTTTTTTTTTGGTGGTCCTGGGCTCCCAGGAAGAGTGAGACCTTGGTGGCACCCATAAAAGTGAGCTTTCTTTAAAGTCCATCATTGGGGAAAGAAAGAAATGCTTACTTGCAGTGGGGCTGCCCCCACACTGCAAGAGTTAAATGCTTGTTTAGGTCAAGGGGATCCTCTGCTCCCCGGCAACCAGTCTCAGTTACTAGCACTAAATCCTGGCCAGTCTACTCCTAATAGATATAAACCCCCATCTGTGACACCCTGAAACAGGTCTATCTGCTTTCATACAACTGAACTCCAGGAATTCAGCAAATTTGTAAAATTTGTTGGCTTATAATGGGTTGGGTCCTACAAGGTGTATGCCACCTGGTGGACTTATCCATTTTATTTTATCTACGACTAAGGCTATTGCCGAAACGTGGCAGCATTATTGTTTTATTGTCAGTCTGATGTACCAATAAACAACACTTCAAGGATTACATTTTTGCCGGCTCTTCTTACTACTATCCATTTTATTTACAACTGACAGCTCTACTGTGCGTTGAGAGTATAGCTATCGCTATACATCTAGGGCTCTGACAGGAGCGATGCTACTTTCTCAAACATCAACTAGACTCTGCAGCTCCCGGTGCTTAGTAAATGTAAATTAAAGGGGTTGTAAAGGTTCAATTTTTATTTTCTAAATAGGTTCCTTTAAGCTAGTGCATTGTTGCTTCACTTACCTTTTCCTTCGATTTTCCTTCTAAATGTTTTTTTTCCTTTGTCTGAATTTCTCACTTCCTGTTCCTCCTCAGTAAGCTTGCTGACTGTTCCTCCTCGGTAAGCTTGCTGACTGTTCCTCCTCGGTAAGCTTGCTGACTGTTCCTCCTCGGTAAGCTTGCTGACTGCTCCTCCTCGGTAAACTTGCTGACTGTTCCTCCTCGGTAAGCTTGCTGACTGTTCCTCCTCGGTAAGCTTGCTGACTGTTCCTCCTCGGTAAGCTTGCTGACTGTTCCTCCTCGGTAAGCTTGCTGACTAACCCTCAGCCAGAATGGCTCAGATGATGGGGCAAGCTTACTGAGGAGGAACAGGAAGTGAGAAATTCAGACAAAGAAAACAAACATTTAGAAGGGAAATCGAAGGAAAAGGTAAGTGAACCAACAATGCACTAGTTTAAAGGAACCTATTTAGAAAATAAAAAACAAACCTTTACAACTCCTTTAAAGAGATAAATCCACAAGGTTGCATGCACCTCATTGCACTTAATCCATAATAATCCAGCACATTTTAGAAAGTGGCTGAATTCCAGGAGTTTAGCTTTAATCTGTTGTAAGCCACCCAAGCCAGTTTCCAGCGCCATTATAATGGCACAGGAAGCTTTGTAAATTACCACTACTGTGTTATAGTGTGCTTGTTGAGTATTATTTTTTGTGCACTATATTGCATATTATTGAACTAGATGATGATCTGCGAATGATACCGATGTGAAGCCTTCTGTATATTAAAACAGTAAAGGACCTTTTACACCAAAGGTGAACTGGACACATTTACCCTTGTAGGAGTCAAAACCGACTTCCATCCATAAGGATAGGAGACCTATTATACAAAAATGTACCCATCTGCTCCATGCCAACACCAGCTCAGGAGCACTGTGCAGTATGTGCTAAAAAGATCCCAGTGCCTCTTAGCACCTTGCACTGCAGCTTTCAGAGTGATGACCCTTATTTGTGGACTGAATTCCAACACCTCTAAAGTTCAATGGTATATGGACTGCTATCAACATGGCACACTCTATTTTGAAAAATGGTAAAAATAGATATGAACTTTGAATGAATCATTACAGTTCTGTTCCTGTGATGGTACAAGATCAGCACTGTGGACAGCAAATAGGATTTCTTTAAAGCCCATTCAAGGCCAAACAGCAAGTTTGATTTATTCCCCCTATGTCTCCCCGGTTTCATACACACCTTTCCTTCACTCCCTGCTTCTCTGACAGCGCAGGTGGCCAAAGAACTTTCTTACAGATGTGATGGCTGTGGGTCTTCAATACTGTTGAACATGTACTTTATAGAGCTTTATTTTATGGTATTCCTTTCATTTCCAGAGGCTGAAAGGAGAAAGGGGGGGGGGGGGTGCTATGTTATGACAAAAGCATATGTGGTCTGCATAAAAGTGAACCTGTATTTTTTCAAGCTAAGTACAGTTCCACTTTAACCACTTGCCAACCACCCTATAGCAGTTTTACTGCTACAGGGCGGCAGCTGTGCGCAGGATCACGTATATATACGTGATCCTCACTTATGGCTAGTGGGCTCAAATGCGCGCCGCTGGTGGCTCGGTCCTGCTGTGATCTGTGATTATGCAGAGCGGAAACTGATCAGCGGGTACCGCAGACTCAATGTTCAGCACACAGGCAGAACGGCAGTCTGCTTATGTAAACAAGGCAGATTGTCGTTCTGTCAGTAGGGAAGGCATGAATCCTGTGTTACTGCAAAGCAGGGACATGGATCTATGCCTTGCCCAAGTAAAAGCATCTCCCACACAATACACAAACACTGGCTAGGAACACAGTTAACCCTTTGATCGCCCCTGATGTTAACCCCTTCCCAGCCAATATCATTAATACAGTGACAGTGCATATTTTTAGCACTGATCACTGTATTAGTGTCACTGGTTCCCAAAGAAAGAGTCAAAAGTGTCAGTTAGTGTCCAATTTGTCAGCCGCAATATCACAATACCGCTATAAGTTGCTGATCACCGCCATTACTAGTAAAAAAAATAAAAAAATTCTATAAATATATCCCATAGTTTGTAGATACTATAACCTTAGCACAAACCAATCAATATACACTTATTGGGATTTTTTTTTTACCAAAAACCATGTAGCAGAATACATACTGGCCTAAATTTATGAAGAAAATTAGATTTTTTTTATTGCATATGTTTTATAGCAGAAAGTACAAAATATTGTGGGTTTTTTTTTTTCAAAATTGTCGGTCTTTTTGTGTTTATAGCGCAAAAAAAAAAAAAAAAAACATATAGGTAATCAAATACCACCAAAAGAAAGCTCTATTTGTGGGAAAAAAAGTACATAAAATGTATTTGGGTACAGTGTCGCACGACTGTGAAATTGTCAGTTAAAGTAACGCAGTGCCGTATCACAAAAAATGGCCTGGTAGTGAAGGAGGGTAAATCTTCTGGAGCTGAAGTGGTTAAATATGGTATAAAGGTAAATAGTAAATTGTGCAATAATACATTTTCACATGCAATGTCAAGATAAAAAAAAAAAAATGGATTCTTTCCTAAATGTACATAATATAACTGGGTACTGACATTTATAGGTAAAGTTGATCTGGGGAAAATCCAATTGCCTCTCGGGGGATCAGGAAGGAATTTTTTCCCCTGCTGGAGCAAATTGGATCATGCTCTTCTGGAGTTTTTTCGCCTTCCTCTGGATCAACTGTGGGTAAAGGAATGCGTATAAGGGATTGCATGATATTATTTTTTTATTTTTATGATTGAACTGGATGGACTTGTGTCTTTTTTCAACCTGATTAACTATGTAACTATGTAATAAGTGGATCAGATAAAATAAAAGAAGCAGCCCAACATAATACAATAATGTTGTCACATGGAACAATTGATTTATATTCTTCAGTGGCTCAAGTCCAGTGTTGTAATTTTTACCTGTCATAGGCTGGCCATAATCAATAGCAATGTGACTGATATCAATGCTGGTAGGTATTATCAAGTAGTGGAGTGACGCAGTTCAATCAACCAGATGCACTGGGCCAGTATATGTCACTGATAGAACTCTCAATCATTCTGGGTGTAGAATGGAATGTTTCACTGTTCATTAAAGTGGAGCACCACCCTAATTTTTAACTTCTGCTACTCGGATTCCTCCCCCCCCTCCGGTGTCACAATTGACACCTTTCAGGGGGGGGGGGTGAAGATACCTGTCTAAGACAGGTATTTTCACCCACATCCGGGAGTCCTCTCTCCGGGAATCTGCGGGAGTTACGTCACTTCCCCCAGACTTCCCGTAGTGTTGTGGGAGACACTCGGCTCCCAGAACACAGGAGCACCAATCAGAACGGCACAGCGTGACTCGCGCATGCGCCGTAGGGAACCGGGCATGAAGCCGCAGGGCTTCACTTCCTGGTTCCCTCAGCGAGGATGGCGGAGGGAGCAGCAGAGCGACGAGCGGTCGCTGGTCCTCTGCTGCGGACGTCGCTGGACTCCAGGACAGGTAAGTGTCCAAATATTAAAAGCCAGCAGCTGCTGTAGCTGCTGGCTTTTAATATTTATTTTTTTCCGGCGGAGCTCCGCTTTAACAAATGTAACAGCGGCATTCAGCATTGGGTAATCATTTCGCTTTTAATCAATTTTCAATGAAAAATTAGTGAGGTACAAAACATAGTTTAAGAAAACTTTTCGAAATAGCCAAAAGATGTTAGGCAGCTGGAACGTAGCTGCTGAGAATGTAAACACATCCAACAGTATAACTAGCCTATTAATAAGCAGAACATGTAGCCTATAAAAGTAGAGTAGGTATAAATGTGTCAAGTCATTTGCGGCAGCCCGCAAAAAAATATGCAGATCAGTACATCCAGTCTGAGCAAACAAAATGATCTCCAACAATTTAATAAGAAAGAACAGGAAGAGTGCATTTACAGTAGGAAAGGCGGAAGAAAAGGTAAAAAGGGGGGTAGGATTGGAAATGGTTAAGGAAAAAAAGAAAAAAGGGGGGGGGGTGAGTGGGCACTCAGAATGCTCAAAACCAGCACCCCAAAGCTGAACTGCTATAATGAGGCATAGCTCTCCACGGGTAGTGGCGGGTGGGCAAATTTTATCTATAGAGTCCATATATGTAAGAGTCTATTTTGTATCTCCAGTAGGATGCTGGCAAGTTTCTCATTGACAAAGAAACCGTCAACACGCTGACGAACCTCTTAGAAGGAGACAAATAGTTGTTTCCAGGCTTTGGCAATATTCTGTTTTGCCGTTAACAAAATTTAGGTCACCAATTTGAATTGGGGTTTGGTAAAGTCATGAGCTTTAAGCCCTTGGAGCCGACACCTCCCTGCCCTTTAAGGGGTTTAGGATGCTGAGAGGTGGGGCAGGGTTTATGATCATGTGACCGTCGTGATTGGCTGTCACATGATCGGAAAGCAGCAATCGTGAGGTTTCCATTAGCCACAAGTAACTGTGCTGGGAGCACGCAGGACGCTCGCTCTCAGCACAGCTGTATCCCACCAATTCACGCAAATATGTGGTCGCTCTGCGCCAAGGCACACCCGCCAAGAGGCCGCATATTTTTGTATAGCCAGTGCCAATGGGTTAAGGTGTAGTAAAAATAACAAGGATCTCTGGGGAAAGGGTGAACAAGGAATGTATGAGCTTCAAGACCTTGGTCAAAAAACGTTGGACACGGGTCCCTACTGCGCATGCGCAAAGCGTGCTGCACTCTCTCACTGGTCTGGCAGAAGGGGAGGGAGGAGGGCCGAGCTGCTGACGTAATTCGCCGCGACCAGGTCTCCTGGATGTGGGAAGAGGGGACCTGTAAAAAACAGGATCCCGCTCTCCCCCCTGAAAGGTGCCAAATGTGGCACCGGAGGTGGGGGGGGGGGAATCAGATAAGCGGAAGCTCCACTTTTGGGTGGAACTCCGCTTTAAGAGGCAAACCATCAAGACTTATACCATAAAGTAAACATGATCTGCAGCCAATGAGATTTCATCTTACAGTGCTTTGACTTCAGTGAGCGAATTGCCTGTCATGGGCCAGAGCTCACTGTACGAAGCCTCATCACCCTAAAGAAAATGTCCTCTCTGCTCTTCTGGGGATATTGGCAATTATGGAAAGGTTATCCATGTTAACGTAGACAAAAAAGTGGAGCTGGTGTGAAATGGGCTGAGGTAGTGTCTCAGTCCCAAACTAGTATATAAAACACAGAAAAACGATTTGCCCACGGGACTTTTAGAGAGTCACACCTCAAACAGTAACTATAAAAAATAAGAACACTTTTTATTTAACATACCTTTAAAAACATGTATTGCACATTGGATGGACATGAATAATGTTACATAGAGATCATATGACAAACTTTATATGTGGGACCCAACGGCACCATATGGATACCACCATTGGTCTGGAGCAACTGTGCAACTTGTACTCAATGCGTTTTGCCAGATAGATCTCCCTTCCTCAGGAGAAGCACAGAAAGGTATCTGGAGATAACAATAGATCAATAAGTACTTCTTTTTTTTTGTCCTAGTACGTATTGATCTATTGTTATCACCAGATACCTTCCTGTACTTCTCCTGAGGAAGCGAGATCTATCTTGGGAAACGTGTCGAGAACAAGTTGCACAGTTGCTCCAGACCAATGGTGGTATCTATATGGTGCCGTTGGGTCCCACATATAAAGTTTGTCATATGATCTCTATGTAACATTTATTCACGTCCATCCAATGTGCAATACATGTTTTTAAATGTATGTTAAATAAAATGTTTTCATATTTGTTATAGTTACTGTTTGAGGGGTGACTCTCTAAAAGTCCCGTGGGCAAATAGTTTTTCAGTGTTGTTATCCATGTTAACCACTTGCCAACTGTGTAATGCATATATATTTATTTTACGACTCTGTAATCATCACTGTATTACTGATCTTTATGCATTGTTCCATAGACAACAATGCACCTGCGCAAAGATCAGTACAAAACATGGCATGCAAGACGCCTTTAATTTGTTTGTTTTTTTCTGCAATTTTAGGTAAACGACAGGTTCTCTTCAAGTGCAACTATTACAATTCTATAGCAAATAGAACTGATGTGCAAATACACATTAATAACAAACACACATTCTTTACGGAGTCAGGAAGAGATGATGCAACGGAATACATGACATTCTGCAGGTGATGGAGAGTTCAGTCCTCCCGGGGGGAATTAAACACATCACACACACATACCCCGAGATCGACGGAGCCGCTCCACCGGAACACCGACTGCGCTATCCACGTGTCCTTCCTAGCAGTGCTCAGGCGTCCTTCGTTGTCATGGTGACGAGGCTCCGCCCCACCCTTCCTCTCTGCATCTTCTCCCTGTCCCTGATGACAGCGTGCCTTGGTTGGCGGAAGTTGTAGCGCACTAGCGCAGAGGCTGGCGGAAGTTGTTTAACAGTTGCTACAGATGGTATGTCTAAGTTTTGTGTAAACTGAACCGAGCATTGCATAAAAAATATACACTGTTCTGAACCATAGCCAGTGTGCAAATGATAATAAAAAGTTTATTTCGAAGACAACAACTACTGATTGATATATAATGAACTGATAGGCTTTGTATCTTATCTCTGTGTGTTATTTGTAAGAAAATAAATGTGTGTGTACACAGTATACACAGTATTGTGAAAGTTTTAGGCAGGTGTGAAAAATGCTGTAAACTAAGAATGCTTTCAGAAATAGAAGTGTTAATAGCATACCTCCCAACATGCACGGATTCTGCGGGTTTTCCCCGTATTTACACTTCTGTCCCGCAGTCCCGCGATAGTGATCATTTTCCCGCACAGCAGGAATTGGAGGAAGAGGAGGCAGTGGATGAAGCATGGGAGGGAGGTAAGACGCACCAGCCTCGCGATCGGCAGCCTCCCGCGGCAGCCCCCCCCCCACGATCGGCGACCACCCGCAGCAGCACCCCCCACTCAACAACTTTGACAATTAAATTGTCAATTTACCCGTCCCGCAGCAGCACCCCCCCCCCCGCTCTTTCATTGATTAACAAAATGGAAAGTAAATGAACACAAGAGGAATCCACATCAAATCAATATTTGGGGTGACCACCCTTTCCCTTCAAACCCGCCTCAATTCTTCTAGGTACACTTGTATACAGTTTTTGAAGGAGGTTGTTCCAAACATCTTGGGGAGAACTAACCGCAGATCTTCTATGGATGTAAGCTGCCTCAAATCTTTCTATCTCTTCATGTAATCCCAGACAGACTCAATGATGTTGAGATCAGGGCTCTGTGGGAGCCAAACCATCACTTCCATGACTTCTTGTTCTTCTTTACACTGAAGATAGTTCTAAATGACATTGGCTGTATGTTTGGGGTCATTGTCCTGCTGTAGATTAAATTTAGGGCCGATCAAACGTCTCCCTGGTGGTATGACATGATGGATTAATATCTACCTGTATTTCCCAGCATTGAGGACCCCACTGATCCTGATCCTGATCAAATCTCCAACTTCATATGTAGAAATGTAGCCCCCAAGCTTGCAAGGAAGCTGAAGACACTCATTGGGCTCTGTTTACACCCGGGCATTTTGAATCGTGGACAGAATCGCCACAATTCTGCCCGTAACACTCTGCTAAAATGACAAATCGCACAACACGAATTTCAGATGCCATTCATTTTAATGGCACCTAAAAACGCGGTGCAGTCCTGCCATGATTGTTGGGCAATAAATCGCAATGCAATTGCGGCAAACTGCATCGCGTGAAGCTTGTCGCCGAATAAAAGCAGCTTCTTTCAAGCGACAAGCTTTGCGCGATGGGGTTTGCTGCAATTGCAGTGCGATTTATCACACAACATCCGCTGCAGAACCACATTGCGTTTTTAGGTGCCAATAAAATGAATGGCACTTGAAATTCGCATTGTGCAATTTGTCATTTTAGCAGAGCGTTTTAAAATTGCTGCAGAATCACAACGATCTTGCCCGCGATTCAAAACTCATTAGTCTTTTATAAGGATCATATTCCTTTGAAATAACTTTTTATTGGCACCAGAGTTTCCTTTGAACCTTTGTTTTTTGCAGCACAGGGGATGCGCGAATTTTTCCACGCTTTACAATATCTCACCAGAATATAATCTTTTCTGCTGCTCCCCTCTCACATTATTTATTAGTAATATATTGTTAAGTTGGTTTATACCACACACTAATATCCAATTCTTATAGGATTGTGTCAATATGGACATCTTTGATTACCATAAAAATAGGAAAATCAATCCGGATGAGGTCTTTGACCAAAGCAATCCAGAAATGGATGGGATTCGGGGGATTTTCATGCGACTTAAAAATGTCCTCATAGCTGAATTGCATGCCTCCTGGGACACAGTTTTTCTCTAACGGTATTTGAAAGAAAAAATGATCCCCAGGAGCCTTCGGTGGAATGTGTATCCAGATAGAGGGGATGCAGAACTTAGTGAATGGTTTCTCTATTTTAACAATGCTGGTTTGGCTTTTTTGGAGTTTTTGGTTTCTCGTAAGAGAGCCAAGGTGGTCAGGTTACAGCAGGAGATCAATGATATCAAAGAAAGATTAGGCCCTATGAGTAAAGAGGGACTATATCAGATCTACACTAAGGAACTTCGGGATATCATAATAGAGGAAGAAGAAGAACAGCGTATTAAAAAGCGGAAGAAGTATTTAAGGGACGTAGAAGACTACAAAACGCACAATGTGTTCAAATGGCAGGAGAGTCATCGCGAAAGCTTCAACAAACCTCCTGAGAGTACCAGTATGGAGGAGGAAGCTAGTGGGGATAGTGAGGTAATACCACCCCCCAATGAAAATCAGAGAATACAAATAGCTCCACCACCCAATACCCCTGGATATCGTGATTATGGACCAATCAAGACGGGAGGTAACAGGACACCACAACATCTTAAAAAGAAGGGGAATCATAGTGGAAATAGACCTTCTAATAATGGATCTAATCCCTATTATTCCCCGCCCACTCAGCATCCAAGAAACCAAGGAAGGTTCCCTAACCCTGGAGGAAATAGGGGGAATCGACACCCCCAAGGACAGAATCAATATCAGTCTCAAACTCACCACTATCCCCCAGCTAGATCTCCATATATGGACCATTATGGCCAATATGAGGACCCAAACTACAGGAATGTAGATGGTTACAGAGAGAGTGCTTCAAATTCTCCGCGGGTGCCATGGAGACAAGATATCCCGACAAGGAACCAATACGGACCTTTGCAGGGATATTATGATAGGGAGGAAGAAGAACAATATAGTAGTGGGGGGAGAACATTTGGTAATTCCCAGACACGTGGCCTAGATGGTCCGCCAGGAGCGGCCCCCCTAAGGAACAAAACGGATAATTTTTTTAGGAAAAGGCCAAGGAAAGAAGGGAAGACCAAGAGAGGATGTAGAGGAGGCCAATGGAGTAACCCCGAAAAAACTCAAAAGGAGGTAGTGTGTCAAGGAGTTTTTAATCTGAGTGGAGAAGAACTCACTAGGTCAGAGAAGCTGACATTAAACCAGGGATTGAAATATGCCCCCAGAAAGCCTTTAAACAAATTCCAGATGTTTTTAGACATCCAGAGATACACAAGGAAACTGAGCATCAAACGGCATTTCCTATCGAATCCTATCATTAGTAATAGCACCTCAGGGGAGGGAGAAAATACAATAGGAACAGGGCTCAGAAATGCATCTCTTTTTAAGCCCCCGGGGAAACCAGCCCCGAGTATTACAGTTTTTAAGGAATTGGTCCTACAAGATTTATCACAGGCTAAATTTAAAATGGAAAGACAGAAGAACGTGGAAGAGGGCATTGCATCATTGTGTCAAAGGAAAAATTTGGTCATTAGACCGGCAGACAAGGGGGGGGGGGCATCGTGATCTTGAAGAAAAGCGATTACCTAAATGAAATGGAAACTTTGCTATCCGATAGGGACACTTATACCATCCTTAAGAATAACCCCATGGAGAAATATAAGAAAAATCTTAAATGCATTGTATCCAATGGACACAGGAAAGGGATTATTAATGATAAAGAATTGGACTTTCTTGTCCCTCTGGCCCCACGCACGCCAATAATATACTATATCCCTAAGGTACACAAAAACCCTATTCGACCTCCTGGCCGCCCTATAGTAAGCGGATTGGATTCCGTTACATCTAGGGTAGGTAAGTTTGTGGACGTTTTTCTACAACCAGTAGTGTCCAAAACACCAGCGTTTTTGAAAGATTCGATGCAAATCATTCGGGAGTTATCTCAGCTTACAGTGGAGGAAGATGTTTTATTAGTAACAGCGGACGTCTCCTCCCTGTATACTATTATTCCCCATGACCTGGGATATAAGGCAGCGGAATTTTTTCTGAAAAAGGATTTGTCTATAAAATCTTCAACACTGGATTTTGTAATGCAGCTTCTATGTTTTGCCATGGAACATAATTATTTTTACTATGGTGGTCAGTTTTATTTACAGAGTACTGGTGTTGCAATGGGGGCAAAATTTGCCCCCAGCCTTGCGGGCCTGTTCATGGCCCTATGGGAAAACGACAAACTTTTCTCCTTGGAAGAGCCCCGCCTCCTTTTTTGGCGAAGATACATAGATGACGCGTTTTTTCTATGGAAGGGAGACGTGGAGTCTCTAAATGAGTTTATGATTAAACTTAATACCAATGATTGGGGGATCCTTTTCACATATGAATGCAGCGCACTTTCTGTCAATTTTTTAGATCTGGTGATATTTAAGGATCAAGGCATACTTCTTACCAAAACCCATTTCAAGGGGACTGATAGAAATGGGTATATCCCAATGGACAGTGGACATCACCCTAATTGGCTCAAGGCTGTTCCCAAGGGCCAATTTCAGAGGGTGAGACGTAACTGTTCACGACCTGAAGACTATGCAGCTCAAGCCACAATCTTGAAGAATCGGTTTGTGGATAAGGGTTATAAACCGGCTATCCTGGACAGAGCTATACACGATGTCGCAATCATGGATAGAGAAGGCCTTTTGGTTCCCAAAAATAAGGAAATAAAGAAAATGAATATAGAAATACAGTGGTCCTTTTTGACCACTTTTTCCTCTCATTTTTGGTGGGTCAACAAAACCATACGAAAACACTGGCAGGTACTCAGGTGCGATAAAGTTCTGGGACCTGAGCTCCCAAAATATCCGAAAGTCCTATATCGAAGGAATCAGAATCTGAAGGACTTGGTAGCCCCCAGTGTCGTTGACCCCCCTCCAAGAATTCGTTTATTTGGGAATTTGAAGGGCTTTTTTCCATGTCGACGGTGTAAAGTATGCTCTTCCTCTAAAACTATCCGGACCTCCACCTTTACTTCTAACACTACCTCCAAGGAATATTCTATATCGGAACTGATCACGTGTGGGACTGTGGGGGTGATATACCTCCTAAGTTGTCCCTGCGGGCTCCAGTATATTGGGAGGACTACCCGCGCTCTGAAGGTCAGGATAGGCGAGCATCTTTCAAATATCCGTAGGGGCTTCATTGGACACAGTGTTTCCTTACATTTCCGTCAATTCCATGATCGTAACCCATCCCTACTTGGGGTCATAGGGATAGAGAAGCATGTTCCCCACTGGAGAGGAGATAATTTGAAACGTTGTATATCCCGTAGGGAAACGAGATGGATTTATGACATGGCCTGTTACAGCCCTTTGGGCTTTAATATAGAATGGGACATCAATTGTTATATTAATAACAGTTGATGTCCCAGAAGGGAGTTGGAGCCCCTTTTTTTGATGCAGTTCTCTGATTGGTTTTGTGAGATCAGGGGATTTCGGAAACTTGGTAACTAATATACTGTGAATGTTTTTCTAGTTTGTTGGGTCCCTTCTCCTCCCATAAAAAGTTTTTTCCACTTACAAGTGGCCCTCCTTTCTTCTTTTTTCCTTGGTGAAACAAATAATATTCATATGTTAAATAAGAATTAATAAATTTAAAAATGCCCCTAATATGCCAATATTTTGAGGAAAGGGCAGAGAAGTGTGTTGTTTTGAAAATATATGCCTGTACGCCTTGGGTTAATGGCACATGTGTAGCTAAATGGCTGCACTAGAAATATATTATAATCATCATTTTTATATATTTCATATTCTCCCTTTCCTCATCAGATATTGATATATATTAATTTTTATCAATTTTAAATTTTTATTAAGTTAAAAATATTTCATATATATTTTTATTTTTAATTGCATTTGCATTCATTGTCATTTTTATTTTCATTTTTATTATATATGTATTTATGCCAGGATTCCATTTGAGTTTCGTCCATTTCCATGATATATCCTTAAAGCATATTAATTATAAAATGGATTTTCCAGCCAACATGTAAATTCATGTTTGCCTTAAAATACCAATGATTAGGAAAATGCTGTATATGTCATGGGCTGAACGAATGTTGTTGGCAGTATGACTGCATGCAGGGGATTGTATTGGCATAAGAATTTTTGGCTGTCTTTTTTCTAAACACCGGGGACGCGGGGCTTATTCCTGCGCTTCCGGTGTCATTTGATTGTAGTCTTCTATAAAGTGCGTGGAGTGTGACCTCCGAGTATTGCCTCCTTCCCTGTTGATGCCTTGTATAGGAGAAACGCAGCGTCGGGCGGAGCAATCATCTCTGACGTCACCACGCTCCAGCTCAGTGGTCTGAGCCGCGGCTGGTTGTCTTATTTACACCGCGTTTTTTTAAATACTTTTGTTCAGAGACTCTGGATGTTAGCTCCTGTTATTTTAATAAAGGGACCTTTTGTTGATATACTGCACCATGAGTCTCCCCCTATCTCTTTTTTGATATCCATACTGAATCATTGGGGAATCGATCCTGACTACAAGGAAACTGTGTCCCTGAACGATCCAAGGGAGAGAGCGGACCAGCTTCAGAACGGATGCTTTTGATGTGCTGAGCCTGTATGATCTCCGTAATAGAGATCCACCGGAGTCGGTAAGCCCCCACTCTTTCCATTTTTATGTCATCTGGCTGGAAAACTGTCGGAGGAAGATTCCAATCCTTCCCTGCTACAATTTCCTTTTTTATGGAGTTTTGAATGCAGCGAGTCATCTCACAACCTATTTACAGTCACTTCACAGTTTTTACTTGTAGAGGAAGACTTCAACCCTTCCCTGCCACAATTTCTTTTTTATGAAATTTTGAATGCAGCGAGTCACCTCACAACCTATTTACAGTCACTTCAAAAAAATGTTTTTCTTTTTGTGTTTATTGGGACACTAATTGATAATTTTTCTTGGGACATTTTTTGTATTAATTGTATTCCAGTTTGCACTTTGATTTTTGCACATAATTGTTGGTAGCGCATTTTTTTTATTATTTGTGAATATGGATGTAAGCTGCCTCAAATCTTTCTATCTCTTCATGTAATCCCAGACAGACTCAATGATGTTGAGATCAGGGCTCTGTGGGAGCCAAACCATCACTTCCATGACTTCTTGTTCTTCTTTACACTGAAGATAGTTCTAAATGACATTGGCTGTATGTTTGGGGTCATTGTCCTGCTGTAGATTAAATTTAGGGCCGATCAAACGTCTCCCTGGTGGTATGACATGATGGATTAATATCTACCTGTATTTCCCAGCATTGAGGACCCCACTGATCCTGATCCTGATCAAATCTCCAACTTCATATGTAGAAATGTAGCCCCCAAGCTTGCAAGGAAGCTGAAGACACTCATTGGGCTCTGTTTACACCCGGGCATTTTGAATCGTGGACAGAATCGCCACAATTCTGCCCGTAACACTCTGCTAAAATGACAAATCGCACAACACGAATTTCAGATGCCATTCATTTTAATGGCACCTAAAAACGCGGTGCAGTCCTGCCATGATTGTTGGGCAATAAATCGCAATGCAATTGCGGCAAACTGCATCGCGTGAAGCTTGTCGCCGAATAAAAGCAGCTTCTTTCAAGCGACAAGCTTTGCGCGATGGGGTTTGCTGCAATTGCAGTGCGATTTATCACACAACATCCGCTGCAGAACCACATTGCGTTTTTAGGTGCCAATAAAATGAATGGCACTTGAAATTCGCATTGTGCAATTTGTCATTTTAGCAGAGCGTTTTAAAATTGCTGCAGAATCACAACGATCTTGCCCGCGATTCAAAACTCCCAGGTGTGAATGCAGCATTACTGTATCGTTCTCCAGCCCTTTGGTGGACAAACTGCCTCTTGCTACAGCCAAATATTTATATTGTGACTCATCAGTCCAGAGCACCTGCTGCCATTTTTCTGCACCCCAGTTCCTATGTTTTCATGCATAGTTGAGTCTTAAGGCCCGTACACACGATCGGATATTCCGACAACAATTGTGTGATGGACGGGTTTTGTCGGTTAATCCGACTGTCTGTATGCTCCATCAGACAATTGTTGTCGAAATTCCCGACAACAAATGTTGGATAGCCATGCTCTCAAATTGTCCGACAACAAATGTGTTCCGTCAGATTATCCGATTGTGTGTACACAAGTCCGTCGGACTAAAATCCAAAGTACAAACACGCATGCTCCGAACCAATGCTAACCAAAAGACAACATTAGCAAAAGTTGCCCAAAGAGTGGCGCTAAAGAGCAGAAAAACCACGTAGTTTTGTGAATGTTGGCTGAAAAAGTTCTGCCGTTTGTATGCAGAACAAGTTCATGGCCAACGCCCTTTGGACAAAAATCCACGGGTTTGTCCGATGGAAATCCGATCGTGTGTATGAGGCTTTAGCCTTGTTTTCATATCCTGTGCACAAAAACATAGCAACTGATGTGATCAGTGGAAGGAGCTGAATGAGCCCCTCCTCCTAGATCTACTACAATGGTAGTAGCACACAGGTAATCTTCCTCACATGCAACGCTGTATCCTGGCCTAGGCCAACAAGGCCCAGGCCTAGGGCAGCACTTTGCAGGGGGCAGCACAAAAAGAGTCCCCACCAGCTTGCGCTACACTGTTAGTGTAACGCAAGCTGCTTCTAATTTTGACTGTCCTATCATCCTGGGCCACAAACCTTCCTCACTGTGCTATATGTTTTCTGCTGAACCATTGGCATGTTCTTAGTCCTCTCCATAAAATTAGTCCTCTCCATAAAATTATCAGAAATTTTTGCTTAAAGTAGAACTATAGGCAACACTTTTCATTTTGGATAGAGTAAGGGAGGGTTATAGCCCCTGTCAGTTTATTTTTTACCATCCCTGTCCCATTACAGAGATTTCCCTTCACTTCCTGCCCCATAGCGTAACAGGAAGTAAGAGGAAATTAAGGGAATCCAATGCCCCCCCCCCTCAGGCCCTAAGAACTAGTGGCCCCACGCGAAAATTTCAGGGTGGGTCTTAAACAGAAAGGGGTGTGGCCTTGACAGGAAGGGGTGGGTCATATTTAAATTAGGGGGTGTACGAGTTTAGTCAGACCTAGGGCAGCACAAAACCTAAATACACTACTGGTCACATGTAAGCTGAAGCTCTGGAAGCCAGAGAACCTTAAAGCAATATTAAACTCCACACCCAACAAAGTAATATATTACAGCTTACCAATCATTAGATGTGGTGGCTGCATTGTTTTAGTTTTTTTGAGCTTTTTTTCCCTCTGTTTTTACCTGATGATCTGGCCAGTAATACACCTCCTGCATTAGAGTGCCCTCACTCTGGATGAAGGAGCACAGGGGACACCTTTGGACAGCAGCATTGTCAGTCTGAGGGATAGGGAGTGTTATATATACTAGCATATTTAAACTATTGACCTACAAGGTCCACAATGATCAGTTTTTATGGCTGGTTTTTATTTGGGTAACCTTACCCCTCAGTGTTTTCCAGCACTACAGGACCTGGCTCACAGCACTGGTCCTCGTGTGCTTTCTAGTGCTTTTTTATCCCCACTGTGGAATGCTCAGGAAATCATTTTTAGGTTCAGTTTCCAAGATTCTGGCACAATTCTGGAACATTACTAAATAGACTTGTGCACAACGGAAAAATTTGTTTAGTTTCGGTTCGTTTCTTTTTGGTCCTGTTGATTCGTAATCATTCGTAATTTTGCTAGACGGGATTTTTCGTGTTCGGACTAATTCGTATTTTCGCATTCGACATTTTTTGTTGAATTTTTAGTTGATTTATAATTCATACTTTCGGTAGAGTACATTGTTTTTCGTTGATTCTGGACACAACTTCTACTTTCGTAACTTTTTTTGGGTTCGTTGATTCGGAATTTTCCGTGTCTCTCTCACAACGACGCTGCCTATTATGCCTAATGTGCTTCGAATGGATTTGTACTTTTCTAAATACATAGCGATTATTTGTAACGATTCGAAATCTCGTATTTTACTTTCGTTTTTTACATGTGGCTATAGGCTCCGCCCCTGTACACCATTTTGAGAGGGAGTTCAGCACGGTGAGGGAGAAGCAGAGAGCAGAGCAGAGTGTTATTGTGCTTCGAATGGATTAGAAATCTCGTATTTTACTTTCATTTTTTACATGCGGCTATAGCCTCCGCCCCTGTACACCATTTTGAGAGGGTTCAGCACGGTGAGGGAGAAGCAGAGAGCAGAGCAGAGTGTTATTGTGCTTCGAATGGATTAGAAATCTCGTATTTTACTTTCATTTTTTACATGCGGCTATAGCCTCCGCCCCTGTACACCATTTTGAGAGGGAGTTCAGCACGGTGAGGGAGAAGCAGAGAGCAGAGTGAGTGTTATTGTGCTTCGTATGGATTCGTACATTTGTAACTTTTTTCATTACGAATTATGCCGAAGACATTCGGGCATTCGCTATTTGCGGTATAATTTATTTCGGATTCGGTTTTATTCGTAATTGCTTTGTTCAGAAATTCGAATGCTTCCGAATGTCCGAAAGTTGCTAAATTTGGACGAATTTCGATTCGTTACGAAACAAATTGCACAAGCCTATTACTAAACATACCATTAGCTGCAAACCACATTTAGTCAAAAATGAAAAAGTATCTAATACACGTAGCCTTAGGTCACAAATGAGCGGGTCTGCTCAGCTCAAAATATTCACTAAGAGAGGCCACGCCCTGTTGACCCACATCCTCTTACCAATGGGTAGTTGACCATTTCCTATCTCCTTCCGTTAGGGGTAGTCGAATTTCAGGAAAATACCCTTCTAATATGGTCTCCTTACTTTGGACTTTTTCTCTGTGTAAGGGATTATGGCTTATGGGCTAGACACCAAGACAGTCTCTTTTAGCCAAAATAAATTCTCTGGTAGAGGATGCGATAGTTCCCTCTCAAATCCCTAGGATAACCTCTCTGATGGAAGCATACTCAAATTTAGCCGTTGAGTCTGTTCTTCCAGATCAGATAGTGCCCAAGTCAGGCCTCGTACACACGACCGATTTTCTCGTCGTAAAAAACACGTCGTTTTTTTCGACGAGATTCTTGTTAAGCTTGTCGATTTTCTCGTCAAGCTTTCTATGCGTACACACTGTCATTTTCCAATTTCCTCGTGGTTCTCTGCGCTCACGTCCAGCACGTACGACGGCACTATAAAGGGGAAGATCTTTTTTCTTGGCGCCACCCCTTGGGCTGCTTTTGCTGATCTCGTGTTACCGCGTGTGAAGTAAAAGTTTGGGAAGAGACGATTCGCGCTTTTCAGTCTTCGTACTTTTCAGATCGTTTTCTGCGGTTCAGTTTGTGCTTGTGGGTTCGTATCTTGACTTTCAGGGCGTCTAGGCAGGTCGTATCTGTTTTACAGTGCGTTATTGCCTGTTCGTTTCTGAATTTCAGTTCGTTATTCATAGGCCTTGCTGTTCTAAAGTGCGTTCTGTTCTGTACGTTCTGATTAGACGACCGTTTCCTAGCCATGTCGCCTGGACGTTCTCGTCGTCGAGTTCGTGCTGTGCGTGCGCTTGGTGTTGGTCTGCTTGTTTTGGACCAAGACCAGTCCATGAATGGTGTGAGGAGGAGTTCATGGACCAAGAATTGGTTGCTCCAGCGGGACCAATTCTGCCACATGCCTCTGCTGCGGGAGATCGTCGAGAATAATCCTGAGGACTACAGGAATTTTCTGAGGATGTCTGACCCCGTTTTTCAGGAACTGTTGGCTTTGGTGTCCCCCTATATTACCAGGAAGGACACCGTTATGCGGGAAGCCATCAGTGCTGAGCAGAGGCTCATCGCCACGTTGCGTTACCTGGCGACAGAGAGAAGTCTTCAGGACTTGAAGTTCACCACAGGCATCTCCCCCCAGGCTCTGGGCCTCATAATCCCAGACACCTGTTCTGCTATTATACAAGTCCTGCAGGAGGACTATATTAGGGTAAGTTTTCTCCCTTAACATCACATTTTATGTATTACATGTATGCTAATGTATTGTATTTCTTTCATCCTTCCCTAATTACCATGATTGTAATATGCTGAGAATGTCCCCTTTGTCCCCATGCATGTTGGAAGCTTTAGATTGCCCCTTTTTTATCCTCCCTAAATATTTCCCCTCACTAACTTTTCCAGCAGGGGCGCCTGTTGCTCCAAATGTTGGGGGGTTCCAACCCCAATTTCGGAAATAAACTTCCTCCTTTTTTGCTCTGTTGCCTAATAAACGCCCCCAGTTGTCCCCTCCAATGCAGCCATTTAGTCCCCTCTAATGCAGCCAGTTTCCCCCCAGCCCTGCACTTACCTTCTTGTGGTCAGCGCCATCCTTCTTCTGTCCTTGATGTCTTCTCCTTCCCTTCATGTTGCATCAGCCAATCATGTTACCATTAAACAGACTTGGTGAACATGATTGCCAGAGCAGCCTGTCAGTGTTTACACAAGGAATGCCCCCTCCTTGCGTCCCCGATTTTTCTTTGAGGAAGCCAATTACATCCCTCAGGTTGTAATTTGCAAAACTTTTTTAATACCTGTTTCTGCTCTGCAATTTTAACCCCCTAAATGACGCAATTATTCATATGTCGGTCGCTTTACAAGAGGCCATCCACCTGAATAGTGTGCGGCATAGACAATACATAGGTTCATGCAACGCATGAACCTATGTATTGTTCTGAGTGATGGGCACAGGAGAGAGGGGACAGTGCTCCAGCGCCCACTCTGGACGCACCGCCACTGCAATGCTATCCTGTGGCCAAACACATCTCCCCCCCCCCAAAATAATTTAGTAATGGCCCATCAGAGGTGGTGATGAATATGATAAATGAGCCTTCCATTATACTTTTTTTACACACCTTAATAAACGTATAATTAGATTGATGTTGGTCTCTAATTTTTTGGTTTAGAATTTGCTTGTAATGTATGCCTTTGTTTTTCTAATATTATTTCATCTTGTTTCACTCCACAGCTTCCTTCCACGCCACAGGAATGGCAGACTGTGGCATCGGAGTTTGCCACGCGGTGGGACTTCCCCAACTGCGGTGGTGCCATAGACGGGAAGCACGTCCGCATCGTGCCGCCACCCCGTTCTGGGTCCTACTACTACAACTACAAGGGGTTTCATAGCATTGTGCTGATGGCGGTGGTGTCAGCACGGTATGAATTCCTCTATGTTGATGTAGGGAAGAATGGCCGGATGTCCGATGGGGGATCCTTCATCCAGACGGAGTTTGCCCTCCGTCTCCAGAGTGACGACCTTGCATTGCCACCGGATGCAGGGAATATTGAAGGACTCCCCTTTGTTTTCTTGGCTGATGAAGCCTTCGGACTCGGACGGCATCTTATGAGGCCATTTCCACAGAGGACCCTGACCCCAGAGAAGAGTGTGTTCAATTACCGGCTGGCCAGGGCCCGAAGAGTCGTTGAAAATGCCTTCGGCATAATGGCCAGCCGGTTCCGCCTTTTTATGACTTCCATCCACTTGGCGGACTACAAAATAAACTATGTAGTGTTATGCTGCTGTGTGCTACACAACTTTCTGAGCCAAAAATCTAATTCGTATATGGCCTCAGTTTTGCCAGAGGCTGGACTTTCCCCTGCAAATCCCCTTCCGGGCCTGGAATCTGCCCGTCTTGGCTTGCCCCCCCAAAATGCCCGTGTGGTTCGGGACAAATACATGGAGTATTTCACGGGTAGGGGGGCAATTCCTATGCCAGCCTATGTCTAAGTATCCCAATAAAAATCTTGTTTAAACCTTTAATTATTTGTTCTTTCCTGTCTCCTAGTTTGTCTTTGTGCATTTGTAGTGGCAAGTGTATTTTACTTTAGTAAATAACAACCAATTTCACTATGTTACCTTACAAAAGAACCAAATAAGCTTAGAGAGTATTATAAAAAGAAGCTACACGTTGTTTGTGGTCAAATATTTTACTCTCTGCACTTTTTTTTTTTTTTTTACTTTGGGGTTGGCCTGGCCACAACCCGGCAAATTTTGGCTTATGAAAATACAAAAATACCACTTGCATTTCTAAAATGACAACATTGGATACCTCTGAGCAATCTGAGACATTCAGTTACACAAACTATGTCTCTATGTGCCCGTCCTAATATGGGGTCCTGCCACCCCTTGCCCAGCCAAAAATTCAATATGCACACATTTTTAATTTTTTGCAAATAGGAAGTTTACAATCCTGATCCCTATTGTCAACATGTGCTATCTGCCATCAGGGGTGATCAATGGACGTGTTTTGGGGGTGCATCCCCTTCCTCAGTTCACCGACTTTTGATACGAGGAAGGGGTTGCACCCACAAAAGACGTACATGGATATCCCCTGATGGCAGATAGCACATGTTCACACACTGTGTGCATATTCAATTTTTGGCTGCTTTGTTACTCAAAAAATTAGTAAAAATATAAAAACAAACATGTAAAAACAAATGTGTTTGGATGGCTTATTGAATTCTCCCCAAAACATCGAGAATGTCTTTAAATGTTTGTTCCATCACATGGATTCTTTGTTTAATTAGGTCCAGTTCCGTGCTACATTCCATCACTTGCTGGATGAGGCGGAGGGCACTGTCAGCAGAGAACGGTGTGCTATCCTTCACAACATTTCCATCCCCTAAAAACCATTAAAAAAAATTAATAAAACTCTGCAGGCCTACCTCGCTTACCTTAAGCTGTGGTGTCAGATACTGACCTGTTGTGGTGACCAGATCCACAACGTCATCCACCTCTCCTTCCTGCACTTCTCCTTCCTCCACCTCAACTTCCTGCACATCTTTCGGTTGTGGATCTTTGGGAGTTTGGGGTTGCTTGGAAGTTGTGGGGTGCATGTGCTCCCTGGAGTGTCCTCCTCCCAGTCTTCTCTCCCCTATGAGAATAAAACCAAAGGTCTATTTATCACACTGTAAAAATCTCATTTTTAAACTTAAAACAGGCTAAATTGTTTGGAAGTGGGGTACAAGTGTGTGTTTGTGCGGAATTTAAAGAAAAATGCATTATTTATGACCCCAAATATGTTTAGTATTCACATTTGGATGTAATTTTTTGGACATGGAGGCACCACAAATAAACTCTGATGCACCTGTGTGGGACACCCAAAAAAGGCGGGTCTGGTGGCCCACACTATAGTGCTCCAAAGTACAGATGTGGAAGCAGCTGCTGAGTGTCCTCTCCTTTACACTGATTAAAGTTTGCATTTCATTCTCCTTACAAACACATCATCTAGACTTAAAAATTAGCCACAATACTTGATCAAAAATGGCAGATGTCTAATTACTTTTGGGGGTCTTAAATAAGCCAAAACCGCGGATAGTGGCCGAACGAAGTGTCGGTAACGTAACGAACGATTACTGTGCCCAACCTAGTTCAAAATATTACATTTTGGAAGGGAGTCCAATATGAAAAAAAAAAAAAAAAGGTCAGTTTCTAAAAAGATTAATAGCAGAAAGGTCGTCATTTTACTTACTTTTAGCGAGCATCCTCTTTATGCTCCTCAACTGGTCTGGCTCCCTCAGTTTGAGGTCTGACCACCTCTTTCTGAGCTGCTCATTTGAGCGTTTCACCCCGAACTTCGCCCTCAGACTCTTCACAACTTTAGTGAGGATTTTGGCCTTCCTTCTATTTGGTTTGCTATACGGCCCATGCTTGGCATCATAATCAGCCTTGACCAAGATGTCCACCATCTCCGCCATCTCCGCCAAAGACATATTCGATGCCTTGAATCTCCTCCTTGATCGTGACGTGTCCTCGGTCTCCGGGCTTGTCTCCTCGCTAGTTGCGGAATTATCAGACACCTGCTGTAACTCCGCCATATCTGTCTGCGCGCCGAAAGAGAAGGGGCGGGGAAAAGATGTTAGTTAGAACGTCATGGGCGGGCGACGTGTGCGGAGCGACGTGTTCGAATTTGGACGCATGCGTGGTGTGTATATAGCAAACACACATGTGACTATAGTACGTTCGGTGTGCGGAGAGAGGAGTTCAAGTGACGGACGTGCGAACGAAGGTATGTGATTTTGTGAGACTTGTAAAAATTGTGGGCCTATACTGTCTTGAGATTGGTGGAGGATATATATGGTGACTAGGATGTGAAGGAGGTTAGACTGTTTGCCTCACATTATTTAAATATAAATTATTTTACTTGCAGATACAATATGAATGTCTTTATTAGCGACAAAGAGTTCCTGGCGGAATTTATTGACCGGGTAAGGGAGCTGCCGGCTCTGTGGGAGACCAAAAACCCCATCCATAAAAAAAAAGGGGTGAGAAAAGCAGCGCTGGAGAAGCTGCTCCCATTTGTGCATACCAAGGTGCCCACAGCCACAGCAAAACAAGTGGACACTAAAATTGGGAGCTTGAGAGGTACCTACAGGACTGAACGCTCTAAGGTGCTGGCTTCTCAGAGGTCAGGAGCAGCAGCAGATGATGTTTATGTCCCGGTTTTGTGGTACTACAGCAGGATGTCCTTCCTGGATGACCACATTGAGCCAAGGCCATCACTCTCCACTCTTCCCCCCAGACTTCCCTGCAGCCAACCTGAGCCTTCTCTGGAGCAAGAGGAGGCAGCCATCCTGGATGATCCTGATTTGTCCATCTGGAGCCAGGTATAGTATTAACTGAAAATGTAGTGGGATAAAATTAATGTTTCCCAAATATGTCAGGATGAGAAACATACATTATTTTGTATTCCACAAGTGAAATCATGATCTGTAGACATTATTCTGCACTTAATTGTGTGGTAAATAGTCAAGCTGATGTAGTGGTAAATTTAAAGCAAGGATTTATGCATTTACATTCTAATTGCTTCCATCAGGATTACAAAGTTTGAGGCAAAGATTAAACCAACATATTAAACTATGTTTCTTTTTCATACACAGGATGAAATCAGCCAGGAGGAGGGTCTGGAAACTGTCAGGCAGGAGGAGGAAGGGCCCAGTGGCAGCCAGGAGGTGGCAGGGCCCAGTACCAGCCAGGAGGTGGCAGGGCCCAGTGGCAGCCAGGAGGTGGCAGGGCCCAGTACCAGCCAGGAGGTGGCAGGGCCCAGTGGCAGCCAGGAGGTGGCAGGGCCCAGTGGCAGACAGGAGGTGGCAGGGCAAAGGAGAAGCACCAGATCCCAGGTGCCTCCCATCAGGCTTCACAAAAGAGGCAGGAGGGACAGGACCACCAGTGACGCAGCAATGGCCCTTATTAAAGAGGCCCATGCCACCCTCAAGGAGCCCACATCCCCTGAAGAGGCCATTGCCGGCCTAGTGGAGGCTAAGTTCAAGGTGATGAGCATGGAGCAACGCCTCCTATGCGAACCCCTGCTCATCACCTTGCTCAACAAGGGGGTGATGGAGCAAATTACCCCCAATACCGCCATATGTGAGGTGGCCCAACTGACCCAACCTCAACCTCCACCTCCACCTTCCTCTTCTGCCCCACCCCCTTCTGCTACCCCTCCACCTTCTGCCCCACTCCCTTCTGCTACACCTCCACCTTCTGCCCCACCCCCTTCTGCTACACCTCCACCTTCTGCCCCACCCCCTTCTGCTACACCTCCACCTTCTGCCCCACCCCCTTCTGCTACACCTCCACCTTCTGCCCCACCCCCTTCTGCTACACCTCCACCTTCTTCTTCTGCCCCACCCCCTTCTGCTACACCTCCACCTCCTCCTCCTGACAGGAGTACCCCTCCAGTGGGCCAGCCTCCAGCTAAACGAAGAAGGAAGGCTGCAGGAAAGGCTGCAGGAAAGGCTTCAGGAAAGGCTTCAGGAAAGGCTGCAGGGAAGGTTGCCAGGAAGAAGAGGAAGTGATGGCCTTGCTTCATTGTGGTCGCACTGGTCGGACAGAAGGCAGCCTGTTGTAGTACCACACACTTGGGACATATATCTCACCTGCTGCTGTTCCTGACCTCTGGGAGGCCAGCATCAGATTGTGTTCTGAAATGTGGGCCTTCTCAAGCTCCCAATTTTAGTGTCCACACAGGGTTGGTGTGTGCTCTGGGGTCCCTGGGATGCACAAATGGCAGCAGCTTCTCCAGCGCTGCCTTCTCTTTATTTAATTTATAAACATGAATAAATGTGTTTTTTGTTTAAGTTCATACATGACTATGTGTATTTTTAAATAAAAAAAAAAAAGCTTTGGAGTAAGCAGATACATTTGACTGACAATAAAAGGCACAGATATCACCCCCCCAAAAGAATAACTAAATCTGATTAGCTCAAAAACATGGTGTGAAATTTTAAAAATATAGATTAGAAAATTAAATGTGAGATCGCTATCAAAACATTGAGAAATTATAATTAACATCATTTTGAAAAATCTAACCATTTAAATTATTCCTAAAAACTTGCACGATATAATACACATAAATCATATAAAGAGCAGCATGAAAAAGGTTAAAAATAAGGCAGAACTCTGTGTGAATATCAGCAGCAAAAGAAGGTCTCTCGTTTTGATTAATGTAACATTCTAACGAAGAATTCAATGCAGAACATTTAAACGATGAAATATTTATGAGCGTGACGAATGTGCTCTCTCCATTATGAAGGCTTGTTTTACCAGAAGATGCGCTCCCGTCTCATAGTTGCTTGTGAGCATGCGCGCTTTTGGAAGAGTCGTAAAAGCATACACACGAACCATTTTCTCGTCACAAAACAGGCCGACGAGAAACACGACGAGGAAATCTGGAATCCTGACGAGAAAATAGAGAGCAGGTTCTCTATTTTCTCGTCGAGATTCTCGTCAAGTTTCTCGTCGTAAAACCATACACACGAACGTTTTTCTAGACAAAAAAACTCTCGCGGCACTTTTCTTGACTGTTTACGACGAGAAAATCGGTCGTGTGTACGAGGCCTGAGGGGACTTTACTGTGGGTCAGAGCATTCCAGTGTGAGGGTTCTGCACTTGAATGCTACTCTCTTCCTCCTTGGAGAGAAGTATCCATTACTGAAAGGTTCAGTTTTCCTCTGGACAGTCAGAAGACAGGACTTGCTCCCTGCTTTAGTATTTTCCAGAATGTTTCTCTTTCACAGACGAGTTTCAGATTTCTGAGGCATTTCCTTTTATTTCTTTCCTTCTCCTGTCTGTCAGCAGGAAGCTTCTAGCAGTACTACTAAGATTTCTACTCCTCTTTCCCCGGGGGCAGGATTTGCTACCCTAAAGCCCTGTACACACGATCGTTTTTACCGATGAAAACAGTCCGATGGACTTTTCTCATCGGACAAACCGATCGTGTTTGGGCCCCATCGGTCTTTTTTCCATCGGTGTTTAAAAATAGAACATGTTTTAAATTTATACGATGGTTAAAAAATCGATCGCAAATTACTATCGTCTGTGGGGAACTCCATCGGATAAAAAACCCACGCATGCTCAGAATCAAGTCGACGCATGCTCAGAAGCATTGAACTTCATTTTTCTCGGCTCATCGGAGTGTTTTACGTCACGGCGTTTGGAACGGTCGGTTTTTTGATTGATGGTGTGTAGGCAAGACTGATGAAAGTCAGCTTTATCGGTTTTCCGATGGAAAAATCCATCGGTTAAAAAACCATAGGAAATCCGATCGTGTGTACAGGGCTTTAGGGGTAGTTTACCTAATCCCTATGCTATGCCCCGTACACACGACTGGTTTTCCCGTCGGAAGAAGTCAGATGAGAGCTTTTGGACGGGAATACCGGCCGTTTGCATGCTCCATCTGACTTTTTCCAACAGGAAAACTGCTGGAAAAAAAAAGAGAGCAGGATCTCTTTTTCTCTTATCATCCATGGACTGACACGGTGTCTCTTTACACTTTACACGTGGGTTATGTCCCTGCTTGCAGGAGAAGACCTAGGCAGAATGTGAGATGTTATACATACATTCTAAAAGCCAGAGCTGAACAGCCCCACCCAGGGGGCGGTCCCTCCGGACATAACCCTCCCACTACAGTCAGCAGACTTCAGTTTTTTTCTGCCTAGCAGAAGGAGAAGACGTGGCTCTCTCAGGAGCCAGTCTCCTGACCTATTTTTATTCCTTTTCTGGAATTCTTTTTTATTTTATTTTTGAGAATCTTCTATCAACTGTCGGCTGGGCAACAGGTTGGGTACAAGATATCCTCGTAGTCTTCCCTGTCCGACCATCGAGCGTGCTGATCCTTGCCTTGTGCGCATGAGACTCAGTTCACGACAGGCCCCATGACTCCAGGGGTGGCCGGGTTTGCTTTCATGCTCCCACGGTCCTCTCAAGACTGAACAGTTCCTGACTGACTGTATCTTTCGCGGTGGACCGGGCCGACAGCTACTCAGTACTGCACTGTGATAGTCCTGTCAGAAACACATCAGTGGGTCCCTCAGGGGACGGGTAAGTAGTCTCTCCTGCCTGCAGGTGAGTACAAAAAGCTGTGTGTTTCTCTGTGGGGGATTTTCCCTGTCTCCCCCTGTATTTCATTGTCACTCTCTGTCACCATTGCTGGCGCTGTGCTGTGTGGGGTGCCTGGGGGTCACACTGTTCTTGGAGGGGCTCATGCTGGTCTGCAGATATGCTTGGGGCCTTTTTTTGTGTGTTTTGGGGCCTGAGCGCCGAGTGGCGCTGTGTGTGTGCTGTTTTTTCACTTTAGCTGCGTCATGGCAGCCATCTTGCCGCGGATCGCCTCAGTGAAGTGTGGCGGCCATTTTCTTGTAGCCCGTGCGCTCTTCAGCACTAGTTTTGGCCTCTAGCGCTGCTGTAACAGCGCAAATCTCCTCACAATCACCTCACAGCTCACCAGCGCTGACACAGCGCGGTACAGACAGCGGAACTGAGCGGTCCCTGGTCCGGTTTGGTGAGTCCCCTGGGCGCCCCCTCCTCAGTCAGCACAGCCTGTGGGTGGACTTTTTATCTGAGGAGTCTCAGAGGGGGGCAATATGGAGTCTCTGTCACCAGCTTCCCCTAAATGTCAGTGGACAACAGGCAGTGCTTCAGCACCTGCGGTCCCTAGGGACCAGTTGTGGGCAGTCCTGGAATCATTTCTAACCAAGATGGGAGCTGTGTGCAAGCGCAAGGGAGCAAAAGAGCGCCCTCTCCCCACTTTACTACATGAGGGCAGTGTGCTGATTCAGATATGGGCCTAGCCACTACCGCTCAGGACCCTAGTTCTGAATGTATTGGATGGTTTTGAACAGGACATTCCTTATGAGGAAAACTCCAGTTCTGAGTCAGTAAATGACAGGGTGCTTGTTAGTGTACTCATGACTGCGGTGAGGGACACTCTCAAGCTAAAATGCTGCGGATGCAGAACCTCAGGCGGATACAGTCTCCTTGGGTTCTTTTAAGGCCAGGCCTTCTAAAGAGGTTTTTCCATATGTACTTTCTTTGACCAGCTCATTGATAAGGTCTGGGAAAAGCCGCAGAAGAATTTTTTTATGGTCCCGCTGCGTTTGTCTATCACAGTGTTTCTCAACTCCAGTCCTCAAGGCGCCCCAACAGGTCATGTTTTCAGGATTTCCCTCAGATAAAACGGCTGTGGTAATTACTAAAGCAGTGAAACTGATCAAATCATCTGTGCAAAATAATGGAAGCACTGAAAACATGACCTGTTGGGGCGCCTTGAGGACTGGAGTTGAGAAACACTGGTCTATCAGATACCCCTTGAAGATGCCCTACTTAAAAAGTGGGCTTCTCCCCCAGTGGTCGACTCTCCAGTCGCCCGGTTGAACAAGGCCATCACTCTCCCGATGGAGGGGACTCCTGCATTTGAGGACCCCACTGACAGGAGGTCAGTAGTGGTGAGCAGAGCCATGTTTGCCTTGTTGGGATCCGCCCTACGGCCTGTGGTAGCGGCGACCCTTGTGTCTTAAACACTTACAGGTTGGGCAAAAATGTTGCACCTAGCTGTACAGGAGCATAATCTTCCTCCAGACACAGTTGCTCTGGCCCACCAACTGGTTCAGGGCCTGGTTTATGTGTGCGACACCACGTTGGATGCGGCCCCTTTAATATCCAGGGCCTCTGTCTCGGCGGTGGTATCTGGTTGAAATGCTGGTCTGCTGACCTAGCCTTAGGAAGCTCCTGACGGATCTACCATTTAAAGGTGGTAGACCTTTCGGTGCTGCTCTGGATGACATCGTCATGGATGTCACGGGAGGTAAAAGCACTCTTCTTCCTTAGACTAGCAAGGGTGAGGAGGCCCGCCGCAAACAGGGGCCTTCCTTTCCAACAAAACAGGGTTTTTTCGTCAGTCAGAGTCCAAGGGTAGGCCCTCTCATACTGACGGCAGTGCGGCTGGTGGGCACAAGTGCCCCTGGATGCGTAAGCCAAACAAGTGGCTCCCAAGCCCGCCTCCGCGTGAAGTCTTGCCTCCGCCCGACTCTGGGGTGGGGGGACGACTTCGAGGTCACGAATCGGTGGTCCTCCCGAATCTCCGACTGGTGGGTGTGCGAGGTGGTCACCTCAGGATACAGGATAGTATTCCGATCCTGGCCCCCAGACAGATTCTTTCCCGCGAATCTTCCTCTCCTTCCTACCTGTCGGGCAGCCCTCTTGGGGGCTGTACAGGATTTGATCAGGTCCGGAGTGATTGTGCCGGTTCCGTCACAGGAGAGTTTTCAGGGATTCTACTCGAATCTGTTTGTCGTCCCAAAAATAGGACGTGGTTCGACCTATCCTGGACCTCAAGGCCCTGAATGCCTTCGAGAAGGTGCAGAAATTCCGCATGGAATCCATTCGCACGGGGATCGCTACACTCCACCAAAGGGATTTTCTTCTGGCGTCCTTGGACTTCAAGGACGCCTACTAATCACCAGAAGTTTCTGCGCTTGCGATCAGCGAAGTCCACTATCGATTGTGGCTCTTCCTTTCGGCCTAGCCTCGGCACCAAGGGTGTTCACCAAGGTGCTTGCTCTGGTTCTAGCCTTCTGTTACAGCAAGGTATTGCTGTCGTGGGCTATCTGGACGATCTTCTGCTAAGAGCAGAAAGTGGCTCAGACTTAGAGGAAAGGTGACTATCGTCAATTAGAACCTCAGGGACTTCGGGTGGTTCCTGAACATTCAGGAGTCAGTCCTGGTCCCGACTCAGTGTCTGGAGTATCTAGTTCTGATTCTGGACTCCTTGGAGGCAAAGGTATCCTACCTCTGGAGAAGTTGCTGACACTTCAGTCTGCGGTGCGGGTGCTGACATCCCGAAAATGGTTGTCAATCCGTTTTTTTGCATGAGAGTCCCGGGACTCGTGGTGGCCTCCTTCGCGGCCGTTCCGTATGCCCAATCACACACCAGGGCATTGCAGAAGGCGATCTTGTCCACCTGGGACAAATCCCCGTTGTCCTTGGATCTTCAGATCCAGGTGATTCACCTGGTCAGGGCGCCCCTGACATGGTGGTTGAGATCCTCGGCTCTTCGGTCCGGAAAGTCGTTCCCCTCCCATCCAATGGACGGTACTCACGACGGACACCAGCCTGATGGGCTGGGGTGGAGTCTGGGGAGTCCTGTCGGCTCAAGGCCTTGGACTCCGGACGAGCCCGTTTACCAATCACTGTTCTGGAAATATGGGCCATCGGACTGTGTCTCTCCTCAGGTCGGAGAGAGTACGGGGTCGCTCCATCAGGAGCCAGTCGGACAACGCCACGGCGGTGGCGTATGTAAACCATCAAGGGGGGACTCGGAGCTCAGCTGCGGCTTCCGAGGTAGTCCGTATCCTGAAGTGGGCCGGAAGAAACGTGCCGGCTCTGTAGGCCATTTACATTCTGGGCATAGACAATGGGCAGGCGGACTATCTGAGTCGCCAATCGCCAGACGCCGGACCAAGAAGAGTGGTCCTTGCATATTTCAACTCCTTTGCCGACGGTGGGGCATGCCGGATGTGGACCTGATGGCCTCTCGACTCAATCGCAAGGGTCGAGGTTGTGGCCAGATCCAGGGATTCTTGGGCGATGCCTCGGATGCGTTGGTGGCCCCATAGGGTCCTTATCGCCTGATATAAACTCCGGTGATCCTAATTGTTCCGGATTGGCCTCAGCATCACTGGTACGCTGATCTGGTACGTCTCGTCGCGGACGTTCCCTGGCGGTTGCCGATGAGGGAGGACCTTCAGTCTCAAGGTCCTATGTTTCATCCGGCTTACAGTCTCTGGCTTTAACGGCAGGGCTGTTGAAAGCCAGGTGTTGAGGGACCGAGGTCTCTCGGACTCGGTCATTTTGACCATGTTAAGGACATGGAAGTCTTCCCCCAGGCAGATCTATCACCGTGCCTGGAAAGCTTATTTCGCCATATGCGAAGCGCTGGACTGGCGTCCTCGGACGTTTTCCGTCCCCAGAATCCTGCGTCCTCTGCAGTGTGGAGTGACCCAAAAAGCTTGCCTTGAGTACCATCAAGGATCAGATTTCGGCCTTGGCCGTCTTCTTTCAGCGACCTCTAGCGGGTCATTTCTTGGTTAGCACCTTGTGTTGGGGGTTCGCCATGTGCTCCCTCCTGTCAAGCCTCCTCTCCCACCGTGAGATCTGAATTTGGTGCTCTCGGTCCTCCAGGAACCTCCTTTTGGGAATATCCGGGATATTCCCCTCTTGTCTTGTCTCAGAAGGTGGCCTTTTAGTGGCAATCACTTCTGTTTGACGGGTGTCTGAGTTGGCGGCTTTGTCCTGCAAGTCGCCATATTTAGTCATCCATAAGGATAAGGCGGTGTTGCATCCGCGACCTTCCTTTTTGCCAAAGGTGGTGTCGACCTTTCACCTACATGAGGACATTGTCCTCCCGTCCTTGTGTCCTCACCCATCGCATCCCAGAGAGTTTGCGCTGCACATATTGGATGTGGTACGAGCCTTACGGGTGTACCTGTCTGCTACTGCTTCTATTCGGAAGTCTGACTCACTGTTTGTGACAGTCTCTGGTCCATAACAGGGCCAAGCGGTTTCGTCTGCCATCATTTCTAGGGGAATCAGACAAACCGTCATTCAAGCCTATGCTCTCAAAGGGCGGGCGCCTCCCTTTCCGGTTACGGCGCATTCAACCAGGGCAATTGGTGCTTCCTGGGTTTTCCGACATCAAGCGTCGGTTGCACAAGTGTGCAAGGCGGCGACCTGGTCGTCTGTTCATGCCTTTTAAGTTTTATAAGGTTAATGTGGCTGCATCTTCGAATGCTTCCTTTGGCCGCAGGGTGCTGCAGGCCGCTGTTTAAAGTTGCGACTCCTCCGTTGAGGAGCTCTGCCCTCTTGGAGTGAAGTTTTTGGTTTTTCCATTTATACTGCTCCCATCCCTCTTGACACTGCTTTGGGACACCCCACGTGTAAAGTGTAAAGAGACACCGTGTCAGTCCATGGATGATAAGAGAAAATAGGATTTTTTGTACTCACCGTAAAATCCATTTCTCTGACATCCATGGACTGACACGGCACCCACCCTTCCTTTTAAGTTTGTACTGCTTTGTTACGAACTGAAGTCTGCTGACTGTAGTGGGAGGGTTATGTCCGGAGGGACCGCCCCCTGGGTGGGGCTGTTCAGCTCTGGCTTTTAGAATGTATGTATAACATCTCACATTCTGCCTAGGTCTTCTCCTGCAAGCAGGGACATAACCACGTGTAAAGTGTAAAGAGACACCGTGTCAGTCCATGGATGTCAGAGAAATGGATTTTACGGTGAGTACAAAAAATCCTATTTTTTCCCGTCAGGAAAAAATCCTAGCGGGAAAACCGTTCGGAAACAAATCGACGCATGCTCAGAAGCATAGAACTTCATTTTCTCGGCTCATCGTAGTCTTTTACGTCACCGCGTTTTGGCAGTCAAAAGTTCACCGAACTTTTGTGTGACCGTGTGTATGCAAGGCAGGCTTGAGAGGAATTCCGTCTGGAAAACCATTGATTTTTTTTTCCGACGGGAAAACCTCTCGTGTGTTCGGGGCATGAAAGGCCATAAGATTGGTAACTGGTAAGGTAGGTCACAATGTGGTCTATCATACCACAAGAACATCTCCATGTGTTCAGTTAGAAGGAATTCAGAAACCAAAATTCTCAAAACTCACACTCTGCACTATATAGGGCATATCCCTAGGTTCTTTGATTCACTCCAGCTACTATCCACTGTCCCAGTCCAGTTCTGGGTGATGGAGGTGCTTTATGGCTTGAAAATGATGATCAGAGGATTGCTATAAAAGGAGCTACAATATGCAAATCAAAGATCTGTATGAAAGATGGTACCATAGACACTTTCTGGGGTTCCTCTTCAACTCCCCTGTTTGATGTTTTCATGGGTCAAGTGTTCTCATAAACTGGGGTCCAGACTTGGGCTGTTAGTTTGATATGTAAGGAAATGTGGGGCTCCACACTTAAACTGAATTGTTTAGGAGTGCAGTAGCTTCTTCTCTGGTCAATGAGGGTGATAGTAAGTAGGGATGAGCTTCGTGTTCGAGTCGAACATACGTTCGATTCGAACATCGGCTGTTCGATCGTTCGACGAAGATCGAACGATTTGGGCCGTTCGCGCCAAATTCGAGTGACGCGAACGGCCCACAATGCACTACGCCATCGCAGTGTCATCCAGGCGCTGTGATTGGCCAAGCATGCACTGTGACCCCGCATGCTTGGCCAATCACAGCGCCGGCAGCGAGGAGAGCAATGATTGGCCACAGGCAGGATGCCTGTGGCCAATAATTGCTGAGGGGGTTTAGTACACGCCCCACACTATAAAAGGCCGCCAGCGCGGCGGCCTTGTGTAGTGTGTTCCGGAGCAGGGAAAGAGAAGCATAGGCAGGGACAGTGTCATTATTTTTCCTTTACTAATCCTGGATTCCTTGTGTTTAGGGACAAATAAGGATAGGTAGGGAGAGTGTCAGTGACAGTGTGCTATTCTGTGCTAATCCTTGTTTGTAGGGACAGAGAGGTACAGTGAGGGAAGGTGTCAGTGTGCTATTCTGTTCTAAACCAATCTTGCTGAACCATATTTTCCATCCTTGAGTTTAGGGACAGAGAGGTACAGTGAGGGAAAGTGTCAGTGTGCTATTCTGTTCTAAAACTATTTTGCTGAACCATATTTTCAATCCTTGAGTTGAGGGACAGAGAGGTACAATGAGTGAAACTGACAGTGTGCTATTCTGTTCTAAACCAATTTTGCTGTTCCATATTTTCAATCCTTGAGTTTAGGGACAGAGAAGGACACTCGTAGAAATTATCAGTGTGCTATTCTGTGCTAAATCTTGTTTGTAGGGAGGGACAGAGTAGGACAGTGAGGGAAAGTGTCAGTGTGCTATTCTGTTCTAAAACTATTTTGCTGAACCATATTTTCAATCCTTGAGTTGAGGGACAGAGAGGTACAGTGAGTGAAACTGACAGTGTGCTATTCTGTTCTAAACCAATTTTGCTGTTCCATAGTTTCAATCCTTGAGTTTAGGGACAGAGAAGGACACTCGTAGAAATTATCAGTGTGCTATTCTGTGCTAAATCTTGTTTGTAGGGAGGGACAGAGTAGGACAGTGAGGGAAAGTGTCAGTGTGCTATTCTGTTCTAAAACTATTTTGCTGAACCATATTTTCAATCCTTGAGTTGAGGGACAGAGAGGTACAGTGAGTGAAACTGACAGTGTGCTATTCTGTTCTAAACCAATTTTGCTGTTCCATATTTTCAATCCTTGAGTTTAGGAACAGAGAAGGACACTCGTAGAAATTATCAGTGTGCTATTCTGTGCTAAATCTTGTTTGTAGGGAGGGACAGAGTAGGACAGTGAGGGAAAGTGTCAGTGTGCTATTCTGTTCTAAAACTATTTTGCTGAACCATATTTTCAATCCTTGAGTTGAGGGACAGAGAGGTACAGTGAGTGAAACTGACAGTGTGCTATTCTGTTCTAAACCAATTTTGCTGTTCCATATTTTCAATCCTTGAGTTTAGGGACAGAGAAGGACACTCGTAGAAATTATCAGTGTGCTATTCTGTGCTAAATCTTGTTTGTAGGGAGGGACAGAGTAGGACAGTGAGGGAAAGTGTCAGTGTGCTATTCTGTTCTAAAACTATTTTGCTGAACCATATTTTCAATCCTTGAGTTGAGGGACAGAGAAGGATAGGCAGGGGACAGTGTCAGTGTCATTGTTGCTAAGCCTCCTGCACAGTATACACCTGAAGGTAGCCCTTATTGCTCTTTTTCCCATCTCCCTGCAGGCCATCCATTAAAATGTCTGGAAGGCAACCAAGGAGAGGCAGACAGTCAGGAGGCAAAAAAAGAGGGCAAGCAGGCTCTGTGTCTGGGGGCAACAGTGCTGGTCGTGGACGCGGTGCATTGTCATCAGCACATGGCCATGGGACACGCTTGTCCTTGTTTTCGGCAGCTGGACATGTTGAGCCACATCATGCCGAAGACTTGGTAGCGTGGATGACCAAGCCCACCTCATCCTCCTCATCCTCTCTCACCCAGGCTCAGGGTACTGGCAAAGCAGCTGCCAAAGCGTCCTCTTCTCTGATATCATTATCTTCATTAGTCAATCCTTCCCTAGACCCACCATGTCCTCCTCCTGAGGAGTCCCCCGAACTGTTTGAGCACAGTGTTGGGTACATGCTCCAGGAGGATGCCCAGCGTTTGGAAGGATCTGATGATGATACCCAGCTAGAGGAAGGCAGCAGCGTGAGAGCAGAGAGAGGGGATGCTCAAGAAGGACACCAATCTGGCAGTCATGCTCCAGCAGCTGCAGCATACTGCCAGATTGGCTCCAGTGATGAGGAGGGAGGGGATGATGAGGTCACTGACTCCACGTGGGTGCCTAATAGGAGAGAGGAGGAGGAGGAGGATGAGGAGGAGGCACATCTCCAATGAGGCAGGATGCCCTTGAGTGGCCAGCGTATGGGCAGCACACCGACGGAATCACACCGCAGAGCTCCGCCTGTGCAGGGCACTGCCTCTGCCCGTCATTCAAAAAGTTCTTTGGTGTGGGCCTTTTTTGAGGCGAGTGCATCAGATCGCACAGCTGCTGTTTGCAACATATGTCTCAAGCGTATATCGCGTGGCCAAAACATCAGCCGCTTGGGCACCACATGCTTGATCAGACATATGTTGACCTGCCATGCAGCTCGTTGGCAAGCCTACCTTAAAGACCCACACCAAAGAACAAAGCTGACTTCTTCTTGCACCGCATCAGCTGGGATCTCCAACCCCACTATACCTTCACTCCTCTCTGAAACCTGCTCTGAGAGGAATGAAGGTGTAGAATTAGGTGTGTCACAGGCAAGTACTTGCGGGCACTCTGCTAGCAGTACACCAACGTCCGATTCTAGCAGGCAAATTTCCCTGCCCCAGCTGCTGGACCGTCGAAAGAAGTTCACTCCCAGCCATCCACATGCCCAGCGGTTGAATGCTAGCTTGGCTAAATTGCTAGCGCTTCAACTGCTGCCTTTTCAGTTGGTAGACTCGGCCCCCTTCCGTGAGTTTGTGCAATGTGCGGTTCCTCAGTGGCAGGTTCCCAAACGCCACTTTTTCGCACGGAAGGCGATTCCGGCTCTCTACAGGCATGTGGAAGGCAATGTCTTGGCCTCGCTGGACAGGGCGGTCAGCGGTAAGGTGCATATTACCGCTGACTCATGGTCCAGCAGGCATGGACAGGGACGTTACCTTTCTTTCACGGCCCATTGGGTCACTCTTTTGGCAGCTGGGAAGGATGCAGGACAAGGTGCAGTAGTGTTGGAGGTTGTTCCACCGCCACGCCTCCAAAATGCTACTACTGGTTGTGACACACCTCTCTCCTCCACCCCCTCCTCTTCTTCTTCCTCCATGGCCTCTTCCTGTGGTTTGTCCTCAGAACCAGCGGTGCTCCGTAGGCGTTCAAGGGGCTACGCAAGTACGCAGGCAAAAAGATGCCATGCCGTGCTTGCGCTGGTGTGTTTGGGGGACAGGAGCCACACTGGGGCAGAGGTCCTGTCTGCTCTGCAGGGGCAGGCCGAGAGGTGGTTGACGCCACGCCAGCTTAAGCCAGGAATGGTGGTTTGCGACAATGGCACCAACCTCCTCTCCGCCCTCCGACAGGGACAACTGACCCATGTGCCCTGTATGGCTCACGTCCTTAACCTGGTGGTGCAGCGGTTCTTGGGCAGGTACCCGGGCTTACAGGATGTCCTGAGGCAGGCCAGGAAAGTCTGTGTGCATTTCCGCAGATCTTATAATGCCAGTGCTCGCCTGGCTGAGCTTCAAAAGGAGTTGAACCTGCCCAAGAACCGCCTTATATGTGACATGCCCACCAGGTGGAACTCAACATTGGCCATGCTGCAGCAGCTGCACACGCAGCAGAGGGCCATCAATGAGTACCTGTGCGACTACGGCACCAGGACAGGGTCAGGGGAGCTCGGGTTTTTTTCACCACGCCAGTGGGGCATGATCAGGGATGCATGCACTGTCCTGGCACCATTTGAGGAGGCCACGAGGATGGTGAGCAGTGACAGTGCATGCATCAGTGACACTGTACCTCTTGTCCACCTGTTGGAGCACACGCTGCGTGGAATAATGGACAGGGCACTTGAGGCAGAACAGAGGCAGGAAGAGGAGGACTTCCTTGCCTCTCAAGGCCCCCTTTACCCAGACAGTGTTCCTTCTGTCCCACCCATCGCACAGGAAGAGGAGGAGGAGGATTGTGTCAGCATGGAGGTGGAGGCTGGCACTCAGCATCATCAGCAGCAGTCTTTTAGGGATGATTTACAGTCCCAAGAAACCAGTGGACTTGTACGTGGCTGGGAGGAGGTGGCTGCGGATCATGTCGTCCTTAGTGACCCAGAGGAATCCGGACTGAATGCCTCAGCTAACCTACGCTGCATGGCCTCCCTGATCCTGCAAAGTCTGCGGAAGGATCCTCGTATTCTTCGGATCAAGGAGAGGGACCATTACTGGCTGGCCACTCTCCTTGATCCACGGTACAAGGGTAAGGTTGCGGACCTTATCGTACCGTCGCAGAGGGAGCAGAGGATGAGACAACTCCGGGAGGCCTTGCAGAAAGGTCTGTGCAACGCGTTCCCAGAGACTGGGAGGTTACAAACTCCTGGTCCTGGACAACAAGTTGCTGAGGCTTCGGGCAGTCAAAGAAGGAGCGGTGGGGAAGGTGGCCGTCTGACCGATGCGTTCAGACAATTCTTTAGTCCGCAGCCCCAAAGTATGATCGGTTCCAGCAACCATCGCCAGCGTCTGATATACATGGTGCAGGAATACCTAGGGGCAAGGTCAGACTTGGACACCTTCCCTACCGAAAATCCTCTGGCTTACTGGGTCTTGAGGATGGATCACTGGCCAGAGCTTGCACAGTATGCAATTGAGCTACTGGCCTGTCCTGCATCCAGCGTTCTTTCAGAACGCACATTCAGTGCTGCTGGAGGATTTGTCACGGATCACAGGGTGCGCCTGTCCACCGACTCGGTTGATCGACTGACTTTCATCAAGATGAACCAGTCTTGGATCACCACCAGCTACCACACACCAGATGCTGATATAACAGACTAATTGATTTTAAAATGTCACATCCCTTCAAGACTGATGCTGATGCTGAGTGCCTGTGCTGTTATGTTGACTGGCTATCCTCCTCCTCCTCCTCAATGATACGATTAACGATGATAGCTTGGAAGATCATTTTGGTTTATGGGTGACGCCACCAGTGGCTAAGGCCCAATTTTTCAGCCCCTGTTTAACAGGGGCGTGTAATTAAAATTTTTGATGCAATACTTTGCAACAGGCCTCATTGCTGTGCTCCAAGTACAGTATCTGTGAGGGGTTGCAGTGTTGTGCCACCAGTGCCTAAGGCCCAATTTTTCAGCCCCTGTTCAACAGGGGCATGCAATTATAATTATTGATCTAATAATTCACAGCAGGGCCCATTGCTGCGCCCACCAAGAGTAACTGTCAGGCCTTACAGTGTTGTGGCACCAGCACCACCATCACCACCACCACCACCACCAAAGGCCCAATTTTTCAGCCCCTGCTCAACAGGGGCATGCAATTATAATTATTGATCTAATAATTCACAGCAGGGACCATTGCTGCGCCCACCAAGAGTAACTGTCAGGCCTTACAGTGTTGTGGCACCAGCACCACCATCAAAGGCCCAATTTTTACTACCACTGATCAACAATTATATGTTATTACAATTCCTGATATTATACTTGACAGCAGGGCGTTCCAGCACCCACCAAGAATAACTGTGAGTGCTTTCAGTGTTGTGCCAACACCAACACCTAAGGGGCCAATTTGTGCAGAGTATATACGGAAGGTCCCTACTTTCAAACATCCAACTTACAAACTACTACTACTTGCAAACGGAAGAAGACAACAGGAAGTGAGAGGAAATCTATCCCTTGGAAGGAAAATTCTCTCCTGTAAGAATTAATATGGGAGAAAGGTGTCTCCTCTCTACTGATGCTTTATCACCAATCCTTGTTTCAATAAAAACACCACATTTCAAAAACAGTTGTCATTGGGACGCAAAGTGAGGTGAAATGTTCTGAACAGGGGCACAGACAGCAAAAAAAATGTGACAGGGGTGATAACCGTTCCCTATGTTTTACAAAAAGCTAAAAAAAAGGAATTTGCCATGGAGCTCCACTTAAACAATGCAGCTGTTCAAAATTACAAACAGATTCTACATAAGAACAAACCTACAGTCCCTGTCTTGTATGCACCGCCTGTATACGGCTGTTCAGAGTATATAGGTCCTTTTTTATTTTGTGTGCGGGGTTCCCCTTAATATCCATACAAGACCCAAAGGGGCTGGTAATGGGCTGGGGTAGGGGGGGGGGGGGGGGTTGATGGGGTAGCTATGCCATTTTTCCTAAAGATTTTCATCTATATTACCGGGACCAGACATTGCATTAAAGCCGCAAGCAGTTTTAAATGGCTTTTTTCCCTTTAGAAATGTTATTTTGTGCAGGGACAGTTCTAAACACGGGAAACACGTGGCACTTCACAGGCATACTTTAGACACCCCCCAGGTACAATATTTAAAGGAATATTTGACTTTTTTTTTTTCACTTTATGCATCATTAAAATGACTGCTCCCGGAAAACGTCCGTTTTTAAAACTTCTTTTTGCATTGATACATGTCCCCTGGTGCAGAAGCCGGGTTCCCAAACTCTGTTTCGGACAATAACATGGATAATAGTCGTTATAATTAGCACTTTAGAATCCGAACGTTCGCATCCATTGTATTTAATAGGGTTCTAATGTTCGTGCGAACTTTCGGTCCGTTCGCTGGTTCTGGTGCGAACCGAACCCGGGGGTGTTCGGCTCATCACTAATAGTAAGTAGTGTGATAGCAAACAGTGTGTTTTCTTAGGTAGGACTTTAAAATGTTAAATAAACCAAAACCGTTTGGGGGAGACTCTGACCAATATTAATCTAGTGAGCTGCTGCTTAAATAAAATAATATAATTACCAACACATAGAGCAAATAATTGCTGTGATTTTCTCTATGTGTTGGTAATGTGTTGGTAATTAGGACTTTAAAATTAGCTATATGTTCCCTTTTATACCAGTACCCCAGCTCCATGATTTGAACTACTGCCAAAAATAAAATGATGGAAGCAAATTTTTTCCAATGTGGACACCAATATTCAAAAAATCACTAAAAATCTATCCCTTCCCAAAAACGAAAAAGTTTTGGCAGAAAAAACGTCACTCTTTTTGGAAAAGACTATAAAGTCCGGAAATAGAATACGAATGAAATAGCTCTTCTACAGTATACCTGCACTTTTCTGTCTAATCTAAAGACTTCTTTGTTAAAGTGGATGTAAAGCCACTCTCATCCTTTCTAAACTACTGCCATAGTGCTGATCTATAAGGATATAGATGCCTCCTGCATGTATCCTTATCTGTCAAATGTCTCCCCTCTGTCTGTTATACAGGGTTCGTACGGTCATTAAATTCCTGGAAAAGTCATGGGATTTTGACATGGCACTTTCCAGGCCTGGAAAAGTTTTGGAAAATGACTGAATCCACTAAGTTTTGGAAAAGTCATGGAATATTTTAGTCACTACTAGTCGTGCAACGGATCGTAAGCGATCCGTGATCCGAACAGGTCATCCTGTTCGGATCGGCACACGGCTCGATCCCCGGAGCGCTCCGGGGCCTCGGCCATTAGGAAAGGCCGCGGCTTCGGCCTATCTCCGGAGCCGCGGCCATCTTGGTACACCCGGCGGCAGCCTATTGGCTTAGCGGCACGCTGACGTCAGCAGGAACTGGAGGGACACACACTGCGCCGTGTATTGCTGTTCTGAGGTCTGTAAGGGGTGGGGGGGTGCCTGCATTACTGGGGGGTGTCTGTACTTGGAGGTCTGTACTGAGAGGTCTGCACTGGGGGTGTCTGCACTGGGGGTGGCTGTACTACTGGGGGTGTCTGTACTGGGAGGTCTGCACTGGGGGTGTCTGTACTGAGGGTGTCTGTACTGAGGGTGTCTGCACTGAGGGTGTCTGCACTGGGGGTGGCTGTACTGGGGGTGTCTGCACTGGGGGTGTCTGCACTGGGGATGTCTGCACTGGGGGTGGCTGTACTACTGGGGGTGTCTGCGCTGGGGGTGTCTGCACTGGGAGGTCTGTACTGGGGGTGTCTGCACTGGGGGTGTCTGTACTGGGAGGTCTGTACTGGGAGGTCTGTACTGGGGGTGGCTGTACTACTGGGGGTGTCTGTACTGGGAGGTCTGCACTGGGGGTGTCTGTACTGGGAGGTCTGTACTGAGAGGTCTGCACTGGGGGTGTCTGTACTACTGGGGGTGTCTGTACTGGGAGGTCTGCACTGGGGGTGTCTGTACTGGGAGGTCTGTACTGGGAGGTCTGCACTGGGGGTGTCTGCACTGGGAGGTCTGCACTGGGGGTGTCTGTACTACTGGGGGTGTCTGTACTACTGGGGGTGTCTGCACTGGGAGGTCTGCACTGGGGGTGTCTGTACTGGGAGGTCTGCACTGGGGGTGTCTGTACTGAGAGGTCTGCACTGGGGGTGGCTGTACTACTGGGGGTGTCTGTACTGGGAGGTCTGCACTGGGGGTGTCTGTACTGTACTGACGTCAGTACTACAGTTTGAATTTATTTGTGTGAACTGTGAAGTTAAGTCATGGATTGTGGAAACTAACTAGTGTCGGGTGATTGTATATAGTGTATACCACATTTACCACTGACTAATGCAGAGTTGCAATGCAAGGAGATCAGCTAAAGTAGTTGGATCTGTGCGTGCGTTATAATTAATTAATCAAAATTAGTCGTTTAATCGATTTAAAAGAAAAAACGATTAATCGAACATATAAATTTTAATCAGTAACAGCCCTAATTTATATTAGTAAAAATATGCTGGGTGTGACATGGATTTTCTTCTTATTTAACATGTATACATAGACATTTCATGAAACATAAGGTCATGAATATTTATACGTGAAGTCATGGAAAAGTCATGGAAAAGTCATGGAATTTCATTGGTAAAAATGTGTATGAACCCTGGTTATAAGAACTGCAAAACTGCAGATTCTGTGGGGTGGATCTGTTGTCTGGAGCTCGGTGGGTGGAGTCGTGATGTCAGTAGACTCCCCGCCCACCTCTACACTCCCCTTGTCAACATGCATTTTCTCCTGTGTATTCCTTCTGCTATGATCACTAACATCCAGTCAAAATCCAGAAAAGTAACCACATGACTTCAGAAAAGGAGTGGGGGTGGGAATTAAAAAATAATGCCTGTCTAAAGCTAGTGCACGAGATATGTAAATAACCTGTCACTCAAAGCAAGGGGGCGGAATGGACAAAGGTTTTTCTCTGTTTGTCCATTTTATCTCACTGAACAATAAAAGAGGATTGCTCAGAGCTGGATTAACTCTTTGTGGCAAGACCTGGCACAAATGATAGGAAATCTTATACTCTGCATTGTGACAGCAAAAAATTAAAAATTAGGGTTTGTGACCAAACTGCAATAATTCAGAAGGTAAGTGAAAGGAAGAACTGATGAGAACCAGGAAGACATCAGCCAAGTGTGTGAGGACAGATACTTTCAAAAGAAATTCTACTGTATTTCTTTTTCTGCTGGAGAGTTCCTTTAAATTCCTGAAGTGTCTCCAGTGAATACAGTCATAAATTCTGCACACCTGCTCAAACACACATTCAAAAGGGAATGTTAGCAGAGCTAAATAGTTGTTCAGTGGTGGAGAGGTTCTCCAAGGAAAATGGAATTGAGGCATTTTTAACTGGAATGTCGTAGCAATTTGTTATGCAGTTAAAGAGGAACTTCATTAGGGTTGTAAAAAATACTGTAGCTGCTGACTTTTAAGAAACAGATACTTACCAGTTCATGGAGTCCAGGTCTGTCTTCCCTTTCACTGCCATCAACGTATGTCATACAACCGCAGCAGCGCGGTGTATTAAACGCACTCTCAGCTGTTGTAGCAGCCAGGAATGCATGTACATCCCACAAGTAGATTGTCGCCTCTCAGGTGGAAGCAATTTGGCAGCTGTATAGTCATAAGATCACTTCCACAGACCTCCCACAACACTCTGACATGTACACTGGGCTCCACTACCCCACCCATGGGCCAGTGACCCACTGGTGTCACCAGTTTAAGAAGAGGGAGACCTTGAGAGGAGGGGGACCAGCGTATGTCCACTCACTGATCTCCCCTAGCTAGTAGGAACCCAAAAGGGAGAAATTGACTTTTTTCATCGGAAAAAACGATCGTGTGTGGTCCCCATCTGACTTTTTTCCATCGGTGTAAAAAAATAGAACATGTTTTAAATTTTTCCGATGGAAAAAAAAACGATAGGAAATTCCGATCGTCTGTGTGGAACTCCAACGGAGAAAAAACCCACGCATGCTCAGAATCAAGTCGACGCATGCTCAGAAGCATTGAACTTGATTTTTCTCAGATCATTGGAGTGTTTTACGTCACCGCGTTTTGGACGGTCGGATTTTTGTCTGATGGTGTATGCAAGACTGATGGAAGTCAGCTTCATCGGAATTCCGACGGAAAATTCCATCGGAAATCCGATCGTGTGTACAGAGGATTAGTCACTTCCAGTTTCTGCTGTCATTTTTCTCAGCTGCTGTGGCCGAGGAAGAAGCCAATGGAACATGATCTGTGCTCCATTAATATCAGCAGTGTGCAGGAGAAACATCAGGGGTTAAACCTCCAAAAGATTTGGAGGTTCCCACACAAGTCGAAGAAGTCCACATATGAAATCACGTATTAGGCTACACAAGTTACATACTGAGTGAGAGCAAAAATTCTAGGCCCATTATCCATGGTTAACTCTAAACAGATGGCATGTAAGAGCTCTAAAAGTGTTGCCCATGGCATATTTTGAGTACCAAAGTTTGTCGCTCGACACAACCTCATCTTTAATATTTTACCATTTACCTTTGGGTATAATTGAGTAATGTTTTACTTGTGTACAATAAAATTAATTTTAGTGTATTTTTTCTGGAAAATTTGCACTTGATAAACTGTTGTGCTAATATTGTGGGATATGAAAAACCTTGAGAAACCATTTTATAATAGAGAAAACATTTTAATCACTTGCCGACCAGACACAGTACTTATACTGAGGCTGGGCAGCACGTACAGGCTGGGCAGGTGTAGCATGCCCCCCTGCCAACAGCTGTGTCCACCAGACACAACGGATTGTGGATCCCGGAACTTGGGGTCCAGTGATCATAGAATCACTATGTGGTCATATCATCACAATGTCAACAAAGCTGTTATGAATGAAACAGTGTTTCTTATGCTGTGATTAGCCCACAGCTATCACATGGTACCTGGGCCCATCACAGCATCCTTTACCATGTGATTAGCTGTAACCAATTACAGATCTCTAGTGATTACAGCTGTCATGAATATAACCCATTCCTGACAGTTGAAAACTTGATCTTCATTGTAACAGCAATCAAAGTGTAATTTTTTTTCCCATGATAACCCCCCAGAGCAGTACATTGTTACTTTGGTGACACTGAACTCTGATGAAAGTATGTAAAACAAATATTACAGAATGAAATAAAATGTAAAAAAAAAAAGTTTAAAAAAATTGAATAAAAAATTATTATTTGATATTTTTATTTTCTCTCTTTTTTTTTTTAACATAATGTCATCAGTCAGTGTCCCTGATCACCACCACGTTGTCATATGATAGCGCTGTACTGCACTGGTGACCGTATGTAAAAAATACATAATGTAAAAAAAATTTGGGGGGGCGCAAACAAACTGAAAAAAAAAAAACATCAAGCGCAGCCACTGTGCCCATCAAACGCAGCCACTGTACCCATACATTTCCGCCACTGTGCCATCAAACGCAGCTACTGTACCCATCAATTGCTGCCAGTGTGCCCATCAATTGCCGCCACTGTGCCCATCAATTGCCACCACTGTGCCCAATCAATTGCTGCCAGTGTGCTCATCAATTTCTGCCAGTGTGCCCCATCAATTGCTGCCAGTGTGCACCATCAATTGCCGCTACTGTGCCCCATCAATTGCCACCAGTGTGCCCCATCAATTGCTGCCAGTGTGCCCCATCAATTGCCGCCAGTTTGCCCCATCAATTGCCGCTACTGTGCCCCATCAAATGCTGCCAGTGTGCCCCCCGCCCCAGAACTTACCTGTCTCGGCGCTGTCCTCCACGCTCCGAGTTCTTCGTGTCTTCTCCTGTCCTCTTCCCACCATTTCTGCTATGATTGGACGCCTGATAGTCATCCAATCACAGCGCCTGTCACTTCAGCCAATCAGATGACAGGATAAAATCTTCCGGAGCTGAAGTGAATAACATGCAAATACGACTCTGGCAGTAAAAGGGTTAAAGGATGTATGATTGCTATAAGGAGACAGAACAAGAAACAGAACATTCAACACAGAACTTTAAAAAGAACAAACTTTGAGCATGCTTTCTTATAGAAATAGTGGATAAGATAGGATCTTTGAGATAACAAGTTTCTATAGTTTCTTTCTATAGTTTCTCAATTCTTACAGAAATTTTTTAAGTATAACTAAAGGCAAAACTTTTTTGTTTTGGATATAGTGGAGATGGATTAGAACCCCTGTCAGTTTTTATACCCCTGTCTGTGTCCCTGTTTTGTTGACTATTTGTCCTGTTTACCATTATTATTGAAAGTAAAATTTAAACCTAAAATTTAGGGTTGTCCCCAGAAAAGTAATACAGGGAAAATCTTCTAATGGGGACACTAGCCCTGGGACCTGAGGGTCCCCAAGTAATTCCCTTAATTTGCAGGGTTCTTTGGCACTAACTTTCTGTTTGGGTATGGGACAGGAAGTGAAGGGAAATCTCTGCAATCAGACACAGATTGCAAAAAATATATAAAAAATATGACAGGGGTTATAACCCTCATTAACTCTATCCAAAATAAAAATGTGCCATTTAGTTTTACTTTAAAGTGGATGTAAAGCCACTCTCATCCTTTCTAAACTACTGCCATAGTGCTGATCTATAAGGATATAGATGCCTCCTGCATGTATCCTTATCTGGCAATGTCTCCCCTCTGTCTGTTATGAGAACTGAAAAACTGCAGATTCTGTGGGGTGGATCTGTTGTCTGGAGCTCGGTGGGTGGAGTCGTGATGTCAGTAAACTCCCCGCCCACCTCTACACTCCCCTTGTCAACATGCATTTTCTCCTGTGTATTCCTTCTGCTATGATCACTAACATCCAGTCAAAATCCAGAAAAGTAACCACATGACTTCAGAAAAGTTGTGGGGGTGGGAATTAAAAAATAACGCCTGTCTCAGGCTTAGTGCATGAGATATGTAAATAACCTGTCACTCACAGCAGGGGGGCGGAACGGACAAAGGTTCTCCTGTTTGTCCGTTTATCTTACTGAAAAAAGAAAAGAGGATTGCTCAGAGCTGGATTAACTCTTTGTGGCAAGACTGGGCACATATAATAGGAAATCCTATACTCTACATTGTGACAACAAAAAAATATATATTCGGGTTTACATGCACTTTAAGCTGACCATACACTGTTAGTTTTTTTCTATTTTAAATTTTTTTTTATTTAGCCAGCAAATGCGTATTATTAACTATAATGTACTAACGTGCCGCAACCGCATGCCGGCGCGGTTGTGGCGCGTTACCAAAGACTTAAATGGAAGGAGTTGAAATGCTCCAACTCCTTTCAAACTAGACGTGAAGCGTCCCAATTCTGTGCTTCCCAATTCTGTTGTTTTTGTCCATGTTATTAACTGAATAGGCATTAAAAGAGCGCTTAAAATGCCCATCAAATGCCTGTTTTCAATGCCAGTGTGAACTAGGCCTTTCTGCACCACTGGAACCCCATAAGCAAAGCCTGTGCTTTGAGGTATCGGGGCGCATATAATCCCAATACTCAAAGGAAAGCATCCATTTCTAAAAAAAGAAATAATGGGAAAGTATAAATTTTTAGCTGATGTGATTAAACGTCTGAAATATATCCGCATTAGTAATTGTCAGGGATGAATGACTGGGATTCCAAAGCACATGGTCCAACCCATACTGCGCAGTCATATCATTCTTGTAGATGTCATGTGCCAGGTTTTTAGGACTGCAGTGCACTCTCAGTGCCCTCACCCACTCATTTTTTACAGATGTGCTCTTCTACCACGTGGCTTCATGATTTCAAGCTGTTGTCTTGTGCAATTAATGAGGTTACAGCAGAGGCCTGTGCCAGGATTATGGGCTATTGTTTTGACGTCAAATCGTATTGCAGTTAAGACTCTGTGACATCTCTGCTTATATTTAATGAGATTGCAAAACATGTGTAATCGTCTAAGGTTTGAAGTGCATTCCTCAGTGTACTTCACCTAAATGAGAGCAGACTGTCTCTGCGCTGTTACTTCGTGTACGTGGTCAGAGATCGCTCCTTTCATATTACCAACTTACTTGATAAAAAGAGTACAGTCAGGGTTCATGTCAACAGGAGTTCTTTTCAAATGCTCTGTTTGCTATGTAAACACAAATGAATGTGGATGAATAGCAAATGCAGCTTTTAACAAGAAAAAAAAATGTGTTTGACTTGTTTTGCATGGCACCCCCCCTCTCCGCCCACTCTAGGTCGGTTGGTTGGCACCCTATAGGTTGCAGGCGGGCAGCAGCGGATCCTGTGTCCTCTTCTCCTCTTCTGCATCACTGTGGCTCCCGCCGTACGTCTCTTCCCTCCTCCTAGGCATCCAATAGGATTGCCTGTCCTTTCAGCAACTCGGGTTGGCCGGGAGGAGGATTAGTGTAGGATTAGTGTAGCAATAGCGAATATTCATTCGCTATTGTCACACAACTGGGTGGGCTGGGGGCGCTAACCATGACTCTAATCACGTGTTTCAAACCCCCCCCCCATTGGAATCCATGGTCCGATGCCCTGTATGTAGATCAGGGGGCGGGATGCATGGATGGGGGGGCAACGCCTGTGCACCCCTAATGGATGTCCTGCCGCTGGCAGTAATCCAGTGTGCAACTTTACCTCTGTACAGGAGCTTCCTCTAGTCTGGACCAGTCACTGCTGCTCTCTCGCCTTGTGAAAGGTGACTGGTCTTGTCTCCACCTCCTCCTGTGATTTTGTATGGGCAGCCTGTAGGCAGGTGCAGTCTGTACACCCCACTGCAGGTGGCGCTCAACTGAAGCAGCAATACAGAAGGGGAAGGAAGTTATGAGAAACTTAGTAACTCTATGACTTCCTACAGTCACAAGGTGACAGCTATCTGATTGGACGCTGGTGTTCCATGTGACTTCAGCTGCCATCTTGAGTCAGGCAGTCTACTTAAGACTCAGGCTTCCAAGTTTGGCACACTTTATGTGAGTAGCTAGTGTACAGACAGGTTCCCTGTCCGGCAGGGACAGTACTTAGATGTAGAAAAAGGTTCCTGAGGAATAGGGAAAGTGCAGGGACTACATCTACCTTGCTCTAGGAAGTCTTCCCCTTTTGGGTGTGGACTGGCTAGGCGTCGTTGCAGACTCTATCGGCATCCTCAAGTCTTCAGACCGCTGTCACAGTTCGTAAGTGGCTCCGGATGGGTGTGCCTATCCACCGGGCATGATTGAGTTGTGTTGAACCTTTTTACAATATATGGCTATTGCCTAACTTGGCCTCTGTGTGTTCACTGCCCACCACACCACGCTGCACCTTGATCACAAACCTGTAGTGGGTGGAGCCTGCTGGGTCCCTTCGCAGCTCTGCTCACTGCACAGTGATGATGTTACTGTTACTTTTATAGGGTAATATCTGGTTTTGCAAAGGCATTTGGTGAACACAAAGTGGATTCATATCCTTTGTGGCTATTGAGAAATATATTTATATGGAAATTTTAGTTCACCTTTAAGTCAATAGGATTTTTCTGACCTGTGATTGACATGTGAAACATTTGAAAACATACTTACATCCGAAGAAATTATCAACAAGATAAGTTGACTGCTAAGATATGTAATATTTGGAGATTCCAGGAAAATAAGAAAACAGTGACAGCGACACTAATGCCCTGTACACACGATCGGATTTCCGATGGATTTTTCCATCAGAATTCAAATGAAACTGACTTTCATCAGTCTTGCCTACACACCATCAGTCAAAATTCCGACCGTCCAAAACGCTGTGACGTACAACACGTACGACGGCACTATAAAGGGGAAGTTCAAATCCAACGGCGCCACCCTTTGGGCTGCTTTTGCTGATTTCGTATTACCGCGTGTTAGTAAAAGTTTTGTGAGAGCCGATTCGCGCTTTTCAGTCTCCGTGCTTTTCATATCGTTTTCTGCGTTTCAGTTTGTGCTTGTGGGTTCGTATTTGTCTTTCAGTCAGGTCGGTTCTGTTTTGCAGTGCCTTCTTGGCCGCTCGTTACTGTTTTTCAAGTCTTTCTTCACAGGCCTTGTTGTTGCTCGGTGCGTTCTGTTTAAGTTCGTCCAGCCGACCGGTTTAAAGCCATGTTGGAAGTATTATTATCATTATTCCAGAGACCTGTTCTGCCATCATACAAGTTATGCAGAAGGACTATATTAAGGTAATTTTTCTCCTTTAACATCACATTCTATGTATATAATGCTTACTAATGTATTGTATTTATTTCATCCTTCCCTAATTACCCTGATTGTAATATGTTGTGAATGTCCCCTTTGTCCTCATGCATGCTGTACCCTTTTTTTGGCCTACATGCATATTTGCCTTCACTAACCTCTCCAGCATGCTATCCTGGGCCCAAACACCCCTAACCTAGTCACTTAACAAGATATTTTGACAACTCCATTGTATTGCTTTACCCTCCCCCCCCCCCTCCAATGTGTCCAAATGTTTGAGTTATCATTACAATCAGGCAGAGTGGTGTATTTTTTTTCGTAGGCCCAAACTCAGCTAGAACCCCCCCCCCCCCCATAAAATGTGAACAAATGTTTTGCTTCTCATTACAATCAGGCAGAGTGGTGTCTTTTTTTTTGTAGGCCCAAACTCAGCTAGAACCCCTCCCCTCCCCCCCAAAATGTGTACAAATGTTTTGCTTCTCATTACAATCAGGCAGAGTGTAGGCCCAAACTCAGCTAGAACCCCCCCCCCCTTAAAATGTGTGCAATGAGCCATCAGAGGGGGTGAGGAATGTGATAATTATGCCTTCTATTTGTGGCTATAACTACTCCCCAAAAAACAAATGTTATACTGATGTTGGGCAAGACTGTTTTTGTGTATTCTGCTTGCAATGTTATGTGCAAAAGTCCTAATAATTTTTTTTGTTTTACTCCACAGTTTCCTTCATCGCCACAGGAATGGCAGACTGTGGCATTCCATTTTGCTGAGCGGTGGGACTTTCCTAACTGCGGAGGGGCAATCGATGGGAAACACGTCCGCATAGTGCCACCACCCCGTTCGGGGTCATACTATTACAACTACAAGGGGTTTAATAGTATTGTGTTAATGGCGGTGGTGTCGGCAACCTATGAGTTCATGTATGTGGACATGGGGAAGAATGGCCGGATGTCGGATGGGGGAGTCTTTGCACAGACGGAGTTTGTGTGGTGGCCTGGCACTATCACATGATGAGGAGAACGTTGAGGGCCTTCCGTTTGTTTTCATTGCGGATGAAGCTTTCGGGCTGGGACCCCACCTGATGAGGCCATTCCCCCAGAGGACCCTCACCTCAGAGAGGAGGGTTTTTAATTACCGGCTGGTCAGAGCCCGGAGGGTTGTTGAGAATGCCTTCGGGATAATGACCAGCCGGTTCCGCCTGTTTCTTACCTCTATCCATATGGCAGAATACAAGATCAATCATATTGTTTTTACCTGCTGCATACTGCACAACTATTTACGCAGAAATGCACCCACTTATCTGAGTTCTGTTGGGCCAGAGGCCGGACTTGCAGACAATTCCCTGACGGGCCTGGATACTGGCCGTATTGGCTTGGCCCCCCAAAGTGCCCGTGAAGTGCGGGATAAATATGTTGTTTACTTTACGGGTAGGGGGGCCATTGCTATGCCAGACAATCTGTGATTTTATAACTTTTAAAAATAAAAAAAGGAAAATCTGTAAAAAACTTGATTTCTCATTATTGCTTGTGTTTCTTGAATCTGTCTCCCAGGTTCTCCTAGTACACTTGTAGTGCTAAGTGGCTTTGTCTTTAGTAAATAACCACAATTGTCACGGTAAACAAGAACATATTTTTCTAAATGGTATTGAGCATAGAAAGAAGAAGCCACACATTTTTGAGTAGAAAAAGATGCACAACTTGTGCGTTCTAAATTTTTTGGGGACATTCTAAACAGTGTTCCCCCCCCCCCCCCCCAAAAAAAAGTTTTGTTTTTTGTTTTGCATAAACACGCATGTAAAAAAAAAAATTATAAAAACAATGGAACTTACAAAGTTCAACCTTATAGAAAAAATGAAGGCAATATCAGGCATTATATAGTATTTAAAAAATGTGTTGCTGTTGCCTTCATGAGATGGGGTGATGTCACCCCTGAACAAGGCAAATTTGAAAGATGCACACAAATTGTGCGTCAGAATGGGGATTTTCCTCCTGATCCCATGCCAAATGTCAACATGTGCTATCTCCCATCATGGGGGATCAATGGACGTGTTTTGGGGGTGCAAACCCTTCCTCTCACCTACATGAGTTGCGAGCAAGGGGTTGCACCCTCAAAACACGTACATTGATTTTCCCTGATGGGAGATAGCACATGTTGACACACTGTGTGCATCTTCCAAATTTGGCTTGTTAAATCACACAAAAATGTAAAAACTTTTAGGCCAAAAAAACTTGAAATGGTGGCAAGAAAAACATCTTTATACTCTCCCCAAAACACCAATCATGTTTTTAATTTGTTGGTCAAAATGAGATCCTGGATTATGATTTGTGCGCTCCCACTGGAGAAAGGAGGAGATTGATCTTCCACAAGCAGCACATCACCTAAAAAAAAAAAAAAAAAACGCATGTCTGAAAAATATGCATGCATGCATGCATCTATTCCCTAAATTTGTGGTGTATGGCACTGACCTGTTGTGGTGACAATCTCACACACTTACTCCACATCTCCTTTCTCCACCACTTCTTACTCCACCTCTTCTTCCTCCACCTCTCCTTCCTCCACATCCTGAGGTTTGGGTTCTCTCTGGTCCCCTTCTTTCTGAGTTTGGGGTTCCCTCTGTTCTTTCCGAGGTGTGGGGTTCCTGGCCTCTTCAGAGTTGTGTGCTCCAAGTCTCCACTCCCCTATGAGAATGAAACAAAAGGTATACTTAGCATACAGATATTTGAGGTCAGAAATAGGAATATGAAACATTGCTTGGAAGTGGGGTACAATTGTCTGTTTTGGCAGAGTTACAAGCGGAAGGCATGTTTTAAAATGTATTTCTAAACTGGAATCCTGACCTTTTTTGACCAAGTTACACACATGGAGACACCCCCAAAGTATCCACTCTAGCACCTGTGTGGGACACCCTAAAAACATTGTTCTGGGGTCCCACACAGGTGCTCCAGAGTACAGCTGTGGAAACAGTTGCTGTGTTTCCTCTCCTTTACACTGAATCAAGTTCGCATTTCACGTTCTAGTTCAAAACACATCATCTAGACAACAATGTTTATAAACGTTGTTTTAATAGAAATAGGCATGACCAAATGTGGTTTACCTGTATCTGCGCAAAATATCTACTTTGGAGGAGGATTGATGTTTACTACAAACGATTATACTTTGGCCACTACCCTGAAAGTTTCAAATATCCAACCAGTCAATCAAAGCACATGGAGCAAAACATGCAAGTATAATAATCAAATTATTAATAACACAGGATAAATACTTACTTTTTAGTAGCATTCTTTTGATCTTCCTGTACTGCTCCGGCTCCCTCAGCTTCAGGTCAGACCACCTTTTACAGAGCTGCTCCTTGGATCTCCGGACCCCAAATTTATGGTACAGACTCCTCGCCACTTTGCCCATTATTTTGGCCTTCCTGGGATTAGGGGTGTTGTATGGCCCATGCTTCTCATTATAATCTCTCCTCCGCAAGATGTCCACCATCTCAGCAAAGGACATATTACTGGCCTTGTATCTTGTCCTGGATCGAGACGTTTCCGGCTCCGGGCTTTCCTCGTCATAAGTTAAAACAACCCGCACCTGCTGTGTCACCGCCATGTCATCTTCCACTGGGCGTCGAACGAGAAGGGGCGGGGAATATCCAAGGAAGAACGTCAGGGGCGGGAATGTCAGGGGCGGCAGACGTAGGCGGAGTTTCACGCATGCACAGGGAATATAATGATAACGACGTGTGCACGGAGTAAGGAGGACTGGAAGTTCCGAACGTCACTGACGAAGGTAAAAATTTAAGTTGGGGCATCAGTGGCCTATACTGATTCATGATTTTAAAGGGCTAGATTGGGATAATATTAGGACAGTTTAGGCTGACCTAGCGTTTTTGTCTTGTGTTTTATCTTGCAGCAAAAATGCAGAGTTTCAAGAATCCGGTAATCTTCAGAGCTTTCATAGATAAATATAGACAGGGTTCGTACGGTCATTAAATTCCTGGAAAAGTCATGGGATTTTGACATGGCACTTTCCAGGCCTGGAAAAGTTTTGGAAAATGACTGAATCCACTAAGTTTTGGAAAAGTCATGGAATATTTTAGTCACTACTAGTCGTGCAACGGATCGTAAGCGATCCGTGATCCGAACAGGTCATCCTGTTCGGATCGGCACACGGCGCGATCCCCGGAGCGCTCCGGGGCCTCGGCCATTAGGAAAGGCCGCGGCTTCGGCCTATCTCCGGAGCCGCGGCCATCTTGGTACACCCGGCGGCAGCCTATTGGCTTAGCGGCACGCTGACGTCAGCAGGAACTGGAGGGACACACACTGCGCCGTGTATTGCTGTTCTGAGGTCTGTAAGGGGTGGGGGGGTGCCTGCATTACTGGGGGGTGTCTGTACTTGGAGGTCTGTACTGAGAGGTCTGCACTGGGGGTGTCTGCACTGGGGGTGGCTGTACTACTGGGGGTGTCTGTACTGGGAGGTCTGCACTGGGGGTGTCTGTACTGAGGGTGTCTGTACTGAGGGTGTCTGCACTGAGGGTGTCTGCACTGGGGGTGGCTGTACTGGGGGTGTCTGCACTGGGGGTGTCTGCACTGGGGATGTTTGCACTGGGGGTGGCTGCACTACTGGGGGTGTCTGCGCTGGGGGTGTCTGCACTGGGAGGTCTGTACTGGGGGTGTCTGCACTGGGGGTGTCTGTACTGGGAGGTCTGTACTGGGAGGTCTGTACTGGGGGTGGCTGTACTACTGGGGGTGTCTGTACTGGGAGGTCTGCACTGGGGGTGTCTGTACTGGGAGGTCTGTACTGAGAGGTCTGCACTGGGGGTGTCTGCACTGGGGGTGGCTGTACTAATGGGGGTGTCTGTACTGGGAGGTCTGCACTGGGGGTGTCTGTACTGGGAGGTCTGTACTGGGAGGTCTGCACTGGGGGTCTCTGCACTGGGAGGTCTGCACTGGGGGTGTCTGTACTACTGGGGGTGTCTGTACTACTGGGGGTGTCTGCACTGGGAGGTCTGCACTGGGGGTGTCTGCACTGGGGGTGTCTGTACTGAGAGGTCTGCACTGGGGGTAGCTGTACTACTGGGGGTGTCTGTACTGGGAGGTCTGCACTGGGGGTGTCTGTACTGTACTGACGTCAGTACTACAGTTTGAATTTATTTGTGTGAACTGTGAAGTTAAGTCATGGATTGTGGAAACTAACTAGTGTCGGGTGATTGTATATAGTGTATACCACATTTACCACTGACTAATGCAGAGTTGCAATGCAAGGAGATCAGCTAAAGTAGTTGGATCTGTGCGTGCGTTATAATTAATTAATCAAAATTAGTCGTTTAATCGATTTAAAAGAAAAAACGATTAATCGAACATATAAATTTTAATCAGTAACAGCCCTAATTTATATTAGTAAAAATATGCTGGGTGTGACATGGATTTTCTTCTTATTTAACATGTATACATAGACATTTCATGAAACATAAGGTCATGAATATTTATACGTGAAGTCATGGAAAAGTCATGGAAAAGTCATGGAATTTCATTGGTAAAAATGTGTATGAACCCTGTATAGAGAGCTCACCAATTTATGGGAGCTTAAAAACCCATTATACCACAATCGTGAGGTTAGGAGGGCAACAATTGAGAAATTCGTGGAATATTTGAAGACCTGGATCACAGAGGCAGACTATAACATGATTAACAATAAAATCAATAATATGAGGAACAGCTACAAAAAGCAATACAAAGAGGTCCGCAAATCCCGGAGATCAGGAGCAGCAGCAGACCAAGTACATGTCCCCAAGCTGTGGTATTACAAACACCTGCGATTTCTGGACGGCCAGATAGAAGCCAGGGAATCACTTTCCAGCCTTCCCTCCCACCTTCCCTCCAGCGTTTCCTCCAACCTTCCCTCCAGCGTTCCCTCCATCCCTGCAGAGGGTGCCGAGGAGCTGGCTGACCTCGAAGAGCCAGGTCTTCACATCTATAGTCAGGTATAGTATTTTTCAAAATATTTTTTGTCATAGAATAATTGTTGGGAACTAGATGTTATTATTCAAAAATAAAAAATAAATATAGTGGGCAGAATTGTTTGGGACAAGAATGAAAAATGCTGGGGTCAGAATGATAGTCTTTTCTATTTAGTAACATTTAATTTGCAACAGACATGAGCTGGAAATTGTGTGTGATTGATGAACCAAAAACTCAAACTATGTCCCTTTTTTATACACAGGATGAGGTCAGCCAGGAGGACGAGGCTCTGGAATGTGGCACCCAGGAGGAGGCAGGGGTGAGTGGCACCCAGGAGGAGGCAGGGGTGAGTGGCACCCAGGAGGAGGCCACGCCAAGTGGCAGCACCCAGTCACAGGTGCTTCCCCTCCAGGTAAGACGGAAAAGGCCCAGGAGGTTGACTCGGGTGGACGAGGAATCCCTGAAAATAATAAGGGAAGCAGCTGAGATCATGAGGGCCCCCCTCAACCCAGTCGAGTCCTATGGGTGCTATGTGGCCGATAGACTCCTTAAAGTGGAAGAGGGCCAACGTGCCCTCTGTGAGGAGCTGATATCTACGGCCCTTCACAGGGCGGGGAGGGGCCAGCTGACAGAAGCCACACACCTTTGCGATCTGGCCCATCCTTCTCCTCCTTCTCCTCCTCCTCCTGCCACATTGCCACCACCAGAGCCACAGCCTGCAAGGGGGCATGGAGGGAGCCGTGGAAGGAACGCTGCAGGGAAGCGTGGAGGGAACACTGCAGGGAAGCGTGGAGGGAAGGCTACAAGCAAGACCAGAAAGTGATTCCCTGGCTTCAAGCTGCTCTGCCAGAAGATGCAGTTTTTTGAAGTACCACAGCTTGGGGACATTTATGACATCTGCTGCTGCTCCTGATTTCTGCGATTCGGGGACCAGATTGTGATCCCAATTCGAGGGACTCCTCATGTTATTGATTTTATTTGCCTTCATGTCTGCTTTTGGGGGTCCAAAGTCGGCATATATCCCACTAATTTCTCAATTGTTGCCCTTCATCTTTAATTTTTTTCCAGAATAAATGGATATTTGATTTAATTTAAATAGTTGCCTTTGTGTTTTTCTTGTGAGTAGGAAGGTACATTTCATAAATACAATGTGTAATTAACAAGGGACACCAACATCAACCTCCTTGAGGGAAAAAAAAAACAAGATAATAATGTTGTTGTGATAACTTGACCATAAAAAAATATGGACATCACTATAAAATATTAAAAGGCCAGAAAAATATTAGGAGATCTTGATTAAAAAAAAAAAAAAAAAATTTGAATCCTGCCTTTAAAATAAAATACGAAGATTCATGAGATCTCAAAGAAATAATTTTGTCCGAACTCTGTGTGAATATCCACAATGATAATTTTTGGGGGGAAACCCGTTTATAGAAAGAAGAAAAGAATGCGCTACATTTAACGATACAAAAATTTGCAGCATGACGAATGTGCTATGTCCACACACGATCGGTTTGTCCGATGAAAAAAGTCCATTGGGCTTTTTTCATCAGAAAAACCGATCGTGTGTACGCGGCATAAGGCCTCTTTTACACAGGTGACCAAGGGCAGTAAAAATAGTTGGCTGAGCCCCCTGACTGCCCCATGTTAGTACAGTGCCATGGCCATCGTGTGACATGACAAATATGATAATACAGGTTGTGTTTGGCAAGCAATTCTGCCACCAAATGCAACCTACCTGCAACCACGTTTAACCTCCCTGGCGGTATGATTCTGTCTGGAATTATGTACCAAAAGCGGTACAATTATTTTGCATGGAAATTTGGCGTCTTATATTGTAGGCCTGCGATTCTTAGTAATTACTGACCAAACAAGAGTCTAGTAGACATCCCGGGTATGATAAAGTTTGAAACACAAAATCATAAATTATAATATAATAAATAACTAGAAATAATTATAACAAATAGTAATGTAATTATAATAAAAATTATTCAACAATGTAATCAAATCAAAAACACTGAAATTTACTCAGTTGCAGAATTGTCACTGTCATTAGATTTAGTGTTTGATGACAAATTTCCCCACAAATCGCTATCGCTCAATTCTGCAAATGATTCTAATTTATTGTTGCTATTTTTTAGCTGGTCTAAAACCACTTTTGATGTAAAGGGACACTTTTTGGTTGCTATGGACAATCTCCAGTTTCCAGGCAGAAAGAAAAGTTTTTATAATATAAAACTGCATGCAGGACACTGGACAAACCACTAGGGACAAATGGAATGTGTGATTATTATATACAGTACTGTAATCTGTAAGATTACAGTATACTGTATGTATACTATGTCTTTACCTTTTTGAATTTGGCGCTGAACTCCGCCCCCGTGCGCCACAACGTCGCAGGGAACGGAGCTCGGCACTCGGCAGTGAGGATCGAGCGAGACACGGCTCGCAGACACTGCGGGAGGACATCGCAGGATCCAGGGAACAAGGTAAGTTACTTCCCCTGGATACTGCGATGCAGCCCGAGTCTGGCTCGGGGTTACCGATTTTAGCATAAAAAAATCACCCCGAGCTGGACTCGGGATTACCGCTAGGGAGGTTAATTAACATTCTCTCTCAAGTGTTAAACAGACATCCAAAAGGGCTTTCAGCATAATACTGTTGTGCTTTCAAAGTTTAAAACAAGTGTCAAATGCCTCTGAAAAGCCCGCCGCGGTCTCCGTGATTTTGCCCGCGGGACCCGCGGACTCGATGTCCGCCGGTGTCCCGCAATCGGGTCACGGAACAGCAGAACGGGGGGATGCCTTTGTAAACAAGGCATCTCCCTGTTCTGCCTTGTGATAGGACACTGATCGTCTGCTCCCTGTCATCGGGAGCAGTGATCAATGTCGTGTCCAAGGTAGCCCTGCCCCCACACAGTTAGAATCACTCCCTAGGACACACTTAACCCCTTCCCCGCCCCCTACTGGTTAACCCGTTCCCTGCCAGTGTCATTTACACAGTAATCAGTACATTTTTATAGCACTGATCGCTGTATAAATGACAATGGTCCCAAAACAGCAACAAAAGTGTCCGATGTGTCCACCATAATGTCGCAGTCACGATAAAAATCGCAGATCGCCGCCATAACTAGTAAAAAAAAAAATATTATAAAAATGCCATAAACTACCCCCTATTTTGTAGACGCTATAACTTTTGCGCAAACCAATCAATATACGCTTATTGCAAATTTTTTAACAAAAATATGTAGAAGAATACGTATCGGCCTAAACTGAGGAAAAAAATTGTTGTTTTATATATTTTTGGGGATATTTATTATAGCAAAACTAAAAAATATAGCTTTTTTTCAAAACTGTCGCTCTATTTTTGTTTATAGCGCAAAAAATAAAAAACGCAGAGGTGATCAAATACCACCAAAAGAAAGCTCTATTTGTGGGTAAAAAAGGACATAAATTTTGTTTGGGAGCCACGTCGCACGACCGTGCAATTGTCAGTTAAAGCGACGCAGTGCCGAATCGCAAAAAGTGGCCCGGTCATTTGGTAGCCAAATCCTCCAGGGCTGAAGTGGTTAAGGAATGTTGTTAGTAAAGTACTTTGAAGAGAGTATGGAGACATTCCAATTTCTAGACAGGAGAATCCTGGAGAGGAAATATAGCTAATATCTTGATTTATGGAAGTGTATGTTGACCTGCTGGGCTTTAGCTCTATGAATGCCACTGTGGAGGAGAAAGGCTGGTAGTAGACTAGAGAAAGGAGGAGATTATGGAAGCCTGCAAAAAGATCTGCTTGAAGAGACAGTATTCTAGAGATTTAAAGTGGTTGCAAAGGCATTCTATGCAGGAATAAATATTATTAGGAAAATGTTTTATTTATTTTTTACTTGTCAGGATGCTTTAACTGACCACGTGGCAGATCAAAGCTCATCCCTTTGATCTGCAGATGAATGAAACAGAGTAAATACAACAGCAACAGTGTTACTTTGTATCTACAGTATCTCTTGAAACAATTTTTTTCCACAGTTTAGGCCGATACGTATTCTTCGACATATATTTGGTAAAAAAAATTGCAATAAGCGTATATTGATTGGTTTGCACAAAAGTTATAGCTTCTTTAAAGTAGGGGATAGTTTTATGGCATTTTTATTAATATTTTTTTTTTCTTACTTGTTATGGCGGCGATCAGCGATTTTTATTGTGATTGCGACTTTATGGCGGACACATCAGACACTTTTGACACATTTTTGGGACCATTCACATTTATACAGCGATCAGTGTTATAAAAATGCACTGATTACTGTGTAAATGTGACTGGCAGTAAAGGGGTTAACCAGTAGGGGGCGGGGAAGGGGTTAAGTGTGTCCTAGAGAGTGATTCTAACTGTTAGGGGGCGTGGCTATGAGTGACACGTCACTGATCGCTGCTCCCAATGAAAGGGAGCAGACGATCAGTGACAGTGTCACTAGGCAGAACGGGGAGATGCTTGTTTACACTTGCCTCTCCCCGTTCTGCAGCTCTGTGACCCGATCACGGGACACCGGCGGACATTGAGTCCGCGGGTCCCGCGGGCACGGTCACGGAGCACCTGGCAGAGGCGCGCGCGTGCCCACACGGTGGGAATTTTAAAGTAATGTATATATACACGTTACTGTAAGAGAACTGCTAGAATGCCCCTGGTACACACTCGTGCGCATGCGCACGTTCAAGAACAATGGCGGGCTTCCCGGAACACTGGCGCACGTGCGCACGCTTACGGGCCGCAGCAGCCCTTCCAGTTTTGCTTGATACCCGTTGCTGACTTTGGCCTTCCCTGACTCGGCCTCCGGACTCTGATACTTCTCTGGTTACTGGCTCCTGATCCCGGCTTCCATTAATCCTGCTCCTGCTGATGCCTTTGTACTTTGCTGCCCGCCTGTTACCGAACCCGGCTATCCATTTGACCCTGATCCTGCTGATGACTTGGTACCTTGCTGCCCGCCTGTTACCGAACCCGGCTATTCCTCTGACCTCTGACTTCCGGAAGTTCCAGCAAGCTGCTAATCCAGAACCTGCAAGTTGGTTGGAGTTCCCCTTAACATCGGCTGATCCTCCGAGCATTACCCGTGCTCTGTGCCTGTTGACCTGCCTGTGTCTCCAAGCCTACATCTTCATCTGCAAGTTCTGCAAGCAACACCTACAGGCACTCGTGTTCCTCCTGACCCTAGCCACCATCTGTTTCACTCTCAGTGGGGCTTGGGCTGGAGATACAAGAGAGGCCGACCTCATCATATCAGACTCCTACCAGGTACATGACAGTTACTTTGCCCAGCCATGCCATTCTGCCGACCTATATGTACAGGAGCCGGTCGGGAACCGGTTAATATTGGTGTGAGTACTGTAAACCATCAATTGCATGTAATTGCATGTAATTAAGTGCCTGGCTGCAACTATGCAAGAAGCCAGAGGCTATTGAACCATTTGTATAAGATGACCATCAGTTCAGGGATGCATGGAATGATTCCATGCATCCCTAAACTGATGGTCATCTTATACCAATGGTTCAATAGCCTGTGGCTTCTTGCATAGATGAGGCCAGGCACTTAATTAAATACATGTGTGTGGCTGACATATATATATACAGTGGGGAGAACAAGTATTTGATACACTGCCGATTTTGCAGGTTTTCCTACTTACAGAGCATGTAGAGGTCTGTCATTTTTATCATAGGTACTCTTCAACTGTGAGAGACGGAATCTAAAACAAGAATCCAGAAAATCACATTGTATGATTTTTAGGTAATTAATTTGCATTTTATTGCATGACATAAGTATTTGATACATCAGAATAGCAGAACTTAATAGTTGGTACAGAAACCTTTGTTTGCAATTACAGAGATCATAAGTTTCCTGTAGTTCATGACCAGGTTTGCACACACTGCAGCAGGGATTTTGGCCCACTCCTCCATACAGAGCTTCTCCAGATCCTTCAGCTTTCGGGGCTGTTGCTGGGCAATACAGACTTTCAGCTCCCTCCAAAGACTTTCTATTGGGTTCAGGTCTGGAGACTGGCTAGGCAACTCCAGGACCTTGAGATGCTTCTTACGGAGCCACTCCTTAGTTGTCCTGGCTGTGTGTTTCGGGTCGTTGTCATGCTGGAAGACCCAGCCACGACCCATCTATAATGCTCTTACTGAGGGAAGGAGGTTGTTGGCCAAGATCTCGCGATATATGGCCCCATCCATCCTCCCCTCAATATGATGCAGTCGTCCTGTCCCCTTTGCAGAAAAGCATCCCCAAAGAATGATGTTTCCACCTCCATGCTTCATGGTTGGGATGGTGTTCTTGGGGTTGTACTCATTCTTCTTCTTCCTCCAAACACGGCGAGTGGAGTTTAGACCAAAAAGCTCTATTTTTGTCTCATCAGACCACATGACCTTCTCCCATTTCTCCTCTGGGTCATCCAGATAGTCATTGGCAAACTTCAGACGGGCCTGGACATGCGCTGGTTTTAGCAGGGGGACCTTGCGTGCGCTGCAGGATTTTAATCCAAGACGGCGTAGTGTTACTAATGGTTTTCTTTGAGACTGTGATCCCAGCTCTCTTCAGGTCATTGACCAGGTCCTGCCGAGTAGTTCTGGGCTGATCCCTCACCTTCCTCATGATCATTGATGCCCCAAGAGGTAAGATCTTGCATGGAGCCCCAGACCGAGGGAGATTGACCGTCATCTTGAACTTCTTCCATTTTCTAATAATTGCAAACAGTTGTTGCCTTCTCACTAAGCTGCTTGCCTATTGTCCTGTAGCCCATTCCAGCCTTGTGCAGGTCTACAATATTATCCCTGATGTCATTACACAGCTCTCTGGTCTTGGCCATTGTGGAGAGATTGGAGTCTGTTTGATTAATTGTGTGGACAGGTGTCTTTTATACAGGTAACGAGTTCAAACAGGTGCAGTTAATACAGGTAATGAGTGGAGAACAGAAGGGCTTCTTCAAGAAAAAATAACAGGTCTGTGAGAGCCGGAATTCCTACTGGTTGGTAGGTGATCAAATACTTATGTCATGCAACAAAATGCAAATTAATTATTTAAAAATCATACAATGTGATTTTCTGGATGTTTGTTGTAGATTCCGTCTCTCAGAGTTGAAGAGTACCTATGATAAAAATTACAGACCTCTACACATTCTTTATAAGTAGGAAAACCTGCAAAATCGGCAGTGTATCAAATACTTGTTCTCCTCACTTTATATATATATATATATTGTGACAGCAGGAAGGTAAAGTCACCTGGTTGCATCCAGGGGGGTAGATATATTTCGCCCAGATTCAGGCTCTACGCCGACTTATACAACTAGGTGGAGAGTTGTATAAGCCCAGCTGAGGCTAGTGGGCTCATGGATGACTCATACCTCTAGGGAGAGTGTGGGGCGTCGTGCAGACAGGGAGTTGATGAGACCAGCTGAAGCTTGTCAGCTCATTTAGGCCTCTATAAGAACTCCCAGATTCATTAGGTGTTTGCTCATGCCTGGAACCAGACCTGTGTGGACTGTCTAGGGAGAGTGAACCCCTGTGCGGTGAGAAAAAGCCTGTGTGGCTATTTGCTTGGACATTTAAAACCAGGGACTTAGGGACTAGGACAGCACTAGGCTGATCCCAGTTGTTAGTTAGGAAACCTGTATGTTTAGTCAGAGGTCAAGTTGACCAGGATTTATTTTGTTTATGTTTCTTTTGCTTTGCTGTGTTTTGTCACTGTAAATAGAAAATAAACCGCACCTTTTTGATTTTGAAAACCACAACCTCCGTTTGCTGGGCCTGTTTTTGTGTGGGGAGCCCGTCCCGGGGGTCACACACACCCGCTGCCGAGCTAACCCCCTCACAGTTGGTGGAGAATGCGGGCAGTTTTTTTTTAAGCCAGCATGGAGGAGATACTGAAGCAGCTGGCTCTAGCAAATGCCAATCAACAGCAGACAAATGCAGGTTTGCAAAAGAGCCTTGCAGCTCATCAACAGAGCCTTGCAGCTCAACAACAGAACTTTGCAGCCCAGCAGCAAGCTCATCAACAGAGCCTTGCAGCCCAGCAGCAGACAAACGCAACTTTGCAACAGAGTCTGGAGGCTCAGCAACAAGCCCAGCAGCAATCTGAGGCCCGCTTCATAGACCTGTTGCAGAAGCAAGAGCAGAGACTACAACAACAGATGGAAGCAGTAATGCAGCAACGTCCGCAGACCAGTGAGGAAAGCCGTCCCACTAATACCGCGTCCTTTGGGGTGAGTCGTTTATTGACAAAAATGACTGGAGAGGATGATCCAGAGGTATTTTTGACCACATTTGAAAGGACCGCTGAAAGAGAAAAGTGGCCTGAGGAGCAGTGGGCTGGACTGGTGGCTCCTCTGTTAACTGGTGAATCGCAGAAAGCTTACTATGACCTAGAGCCTAACCAAGCAAAAGACTATGTGATGCTAAAAGCTGAAATTTTGGCAAGGCTGGGTGTCACCCAGGCTGTCCGGGCTCAACGTGTGCATAACTGGACTTTCCAGCTTGGAAAACCCCCCAGGTCTCAAATGTATGATCTCATTCACCTGAGCAGAAAGTGGCTACAGCCAGAGACTTTGTCCGCACCAAAGATTGTGGAACGTGTTGTAATGGATCGGTTTTTGAGAGCTCTTCCTACTGCCATCCAAAAGTGGGTAAGCCATGGAGACCCAGAGACGGTCGATGGTCTTGTGGATCGTGTGGAGAAATACTTGGCTACAGAGAACCTGACGGCCTCTTCCAGAGACACTCGGACTTTCCACCCTAAGACCAGACCATCCCCAGGGGCGGATAAGAGGATTCCAAGGGGTGAGGGTGGAGAGAGTGAGAGGGTGGGAGCTCTACCCCAAGTTTGGCGAGAACAGCCTGGGAAATCAGCGGCTCAAGAGGCGGCAAGAAGGATCGTTTGCTACCGCTGCCGGCAAGCGGGACATATTGCAGCCAATTGCCCGGTTGTGGAGGAACCCATGCAGTGTGACTTTCTGACGGGCAGACGTCAGTCGCTGTGTGCGACAGTCGCATGCACTGCCATTCGAGGAACTGAGAAACATTTATGCAAAATGTGTGTTAATGGTAGAAATGTTGTGGTATTGCTGGATTCAGGTAGCCTTGTGACCCTGATAAAGGCTGAGTTAGTTAAAACAGAGGTCTCTGGGAATAGCAAGGTAGCTGTTATTTGTGTGCATGGGGACACCCGAGAGTATCCAGTGACTACAGTGTGTTTCGAGACCCCCAAAGGTACCCTCTCTCATCCAGTGGGCTTAGTATCTCAGTTACCGCATGACGCCATTGTGGGAAGGGATTTTCCGAAGTTCTGGGAACTGTGGGATGATCCTGAGCCCCCCACTGGTGCCCCTATGTACCAGGAATGTGATAGCCAGAACTCCCCTGAGAGTGGTGAGGACTCTCCGGAATTTCCCTTATCAGTATTGGCAGGGGAGACTCAAGAAACTGGAGAGGAGCCCACCTCCTCAGACGAAAACCTACCGTCTGTGGAGTTTTCTGATCTTGAGGTTCACAGGGAAAACTTTGCCACAGAACAGTTGAAAGACCCCGCCCTAATAAAGGCACGGGAAAACGTAGTGAAAATAGATGGCGAGTTAGTGAACCCAGATAATACCTGCACTTACCCATACTTCAGCGTAGAGAAGGACCTACTGTATCGGGTGGCAAAAAGGGCAGAAGAAACCGTTGAGCAGCTTGTGGTGCCCAAACCTTACAGGAAGTTGGTGTTGGAGTTGGCCCATGGGCACATTCTTGGAGGTCATCTGGGGACAGAGAAAACCCGAGAGAGGGTATTACAGAGATTCTATTGGCCGGGGGTGATGAAGGACATAGAAAATTATTGTTCCTCCTGCCCTGTGTGTCAGAGGTCGGCCCCGATGCCACATTTCCGTAGCCCGCTGGTCCCTCTACCCATCATTGAGGTCCCGTTTGAGAGGATCGCCATGGATTTGGTAGGTCCTATAATCAAGTCCGCTAGGGGGCACCAGTACATATTAGTTATAATGGACTATGCCACCCGTTATCCAGAAGCGATCCCTCTCCGAAATACCTCGGCCAAAACCATAGCCAAAGAGCTGTCTCTTGTGTTTAGCCGGGTGGGTATTTGTAAAGAACTGCTTACGGACCAAGGTACACCCTTTATGTCCCGGGTTATGAAGGAGCTGTGTAAATTGTTCAAAGTGACGCAATTACGTACATCTGTGTATCACCCCCAAACCGATGGGCTGGTTGAAAGATTCAACAAAACCCTAAAACAAATGTTGAAGAAAGTGGTGGATAGAGATGGAAAGGATTGGGACTGTCTACTTCCTTATCTGATGTTTGCTATTAGGGAGGTGCCCCAATCCTCTACGGGATTCTCCCCCTTTGAGTTACTGTATGGGAGACACCCAAGAGGGCTGTTGGATATTGCCAAGGAAACTTGGGAAAGTGAGAGTTCTCCCCACAGGAGTGTGATTGAGCATGTCGCCCTGATGCAAGACCGAATTGCACAGGTAATGCCCATCGTGAAGGAACATTTGGCCCAAGCGCGGTTAGCACAGCAGAGAGTGTACAACCGTGGAGCCAAGACCCGTACCTTTTCCCCGGGGGATAGGATACTGGTACTTGTCCCTACGGTTGAAAGTAAATTCCTTGCCAAATGGCAAGGCCCCTATGAGATAATGGAAAAAGTGAGCGAAGTGAATTACAAGGTCAGACAACCAGGAAGGCGAAAGCCCGAACAGATCTATCACGTTAATCTGTTGAAAGCCTGGAGGGATAGAGAGTCCCTAGTCGCAGACACTTGGTCACCAGCTCAAACTGGTTGCATCATTCCTGAGGTTGGAATAGCAGCCACCTTGTCACAACCCCAACAACAGGAGGTTAAGGAGTTTGTGCTTCGCAACAAGGAGGTATTCTCTGAGCTGCCGGGACAAACATCTGGGGTAGAGCATGACATCATTACCCCGCCCGGTGAAAGGGTGAAGTTAAAACCCTATCGGATCCCAGAGGCCCGACGGGAGGCAATACGGGAGGAAGTACAGAAAATGCTGAACTTAGGGGTGATAGAGGAGTCCCAAAGTGATTGGTCTAGTCCCATTGTGTTGGTGCCTAAACCGGATGGGAGCTGGCGATTTTGTAACGATTTTCGTCAGTTGAACAAAGTTACAAAATTTTACACCTACCCCATGCCACGTATAGATGAGTTGATTGACCGGCTGGGAACAGCCCGATACATGACGACTCTTGACCTCACAAAAGGGTATTGGCAAATCCCCCTGGCCAAGTCGGCCAAAGAGAAAACCGCATTTGTAACCCCAGACGGGGCGTTCCAATATAAAAGAATGCCGTTCGGGTTACAGAATGCGCCGGCCACATTCCAGCGGAAAATGGACCAGATGCTGAGGCCCCATCGGAATTATGCTGCGGCTTACCTGGATGACGTAATTGTCCATAGCACAGATTGGGCCTCACATCTGCCAAAAGTGCAAGCAGTCCTGGACTCTGTTCGGGAAGCGGGGTTTACGGCTAACCCCAAGAAGTGTACCATTGGGCAGGAGGAGGCCAAATATCTTGGGTACACCATTGGGAGGGGAGTAATAAAACCCCAACTCAACAAAGTCGAGGCCATCCAGAGTTGGCCACGTCCCAACAGCAAGAAGCAGGTACGAGCCTTTCTGGGAATCGCTGGATATTATCGGCGATTCATTCCCCACTTTGCTTCTAAGGCTGTGCCCCTAACCAACCTGACGAAGGGGAAAGGGTCGGTCATGATTAAATGGACCCCCGAGGCTGAGGCAGCATTCCAATTCTTGAAACAAGCCTTATGTAGCCAGCCAGTGTTGTACTCACCCGACTTCTCTAAAGACTTTGTCGTACAAAGTGATGCGTCAGATGTGGGGTTAGGAGCAGTATTGTCCCAGGTCTGGAACGGGGAAGAGCACCCAGTCATTTACCTCAGCAGGAAGTTGAAGTCCCATGAGGTAAATTACGCCACCGTTGAAAAGGAGTGTTTAGCGGTGAAGTGGGCTCTAGATTCCCTTCGGTACTACCTGCTAGGTAGGCACTTTGACATGGTTACGGATCACGCTCCGTTAAAGTGGATGGCTCAAAACAAGGAAACAAATAGAAGAGTGAATAGGTGGTTCCTGGCCCTCCAGGAATTCAACTTCACAGTAAAGCATCGCCCTGGCGTTCAAATGGGGAATGTGGATGCTTTGTCTCGAGTACATGAATGCCTGATTGCTGGTGTTCCAACCCCGAGGTTAAAACAAGAGGGGGGGGTATGTGACAGCAGGAAGGTAAAGTCACCTGGTTGCATCCAGGGGGGTAGATATATTTCGCCCAGATTCAGGCTCTACGCCGACTTATACAACTAGGTGGAGAGTTGTATAAGCCCAGCTGAGGCTAGTGGGCTCATGGATGACTCATACCTCTAGGGAGAGTGTGGGGCGTCGTGCAGACAGGGAGTTGATGAGACCAGCTGAAGCTTGTCAGCTCATTTAGGCCTCTATAAGAACTCCCAGATTCATTAGGTGTTTGCTCATGCCTGGAACCAGACCTGTGTGGACTGTCTAGGGAGAGTGAACCCCTGTGCGGTGAGAAAAAGCCTGTGTGGCTATTTGCTTGGACATTTAAAACCAGGGACTTAGGGACTAGGACAGCACTAGGCTGATCCCAGTTGTTAGTTAGGAAACCTGTATGTTTAGTCAGAGGTCAAGTTGACCAGGATTTATTTTGTTTATGTTTCTTTTGCTTTGCTGTGTTTTGTCACTGTAAATAGAAAATAAACCGCACCTTTTTGATTTTGAAAACCACAACCTCCGTTTGCTGGGCCTGTTTTTGTGTGGGGAGCCCGTCCCGGGGGTCACACACACCCGCTGCCGAGCTAACCCCTCACAATATATATATATTTGTAGCGGGTACCCCAAATTTGGGGGTCGCTATGTTCTAAATTTAGGGGTAGTATGAACCATAGTTGGCTCAGGTTCTTTAATTTGTTAGGTATGGACTCTGCTCTGCCATGTTGTTGCCTGGTGTATGGTTCCTCTTGTCCTGTGGTGGCGCTGTTGCCCAGGTCTCGGGTTGAACCGCAGGTGGCGTTGTGGTGTGATTGGGTGTCCTCTCTCGGCTACCATGTGGTGGGTGGGGTTTCGCCTGCTGTGCATGCTGGGAGAGGGTACATAAAGGGCAGACGCCAGAGGAGCGGGAGAGTGTGCCCCATGGGGGTGGTGTGCCGGGGGGGATTCCAAGGAGGACCCCTGGTGGCGAAGTCGTGCCCTTAGGCCCTGCTGGCTGGGGGGTGCGTGAACTGGCCGAGGAGCCTCTGGCACCTTTAGCTCGAGGCTACAACGTTTCAGGTAGGGGACTAAATTCAAGTAGCAACTGTTCATGCTTCACTCCGGCTGCTAGAACTGTGAGAGGGATCTATCCGGGTGAGCAAAATTCATACTCAGGCTTGAGTAAAGAATATGGTAACTGGGTGCCGCGTGCCTGAACCTATCCCCCTACCTACTTTGTCGCTATCTTCAACCTGTTCCCAAATCTGTTTGAGCAATATAAAAAAAAACTCGGCTGTTTGGAGTTTGAACACTGTTTGGACATTGAGTTTCTTTGGGGAAAGAACACAGACTTTTCCCTATACTCTAGGGACGAGAACCAGTGAACGGGAGATAACTCGCTGCAGGACCCAAAAATAAAGAACACTGATCAACCTTCTAAACCAGGAGGATCCGGGCATGTGGCACAGTGTGCCTTTATCCTTGCAAGGAGAAGGTAGGCAGGAGAAAAGGGTGCGTGTGCTATATATATATATATATATATATATATATATATTTATATATATTGTGAGGGGGTTAGCTCGGCAGCGGGTGTGTGTGACCCCCAGGATGGGCTCCCCACACAAAACAGGCCCAGCAAACGGAGGTTGTGGTTTTCAAAATCAAAAAAAGGTGCGGTTTATTTTCTATTTACAGTGACAAAACACAGCAAAGCAAAAGAAACATAACCAAAATAAATCCTGGTCAAGTTGACCTCTGACTAAACATACAGGTTTCCTAACTAACAACTGGGATCAGCCTAGTGCTGTCCTAGTCCCTAAGTCCCTGGTTTAGTAAAAGTCCAAACAAATAGCCACACAGGCTTTGCCTCACCGCACAGGGGTTCACTCTCCCTAGACAGTCCACACAGGTCTGGTTCCAGGCATGAGCTAACATCTAATGAAGCTGGGAGTTCTTATAGAGGCCTAAATGAGCTGACAAGCTTCAGCTGGCCTCATCAACTCCCTGTCTGTACGACGCCCAGCCCTCTCCCTAGAGGTATGAGTCATCCATGAGCCCACTAGCCTTATACAACTCTCCACCTAGTTGTATAAGTCGGCGTAAAGCCTGAATCTGGGCGAAATATATCTACCCCCCTGGATGCAACCAGGTGACTTTACCTTCCTGCTGTCACATACCCCCCCCTCTTGTTTTAACCTCGGGGTTGGAACACCAGCAATCAGGCATTCATGTACTCGAGACAAAGCATCCACATTCCCCATTTGAACGCCAGGGCGATGCTTTACTGTGAAGTTGAATTCCTGGAGGGCCAGGAACCACCTATTCACTCTTCTATTTGTTTCCTTGTTTTGAGCCATCCACTTTAACGGAGCGTGATCCGTAACCATGTCAAAGTGCCTACCTAGCAGGTAGTACCGAAGGGAATCTAGAGCCCACTTCACCGCTAAGCACTCCTTTTCAACGGTGGCGTAATTTACCTCATGGGACTTCAACTTCCTGCTGAGGTAAATGACTGGGTGCTCTTCCCCGTTCCAGACCTGGGACAATACTGCTCCTAACCCCACATCTGACGCATCACTTTGTACGACAAAGTCTTTAGAGAAGTCGGGTGAGTACAACACTGGCTGGCTACATAAGGCTTGTTTCAAGAACTGGAATGCTGCCTCAGCCTCGGGGGTCCATTTAATCATGACCGACCCTTTCCCCTTCGTCAGGTTGGTTAGGGGCACAGCCTTAGAAGCAAAGTGGGGAATGAATCGCCGATAATACCCAGCGATTCCCAGAAAGGCTCGTACCTGCTTCTTGCTGTTGGGACGTGGCCAACTCTGGATGGCCTCGACTTTGTTGAGTTGGGGTTTTATTACTCCCCTCCCAATGGTGTACCCAAGATATTTGGCCTCCTCCTGCCCAATGGTACACTTCTTGGGGTTAGCCGTAAACCTCGCTTCCCGAACAGAGTCCAGGACTGCTTGCACTTTTGGCAGATGTGAGGCCCAATCTGTGCTATGGACAATTACGTTATCCAGGTAAGCCGCAGCATACTTCCGATGGGGCCTCAGCATCTGGTCCATTTTCCGCTGGAATGTGGCCGGCGCATTCTGTAACCCGAACGGCATTCTTTTATATTGGAACGCCCCGTCTGGGGTTACAAATGCGGTTTTCTCTTTGGCCGACTTGGCCAGGGGGATTTGCCAATACCCTTTTGTGAGGTCAAGAGTCGTCATGTATCGGGCTGTTCCCAGCCGGTCGATCAACTCATCTATACGTGGCATGGGGTAGGTGTCAAATTTTGTAACTTTGTTCAACTGACGAAAATCGTTACAAAATCGCCAGCTCCCATCCGGTTTAGGCACCAACACGATGGGACTAGACCAATCACTTTGGGACTCCTCTATCACCCCTAAGTTCAGCATTTTCTGTACTTCCTCCCGTATTGCCTCCCGTCGAGCCTCTGGGATCCGATAGGGTTTTAACTTCACCCTTTCACCGGGCGGGGTAATGATGTCATGCTCTACCCCAGATGTTTGTCCCGGCAGCTCAGAGAATACCTCCTTGTTGCGAAGCACAAACTCCTTAACCTCCTGTTGTTGGGGTTGTGACAAGGTGGCTGCTATTCCAACCTCAGGAATCACGCAACCAGTTTGAGCTGGTGACCAAGTGTCTGCGACTAGGGACTCTCTATCCCTCCAGGCTTTCAACAGATTAACGTGATAGATCTGTTCGGGCTTTCGCCTTCCTGGTTGTCTGACCTTGTAATTCACTTCGCTCACTTTTTCCATTATCTCGTAGGGGCCTTGCCATTTGGCAAGGAATTTACTTTCAACCGTAGGGACAAGTACCAATATCCTATCCCCCGGGGAAAAGGTACGGGTCTTGGCTCCACGGTTGTACACTCTCTGCTGTGCCAACTGCGCTTGGGCCAAATGTTCCTTCACGATGGGCATTACCTGTGCAATTCGATCTTGCATCAGGGCGACATGCTCAATCACACTCCTGTGGGGAGAACTCTCACTTTCCCAAGTTTCCTTGGCAATATCCAACAGCCCTCTTGGGTGTCTCCCATACAGTAACTCAAAGGGGGAGAATCCCGTAGAGGATTGGGGCACCTCCCTAATAGCAAACATCAAATAAGGAAGTAAACAGTCCCAATCCTTTCCATCTCTATCCACCACTAGTGATGAGCCGAACACCCCCGGGTTCGGTTCGCACCAGAACCCGCGAACGGACCGAAAGTTCGAACGAACATTAGAACCCTATTAAATACAATGGATGCGAACGTTCGAATTCTAAAGTGCTAATTATAAAAACTATTATGCATGTTATTGTCCTAAAAAGGGTTTGGGAACCCGGGTTCTGCACCAGGGGACATGTATCAATGCAAAAATAAGTTTTAAAAACGGTCGTTTTCCGGGAGCAGTCATTTTAATGATGCATAAAGTGAAAAAAAAAAAGTCAAATATTCCTTTAAATATCGTACCTGGGGGGTGTCTAAAGTATGCCTGTGAAGTGCCACGTGTTTCCCGTGTTTAGAACTGTCCCTGCACAAAATGACACTTCTAAAGGAAAAAAAAGCCATTTAAAACTGCTTGCGGCTTTAATGTAATGTCTGGTCCCGGTAATATGGATGAAAATCTTTAAGAAAAATGGCATAGCTACCCCATGACCCCCCCCCTACCCCAGCCCATTACCAGCCCCTTTGGGTCTTGTATGGATATTAAGGGGAACCCCGCACATAAAATAAAAAAGGCCCTATATACTCTGAACAGCCGTATACAGGCGGTGCATACAAGACAGGGACTGTAGGTTTGTTCTTATGTAGAATCTGTTTGTAATTTTGAACAGGTACATTGTTGAAGTGTAGCTCCAGACCAAAAATCTATTTTTAAACTTTTTGGAAAACATAGGTAAGGGTTATCACCCCTGTAACATTTGTTTTGCTGTCTGTGCCCCTGTTCAGAACATTTCACCTCACTTTCCGTCCTAATGACAACTGTTTTTGAAATGTGGTGTTTTTCTTGAAACAAGGATTGCTGATAAAGCATCAGTACAGAGGAGACACCTTTCTCCCATATTTATTCTTACAGGAGAGAATTTTCCTTCCTAGTGGTAGATTTCCTCTCACTTCCTGTTGTCTTCTTGCGTTTGCAAGTAGGAGTCGTTTGTAAGTTGGATGTTTGAAAGTAGGGACCTGCCGTATATACTCTGCAGAAATAGGCCCCTTAGTTGTTGGTGTTGGCACAACACTGTAAGCACTCACAGTTACTCTTGGTTGGTGCTGGAACGCCCTGCTGTCAACTATTATATCAGGAATTTTAATTACATATAATTGTTGAACAGTGGTAGTAAAAATTGGGCCTTTGATGGTGGTGCTGGTGCCACAACACTGTAAGCCCTGACAGTTACTCTTGGTGGGTGCAGCAATGGGCCCTGCTGTGAATTATTAGATCAAGAATTGTAATTACATGCCCCTGTTGAACAGGGGCTGAAAAATTGGGCCTTAGGCACTGGTGGCACAACACTGCAACCCTTCACAGATACTGTACTTGGAGCACAGCAATGAGCCCTGTTGCAAAGTATTGCTTCAAAAATTGTAATGACACGCCCCTGTTAAACAGGGGCTGAAAAATTGGGCCTTAGGCACTGGTGGCACAACACTGCAACTCCTCACAGATACTGTACTTGGAGCACAGCAATGAGCCCTGTTGCAAAGTATTGCTTCAAAAATTGTAATTACACGCCCCTGTTAAACAGGGGCTGAAAAATTGGGCGTTAGGCACTGGTGGCGGCACCCATAAACAAAAATGATCTTCCAAGCTATCATCATCAATCGTATCATTGAGGACTCGGAGGAGGAGGATAGCCAGTCAACATAACAGCACAGGCACTCAGCATCAGCATCAGTCTTGAAGGGATGTGACATTTTAAAATCAATTAGTCTGTTATATCAGCATCAGGTGTGTGGTAGCTGGTGGTGATCCAAGACTGGTTCATCTTGATGAAAGTCAGTCGATCAACCGAGTCGGTGGACAGGCGCACCCTGTGATCCGTGACAAATCCTCCAGCAGCACTGAATGTGCGTTCCGAAAGAACGCTGGATGCAGGACAGGCCAGTAGCTCAATTGCATACTGTGCAAGCTCTGGCCAGTGATCCATCCTCAAGACCCAGTAAGCCAGAGGATTTTCGGTGGGGAAGGTGTCCAAGTCTGACCTTGCCCCTAGATATTCCTGCACCATGTTTATCAGACGCTGGCGATGGTTGCTGGAACCGATCATACTTTGGGGCTGCGGACTAAAGAATTGTCTGAACGCATCGGTCAGACGGCCACCTTCCCCACCGCTCCTTCTTTGACTGGCCGAAGCCTCAGCAACTCGTTGTCCAGGACCAGGAGTTTGCAACCTCCCAGTCTCTGGGAACGCGTTGCACAGACCTTTCTGCAAGGCCTCCCGGAGTTGTCTCATCCTCTGCTCCCTCTGCGACGGTAACATAAGGTCCGCAACCTTACCCTTGTACCGTGGATCAAGGAGAGTGGCCAGCCAGTAATGGTCCCTCTCCTTGATCCGAAGAATACGAGGATCCTTCCGCAGACTTTGCAGGATCAGGGAGGCCATGCAGCGTAGGTTTGCTGAGGCATTCGCTCCGGAGTCCTCTGGGTCACTAAGGACGACATGATCCGCAGCCACCTCCTCCCAGCCACGTACAAGTCCACTGGTTTCTTGGGACTGTAAATCATCCCTAAAAGACTGCTGCTGATGATGCTGAGTGCCAGCCTCCACCTCCATGCTGACACAATCCTCCTCCTCCTCCTCCTCCTCCTCCTCCTCCTCCTCCTCTTCCTGTGCGATGGGTGGGACAGAAGGAACACTGTCTGGGTAAAGGGGGCCTTGAGAGGCAAGGAAGTCCTCCTCTTCCTGCCTCTGTTCTGCCTCAAGTGCCCTGTCCATTATTCCACGCAGCGTGTGCTCCAACAGGTGGACAAGAGGTACAGTGTCACTGATGCATGCACTGTCACTGCTCACCATCCTCGTGGCCTCCTCAAATGGTGCCAGGACAGTGCATGCATCCCTGATCATGCCCCACTGGCGTGGAGAAAAAAAACCAAGCTCCCCTGACCCTGTCCTGGTGCCGTAGTCGCACAGGTACTCATTGATGGCCCTCTGCTGCGTGTGCAGCCGCTGCAGCATGGCCAACGTTGAGTTCCACCTGGTGGGCATGTCACATATAAGGCGGTTCTTGGGCAGGTTCAACTCCTTTTGCAGCTCAGCCAGGCGAGCACTGGCATTATAAGATCTGCGGAAATGCACACAGACTTTCCTGGCCTGCCTCAGGACATCCTGTAAGCCCGGGTACCTGCCCAAGAAGCGCTGCACCACCAGGTTAAGGACGTGAGCCACACAGGGCACATGGGTCAGTTGTCCCTGTCGGAGGGCGGAGAGGAGGTTGGTGCCATTGTCGCAAACCACCATTCCTGGCTTAAGCTGGCGTGGCGTCAACCACCTCTCGGCCTGGCCCTGCAGAGCAGACAGGACCTCTGCCCCAGTGTGGCTTCTGTCCCCCAAACACACCAGCGCAAGCACGGCATGGCATCTTTTTGCCTGCGTACTTGCGTAGCCCCGTGAACGGCTACGGAGCACCGCTGGTTCATAGGACAAACCACAGGAAGAGGCCATGGAGGAAGAAGAAGAGGAGGGGGTGGAGGAGAGAGGTGTGTCACAACCAGTAGTAGCATTTTGGAGGCGTGGCGGTGGGACAACCTCCAACACTACTGCACCTTGTCCTGAATCCTTCCCAGCTGCCAAAAGAGTGACCCAATGGGCCGTGAAAGAAAGGTAACGTCCCTGTCCATGCCTGCTGGACCATGAGTCAGCGGTAATATGCACCTTACCGCTGACCGCCCTGTCCAGCGAGGCCAAGACATTGCCTTCCACATGCCGGTAGAGAGCCGGAATAGCCTTCCGTGAGAAAAAGTGGCGTTTGGGAACCTGCCACTGAGGAACCGCACATTGCACAAACTCACGGAAGGGGGCCGAGTCTACCAACTGAAAAGGCAGCAGTTGAAGCGCTAGCAATTTAGCCAAGCTAGCATTCAACCGCTGGGCATGTGGATGGCTGGGAGTGAACTTCTTTCGACGGTCCAGCAGCTGGGGCAGGGAAATTTGCCTGCTAGAATCGGACGTCGGTGTACTGCTAGCAGAGTGGGCGCAAGTACTTGGCTGTGACACACCTAATTCTACACCTTCATTCCTCTCAGTGCATGTTTCAGAGAGGACTGAAGTTATAGTGGGGTTGGAGATCCCAGCTGATGCGGTGCAAGGAGAGGTCCGCTTGGTTCTTTGGTGTGGGTCTTTGAGGTAGGCTTGCCAACGAGCTGCATGGCAGGTCAACATATGTCTGGTCAGGCATGTGGTACCCAAGCGGCTGATGTTTTGGCCACGCGATATACGCTTGAGACATATGTTGCAAACAGCAGCTGTGCGATCTGATGCACTAGCCTCAAAAAAGGCCCACACCAAAGAACTTTTTGAATGACGGGCAGAGGCAGCGCCCTGCACAGGCGGAGCTCTGCGGTGTGATTCCGTCGGTGTACTGCCCTTACGCTGGCCACCAAAGGGCATCCTGCCTCGTTGGAGATGTGCCTCCTCCTCATCCTCCTCCTCCTCCTCTCTCCTATTAGGCACCCACGTGGAGTCATTGACCTCATCATCCCCTCCCTCCTCATCACTGGAGCCAATCTGGCAGTATGCTGCAGCTGCTGGAACATGACTGCCAGATTGGTGTCCTTCTTGAGCATCCCCTCTGTCTGCTCTCACGCTACTGCCTTCCTCTAGCTGGGTTTCATCATCAGACCCTTCGAAACGCTGGGCATCCTCCTGGAGCATGTACCCAACACTGTGCTGAAACAGTTCGGGGGACTCCTCAGGAGGAGGACATGGTGGGTCTAGGGAAGGAGTGACTGATGATTTGTCTGACATTGATACCAGGGAAGACGACGCTTTGGCAGCTGCTTTTCCAGTACCCTGAGCCTGGGTGAGAGAGGATGAGGAGGAGGAGGAGGGCTTGGTCATCCACTCTACCAAGTCTTCGGCATGATGTGGCTCAACATGTCCAGCTGCCGAAAAGAAGGACAAGCGTGTCCCATGGCCATGTGCTGATGACAATGCACCGCGTCCACGACCAGCACTGTTGCCCCCAGACACAGAGCCTGCTTGCCCTCTTTTATTGCCTCCTGACTGTCTGCCTCTCCTTGTTTGCCTTCCAGACATTCTAATAGATGGCCTGCAGGGAGATGGGAAAAAAGCAATAAGGGCTACCTTCAGGTGTCCTTCTCTGTCCCTTGAAACAAGGACTTTCACAGTGAAAGAAACTGACACTGTCCCTACCTAGAGTTTTCTGTCCCTAGAATAAATGTTTTTTTTAATCACAATATAGCACAAGGACAATTCACTCAATGTCTCTCCAGGTCCCTGGAAACAAGGACTTGCAGAGTGAAAGAAACTGACACTGTCCCTACCTAGAGTTTTCTGTCCCTAGAAAAAATGTTTTTTTTAAGCACAATATAGCACAAGGACAATTAACTCACTGTCCTTACAGGTCCCTGGAAACAAGGACTTGCAGAGTGAAAGAAAAAAAACACTCTCCCTACCTACAGTTTTCTGTCCCTAGAAAAAATGTTTTTTTTAATCACAATATAGCACAAGGAAAATTAACTCACTGTCCTTACAGGTCCCTGGAAACAAGGACTTGCAGAGTGAAAGAAACTGACACTGTCCCTACCTAGAGTTTTCTGTCCCTAGAATAAATGTTTTTTTTAAGCACAATATAGCACAAGGACAATTAACTCACTGTCCTTACAGGTCCCTGGAAACAAGGACTTGCAGAGTGAAAGAAACTGACACTGTCCCTACCTAGAGTTTTCTGTCCCTAGAATAAATGTTTTTTTTAAGCACAATATAGCACAAGGACAATTAACTCACTGTCCTTACAGGTCCCTGGAAACAAGGACTTGCAGAGTGAAAGAAAAAAAACACTCTCCCTACCTACAGTTTTCTGTCCCTAGAAAAAATGTTTTTTTTAATCACAATATAGCACAAGGAAAATTAACTCACTGTCCTTACAGGTCCCTGGAAACAAGGACTTGCAGAGTGAAAGAAACTGACACTGTCCCTACCTAGAGTTTTCTGTCCCTAGAATAAATGTTTTTTTTAATCACAATATAGCACAAGGAAAATTAACTCACTGTCCTTACAGGTCCCTGGAAACAAGGACTTGCAGAGTGAAAGAAACTGACACTGTCCCTACCTAGAGTTTTCTGTCCCTAGAATAAATGTTTTTTTTAAGCACAATATAGCACAAGGACAATTAACTCACTGTCCTTACAGGTCCCTGGAAACAAGGACTTGCAGAGTGAAAGAAAAAAAACACTCTCCCTACCTACAGTTTTCTGTCCCTAGAAAAAATGTTTTTTTTAATCACAATATAGCACAAGGAAAATTAACTCACTGTCCTTACAGGTCCCTGGAAACAAGGACTTGCAGAGTGAAAGAAAAAAAACACTCTCCCTACCTACAGTTTTCTGTCCCTAGAAAAAATGTTTTTTTTAATCACAATATAGCACAAGGAAAATTAACTCACTGTCCTTACAGGTCCCTGGAAACAAGGACTTGCAGAGTGAAAGAAACTGACACTGTCCCTACCTAGAGTTTTCTGTCCCTAGAATAAATGTTTTTTTTAAGCACAATATAGCACAAGGACAATTAACTCACTGTCCTTACAGGTCCCTGGAAACAAGGACTTGCAGAGTGAAAGAAAAAAAACACTCTCCCTACCTACAGTTTTCTGTCCCTAGAAAAAATGTTTTTTTTAATCACAATATAGCACAAGTAAAATTAACTCACTGTCCTTACAGGTCCCTGGAAACAAGGACTTGCAGAGTGAAAGAAACTGACACTGTCCCTACCTAGAGTTTTCTGTCCCTAGAATAAATGTTTTTTTTAAGCACAATATAGCACAAGGACAATTAACTCACTGTCCTTACAGGTCCCTGGAAACAAGGACTTGCAGAGTGAAAGAAAAAAAACACTCTCCCTACCTACAGTTTTCTGTCCCTAGAAAAAATGTTTTTTTTAAGCACAATATAGCACAAGTAAAATTAACTCACTGTCCTTACAGGTCCCTGGAAACAAGGACTTGCAGAGTGAAAGAAAAAAAACACTCTCCCTACCTACAGTTTTCTGTCCCTAGAAAAAATGTTTTTTTTAATCACAATATAGCACAAGGAAAATTAACTCACTGTCCTTACAGGTCCCTGGAAACAAGGACTTGCAGAGTGAAAGAAACTGACACTGTCCCTACCTAGAGTTTTCTGTCCCTAGAATAAATGTTTTTTTTAATCACAATATAGCACAAGGACAATTAACTCACTGTCCTTACAGGTCCCTGGAAACAAGGACTTGCAGAGTGAAAGAAACTGACACTGTCCCTACCTAGAGTTTTCTGTCCCTAGAATAAATGTTTTTTTTAAGCACAATATAGCACAAGGACAATTAACTCACTGTCCTTACAGGTCCCTGGAAACAAGGACTTGCAGAGTGAAAGAAAAAAAACACTCTCCCTACCTACAGTTTTCTGTCCCTAGAAAAAATGTTTTTTTTAATCACAATATAGCACAAGGAAAATTAACTCACTGTCCTTACAGGTCCCTGGAAACAAGGACTTGCAGAGTGAAAGAAACTGACACTGTCCCTACCTAGAGTTTTCTGTCCCTAGAATAAATGTTTTTTTTAATCACAATATAGCACAAGGACAATTAACTCACTGTCCTTACAGGTCCCTGGAAACAAGGACTTGCAGAGTGAAAGAAACTGACACTGTCCCTACCTAGAGTTTTCTGTCCCTAGAATAAATGTTTTTTTTAAGCACAATATAGCACAAGGACAATTAACTCACTGTCCTTACAGGTCCCTGGAAACAAGGACTTGCAGAGTGAAAGAAACTGACACTGTCCCTACCTAGAGTTTTCTGTCCCTAGAATAAATGTTTTTTTTAAGCACAATATAGCACAAGGACAATTAACTCACTGTCCTTACAGGTCCCTGGAAACAAGGACTTGCAGAGTGAAAGAAACTGACACTGTCCCTACCTAGAGTTTTCTGTCCCTAGAATAAATGTTTTTTTTAAGCACACTATAGCAGAAGCACAAAACACACTGACACTCTCCCTACCTATCCTTCTCTTTCCCTAAACTAAAGGAATCCAGGTTAAGCAAGAAAGAAATAACAGTCACTGTCCCTGCCTATGCTACTCTATCCCTGCTCCGGAACACACTACACTAGGCCGCCGTGCTGGCGGCCTTTTATAGTGTGGGGCGTGTACTAAACACCCTCAGCAATAATTGGCCACAGGCATCCTGCCTGTGGCCAATCATTGCTCTCCTCGCTGCCGGCGCTGTGATTGGCCAAGCATGCGGGGTCACAGTGCATGCTTGGCCAATCACAGCGCCTGGATGACACTGCGATGGCGTAGTGCATTGTGGGCCGTTCGCGTCACTCGAATTTGGCGCGAACGGCCCAAATCGTTCGATCTTCGTCGAACGATCGAACAGCCAATGTTCGAGTCGAACGTATGTTCGACTCGAACACGAAGCTCATCCCTATCCACCACTTTCTTCAACATTTGTTTTAGGGTTTTGTTGAATCTTTCAACCAGCCCATCGGTTTGGGGGTGATACACAGACGTACGCAATTGCGTCACTTTGAACAATTTACACAGCTCTTTCATAACCCGGGACATAAAGGGTGTACCTTGGTCCGTAAGCAGTTCTTTACAAATACCCACCCGGCTAAAAACAAGAGATAGCTCTTTGGCTATGGTTTTGGCCGAGGTATTTCGGAGAGGGATCGCTTCTGGATAACGGGTGGCATAGTCCATTATAACTAATATGTACTGGTGCCCCCTAGCGGACTTGATTATAGGACCTACCAAATCCATGGCGATCCTCTCAAACGGGACCTCAATGATGGGTAGAGGGACCAGCGGGCTACGGAAATGTGGCATCGGGGCCAACCTCTGACACACAGGGCAGGAGGAACAATAATTTTCTACGTCCTTCATCACCCCCGGCCAATAGAATCTCTGTAATACCCTCTCTCGGGTTTTCTCTGTCCCCAGATGACCTCCAAGAATGTGCCCATGGGCCAACTCCAACACCAACTTCCTGTAAGGTTTGGGCACCACAAGCTGCTCAACGGTTTCTTCTGCCCTTTTTGCCACCCGATACAGTAGGTCCTTCTCTACGCTGAAGTATGGGTAAGTGCAGGTATTATCTGGGTTCACTAACTCGCCATCTATTTTCACTACGTTTTCCCGTGCCTTTATTAGGGCGGGGCCTTTCAACTGTTCTGTGGCAAAGTTTTCCCTGTGAACCTCAAGATCAGAAAACTCCACAGACGGTAGGTTTTCGTCTGAGGAGGTGGGCTCCTCTCCAGTTTCTTGAGTCTCCCCTGCCAATACTGATAAGGGAAATTCCGGAGAGTCCTCACCACTCTCAGGGGAGTTCTGGCTATCACATTCCTGGTACATAGGGGCACCAGTGAGGGGCTCAGGATCATCCCACAGTTCCCAGAACTTCGGAAAATCCCTTCCCACAATGGCGTCATGCGGTAACTGAGATACTAAGCCCACTGGATGAGAGAGGGTACCTTTGGGGGTCTCGAAACACACTGTAGTCACTGGATACTCTCGGGTGTCCCCATGCACACAAATAACAGCTACCTTGCTATTCCCAGAGACCTCTGTTTTAACTAACTCAGCCTTTATCAGGGTCACAAGGCTACCTGAATCCAGCAATACCACAACATTTCTACCATTAACACACATTTTGCATAAATGTTTCTCAGTTCCTCGAATGGCAGTGCATGCGACTGTCGCACACAGCGACTGACGTCTGCCCGTCAGAAAGTCACACTGCATGGGTTCCTCCACAACCGGGCAATTGGCTGCAATATGTCCCGCTTGCCGGCAGCGGTAGCAAACGATCCTTCTTGCCGCCTCTTGAGCCGCTGATTTCCCAGGCTGTTCTCGCCAAACTTGGGGTAGAGCTCCCACCCTCTCACTCTCTCCACCCTCACCCCTTGGAATCCTCTTATCCGCCCCTGGGGATGGTCTGGTCTTAGGGTGGAAAGTCCGAGTGTCTCTGGAGGAGGCCGTCAGGTTCTCTGTAGCCAAGTATTTCTCCACACGATCCACAAGACCATCGGCCGTCTCTGGGTCTCCATGGCTTACCCACTTTTGGATGGCAGTAGGAAGAGCTCTCAAAAACCGATCCATTACAACACGTTCCACAATCTTTGGTGCGGACAAAGTCTCTGGCTGTAGCCACTTTCTGCTCAGGTGAATGAGATCATACATTTGAGACCTGGGGGGTTTTCCAAGCTGGAAAGTCCAGTTATGCACACGCTGAGCCCGGACAGCCTGGGTGACACCCAGCCTTGCCAATATTTCAGCTTTTAGCATCACATAGTCTTTTGCTTGGTTAGGCTCTAGGTCATAGTAAGCTTTCTGCGATTCACCAGTTAACAGAGGAGCCACCAGTCCAGCCCACTGCTCCTCAGGCCACTTTTCTCTTTCAGCGGTCCTTTCAAATGTGGTCAAAAATACCTCTGGATCATCCTCTCCAGTCATTTTTGTCAATAAACGACTCACCCCAAAGGACGCGGTATTAGTGGGACGGCTTTCCTCACTGGTCTGCGGACGTTGCTGCATTACTGCTTCCATCTGTTGTTGTAGTCTCTGCTCTTGCTTCTGCAACAGGTCTATGAAGCGGGCCTCAGATTGCTGCTGGGCTCGTTGCTGAGCCTCCAGACTCTGTTGCAAAGTTGCGTTTGTCTGCTGCTGGGCTGCAAGGCTCCTTTGCAAACCTGCATTTGTCTGCTGTTGATTGGCATTTGCTAGAGCCAGCTGCTTCAGTATCTCCTCCATGCTGGCTTAAAAAAAACTGCCTGCATTCTCCACCAACTGTGAGGGGGTTAGCTCGGCAGCGGGTGTGTGTGACCCCCGGGATGGGCTCCCCACACAAAACAGGCCCAGCAAACGGAGGTTGTGGTTTTCAAAATCAAAAAAAGGTGCGGTTTATTTTCTATTTACAGTGACAAAACACAGCAAAGCAAAAGAAACATAACCAAAATAAATCCTGGTCAAGTTGACCTCTGACTAAACATACAGGTTTCCTAACTAACAACTGGGATCAGCCTAGTGCTGTCCTAGTCCCTAAGTCCCTGGTTTAGTAAAAGTCCAAACAAATAGCCACACAGGCTTTGCCTCACCGCACAGGGGTTCACTCTCCCTAGACAGTCCACACAGGTCTGGTTCCAGGCATGAGCTAACATCTAATGAAGCTGGGAGTTCTTATAGAGGCCTAAATGAGCTGACAAGCTTCAGCTGGCCTCATCAACTCCCTGTCTGTACGACGCCCAGCCCTCTCCCTAGAGGTATGAGTCATCCATGAGCCCACTAGCCTTATACAACTCTCCACCTAGTTGTATAAGTCGGCGTAAAGCCTGAATCTGGGCGAAATATATCTACCCCCCTGGATGCAACCAGGTGACTTTACCTTCCTGCTGTCACAATATATATATATACACAGTTGCAAAAAAAAGTATGTGAACCCTTTTGGAATGATATGGATTTCTGCACAAATTGGTCATATAATGTGATCTGATCTTCATCTAAATCACTACAATAGACAATCACAGTCAGTGTTCAAGAAAAACATGGTAACATTTAATTCTTTGTGTGTTATTAGTTTAAGCAGACTGTGATTGTCTATTGTAGTGATTTAGATGAAGATCAGATCACATTTTATGACCAATTTGTGCAGAAATCCATATCATTCCAAAAGGGTTCACATACTTTTTTTGGAACTGTATATATATATATATATATATATATATATATATACACACACATGAGGGGGCTGGCATATACTGTATACAGGTGTGGGAGCTGGCATATAAACAGGTGTGAGGGGGGGCTGGCATATATACAGGTGTGAGGGGGGCTGACATATATACAGGTGTGGGGGGCTGGCATATATACAGGTGTGGGGGGCTGGCATATATACAGGTGTGGGGGGGGTTGGCATATGTACAGGTGTGAGGGGGCTGGCATATTTACAGGTGTGAGGGGGCTGGCATATGTACAGGTGTGAGGGGGCTGACATATATACAGGTGTGAGGGGGCTTACATATATACAGGTGTGAGGGGGGCTGACATATATACAGGTGTGAGGGGGGCTGACATATATACAGGTGTGAGGGGGCCTGGCATTTATACAGGTGTGAGGGGGCTGGCATATATACAGGTGTGAGGGGGGCTGACATATATACAGGTGTGAGGGGGCCTGGCATTTATACAGGTGTGAGGGGGCTGACATATATACAGGTGTGAGGGGGGCTGACATATATACAGGTGTGAGGGGGCTGACATAAATACAGATGTGAGGGGGCCTGGCATTTATACAGGTGTGAGGGGGCTGGCATATATACAGGTGTGGGGGGCTGGCATATGTACAGGTGTGAGGGGGGCTGGCATATTTACAGGTGTGGGGGGGGGCTGACATATATACAGGCGTGGGGGCTGGCATATATACAGGTGTGGGGGGGCTGGCATATATACAGGTGTGGGGGGCTGGCATATATACAGCTGTGGAGGGCTGGCATATATACAGGTGTGTGGGGGGGGCTGACATATATACAGGTGTGTGGGGTGACATATATACAGGTGTGTGTGGGGGGACTGACATATATACAGGTGTGTGGGGGTGACGACATATATACAGGTGTGTGGGGGTGACGACATATATACAGTTGTGTGGGGGTGACATATATACAGGTGTGTGGGGGTGACGACATATATACAAGTGTGTGGGGGTGACATATATGCAGCATAGTTGCCAACAGTCACGGATTGGCCGGGACGTTCCCGGGATTCAAACCCTTTTCCCGGATTTATTTTGTCCCGGCCAATGTCCCGGCCAATCCGATTTTTCCCGTTTTCCCCGAATCTGGACGCCGCAGGCCGCCGCCGCTAGAGGTCCACGGCTGGCGGAGACAATGTCTCGGCCGGCCGCCATGTTCAAGAAGACCAAAACACGGATGTAGTACAATAGAAAATAAAGCCGCTGCGGCGCCGCCCACACCCCGCACCTCCCCGGGGGTGGGCGGCGCCGCAGCAGCTTTATCTTCTATTGTACTACATCTGTGTTTTGGCTGGCCGGCAGGCCACCCCCCCGCCCCGCCCCGCCCCGCTGTAGGTCTGTCTGTAATGGAAAGGGGCGGGGGTCGGCAGCGCCACAGCTTAATTTTTATTTTTTTTTCAGCCACACTGTCGGCTCCGCCTCTATTTTGTTCCCCTTCGGGGAAGGGGAAACAATAATGGCGGCCGAGACAGGAGACGCCTGTGGTTAAGGGGGGACTCCGCTGGGGATGCCTGTGGTAAGGGGGGACTCCGCTGGGAACGCCTGTGGTAAGGGAGGGCTCCGCTGGGGACGGCTGAGGTAAGGGGGGACTCCGCTGGGGACGCCTGATGTAAGGGGGGACTCCGCTGGGGACGCCTGATGTAAGGGGGACTCCGCTGGGGACACTTGATGTAAGGGGGACTCCGATGGGGACGCCTGATGTAAGGGGGGACTCCGCTGGGGACGCCTGAGGTAAGGGGGGACTCCGCTGGGGACGCCTGATGTAAGGGGGGACTCCGCTGGGGACACCTGAGGTAAGGGGGGACTCCGCTGGGGACGCCTGAGGTAAGGGGGGACTCCGCTGGGGACACTTGATGTAAGGGGGACTCCACTGGGGACGCCTGATGTAAGGGGGGACTCCGCTGGGGACGCCTGATGTAAGGGGGGACTCCGCTGGGGACGCCTGATGTAAGGGGGGACTCCGCTGGGGACGCCTGATGTAAGGGGGACTCCTCTGGGTACACCTGATGTAAGGAAGGACTCCGCTGGGTACGCCTGAGGTAAGGAGGGACTCCTCTGGGGACGCCTGATGTAAGGAGGGACTCCTCTGGGGACGCCTGATGTAAGGAGGGACTCCGCTGGGGACGCCTGATGTAAGGGGGGACTCCGCTGGGGACACCTGAGGTAAGGGGGGACTCCGCTGGGGACACTTGATGTAAGGGGGAATCCACTGGGGACGCCTGATGTAAGGGGGGACTCCGCTGGGGACGCCTGATGTAAGGGGGGACTCCGCTGGGGACGCCTGATGTAAGGGGGGACTCCGCTGGGGACGCCTGATGTAAGGGGGACTCCTCTGGGTACACCTGATGTAAGGAAGGACTCCGCTGGGTACGCCTGAGGTAAGGAGGGACTCCTCTGGGGACGCCTGATGTAAGGAGGGACTCCTCTGGGGACGCCTGATGTAAGGAGGGACTCCGCTGGGGACGCCTGATGCAAGGACGGACTGCTGGGGAGGCACCTGATGCAAGGACGGACTGCTGGGGAGGCCATCTGGTGGCAGGCGACGTGGCAGGTAACACGCTCAGGGCTTCCACTGATTCGGCATTATGGTGAGTTGAATGATTTCATTTTATATTACAATGTAAAAATAGAAATAATGCACTTCAATCATCCTGACACCGTAACAACCATGGTGCCGGGATGATTGAAGCGCCAACAGGTGTTTTGGAGTATCCTTATCTGCCAATTTTGTTACACATTACTATTGTGGTGTAGGATCTGGCTTCTTTCTTTCTATTTCTTTCTCTCTCTTTCTCTCACCTCGGACTCTAGCCACACCCCTTTGAACCACGCCCATTTAAACCACACCCACTATCGTGCGTAAACCACGCCCGTTTTTCACCGCGGCGCGCTTTGCGCGCCGCATTTTCCACTCCGACATGACACGCCTACAAACGAATGCCCCGCCCCCTGATTATAGCAAGGCTCCGCCTCAATACAAAAAAAGTGTCCCAGATGTTTTTTTTGCAATGTTGGCAACTATGATACAGGTGTGTGGGGGGTGACATATATACAGGTGTGTGGGGGTGACAACATATATACAAGTGTGTGGGGGTGACATATATACAGGTGTGTGGGGGGTGACATATATACAGGTGTGTGGAGGTATACAGAGGTGTGTATGAGGGGGGCTGACATATATACAGGTATCAGTGTGGTGTACACATGGCAGTAGAGAGTACAGAGGACATATCAGTGTGGTTTACACATGGCAGTAGAGATGAGAAGAGGACATATCAGTGTGGTTTACACATGGCAGTAGAGAGTACAGAGGACATATCAGTGTGGTTTACACATGGCAGTAGAGATGAGAAGAGGACATATCAGTGTGGTTTACACATGGCAGTAGAGATGAGAAGAGGACATATCAGTGTGGTTTACACATGGCAGTAGAGAGTACAGAGGACATATCAGTGTGGTTTACACATGGCAGTAGAGATGAGAAGAGGACATATCAGTGTGGTTTACACATGGCAGTAGAGAGTACAGAGGACATATCAGTGTGGTTTACACATGGCAGTAGAGATGAGAAGAGGACATATCAGTGTGGTTTACACATGGCAGTAGAGAGTACAGAGGACATATCAGTGTGGTTTACACATGGCAGTAGAGATGAGAAGAGGACATATCAGTGTGGTTTACACATGGCAGTAGAGAGTACAGAGGACATATCAGTGTGGTTTACACATGGCAGTAGAGATGAGAAGAGGACATATCAGTGTGGTTTACACATGGCAGTAGAGAGTACAGAGGACATATCAGTGTGGTTTACACATGGCAGTAGAGATGAGAAGAGGACATATCAGTGTGGTTTACACATGGCAGTAGAGAGTACAGAGGACATATCAGTGTGGTTTACACATGGCAGTAGAGATGAGAAGAGGACATATCAGTGTGGTTTACACATGGCAGTAGAGAGTACAGAGGACATATCAGTGTGGTTTACACATGGCAGTAGAGATGAGAAGAGGACATATCAGTGTGGTTTACACATGGCAGTAGAGAGTACAGAGGACATATCAGTGTGGTTTACACATGGCAGTAGAGATGAGAAGAGGACATATCAGTGTGGTTTACACATGGCAGTAGAGAGTACAGAGGACATATCAGTGTGGTTTACACATGGCAGTAGAGATGAGAAGAGGACATATCAGTGTGGTGTACACATGGCAGTAGAGAGTACAGAGGACATATCAGTGTGGTTTACACATGGCAGTAGAGATGAGAAGAGGACATATCAGTGTGGTTTACACATGGCAGTAGAGATGAGAAGAGGACATATCAGTGTGGTTTACACATGGCAGTAGAGATGAGAAGAGGACATATCAGTGTGGTTTACACATGGCAGTAGAGAGTACAGAGGACATATCAGTGTGGTTTACACATGGCAGTAGAGATGAGAAGAGGACATATCAGTGTGGTTTACACATGGCAGTAGAGAGTACAGAGGACATATCAGTGTGGTTTACACATGGCAGTAGAGATGAGAAGAGGACATATCAGTGTGGTTTACACATGGCAGTAGAGATGAGAAGAGGACATATCAGTGTGGTTTACACATGGCAGTAGAGATGAGAAGAGGACATATCAGTGTGGTTTACACATGGCAGTAGAGAGTACAGAGGACATATCAGTGTGGTTTACACATGGCAGTAGAGATGAGAAGAGGACATATCAGTGTGGTTTACACATGGCAGTAGAGAGTACAGAGGACATATCAGTGTGGTTTACACATGGCAGTAGAGATGAGAAGAGGACATATCAGTGTGGTTTACACATGGCAGTAGAGATGAGAAGAGGACATATCAGTGTGGTTTACACATGGCAGTAGAGATGAGAAGAGGACATATCAGTGTGGTTTACACATGGCAGTAGAGATGAGAAGAGGACATATCAGTGTGGTTTACACATGGCAGTAGAGAGTACAGAGGACATATCAGTGTGGTTTACACATGGCAGTAGAGATGAGAAGAGGACATATCAGTGTGGTTTACACATGGCAGTAGAGAGTACAGAGGACATATCAGTGTGGTTTACACATGGCAGTAGAGATGAGAAGAGGACATATCAGTGTGGTGTACACATGGCAGTAGAGAGTACAGAGGACATATCAGTGTGGTTTACACATGGCAGTAGAGATGAGAAGAGGACATATCAGTGTGGTTTACACATGGCAGTAGAGATGAGAAGAGGACATATCAGTGTGGTTTACACATGGCAGTAGAGATGAGAAGAGGACATATCAGTGTGGTTTACACATGGCAGTAGAGAGTACAGAGGACATATCAGTGTGGTTTACACATGGCAGTAGAGATGAGAAGAGGACATATCAGTGTGGTTTACACATGGCAGTAGAGAGTACAGAGGACATATCAGTGTGGTTTACACATGGCAGTAGAGATGAGAAGAGGACATATCAGTGTGGTTTACACATGGCAGTAGAGATGAGAAGAGGACATATCAGTGTGGTTTACACATGGCAGTAGAGATGAGAAGAGGACATATCAGTGTGGTTTACACATGGCAGTAGAGAGTACAGAGGACATATCAGTGTGGTTTACACATGGCAGTAGAGATGAGAAGAGGACATATCAGTGTGGTTTACACATGGCAGTAGAGAGTACAGAGGACATATCAGTGTGGTTTACACATGGCAGTAGAGATGAGAAGAGGACATATCAGTGTGGTTTACACATGGCAGTAGAGATGAGAAGAGGACATATCAGTGTGGTTTACACATGGCAGTAGAGATGAGAAGAGGACATATCAGTGTGGTTTACACATGGCAGTAGAGATGAGAAGAGGACATATCAGTGTGGTTTACACATGGCAGTAGAGAGTACAGAGGACATATCAGTGTGGTTTACACATGGCAGTAGAGATGAGAAGAGGACATATCAGTGTGGTTTACACATGGCAGTAGAGAGTACAGAGGACATATCAGTGTGGTTTACACATGGCAGTAGAGATGAGAAGAGGACATATCAGTGTGGTGTACACATGGCAGTAGAGAGTACAGAGGACATATCAGTGTGGTTTACACATGGCAGTAGAGATGAGAAGAGGACATATCAGTGTGGTTTACACATGGCAGTAGAGATGAGAAGAGGACATATCAGTGTGGTTTACACATGGCAGTAGAGATGAGAAGAGGACATATCAGTGTGGTTTACACATGGCAGTAGAGAGTACAGAGGACATATCAGTGTGGTTTACACATGGCAGTAGAGATGAGAAGAGGACATATCAGTGTGGTTTACACATGGCAGTAGAGAGTACAGAGGACATATCAGTGTGGTTTACACATGGCAGTAGAGATGAGAAGAGGACATATCAGTGTGGTTTACACATGGCAGTAGAGATGAGAAGAGGACATATCAGTGTGGTTTACACATGGCAGTAGAGATGAGAAGAGGACATATCAGTGTGGTTTACACATGGCAGTAGAGAGTACAGAGGACATATCAGTGTGGTTTACACATGGCAGTAGAGATGAGAAGAGGACATATCAGTGTGGTTTACACATGGCAGTAGAGAGTACAGAGGACATATCAGTGTGGTTTACACATGGCAGTAGAGATGAGAAGAGGACATATCAGTGTGGTTTACACATGGCAGTAGAGAGTACAGAGGACATATCAGTGTGGTTTACACATGGCAGTAGAGATGAGAAGAGGACATATCAGTGTGGTTTACACATGGCAGTAGAGATGAGAAGAGGACATATCAGTGTGGTTTACACATGGCAGTAGAGAGTACAGAGGACATATCAGTGTGGTGTACACATGGCAGTAGAGATGAGAAGAGGACATATCAGTGTGGTTTACACATGGCAGTAGAGATGAGAAGAGGACATATCAGTGTGGTTTACACATGGCAGTAGAGATGAGAAGAGGACATATCAGTGTGGTTTACACATGGCAGTAGAGAGTACAGAGGACATATCAGTGTGGTTTACACATGGCAGTAGAGATGAGAAGAGGACATATCAGTGTGGTTTACACATGGCAGTAGAGAGTACAGAGGACATATCAGTGTGGTTTACACATGGCAGTAGAGATGAGAAGAGGACATATCAGTGTGGTTTACACATGGCAGTAGAGATGAGAAGAGGACATATCAGTGTGGTTTACACATGGCAGTAGAGATGAGAAGAGGACATATCAGTGTGGTTTACACATGGCAGTAGAGAGTACAGAGGACATATCAGTGTGGTTTACACATGGCAGTAGAGATGAGAAGAGGACATATCAGTGTGGCTTACACATGGCAGTAGAGAGTACAGAGGACATATCAGTGTGGTTTACACATGGCAGTAGAGATGAGAAGAGGACATATCAGTGTGGTTTACACATGGCAGTAGAGAGTACAGAGGACATATCAGTGTGGTTTACACATGGCAGTAGAGATGAGAAGAGGACATATCAGTGTGGTTTACACATGGCAGTAGAGATGAGAAGAGGACATATCAGTGTGGTTTACACATGGCAGTAGAGATGAGAAGAGGACATATCAGTGTGGTGTACACATGGCAGTAGAGATGAGAAGAGGACATATCAGTGTGGTTTACACATGGCAGTAGAGATGAGAAGAGGACATATCAGTGTGGTTTACACATGGCAGTAGAGATGAGAAGAGGACATATCAGTGTGGTTTACACATGGCAGTAGAGATGAGAAGAGGACATATCAGTGTGGTTTACACATGGCAGTAGAGATGAGAAGAGGACATATCAGTGTGGTTTACACATGGCAGTAGAGATGAGAAGAGGACATATCAGTGTGGTTTACACATGGCAGTAGAGAGTACAGAGGACTAGTGATGAGCCGAACACCCCCGGGTTCGGTTCGCACCAGAACCCGCGAACGGACCGAAAGTTCGAACGAACATTAGAACCCTATTAAATACAATGGATGCGAACGTTCGAATTCTAAAGTGGTAATTATAACAACTATTATGCATGTTATTGTCCTAAAAAGGGTTTGGGAACCCGGGTTCTGCACCAGGGGACATGTATCAATGCAAAAAGAAGTTTTAAAAACGGTCGTTTTTCGGGAGCAGTCATTTTAATGATGCATAAAGTGAAAAAAAAAAAGTCAAATATTCCTTTAAATATCGTACCTGGGGGTTGTCTAAAGTATGCCTGTGAAGTGCCACGTGTTTCCCGTGTTTAGAACTGTCCCTGCACAAAATGACACTTCTAAAGGAAAAAAAAGCCATTTAAAACTGCTTGCGGCTTTAATGTAATGTCTGGTCCCGGTAATATGGATGAAATTCTTTAAGAAAAATGGCATAGCTACCCCATGACCCCCCCCCCCTACCCCAGCCCATTACCAGCCCCTTTGGGTCTTGTATGGATATTAAGGGGAACCCCGCACATAAAATAAAAAAGGCCCTATATACTCTGAACAGCCCTATACAGGCGGTGCATACAAGACAGGGACTGTAGGTTTGTTCTTATGTAGAGTCTGTTTGTAATTTTGAACAGGTACATTGGTGAAGTGTAGCTCCAGACCAAAAATCTATTTTTAAACTTTTTGGAAAACATAGGTAAGGGTTATCACCCCTGTAACATTTGTTTTGCTGTCTGTGCCCCTGTTCAGAACATTTCACCTCACTTTCCGTCCCAATGACAACTGTTTTTGAAATGTGGTGTTTTTCTTGAAACAAGGATTGCTGATAAAGCATCAGTACAGAGGAGACACCTTTCTCCCATATTTATTCTTACAGGAGAGAATTTTCCTTCCTAGTGGTAGATTTCCTCTCACTTCCTGTTGTCTTCTTGCGTTTGCAAGTAGGAGTCGTTTGTAAGTTGGATGTTTGAAAGTAGGGACCTGCCATATATACTCTGCAGAAATAGGCCCCTTAGTTGTTGGTGTTGGCACAACACTGTAAGCACTCACAGTTACTCTTGGTTGGTGCTGGAACGCCCTGCTGTCAACTATTATATCAGGAATTTTAATTACATATAATTGTTGAACAGTGGTAGTAAAAATTGGGCCTTTGATGGTGGTGCTGGTGCCACAACACTGTAAGCCCTGACAGTTACTCTTGGTGGGTGCAGCAATGGGCCCTGCTGTGAATTATTAGATCAAGAATTGTAATTACATGCCCCTGTTGAACAGGGGCTGAAAAATTGGGCCTTAGGCACTGGTGGCACAACACTGCAACCCCTCACAGATACTGTACTTGGAGCACAGCAATGAGCCCTGTTGCAAAGTATTGCTTCAAAAATTGTAATGACACGCCCCTGTTAAACAGGGGCTGAAAAATTGGGCCTTAGGCACTGGTGGCACAACACTGCAACTCCTCACAGATACTGTACTTGGAGCACACCAATGAGCCCTGTTGCAAAGTATTGCTTCAAAAATTGTAATGACACGCCCCTGTTAAACAGGGGCTGAAAAATTGGGCCTTAGGCACTGGTGGCACAACACTGCAACTCCTCACAGATACTGTACTTGGAGCACAGCAATGAGCCCTGTTGCAAAGTATTGCTTCAAAAATTGTAATGACACGCCCCTGTTAAACAGGGGCTGAAAAATTGGGCCTTAGGCACTGGTGGCACAACACTGCAACTCCTCACAGATACTGTACTTGGAGCACACCAATGAGCCCTGTTGCAAAGTATTGCTTCAAAAATTGTAATGACACGCCCCTGTTAAACAGGGGCTGAAAAATTGGGCCTTAGGCACTGGTGGCACAACACTGCAACTCCTCACAGATACTGTACTTGGAGCACAGCAATGAGCCCTGTTGCAAAGTATTGCTTCAAAAATTGTAATTACACGCCCCTGTTAAACAGGGGCTGAAAAATTGGGCGTTAGGCACTGGTGGCGGCACCCATAAACAAAAATGATCTTACAAGCTATCATCATCAATCGTATCATTGAGGACTCGGAGGAGGAGGATAGCCAGTCAACATAACAGCACAGGCACTCAGCATCAGCATCAGTCTTGAAGGGATGTGACATGTTAAAATCAATTAGTCTGTTATATCAGCATCAGGTGTGTGGTAGCTGGTGGTGATCCAAGACTGGTTCATCTTGATGAAAGTCAGTCGATCAACCGAGTCGGTGGACAGGCGCACCCTGTGATCCGTGACAAATCCTCCAGCAGCACTGAATGTGCGTTCCGAAAGAACGCTGGATGCAGGACAGGCCAGTAGCTCAATTGCATACTGTGCAAGCTCTGGCCAGTGATCCATCCTCAAGACCCAGTAAGCCAGAGGATTTTCGGTGGGGAAGGTGTCCAAGTCTGACCTTGCCCCTAGATATTCCTGCACCATGTTTATCAGACGCTGGCGATGGTTGCTGGAACCGATCATACTTTGGGGCTGCGGACTAAAGAATTGTCTGAACGCATCGGTCAGACGGCCACCTTCCCCACCGCTCCTTCTTTGACTGGCCGAAGCCTCAGCAACTCGTTGTCCAGGACCAGGAGTTTGCAACCTCCCAGTCTCTGGGAACGCGTTGCACAGACCTTTCTGCAAGGCCTCCCGGAGTTGTCTCATCCTCTGCTCCCTCTGCGACGGTAACATAAGGTCCGCAACCTTACCCTTGTACCGTGGATCAAGGAGAGTGGCCAGCCAGTAATGGTCCCTCTCCTTGATCCGAAGAATACGAGGATCCTTCCGCAGACTTTGCAGGATCAGGGAGGCCATGCAGCGTAGTTTTGCTGAGGCATTCGCTCCGGAGTCCTCTGGGTCACTAAGGACGACATGATCCGCAGCCACCTCCTCCCAGCCACGTACAAGTCCACTGGTTTCTTGGGACTGTAAATCATCCCTAAAAGACTGCTGCTGATGATGCTGAGTGCCAGCCTCCACCTCCATGCTGACACAATCCTCCTCCTCCTCCTCCTCCTCCTCCTCCTCTTCCTGTGCGATGGGTGGGACAGAAGGAACACTGTCTGGGTAAAGGGGACCTTGAGAGGCAAGGAAGTCCTCCTCTTCCTGCCTCTGTTCTGCCTCAAGTGCCCTGTCCATTATTCCACGCAGCGTGTGCTCCAACAGGTGGACAAGAGGTACAGTGTCACTGATGCATGCACTGTCACTGCTCACCATCCTCGTGGCCTCCTCAAATGGTGCCAGGACAGTGCATGCATCCCTGATCATGCCCCACTGGCGTGGAGAAAAAAAACCAAGCTCCCCTGACCCTGTCCTGGTGCCGTAGTCGCACAGGTACTCATTGATGGCCCTCTGCTGCGTGTGCAGCCGCTGCAGCATGGCCAACGTTGAGTTCCACCTGGTGGGCATGTCACATATAAGGCGGTTCTTGGGCAGGTTCAACTCCTTTTGCAGCTCAGCCAGGCGAGCACTGGCATTATAAGATCTGCGGAAATGCACACAGACTTTCCTGGCCTGCCTCAGGACATCCTGTAAGCCCGGGTACCTGCCCAAGAAGCGCTGCACCACCAGGTTAAGGACGTGAGCCACACAGGGCACATGGGTCAGTTGTCCCTGTCGGAGGGCGGAGAGGAGGTTGGTGCCATTGTCGCAAACCACCATTCCTGGCTTAAGCTGGCGTGGCGTCAACCACCTCTCGGCCTGGCCCTGCAGAGCAGACAGGACCTCTGCCCCAGTGTGGCTTCTGTCCCCCAAACACACCAGCGCAAGCACGGCATGGCATCTTTTTGCCTGCGTACTTGCGTAGCCCCGTGAACGGCTACGGAGCACCGCTGGTTCATAGGACAAACCACAGGAAGAGGCCATGGAGGAAGAAGAAGAGGAGGGGGTGGAGGAGAGAGGTGTGTCACAACCAGTAGTAGCATTTTGGAGGCGTGGCGGTGGGACAACCTCCAACACTACTGCACCTTGTCCTGAATCCTTCCCAGCTGCCAAAAGAGTGACCCAATGGGCCGTGAAAGAAAGGTAACGTCCCTGTCCATGCCTGCTGGACCATGAGTCAGCGGTAATATGCACCTTACCGCTGACCGCCCTGTCCAGCGAGGCCAAGACATTGCCTTCCACATGCCGGTAGAGAGCCGGAATAGCCTTCCGTGAGAAAAAGTGGCGTTTGGGAACCTGCCACTGAGGAACTGCACATTGCACAAACTCACGGAAGGGGGCCGAGTCTACCAACTGAAAAGGCAGCAGTTGAAGCGCTAGCAATTTAGCCAAGCTAGCATTCAACCGCTGGGCATGTGGATGGCTGGGAGTGAACTTCTTTCGACGGTCCAGCAGCTGGGGCAGGGAAATTTGCCTGCTAGAATCGGACGTCGGTGTACTGCTAGCAGAGTGGGCGCAAGTACTTGGCTGTGACACACCTAATTCTACACCTTCATTCCTCTCAGTGCATGTTTCAGAGAGGACTGAAGTTATAGTGGGGTTGGAGATCCCAGCTGATGCGGTGCAAGGAGAGGTCCGCTTTGTTCTTTGGTGTGGGTCTTTGAGGTAGGCTTGCCAACGAGCTGCATGGCAGGTCAACATATGTCTGGTCAGGCATGTGGTACCCAAGCGGCTGATGTTTTGGCCACGCGATATACGCTTGAGACATATGTTGCAAACAGCAGCTGTGCGATCTGATGCACTAGCCTCAAAAAAGGCCCACACCAAAGAACTTTTTGAATGACGGGCAGAGGCAGCGCCCTGCACAGGCGGAGCTCTGCGGTGTGATTCCGTCGGTGTACTGCCCTTACGCTGGCCACCAAAGGGCATCCTGCCTCGTTGGAGATGTGCCTCCTCCTCATCCTCCTCCTCCTCCTCTCTCCTATTAGGCACCCACGTGGAGTCAGTGACCTCATCATCCCCTCCCTCCTCATCACTGGAGCCAATCTGGCAGTATGCTGCAGCTGCTGGAACATGACTGCCAGATTGGTGTCCTTCTTGAGCATCCCCTCTGTCTGCTCTCACGCTACTGCCTTCCTCTAGCTGGGTTTCATCATCAGACCCTTCGAAACGCTGGGCATCCTCCTGGAGCATGTACCCAACACTGTGCTGAAACAGTTCGGGGGACTCCTCAGGAGGAGGACATGGTGGGTCTAGGGAAGGAGTGACTGATGATTTGTCTGACATTGATACCAGGGAAGACGACGCTTTGGCAGCTGCTTTTCCAGTACCCTGAGCCTGGGTGAGAGAGGATGAGGAGGAGGAGGAGGGCTTGGTCATCCACTCTACCAAGTCTTCGGCATGATGTGGCTCAACATGTCCAGCTGCCGAAAAGAAGGACAAGCGTGTCCCATGGCCATGTGCTGATGACAATGCACCGCGTCCACGACCAGCACTGTTGCCCCCAGACACAGAGCCTGCTTGCCCTCTTTTATTGCCTCCTGACTGTCTGCCTCTCCTTGTTTGCCTTCCAGACATTCTAATAGATGGCCTGCAGGGAGATGGGAAAAAAGCAATAAGGGCTACCTTCAGGTGTCCTTCTCTGTCCCTTGAAACAAGGACTTTCACAGTGAAAGAAACTGACACTCTCCCTACCTACAGTTTTCTGTCCCTAGAAAAAATGTTTTTTTTAATCACAATATAGCACAAGGACAATTCACTCACTGTCCTTACAGGTCCCTGGAAACAAGGACTTGCAGAGTGAAAGAAAAAAAACACTCTCCCTACCTACAGTTTTCTGTCCCTAGAAAAAATGTTTTTTTTAATCACAATATAGCACAAGGACAATTCACTCACTGTCCTTACAGGTCCCTGGAAACAAGGACTTGCAGAGTGAAATAAACTGACACTCTCCCTACCTACAGTTTTCTGTCCCTAGAATAAATGTTTTTTTTAAGCACAATATAGCACAAGGACAATTCCCTCACTGTCCTTACAGGTCCCTGGAAACAAGGACTTGCAGAGTGAAAGAAAAAAAACACTCTCCCTACCTACAGTTTTCTGTCCCTAGAAAAAATGTTTTTTTTAATCACAATATAGCACAAGGACAATTCACTCACTGTCCTTACAGGTCCCTGGAAACAAGGACTTGCAGAGTGAAAGAAAAAAAACACTCTCCCTACCTACAGTTTTCTGTCCCTAGAATAAATGTTTTTTTTAAGCACAATATAGCACAAGGACAATTCACTCACTGTCCTTCCAGGTCCCTGGAAACAAGGACTTGCAGAGTGAAATAAACTGACACTCTCCCTACCTACAGTTTTCTGTCCCTAGAATAAATGTTTTTTTTAAGCACAATATAGCACAAGGACAATTCACTCACTGTCCTTACAGGTCCCTGGAAACAAGGACTTGCAGAGTGAAAGAAAAAAAACACTCTCCCTACCTACAGTTTTCTGTCCCTAGAAAAAATGTTTTTTTTAATCACAATATAACACAAGGACAATTCACTCACTGTCCTTCCAGGTCCCTGGAAACAAGGACTTGCAGAGTGAAATAAACTGACACTCTCCCTACCTACAGTTTTCTGTCCCTAGAATAAATGTTTTTTTTAAGCACAATATAGCACAAGGACAATTCACTCACTGTCCTTACAGGTCCCTGGAAACAAGGACTTGCAGAGTGAAAGAAAAAAAACACTCTCCCTACCTACAGTTTTCTGTCCCTAGAAAAAATGTTTTTTTTAATCACAATATAGCACAAGGACAATTCACTCACTGTCCTTACAGGTCCCTGGAAACAAGGACTTGCAGAGTGAAATAAACTGACACTCTCCCTACCTACAGTTTTCTGTCCCTAGAATAAATGTTTTTTTTAATCACAATATAGCACAAGGACAATTCACTCACTGTCCTTCCAGGTCCCTGGAAACAAGGACTTGCAGAGTGAAATAAACTGACACTCTACCTACCTACAGTTTTCTGTCCCTAGAATAAATGTTTTTTTTAAGCACAATATAGCACAAGGACAATTCACTCACTGTCCTTACAGGTCCCTGGAAACAAGGACTTGCAGAGTGAAAGAAAAAAAACACTCTCCCTACCTACAGTTTTCTGTCCCTAGAAAAAATGTTTTTTTTAATCACAATATAGCACAAGGACAATTCACTCACTGTCCTTACAGGTCCCTGGAAACAAGGACTTGCAGAGTGAAAGAAAAAAAACACTCTCCCTACCTACAGTTTTCTGTCCCTAGAAAAAATGTTTTTTTTAATCACAATATAACACAAGGACAATTCACTCACTGTCCTTCCAGGTCCCTGGAAACAAGGACTTGCAGAGTGAAATAAACTGACACTCTCCCTACCTACAGTTTTCTGTCCCTAGAATAAATGTTTTTTTTAAGCACAATATAGCACAAGGACAATTCACTCACTGTCCTTACAGGTCCCTGGAAACAAGGACTTGCAGAGTGAAAGAAAAAAAACACTCTCCCTACCTACAGTTTTCTGTCCCTAGAAAAAATGTTTTTTTTAATCACAATATAGCACAAGGACAATTCACTCACTGTCCTTACAGGTCCCTGGAAACAAGGACTTGCAGAGTGAAATAAACTGACACTCTCCCTACCTACAGTTTTCTGTCCCTAGAATAAATGTTTTTTTTAATCACAATATAGCACAAGGACAATTCACTCACTGTCCTTCCAGGTCCCTGGAAACAAGGACTTGCAGAGTGAAATAAACTGACACTCTCCCTACCTACAGTTTTCTGTCCCTAGAATAAATGTTTTTTTTAAGCACAATATAGCACAAGGACAATTCACTCACTGTCCTTACAGGTCCCTGGAAACAAGGACTTGCAGAGTGAAAGAAAAAAAACACTCTCCCTACCTACAGTTTTCTGTCCCTAGAAAAAATGTTTTTTTTAATCACAATATAGCACAAGGACAATTCACTCACTGTCCTTACAGGTCCCTGGAAACAAGGACTTGCAGAGTGAAAGAAAAAAAACACTCTCCCTACCTACAGTTTTCTGTCCCTAGAATAAATGTTTTTTTTAAGCACAATATAGCACAAGGACAATTCACTCACTGTCCTTCCAGGTCCCTGGAAACAAGGACTTGCAGAGTGAAATAAACTGACACTCTCCCTACCTACAGTTTTCTGTCCCTAGAATAAATGTTTTTTTTAAGCACAATATAGCACAAGGACAATTCACTCACTGTCCTTACAGGTCCCTGGAAACAAGGACTTGCAGAGTGAAAGAAAAAAAACACTCTCCCTACCTACAGTTTTCTGTCCCTAGAAAAAATGTTTTTTTTAATCACAATATAACACAAGGACAATTCACTCACTGTCCTTCCAGGTCCCTGGAAACAAGGACTTGCAGAGTGAAATAAACTGACACTCTCCCTACCTACAGTTTTCTGTCCCTAGAATAAATGTTTTTTTTAAGCACAATATAGCACAAGGACAATTCACTCACTGTCCTTACAGGTCCCTGGAAACAAGGACTTGCAGAGTGAAAGAAAAAAAACACTCTCCCTACCTACAGTTTTCTGTCCCTAGAAAAAATGTTTTTTTTAATCACAATATAGCACAAGGACAATTCACTCACTGTCCTTACAGGTCCCTGGAAACAAGGACTTGCAGAGTGAAATAAACTGACACTCTCCCTACCTACAGTTTTCTGTCCCTAGAATAAATGTTTTTTTTAATCACAATATAGCACAAGGACAATTCACTCACTGTCCTTCCAGGTCCCTGGAAACAAGGACTTGCAGAGTGAAATAAACTGACACTCTCCCTACCTACAGTTTTCTGTCCCTAGAATAAATGTTTTTTTTAAGCACAATATAGCACAAGGACAATTCACTCACTGTCCTTACAGGTCCCTGGAAACAAGGACTTGCAGAGTGAAAGAAAAAAAACACTCTCCCTACCTACAGTTTTCTGTCCCTAGAAAAAATGTTTTTTTTAATCACAATATAGCACAAGGACAATTCACTCACTGTCCTTACAGGTCCCTGGAAACAAGGACTTGCAGAGTGAAAGAAAAAAAACACTCTCCCTACCTACAGTTTTCTGTCCCTAGAAAAAATGTTTTTTTTAATCACAATATAACACAAGGACAATTCACTCACTGTCCTTCCAGGTCCCTGGAAACAAGGACTTGCAGAGTGAAATAAACTGACACTCTCCCTACCTACAGTTTTCTGTCCCTAGAATAAATGTTTTTTTTAAGCACAATATAGCACAAGGACAATTCACTCACTGTCCTTACAGGTCCCTGGAAACAAGGACTTGCAGAGTGAAAGAAAAAAAACACTCTCCCTACCTACAGTTTTCTGTCCCTAGAAAAAATGTTTTTTTTAATCACAATATAGCACAAGGACAATTCACTCACTGTCCTTACAGGTCCCTGGAAACAAGGACTTGCAGAGTGAAATAAACTGACACTCTCCCTACCTACAGTTTTCTGTCCCTAGAATAAATGTTTTTTTTAATCACAATATAGCACGAGGACAATTCACTCACTGTCCTTCCAGGTCCCTGGAAACAAGGACTTGCAGAGTGAAATAAACTGACACTCTCCCTACCTACAGTTTTCTGTCCCTAGAATAAATGTTTTTTTTAAGCACAATATAGCACAAGGACAATTCACTCACTGTCCTTACAGGTCCCTGGAAACAAGGACTTGCAGAGTGAAAGAAAAAAAACACTCTCCCTACCTACAGTTTTCTGTCCCTAGAAAAAATGTTTTTTTTAAGCACAATATAGCACAAGGACAATTCACTCACTGTCCTTACAGGTCCCTGGAAACAAGGACTTGCAGAGTGAAAGAAAAAAAACACTCTCCCTACCTACAGTTTTCTGTCCCTAGAAAAAATGTTTTTTTAATCACAATATAGCACAAGGACAATTCACTCACTGTCCTTACAGGTCCCTGGAAACAAGGACTTGCAGAGTGAAAGAAACTGACACTGTCCCTACCTACAGTTTTCTGTCCCTAGAATAAATGTTTTTTTTAAGCACAATATAGCACAAGGAGAATTCACTCACTGTCCTTCCAGGTCCCTGGAAACAAGGACTTGCAGAGTGAAATAAACTGACACACTCCCTACCTACAGTTTTCTGTCCCTAGAATAAATGTTTTTTTTAAGCACAATATAGCACAAGGACAATTCACTCACTGTCCTTACAGGTCCCTGGAAACAAGGACTTGCAGAGTGAAAGAAACTGACACTCTCCCTACCTACAGTTTTCTGTCCCTAGAATAAATGTTTTTTTAAGCACAATATAGCACAAGGACAATTCACTCACTGTCCTTCCAGGTCCCTGGAAACAAGGACTTGCAGAGTGAAAGAAACTGACACTGTCCCTACCTACAGTTTTCTGTCCCTAGAATAAATGTTTTTTTTAAGCACACTATAGCACAAGCACAAAACACACTGACACTCTCCCTACCTATCCTTCTCTTTCCCTAAACTAAAGGAATCCAGGTTAAGCAAGAAAGAAATAACAGTCACTGTCCCTGCCTATGCTGCTCTATCCCTGCTCCGGAACACACTACACTAGGCCGCCGTGCTGGCGGCCTTTTATAGTGTGGGGCGTGTACTAAACACCCTCAGCAATAATTGGCCACAGGCATCCTGCCTGTGGCCAATCATTGCTCTCCTCGCTGCCGGCGCTGTGATTGGCCAAGCATGCGGGGTCACAGTGCATGCTTGGCCAATCACAGCGCCTGGATGACACTGCGATGGCGTAGTGCATTGTGGGCCGTTCGCGTCACTCGAATTTGGCGCGAACGGCCCAAATCGTTCGATCTTCGTCGAACGATCGAACAGCCGATGTTCGAGTCGAACGTATGTTCGACTCGAACACGAAGCTCATCCCTACAGAGGACATATCAGTGTGGTTTACACATGGCAGTAGAGATGAGAAGAGGACATATCAGTGTGGTTTACACATGGCAGTAGAGAGTACAGAGGACATATCAGTGTGGTTTACACATGGCAGTAGAGATGAGAAGAGGACATATCAGTGTGGTGTACACATGGCAGTAGAGAGTACAGAGGACACATCAGTGTGGTTTACACATGGCAGTAGAGATGAGAAGAGGACATATCAGTGTGGTTTACACATGGCAGTAGAGAGTACAGAGGACACATCAGTGTGGTTTACACATGGCAGTAGAGATGAGAAGAGGACATATCAGTGTGGTTTACACATGGCAGTAGAGAGTACAGAGGACATATCAGTGTGGTTTACACATGGCAGTAGAGAGTACAGAGGACATATCAGTGTGGTTTACACATGGCAGTAGAGAGTACAGAGGACATATCAGTGTGGTTTACACATGGCAGTAGAGATGAGAAGAGGACATATCAGTGTGGTGTACACATGGCAGTAGAGAGTACAGAGGACACATCAGTGTGGTTTACACATGGCAGTAGAGATGAGAAGAGGACATATCAGTGTGGTTTACACATGGCAGTAGAGAGTACAGAGGACACATCAGTGTGGTTTACACATGGCAGTAGAGATGAGAAGAGGACATATCAGTGTGGTTTACACATGGCAGTAGAGAGTACAGAGGACATATCAGTGTGGTTTACACATGGCAGTAGAGATGAGAAGAGGACATATCAGTGTGGTGTACACATGGCAGTAGAGAGTACAGAGGACATATCAGTGTGGTTTACACATGGCAGTAGAGATGAGAAGAGGACATATCAGTGTGGTGTACACATGGCAGTAGAGAGTACAGAGGACACATCAGTGTGGTTTACACATGGCAGTAGAGATGAGAAGAGGACATATCAGTGTGGTTTACACATGGCAGTAGAGAGTACAGAGGACATATCGGTGTGGTGGAAATATCAGTGTGGTGTACATATCAGTGTGGTGTACATATCAGTGTGGTGGAGATATCAGTGTGCTGTACATTATGTCCCACTAGTCCCAGTACTCTTCTGCTCTCTCTCTCTCACACGCATCGCGTGACTAGTAGCCCGGAGCCGCAGTCTATAAAGCGGAGCCCCGCCCTCCCTGCGATCACCTGCTGGCCCCGACCCCTCCCCCAGGCACAGGAAAAAAGGGCTCAAAGGGCAGCTGGGAAGCCACACGACATCTGCGTGCAGTGTGATCCGGGGAGCCGTTCTGTCACGCAACTGAGAAAAGCTGCCGTGCAAAGAGCACCAGGCCGGCTCCGTCACAAGAGGAGCATGTGGACTGCTCGGATATCCGAGCTCATCAGCCGCAATCCGATTACTCAACTCTTCTCACACACTCCTCTTCCTCTACACTGATATCTGTGTGTGTGACCGACACCGAGAGCCTCGCACGCTACTACTCCCTACACCGCTACATGGAGGGGGAGGGGGAGGGGAGGGGTACACCTGGGAACAAGACGAAGAATAGTGTACTGCAATAGAATCATCATAATATACAGTAGTCGGTTCATATCATGAAATGTATATATCTTACATATATATATATATATATATATATAATACTTTACAGTAATCATTTCATATACTCTAATAATATATAATGTTATGATATCATCTAATATAATTTGTGTAATATACTATCGTATAGTAATTAATATAATATAATCATATTCTCTATTAATAATATAGTCTAATATTTTTCACTAATATAATAGTATACTTAAATTTATGTAAAAAAAATAAAATGTAATATAATAATATACGCAAATAATTTACTCATTTAACATATAATATTGTCAAATATAATTTTCTCTAATATGTTATCATCTAATATACACTAATATAATAATATTCTCTATTAATAATATACTCTAATGATATAAGAATATTCTGTAATAATATATATTTTTTTAATCTATCAGGAATAATTTAATATAAACGAATAAGTTACTTTAATATCATAATAATATACTGTAATAATATAAAATGTTATATCATCTAATATAATATTGTGTAATATACTGTAATATAATAATCATTCTAATAATATATACAATCTAATATAATAAAATTATACACACTAATAATATCATCTGATATTATAATATACTCTAATGTCATAGTAATATTCTCTGATAATATACTGCAATATAATTTTTTTCCCCTTTTTATTGGTTGAAGTAGATGGACTTGTGTCTTTTTTCAACCAGACTATATAACTATTTTACTATACAATATTACAGTGATACTAAAGGATATATTTTATTTTTATGTTATACATACCTGCTCTGTGCATTGCATTGCACAGAGCAGCCATGAACCTCTTCTGGGGTCCCCACCAGCACTCTTTGTTCCTTCTTCCTCTGGGTGCCCCCTCAGCAAGCTGGGTCCAAAGTAAGTGATGCCCCTTCTCAGAGGTGTTATGGCCTATGGCTCCCCCTGCTCTCAGACCAGAAAGTGAGAGAAGAGTGGTTCTTCACCCTTCCCCAAGCTGTAAGGGCAGCTGGACAAGGTTGTACACTTGCTGCGATCATAAAAACATACACTCTGTTGCAATCAGCAGGTACTAACACAGCCGAATGTGATCCATTGTCCCCACAATGGTGTGGGCTTTAGGGTTAAAAACAGGCAACATAACATCTCCCAGCCACTTGTCAAACACCCTCTGAAAAGCTGTCCAACGCAGATCACTCTTCAGTGGGTAATGCAAGTCTGAATGAACTCCCAGGCTGGGTTCACACTGTGTGACGCGGCTCGCAGCAGGGGTCCGGTGCGTCTCCGTTCACCATATTAGGTCCGAAGTTTTGGCTAAATTCGGACCTGAAATGAAGCCAAGGACACACAGGACTCTTCTGCTGTGCGCTCCACGGCCGCCCCGGAGATGTGTGAACCGGGTCCATTGAGAGCCCGTCACTCTGTCATGCGAATTGGATGCGGAAAACCCGCATCCAATTCGCAACAGGCCCCTTTCACATGATCGGTCCACCTGTCCGTTTTTCAGGTGGACTTGAAGCAGACCACCCATTAATTTCTATGGGTAGGCGGATGTCAGTGGAGATGTGTTCGCTGACACCCGCCTGCCAGCCCAACCCGACAAGATCTGCTAAAAACTGATGGATGGCGATACGTTCGCCATCCGTCCAGCGGATGGGATCTAATGAAAACAGGCAGGCGGTCCGTTTTATCCAATCTTCCCATAGAGGGGCTCTGATAGGTCCGTCCCTGCACAGTGAGCAGAGACAGACCTGTCATCTGCCTGCTCAGCGGGGATCAATGGAGCGATCCCCCGCTAAGCTAGTGGAGTCCGTCCAGCGTGTGAAAAGGGCCATAGTGTGAACCCAGCCTTACTGTTTGTACACCTGAAATGGAAAACAAATGTTATTAAAAGAAAACTTACTAAAGTATACTACAAGGTGTATTCACAACCAGCACTGTAAGCTACTAACATGCAAATCAAATGTAAACAAAATCACACAATCTCCATTTATATAAGTTGTCACGTAAAACGACATTTTAATAGCAGAGAAAATGTGTTCACTCCCAATTAGTATGCAAATAGTTCTCTTATGTTCGCACGAGATAGATGACTAATATGTCTGACTTAAGATCAGAAGATCAGAAAAAACAGGCTCACGACACAGGACGAGAGCTTATTATATCTTGCTTTATATGATTTTTATATTGCTATTAGAGCCCTGCTTTTGTTATATTTTATGTGTATATTTTAGGGCTGTGGAAATTAACTATTAATTCCTCGATTAATTGCTTTGATCGATCAAAATTCGATCAAAATTCTTTGGGCTTGCCGTGTCCATCTGAATGGCTCCTTTGCTGTGCCTTCATATCTGCATGCCGGCCGGACCTTACTATCTGTCACACGCAAGGGCTGTTACATTTCCCTCTATCACTTCCCTCTATCAACCTGGGATTCTACAGCCATCCACTGGGAGTTGTGATAGTTCCCTTCACGGGACATCTACATGCTGATGGACTGATGTTAGCCCCTTCTCATCTGGATTCAGCAGTGGTATCGTTGTACACATTTTTATACCAGTATCATACTTAGATACATGTTTTTATGACTGCTTTTGCTACCATAGATTTTATCTCCAGTGCAATATTTATTTTGTTACCTACTTGAAGACTATAAAAGTTTTAATGCTATTCCCATCGATCGCTGCCTTTGTGTGTTTTTTGTATCCTGCTATCCATTTTTCCAGTGGTTGGTAGCTGCACTGGGAATTCACCTTGCAAGGAGATCAGCTAAAAGTAGTTGGATATCTATGTGCGTTTATAATTAATCGAAATTAATCGATAAAAAAAAAAAACGATTAATCGAACACGAAAATTTTAATCAGTAACAGCCCTAGTATATTTTCATAACGAGGCCAGCCATAGCAGACCCACCTGTATATCTCATAAAGCCTCACTTTAAAGTGGAACTTTACTCATAACAATTTGATAGCAATTAATGTTCTTTAACAAAATAACAAACATTGTACATTAACCACTTTCTGTCCACGCTATAGCCAAAAGACGGCTACAGCGCCGAGTTCCAGTGCCAGGAGGGCGTTCATAGACGTCATTGCGCTGCTTGCGCGCCCCCTGCGGTTTAGGCGGTGCGCTGTGTACGTCGAGTCCTTCGGACTTAGCTGATCACAGCTGCCAATCACAGTGGCCTTTTACCACGTGATCAGCTGTCTTCCAATGAAAGCTGATCACAGAAGTAAACAGAAGCCGGTTATCTTTTTTTTTTTTCTCCTCACAAGCAGTGTTAGTAGAGAAAAAGAAAACCGGTAACCGGCTTCTGTTACAGGGATATCGGTCCCGATCTGTGCCCACCAGTGCCGCTAATCAGTGCCACCCATCAGTGCCAATCGGTGCCCATCATAGCCTCATCATCAGTGTCACCTATCATCAGTGTTGCCTACCAGTGCCACTTATCAGTGCCCACCAGTGCTGCCTCATCAGTGTCCATCACTGCAGCCTCCTCGGTGCACATCAGTAAAGGAGAAAAATTACCTGTTTGCTAAATTTTCTGCCTTTTTTTGTTTGTTTAGCAAAAAATAACGCAGTGGTGATTAAATACCACCAAAAGAAAGCACTATTTGTGAAAAAAATGATAAAGATTTTGTTAAGGGACAGCGCTGCCTGACCGTGCAATTGTCATTCAAAGTGCGACAGCACTGAAAGCTGAAAATTGGCCTGGGCAGGAAGAGGGTAGAAGTGCCCAGTAAGCAAGTGGTAATAATTATGTTACCCAAATCAGTGTGCGCTGTAAATTTCTATTCTGCTTCTTGCTGGAGGCTGTCATTTTGTTCAGCAGCCTATTCCTTAATGGAAACTTTCCCCCTCTCTTTGGTCTCAAAAAACTATAGGTCACTTTCATCAACTTTCCGATTGAATTTTCTGTCAGAGGAGTGAAAAGAAATATTAGAAGAGTTGTCCAAGAGTCAAGGACCACTTGTGGAGAGCTTTAGAAAGACCTGAAATTAGCAGGTATAATCCGCCATGGCCTGCATGCACGCTCACCACGCCAGACTCCATTGCTGAAGAAAAAGCATGTTGAAGCTCATTAAAGTTTGCTGCACAACATTTAGACAAGATAGTGTGGTCAGATGAGACCAAAATTGAACTCTTTGGCTGCCATAATACACACCATGTTTGAAGGTCAAATGGCACTGCACATCACCCCAAAAACATCCTACCAACAGTGAAGTTTGGAGGTGGGAATGTCATGGTGTGGGGCTGTTTTTCAGTATACGGTACTGGCAAACTTCATATCATTGAAGGAAGGATGAATGGAAAAATGTACCAAGACATTCTTGATAAAAAGTTGCTGCCATCTACCAGGATGATGAAGATGAATCGAGGGTGGACATTTCATCAAGACAATGATCCCAAACAAAAAGCCAAGAAAACTCAGTTGGTTTCCAAGAAAGAAAATAAAGCTGCTAGAATGGCCCAGCCAATCACATGACTTAAATCCAATAGAAAAGCTATGGAAAGAACTAAAGATCAGAGTTCATAGAAGAGGCCCACGGAACCTTCAAGATTTGAAGACTGTGTGAAAAAATGGCCCAAAATCACACCTGAGCGATGCATGCGACTAGTTTCTCCATACAGGAGGCGTCTTGAAGCTGTCATTGCCAACAAAGGATTTTGTACCAAGTATTAAATACATTTCATTTAGCGTGTTCAATGCTTTTTCCCTGTATCATTCCATTTTATTACACATAACTTAATTTCTGAACTTATTTGTATTGGTTTCTTTGTATGCATGGGTTGTTACCAACATGAGGTGACAATTTCATGTCAATAGCACCTTTAGAAATATATTTACCTAGAAAAATGGTGACGTGTTCAATACTTATGCCGCGTACACGTGACCATTTTTCATGACAAGAAAAATGCCATTTTTTAATTTGGTAATTAAAAACGATTGTGTGTGGGCTCCAGAGCATTTTTCGCGACGTGAAAAATGGCCATTAAAAATTTGGAACATGCTCTATTTTTTCTCGTCGTTTTTCACGTCGTCGTTTTTCTCATCGTGAAAAATGGCCGTGTGTAGGCTTTAACGACGTGAAAAAAACGCGCATGCTCAGAAACAAGTGATGAGACGGGAGCGCTCGTTCTGGTAAAACTAGCATTCGTAATGGAGATAGCACATTCGTCACACTGTAACAGACTGAAGAGCACGAGGCTGAAAAGCGCGAATCGTCTCTCACCAAACTTTACTAACACGAGGGTAAGCAAAAGCAGCCCAAAGGGTGGCGCCATCCAAATGGAACTTCCCCTAGTGCCATCGTACGTTTCGTACGTCACCACGCTTTGTTCGAGCATTTTTTTTCACGATCGTGTGTAGGCAAGGCAGGCTTGAGAAGAATCACGTCGACATTAAAAATGTCGTGTGTATGCGGCATTACAGTATTTTACCTGCTATATATACCATAGTTTGTGGACTCTATAACTTTCCTACAGACTAAATAATATACAGTCCCTGACAAAAGTCTTGTCGCTTCTCTATTTTCTAGAAACTCCTGCTATTAACATGACTTTTAACCACTTGCTTACTGGGCACTTAAACCCCCTTCCTGCCCAGGCCAATTTTCAGCTTTCAGCGCTGTCACGATTTGAATGACAATTGCGCAGTCGTGCGACGTGGCTCCCAAACAAAATTTATGTCCTTTTTTTTCCCACAAATAGAGCTTTCTTTTGGTGGTATTTGATCATCTCTGTGGTTTTTATTTTTTTGCGCTATAAACAAAAAAAGAGCGACGATTTTGAAAAAAACAATATTTTTTATTTTTTGCTATAATAATATCCCAATTTTAAAAAAAAAAAAATATTTTTTTCCCTCAGTTTAGTCCGATACGTATTCTTCTACATATTTTTGGTAAAAAAAATCGCAATAAGCGTTTATTGATTGGTTTGCGCAAAAGTTATAGCGTCTACAAAATAGGGCATAGTTTTATTGCATTTTTATTAATATTTTTTTTTTTACTAGTAATGGCGGCGATCAGCGATTTTTATTGTGACTGCGACATTATGGCGGACACATCGGACACTTTTGACACCATTTTGGGACCATTGTCATTTTTACAGCGACCAGTGCTATAAAAATGCACTGGTTACTGTAAAAATGACACTGGCAGGGAAGGGGTTAACACTAGGGGGCGAGGAAGGGGTTAAATGTATTCCCTAGGAGTGATTACTACTGTGTGGGGGAGGGGACTGACTGGGGGAGGTGACCGAGCTGTGTCCCTATGTACAAGGGACACAGCATCGGTCCCTCTCGCTGACAGGACGTGGATCTCTGTGTTTACACACAGAGATCCACATCCCTGCTCTGTGTACACGCCGATCGTGGGTACCTGGCGGACATCGCGGCCACCAGGCACGTGCATCGGCATCTCAGTGATGCGCCGAGCGCGCGTGCGCCCCCTAGTGGCCAGAATACCCGAGGCCGTATAATGACGGCCTCCCGGATTTCTAGATCCACATTGAGGCCGTCATTCGTCAATGGCCCGGGTCTCAAGGGGTTAATTAATCAATTGGTGTTAGAAATAGCTCATATGAAAAGCTAAAGCCCTCCCAAATGATGTTTAATGCACTGAAATAAATTGGTTTCACTGAAAAAAGATTTATCATTTAATCAAGACAGACAGGTCAAATTTTGGCAAGACAAAAGTTTTGTCGCCTATACAGAAATTGAACAACTTTACTGAAAATCCAAAAATATGTCAGCAAAATAAGTAGTGGTGCTGTGAGATCCAAATGTAATATCTTGTATGACTTCCATGAGCTTGAAGGACAGCATCCATGCGGTTTGGCAAGGATTCATACAATTTATTGATGAAGTCATCAGGAATAGCAAAGAAAACAGTCTTGCATGCCTCCCAGAGTTCATCAATATTCTTTGGTTTCGTCTTCCACGCTTCATCTTTCATCCTACACCACATATGCTCAATGATGTTTATGTCTGGTGACTGGGCTGGCCAATCCTGGAGCATCTTGATCTTCTTTGCCTTAAGGAACTTTGATGTGGAGATGGAAGTATGCGATGGAGCACCATCCTGCTGAAAAATTTCGCCTTTTTTATGGTTGGGAATATGAGTTAGCTAAGATTTCTTGGTATTTTAGACTATTGATGTTGCCTTCCACCCTGCAGATCCCTCGCACACCCCCATACTGGATGTAACCCCAGACCATGATTTTGCCTCCACCAAACTTCACTGTTTTCTGGGTAAATCTCAGCTCCATGCAGGTTCCAGTAGGTCTCCTGCAATATTTGCGGCGACTGGTGTAATTCAACAGAAGATTCATCTGAAAAATCCACCTTCTGCCACTTTTGCAGAGTCCATCCTTTTAGCAGGCTGTGGCCCTTGGCAAATGCCACACGGTTTTTCAATTGTCTTTTGTTTAGTGCTGGCTTATGGGCACTGATTCGACCATGGAGGCCATTTTGAGACAGAATGCAACAAACTGTTCTGGTTGACACAGGGACTTCAGGTGACCAGGTCTCGTGGAGCTCTGCTGCAGTGGAAAATGGGCTGGCCTTGGATTTTCGAGCCAACAAACGGTCCTCTCGTGCAGTCGTCTTGCGGGGTCGGCCTGACCTGGCCTTGTCCAAAACATCTCCAGTCTCTTCAAATCTTTTTTTTATCCTCTGAACTTGACGCTGAGACACATTGAAGGTGTCTGCCACATCAGCAGTGGATCTGGTCTTCAGCCTCTTGATAATCAACACTTTACTCTCCGGGTGAATCTTGGGCATGTTTGCAGAGGTCTAGTTGCAGTTGAGAAGGTCTAGTGTACTGGTGTTCTTTGTATACACACCTGAAACCTAATTGATCCATTATTAGTCACAGGTGAAGCTCATATAACAAGGCGACAACACATGTCTTGGCAAAAATTTACTCAATGGGCTTTACCAAGCTGTGAATATTAGAATACTTTTTGTCAGTTTCGTTTTGCACTGAAACATTATTACAAAAGCTGTTGGGATTAAAATGACCCATTTCTTGTAACAAAATCTTGATTAGAAATATATTTTAGCAGCACTTCAGGTCAATTTGTACACAAGCGACAAGACTTTTGTCAGGGACTGTACACTGATTTGGGTTATTTTCACCAAAAAATGTAGCTGAATACATTTTGGCCTTAATTTATGAAGAAAGATTATTTATTTGCAAATTTTTATAACTATAATTAAGAAAAAAGCATTTTTTTTTCAAAAATGTTCTTTTTTTGTTTATTTAGCAAAAAATTTAAATCCAGTGGTGATTAAAAACCAACCAAAAGAACACTTTATTTGTGTGAATTTTTTTAATAAAAATGTCATATGGGTACAGTGTTGCATGACTGTGCAATTGTCCTTCAAAGTGCGAAAGCGCTGATAGCTGAAAATTGGCCTGGGCAGGAAAGGGGTAAAAGTGTCCGGTCTTGAAGTGGTTAAACAGTATAGGCACTTATGCCTTTTAAACATTTTAATGTTTTACATAGCTAAACCTGCAAAAGGGCCAGCATGAAGTGATCTAGCAGGGCTTAATTTTCTGACTAAAGATCTCTTTAACGAACATTCTTAGGGTAGATGTTTGAAGTGGTACCAAAAGCAGGTAGGAATTGTGACGTTGCCGCCCATGTACTCCGTGGTTGTCACTTTGTGGTAAGAAGGGTGGGCTTAGCAGGAAGCAAGCTTTGCAGCATAGGCATTCAACAAACTTGTGAAATACTGTGTTGTGATTCTAATTTGCTGTTGTAATGGAGTAAAGGGAGACCTTTGTATGAAATTTCTGGTATGTGTAATGGGTCAGGAGCAGTAAGTGCAGTAAGGGAGACAGGAATTTTCAAGTCAACAGGTAAGGTGGGGTATCAAAGGTAGAAATATGAAGCTCTTAGATTTTTTTCCGCTCAGCTTGCAGGCTGGAAAAAACAAACAGATTCCTCCAGCCACTCTTTACAGCATGGGTGGACTAATCTCCCATTGCACTTATTGTGTTCTGACAGCTGCCAGTGACTGCTGTCAGAATGCTCAAACAGGTGCTCTATCTATTCGGATGCATTTACTAATAAGCGGAAGATTTTCTACTGAACTGATTTTTCAAACAAAGAATGTTGGGCTGGAAGAAGGGTAAACAGGGCCATCCATGGAGCTAATTTTGGCCAGTTCATCAGCTTTACATCCAACCCCTAGTTATTTGCTGTTGTTTCCCAGAGACACGGCTGGTGCCGGGAGATGTCTGGAAATATCCCGCTAAATAAACCTGTAGGCTGAGGAGTTTAGGGATTGCGTGTATGTAAAACGATCCCATCCGTAAGTGCTCAGTCCATGGTCAGATCCCACTCCAATGACCAACAGCAATCTAAAGTCTATGGCCACTGGCCAGCTTTACTCATCCCATATCCCCCCCATATGAGAAAGACACAAAGAACACGCTTGGCCAGAAAATACTGAAATATTGAATTCTTGTACAAGTAGGCATCTCTACAAATTCAGCACAAAGGGCAAATCATCCTGCTTGTCCCCCTTTCTCTTTGTTTTAGGATAAAGTCATGCGTTTAGGTAATTGTTCAACACCCTAAATTCTATTCTAACCGTTATTGCTATGATTGATGATTATGATTAATAGATGTTGCAATCTTATTGAGCATTCTGCTGCTCTTTACGTGTAGTTGTTGGTCACACTGAACACATTTCCTAATGGTATTTGTAATTTTTCTCTTTATACATATGTTTACACATTTATTTATTTGTCTTTATTTGTTTGTCTTCAATGTATTATTGTTCACAGGAACTGAATACCTTATTTTGTTCCTTTCGTGTATAACATGTTTTCGTGTTTGTGGAATGAAAATAAAAATATCCTTAGGCCTCATGCACACCGGCCTTCTTTTATTTCTCCTAGAAGCCAGCAGCACTTTTGTAGAAAAAACATCTGCCACTTGTTAAAGTGTCTAACACCTTTACAAGCGTTTAGGCGTATTTACAGGCATCAAGCACTTGGGCATTAATTCATTTTATTGGCCAGAATAATCTATTCTGGCCATTGAAATGAATCAACGCTCAAGCATTAAACGCACTTAGCGTTAACACGCAATAATGATCTGCTACAAGGTACTACCAGCATGCAACCGTTGATCAGTAGTTCCCAACCATGGTGCTGTGGCCTCCCCTCTCACTGGCCTCCAGACAGCTGAAAACCATTTACAGTGTCTCCCAGCAACCATACTGCCCCCCCCTAACCTCCCATAATGGCCCCAGGCCACCTGAGAGCCCTCAAACTCCACAGTGCCCCGACCTTCCAAAGTGCCCCCCAGCTTGCTGAAGAACATCCAGCTCTCCATAATGCTCTCAATTTTCAACAGTGTCCCCCAGCCCCCTCCAGAAGTCCTATCGCCTACAGGGCCACCAAGTCTGCAGAGTACCCTTACCCCCTTCACAACCCTCTTCCTGTCCACAGAGACACTAAGCCTCATCCAGAGCCTTCCAAAATTTCAATGTACATTTTGCATTCCCATACTTTTATTGTGTTCTTATGAACTTTATTCTTTACTGTTGGGGCCTGGAATGATTTGGAAGATTCTACCAAGCCCTGATCTCACAAAGGTTGGAAACCACTTGCAGAAGATGATAATTGGAGTGATATAAACTAAGCGAAACTAAACCCTTCCTCAAGCTGCATTCTTGGCCTCTGTTTGATCTTCAACTGTCATGGTGTGACAAGTGATCAGTTATGACATCACAGCCATTTGATGGTGTGACAGTTTGGTTGAGAGAACAACCAATGTGACAGTTAGCAATCCAAGCATGTCGAGAATGTAACTGTTGTTTGAAGCTGTTAAATTAATGGGTTTGGTTCCACTTTAAAGTGAATAATAATGTACACCAGAAGGCTATGGAACACAACAATAAGTATTCCAGTGACTGTTAAAAATAAATGACATATTGTTCCATTTGTCTGTAATTCAAACGGGTGCAGTGAGCAGGAAGGCTGTTGAGCCACATGGGTACCATCTGGTCATATTGTCCGCAATCATCCAGCCTAAAGCTCACTGTATATTTTACTATCTTTATACAATCAACTTTTTTTTAGCAAAACTATGTAAAATGCAGACCTACCTAATCCATTCAGTTAGACGACCCTCGTACTACTTAGTTTTTGGTAGATCTAAAATAGATTGTACAGTCAGAGGTATGTGATAAACCTAAAGTATAACTAAAGGCAAAACTTATTTCTTTAGTATTGGATAGATTGGAGATGGATTAGAACACCTGATGGGTTTTTTATTGCAGCCTGTGCTCCCGTTAGATGGATTCACACTTTTTATTTGTCCTAAAGACTGTTATCCCTGAGACTTAAAGTAAAAGCAAATCCCAAATTTTGAGTTGTCGCCAGAACAGGAAGAGAGGGGAAATCTTCCAACATGAGTTCTGGTGACAACCAGGGATTTCCTCTCACTTCCTATTTTGGCTATGGGACAGGAAGTGAAGGGAAATCTCCCCAATGGGACACAAATGGCAAAATATGAAAGGGGTTATAACCTGCCCTCACTCATTCCAAGATGGAAATAAAAAAGTTTTGCCTTTAGTTCTCTTTAAAGGTTGACCATGCACTATACAATCTGAGCAATCTCTGTTAGGGCTCTTTCACACGGGGCGGATCCGTGAAGATCCGCCCCGTGAAGCTCCGCTTGCTCAGCGGGGATCGCTCCGTTGATCCCCGCTGAGCCGACGGATGACTGGGCGGTCCCCGCACACTGTGCAGGGACCGCCCTGTCAGAGCGCCGCTCTCCCCTATGGGGAATCGGATGACGACGGACCGTAGAGTCCGTTGTCATCCGATCCGCTCCGCAGACGGAAGGAAAAATAGGATTTTCCTCCGTCACACTTTTTCGGAGCGGAGCGGATGTCAGCGGACATGTCTCCGCTGACATCCGTGCTTCCATAGGGGTGCATGGAGGATCCGTTTCAGGTCCGCCTAAAAAACTGACAGGCGGACCTGGACGGACCTCCGTGTGAAAGAGCCCTTAGAGATACCATCCAGTATATGGTGAAAGCATTTACCTGTTTTGATATTATTGAATCAGTTGTTTAGCTCTGTCTTCATATTAGAGTTATGCCGTGTACACACGATCAATTTTCTCGACGGTGAAAACACCATCGAGAAAATCGACGGGAAAAACGAGGAACGGCTTGGTCCCCTACACACGGCCGGGTTTCCTGACATTTTTTCTCTTGGTAGAGAAAAATGACCGTGTGTAGGCTCCCTGGCAGTGTTTCCCTATGGGAAAACTGCCGCGGAAAAAAATGCCGTGAATCACGACGAGAAAAATTAGAGCATGTTCTAATTTTTCTCGTCGTGATTCTTGCCGTTTTCTCGTCGGGAAAAATGCAGGAAAGCCCACACACGGTCGTTTTTCTCGTCAGAGGAAAAATTTAATTTTCCCGACAAGAAAAATGGTCGTGTGTACGCGGCATTACATTTAGTAACTCTAATGGTGACCTTGCACATAACAACCTGGTCTGAAATTCTTCAGGTAATAAGATTAGAACCATGAATTATCAAAAAGACACATACTGTGTCATTGATTAACTTTGAGTAAAACTGATCAATTTAACAGAGGTTATTCTGATTGGTCCAAATAGAAAATATGATTGTACGAATGTAAATCATTCCATATGATCGTTATGTGCATTAGCATCAAACAATCTTTTTGACCTCCTGATCCTGATTTCAGTAAGACAGGCCATACAGTATGCAATTTTCTTTCCTTCAACATTAACCCCTTCCTTACCAGGCCATAGTTATATGACGTCGGCAGGAACCCTCCCTCCCTGCGGGTGGACGTCATATGACGTCTTTTCTTCCCGGCCGTCTAGGGGGCGCCCGCGGCACCGCTCGTGACCCAGTGCGCGTGCCCGGCGGCCGAGATGTCCGCCGGGCACCCGTAATTGCCCGCGATCATGACAGGAGTGTGGATCTGTGTGTGTAAACACACATCCACCTCCTGTCAGAGGTGAGGAGACCGATGTGTGTTCCCAGTACAGAGGAACACACATCGGTCTCCTCCTCTTGTGAGTCCCCTCCCCCTACAGTTAGAATCACTCAATAGGGAACATATTAACCACTTCAGCGCCCCTAGTGTTGACCCCTTCCCTGCCAGTCACATTCACACAGTAATCAGTGCAGTTTTATAGCACTAATCGCTGTATAAATGTGAATGGTCCCAAAAACGTGTCAAAAGTGTCCGATATGTCTGCCGCAATGTCACGGTCACAATAAAAATCGCAGATTGCCGCCATTACTAGTAAAAAAAAAATGCCATAAATCTATCCCCTATTTTGTAGACGCTATAACTTTTGCGCAAACCAATCAATATACGCTTATTTTTACCACAAATATGTAGAAGAATACATATCGGTCTAAACTGAGGAAAGAATAGTTAAAAAAAAAAATTGTGATATTTATTAAATCAAAAAGTAAAAAATATTGTGTTTTTTTCAAAATTGTTGCTCTTCTTTTGTTTATAGTGCAAAAAATAAAAACCGCAGAGATGATCAAATAGCACCAAACGAAAGCTCTATTTGTGGGGGGAAAAAAACATAAAGATTTTATTTGGGTACAGTGTTGCGTGACCGCGCAATTGTCATTCAAAGTGCAACAGCACTGAAAACTAAAAATTGGTCTGGGCAGGAAAGGGGTGAAAATGCCCGGTATGGAAGTGGTTAAAGAAAAAATTGCTCAATTCCCCCATCAACACAGTCAGTGTTGATGTGGTAATCTTTACCACTTCACTATTGTGTTCTGCAGGTAGGTAGCGTGGGGGGGCTTCCTCACTGGCAGAATACAATGATCACTGCTGCAGGCTATAGCTGCCGGCAGTGATCGAGCGAAAGAAAAATAAATAACAGGCTGGTTCTACTGAAGTTAATCAATGGATCGACTTCGGAACAACCAGCCTGCCCATGGACAGATTGAAATTCAGGTGATTCCTATTGAACCAGCTGAATTTTAATCTGTCTACGGCTTGCTTAAATCTGTTGATAATCTGTTAACAATCTATCGACAATCGTATATAAAATTGTTCTATGTATGGCCACTATTTTGAAGATGTCACAGAGATTGTACAGGCATGTTACAATCTGATTGTACAATCTCCTGTATCAACATCTATGTAGTGCAAATACCTACCCAAATGACAACAAATTGATCACGAAGATTAGGCAGGTTCTTAAAAATACATAGTTTTGACCAAAAAGCTCATGATACAAAGATTGTGTGGTTGGATGTGTATGGTGACCCTAACAACTCTGTTAATCCATTGGTGTACATTTCTGGAGTTTAGCTTAAAGAATAACTCCACTTTTGTTAAGAAATAAACATTCCCCTCTGGGTGATCTATGTACATTACAAGGATTTTAACAAACTTTGTTGCAGATTCCTATCTTTTGTTATTTTGAAGAAATCCCTGTGTGTTTGTCTGTGTCCATGTGGAAAGTGTGTCTAATCACCTTGCTTTGTGCACTTCCCTTCACTGGAACTAAGAAAAAGAAAAGGAAAGGAAGAAAATGTATTTGTTGCTCATGGATGTATAACATTTGTAAATAAATCTTTACATATTTAATTTCATCTGTGCTGTGTACATTGGCTATTATTAGGGTTGTCCCGATACCACTTTTTTAAGACCGAGTACAAGTACCGATACTTTTTTTCAAGTACTCGCCGATACCGAATACCGATACTTTTTTTTAATCTCATGTGTCAGTATTTTTTTTTTTTTTACATTTTTATTTTTTTATTTTTATTTTTTTACAATTTATTTTATTTATTTATTTTTTACAATGCTTTGTTTTTTTAAGGGGGGGGTCAGTGTCAGTGTGTGTGTTTTTTATTTTTTATACAATAAATATTTATTTTATTCTTTTTTTTTTATCAGCCTTGTTGTGGGGGGTTTTGGTGAGATATCAGGGGTCTTAACAGACCTCTGACATCTCCCCTTTGAGACAGGGAAAGGGTCTAGGGACGCAGATTCCCCAGTCCCTTTCTCAGCAGCCTCAGCTGCGCTGAAAATGAATGGAGAGAAGACAGCGGCTCCTCTCCATTCATAAACTGAAACATTGTAAACAGAGTTTACGATGTTTCAGTTATGTGAATGGACAGAGTCAGTGATGACTCTGTACATCACGACAAGTAAGGAGCCGGATTTACCGGCTCCTACCTCCGCTCTCCATCCTGAGATACCGAGGGGGTGGAGGAGGAGCACGGAGGGGCACGGCGGCACGGAGGTGAAGGGGGCACGGCGGCACGGAGGTGAAGGGGGCACGGCGGCACGGAGGTGAAGGGGGCACGGAGGTGACGGGGGCACGGCGGCACGGAGGTGACGGGGGCACAGCGGCACGGAGGTGACGGGGGCACAGCGGCATGGAGGTGAAGGGGGAACAGCTCCGGGAGCATTTGAGCAGCAGACAGGCAATTGCATCAGATTCATTTTACTTACCTGCCTGAAGACTCGCTCTGGTCTCTGCCACGCTCTCCGCCTTGGTCTCCGCCCCGGTCTCCGCCCCCCGCCGCACACTTTCCGTCCTGCTCTCGGCCCTGGTCTCCGCCCTCGCCATGCTCTCCGCCCTGGTATCCGCCCCCCGCCGCACACTCTCCATCCCACTCTCCGCCCCCCGCTCTGAGAAAAAAAAAAGTATCGGACTGGGCATCGGGAGCATTTGCGCGAGTACAAGTACTCGCGCAAATGCTTTGTATCGGTACCGATACCGATACTAGTATCGGTATCGGGACAACCCTAGCTATTATGCCGGGTAACTCACAATTATTGTTGTTGCTGCTTCGTTACATAACACTTTGAAACAAATAAATTGATTTTGTCTCGTTGTTCGCTGTAAACTTTGGCTAAACCTCTCTCATCTCATTTAAAGTCCCAGGGCTACTTCTTTTGTCTTTTTGTTCACTGGAACCAAGCCCAACCCCTGAAAAACAACCCCACACTATAATCCCCCCTCCACCAAATTATTTGGACCAGTGCACAAAACAAGGTCCATAAAGACATGGATGAGTGAGTTTGGGGTGGAGGAACTTGACAGGCCTGCACAGAGTCCTGACCTCAATCTGATAGAATACCTTTGGGATGAATTAGAGCGGAGACTGCAAGTCAGGCCTTCTCGTCCAACATCAGTGCCTGATCTCACAAATGCGCTTCTGGAAGAATGGTCAAACATTCCCATAGACACACTCCTAAACCTTGTGGACAGCCTTCCCAGAAGACTTGAAGCTGGTATAGCTGCAAAGGGTTGGCCAACTCAATATTGAATCCTATGGACTAAGACTGGGATGCCATTAAAGTTCATGTGCGTGTAAAGGCAGGTGTCCCAATACTTTTGGTAATATAGTGCATTACCGCACAGGTTATTATGTATTATTTTGCACAGTCATTGATGTGTGCTGCAACACAGCGACGCAGCATACAAGAAATCAGACACGCACCACAAAGCAGAGATGTGAAACATCTGTGCTTTATCATATAAATCCATGTGTGTCGGAGTGCAATTAGAAATGAAATGGCACTGCACTGTATGCATTTGGCTTTATAAATATGTATTGTTATAGTTGTACCTAGCACAGTGAATTCTGCCTTCCTGCAAGGTAAGGGTTAAATGCTGTAACCATCTGCAATGGACTAAATATAGCAGAGGGATGAGCTGGGAGAGGGAACAATCCTCTTGCACCTTGCTCTGGTAAATGATGATGTCCCTGGCAGAGGGGACAGGCATGTAGCACGCTCTCGCCTTGTACCATGTCAGCCCAAGGTGTCGTGACAGTTGTCTATGAGATCTGCCTAAATAAGCAGTCTAGGAAGTGTGAAAGCGAGCAGTCACGCTACAGGGAAATGTGTCTCTTGTGATGTGACTAGCAGTGATCCTCCAGCAATTACACATCCCCACGCCTCCAGACACTCCACCGGCAGGCGTGATGGAGAGGAACCCGGGAACACGCGTGGGTGAGGGGAGGGCTTTGTGTATGTAACATGAAAACTGGGTGACCTGTTCCATTAACCCCCAACTCTGCTTTCAGCCCACTCATACACTGCCAGAGCTGCCATCATTAAAATATTCATCGTAGGTGGGTGGCTGCCTAATCGCCAGGTGAACCATACTGGAGATCAGGAGACCTGTGTGGGTGTATGGCCCTGAGTGTTGCTGGAACATGTGGTTCAGCTGGAGTGTCACAGGCTGCCCACACGGCTGATCTGATGTTGATCGTCAAGGCTATGTGATGTGTATTTAACCTAGGGTGACCAGACATCCCCGGTTTCAGGGGACAGTCCCCGGATTGAGGACACTGTCCCCGGACCAAGTCTGTCCCCAGTTTTGTCCCCAAATTGGATCTGAACAGGGGCTGGGGCAATTTCAAAGACAGTCAGTGCAGAATAAAATAAAAAAAATGCTGACTTACACACCCCCGCTCCGCCGCTCCTACTAGCTTAGGGGGGTGTATTTTTTTTCCATTATCTGTGCCCCTTTCTGATGATCATGTGCTGGTCGGAGCAGAGGGAATATTTTTTCAGTTTCGGGCACATGCCCATTCAGCTCCGCTCGCATGTTCTTCTGCCTTGGCTCAAGTCCCGGCCAGCCGCCTGCCTGCTTATCTCCTTGCCTTCCCTGGCGAAGTGATCTTCCTCCGCTCCCCACCCAGTAGTAGCCGGGGCCCGAAGAGTAAAGCCCTGTACACACGTCCGAGATTCTCGTCAGGAAAAAAACGTTGTCTTTCCTGATGAGAATCTTGACCAGAAACTTGTCCCGGCCGAGTGAACACACATACGATTCAAAAGAACCACCGTTCTTTTGAATGGCACGAACGCATTGACGTTATCGACTACGACGAGCGTGCGCTCGTCACATTCGATGCCGTCGCCGCCATCTTGCTACACCCTATGCCTATGCCTAGGAAGCTACCGCGCATGCGTCAAAGTCATTTCGAGCATGCGCGGGTTTCCACGGCGACAGGTAAGTGTACACACGCTCGGGTTTCTCGTAGAGAAACAGGCCGACGAGATTCTCAACGAGAAAAAAGACAGCAGGTCGTCTTTTTTCTCGTCGGGGAATCTGGGCAGTTTTCTTGACGAGAAAACTGAAACCCGCGTACACACAGCCGGTTTTCTCGGCAAGAAAGCTCTCCTGACAGTTTTCTTGTCGTTTTTTGCCGAGAAAACCGGTCGTGTGTACGCGGCCTAAGACTTGACAGGCTGTGAGGCGGGCGGCGACGGGCAGAGAGTCGCTGATTGCCGCCAATACTAGTAAAAAAAAAATATGTCCCCGGATTTCATTTAAAAAATCTGGTCACCTTAATTTAACCTGTTGTCACCCACATAACACATATGTATGGTGGCAAAACGGGCTTTAACACCCACACGTGGCACATATGCATCAACGAGCGGCTGAGGTTTCTGTGCTGAGAGCACACTAATGCCTGGTTTCCACTGAGCGGAACGGTTCGGGTCGGTATAGTTTGGAACGGTCTGCTTTCCCTGAAGGCTGGCTTATCTACACTGTTGTCTAAAGTTTTAACAGTGCATTATGGTCAACACTAGCCATACACACTGCAGTGTAAGCACTACTTTAAAGGGTAACTCCACTTTTATGGGGAAAGGAAATAATATAACATTTAAAACTGCTACACAAGTCATATTGTAATTGAATGTTATAAAAGTTACCTTTCAGTTTCAATCTGCAGCCGCTGTAATTTTCTGTATAATGCAATATGGCAGCCTGGAGAAGTTCTGTACACAGATGGTGTACAGAACGACCCCCCAGAAATATGTAATTTCCTGCTTGTCTTGGCTTATTGTTTTTCCAAGAATTCTGCACTAAGATAAAAATCAGATTTTGAGCACTCCCTGCAATAAAAATTGAATTCCTTTGGCAAAATATACACCCAAAGGGAAATATGTCCAAAGGGATGCAGACCCTGACACTTTCATCATAAGAACCCTGCAAGTGCAGCAGCTGATTGGTAATTGTATAACCACCCCCATTCACATTCACTTTCTTTGTTTAACACAGACAAACAGCTATTTCTTCAGAATAACAAAAGGTAGGAATCTGCAACAAAGTTTGGAAAAATACAGCTGAATAAAACAAAAACGGTGTCTGTCTTTATTTCAGGTTGTAAAGCAACAACATGTCATTATTTTAAAGGGTGTGGGGGGGGGGGATTATTTTAATATCCACTGTAAATGCCTTTTTTAAACCACTTGACAACCAGCGATGTACTGGTACGTTGTTGGACTTTGAGTGGTTATACCGGGATGATGCTTGCAGCTGCAGGCATTATCCCGGTATTTTTTTCTTCAGTCGGCAGTCAGCATTCTTGTAAAAGCAATCCTAGTGGCTAATTAGCCACAGTATTGCAGTTGAAAGCAGCAGGAGGGGATGTCCCTCCGCCCTTCCCTCCCACCACCTTCCACTGCTCTCTTGGGCTCTCCCATCCCATCGGGAGATCTAAGTCTCCACTGGCTGATCATAGAGCTATTCGGAGCCTGAAACAGCTCTAATCATCTCTATGGTGCAGAAAACCGGAAGCGATGGAGCATTTAATTACTTCCGGTTTTGCGGTTGTAGGCAAACTCTTAGGCTGGGCTCACACCTATGCATTGCGTTTTTGAGCTTGGAGTCTTTGTCAAGTTCGCAATCAGTCGTTCAGCGGTTCCATTGCGTTTTTAGCTGCGGACTTGCCGACCTGGGAATTCTCGCCGCTGTTATCATGAGGGGGAACTCCACTCCAAATTTTAAATAAAAAACCGGCATGGTTTCTCCTCCAGGAGCATACCAGGCCCTTAGGTCTGGTATGGACTTTAACGGGAACCCCTACGCCGAAAAAAACGGTGTGGGGGTCCCCCCAAAGTCCATAGCAGACCCTTATCCGCGCATGCAACCTGGCAGGCCGCAGGAAAAGAGGGGGGGACGAGAGAGCTGCCCCCTCCCTCCTGAACCGTACCAGGCCGCATGCCCTCAACATGGGGGGTGGGTTTGGGGCAGAGGGTGCCTTGCGGCCCCCCCCACCCCAAAGCACCCTGCCCCCATGTTGATGAGGACAGGGCCTCTTCCCGACAACCCTGGCCGTTGGTTGTCAGGGTATGCGGGCGGGGGGCTTATTGGAATCAAGGAGCCCCCTTTTATAAGGGGGCCCCCAGATCCCGGTCCCCCACCCTATGTGAATGAGTATGGGGCACATTGTACCCCTACCCATTCACCTGGTGGAAAAAAAATGGCAATAAAAACACTACACAGGTTTTTTAAGTAATTTATTAGTCAGCTCCGGGGGTCTTCTTCCGACTTTGGGGGTCTTCTTCCAACTTCAGGGGTCTTCTTCCAACTTCGGGTGGTCTCTCCTGCATACAAAGCCTGTCATCACACAATTCCCGTCGGATAATCCGATCGTGTGTATGAGGCTTAAGTGGTTTGAAAAAAGCATTAGATCATACTGATCTTGGGGCAGAGGAGGGATCTGGGGTCTAATAGACCCCAGATGTCTCAGTAAAGAGTACTTGTCATTGCCTAGTGCTATCACAGGGGATATTTATACTCCCTGTCAAAACAATAACAAAATGAAAACAAAAAAATAGTTAAAGCAGCAGTGTAAAAAAACAAAATAAATAATTTCAAAGAATGTAAAGCTTCTCCGCCCCTGTGTGCTTGCATGCAAAGGTGAATGCACCTGTCGGTCTTGTAAACGCACAAACAGCAATCACACCACACATGTGAAGTATGTGAGAGCAATCATTTTAGCACCAGACTCTGTAAATCTAAAGTGGTAACCTTTAAAGGCTTTTAAAGCGTCACTCATGGATTATAAAATTGATGTCATTTGTTGCAGTTGCACAAAATTTTAAGGCGTGACATGTTTGGGATCTTTTTACTCGGTGTAAAGTCATCTTTTATATTTTACCAAATAATTGGGTATTATATGGTGTTTTTGTGCAAAAAAAAAAAATATTTTTTTCCAAAAAAATTGCGCTCTCTAGGGCCTCTGCTTTAAAAAAAAATCTATAATTTTTTGGGGGTTCTAAGCTATTTTCTAGCAAAAAAATACTGATTAGTAAATGTCTTTAAGTGTTTAAAAATGTTTTTTTGTGACTGCAATTCTGCAACTCATCTGTGTAACTGTGAGGGGCCAACAATAGAGCTGAATCACATAGAGCCACTTAGTGACATCACCCACCAGCATCCATAGCTCTAGGTGTTGTCAGCGGGAGAGAGAGTTCATTCCCTCCAGCTTTGCAGTCTTGTGATTACATAGAAAATCAGGCCCCTTCCACACTGAGGCGTTGATAAAAGGCAAAAAAATTATGATGATTTTCCCGTGTTTTTACCGCGTTGGCGGTAAAAATAGTGCTAACGCCTGTGCGTTTTTACCACGTTCACGGTAAAATAGCGCTAACGCCTATGTGTTTTACCGTGTTTTACCGCGTTTTTACCGCATTCGCAGCAAAAATAGCGCTAACGCCTATGTGTTTTACCACGTTTTACCGCCTTACTCATTCATTTCAATGGAGATAGGCGTTTTTACAGCGCTATTTTTAGCGCCCTAAGGCCCCTTTCACACTGAGACGTTTTTACAGCGTTTTCGCTGTAAAAATAGCGCTGTAAAAATGCCTGAAATAATCCTGCCCCATCATTCTCAATGTGAAAGCCCTGAGGGCTTTCACACTGAGGCGTTTTGCTGGCTGTGCGTTGGAAAAAATCCTGCAAACAGCTTTTTTGGAGCATCTTTAGGGCGCTAAAAATAGCGCTGTAAAGATGCCTATCTCCATTGAAATGAATGAGTAACGCGGTAAAAACGCAGTGAAACACATAGGCGTTAGCGCTATTTGTACCGCGAACGCGTTAAAAACGTGATAAAAATGCGGTAAAATGCATAGGTGTCAGCGCTATTTTACCGCGAACGCAGTAAAACGCATAGACATCAGCGCTATTTTACCGTGAACGCGGTAAAAACGTATAGGCATTAGCGCTATTTTTATCGCCAACACGGTAAATTCGCGGTAAAATACTCATAATTTTTTTGCATTTTTTCAACGCCTCAGTGTGAAAGGGGTTCTAAAGATGCTCCAAAAAAGCTGTTTGCAGGATAAACGCGGTAAAAATGCCTCAGTGTGAAAGGGGCCTTAAAGAAGCCATTTACATTGCTAATTATTATAAAATGGATGCAGGCCAACATGCATACATTATATGTTCCCTCTGCCACGGATATTATCATCATCCACCAGTGAAAGGTGAGAGAGTATTGTTCCTTCTCGCAGCTCATCAACATTGCCGTAAGCGAATCCTAATATTTTCAGTGAAATCCATTCACCTGCTTACCTTCATGGTTGTCTTATCTAAACTGTATGGATTTTTAGATTATGTTAAGGTCAAAGGTGTACGCACTATTTATTCATCTTAAGAAGAGCAATCTGGTATGTCCTCCAAAGTACGTTTATTATGTGCTGTACATAAATAAAGATTGCATTCAGAGTGCTGGCCTTCTCCCTTCTCTGCATTTGGATGGTACACAGTTGGCGCAGACCACTTACCTTTTTCTATGGAGTCACCCCCTCACTAGCTGAGTCCAAATTTTAGTCAGAAGAAACCCCCCCTTATGGGTAACATCTCATGTGACCCTTGCTTTGTGCCCAACAAGAAAGGGAAGCAGGACTGCTGTTAGATATCACATGGCCCCATACAGCCTACCTGATAGGCCCCCCTCCTGGACAGAAGTGACATAGATCTATTAGTAAATTTCTTTGCAGCCTCAGTTGAAAAGATGAATGAATTGGAAGGGTTATTCTACATCTAATAAACACAGTTTACTATGCTTCAGTGATGACTGGACACAGGAGTTATTGGTACGGATCACTCACTGTGTTCATCCATTAAAGGTAGGGGCCAATAAATGATATATTTAACCAGCCCCTTCCTCCGCTCTCCATCCTGCTGTCTGCAGCAGCTTCCAACAGGAGAGGAGAGGAAGGAAGCCTGCAGCGCTGCGAGGGAAAGGGGCACACAGCGGAGCCTGAACAGCAGATGAAAGGGGTGCATGTGCTAGAACCAGTCCCCTGCAGTTCAGCTGGAGGGAAAAGCTGGCAGTGTTGCAGTCGAAGGCAGAAGAGGACTGGTGTCAGCAATAAGACAGTAGGGCTGGGTTCTCACCGCAGCACACTCCGGCTCACAGCAGGGGTCTGGTGTGTCTCCATTCACCGTTTCAGGTCTGATTTTAGCCCAATTTTTTGGCTGAATTCAGACCTGAAACGGACCAAAAGACGCACAGGACTCCTGTGCAATTCGCACCGGAGCCGCTCCATAGAGCGTCGGTCACAATCTCCTGCTATGCGAATCGGATGCGGCGAAACCAACATCCAATTTGCAATAGTGTAAACATAGCCTAAAGCCGGCCCTCCTGACTGGGCCCCTCTTTTGAACTGATGGGGTCCGGGCCCAGTATAGGAGGGCTGGCTGTACTGCCTTATCAGTGACCCTGGAGGGAAGCATGGAGGACATAACAGACCACCAATCTACACCAGTGGCGGTGCATCCATAAGGGCTCACGGGCAGCGCCCCCTCTCTCCTGCCACCCCCTCTATCACCAATAGATAGATTCATGCATTGCATGAATCTATCTATGAATGCCGCTGCCACCCCCTATTCAGGCAACCGCCCCTTTTCAGGCATCGGGCGCCTGAATTACAGCGGCGGGGGGTGTTTTTGAAGCACATGATTAGAGCTCTAATAGGTGTCAAAAAAGGTAAACAGCAAGCGCCATGCTTGGCGCTCGCAGTTCACCCAGCTGTGTTAGAAAAGCGAATGAATATTCGCTTTACTAACACTGAACCGCCAATCAGGTGCTCGGGTCTGTTACACATCACTTGATTGGCTGAAACGACAGACTCTGTGATTGGATGCCTATCAGGTGTCAAATCATAGCAGAAGACGGGAAGAGAAGACATCGAGGAGCATGGAGGACACCGCTCGCCGCCTGCCGCCCGCCGCCATCACCCGCTGCCCCACGAGACAGTGTAAGTCCCAAACAGATGGCGGGCGGGTACACTGGCAGCATTTTATGGGCACAGTGGGAGCATTTGATGGTACAGTGGCAGCATTTGATGGTACAGTGGCAGCATTTGATGGCACAGTGGGAGAATTTGATGCGCACAGTGGCTGCGTTTGATGGGCACAGTGGCGGCGTTTGATGGGCACAGTGGCTGCGTTTGATGGTTGCGTCCCCCCAAAAATTTTGAGCACCAGCCGCCACTGGTCTACACCTCCCATTACATGTAGTTTTAGTTTAGGATTTTGTGGTTGGGTTTACATATACTTTAAATGCCAAAATGAGAGTTGCAATATTTAATATATGTAGCGGGGTATTGCCCTTCAATCCCGCAGAAACTACATTACCCAGTAGACATTGAGACGCCCAGGGTGTATTTCCCCGCGCAGGGACTGCTGGGGTGGACTTTATAAGAGAAGGCGGAGCGGAAGTCTTTCTCTTTGGACACCAACCTGCCCAGCAAGTGGAACTCCTGTCTGAGTTTGCTGTGACTTTAGGCCCGAAGCCTGGGCCTTTCTCCAAAGAGCCTTCTGCTCTCACTGAGGAACCTGAGGGACGTCTCTCCATTGTTGATGCATCGTTGCCAGGAGGACCGAAGACTCGGATGTCGAGAGACCTGTGTACATAGACACAGCAGCGGAAGAAACGGACACGGACTGGTCCGGTTGGGTGAGAGAGCACCTGCTCAGAGACAGATACAGTGTCCCTGTTACCCTTGTGGATTACAGTTTATTCTTCACCGTTTGCTAGCGAAGATTTCTCTGCAAGACTTTCACTTAGTTCAGTCAGGCCTGACTGGGTAGCGTAGACAGTGCGGGGCGCCATCTTGTCCATGAGGGAGAATAGCTGCAGCGGGGACAGTTAGGGTTGCATAGTACTGTATACTTGTCTGCTCTTCTAATACTGTTTTATTGCAGGGCTCTGCACATGATATGTACACTGTTGTTCTTTTGCTTACCCACTAATTTGAGTAAACACATAAGGTAAGGTGACCAGATTTTTAAAATGAAATCCGGGGAGGGGACATATTTTTTTTTTTACTAGTAATGGCGGCAATCAGCGACTCTCTGCCCGTTGCCGCCCGCCTCACAGCCTGTCAAGTCTTACTCTCCGGGCCCCGGATACTACTGGGTGGGGAGCGGAGGAAGATCACTCCACCAGGGAAGGCAAGGAGATAAGCAGGCAGGCGGCTGGCCGGGACTTGAGCCAAGGCAGAAGAACATGGGAGCGGAGCTAAATGGGCATGCACCCGAAACTGAAGAAATATTCCCTCTGCTTTGACCAGCACATGATCATCAGAAAGGGGCACAGATAATGGAAAAAAATACACCCCCCCTAAGCTAGTAGGAGCGGGGGGTGTAATTCAGATTTTTTTTTTTTTATTCTGGACTGAGTGTCTTTAAAATTGTCCCAGCCCCTGTTCAAATCCAATCCGGGGACAAAACTGTGGACAGACTTGGTCCGGGGACAGTGTCCTCTATCCGGGGACTGTCCCCTGAAACCGGGGATGTCTGTTTACCCTAACATAAGGGTCAAGTATACTGGTGTTGGTGTCATTTACTCAGCAGAAGTGCCGGTTAGATATAGTTTTAACTTATTGCTGTGTGTTCTTGCCATAGGATTGTGTCACCGTGAGTTGCAAGCCACACAATCCTATCATCCCGTACTAACTGTGCCAAGGGAGGGTAGAGCCGATTGCCAGGGGTTGACAGCGGTGCATTACAGGGCCCAAAATATACCAGCAGCCCTCTTAGCTGGGGGTATCGCTATATATAAATATACTGCATCTCCCATCATTTTGGTGTGATGAATTGTGTATTCTCATACTAAGATTCTACAGCATGGCTCTATTTTGAGAACATGATAAAAAGACACGTCTGATTCATAAATCACCTTGCTTGTTTCCAATCCTAAATAATCCGTACATAGCCTGCAGCAGCAAGGGTTTATTTCAGAGCTTTCTAACTAATTTAACAAAAGCCTCAAAATAGCTGCTAGTAGCACAATAGTTCTAAGCATGGAGCGTAGAAGCAATTGTCAAAAATAGCGTGAGACATCGTGAGTGTACAAAGACATTGTGCCTGCGGTCATTGCATTTATTAAATAGATGTGAGCCTTACCTTTCTGCTTGCAGCATAATAAATTCAAGGGATGAACAGAGGGTAGAAGTACTGGGTGTTATGTAAATAGCGTGCTGGAAAGAAGGTAGTTTAGAACAGGAAGTGTACGGCTTGCATTGACCAGCACCCTTTACAGTAAATAATGTCAAGTTCCATTTCTGTTACCGCGGTGTGACAGCCTTATGTAATATATGCAGAAAGTTGCAGGGTGATTTCTGTTTCTGTAAACTCTGAGGCTTCACGTGTAGCTTTTTACATCTTATGTGTGAGAAAAGAGAATGTGGCTACTTTTAGGTTTCATTCACGCGACCGTAAAACTTTTACTGATGTTATGACACATTTGTTTTCTAGGAGAAAAGTTCCTGCGTAATGATCAGTAAAATACCTGCGTATAGATGTGTTTAAATGCGTAAAGACGCGTATGCGTACAGAACTTGTTTTTGTGTTCATTTATTTTTCCCCTTTGTCAAGATGCATAAGCGCGTAAAGCGCATGTTCTTAGAAGCAGATTTTTGGGTTCTGTGTTACAGATATTAACCACTTGCTTACTGGGCACTTAAAGTGGAAGTAAACCCATCCAAAAAACAGTCTGTGCTCTCAACAGTTGTGCTCTCAACTAAACTGTCAAACCATCCAATGGCTGGTGTCATAACTGATCACATGTGCAGCATCATGGAAGTTGTAGACTAAACAGTGGCAAAGATGGCTGAAAATCATAGGGGCGTTTACTTACACTTTAACCCCCCCCCCCCCCCTCCTGCCCAGACCAATTTTCATTATTTGTTAAAAAAATACAAAACGGTTTTATATTTTGTTATAAATCTTTGCAAACAAAAATTTTTTTTCTCCTTCATTGATATATGCTGATGAGGCTGCACTGATGGGCACTGATAGGCTACACTGATGGGCACCGATAGACTGCATTGATGGGCACTGATAAGGCGGCACTGATGGGCACTGATAGGCGGCACTGATGGGCACTGATAGGCGGCACTGGTGGGTACTGATAAAGTGGCACTGGTGGGCACTAAGAGGTGGCACTGATGTGTGCCACTGATGGGCGGCAATGAAGGGCATTGATAGGTGGCACTGGTGGGCACTGAGAAGTGGTAATGATAGGTGGCACTGATAGCTGGCACTGCAGAATCCTATAGAGCCACCCTTGCATACAGGGACTACAGTTGTCCCCACACTGTGTACATTTATAGAAACACACAGCCCAATAGCATAGGACGGCAAAGCACTCCCATTCTACTTCCCTACTTACTTCTACAAGCTAACAGACTGACTGGAGACTGCAATGTCCACTAATAACTCTTTCCTGTGAAGACCAGAAGTTTAGGGAAACAGCACTAAGGCTGGATTCACACCTATGCATTTTTTGTGCTTTTTGCATTTCGCAGATTTGCACTAAAGTCCATTTGACATGGTTTCTTATGGGTCATGTTCTGTAGTGCGAATCTGGAAAATGCAAAAAGCACAAAAAATGCATAGGTGTGAATCCATCATAAGAGAGCAGGAACCAACAGCATTGAAAGCTGTACACGGCAAAAGCTGGGGCAGGATTTTAAAAGATAGTTTATTGGGGAATGTTTATTTTATTATGCACAATGTGTTAAAGTGTTTGTAACCCCCCCCCCCCCCAAGAAAAAATAGATCCCTTTCCTTTAACGCATGTTATACAGCATTGTGGCATCAGTGATCAGTGGGAGGAAGAAGGCCCTGGGCTCAGTGATCAGTGAGAGGAAGAATGCCCTGGCGTCAGTGATCAGTGAGAGGAAGAATGCCCTGGGCTCAGTGATCAGTGAGAGGAAGAATGCCCTGGCGTCAGTGATCAGTGAGAGGAAGAATGCCCTGGCGTCAGTGATCAGTGAGAGGAAGAATGCCCTGGCGTCAGTGATCAGTGAGAGGAAGAATGCCCTGGCATCAGTGATCAGCGAGAGAAAGAATGCCCTGGCGACAGCGATCAGTGAGAGGAAGAATGTCCTGGCATCAGTGATCAGCGAGAGGAAGAATGCCCTGGCGTCAGTGATCAGCGAGCAGAAGAATGCCCTGGCATCAGTGATTAGTGAGAGGAAGAATGCCCTGGCATCAGTGATCAGAGAGGGGAAGAATGGAAGACAAGGAGAGAGGCGCCTCTAAGTGCAATAGTGTAACAAGTTTTTAATAGTAGATACAAATACACTCACATTTAGGTGAATTAACATAGGCGTTTAAAATGTCAGGATGACGATCATCAGCAGCAGGTCACAGGGGGTTCTCAGCTCTGCGTAGAATGACAGGAGTGTCTCTGAAGATGGAGCGGCCGGCTTCCGGGGACAACGATCCTGTAGTGTGTTAAGAGCGAGGCTAGGAGCGCACATGTGGTTAAGCTGCAGAGGGTGACGTCATCAAAAATGGACGCGTTTCGTGAGCGTGCGGACTTGCGGTGTCCTGGCAAGTCGCGCTCCTTTATCAACATGACATAAGGGCAGAAGTGGATAGACGCCTTATATAGGGACAAGGATGAGGAAGTGAGCTGGATGGGGTGGGGCTGGGAGAAGGTGGTGTCCAATGACAGGAGGAATGGAGAGGTCATTCCTCCTGTCATTGGACACCACCTTCTCCCAGCCCCACCCCATCCAGCTCACTTCCTCATCCTTGTCCCTATATAAGGCGTCTATCCACTTCTGCCCTTATGTCATGTTGATAAAGGAGCGCGACTTGCCAGGACACCGCAAGTCCGCACGCTCACGAAACGCGTCCATTTTTGATGACGTCACCCTCTGCAGCTTAACCACATGTGCGCTCCTAGCCTCGCTCTTAACACACTACAGGATCGTTGTCCCCGGAAGCCGGCCGCTCCATCTTCAGAGACACTCCTGTCATTCTACGCAGAGCTGAGAACCCCCTGTGACCTGCTGCTGATGATCGTCATCCTGACATTTTAAACGCCTATGTTAATTCACCTAAATGTGAGTGTATTTGTATCTACTATTAAAAACTTGTTACACTATTGCACTTAGAGGCGCCTCTCTCCTTGTCTTCCAGTTACCCCTGAACATGGTTTCTGTTCATCTATGATGGCCGCCCTGTGCACAGTGGATCCCATTTATCCCTGCTCCACCCATATACACTGCAGTGTGTAAACAGACTCCTAAGGACTTCCTTTAAGACTGTCTATATATATACATATGTTGTATGGTATTTTTTCATCTTATCTTTATATTTTATATATTTTTTTATTTTATTTTTTATTTATTTATTTTTTATTTTTTATTTAATTATTTATTCATTCATTATTTTTTATTATTTTTTCTTGCTTCATATTGATTACTTTGGGTAATACATGTTTCTGTGGATATTGTGCGCCACCACTTGTCTATAGAGGGGAAGAATGCCCTGGCGTCAGTGATCAGTGAGAGGAAGAATGCCCTGGCATCAGTGATAAGCGAGAATAAGAATGCCCTGGCCTCATTGATCAGTGAGAGGAAGAATGCCCTGGCATCAGTGATCAGCGAGAGGAAGAATGCCCTGGCGTCAGTGATCAGCGAGAGGAAGAATGCCCTGGCATCAGTGATCAGTGAGAGGAAGAATGCCCTGGCATCAGTGATCAGCGAGAGGAAGAATGCCCTGGCGTCAGTGATCAGTGAGAGGAAGAATGCCCTGGCATCAGTGATCAGCGAGAGGAAGAATGCCCTGGCGTCAGTGATCAGCGAGAGGAAGAATGCCCTGGCGGCAGTTATCAGCGAGAGGAAGAATATTATGGCAGGGACTGATATTAAATTACAATATGTAAAGCACTGGATACATTGTCAGTGCTATATACATACCTGTAATAAAAAAAAATGCCCTGATGTTGGTAGTCAAGAAGTGGGAGGATATCCTAGGGTCTCTGCTCAGTGGGAGGAAAAAATACCAGATGTTGGTTGTCAGTGAGAGGAAAAAATGGCAGTGTTAGTGGTCAGTGGGAGAAAATAATACCCTGGCATCCATCAGTGCCAGTTAGTAGGAAAAAAATGGCTAATCATTGCCATCAGTAGGAGAATTCCCCCAGTAGCGGTGTCAGTGGGAGAAACAATCAACATCAGTGATCCCTTTTGTTGGTTTACATGGGATCCAATTCAGGAATATGTATGTAGCTTACTAGTTTAGTTATTTCCTCTTTTACCAAAAAGTAAAGTGTAAAATATGATTTTCACATTTGACAATTTCACAATTGTTGACATTTCACAAAGTTTTGCATTTGTAGTAAATGTAGATATTTATAGATTAACCTCCCTGGCGGTATGATTCGGTCAGAAAGCGGTACCATTATTCTGCATGGAAATTTGGCGTTTTATATTGTAGGCCTGTATTTCTTAGGAATAACTCACTTAAATCTGTCCAAACAAGAGTCTAGTAGACATCCCGGGTATGATAAAGATCAAAAAACAAAATCATAATTTATAATATAATAAATAACTATAAAATAATTATAACAAATAATAATATAATAATAATAAAAGTGTTTTTCAGTGTTTGATGACGAATTTCCCCACAAATCACTATCGCTCAATTCTGCAAGTGATTCTAATTTATTATCGCTGTTTTCTAGCTTGTCTAAAACCACTTTTGATGTAAAGGGACACTTTTTGGTTGCTATGGACAATCTCCAGTTTCCAGGCAGAAAGAACAGTTTTTATTATATAAAACTGCATGCAGGGCACTGGACAGACCACTAGGGACAAAGGGGATGTGTTATTATTTGATACAGTACTGTAATCAGTAAGATTACAGTATACTGTATGTGTATTGTGTGTTTCACTTTTTGAATTTGGCGCCGAACTCCGCCCCCGTGCGCCACAACGTCGGAGGGAACGGAGCTCGGTGGCACTCAGCACTGTGAATCGAGCGAGCTGATGGCTCGCTCACACAGTGGGGACACGTTGCAGGATCCAGGGAACAAGGTAAGTAACTCTCCCTGTATCCTGCGATGCAATCCAGAGTCTGGCTCGGGGTTACCGCTTTAGGTACTGAAATTCCACCCCGAGCCAGACTCTGGAATAACGCTAGGCGGGTTAACCACTAGAAGGAGACCACTAGAAGGAGATCTTGTGGGTTCATTGCTATCACTCTGCTTTCCCTTCACAACTGTTGAGATAGCGAGTGCATTCTTTTATTGAGTTGGCTTGTCTTATACCTTACAGGAGTACAGACAATATTGGGGCTGATTTACTAAAGGCAAATAGACTGTGCGCTTTGCAAGTGCAGTTGCACTCTTTTTCCCCCAGGGATTAGTGAATGTGGTGAAGCTCTGCTGATTTCCATCATCCATCCATGTGCAAGCAAAAATGCCTTTTTATTAAAAAAAATCTTGCACCTGATTGATGTGTTCTTAGTGTTCTACAGGCAAATGTATTGGACTCATGGTAAGAGCGAGTCTGGAATCTGGGTCAGGGTTTATTGCAGCTCAGGCTGGATGACTCATACAGGTAGGTCTCTTATGCCTCCCTCTGGTCCGGGGAGTTTGGGGAAATTTCTAGCAGTTAGTGGGTAGAGGCTATGGGGGTTGCATACTTAGGAAAGCTTGGCCAATCCCCAGGCAGTGGGCCTGGCAGGGTGGCTAAGTAAACCAATAAATAATGATGAGTCATGCAAGCAGGGGAGTTGGGTGGAAGATGAAGTGCTGAGAAGACTGCTGGTGTTCTAGGAGGGGTCTCCAAGGTCTAGCGGAGACCCCAACTCCAGGCTGAGCACCGGCAGGCTCAGGAGGATCCATTGAGCAGAATGGTTTGACATGGAATCTTGCCTGAAAAGCAGTGGGACCAAGGAGGACAGTGTGAGTACATCAGCACACCCAGGGACATTTAAGGGGAGAGACTGCCATATGTAGCAAGCTTTCTAAAAGAACAGCTCTGTGCTGCCTTAACACTTTTATTATCTTGCCCTGTGAGATCTTCAGAAGCAGCCAGGAGGGCTGGTAGTGCCTGCAAGCAGTGTAGCTGGAAGCAGATCTACAGAAGGAGAAGATACACTCCTGCATGCAGTTTGCTTCACGTTTTTGTTCTATTTCCAAGAGGGGCAGAAATCTCCTAGTCTGTAATGGACTTTTGCTTCTAAACTCACCAAGGACTGTGTGAGGAAGGAAGTTGTTCCCTGTTGTCCTTGATTCAAGTTGGACATCCCATAAATCCTTTCATCCATCCAAGTTGTTACCCCTGGTAAAACATAAAAAAAACAAAGCCAAGGGACTGACTTCTTTTGTCTAGATTTAAGCGGAGAATGCGTGTTGCTTGGCTGTGAAGAAGTTGGAGAGCCAGTTACCAGCAGGAGTAGTGCTATATTTACAAAGTGAAGCTTCAGTACATTCACTAAGCTCTGGGGAAGATGCATGCACAGTCTATTTGCCTTTACCCCACTGTGTATGTAGCTCTGGAAAGCAGTAAACTAGCCTAAGTATGTAATGAATAAATATGGCGTCCTCAGTATACATATGTAGCGCCCACCCCATTTAGGGGTGCTATATACCCAAATTTAGGGGCTGGTCTGAGATAGTAGTTAGGCTCAGACCGTTCTCAATTTATAGGTTGTGCTGTTTTATTTCCAGGATGGTATACTGGTGTGCAGTTCCCTGTGGCCTATAGGTGGCACGGCCATGATGGGTCAGGGTTGAAACACTGGTATTAGTGCTGTGCCTTGGGTGTCCTCTCTTGGCGGCGGTACAGTGGGCGTGGTCATCCTGCTGTGCATGCCGGGAGGGGATACATAAGGGGCAGACGCCGCCTGGGAGGGGTCTTTGTTCCAGAGTCGGAGTCCGGGTGCGTGGCGCATGGCCCTCCAGGCCATGGGGCCACGTGTGCATCAGTCCCAGGCACCTTTAGTCCTGGGGCTGCATCTTCAACACTGGGCCCAGCACCTTTAGCTGGAGCCCGCTTCGAGGAGGAGAAGTCCTAGGGTGTCCCTCGCGAGGGAGCCACTTCTAAGAAGAGGAGGCCGGGGGAGGACCTTTCTGACGGACCGGTGAGAGTTCATGGTGAAGGAAGGGCCCGGTAACTTTCTGGAGGGATTCATCTATACACCAAGGGCCTAGTAATGTGCTGCTGTGGGCACCTGTCCTTAAGTACCAGAAGCTAAGAGGTTCGGGGTCTGATAGATTCTGTGGCAGAGAGTCTCCCGATCGCATCTAGGAAAGAACCTGATCAAACGTCCGAGCATCACTTCGGCTGCTAGGATACACTTTGTAGGAGACTATCCGGGTGAGCTAAACCTACTCTGGGATAGAGTAGTGATTGTGATATCCATTGTGCCTGGACTAACCTCCCAAACCTTGCTGTCCTGTCTCTCTTCCACCCTTTACCTATCTGCTGAACATTGAGAAAATAAACTCAACGTTGGAGTTTAAAGTGCTGTGGACATTGGAATTACTGGGGGGAAAACAGAGACTTGTCCCTATACCCTAGGAGACAAGAACCAACTGACGGAAGAACCTAGCTGTGGGACCCAAATACATAACACTGCTTAACCTCCTCATCCAGGAGGGTACGGGCATATAGTACGGTGTGCCTTTTTCCTGCAATTGAGCCAAAGCAAGGGAAAAGGGTCCGTGTGCTACACATATATCATGGCAAAATATACACAGAAACAAGGTCTTGGGAGCATTAACACATATTAATGACTTTAAGTTTATCTCTTTTACATCTCTATAAAAAAAAAAGTTTGGTGACTTAGTCACCTACCTACTTCACTCTATATCTATGTACACCGCAGTGATGTTCCATTTACTTGAACTTTACTCTTCTATTGTTATTTACTCATCATGGTAACCAAATATTGTTGCGTAGCTACTACTAATTGCATTGTATATGTTTGAACCCCAATAAACATAATTGAAAGAAAAAAAAAGTCTACGATTCCCTTACAGTACGGGAGATTTATAGCTAGCAATAGAAAAGAAATACAAGGCCTGAAATGACATACCATAATTTTGCTGGTTATTTTATGCTGCCTGTAATTCTCTCTTAAGAATAGACAGACAAGCAATGTGAATGTGTCTATAGAAGGTCATTCATGCTTATGTATGTAAACTAAAGTAGATTGTGCAGAACATGAATGGGTTCGTGCAGAGCAGACTGCACAAACTATCAAGCCATTAATAGGCAAGCCTTCTGGACAACGTGCAGTATGTCTTACATAATGCGTGTTTTATCTGCTCTCTTTCATCGGCATGCTCTCTATGAGTCGTGATAAAAAATGGCTCATTCCTCATGATTCACAAGGCTTAGCCTGACATGCCTCACAGTGTCCAATGTGATAGGTAATACAATGCGACAGATGAGGCGGTGTGCTAATGTGCTGACTGAATGGCTTCAAGCAATCTAGTGCAGCACGAGCAACTGCTAAATGCATGGATAAATTATTTGTGTCTATTGACAAGTCCTTCTACAGACATCACTATAAAAACCATGTGATAACTGTTCAGTATTTCCAGTCACTTCTGTTCTTGCAACAATCCTGATGCTTCATTTAGAGTTCACGACTTCACTGTTCTCACTGTGAATGTGTTGGATCAGTGTTTTCCAAGTACAGTCCTCAGAGACCACCAGTATCAAAGAATGCCGGTTGGGAATTTTACTGAACACATACTCGCATGTTCGGACCCAGTGACTCATTAAGTAGCGCAGAGCTGCGTGATCACGATCACGTAATCATACATATATATATATATATATATATATATATATATATATATACACACACACACATGTATATACAATATATATATATATATATATATATATATATATATATACACACATACATATATAATTATTTATTTATTTTATTTATTTATTTATTTATTTTATAAATTTTAATTTTAAATCCTTTTTTTTTTTTTGGAAACAGGCAGCACATAGCTCTAGCTGCTCATAGCCTCCCAGCATGCCCATGTATATTTTTGCAACATAGAAAGAGGACAAAAAGGTAAAGGGCATATTAACTGTATTTCTTGGCGGGAAGGTGAATATGCCTTGGCCCCCCTGCTCCCTCCTCACAGGATTTGACTGACAGCAGAGCCTTTGACCAGGAAGACAAAGCAGCAGCCCTTTAGAGGGGGCAGCGCTGGAGCACCAAGAGGTACGTTTTTTTTTTGGGGGGGGGTAGGACAGATAGTGGGGTGTTTTTTGCTTTAATGCCAAGAATACATTAGGATAAAAAAACTATTGGAATTTAAAACCACGTTAGCGTGCACCGCAGGGTCACTTAACATTCCCTGTAAATGAAGTGTATCTATATTTACGGTGGCCCGTGTCTTCAGACTCCACAGCTTTTCTACTTCCTGATCCAGATGTTCCACATTTCCATGTGTGTAACTATCTGCAACACCCGCTATATCCTGATTTTCCATTTACCAGCTTGTATATATATATCACTACAGGCTGCACATGTAGCAAAGTCCGGGACCTCTGGAGGCCTAATTTTGACCTCCAGAATCAGGGACAACTGACATCCTTTTGTGTAGAGTGGGTTACAAGGCATGGTGGTGGTACTAAAAGATGAAAAGGTGGGCGCCAGACATTTTTTTGAATGCAAAGAGACTTATTGTCTCTTAAACAGAACTGTGGGAGAGAGGGTTAAGGCCAGGACACCCTTAAGTAGATGCAATGGTAATTGGCAGACACTGAAACATTGTTACGGAGATATTCATAACCTCGCTTAAATGCTTACTATAAGTGATTAAACCCTTTGTCTATATAAAATGAAATCAAACGATAGCGGTGCAAAAAGAGAAAACAATTACATTTATTTTTACAGAAATGATACCACCTCATAGCAAGATGATACCAATGTTACACAATACAAAATAGGAACATTGCTCTAACCTAAAATTATATCACCTATGACCAATGTTACATGATAATACCAATAGGAATATTGCTATGACAAACATGATACCAATGTTACATGATAATAGGAACAAGAGAGCTAAAGAGAAGTAGGGTTAATCTTCTTAAAAATGGGAGAGAGAGAGGGAGAGAGAGGGAGAGAGAGAGGGGGAGAGAGGGAGGCAGATATTTAGGCAGAGAGAGAGGGAGAGAGAGATAGGAGGAGAGAGAGGGGGAGAGAGGGGGAGAGAGGGAGGCAGAGATTTAGGCACAGAGAGAGGGAGAGAGAGATAGGAGGAGAGAGAGGGGGAGAGAGGGGAGAGAGGGAGGCAGAGATTTAGGCAGAGAGAGAGAGAGAGAGAGATAGGGAGGCAGAGAGAGAGAGAGAGCTTACTACGTCACCATGCTGCTACGTCAGATCTTCATTCGCAAGGGCCTGAGCTTTGGGTCTGCATCCAGATATATACACACCCTTGTAAAACCCCACCCCTCCTCACCCCCCCTTTCCATATGCTAAGACCTTGCATTCCCTTGAGGGGTAGGGGGTTGCTAGATTGGGTGAGGGACTCAGTTAAGCCAGGACCCAACCTGTTCCTTTGTCACCTCCCACCTCCTTTGAATTCACCTCATCATGCCAACAAATGGTCAGATAAGCCTTTTGTCAGATGAAATTCCACAGCTGTGTATGCTGTTGATTCTAAACATGTTCTACCACTATAGAGTCATTGAAAGATAATTTTAAGTCACCTTAATAATAAAGTATTGTAAAAACATATACAACCATATATACACGTAGAGTCCTTTTAATTAGAGAGTTCCCTTGAAGCTTCTTGTTATAAATATGGATTTGAAAAATCTCCACCACAACATCTCTAGGAAGACAGCTATACAGGTGAAGGCCTCCAGCTGGACACCACTTCTGCATAGGTAGGACCGCTGTCTCCTATGGCAACAATCTTGTAGCAGTTATTAACGGTAGTTGTATTCAACTATTGGCAACACAAAGAGTTCTCCGCTTACTCCACTGTCAGTCACTGTGGGTCTTTACTCAATGAACTCCCAGTCTTTCACTAGACTTTGGATCCAATGGCCACTGGATCCCCTGTGCTTGTGCTCTTCCACTTTAGTGCTCAGTATCTTCCTCAAGTGTCACCCCGCTTCCCTGCTGGGTCCCTGGCTTGGCACTCAGAGATACTCTTCAAGCGTCTCCCCTGCTACCTGCTAAGTCCCTGGCTTGGCACCCACTGATGCTCCGCAAGTGTCACCTCTGCTGTCCCGCTGGGTCCCTGTCTTGGCACTCACTGAAGTTTTCCTACTTCTTCACCATCCCCAGTTGGCGAGAAGACTGCTCTGGTACTGACTTCAGCTTACTCACAGTGGTAACAAGGTGGTTGGTCCCTTAGTGGCGACAGCTTCCCCTTCTGACTCCGACCACAGCTGGTTCCCCGTCCGGCTGAACAGCTATATCTGGTTGGACTGCAAGCCAGCAGTCCCAATCCTACGCCGCTCTCCTGCTTCTGGATAGGCCTCAGTCAGCCTAGCAGCCAGATGTCCCCCGGGATAGGCCTCAGGTTTCTGGCCTAGCAGCCCGGGGCAGTACAACACACATCCACCTAGACAGCCATCCAGGTGGCACAGAACCTCGATCACCTGACTCCACCCAAATAAATAGGCTCTCCTAGCAGGCCAAGGGACCAAGGAACATCCCTGCCCATTGGCTGAGACACCCCATTCATTCATGTCTGAACTTGCAAAGCCCCTGTCTTATTTATTGTCACTAGCATAGTGCCACCTAGTGACAGAAGAGAAAGGGTGGTGCAACAAGTCCAGATTTAGAGAGGAATCAATTGATCTCCTAACAATTGGCCAAGGTAACTATTGCCTGGCAGCAAAATTTGATAGCGACCCTGCCTAAACATCAGGGTGCTACACACATACAGATGGAAAGAACCAAAGTGTGTGGTAGAGAGAGCACATTTTTTACCAATCAGATGCTCTTCTTTTACAGGGCTTGCTTAGTTTGCAAGTGACCCGCTATTGACAGGCCCTCTGTACACACAGAAGCTAATGCATGGTGTGCCAAAAGTCAGTGATCAGGTTTTTATGGAACCACCATAGCTGGAGACCTCCTGTTTAACTTAGTGCAGCCCCATAGTAATAGAATACTGTTTCTTTCATCAGCTTACAGATTGACAGGATTCAATTACAGCCTATTGGACTGCCAGGTGATGGGTATACCAGCTGCCAAATGGAGCAAAGGAAAGGTTAATGTATGCTACTACAGCAGTCGGGCTGTCATTAAAGTATAACTAAAGGCAAAACTTTTGTCTTAGTTTTGGATAGAGTGCAAAGGGATTAGAATGCCTGTCAGGTTTTTATTGCTGTCTGTGCCCCCATTAAGGAGATTCACCCTCTCTATTTGTCCTGTTTACCATTATCATTGAAAGTGAAAGTAAAAGAAAATCCCACATTTTGGGTTGTCCCCAGAAAAGTAATAGAGGGGAAATATTCCAATGGGGACACTAAGTCTGATACCTGGGGATCCCCAAGGAATTCCCTTAACTTGCAGGGATTTTCTTTCACTTCATGTTTGGCTATGGGACAGGAAGTGAAGGGAAATCTCTGCAAACTTTTTGCCTATAGTTCTACTTTAAAGTGAAGCCATTGCTCTTTCCTGCATTGGCATATAGCGCAAGTGTGATTTAAAGAACTAAAGCCTCTAAAATAATCATTGGAGGTAAAGTTTGTTGGCAAAATAATTTGCAAAATTCTTGGTTTGCCAGAAATGCAGCAACTTCTGTGCACATGAGCTATAAAACAACAGTGGAGGGTAACATTTTGTAACACTCTACAATGATCAGTCTAAAAAATCCAGGGCAAGGAAGGAAAGAATTAAAAAGTCCATGAAGAAGTGGATGAAATATTCTTAATGATGAATCTTGAGTGGAATTCACACACTGAGGGCACAGCTTTTTTCTGGAGTGAAGCCAACTCTGGGATGCAACATGAACAAAAAACAGAAAAGCGCCTCTAAGTGCAATATTTATTGTACAATTGCAGGTAGCAATAAAACACTCACACAAGGTAAGATAAGATAGGCTTATCTGGGAGAAGGAACCCACAGGGAACAGTCCTCAACGCCTCAAGTCTTGAGAAAGGAGCGAGCATGCTCCGTACGAGCTTCGGGCATGCTCTGAAATGTGTTGTGGTTCTCTCCTCACCCCGGTGATGTCACACCCCCACAGACACTGCGCTCCAAGCTGGTTCCATCAGACTTACCCGGAACAACTCAGGACTTGCCGGCTTCTTCCTCATTCACCGCGGTAATCGCGGCAGACTGGAGTCGTTGAGGACTGTTCCCAGTGGGTTCCTTCTCCCAGATGGGCCTATCTTTTCTTACCTTATGTGAGTGTTTTATTGCTACTTGCCATTGTACAATAAATATTGCACTTAGAGGCGCTTTTATGTTTTTTCTTCATAGTTCTCTCAGCATGGGTCACTCTGGATCACTGCACCCAAACCGGAATGCTTTCTCCATTTGCCACATGGAGGTCACAAGTAGATGTATATTTATTTCTACTTCATTTTGAGCCCCTGCTTCAATTCAGTATCCACAACCTGTCAAAGGACAGTCCTACGCCACTCATCTCTCTTGGTCTTCTCTTCACAGGAGTTAAGCTCATCCACTGCTCCATTATCACACTTTTGAAACAGGCTTATACTTCTTTATTCACTTCATACTTACTACATCCATTAGTTATCTCCTTCCTCATAGTTTCATTTACAGGATAATTTCTGGTGCTATTCAATACTAGGATGTCCACACTATTGGCAATGATAATAACAGTCAAATTTACTGCAGACTTCAGCTATTTAACAGCAGAGCCAGTCAAGCACTAATTATCAGGTCAAACACTACTTCACCATTCTCCTCCTCTTAGTTGTATCCTTGACTAGGTGCACTCTCTGGGTCCAGGTTTTTGTACTTCAGATTGCACTTTTAAGGATGCCTCTTTAGTGCTAATTCTCCAATTGGGAGTAAGATGACAGGTTCCCAGGGGAGCACGGCAAGCTCCACCATGCTCCTTTAAGATGGGGGACCATTATTTCTCTACATTATGGTGGAAAGATTCTCCTTCACCCAACAAAAAAAATATATCAACTCCTTCTTTACCTGCCTCACCCCAACCTACTGTCACCTTACGGTCAACCACCTCCCATCTTCACAACTCTCTCTTCTGAATGAAGTTAGATCACATGATCAGAAATGAGAGAGCTGTGGGTTGCTATATACTCCCCGGGAGATAGGCCTTTCTCCCTAAAGGGCCCCTAATGCCCTGTACACACAATCGGATTTCCGATGTAATAAAATCCGATGGAATTTTCCGTCGGAATTCCGATGAAGCTGACTTCCATCAGTCTTGCATACACACCATCAGACAAAATTCCGACCGTCCAAAACGACGAGCCGAGAAAAATTAAGTTCAATGCTTCTGAGCATGCGTCGACTTGATTCTGAGCATGCGTGGGTTTTTTCTCCATTGGAGTTCCACACAGGCGATCGGAATTTCCTATCGTTTTTTTTCCATCGGAAAAATTTAAAACATGTTCTATTTTTTTACACCGATGGAAAAAAGTCAGATGGGGCCCACACATGATCCGTTTTTCCGATGAAAAAAGTCCATTGTGTGTACAGAGCATAACAGTTACATTGTCCAGTGGTTGAAGGGAAGCATCGCAGGTGTCATGGCGATTGAACAGAACGACATCTGGACCGGTCACTGCTGGAGGAGGATGCATTAAGGGTTAAGTGTACTTTATGGCAAGGGTTTACCCCATACACAGCATAATTTAGTTCAGCTTTAAACAGATTGAGTTGAGTGTTAAGCTAAACACTTATTTTGCAATATCTTGTCTTTGTCTATTTCTTTAATAATATTTTTTATTTTTTGGCCAGCTTTAGATATTACACAAATGTAAATTAAACTCTAGGAGTAAGAAAATAGTTTTTGCTTGACATGAATAAAAAATGCCCCCCCTAAGCTTCCTAATGTAACCCAAACGTAGGTGTCCAAGAACACAATCTGTGGCTACCAGAAGCACTAAAAGTTTTTCACTTCATTATAAAAAAATTGAAGCCAATGAGACAGACCCTATCTGGTACACTTGAAATAAAATAGTCACTAATATTCATTCAGTGCTGCAACGCTAAGCAGGAATAAAGCCTGTGTATGTAATACACAAAAACGCTGCACATAGGTACATCCAGTAGGTACTTTATTTACAGTCAGCTGATCTCACATAAAATATAGATCTAAAAACAAGGAATAACTATACTTTTCTAGAAACCAATTACATAAGCTACAAAGATAGACCAAAGATAGACGTTCCACACTGCTCTCTTTGATCTAGAGAGCAGTGTGGAACGCAGGCTGGAATCCCATGCTCCGACTATAGAGACTATAGAGATCGCCATACTTAGCTGCTGCGGACCACTCAGCACAGCTTCTAGTGCTTTTTACTGCATGTTTTTAGTAGTATATTCTTTTAATAAACTTTTCCGTTTGGAACTTCACTATGGGAGCCTTTTTGTCTCTATCCATCTGAGGATTTTTTCACCGCCACCTGCCATTGGCCCTCTCTGTTGGAGATCGTGTGAGCTGAGCTGTACCCAGGATCCATCGATTGGAGATACAGAAACCTGATCGTATGTGCCTAGTACCCCTGCAGGGGTTATATGGTCTGGTAAGTGGGGACACATGAGGGGGATCACCAAAGTCACTGATATCCTGTTGAGAGCACCACTTGTCACCTTGGAACGATTTGAAGACCTGTTGTTTACTTATTTTATATAATCCCCTGGATGGAGATACAGCTTGAACTTTCAACTATGAACTGTAAATAAGGACAGTTGCAAGTCACATCTTCTATATGTGCATGAGTGACTGCTTGAGTTCATTACTTTGAATATTTTTTTGGTCACTGTTGCTGCTACGGTGCAGCTTACAATCAATTATCAATCATTTTTGGGTTGGCACTGGAACTTTTTTCTTACAGATTGTGATGTATGTTTTGTTTATATGAACTGTTTGGTTCATGCACCTTGTATATTTGCACCATGTTGAGGTTAATCCTCCATTAGCCTACTCCTCATAAGCATTTTTCAAGTGGTTTAGGAGACGCTTTCACACAGTATTTGCAATAGGACTACCCGCCCCATGTAGGCGATCTAGTCCTGTGGTACTTTAGTTGGTGTGCACATACACTGTTTATTTAACCCACATCTGTGCTTTTACACCCATTTTCACGTGCACTCACAGGTTAGGCCTGTGGTCTTAGTCTATCACCCAGACTTTTGTTTTTTTTTAGTGCTAGGTAGCGCCGCCACCCCCTCCTACACTTATTCACTTTAATCTCTCCTTAGGGAGTCTTTCCTGGGGGGGGGGGGGGGGGCTCTGCAACCTATAAGTAACTTACCTAAGCGTGGATTCTTACAATTTTATAGATAGACCACACGTCGGTGTATCATCCTCCTCCAAATACTATGTCAAGCACCATGCAGCATTTTACTTGTCCTAGAGGCCGGCTGGCTGATGGTACTGTGTCTGGCATTTAGTATAATGTAGAGGCCATGTCTTTTGCAAGCTTGATGGTTCTGCAGATTCTCCATTTCCTAGTTGTCATTAGTATTTACTGTGGATTTCATATTACTTCATTTGGCAGTTTTAGGGTCCTTTCACACGGGGCGGATCCGTGCAGATCCGCCCCGTGAAGCTCCGCTTGCTCAGCGGGGATCGCTCCGTTGATCCCCGCTGAGCCGACGGATGACTGGGCGGTCCCCGCACACTGTGCAGGGACCGCCCTGTCAGAGCGCCGCTCTCCCCTATGGGGAATCGGATGACGACGGACCGTAGAGTCCGTTGTCATCCGATCCGCTCCGCCGACGGAAGGAAAAATAGGGTTTTCCTCCGTCACACTTTGGCGGAGCGGATGTCAGCGGACATGTCTCCGCTGACATCCGTGCCTCCATAGGGGTACATGGAGGATCCGTTTCAGGTCCGCCTAAAAAACTGACAGGCGGACCTGAACGGACCTCCGTGTGAAAGAGCCCTTACTGTTATATCCAGGACTGGTGTCCAATGCGGCTCTATCTTTCCATTTTTAGTTGGCAAACACCATCTGCTTATTTGTGTTTACAGCACGTTGAAGAGAAATGTGTTGGGAGATGTTCGCAGTTCACTGCTAGCTGCTATACTGTGATAGAAATTGAGGGCATGTGGACACAGGCTGGCAAACTGTCTCCCTGTCTCTCTATCCATCTGTCTACAGATCACCCTCTTACAGAAGCATTCTGTAAAAATAGATGTCAAAAGTTGAAAAAAGTCCTGGTGCAGATGGAAGGTGTATGTCAATTGTAAATATTGTGTACTAAAGCGCTAATGAAATAAATAGTGAAAAAACAAATAAATTGATAACCAAATAGTGAAAGCTGCAATCAAACAAAGGATTCCTGTGTCCGTGCAAAAGTGAATATACAAATAAATGATGCGCTAATCACCAACCAACTAATATGTGCACACTTAAAAGATATTCAGATCCTCCGTGCTGAATAAAATAGTGATATGCCTTACTACCACAAAATTCCCCTATCCACAAGTGGCATAGATAGTATTGTGGAGTAACTTCTTGACCCTTAATATGCAAATCCCCAGGTCCATATGCAAATGTATAACTGAACAATACAAATCTTCATAAAAAGAACCATAAACACTATAGTTTATGCAAAAATTATTATTCCTGTGAACGGCCTTCTCCTTCTTATAAACACTCCGGTTTTCAAGGTGTTTCCATATACATGTGAATAGAAGAAAGGAAACCGATCATTGCGCAATATGCTTAACACAGGCTCAAACTTTCACAGCTGCAGCCCGTACTCACATAACCTCCAAAGATAATCAGCATTGATCAGCTCAGTTTTCAGTGTGCTCCTCACTCAGACTGCTGCTGCGAGCGTCACTTAGGCTCCTCCCCCTACGCGTTGCATCACTGACACGTGACTTACTCATGGGATTTTTTAGGTGCTTATATTGTGATCAAGCAAGAATACCAGTTAAAATGTTTAACTTGTATTACAAATGTAGCACACCCACCTATCCCCCTCCTGCATTTCAACTCGGCTCCTTGCAGGGGGAGACAGGCACACTATGCTATCAGCCCGTACCCTCTTGTGCAAAAGGTTGAGAGGTGTTATTGTTGGGTCTTGTCTGCAGCCAGGCCAAAATCCTCCCAAGAATGATTCTCGCCTCTACTGTAAGTAGAGGTAAGTCCTTAACTTCCCCAGTAACATGAATGTCCACACCAGCTGAAGCTCCAACTTAAGATTTATTCTCGCTTTACAATACACAGTCTCTCGGATAGGAAAAATAGGTTGGAGCAAAGGAAACAGAACAGCTCAAGGTGTGGAGGAGGTCCAGGCACAAACGTAGCTCTTTACTGTACTACTCAGATTCTCAAGCAGTATACTAGGCGCACAGTCTCTGCCACAGACCGTGAGTTTGGTCTCTGCCACAGACCCAGTGAATAAGGCCACTGCCACTGACCTGATGAACGTGAACTTCCTTCTTAGAACATGGCCCCTTTCAAGGAGAAGATGTCCCCCCAGAGAGTCAACAGACCCTTCCTTCACCGTGACTTCCGCATCGGTCCTTCGGAATGATCCTCCCTTCTCTGAGAGTGCGAGTCCCCTCGCAAGGCGGCACCCTGGACTCCTCAATCCTTAGCGGACCCCAGCCGAAGGTGCTGGGCCCCGGGCCTTCTCCGCATTCCCCTGGGTCTTCATACCCAGGCAATCAGGACAGCAGGGTAGTACCTCATCCCAAGCTAAAGGTGCCTGAGACGGAACAGGAACACAGCCTCCGGGCCTAGGGCACCGGGAGATCAACCGCACTCACTCCCAGGCTGAAGGTGCCTGGGGGTGGACCCCGATCAGGAGATGTCTGCCCCTTTTATATCCTCTCCTGGCATGCACAGCAAGTTCCCCGCCCCACTGCACGGCCGCCGAGAGGGGATACAAAAGGCACAGCACTACGCTCGTGGTTCAACCCCGGCCCAGAATGGCAGTGCCACCCGCAGGCCACAGGGAACTCATCACCAGCATTATCCCCTGAGGACAAAAAAATGGCCCATAGCCACTAACAATCAAGGTGTCTGAGCCTAATTACCACACAGAGACTTCCCTTAAATTGACCACCCCGCTACACAAACAATGCATAAAATTCACAAAAATACTAGGTAAAGTTCATAGTAAACATCCACTGTACAGTGGTAGTGATGTTGATAAAATCCTTTACACAACTTCTACATTTTTCGCCACCATGGCTTCTTCAGGAAGTAAATGTGTGTGCAGGATACTAATGAAAATACAAAAAAATTAATATAAGATATAAAAAGACAAAAAAAAAGTTTTGATTTTAATTCTACTTTAATCTTAGGGCCCTTTCACACGGGCTTGGTTGTTCAGGTCCGCCTGTCAGTTTTTTAGGCGGACCTGAACGGACGCTCCGTGCACCTCTATGGAGCCACGGATGTCAGCGGTGACATGCCCGCTGACATCCGACCGGCTCCGATCCGCCAAAGTGTGACGGAGGAAAACCCTATTTTCCATCCGTCTATCGGATCGGATGACAACGGACTCTACGGTCCGTCGTCATCCAATCCCACATAGGGGAGAGCGGCGCTCTGACAGGTCGGTCCCTGCACAGTGTGCAGAGACAGACCTGTCATCTGCCTGCTCAGCGGGGATCGACGGAGCGATCCCCGCTGAGCTAAAGCGGAGCCCGCACACGGACAGCCCCATGTGAAAGGGCCCTTAGTAATCATTTATTACATTATTATTCTCCCACCCCTATTTAAAACTGTGGAGTAGGGGGTATGAATGCATTCAGCAATGAGACTTAGGCTGGCATACAATGTTAAACTTTTAGCTGGTCCTTAATGAACTGATCAAAATGTTCTTAGTGGGTGGCCCTGTTTGCCTCTACCTCTTGACATCCTTTATTTTAAAAATCAAAGAAGCCAGACAGAAAATAGTTGGCCCAACAGCTGCTGTGTTCAATCAGATGCCACCCAGCATGGATGGAGGAACATGTTAATTTTTTTTTATGGGCTGAACTTTTTCGTTTTTATGGCCATTACATGGTCTTCTCGTGGTTGTTAACCCACCAATGTATTTTTTCATAATTCTCTCTGTTTTGTACTGTAATGCCCCCCTGTGACTGTGCTTTATAAAAATAATGCTGTATATACCTTGTTTACAGAGCACTAATCTGTGCTCATTGACCCGCCGCTTCTGTCCTCTCTCAGCCGGACAGTGGGTGGGGCCGAGGATCCCCCACCCCACTGATGTCAGTCAGGAGGGGAGGAGGAAAAGAGGAGAGAGGCGACCCTGCCAACTGCATCTGTCAGGCAAAAGAAAGGAGAGAAGCGGCGGGTCAATGAGTGCAGATCAGCGCTCTGTAAACAAGGTATATACACCATTATTTTCATAAAGCACCGTCACAGGGGGCCATTACTGTAAAAAACAGGGAGGATTATATGAAAAATAAACCCTAATTTGCGCACAAGGACGGGAGGGGGTGGCATGGACATGGAGGTGTCAGGCAGAGAGGAGGGGGAAGAGTGTCTCACAGAGCAGGCTGCGAACGATGGAGGCACGTATGCTGACTAGACTTGTGCACAACGGAAAAATTTGTTTAGTTTCGGTTCGTTTCTTTTTGGTCCTGTTGATTCGTAATCGTTCGTAATTTTGCTAGACGGGATTTTTCGTGTTCGGACTAATTCGTATTTTCGCAAGCGACATTTTTCGTTGAATCGGAACGATTCGTATTAATGTAAGCCTTATTTTCCGTTGATTTATAATTCATACTTTCGGTAGAGTACATTGTTTTTCGTTGATTCTGGACACAACTCCTACTTTCGGAACTTTTTTTGGGTTCGTTGATTCGTAATTTTCCGTGTCTCTCTCACAATGACGCTGCCTATTATGCCTAATGTGCTTCGAATGGATTTGTACTTTTTCTAATTACATAGCGGTTATTTGTAACGATTCGAAATCTCGTATTTTACTTTTGTTTTTTACATGCGGCTATAGCCTCCGCCCCTGTACACCATTTTGAGAGGGAATTCAGCACGGTGAGGGAGGAGCAGAGAGCAGAGCAGAATGTTATTGTGCTTCGAATGGATTCGTAAATTCGTAACTTTTTTCATAACGAATTATGCCGAAGACATTCGGGCATTCGCTATTTGCGATATAATTTATTTCGGATTCGGTTTTATTCGTAATTGCTTTGTTCGGAAATTCGAATGCTTCCGAATATCCGAAAGTTGCTAAATTCGGACGAATTTAGATTCGTTACGAAACGAATTGCACAAGCCTAATGCTGACTCAGAGCTCGGCAGCCATGATATATCGGAGTCAGCATACATGGGGAGGGCAGAACCAGGCAGGATCAGCCAGGTATTACAGGTGTTAAAGGGGGCCAAATAAAAAAGCACAAGCACTGTGCTTTAAGGAAACAGGATTTTTTGGGGGGTTAACAAACGCTTTAATCAGTTGCCAATCTCTCCTATCCTATCTTGTGTTACAGTTCACATTATAAGTAATTTGAGGCAAGCAAAGCAAGCAATAACAAGATTGTAGCTGCACATTTGTGAGATTGAAAACTCGACCTTAGCCTAACTCTAGACTGCTTGCTATGGCAACTCCTCTACTTTCCATCTACTCCATTTCTGTAGCATAAGGCCCCATGCACACTGGTTTATTGCAAAATGCTGGGAGAAAATCAGTGTTAAAAACTCACCTGAGCTGCGTTTTTTCAAACCAGTTTAGCAGCGTTTGGTGTTTTGGGCAATTATCTATTTCATTGGCCAGAATTTTATTTTATTCTGGATATTAAAATGAGTAAGTTTAGGCGCGTTAAGCAAAGTCCAGAGTTGTAACTCTTCCAGGCTTGGGACAATAGTGCCACACTTGGATCTCTCATATTGCCTTTGAAAATTAGGTAGCTCATGTAGGCAATAAAAAAAAAAAAAAAAAAAGCTTTTTAAAATGCTTTTGAAATGCCTATAGCACCAATTAGTGGTTTTAAGGAGTTTTAGATGCATATCGGAGGCGTTTCTAAAGCTTTGTCCAGCTTTGTCCATAGTTTTTAGGGTCCCCTGTCAACAAGACCCTTGCACTTTTAAAACCTCCCTACAAAAGAAGTCTCCAAATACTTAGTTCTCCGATAGTTGGCATAACTTACTTTGTCTTCAAGCGTTACAGCCTCCAGCAAAGTCTTTAACATTCAATTCTTCCTGGGGAACTCTATGTCTGCATTCCCTGTTGTACTCTGTGGTTAGATCTGCCGGTCCTACATCACTGCAAGACACAGATTGTAGGGGTCGATGTGGGGGAACCATTGAGTGCATCGAAAAAAAAGGGTGTTGGATTTAAAGGTTCTGCTGGGGGCTCTAACACGTATAGACAGTGGAGTTGGACCCATCACCTGCCAGAGGGGTAAGTATTTAGAGGCTTTTATCGCCGGTAACTTTTTTAAGTGACTGAGTTTCTTTAACCACTTCAGCCCCGGAAGGATTTACTCCCTTCCTGACCATAGCACTTTTTGCGATACGGCACTGGGTCGTTTTAACTGACAGTTGCACAGTCATGCACCTAAACAAAATTGACGTCCTTTTTTTCCCACAAATAGAGCATTCTTTTGGTGGTATTTGATCACCTCTGCGGTTTTAATTGTTTGCGCTATAAACAAAAAAAGAGCGACAATTTTGAAAAAAAAGGAATATTTTTAACTTTTTGCTATAATAAATATCTACAAAAAATATATAAAAAAACAAATTTCTTTCTCAGTTTAGGCCGGTATGTATTCTTCTACATATTTTTGGTAAAGAAAAATCACAATAATATATTGATTGGTTTGCGCAGCCGCAAATAGCGTCTACAAAATAGGGGACAGATTTTTGGCATTTTTATTATAAACATTTTTTTTATTAGTAATGGCGGTGATCTGCTATTTTTATCGTGACTGCGACATTATGGCAGACACATCGGACACTTTTGACACTATTTTGGGACCATTGTCATTTATACAGCGATCTGTGCTATAAAAATGCACTGATTACTGTGTAAATGACACTGGCAGGGAAGGGGTTAAACACTAGGGGGTGATCAAGGGGTTAAGTGTGTCCTAGGGAGTGATTCTAACTGTAGGGGGGATTGTCTCACTGGAACATGACAGAGATCATTGCTCCCGATGACAGGGAGCAGTAGATCCCTGTCATGTTGCTAGGCAGAACAGGGAAATGCCTTGTTTGCATAGGCATCTCCCGGTTCTGCTGCTCCATGTCACGATCGCGGGCCCGCGGCTGACATAGAGTCCGCGGTACCCGCGGGTATGCTCACGGAGTACGCGGCGGCCCACTATGCTGTGATTTAAAGGGGACGTATTTTGCCCAGCCGTGCCATTGTGCCGACGTATATCGTTGTGCGCTCGTCGACAAGGGGTTTAACAATCTTTAAACACTTACTGACTGCACCTGTGTGACACCTGGCAGAAGGGTGATGTCATCAAGTAGGAAGTGATATCCGACCAAAATGGTGTCACCCCCCCTGACACTAGCCTGTCTAGAGCCCTGCAGAACACTGAGGCAGTCTAGGGGGGGGGGGGGACACCACATTTTTCCACACCAGGAGACACCAACCCTAGTGATGCCACTGTTCTGTGCACCTTATAAGTATCTAAGGCATGTTTGGGGTGCACTGTCATTGACTTAAATTGAGGTGTTGGCAAGCTGTGCAAGTTGCCAACGTAAGATTAAAAACAACACAAAGTAACACAAAGTAACACAAATGACCTTTCTGTGTATAATGGACAGATTGATTTTGTGTTACAGAACAGTCAATGGCTTTGCAATGCATGTAGAAAGCTTCAAAAGAAAATGGCTGTTCTTCACGCTCGTGTAAATGAGTCTATAGGGAAATGGAGCAGAAGGAAATAAATACAAATCTTTTCTTGTTCAGGTGTCAGACTGTTAGCCATACATTTTCATCATGTTACATTTTAGCTTTGTGCACTGATGGTTCTGTATGAATACAAACTGTACAGTATTTTTCATCCGTAGATGCACCTTATGATATCATTTCTTTCTGTATTAATTTCATGCATCATTTGAAGCTCTGATGGCAATCAGTGTTCACAGATTAGATACAAATGTAACCTTGTCTTTTCCCTTCACGTGCTTTATCTATTCATAAGGTGAATGAGAGTGTTTCCAGTATTGGTTTTATTGATGGTTACCAGACTTTATAAAACCAATAACATGGCTATCATACACTGCACTAAAGTTATCTTGGGGAAGTACAGCTATAATAATAGCATGTACAGTATGTGTGTGCATTGTAATATGAAATAGTTTCTGGTTTGCATATTATTTGTGATATTCTGCAGGACATAAAATATTATGCTTTATTAACTATGAAGCGTCAACCACAATTTATTTATCTTCTTTTTTTTTTTTTTGGAAAATTTCTTTTTATTGAAGATGATTTGTATAGGTACAGAACATAGCTTTTGGGCATTCGCTGCCTAACAAATACAGATAACACAAACTGCTAAATAATACAATTTAAAAACATTCCATACACTGCACTCGTCAGTTCTAATAATTTATTTCAAGGATTCAGCACCGGCCCAAGACATGGTGCTGCCTGGGACCAAGAATGAAATGCTGCCCCCCCCCCCCCAAAAAAAAAACACGCCCACCAAAACGCCCCCACATTCACTATTTTATATCATGATAATTAAATGTCATTTAAAAAGTTATAGCGCCTACAAAATAGGGGATAGAATGACATTTTTTTAAATTATTTTTTTTTCCTAGTAATGATGGCGATCTGCGATTTTTATTATGACTGCAACATTATGGCGGACACTTTTGACACATTTTTGGGACCATTCACACTTATACAGCGATCCGTGCTATAAATATGCACTGATTGCTGTATAAATGTGACTGGCAGGAAGGGGTTAAATATGTTCCCTGCTAGGTGATTCTTACTGTGGGGGGAGGGGACTGACTGGGGGAGGTGACCGATGGTTGTCCCTATGTACAAGGGACACAGACATCCCGGCGCCAGGCAAGCGCATCGGCACCCGCGTGACACGGCGGGCACAGCTTTTCCCCGATGCGCGCCCGATGCGGCGCGCATCGCGGAAGTAAACAGGAGGACGTCCATGGACGCCCTCCCGGGAATTGAGCGCCGCGCGGCCCGCGCTGTAGACATCTTTTGTCTATAGCGTGGGCGCAAAGTGGTTAAAAGAATAAAGTTTTGCTTTAAATTACAGGGAAAACATGGGTACAAGACAAAGATCATCATCAGCCACCCACATTAAAAATCCCACCTAACTCACCCGTTTTTCCAGATAGGCAGAGAGGCTGCCCAGGCTCAGCTCACACTGTCACTGTCCAGGGCACAGCCACAGCCGCACAGGAAGATTTCCTCAGACCCACACTGAAATCCAACCCTCACGCAGGAGATGGAAGATGGATGAGGTGTGTGGGCGGAGGCTGAGCGCTGTGAATGCTGGGGCGGCCGCGGCCTCCTGACGTCCCTGGTTGCTAGGCGACGGTCGGGACTCGGCAGGCAATTTTAGCAACCAGTGCAGGAGACAGCGGCACCGCACAGGCACAGCGCACCGCCGACCAGCATCCGCTCAGCCTCCGCTCTGCTCTCTGCCCGATGGAAGTAAGTCTGTTAAAAATATGTTGCCGGCCGGACTGCCGCCCCCTCCTAAATGCCGCCTGGTACCATGGTCCCATTGGGTCCCATGGTAGGGCCGGCCCTGCAAGGATTAATGAATTACAAGAAGATTCCTGCTCCCTCTCAACCAACAGAGTGATACATCTGGAGAACATTTAAGCCCTGCACACACGATCGGTTTTACCGATGAAAACAGTCCGATGGACTTTTTTCATCGGACAAACCGATCGTGTATGGGCCCCATCGGTCTTTTTTCCATCGGTGTTAAAAAATAGAACATGTTTTAAATTTATCCAATGGAAAAAAAAACTATAGCAAATTACTATCGTCTGTGGGGAACTCCATCGGATATAAAACCCACGCATGCTCAGAATCAAGTCGACGCATGCTCAGAAGCATAGAACTTAATTTTTCTTGGCTCGTCTGAGTGTTTTACGTCACGGCGTTTGGGACGATCGTTTTTTTTGACTGATGGTGTGTAGGCAAGACTGATGGAAGTCAGCTTCATCGGATTTCCGATGGAAAAATCCATAGGTTTAAAATCCATAGGAAATCCGATTGTATGTACAGGGCTTTACTCATAGTTGGATTTATACCCGAACTAATGAAGCGTGAGTCACTGCAAAGTAGTAAAACCGTATATATCTTAGGCTAAACCATATCAGGGGTGAATAGATTCAGTCCATGGCCCCCTGATCGTCAACTGTATACAGACTCAGGTCTGTCCACAAGTGGCCGACCTAAATTTTTTTAGGGCAACCCCGAGACAAATAGGTAGTTTTGTATAGGGGTACAACCCTATTGATTAGACGCTTCCAGAAGGACAAAGTAGGGGCCGTGGCTGATTTCCACATGAGCACTATCACCTTCCTGAGATAAAATAATAAGAGACCCAATAGAGTACACTTTGCCATATTGACGATCAAAGAGTCAACTAACCCCAGGAGACAAACTCCAACCTTTACAGGGACATGCATATGTAGCGGCCTCACCCCATCTCCTTTTGCTAGGGGTATGTCACATGACAGGGTGAGATGCGCTACGGCCCATGTCCTCCCCATAGCTGTGGGTGAGGTGAAGGCCAGTATCAGTACATTCCTCGGGCCAATGTGTGTTAGTTATGAAGCTCAGTCCTGCTATGCTGGAACCTCCCTTGCTCCCATTAACCAGAGTCCATACACCGATGCAGGGTCCAACACTTGTTTATTATACTTCCACAACAAACAGTCCTTTCACGGCCGACTGGTTGCGACCCATAACATAACGCAAACGGTGGGATGAGCAGGTCGAGGCACTATCCTGATTTCAATCTAAACCCCTGTGGTTTCACCAGGGGTTATAGCAACTTTGCTTAGTACAGAACATAGAACTTGTGAGTCTCTACCAGCAACTCCATAGAACATAGATGGGAGTACCTTTGCTGCGTTGCGGCCCCTATCAGGGGAAGATGTCCCTCTAAGGGAGTTACCGGAGGCCCATCCGTCACCGGGTTGATGCTGCTCCGGAATCTCCGGACGGGTGACCTCCCCGGCCTCCTCACCTCAGATGCGGGTCCTCTCGCAAGGCGGCACCCTCGGATCACTTCGCCCTCGCGGGACCCAGTCGAAGTTACTGGGCCCCAGGCCTACGATATAGTACCTCACCCCAGGCTGAAGGTGCCTGGGATGGACCCCAACTTCATTCCGGTCAGGCCTAGGGCGCCTGGGCCGGAACCTTGAACCGCCCGCACCCAGGCCTAAGGTGCCTGGGTGCGTGAAGAGAAAATCCTCGAAGACCTCGTGGCGAGGGTGTCTCCCCCTTTTATCTCCTCCCTTCAACACCCCGGCGGGTTGCCCGCCCCAGCCGTACCGTCTCCGGAAAGGGACAAAAAGGGTAGCACTGCGGCAGTGATTCTACCTTGAGCCTGTAGGTACCCCGCCACCCACAGGCCAAGGAGAATAATACACCACCCAATCCTCCACAAATTACAAAAGGGGTCCAGAACCTTTCATAATTACACACCTGGGTCACACTACCCGCAGGTGTACCCCAACTAAATTTAAAGACCCCGCTACATACTCCCCCCTGTGATTTGACGCTGGTCCCCAGCGTCTGGTGCAACCCCACGTCTCCAGAGAGTGGTGACATGAAGCGAGCCTCAGAGACTATCCCTAAAAATTTTGAATCCCGTGTGTGCCAAGACCTGCTCAAGGGGAAAGGGAACCATAAAACAATAAAACTTTTGTATAAAACATCTATCATGTACACATATACAATCCCTCCTGTCACTGTCTAAGAACCACCCCACACTCAGTAGTCTTGACCGACGAATCTCCTGCAGAAGAGAAACAAAAAAAAAACAGACAACATCCTAACATTATGTGAAAATTTGGAATGAATGGGTCCATCAGCCGAGGGACCCACTTGCTCCAACGAGTGTGATGCAAAAGTGTGCAGAAAACAAACAAACGTTGCACAACACTGCCACCTGGTGACAGCGCCGCGGTAATGACACTTGGTGCTCCTTCATTCTTCATGCGTCCGTACACTAATTCTACCCCAAAGTCTGTCCTTGATTCATAGAAAAAAAGAGAGTGGGAAGAAAAAAAAACAAATAAAAAAACAGGGTATAGTTCAGACGTTCTAGCAAAGGCTCTTCCAGGAAAATTTGTAGCTGAAAACATACTCATGAGTCTCTCCTCACAAGTAAAACCTCGGATCAGGTAAGAACAACGGTTTCAGATGCTTATCAAACACTTCGACTGAATATTCAACATCCTCTCCCTCCTTTCTGCAGATAAGCACTTTATCAGCATGAATATGGCGCCCCAACTTCCAATCCGCTCTGCAGTCCTTGAATTTCTTGGACACAGGCGGCGAACAGGACAAGTATCGCCGGGCCTGAGGCACTTTGAGCTTCTCCAAGACAAATTCATCGTACCATCTCTGTCGCAGGACCTCAACTTCATAAAGTAAGTCCCGAGGCAAGTAGGGATATTCCCATCCGTACTCACGGGCGACTCTCTGGGAGAAAAGTCATTGCAATCTGGCCAAAGGAGGCATGACATCCCGCTCACCTTCTCCCGGCTGCACGATGGCCTCCGGGTGCCGAGGTACCTTCACTACCTCGGGTGGCTTTGCCTTTGGCGCACGCAATGACGCGCGCTGCATCCCCACAACCAAAGCAGGTGATGTTGTGGAATGTGGAAAGTCAGTCGGAGGACTAGACTCCCTCCTGAGCTCCGGGGCCTGCGCCCGGGACGTGCTGTCTTCTATAGACATAGGGGAATCCTGCGGTTTGCATAGCACAGGTAGCGGGCGTTTGTCCCAGCCCTTCCGGTGAAACAGTTCATCTATTTCCCCATCATCCCCACAGTCCGACAGCGATTCCAGGTCGGAGGTGTCATACATCTCGGCGGGAAGGTAGTCTTTAGTAGACGGAGAACTACCCTCCCTTGCGGGCTCCACCTCCAGTGGACCCCCGACACCTCCAACCACCACCACAGTCCCAGCCCCTGGCTCACCTGGACCTTTTCCAGCACTGGGATGTCCAGGACTCTTCCAACCGGATCCATCCAGGTCCGGCAAGCAACAGGGTAAAGCTCGACCACGACCACCGGAGGCCTGCACCAGGCCTATCTTCCTCTTCGGAGGTGGCAGCAGGGAATCTGTGGTGACCGAAGCAGCATCCTCTGATTTTTCTCTCTCAGTCTCTGGTTGGGCAGTCCCGTCGCCCTGGTCAGCACGTACGGGGACCTCCGCAAAGGCCTGGATCTCCCCTTCCGGAGTGGCGGTACCTGTGAGGCAATTGAGGCGAAGGGCCCGGGGCCTTACTGTGGATGGTTCAACCTCAAACAGAAATTCTTTACACGCTTCACAATGCCCAAATGGCTTTAGTTGGACCACCAGTCCCGAGCATCCGGGACAGATCACACCGAGGGCCTCCGTGTCTCTGCATGAGTACAAAGCCAACTGTCCTCGGGGCCTGAGTCTTATCCCCGTGTCTGTAAGGGGAGCAGCAAAAGCAGTCATCTTCGTGGGGTATGATACCGGCATCCACGGGGAGCTTGAGGCCATCCCGACCACCTGCTGCTCCATCACGCACTGACCACGCGCCGGAGTCTCCACGTGTATCTCCACATATGGCCAGACTCCTCCCATGACTTGCACGTTTTCGCGGGCTTCCCACAGTCCCCGCCCACGAATTACGCAGTCATGGGGTACCTCATGGCGCAGTGCAACAAACACCCCCACATGTAGTATGTCACACGGCTGGGCTTTTCCCTCTTCCCGCTCTTTCTGCATGGGCCTTTCCCGTCTTGGGGTCATTTCCACGACTTCGAGCACAGGGACGCACTTTGGCCAATCACATGGCCGACCTGCTCGGACCTCCTCTGGGCAGCAAAGTCCAGACACAGCCATTTCAAATTTCAAAGTCAACACACATTTTATACCGGACTCCCGAGCCCCCACGTGTAGCGGCCTCACCCCATCTCCTTTTGCTAGGGGTATGTCACATGACAGGGTGAGATGCGCTACGGCCCATGTCCTCCCCATAGCTGTGGGTGAGGTGAAGGCCAGTATCAGTACATTCCTCGGGCCAATGTGTGTTAGTTATGAAGCTCAGTCCTGCTATGCTGAAACCTCCCTTGCTCCCATTAACCAGAGTCCATACACCGATGCAGGGTCCAACACTTGTTTATTATACTTCCACAACAAACAGTCCTTTCACGGCCGACTGGTTGCGACCCATAACATAACGCAAACGGTGGGATGAGCAGGTCGAGGCACTATCCTGATTTCAATCTAAACCCCTGTGGTTTCACCAGGGGTTAAATCCGCAAGCAGTTTTAAATGACTTTTTTCCCTTTAGAAATGTTATTTTGTGCAGGGACAGTTCTAAACACGGGAAACACGTGGCACTTCACAGGCATACTTTAGACACCCTCCAGGTACAATATTTAAAGGAATATTTGACTTTTTTTTTTTCACTTTATGCATCATTAAAATGACTGCTCCCGGAAAACGTCCGTTTTTAAAACTTCTTTTTGCATTGATACATGTCCCCTGGTGCAGAACCCGGGTTCCCAAACTCTGTTTAGGACAATAACATGGATAATAGTCGTTATAATTAGCACTTTAGAATTCGAACGTTCGCATCCATTGTATTTAATAGGGTTCTAATGTTCGTGCGAACTTTCGGTCCGTTCGCGGGTTCTGGTGCGAACCGAACCCGGGGGTGTTCGGCTCATCACTAAACTGAATGCTAAAATCTTTCTAGATCTCCAGCAGACATCTTGGTGTGGGACCTTTTATAATAGAGTACTTGCGTCTTTCGGGGAAGGGGTAGGTCGGGGATAGAGACCCTGCTGGCTAGGGAAAGTGATCAGGGATAGGTTTCGTAGGTACCCCGCCACCCACAGGCCAAGGAGAATAATACACCACCCAATCCTCCACGAATTACAAAAGGGGTCCAGAACCTTTCATAATTACACACCTGGGTCACACTACCCCCAGGTGTACCCCAACTAAATTTAAAGACCTCGCTACACATAGTAGTCAGAGTATATATAAACTGGGTCACATTCTGCCAATAGCTACTAATCTGAGGGCACTCCAAAAAAAAAAATGGGCAAATCTCACAGGATCACTAGAACACCTCCAACAGCAAGAAAATGAACTAGGGTAGATACGATGTAGCCTTTGCAGTGTAAAATAAATTCTGTGCACTATTTTAAATTGGATCAACCTGTCTTTAGTCGATATTAATGCTTGGAATGCGCTGTCCCAAAGATCCTCCAAGTCTTCATTGTCCAAGTTCTGCTCCTTCGAGCGCCACACAGTAACCAGGGCATCTAGACCCTTATGAACAGAAGGCAGTAGTGACTTGTAGATCACTGATAGTGTTTTTTTGAGAGCATAATCCCAAAGGAGAACCTCCAAATCATCCTGCTCCAATCTAAATGGAGAGGATTTAAATTGGGATGCATTGGGTTGCAGGAATCGGAAAAAGAACGCATTAGGTAGTGTAAATGTATTCCTCAACCTGTAAAACGTAAATAGGGCACTCCCTTCACAAATGTCTGCAAGATATATTTCATCAGTTAGCATGTGTATGTTTACAGGTAGATTGCACGTGTTAGGCTACATTCATACCAGAGAAGAGTGATTTAAAGGCATTTTTATTTGAGAGTTTTGCAAGCATATACAAGCGTTTTAGACATGTAATTACAAGTTTGGGGTGTGTAATGATAGGGAGTGCTGTAAATAGTGTAACTTAATAGGTTAAACTAAATCTTGTGCATATACAAAATAAAGTGCTTAGTGCTAATTTAAATGCTATAACAATTCATGATTAATTAATAATCCAGTGCTGAAATGACAGTGATTCAAATATTTCATCAAAACCAAAGTCCAAAAATCTTTTATGATGCAACTTCAATCCTTACACCATCACCAGTGGCAAACTTCATGAAAAACACCTGGTGGATGTGAGTGAAATTCCTACTTACCAGACCACCTTGACCTCTTTAACTACAAAGGTCAGATGGGGCTTGTTAGTGTGGGTCTGTGGTCTTTCTGGTATATCAGAGGAGATGTGGCTGGAATCTTGCTAATACTCCACCGCAATGAGAGTTTAAAAATTAAAAAACAGGACCATAGCGTAATACAGTTTAATTAAAAAAACAGTTATAAAACATGTGCCAAATGGCCGCTTACATTAGTAGGTGGCTTTCCTCAGCACTGGAGGTATAGAGCATATATCACCAGGCTAGTGGAAGGTATGGCCGTACGGCTCGCTCTGTGTTGATTGGCGTGCGTTCCACCGCCGTGGTGAGACAGAAACCGAAAGTGCCCGGAAGTGACGTGACCAGGATGCGCCTCGACGTACGTTTTGTCTTCACAACGTCATCATGAAGTGTTTTGTATGTGTATTCAAGCTTCAGATGTTTTTACTTTAGCCAATAAAAAGTCTTAGAGGAAGAAATCAGGGTGAAGGACTGCTGTTTGGCCAGAAAATGAGCAACAAAACACTCATGTTGCACGTTTTTCAGGCACTACGTGCATTTATGCCCACGTTTTTGTTACAGCCACATGTAAACAGGGCCTAAAAGAAGCTCGTGTATTTTTTTTTTTAGCAAAACGCATTTCGCTACAGGTAACAAAATGCTCAGATGTAAACAGGGACAATTGAAATGAATAGGATTTTGCTTGTTGAGTGCCTTGAAGCTTCTTGCTACAAAACGCTCAGGTGTGAATGGGGCCTACATCCTATCTGTCAGTCTTTATAACATATTAAGACTAATGCCGCGTACACACGATCATTATTCACGGCGGTTAAAAAACCGCCGTGAATAATGACAGGAAAAACGAGGAAACCGCTTGGTTCCCTACACACGGTCGTTTTTCCCGTCATTTTTTCTCTTGACGAGAAAAACGACCGTCTGTGGGCTCCGCGGCAGTGTTTCCCTATGGGAAAACTGCCGCGGAAAAAAATGCTGGAAAAAACGACGAGAAAATTTAGAACATGTTCTAATTTTTCTCGTCGTTTTTTATGCCGTTTTTCTCGACGAGAAAAACAACATAAAGCCCACAGACGATCGTTTTTCTCGTCGAGAAAAGCGGTCGTGTGTACGCGGCATAAGTCCCCATTCACACTTTTTTCCATACACCTGACTATGCCTTACTATGCTTGGCTATGCATAATCTCATTCCTTCTATTGTCCCCTGTGCAAAGACTCTGGTAATTAGAAAAAAAAAAACATTTTCTATGTGTACATCAGATGTCTGACACAGTGGGGTTGATCAAAGGCAAATGTGATGTTAATGAATGTGATGAAAATATATATTGTAAAGAATACCCAGTAACGTGCAAGGAAAATAAAATAATAAAACCCTCATTCACTAAATTAAGGGAATAATCTCTTGTAAAGTGAAAAGCCCATTTGCCCATTTGCTCATGTACGGCAAGGCAACCAGTTTTAAAGTGATTGTAAACGATCAGCTTGTAAAACAACCTATTTAGTTTAAAATGGGAATGAAAGGCAAAACATTTTTGTATAGGTATAAAAAATAAAACATTATAAATACCTTTTTTCCCTTTATAACTGATCAAATTCCCTCTATTCTCAGCTGCATAAGAGCTGGGGGAGGGAAAGCAGCATCAACCTGAGCTTCCCAGTGAATGGCTATGCAGCGGGGGGGGGTGTCAGGACAAGCCTGATCATTGGAGGAGAGCGCACTGTGTTCCCAGCATAGAACTGACCACGATGCGCTCTCCTGCTTAGTGTGGTCAGTTTTTAATACGAAAGCAGAGGGACTAGCAGGATCACCAGGGATTTCACATAAAGGAAGCAATACAAATAGACCAGGAGACTCTCTCCTACAAGTACATGGTGCAGCACGCACATATCAGGAATATGAAGTTTTGGGGTAACAAACGCTTCAATGTGACTTATCTCCAAAGAACATACTCATGTTTCTTCTACTACCTGTATGCTCTGTTTATCTGCCAATGGATAGGAAAATACCCAGTAATTCCCTGTATGGAGGAGTCTATCACTACCATCCCTTCCTGTAATGTGACAGCACTTGAGCTTGGTCAAGAGCTTCAGAGCCTACAAAGGGCTTTGTTTCATCACTCTTGGTAGCTGAATAGAGCAGCAAGAGAGTAAGGAAAAGGTATGAACTATTGAGGATTTGGGGGGGGGGCAGGGCCAATCAGCACTGTTCAGACAGAGATTCAGGGGTCATGCACCCTCATAAGATAATCTGGGGATAATGAAAACTCCTCCTACAAACTTTAACCAGACACTGATAGAACTCTCAAGACTGCTATATACTGCTGATGAGAAAAGGTATTTAGCAGTTTATGTTTACTAAAACTATTGCATTTCCATGTCTTGTGTACTGTGGGAGACCAAATATAGTGAATTCAGGGTTCTGGGTTTAGTTACACTGTAAGGCATCATTTCCATAGGCATTTTACCACAATGCAAATCCAAGTGGCAAGAATCTACAGATTCCTGCTGCTGGGTTTGACAGCAATGGGTCTAAACTTCCCACATTCTATCCAAAATGACAAAAAGGTCTTCTGCCTTATCATACATCCCTTTCCATAAAGTAACGAGATACCTCAAATGAAAATGAAGGAAGAGGTTTAATTATGGAAGCCTTTACCATGCCAGACAATAACTGGAATTTTCAAACTGCCCTGATAATTCGGAGCAGAGATATGTTGGAGGCATTGAAATGGAATTCTCCAACAAAGTTAGTAAAAAGCTCAAGGAAATCATATTCTAGATGGGGTATTGTGACAAATGGGGATCAATTAATGCTGAAGTGAGAAAACATTGGGATTCTAGTTATTACCAACGTCTTTGGTTTGATTTGAAAGTTCATATACAAAAAACAAAAACGTTATATTTCAAAAGGTCAAATTTTGCTTAAATCGGTACATTCCTAAAATATGAATTAAAGTTTGGAGTAATGCTGGCCATACACTATACGAAAAGTCTTCCGAACGAACTTTCCAAAAACGAAAGTTCGTTTGTGAGCGCAAACGATAGTGCCATCATGTAATGACCGATCATGTAATGACCGTTCAGTGGACATAAATAAATAAAAACATTTTTTTTTTTTTTACATATGCCTAGTGCAGAAAGTTCGCACGGGAAACACATTAACCTTCCGATTTATCGTTCGTTCGGCAGAAAATTTCCAAACTTGTCCTTCGTTTTTTTCGGCTCAAAAACGTCCCAAAGATTATCGATTTTGTGCCCATTAACTGTTCCAAAAACGAAAGAACTGTCTGAACGACCGATTTTCGCACGATTTTTCATATAGTGTATGGCCAGCATAATATGCAGGAGTCAGTTATTAGTGGGCATTATTAAAGTCTACCATTCTGGAGGCAACTAGATAATATGTCAAGCAAACTAGAAAGAGTAAATGGAAGAGAAAACCATTGTGCTTAAAGGGTAACTCCACTTTCATGGGAAAAAAATAGCACATAAAAAATATAATATAGTGTATACAGTTGTGACACAAGTCATATTGTAATTGAATTTTTTTAAAAATTACCTTTTCTTTTCAATCTGCAGCACTGCACTTTTCTGTAAAATGCAATGCAATATGGCTACCTGGAGGTGTTCTGTCTCCCAGAAAAATCATTTCCTGCTTGTGTGATTGGCTCACTGATTTTCCCAGTCTGCACTAAGATACAAGTCAGATTTCAGGCATCCCCTGCAACAAAAATTCTATTTTTGGTAAGATACTCCCAATAGGTAATCATGTCTAAAGGGATGCAGACCCTGTAATTTTTCTCATTAGAGCCCTGCTGGTGCAGTAGCTGGTTGATAAACCACTCCCAAACAGATTAACTAAGCCCATGGACACAGACAACACACACAGGGATTTCTTCAAAATACCAAAAGGTAGGAATCTGCAACACAGTTTTTTTTAAATCATTGTAATGTACATAGATCACCCAGAGGGAAATGTTTTTTTCTCCACAAAATGTGGAGTTTAACTACAGAGGTAGGAAGGATAGTATCAGGGAAAAAAAGCATCTAGAAAATACAAGAGTACAGAAAGTTTAGCAGATAGAGAATTATTAAAAACATACAAAACATGGCAAACACATTATCAGTGCTGCCAAAGCAGAGAAGTAGGAGGAAATTGCTAAATATGTTAAGAAAGAAGACTAAATCTATTTTTAGGTTTATCAGTGACAAAAAAAGATACTTTGGAATTACAAAAATGAAAACTGCACACAATACTTATATTGGGGGAGATCTGGATTTATCAAATCATTAAACAATTACTTCTGTTCATTCTTTTCAGAAGTAAATGAAATAACAAAGAAATACTGATGGGAGGACCAACACGGATTTAAAGAGACAGAGATAGAGGAACTGGCTCACTTAAAATCTTAATAAAGAAATAGGTCCAGATGGTAGACATGTGTGATTCGATTCTTTCAGATTTATTCTTCATAAAAAAAAAAGAAAGAAAAAAAATCGTAGATTTAAATGTATCTGAATGTTCGAATGGACATACTAAAGAATTTGAATGAATCTGAAAAAAGTTATAAAGGAATTTTCAGATTCATTGAGAAGCTGGTTGTTAAGGAACAAGCTGCTGCTGCGTCCTTAACAACCATGACTCATCTGCTGTCATTGGGATTCCCCTCTCATTGGGATTCCCCGCTGTCAGCAGAATGTTAAAAAAACAGCACGGGTGTCCCCTACATCCATACCAGGTCCATCAGGTCTGGTATGGATTTTAAGGGAAATCTCATGCCAAAATAAAAAACAAAACATCATATGGTCCCCCCCAAAATCCATACCAGGCCCTTATCGGAGCATACAGCCCATAAACCAGGCAAGGGGGAGGGCGAGCAAGCGGTCCCCGCCCTGGACTATACCAGGCCACATTCCCTGAACATGGGTAGGGGTTGCTTTGGGGGAGGGGCCCCCCAAAGCACCTTGTCCCCATGTTGATGAGGACCAGGGCCTGTTCTCCACAACCCTGGTCTAGTTGTTGTGGGGGTGCAGGGAGTGACTTATCCGAATCTGGAAGCCACCAATAAGTAGGACCCCCAGATCCAAGCCCCTCCCCCCATGTGAATGAGTATGGGGTACATAGTACCCTACTCATTCACAAAAAAGTGGCAAAAGTAAAAAAAAAAAAACTGTTTTTGACAAGTCCCTTATTAAAAGAAAAAAAAAAATCTGAAAATGAATAGGGTCCATTAAAGAATGCATCCGAATCAAATTCTTCAATTAACAAATGCATTCAAAAACTAAACAAAACAAAAATTTCCTGTGCGTACATTGTTACCAGATGGTATTTATCTTCAAGGTAGTTGTTAAAATGTTAACTGATCATTTTAATCAATCTCTTTAAACAGAAGTTCCAAATGAATAGTGGACAGCTAGAAAGCAGAAGCTGACTGCAGGTCAGTGAGTTTACATCTGTAATTGAAAAAAATTATAAAATCACTCCAGAAAAGAAGGATCAGAAATCATTTAACCACTTAAGCCCCGGACCAATACGCAGAATAAAGACCAGGCCCCTTTTTGCGATTCGGCACTGCGTCGCTTTAACTGACAATTGCGCGGTCGTGCGACGTGGCTTCCAAACAAAATTTACGTCCTTTTTTCCCCACAAATAGAGCTTTCTTTTGGTGGTATTTGATCACCTCTGCGGCTTTTATTTTTTGCGCTATAAACAAAAATAGAGCGACAATTTGGAAAAATATGCAATATTTTTTACTTTTTGCTATAATAAATATCCCCCAAAAATATATAAATTTTTTTTTTTTTTCCTCAGTTTAGGTCGATACGTATTCTTGTACATATTTTTGGTAAAAAAAATCGCAATCAGCGTTTATTGATTGGTTTGCGCAAAAGTTATAGCGTTTACAAAATATGGGGTAGTTTTATGGCATTTTTATAATTTTTTTTTTTTTACTAGTAATGGCGGCGATCAGCGATTTTTTTCGTGACTGCGACATTACGGCAGACACATCGGACACTTTTGACACATTTTTGGGACCATTGTCATTTTTACAGCGATCAGTGCAATAAAAATGCACTGGTTACTGTAAAAATGACACTGGCAGTGAAGGGGTTATCCACTAGGGGCGCTGAAGGGGTTAAGTGTGCCTAGGGGAGTGATTACTACTGTGTGGGGGCGTGGCTACGAGTGACACATGACCGATCTCCGCTCTGATTCCACAGAGCAGAGATCGGTGACATTGTCAGTAGGGGAGCGGGGAGATGTTGTGTTTACACTAACATCTCCCCGCTCCATGCCTCCGTGAGACTATCGCGGGGATCCCCGCGGCGATCGAGTCCGCGGGACCCGCGGTCCGACTCACGGGGAAGGCAGGGGGGTTGCGAGCGCGCCGCCGGCGCTGCGCACGCGACTAGGGAAGGGTTGCCACCTCATCCCTTTAAACCCGAACACATATGAATTACACAGGTTCTGAGGCTAATTTAATGCACATAAGGCACCAAGTGAGTTTAATTACCACCTTATTCAGCCACAGAACCTGTGTAATTAATACGTGTTCGGTTTTAAAGGGATGAGGTGGCAACCCTAGTAGGGTTGCCACCTCATCCCTTTAAACCCGAACACATATGAATTACACAGGTTCTGAGGCTAATTTATTGCACATACAGCACCAAGTGAGTTTAATTACCACCTTAATCAGCCAGAGAACTTGTGTACCGTATTTATCGGCGTATAACACGCACCTTTTTCCCCTTAAAATCAGGGGAAAATCGTGGGTGCGTGTTATACGCCGATACTCACCTATCCCCGGCGATCTCCGCTGACTGTGAGCGGAGCGATCGCCGCCGAGATACACATAGCCGAGTGTATTCGGCTATACTCGGCTTTTCTCGGCTCCGCTCACAGTCACGCCCAGTCCCGCCATTGGACCTGTGATATGTCCATCATAGGGCGGGACTCGGCGTGACTGTGAGCGAAGCCGAGAAAAGCCGAGTATAGCCGAATACACTCGGCTATGTGTATCTCGGCTCCGCCCATCCCTGCGTTCTCAGCGGCGTTCGCCGCGCTCCGCCCTGTATTAGCGGCGATCTCGGCGGCGCCAAATTTAAATTCAGGGCTGCACTGGACACTGGCAAGGCTGCACTGGACACTGGCAAGGCTGCACTGGACACTGGCAATGCTGCACTGGACACTGGGCAATGCTGCAATGGACACTGGCAAGGCTGCACTGGACACTGGGCAATGCTGCACTGGACACTGGGCAATGCTGCACTGGACACTGGGCAATGCTGCACTGGACACTGGGCAAGGCTGCACTGGACACTGGCAAGGCTTCACTGGACACTGGGCAAGGCTGCAATGGACACTGGCAAGGCTGCACTGTGACAAGGCTGCAAATGACACTGGTAAGGCTGCATTTAAATGTAAATTTTTTTTTCTTAAACTTCCCTCCTAAAAGTTTTTTTCCCTAAAATTCCCTGCTAAACTTGGGGTGCGTGTTATACGCCGGCGCGTGTTATACGCCGTTAAATACGGTAATTAATATGTGTTCGGGTTTAAAGGGGTGAGGTGGCAACCCTACGCGCGACCCCCACGTCGGGCAGTTAAAGGGGACGTACAGGTATGTGATTGTGCCTGTACGAGCCTTTCTGCCAACGTATATATACAGTGCATGGTCGTTAAGTGGTTAAACACACAGCATGCTGGACCCAAAGCAGCACAGCTTTACCGAGGGCAGATCATGTCAGACTAATCTGATTGAAATTTTTTGACTATATCAGTAATGTTTTAGATCAGGATGGTGCTGTGGACATAGCTTATCTTGGTTTCAGCAAAGCATATGATGCTTTCCAATTGATGATCTCATAAACAGTTGTACAAACTGGGACTTAACCCTTGGGTGGTTTAGTGGATACACAGTTGGCTAAAGGAGAGATGTCAGAATGTGCTTGTAAATGGCAGTCACTAGAGGTGCAACCTCTTTGTAAGTGATATATTTGAATGTTTGGTGTATAAGGTATGTATTTTTGCTAATGAAACAAAGGTGTGCAATAAAGTTGAGATGCCTGGAGGTGTCTCTGTAATAATTTGGCATTGCTGGAAGATTGGTCAAAGAAGTGGAAACTTCAATTCCATGTTTCTAAATGTAAAATAATGCAAAAGTATTCCCTGATAAAGTACAATATTGGGAGTACAGTATTGGCCAGAACTACAGAAGAAAATTATTTGGGGGTGCTTATTTCAGATGATTGCAAATTGACCAAACAGTGTGGTCAGACAGTTGCAACTTGCAAGAGTGAATAGAATGCTGGGGTACATCATCTGGGGTCCTCTATCTGATTTCACAATATACACTCACCAGCCATTTTATTAGGTACACCTGTTCAATTGCTTGGTAGCACAAATTGCTAATCAGTCAATCACATGGCAGCAACTCAATGCATTTAGGCATCTAAACGTGGTGAAGATGACTTGCTGAAGTTCATACTGAGCATCAGAATGGGGAAGAAAGGGGATTTAAGTGACTTTGAACGTGGCATGGTTGTTGGTACCAGATGGGCTGATCTGAGTATTGCAAAAACTGCTGATCTACTGGGATTTTCACGCACAGCCATCTCTATTGAGTAAGCGGCAATTGTGTGGATGAAAATGCCTTGTTGATGTCAGAGGTCAGAGACGAATGAGCAGACTTTTTCGAGATGATAGAAAGGCAACAGTTATGCGGCGTACACACAATCGTTTTTCATGCCATTTTTTTAACCAACGTTTTTCTCGTCATTTTTTTCTTGTTTCCGCTCAAGCCTGTCTTGCATCCACACGATCATTAAAAAAAACGCTTGAGCAAAGCGCAGTGACGTACAACACGTACGACGGCACTTTAAAGGGGAAGTTCCATTCGAATGGCGCCACCCTTCATGTTAGTAAACTTTGTTGAGCGGCGATTCGCGCTTTTCAGCCTCGTGCTTTTCAGTCCGTTACTGCGTGACGAATGTGCTATCTCCATTACAAACACTAGTTTTACCAGAACGAGCGCTCCCGTCTCATACTTGATTCTGAGCATGCGTGTTTTTTTTCCCCTCGTAAAAGCATACACACTATCTTTTTTCACGTCTTTAAAAAAAACGACATGAAAAACGACGTGAAAAAATAGAGCATGTTCGAAATTATTAATGCCCGTTTTTCACGCCGTTAAAAATGCTCTGGAGCATACACACGATCGGTTTTAATGGCCATTTTAAAAAATTGCATTTTTAACGGCATGAAAAACGATCATGTGTACGCCGCATAACTCAAATAACTCGTTACAAACAAGGTATGCAGAATAGCATCTCTGAACGCGCAACACATCAAACCTTGAAGCAGATGGGGTACAGCAGCAGAAAACCACACCTGGTGCCACCCCTGTCAGCTAAGACCAGGAAACTGAGGCTACAATTCGCACAGGCTCACCAAAATTGGACCATTGGAAGATTGGAAAGATGTTGCCTGGTCTGGTGAGTCTCGATTTAAGCTACAACATTCAGATGGTAGGGTCAGAATGTGGCATAAACAACATGAAAGCATGGATCCATCCTGTCTTATATCAATGGTTCAGGCTGGTGGCGGTGTGGGGGATATTTTCTTGGCATACTTTGGGCCCCTTAGTATCAATTTAGGATCATTTAAATGCCACAGCCTACCTGAGAATTGTTGCTATCCATCCCTTTATGACTACAGTGTACCCACCTTCTGATGGCTACTTCCAGCAGAATATTGCACCATGTCACAAAATTCCAATCATCTCAAACTGGTTTCTTGAACATGACAATGAGTTCACTGTACTCCAAAGGCCTCCACAGTCACCAGTCACTCAATCTAACACTAGTTAGATCTGCATCTAAAGGCCCATACACACGATCAGATTTTCCAACGGGAATTGTGTGGTGACAGGCTGTTGTCGGAAAATCGGACCGTTTGTATGCTCCATTGGACAATTGTTGCTGGATTTTCCGCCAACAAATGTGTCTTGTCGGATTTTCCGATCGTGGGGGGGGCATCATTCTTGAGGATAATTCCGCTTCACTCCATGTCCATATAAATATAGCCTAGAGAATGTACATCTTTCTATATTGCAATGTATTGCAATACATCTGTTGTGGCCATATTTTGATCTTGATGAAAACAGCCTATACTGTATACTGTAGCCACAACACAGATGTATTGCAATACATTGCAATACAAAAAGATGTACACAGTGGTGTCGTGGCACAGGCACTGCTGTTACCTGTAGTTCTTCAGCGATAGGGCAGGCACTGGCAGTGTATTCCGTCTCTTGTCTCGGCCACTGCACACCACGCACCTGTGGGAGGAGCCGGCGCCGCGCCGGCCGGATCGGCATAGGCACATTTACACAGGCAGAGGCAGGCTGAGGCAGCAGCCAATCACGGAACAGCCGGGTCAGGGTCACGGTGATGTTAAGCAGAGGCCCGAGCGGCAGAGCCAATCCGATGCTCGGGCCGGGGGTGAGGAGGGAGGGACAGATAGTCGGAAAAGACTGAGAGCAGCCCCAGCCCCCAGGCCAGCAGCGTGTCTTCACTCTGACTTCCAGAGGGGGGCAATTGACCCCCCTTGCCCTATGGAGTGGACGCCCATGATCGGAAAACAATCCAAAGTACAAACACGCATGCTCAGAAGCAATGCTAACCATAACACAACATTAGCAGAAATTGCCCAAAGGGTGGTGCTAAAGAGCTGAAAAACCACATTGTTTCGTGTTTGTTGGCCGACAATTATTTGCAGTTTGTATGCAATACAAGTTCACGGCATGCCCTTCGGACAAAAGTCCTACGCTTTTTCCGCAGAAAATCCGATCGTGTGTACCAGGCTTAACACTAGCCTCCTTCTAGATTGACAATGCTGCTGTCCAAAGTGTCTACATCGCTCCTTTAGTGGAGACACCCTAAGGCCTGATTCACACCTATGCATTTTTAGTGCTTTTTGCATTTTGCAGATTTGCACTACAGAACGTGTTCCATAGGAAACCATGTTAAATGGATTGTAGTGCAAATCTGCAAAATACAAAAAGCACCAAAAATGCGAATCAGGCCTAAGATAGAAAGTGTGCTACTGGCCGGATCACCAGGTAAAAATAAAGGGAAAAATGAATGAAGTCACCACATTTAAGGACTGGTAAGCTGCAGTATATTAATTGTTTGTTTTGGGGATAAATACCGCATTAAGCCAGCAGGTTATCTCCATTTTAACACATTCTCCAAGCAGTATTTCATGAAATTATTTCTTTCTATTTTCTTAAAGTTTGCGCCCACCTCCGCAGCAATTCTAACCTATGCCAAAATGATGTTTCACTGGTCCTGCAGGCTCCTGGAATACCTACATCATATGTCCCAGGAGGCTACAGGATCGGCACGAAAACCGGCCTGTGGACGGGCTAGAGGGCAAACCTGGCGTATCATTGGGACTGGCCTGGAAGAGGCAGCCAGCGGAAGTGGACCAAGATGGTGGCACAGGACCCACTGTATGGCACTCGAACAATGGATGGCAGAGGGACAATGCTGGATTCGCTGTGTGGGTGAATATGTGTTTTGAACCCAGGAATACAGATAAGAAATAAAAAAAAAAAAATGGGCGGGGTGGGGGGGAGTTGAGTACCGCTTTAAGGTAAAAGATCTTTGCTTATCCTTGTATCTATATCACTTCTACAGCATTTTCCTGGAAAAAATGTGACACTCTGCAATAATCTTCTGGCTAAATAACAAGCAACAGAAAATGTAATTTGGATCTCCTTTTGTAAAGTAACCAGATATTCTCTCGTTAGACACTGAGCTAAATCTGCACGCTGACAATTGCTGCTTGATGTATGGCCCAGTAGTATCATTTTTATTTGGTTGGTACACAGACTGTCCTAGTTTTATATATCTGTCCTAGAAAACTGCATATGTAATCTAATCTCTGTCTCTGTCAGAATCCCATAAATGATATTAAAAGCAAGTAGGAGATTTTGACTTACAGCTGTTCAACACTGTATTATAACAAACACCTACACAGCTCTCAGTAATTGTTTAAAAGGCTGCGCCTTCAGAGAACATAATTAAAGAGTATTGGAAATGTTTTCTGTTCTCTTCATTTAGCAGAACATGAGAGTATATGATATGGGAAGGCAGCTGGCTTGTCAAAATTCAATCATGGCCAATCCAGTGCTGACAACTGTGAATGGAGATTATACAAGTGGAAGACAAGTGTGCTTTTTATATTACAGGTGCACAATTTAGAACGATGAGGAATACGAAATGATTTACTTTCAATAGTTTTGGATAATGCAAATAACTAATAAATATGGCAGATATCTTCACCAGACTTTCACTTTAGCAGGTGACAGACTGTATAACAAACATGACCACTGCCTTATCTGTCAACACGCTGTACCTAAAGTACTTTTCTATTAAGCATATGATAGGTGAGTACCATAGCTGTATGTATGTTTTTCCAAAATAAATGCTAACTACTTTTTTCTTTTCTTTAATCCATCAATAGCACAGCCTCCTCTATGTTCCATCATTGGGCTGAGGGTGGCATGTCAATGTCAGAAAGTGGCGCTGCACTCTAGGAGCGCATGTAGGCGGGAATACTTTGGCTGTATGTGTATTTCCTGCTCCAGAAGCTGTCAATCAACCTGATGGCAATGGGCATGTCTATAAAACTGACTGCAGAGATACAGGCAAGCCATAGGTAGGCACACCTGTATCTCTATCAGGGAAAGAGATGGACACAAACTAAGCATGCTAGCATGGACCTGCTTCCTTACCTAGCATGGTCAGTTCAGAAAAGTAAATGAGAGGGACTGGCATAATCACCAGATATTTATGTTCATAGGCATTGAGACACAAAAGGCTATTGTTTTGGGTCATAAGCATACCTTACCAGATACATTAAAGCTAAAATAATTGTAGGGGTAACATACACTTTCATTCTGAACTTATTATTTAACTTTTATATAACTTATTAAACCTCCAACTGTTCATGCACAAGCTTGGTACAGAGTTTGCAGACTGTTAGGCCTCATGCACACTGAGCGTTATAAACACTGCTTTTAGGGGCATCAGATTTCCCCTGATTTTCTGTTCCATAGCCCAAAGAGGAAGTGAGAAGAAATCCCTCCAAAATAAGGAAGTCTCTGTTTGTTACCAGGACTAGCGTCCCCATTGGAAGATTCCTGTTCTGACGACCACCCCAAATTTGGGATTTTCTTTCACTTTCACTTTTAGTGATATAGTAAACAGGATAATTAGAGAGGGTGAATCTCCTTAACATGTGTAGCACACAGATCCTTTTCCCCCTTACCTTCCTTTCAGGGGATCAGACACACCATGCCACATGCCCGCGTCCTCTGGATTAGAGGCCAGACGGTGTTATGTATTTGGGTCCCGCAGCGAGTTGCTTCCCTTCACTGGTTCTTCCCTCTAGGTTATAGAGGCACAACACTTCAACTCCAACAAGAGTTTATTTTCTCACTTGCTTGAGTAACCGAAAAGTTGAAGAGAGGAAAGAGGTTAGCAGAATAAAGTGGATTCAGGCACACTCTTGGCTTCGTCGCCACTCGGTCCCGAGTGGGTACAGCTCACCCGGATAGTCACTCAATAGCACTAGCAGCCGGCATGAAGCTCGAACAGTGACTTAGTCCCCTCCAAGGACAAAGTCAAGAAGATCCCTCCTTTAGTAACTACACTCTGCAAGGGCAGTCTGCGATGAAAGGAATCCTTCCCTCCGACAGGTCACAACGCCTCTACCGAGACAGCAGTACTGTATTACTCGCCTCCTTAATGGGACCGATCCTCCCCCCTCTATGTCAGAGCGGTCGCCCTCACCTGGGCTCCCTGGGTTTCCTTTCTGGTTGTAGACCCAGTTGAAGGTACTGGGCCTACCTCGAAGGTGCCCGAGACTCCTCAGTCAAGGTTGGGCGCACCCCCCCCCACTTAGAGGGGAACACTCCTCCGGGTACAGGTCCTCGGATACTACCACACAGAACAATGGCGTCTGCCCCTTATCCTCTCCCGGCATGCACAGCAGGCCGGAACCACCCATCGCACGGCAGCCGAGAGAGGACATCCAACAGCCACTCCATCACCTGTGGTTCAACCCCGGGCACAAGTGACAACACCACCTATAAGCCCAAAGGGGAACTGCACGCCAGGTAACACAGCAGTAAGACAGAGTCCAAATAATTAGAAGACCCAAGCCAAATACCGCTCAGGTCACCCCTAGATTTAGGCATAACAACCCCCTAAGATAGGGACCCCGCTACATACACCCTTCCCTTGAAGAGACAATGTCTCCAGTGTCTGAAATAAATCTGCACACTCAATCCTGAGCAAGCGCAAATTTATTCCTGAAACTATATACAAAGAGTTGGTGCCTGAATCAAAGCCTGGAATTATAGAAAAGGGAAGAAGGACAGAAACAGTTTTCAATACACATTTTAACAGTCCCACACATCATCCTGTCACAACTGTATCCCACCCATTCTCCGGTGTAGTTACTTGATGATCTTCCTGCATGGGAAAGAAAAAAAACATAGCACACAATAAACATCCTATCATTATAAGTGCACATAAGTGCACCACAACACAAGATTCTCTTTTGTTGATCACGGAGGCTTCCAGCTTGGCCCTAACTAACTCTACCCCAAAGTTCAATTTTCTTTTCTTTTCAAAAGAGGGAAGGAAACAGAAAAAATTTCGTCCTTCAAGCCTCCAGAGAGTAAACTCTATGGGCATAGAGTCAGCGCAGCAGTTCAAGGCATTGTCCCTGAAGTGGTAATAGAGAAAAAAAAAAACAAGTCCCATTTTAGAGGTAAAAACTGTGGTCAGGGAGAACAAGAGACTTCCAGTCCTTATCCAAAGTCTCTATGGAATAGATCACATCGTCTCCCCACAGCGGGTACATCCCCTGAAAGGGCGGAGCTGTACGACCAGTCCCTGGCACTTCAAACAGATCATGCCCAAGGCCTCTGTATCTCTGCATGTATAGAGGGCAAAGCGACCTCTGGGCTTTAGCCAAATCCCTGTATCCGTCAGGGAGGCCATAACAGGGGCAACGTCCATGGTTGAGCCGGGTAAAAGAACACGAGATCCCGGTGAAGCAGACATCCATGGAGCAGTGGACATGTTGCCTCGTCAATCGTTTAATCAGCACTGTCTCTTTGGCGCCAATCGCACCACGTGGAACACACACTTGGCGGGGGCTCCTCCCATTTTCTCCTTTTACTGCACCCAACTCGCTGGCTTTTCCAGACTTTGAGACATGCCCACAAACTCTCACTTGTGGCGCAGTTCAATTTCTTTTGAAAATGGCCGACCTCCAAAGAGCCATACGGGAAAAGTAAAGTCCTGCTCCCAGAAAACAGCTGCAGAATCCCAGACTCGAGCCCCCACGTGTAGCACACAGATCCTTTTCCCCCTTACCTTCCTTTCAGGGGATCAGACACACCATGCCACATGCCCGCGTCCTCTGGATTAGGTCAGACGGTGTTATGTATTTGGGTCCCGCAGCAAGTTTCTTCCCTTCACTGGCTCTTCCCTCTAGGTTATAGAGGCAAGTCTTTACCTTTCCCAAAGAAGGTCAATGTCCAAACAACACTTCAACTCCAACAAGAGTTTATTTTCTCACTTGCTTGAGTAACCGAAAAGTTGAAGAGAGGAAAGAGGTTAGCAGAATAAAGCGGATTCAGGCACACTCTTGGCTTCGTCGCCACTCGGTCCCGAGTGGGTACAGCTCACCCGGATAGTCACTCAATAGCACTAGCAGCCGGCATGAAGTTCGAACAGTGACTTAGTCCCCTCCAAGGACAAAGTCAAGGAGATCCCTCCTTTAGTAACTACACTTCGCAAGGGCAGTCTGCGATGAAAGGAATCCTTCCCTCCGACAGGTCACCAGGCCTCTACCAAGACAGCAATACTGTATTACTCGCCTCCTTAATGGGACCGATCCTCCCCCGGTTTCCTCTATGTCAGAGCGGTCACCCTCACCTGGGATCCCTGGGTTTCCTTTCTGGTTGTAGACCCAGTTGAAGGTACTGGGCCTACCTGGAACTCCACAGCCTTGGGCCGAAGGTGCCCGAGACTCCTCAGTCAAGGTTGGGTGCACCCCCCCCCTTAGAGGGGCACACTCCTCCGGGTACAGGTCCCTGGATACTACCACACAGAACAATGGCGTCTGCCCCTTATATATCCTCTCCCATCATGCACAGCAGGCCGGAACCACCCACTGCACGGCAGCCGAGAGAGGACATCCAACAGCCACTCCATCACCTGTAGTTCAATCCTGGGCACAAGTGACAACACCACCTATACGCCCAAAGGGGAACTGCACACCAGGTAACACAGCAGTAAGACAGAGTCCAAATAATTAGAAGACCCGAGCCAACTACCGCTCAGGTCACCCCTAGATTTAGGCATAACAACCCCCTAAGATAGGGACCCCCGCTACACATGAAACACAGACAGCAATAAAATGGGTGTTTTAATCCCTCTCCACTCTAAAAATGTTTTAGGCTACTTTCACACTGAAGCGCTGGGTGAACTGGCGGTAAAACGCCGCTATTTTTAGCGGCGTTTTACCGTTGTGTTTGCCGCGATTTGCGGGCGCTAGCGGGGTGATTTTAACCCCTGCTAGCGGCCGAAAAAGGGTTAAACCCGCCCACAAAAATGCTGCTTTGCGGGCGTTTTGGAGGCGCTACCCCATTGATTTCAATGGGCAGGGGCGCTTTAGGAGCGGTATTTTTACCGCTCCTACTGTGCCTCAAAGATGCGGCTTGCAGGAGTTTTTTTACCCTCCTGCCAGCGCATCGCTCCAGTGTGAAAGCCCTCTGGCTTTCACACTGGATACAAAGGAGCGGCTCTTTCAGGGCGCATTGCATGCGCTATTTTTAGCGTAATAGCGCCTGCAAAGTGCCTCAGTGTGAAAGCAGCCTTAAAAAAGAGAGAAAAGAGACTGAGGGTGGCCTGTAAGTTTGATCTGTCTGTTTTCCAGCATCTTGTATCGTGTCTTTATTGGCCCTATGGTTCTCTATATACAGGCGCCCTCCCCCCTATGCTCTGATTACTTTTGTTTTAAACCTGGTCGTTGTGTGCTCTCTGTGGCCGCGCAGTGCCTCCTCCCCGTGGTGGGCCTTATTTCGTGGGTGACCCCTTCTCTGGGGGCTCTGAGGTGTTTTTCTGGTAACCCTTGGTTGATTTGTATATCCCCTGATGAAGCCATAAGGCGAAACATGTCGGGATAACATACTTTGTATTTTGTAATGCATAGAATGCATTAAGGTAAAAAACCATGAGGGTTTACAACCCCTTTAAGTAGCTGCAAAAAAGGGGGGGTCTGTGGAGTCAGGAGGAAGCAGGGAGTAGTTTGGCTACAGAATTGGTCATGCTCCTACCCTTTTTTTTCTGACCTGCAGCCATAGGCTCGAATTGGTCACCATCATGCTACTGTTGTTTATTCTGGGAGTTACTGTGGAACCTTTATTTGCCTGTTCATTTAAAGTTTACAATAATAGCCATATGTTTCTGGTCTAAACTAACTTAATTGAAACTGTTTACAGCAAGGGTTTTAAGTAAAACTTATTTGGTCTGATTTTAATTATTCTGTGTCTGCATTCACCTTTCTTTTATAGAATGTCTGAACTTAAGGTGTCAGAGACTTGCAAGGTCAGGGCAACCAGTGGGGTACAGTATCTTTAAGCGGCCCTCACAGAGGCAGCACTACATATACTGTGTGTATATGTGTATATATATATATATATATATATATATATATATATATATAAAACTGTGCAAAAGTTTTAGGCAGTATTTTTTTTTTTTTATTAACTAAATGGAAAGTAAATGAGCAGAAGAGAAATCCAAATCAATATTTGGTGTGACCGGCCTTTGCCTTCAATTCTCCTAGGTACACTTGCACACAGTTTTTGAAGAAACTCGGCAGGTAGGTTGTTCCAAATATCTTGGAGAACTAACCACAGATCTTCTGTGGATGTAAGCTACCTCAAATCCTTCTGTCTCTTTATGTAATCCCAAACAGACTCAATGATGTTGAGATTAGGGCTCTGTGGAGACCAAAGCATCACTTAAAGGACTCCTTGTTCTTTTTTACACTGAAGATAGTACTTAAAGCGATTGTAAAGGTGATTAAAAAATATAAAAAATAACAAACATATTCATACTTACCTGCTTTGTGCAGGGGAATTGCACAGAGGGACCGCGAACCTCCTCTTACTCCGTCAGCACTCCTGGCCCCTCCCTTCTGTCCAATGCCCCCATGGAAAGTGGCTTCCCATAGGGGCACCCATGCGTGTTCGCACCCAAGCCCTACTGCTGCTTCCATTAACACAGACAGCAGGACTCAGCCCCCCCCCTCCCGTCTCCCTCGTCACTGGCTTTGACTAACAGCACTGGAAACCAATGGCTCCCGGTGCCCCAGCAAAGCCAGCGAGACCCGGAAGTGAGGGGACTGGATCGAATGAAGGCTCAGGTAAGTAAAAAGGGGGGGTGAGGGGGATGCTGACACCTAAACATTTTTTACCTAAATGCAAGGAATGCATTAGGGTAAAACATGTTTAGGCTTTACAACCACTTTAATGACATTGGTCGTATGTTTGGGGTTGTTGTCTTGCTGCAGAATAAATATGGGGCCAATCACACACCACCTCCCTGATGGATAAGTATCTGTTTGTATTTCACAGCATTGAGGACACCATTTATCTTGACCAAATCTCCAACTCCATTTGCAGAAATGCAGCCCCAAACTTGCAAGGAACCTCCACTATGCTTCAATGTTGCCTGCGGACGCTCATTATTTTACCACTCTGCAGCCCTTTGGCAAACAAACTGCCTCTTGCTACAGCCAAATATTTAACATTTTGACTCATCAGTAGACATGTGCAAAAGGAAAAAATTTGTTTAGTTTAGTTTCGTTTTAATTCGTTAATTAATTAATTTCGTTTAGTTCGATTCGTTACATTCGTTTTCGGCTTTCGTTCCGTTTTCGACCGAATTCGTAAAATCGGTCGCATTCGAAAATATTTCAACCGAATTAGAAAATATTTCTACCGGATTCGAAAATACTTCAACCGCATTCGAAAAAATTACAACCGGATTCAATCATCTTTCAGACTTTCAACTGGATTCGATAATATTTCAACCGGATTCTAAATTATTTCAACATGATTCGAAATTATTTCAACCGCATTAGAAACTATTTCAACAGAATTCGAAAATATTTCTACAGGATTCAAAATTATTTCAACATGATTCAAAATTATTTCAACCGCATTAGAAACTATTTCAACAGAATTCGAAAATATTTCTACAGGATTCGAAATTATTTCAACCGAATAGAAAAGATTATAATAAAATAGAAAAACAGAGAATAGAATATTTCTAGTCTATTTTCTATTCTAATCTTTTATAATTGGAATTAGAATTCATTCTATATGAAATTCGAATGTCGGAACATGGTTTATTATAATCTTTTCTATTCGGTTGATATAATTTCGAATCCGGTTGAAATATTATCGAATTTGGTTGAAATATTAACGAATGCGGATGAAATATTATCGAATGCGGTAGAAATATTTTTGAATTTGGCTGAAATATTTTCGAATGCGACCGATTTTTCGAATTCCAATTAGAAAAGATTAGAATAGAAATAGAAATTCCACTAGGGGCCAACGCAGAAATCGTTAAGGGAGATTTAGGCCATCTCGTCTTTTATGTGGATCTAAGAAGGGGCGGGTTTTTTTTTTTTTCTTTTCCCTTTTCCTCTCACTCCCCTTCCCTTTTTGAAATGATGGCACCAAATTTACCGTATTTTTCGCACCATAAGACGCACTTTTTTCCCCCTAAAAAATGTGGGGAAATGTCCCTGCGTCTTATGGAGCGAATGCTGACCCCCCCCCCCCCCCCCCGTCGCCGCGTCAGAATACCAGTGCTCGGCTTTTCTGTGAAGGAGAGAGAAAGGGAGTGAGGCGGATCCTGGCAGGGACATACCAAGGGGGAGCGGGGGGGGAGACGGCCGGGTGTCAAAACATGTCAGTGTCAGTAGCGCTGCTATGGGGGTGCGCTCCGCACCCAAATCGGATGACACCCGCCAGAGGTGACATTATCTTGAAAGCGGCGAGAACCCTGGCTGTTTTTTTTTTTTCGCCAGAACCCCCCCCCGGCGCCGTGGTCTGGTCCAGTCTCACTTCCTGCTCCTTCCCCCGGCAGCTGCTGCTGTTGTAAACTATGTTCCCAGTCCTCCTTCCTAGCTGCTGCCCATGTACATCTGAGGCTGGGAGCCAGCCAGCCAGAGGGGGTTGTGAATTGTAATGACAGTGTCCTCCACTGCCTGAGGTGAGCTGAGCTGGTGATAAGGGGGTGGGAGATGTGGGCTAGCATGATATCCACTGCCCAGTCACATGAGCTGTTGTGATAGAAGAGGCTGAAGGGGTGTTTGTGTCTGCCCTGCCACCCTGAGCTGATCTGGGAAGGGGGGGAGGTTGCTGTGTCCACCACCCAGGTATAGTGTAGCTGAGCTGATTTGATGGGGGGGGGGGGGGGGTGGTATTGCTGTGTGTCCACTACCCACCTATAGTAGTAGTATAATATAAAATATTTCAGTACACCATTTGGTTCAGAATATTTTTTTCTTGTTTTCCTCCTCTAAAACCTAGGTGCGTCTTATGGTCAGGTGCGTCTTATGGAGCGAAAAATACGGTATATATGGCAGGGGGATTTTTTATTTTTTTTGTTCTGGTGGGGGGGGGGGGGGTTGGGATTAAAAACCCAGGTGAATAGATATAGAGGGGAGATGGGCCACGGCCTCCGGTATATGTTAAACATGCTGTATATGTAAATATGTGCGTGTGGAAGAAACAAATCTTTGTTACGGGGGAAAAGGGAAAAAAAAAAGAAAAAAAAAAAAAAAGTGTTTATGCTAGTATAAAGAGATACAGTATGGGGGTAGGATATATAGGGAACCTTAATCTTAAAAAAGCTTTCTGGATGATACAATTAGAAGACTTAGATATTGGGCAAATATAAGAGAATAGTGTCTGGGGCGGAGGGAACCGGAGTGGGGAACTCAGGGATATCCTGGTCTTTTAGGACAGTCCTGATATAATGGGATTGGTTGAACTGGTATCAGTGAGGGGGTGGAGGGGTCTGGGCACAGGGAGTGAGCGCAGACCCCTCTACCAGTTAGCTGGGACGCTCCGAGGGGGAGATATACTCAGAGTATCTCTGGGGAAGGGGGGAGGGGAGGGAAGGGATGCAATAGAGTGTTTGTTTTTTTTTTTCTTCTTTCTTCTCTCTCTTTTTTTTTTTCTTTCTGGTCAAGGGCAAGGAGTACAAGAGGTGGCTGGTATTTTGAGAGATGACTATACCATTAAAAATTGTATCATATAATGTGAGGGGACTGTGTTCACAGCATAAAAGAGGTCACCTTTGGCATGAACTGCATCATTATGCTGTGGATATAGCGTTTTTACAAGAAACGCATTTTAGGGAGGGGTCTATACCTGTTATGCCTGGACACATGTTCAGTTGCTGGTACCATGCACCATCGCCCATTGCTAGAGCAAGGGGGGTTACAATTGCTTTTAAAAAAACGTGCCCATGGGTTTTGAAGTCTGTACAAGCTGACAGAGAAGGTCGCTTTTTGTTTGTTAAAGGCACAATACATAGCCAGCGATACACATTTGCGGCGATTTACGCACCAAATATAGGGACAGTTAACTTTCTTACTAAAATGTTGAAGATGCTGGAGAAGTTTAGAGAAGGCTGTTTGATCTTGGGCGGAGACTTCAATATTGTGCTGGATCCAAGTCTGGACACAACATCAAAGAAAACATCCCTATCCTTTAGAGCTCTAAAGCATTTAAAACAACTTCTACGCACTCAACATTTGGTCGATAGTTGGCGGGTAATGCATAATGGAGTAAAGGATTACAGCTATTACTCTAAAACACATAAAATGTACTTGCGTATTGATGTATTTATGGTAGATCAATTCTATTTAGAAAAGGTTCGAAATTGCACCATTGAGTCCATAACCCTCTCAGATCACGCCCCAATAACGTTGACACTCTCTCCGATCCAGTCTGGCTATATAGAACGGACGTGGAGACTGAACGAATCAATATAAGATAACAAAAAGATAACCGAGGAACTGTCAGTTAAAATAAGGGACTATTTTGAGAGGAATATACCAGGTGAGGTGTCAGATCAGGCAGTGTGGGAGGCTCATAAAACGGTAATAGGAGGAGAACTAATAGCCTATGGGGCTCATATTAAGAAGGAAAGAAGGAAGGAAGTGACAGATTTATTAGAGAAAATCAACGTACTGGAGATTAAACATAAAAAAAACCTTGACCCCTTAGAGAGCCAACAACTAGGGAACCTTCGAGCAGAACTCGCACAATGTCTAGATCGAAAAACTAATAACAAATGCAGATACTTTGCTCATAGGTTCTATGAGCAAGGGAACAAATGCGGTCGGTTATTGGCTAAACAACTTAAAAAGCAACAAGAATCTAGAGATGTCCATAACCTGTTAAGTCGAAACAAAAAGATAGTGGAAACCCAGGCCATAGCAAAAGAATTTCATAGATTTTATGAAACACTATATAATATCCAGATACCCGAGACTTCACAAATAGAAAATAAGGAGGACCAAAGAAGGGAGGAGATACGAGAATATATTAAGGAATCATCAATGCCCACCCTATCGGAGATAGTTACAGCAGAAATGGAACATCCAATTACAGTTGAAGAGTTGAGCAGAGTAATAGCAGTCTTGCCGATAGGGAAAAGCCCTGGCCCAGATGGCTTGACAAATATTTACTATAAAAAAAATTCTTCTGAGTTGATAAGACCATTATGTAATTATTTTAATACAATAAGTGCGACTAATCCGTTACCATCAGAAGCCCTGTTGGCGTACATTACTGTACTCCCAAAGGAAGGGAAAGATCCACAGTGTTGTGCTAATTACAGGCCTATTTCTCTGCTCAACTCAGATACTAAACTGTTGGCCAAAATCCTAGCACTACGATTGCAAGAACATATCGGGGGGCTAGTGCATCCAGATCAGACAGGTTTTATGAAAGGACGTGAGGCAAGGGACAACACCATCAGGGCACTTCATCTTCTTCATTGGATGAAATATGGCCCAGAGAAAGCCCCAAAGATCGTTCTATCAATGGATGCTGAAAAGGCTTTCGATAGGGTGAACTGGGGCTTTATGAGTGAAGTCTTGAGGGGGGCGGGCCTGGGTGAGCGCATGATGGGATGGATAATGGCCCTGTATGCAAACCCAAGAGCAAGGGTCAAAGTAAATGGTACAGTATCAGATTATCTTAACATACGAAACGGGACAAGACAGGGGTGCCCACTTTCACCATTAGTATTTGCTATAATATTAGAACCATTTCTTTGCAAGATCAGAAGTAATGGGGAGATATTAGGGACATGTATTGGGGATGTGGAACATAAAGTATCAGCTTATGCTGACGATCTTTTATTCTACCTTTCAACACCACAGACATCCTTAACAGCTCTTATGCAGGAAGTGGACAGATATGGGTACCTATCTAACTTTAAAATTAATTTTGAAAAATCAATACTTTTACCGAGCTATGTTCTCCAAGAGATGGCAAAGATATTGAGAAGGGCGTACCCCTTTGTATGGAAGAAGGACTCCCTGTTCTATTTGGGGGTACATATTACCGCGGATCAAAAAATATTATATGACCTTAACTATGCATCCCTAATGGCCAGGACAGTGGGGGACTTAAAGAAATGGACAGGACAATACCTAACATGGTTTGGAAGAGTAAGTGCCATTAAAATGTGTATATTACCTAGAATTATCTATATATTACACACAGTCCCGATTAAATTACCAAAAATCTTTTTTAAACAGATACGGAAGGCTTTTGTAGCATTCGTGTGGAATGATAAACGACCAAGGTTGGCAGATGACATCCTGTGTAGAAGCAAAGCAGAGGGAGGAATGGGGCTGCCAGACATATCAGTGTACTATAAGGCAATGTCGCTGGTTCGAATTTTGAACTGGTGCCATGATTCCTCTAATAAAATGTGGGTCCCACTAGAAAAAACAATAGCTGGGAGGAATCTTGCAGGGGCCCCTTGGATTCCGAGTACGTCGAGAGGACTTTCGAAATGGACATCTCCTCTGACATGGAACTCCCTGTTAATATGGGATAAGTTGAATAAAACAGGAGAGTATTCCCCCCAGGTGTCCCCCCTAGCCCCATTGGAGGGATTCCCATGGTTCCCCCCGGGGGAGGGGGGGGATTCCTGGGGGCATGGGGTCGGGATGGAGATTCCACGTGTGGTAAATTCGCCCCGCGAGGAACCCTAGCAACTTATCCAGAGCTGGTTACAGCTCTAGGGAATATACCCACATCAGGTTGGAGGTACTATCAAATGACAGGTTTCTTTAACAAGATGAAACCTCGATTGAGATCATTAAACTCAATCACAGTGTTTGAGGGCCAGTGTGTGCGTTTGAGGGATGCCAGGCATCTGCTGTCTCAGATGTATAGACTGATAATAGGCGCCCAAAAGAGTACAGTACCATATTTTATCAGAGAGTGGGAAAAATAATTAAATAAAGAACTGTCAGAGGAACAAATTAAAAAAATTATTAAATCAACTTACTCTACATCTATAAGTTTGTATGTTCAAGAGATGGCCTATAAATTTATAACAAGGTGGTATAGGACACCAGTAAGACTAACTCAGATGTATCCAGAGGCAGATGCACGGTGTTGGAGAGGATGTGAGCAGAGGGGTACATTTCTCCACCTGTGGTGGGAATGCCCCATGATTAGAACATTTTGGGTATCAATCGCACCATGGATTGAGAGGTTGACCCCTAGACCGATGGAGTTTACTCCTCTATGTTTTTTATTTCATGGAATACCCGGCTCCATTAAAGTTTATAGGAAGAGTATTACACCACGCCTATTGAACGCAGCCAAACTATTGATCCCTAGATTTTGGAAACAGGCCACCTGTCCAACACTAGAGGACTGGAAAAAGGAGGTTAATCGGATAATGGAAGCCGAAAGATGGATTCAAGTAGTGAAGGACAAAAAAGGGGAATTTGAGAGGACTTGGACAGGTTGGATACAGTGTGTACACGAAATTGGCTGAGGATAGGAGATATGGAGGGGGAAAGTAGGGGGCATAGTGCATTTATAAGGACCCCCAGTATAGTTGCTCATGGGGTAAGCCACAGAAGTATAAAGAATCTGATCAGGAACTTTGACCAGGATTGATACAGTTTTTTTTTTTTCTTCTTTTTCTTTTTTTTTTTTCTTTCTTCCCTCTCTCTCCCATCGACCTCCCTAATAAATTCTGACGGAGTTGAGGGGGTGGAGTGAGATGTCTGCCCCTGAATGGGAGAGAGGGAGTTGAGTCGTGCTGGGGCGGGGCGGGGAGGGGAGGGGAGGGCTGGGAGGGGGGGGGGACAAGGAGTAGGGCACACAAAGGAGAAGATGGCCTAGAAGTAATATTAGGATAGAGAGTGTATATGATCACTGCGAGGACATCACAATTTTTTATTTTTTATTCCCCTGGGGAATATAGGTTTGTCACTTAAAATTGGGGGAAGAGTAGGTTGGGGGGAGGATCGCCTGAATGTAAACATGGGTGAAGATATCACAAGGTATAATTATTTATATTTAAACACTATGGCCATTAGTGGTCTCTTAAGAGGCACTGGTAGAAGGGAATCAATAGATAAACACTTTTTTTTTTTTTCTAAAGTTTGCTTGTTCTTTCTCAACCTTAGGAATTAGGCCAGGGGGGCCACTATACACAACTATGGGTAATTAATACCTAAACAAACACGAGGCACAGATAGATATATATATATACGTGTGTATGTGTAGGTGAATGTGTATGTATGTATGTGTGTACGTACGTGTGTGTGTATATGTATGTATATGTGATGTGTGTGTGTGTATATGTATGTGTGTGTGTATGTATGTATGTATGTATGTATGTGTGTGTGTGTGTGTGTGTGTATGTATATGTGTATGTATATAATTTCTTATTTTCTTCCCCCCCACATAAAAATAATAGACACCATGGCCACTCGTGGCCTCTTTGGAAGCAAGAGAGAGCACTGTTCAAGGGATAAATAAGGACACAGTAGGATAACACACAATATAAGTAGAAGGGAAGGAGTGAGTGGGGATAGAACAGACACACTCCACTGCAGCCAGGGATGGTGCTGAAGGAGGGGGGAGAGGGAATTATATGTTTTTTTTTTTTCTCTCTCTTTTTTCCTTTATCTTGGGGGGGGGGGGGAGGGGGGATATTATTAGTATTACTCTGATAAGATAATTTTGTACTTGGTTCTGCCTTGCAATGCTTATTTGTTTTTATGTACATGTACAATGTTGAATGGAAATGTAAAATGTTTGAAGCTTACAATAAAATAAAATTTTGATTATAAAAAAAAAAGAATAGAAATAGAAAAATAGACTAGAAAAAAAATAGAACAGAATAGAATAAAATATAATATATATATATATTTTATTTTATTCTATTCTGTTCTATTGTTTTTCTATTTGATTCTTTCCAATATTTTCTATTCTATTCTAATTGTTTTCAAATTCAATTCGAATAGAATTTTTTTCGAATTCGATTCGAATTTCGTCCGTGGTTTTTCGATTCGAATCGTTATTTCGGATTCGGTCGAATTCGTTAGCATTTGTAATTTTGGTAATTCGGATACGTCCGAATAATGAAAATTTGTCCAAATTTCGATTCGGAACGAAACGAAATGCACATGTCTACTCATCGCATAGCTTTGTTTCCATGTTGGAGGTATGGCTTCCATGAAGACCACTTCTGGCCACACTTCTCTGGAGAGTACATGGGTGTACCTGGGTCCCACTAGTTCCCATTAGTTCTGTGCTGATGGCACTGCTGAACACCTTCCGATGTTAAAGGGAAGTAAGCATGCTGTTCTTTCAATCTGCTGCATTAAAATTTCTTGGTCGACCACTGTGTCTATGGTCCTCAACGTTGATGGTTTCTTTGTGCTTCTTCAAAGTGCTTGATTAGCACATCTTGAGACCTTGCTCTGCTCTTGTGTCTTGTTGCTGTTCTCAGTCTTGCCATAGTGTATGACCTGTGACAACTGTGACCTGTGTCTTACACAACCTCACCCTAGTAGCAGAGTTTGGCTGTTCCTCACCCAGTTTTAAGCCTCCTACACAGCTGTTAATGTTTCAGTTAATGACTGTATTTCAACCTACATATGAAATTGATGATTAGCACCTACTTGGTATAATTGGTTAATCATACATCTGACTCTAAGCCTACAAAATCCCTGACTGTGCATATGTACAAAGTGTGCAAGTGTAAAGCCTCGTACACACGACCGAGTTTCTCGTCCAAAACAGTCAAGAAAAGTGCCGCAAGAGTTTTTTTGTCTAGAAAAACGTTCGTGTGTATGGTTTTACGACGAGAAAATTGCCGAGAATCTCGACGAGAAAATAGAGAACCTGCTCTCTATTTTCTCGTCAGGATTCCAGATTTCCTCGTCGTGTTTCTCGTCGGCCTGTTTTGTGATGAGAAAATGGTTCGTGTGTATGCTTTTACGACTCTTCCAAAAGCGCGCATGCTCACAAGCAACTATGAGACGGGAGCGCATCTTCTGGTAAAACAAGCCTTCGTAATGGAGAGAGCATATTCGTCACGCTCAAAAATATTTCATCGTTTAAATGTTCTGCATTGAAACCCTCGTTAGAATGTTACATTAATCAAAACGAGTGACCTTCTTTTGCTGCTGATATTCACACAGAGTTATGCCTTATTTTTAACCTTTTTCATGCTGCTCTTTATAAGATTTATGTGTATTATATCGTGCAAGTTTTTAGGAATAATTTAAATGGTTAGATTTTTCAAAATGATGTTAATTATAATTTCACAATGTTTTGATAGTGATCTCCCATTTAATTTTGGAATCTATATTATTTAAATTTCCCACCATGTTTTTGTGCTAATCAGATTTAGTTATTCTTTTGGGGGGGTGATATCTGTGCCTTTTATTGTCAGTCAAATGTATCTGCTTACTCCAAAGCTTGATTTTGTTTATTTAAAAATACACATAGTCAAGTATGAACTTAAACAAAAATCACATTTATTCATGTTTATAAATTAAATAAAGAGAAGGCAGCGCTGGAGAAGCTGCTGCCATTTGTGCATCCCAGGTACCCCAGAGCACACAGCAACCCTGTGTGGACACTAAAATTGGGAGCTTGAGAAGGCCAACATTTCTGAACACAATCTGATGCTGGCCTCCCAGAGGTCAGGAACAGCAGCAGGTGATATATATGTCCCAAGTGTGTGGTACTACAACAGGCTGCCTTCTGTCCGACCACAATGAAGCAAGGCCATCACTTCCTCTTCTTCCTGGCAACCTTCCCTGCAGCCTTTCCTGAAGCCTTCCCTGCAGCCTTTCCTGAAGCCTTCCCTGCAGCCTTCCTTCTTCGTTTGGCTGGAGGCTGGCCCACTGGAGGGGTACTCCTGTCAGGAGGAGGAGGTGGAGGTGTAGCAGAAGGGGGTGGGGCAGAAGAAGAAGGTGGAGGTGTAGCAGAAGGGGGTGGGGCAGAAGAAGAAGGTGGAGGTGTAGCAGAAGGGGGTGGGGCAGAAGGTGGAGGTGTAGCAGAAGGGGGTGGGGCAGAAGAAGAAGGTGGAGGTGGAGGTTGAGGTTGGGTCAATTGGGCCACCTCACATATGGCAGTATTGGGTGTAATTTTCTCCATCACCCCCTTGTTGAGCAAGGTGATGAGCAGGGGCTCGCATAGGAGGCGTTGCTCCATGCTCATCACCTTGAACTTAGCCTCCATTAGGCAATGGCCTCTTCAGGGGATGTGGGCTCCTTGAGGGTGGCATGGGCCTCTTTAATAAGGGCCATTGCTGCCTCACTGGTGGTCCTGTCCCTCCTGCCTCTTTTGTGAAGCCGGATGGGAGGCACCTGGGATCTGCTTTGCCCTGCCACCTCCTGGCTGGCACTGGGCCCTGCCACCTCCTGGCTGGCACTGGGCCCTGCCACCTCCTGGCTGCCACTGGGCCCTTCCTCCTCCTGCCTGACAGTTTCCAGACCCTCCTCCTGGCTGATTTCATCCTGTGTATGAAAAAGGAACATAGTTTAATATGTTGGTTTAATCTTTGCATCAAACTTTGTAATCCTGATTGAAGCAATTAGAATGTAAATGCATAAATCCTTGCTTTAAATTTACCACTACATCAGATTGACTATTTAGCACCCAATTAAGTGCAGAATAATGTCTACAGATCTTGATTTCACTTGTGGAATCCAAAATAATGTATGTTTCTCATCTTGACATATTTGTCAAACATTAATTTTATCCCAATACATTTTCAGTTAATACTATACCTGGCTCCAGATGGCCAAATCAGGATCATCCAGGATGGCTGCCTCCTCTTGCTCCAGAGAAGGCTCAGGTTGGCTGCAGGGAAGTCTGAGGGGAAGAGTGGAGAGTGATGGCCTTGTCTCAATGTGGTCATCCAGGAAGGACATCCTGTTGTAGTACCACAAAATCGGGACATAAACATCATCTGCTGCTGATCCTGACCTCTGAGAAGCCAGCACCTTAGAGCGTTCAGTCCTGTAGGTACCTCTCAAGCTCCCAATTTTAGTGTCCACTTGTTTTGCTGTGGCTGTGGGCACCTTGGTATGCACAAATGGGAGCAGCTTCTCCAGCGCTGCTTTTCTCACCCCTTTTTTTTTATGGATGGAGTTTTTAGTCTCCCACAGAGCGGGCAGCTCCCTTACCCGGTCAATAAATTCCGCCAGGAAATCCTTGTCGCTTATAAAGACATTCATATTGTATCTGCAAGTTAAATAAATTATATATAACTAATGTGAGGCAAACAGTCTAACCTCCTTAACATCCTAGTCACCATATATATCCTCCAACAATCTCAAGACAGTATAGGCCAACAATTTTTACAAGTCACAAAATCACATACCTTCGTTTGCACGTCCGTCACTTGAACTCCTCTCTCCGCACACCGAACGTACTATAGTCACATGTGTGTTTGCTATATATACACCACGCATGCGTCAAAATTCGAACACGTCGCTCCGCACACGTCGCCCGCCCATGACGTTCTAACTAACATCTTTTCCCCGCCCCTTCTCTTTCGGCGCGCAGACAGATATGGCGGAGTTACAGCAGGTGTCTGATAATTCCGCAACTAACGAGGAGACAAGCCCGGAGACCGAGGACACGTCACGATCAAGGAGGAGATTCAAGGCATCGAATATGTCTTTGGCGGAGATGGTGGACATCTTGCTCAAGGCTGATTATGATGCCAAGCATGGGCCGTATAGCAAACCAAATAGAAGGAAGGCCAAAATCCTCACTAAAGTTGTGAAGAGTCTGAAGGCTAAGTTCGGGGTGAAACGCTCAAATGAGCAGCTCAGAAAGAGGTGGTCAGACCTCAAACTGAGGGAGCCAGACCAGTTGAGGAGCATAAAGAGAATGCTCGCTAAAAGTAAGTAAAATGTAGACTTTTCTGCTATTAATCTTTTTATAAACTGACATGTTATTTTTTTTTTTCTCATATTGGACTCCCTTCCAAAATGTAATATTTTAAACTTGGTTGGGCACAGTAATCGTTCGTTACGTTACCGACACTTCGTTCGGCCACTATCCGCGGTTTTGGCTTATTTTAGAGCCACAAAAGTAATTAGACATCTGCCATTTTTGATCAAATATTGTTGATAATTTTTTAGTCTAGATGATGTGTTTGTAAAGAGAATGAAATGCAAACTTTTATCAGTGTAAAGGAGAGGACACTCAGCAGCTGCTTCCACATCTGTACTTTGGAGCACTATAGTGTGGGCCACCAGACCCGCCTTTTTTGGGTGTCCCACACAGGTGCATCAGAGAATTTTTGTGGTGCCTCCATGTCAAAAAAATGACATCCAAATGTGAATACTAAACAAATTTTGGGTCATAAATAATGCATTCTTCTTTAAATTCCGCACAAACACACACTTGTACCCCACTTCCAAGCAATTTAGCCTGTTTTTATTTTAACAATGAGATTTACAGTGTGATAAATAGACCTTTTGTTTTATTCTCATAGGGGAGAGAAGACTGGGAGGAGGACACTCCAGGGAGCACATGCACCCCACAACTTCCAAGCAACCCCAAACTCCCAAAGACCCACAACCGAAGGATGTAGAGGAAGTTGAGGTGGAGGAAGGAGAAGTGCAGGAAGGAGAGGTGGATGACGTTGTGGATCTGGTCACCACAACAGGTCAGTATCTGTCACCACAGCTTCAGGTAAGAGAGGTAGGCCTGCAGAGTTATAATAACATTTTTTTTTGGTTTTTAGGGGATGTAAATGTTGTAAAGGATAGTACACGGTTCTCTGCTGACAGTGCCCTCCGCCTCATCCAGCAAGTGATGGAATGTAGCACGGAACTGGACCTAATTAAACAAAGAATCCATGTGATGGAACAAACATTTAAAGACATTCTCGATGTTTTGGGGAGAATTCAATAAGCCATCCAAACACATTTGTTTTTACATGTTTGTTTTTGTAATTTTTTGAATTTTTTTGACTATCAAACCAGCCAAAAATTGAATATGCACACAGTGTGTCAACATGTGCTATCTGCCATCAGGGGATATCCATGTACGTCTTTTGTGGGTGCAACCCCTTTCTCGTATCTAAAGTTGGTGAACTGAGGAAGGGGATGCACCCCCAAAACACATCCATTGATCACCCCTGATGGCAGATAGCACATGTTGACAATAGGGATCAGTATTGTAAACTTCCTAGATGAAAAAAATCCCAAATGTGTGCATATTCAATTTTTGGCTGGGCAAGGGGTGGCAGGACCCCATACTAGGACGGGCACATAGAGACATAGTTTGTGTAAGTGAATGTCTCCGATTGCTCAGAGGTATCCAATGTTGTAATTTTTGAAATGCAACTGTTATTTTTGTATTTTCATAAGCAAAAAATTGCCGGGTTGGGGCCAGGCCAACCCAAAATTAAAAAAAAAAAAAAAAATGAAGAGAATGTGCACAGAGTAAAATATTTGACCACAAACAACGTGTAGCTTCTTTTTATAATACCCTCTAAGCTTATTTGGTTCTTTTGTAAGGTTACATAGTGAAATGGTTGTTATTTACTAAAGTAAAATACACTTGCCACTACAAATGCACAAAGACAAACTAGGAGACAGGAAAGAACAAATAATTAAAGGTTTAAACAAGCTTTTTATTGGGATACTTAGACATAGGCTGGCATAGGAATTGCCCCCCTACCCGTGAAATACTCCATGTATTTGTCCCGAACCTCACGGGCATTTGGGGGGGGCAAGCCAAGACGGGCAGATTCCAGGCCCGGCAGGGGATTTGCAGGGGAAAGTCCAGCCTCTGGCAAAACTGAGGCCATATATGAATTAGATTTGCGGCAAAGAAAATTGTGTAGCACACAGCAGCATAACACTACATAGTTTATTTTGTAGTCCGCCAAGTGGATGGAAGTCATAAAAAGGCGGAACCGGCTGGCCATTATGCCGAAGGCATTTTCAACGACTCTTCGGCCCCTGGCCAGCCGGTAATTGAACACCCTCTTCTCTGGGGTCAGGGTCATCTGTGGAAATGGCCTCATAAGATGCCGTCCGAGTCCGAAGGCTTCATCAGCCAAAAAAACAAAGGGGAGTCCTTCAATATTCCCTGCATCCGGTGGCAATGCAAGGTCGTCACTCTGGAGACGGAGGGCACACTCCGTCTGGATGAAGGATCCCCCATCGGACATCCGGCCATTTTTCCCTACATCAACATAGAGGAATTCATACCGTGCTGACACCACCGCCATCAGCACAATGCTATGAAACCCCTTGTAGTTGTAGTAGTAGGACCCAGAACGGGGTGGCGGCACGATGCGGACGTGCTTCCCGTCTATGGCACCACCGCAGTTGGGGAAGTCCCACCGCGTGGCAAACTCCGATGCCACAGTCTGCCATTCCTGTGGCGTGGAAGGAAGCTGTGGAGTGAAACAAGATGAAATAATATTAGAAAAACAAAGTCATACATTACAAGGAAATTCTATCCCAAAAAATTAGAGGCCAACATCAATCAAATTATACGTTTATTAAGGTGTTTAAAAAAAGTATAATGGAAGGCTCATTTATCATATTCATCACCCCCTCTGATGGGCCATTACTAAATTATTTTGGGGGGGGGGGAGATGTGTTTGGCCACAGGATAGCATTGCAGTGGCGGTGCGTCCAGAGTGGGCGCTGGAGCACTGCCCCCTCTCTCCTGTGCCCATCACTCAGAACAATACATAGGTTCATGCGTTGCATGAACCTATGTATTGTCTATGCCGCACACTATTCAGGTGGATGGCCTCTTGTAAAGCGACTGACATATGAAGAACTGCGGCATTTAGGGGGTTAAAATTGCATAGCAGAAACAGGTAGTAAAATAGTCTTGCACATTACAACCTGAGGGATGTAATTGGCTTCCTAAAAGTAAAATCGGGGACGCAGGGGGGGGGGGGGCATTCCTTGGGTAAACACTGGCAGGCTGCTCTGCCAATCATGTTCACCAAGTCTGTTTAATGGTAACATGATTGGCTGATGCAACATGAAGGGAAGGAGAAGACATCAAGGACAGAAGAAGGATGGCGCTGACCACAAGAAGGTAAGTGCAGGGCTGGGGGGAAACTGGCTGCATTAGAGGGGACTAAATGGCTGCATTTGAGGGAACAAAATGGCTGCATTGGAGGGGACAACTGGGGGCGTTTAATAGGCACCAGAGCAAAAAAGGAGGAAGTTTATTTCCTAAATTGGGGTTTGAACCCCCAAACATTTGGAGCAACAGGCGCCCCTGCTGGAAAAGTTAGTGAAGGGAAATATTTATGGAGGAGAAAAAAGGGGCAATCTAAAGCTTCCAACATGCATGGGGACAAAGGGGACATTCTCAGCATATTACAATCATGGTAATTAGGGAAGGATGAAAGAAATACAACACATTAGCATACATGTAATACATAAAATGTGATGTTAAGGGAGCAAACTTACCCTAATATAGTCCTCCTGCAGGACTTGGATGATGGCAGAACAGGTGTCTGGGATTATGAGGCCCAGAGCCTGGGGGGAGATGCCTGTGGTGAACTTCAAGTCCTGAAGACTTCTCCCTGTCGCCAGGTAACGCAACGTGGCGATGAGCCTCTGCTCAGCACTGATGGCTTCCCGCATAACGGTGTCCTTCCTGGTAATATAGGGGGACACCAAAGCCAACAGTTCCTGAAAAACGGGGTCAGACATCCGCAGAAAATTCCTGTAGTCCTCAGGATTATTCTCGACGATCTCCCGCAGCAGAGGCATGTGGCAGAATTGGTCCCGCTGGAGCAACCAATTCTTGGTCCATGAACTCCTCCTCACACCATTCATGGACTGGTCTTGGTCCAAAACAAGCAGACCAACACCAAGCGCACGCACAGCACGAACTCGACGACGAGAACGTCCAGGCGACATGGCTAAGAAACGGTCGTCTGATCAGAATGTACAGAACAGAACGCACTTTAGAACAGCAAGGCCTATGAAGAACGAACTGAAAATCAAAAACGAACAGGCAAGAACGCACTGTAAAACAGATACGACCTGCCTAGACGCCCTGAAAGTCAAGATACGAACCCACAAGCACAAACTGAACCGCAGAAAACGATCTGAAAAGTACGAAGACTGAAAAGCGCGAATCGTCTCTTCCCAAACTTTTACTTCACACGCGGTAACACGAGATCAGCAAAAGCAGCCCAAGGGGTGGCGCCAAGAAAAAAGATCTTCCCCTTTATAGTGCCGTCGTACGTGCTGGACGTGAGCGTGGAGAACAACGAGGAAATTGGGAAATGACAGTGTGTACGCATAGAAAGCTTGACGAGAAAATCGACAAGCTTAACAAGAATCTCGTCGAAAAAAACTACGTGTTTTTTACGACGAGAAACTCGGTCGTGTGTACGAGGCCTAATGCTGCGTACACACGATCGGACATTCTGACATCAAAACCGTGGATTTTTTTCCGACAGATGTTGGCTCAAACCTGTCTTGCATACACACGGTAGCACAAATGTTGTCGGAAACTGCGAACGTCAAGAACGCGGTGACGTACAACACGTACGACGAGCCGAGAAAAAGTAAGTTCAGTAGCCAGTGCGGCTCTTCTGCTTGATTCCGAGCATGCGTGGAATTTTGTGCGTCGGAATTGTGTAAACACGCTCGGAATTTTGGAATTTTGTTGTCGGAAAATTTGAGAACCAGCTCTCAAATTTTTGTTGTCGGAAATTCCAACAGCAAATATCCGATGGAGCCTACGAACGCTCGGATTTTCCGGAAATTCCGACCGTGTGTATGCGGCATAAGAATTAATGCTGGTTTGAAGCCAACGGGTAGTTACTAGGGATGAGCCAAACACCCCCGTTCGGTTCGCACCAGAACCTGCGAACAGACCTAAAGTTTGCGCAAACTTTAGAACCCTATTAAATACAATGGACTCGAACGTTCGAAATCAAAAGTGCTAATTATCAAGGCTAATATGCAAGTTATTGTCCCAAAAATGGTTTGGGGACCCGGGACCTGCCCCAGGGGACATGTATCAATGCAAAAAAAAGTTTTAAAACTGCCGTTTTTTCGGGAGCAGTAATTTTAACCACCGCCCACTGCCGAATAACAGCGACAGGGTGGTTCCTTAACTCTGGGAGGGCGTTATATAACGTCCTCCCAGAATCGCGCTCCCAGAGGACCCGGCGCATCACGGATCACAGTAAATCGCCGCTGATAGCGGCCGTTTACCATGTGATCGCTCTGTCAAATGACGGAGCGATGACTTGTAAACAGACCGGCGTCATGTGATGACGCTTGTTCCTCTCCCCCCTCTCTGTACCGATCGGTACAGTGTGAGAGGGGAGGGGGAGAGAGCGGATGGCAGCAGCACTGTGGGCTGGATCTGTGACAATTGCAGTCACAGATCCAGCCATCCATCCACCCATGCTCAGCCATCCCTGCCCATACTCTGCAATACCCTGCCAATACTCTGCCCATACTCTGCAATACCCTGCCAATACTCTGCCCATACTGTGCAATACTCTGCAATAACCTGCCCATACTGTGCAATACTCTCCAATACTCTGCCCATACTGTGAAATACTCTGCAATACTCTGCCCATACTGTGCAATACTCTGCAATACCCTGCCCATACTGTGCAATACTCTCCAATACTCTGCCCATACTGTGAAATACTCTGCAATACCCTGCCCATACTGTGCAATACTCTGCAATACCCTGCCCATACTGTGCAATACTCTGCAATACTCCGCAATACCCTGCAATACCCTGCAATACTCCGCAATACTCTGCAATACTCTGAAATACCGTGCAATACTCTGCAATAACCACTTCCCGCCCGCCGGCCATCATATGACGTCCTTGACTTTGTGCGGGGATATCTGAATGATGGGAGCAGCTACAGGCATCATTCAGATATCAGCTTTTTTAGCCGGCGATTCCCTACACCATAAGAACAATCATAGCGGCTGTTCCGCTGCTTGATCATTCTTACGGGAGGCAAAGTTCCCCCCTCCTGCCGCCCTCCGGTGCTTCTACCGACTCACCGCTACGATCGAAGCCAGGATTGTTTTTTATTTTTTATTTTTTTTATTTCAGGCTTCCCAGCCTAGAGGTGAGATGTGGGGTCCTATTGACCCCATATCTCACTGTAAAGAGGACCTGTCACACACATTCCTATTACAAGGGATGTTTACGTTCCTTCTAATAGGAATAAAAGTGATCAAAAAATGTATTTTTGTGGAAAAACGTGTTAAACTAAAATAAAAAAATATATATTTTTTTAAAGCGCCCCTGTCCCCGTGAGCTTGCATACAGAAGCGAACGCATACGTAAGTCCCGCCCACATATGAAAACGGTGTTCAAACCACACATGTGAGTTATCACTGCAAATGCTAGAGCGAGAGCAATAATTTTGGCCCTAGACCTCCTCTGTAACTCAAAACATGTAACCAGTAAAAATATTTAAAGCGTCGCCTATGGGGATTTTTAAGTAGCGAAGTTTGGTGCCATTCCACGAGCGTGTGCAATTTTGAAGGGTGACATGTTAGGTATCTATTTACTCGGCGTAACTTCATCTTTCACTTTATGCAAAAACATTGGGCTAACTTTACTGTTTTTTTTGTTTTTTTTTTAAGCACAAAACTGTTCTTTTCCGTAAAAAACGCGTTAGAAAATTGCTGCACAAATACCGTGCGAGATAAAAAGTTGCAACGACCACCATTGTATTCTCTAGGGTCTTTGCTAAAAAACATATATAATGTTTTGGGGTTCTATGTAATTTTCTAGCAAACAAATGATGATTTTTACATGTAGGAGAGAAAGGTCAGAATTAGCCTGGGTGCTCCAGAACGCCTGATGGTGCTCCCTGCATGTTGGGCCTCTGTATGTGGCCACGCTGTGTAAAAGTCTCACACATGTGGTATCGCCATACTCGGGAGTAACAGCAGAATGTGTTTTGGGGTGTAATTTGTGGTATGCATATGCTGTGTGTGAGAAATAACCTGCTAATATGAAAATTTTGTGAAAAAAATAAAAATAAAAAAGAAATCTTGATTTTGCAAAGAATTGTGGGAAAAAATTAAAACTTCAAAAAACTCACGATGCCTCTTTCTAAATACCTCGGAATGTCTTCTTTCCAAAAAGGGGTCATTTGGGGGGTATTTGTACTTTTCTGGCATGTTAGGGTCTCAATAAATGAGATACGCCGTCACTACTTCAGGTGTGATCAATTTTCGGATATTGGCACCATAGTTTGTGGACTCTATAAATTTCACAAAGACCAAATAATATGCACCAATTTGTACTTATTTTTTTACCAAAGATATGTAGCAGTATAAATTTTGGCCAAAATTTATGAAGAAAAATTACTAATTTGCTAAATTTTATAACAGAAACAAAGAAAATTTCATTTTTTTACAGAATTTTCAGTCTTTTTTCTCTTTTGGCACAAAAAAAACAAACAACGGTGATTAAATACCACCAAAAGAAAGCTCTATTTGTGTGAAAAAAAGGACAAAAATTTCATATGGGTACAGTGTTGTATGACTGAGTAATTGTCATTTAAAATGTGAGAGCACCGAAAGCTGAAAATTGGTCTGGTTATTAAAGGGGTTTAAGTGCCCAGTGGTCAAGTGGTTAATAATGCTTAAAGTGAAATATTCCTTTAAATTTCATACCTGGGCGGGGGGGGGGGGTGTATAGTATGCCTGTAAAGCAGCGCTTGTTTCCCATGCTTAGAACTGTCCCTGCACAAAGTGTCATTTCTGAAGGAAATAAAGTCATTTAAAAGCACTTGCGGCTATAATGAATTCTCGGCTCCCGGCAATACAGAGAAAAGTAATTGATTAAAAAAAGAAATGCTTGGGGGTCCCCTCAAATTCCATTACCAGGCCCTTCAGGTCTGGTATAGATATTAAGGGGAACCCTGCGTCAAATTTAAAAAAAAAATACGTGGGGTTCCCCCCAAATATCCATACCAGACCCTTCAGGTCTAGTATGGATTTTAAGGGGAACTTTACGCCAAATTTTAAAAAAAATGGCGTGGAGTTCCCCCCAAAAATCCATACCAGACCCTTTATCCGAGCACGCAACCTGGCAGGCCGCAGGAAAAGAGGGGGGCGAGAGAGCGTCCCCCCTCCTGAACCGTACCAGGCTACATGCCCTCAACATGGGGAGGATGCTTTGGGGGTCTGTGACCCCTCAAAGCACCATGTCCCCATGTTGATGGGGACAAGGGCCTCATCCCCACAACCCTTGCCCGGTGGTTGTGGGGGTATGCGGGTCCCGGGCCCCCCCTATGTGAATTGGTAAGGGGTACATTTCACAAAGAAAGTGTAAAAAATTGTAAAAAAAACACACAGACACAGTTGGGAAAGTCCTTTATTAAAAATAAAAAAATTAAAAATAAATAACCCATTCCAGCGATGTAATTCAGTGTCCCGCGGTGATCTGATGTCCAGCACTGCAGTCTCCACTCCACACGAAACGTCATTGGCTGAGCGGACCTGATGGGGAACTTCCTCCGCAGTGTAATAAATAAATAGACCCTGCCCCTTCTCACGTTCCCCATCAGGTCCGCTCAGCCAATGACGTAGGGGGCGGGGTCACTTTCACTGGGTGTAAGGCTGAGCGGACCTGATGGGGAACATGAGAAGGGGCGGGTCTATTCATTTATTACACTGTGGAGGAAGTTCCCCATCAGGTCCGCTCAGCCAATGACGTAGGCGGGGTCTGACATACGAGGGGGCCTACGTCATTGGCTATTCCCCGCAAGCGGGGAAAGCCGGGGCTTACCCCTATGATCTGATGGGTGACCCCGCCCCCTCGTGTATATATATTGTAGCACACCAATCCTTTTGCCCCTGCTTACCTTCACCTGCGGGGGTAGGACACACCATGCCACAAGCCCATGTCCTCCTTATCAGAGGTCAGGCGGTGTTCACAGATTTTGGTCCTGCAGCGAGTTACCTCCTTCCACTGGTTCTTGTCCCTAGAATGTGTGGAAAAAGTCTATATTCTTTCCCAAGAAGGCCAATGTCCACACGACTTTAACTCCAACAAAAAGTTTATTTTCCTTTGCTTCAGTTAACAGGAAATTGAAGAGAGAAATAAGCTAGCGAAGATAGGAGGTAGATTCAGGCACACAACACTTGACTCACTCGTCGCCACTCAATCCCGAGTGGGTTTAGCTCACCCGGATAGATCCCTCTCACAGTCTAGCATTTGGAGTGGAGCTCGAACAGTACTACCACTTTGTCCCCTCCAGGGACTAGTTCAGGAGATCCTCTAATAGCAGCAGAATCCTGTTATTCCTGAATCCAGAACTTTCCTTAACCCTCTGTAGAATTTAGAGAACAGATGATGCCAATGGGCACTCTACAGGGTTAGTTTTGTTGAGTAAGAAATCCTTCCCTCTGACAGGTCACCAGGCCTTTCCCCGAGACAGCGACCTACTATCACTTGTCTCCTCTGTGGGACCGATCCTCCCCTAGCTTCCTCTCGGTCACCCTGGGACTCCAATGTGCTGTTTGTAGACCCAGTTAAAGGTACTGGGCCTACCTGGAATGTTGTAGCCTCGGGCTAAAGGTGCCCGAGACTCCTCGGCCAGTCCACGCACTCCCATCCCTAAACATGGCATCTGCCCCTTATATACCCTCTCCGGCATGCACAGCAGGTGAAGCCCCACCCGAGAGAGGACATGCAATCACGCCAATGTGTCACCTGAGGTTCGAGCCTAGGCCTGAACAACAGCGCCACCCACAGGCCAAAGGGGAACTGTACACCAGACAACACCACAGCAGAGCAGAGTCCAGTATCAAATTAGAAGGCCTGAGCCAAACTATTGCCCAGGCCATCCCTTAAATTTGGGCATAGCGACAGCCTAAATTTAGGGGTCCGCTACAATATATATGCAAAATATATTAAAATTCCTGTAGTCTCCCTTTAAGGAAGAGAAGTTACTCTAGCAAGTTGTCACAGGTGAACCAGGTCATACTGGAATGTTCAGCATATTATCTACATGAGACAAATGTGTTTTATCATTGTAATTTTGGTGATGTCCTCCGTCTTTTTACAGAGCACGTGGCTTCCAGTTGTCCCCCTGTTCTTCTCCCAATGCACTTCCTAACACCCACACCATACAAGACTGATCCATCTTAATAAAGAAGGATCAGCAGTATCAGCAGAATTATTCATAACTCAGATCATTTGCTGTATCCTGCTGCTGCTCTGGGCATCAGTTAACAATCTCAGAGCTGCATGAAGCCATTATTAAGCTCCCTCTTAATAACATTACAGACATTCTTTTATTTTCTGCATCTGTCAGTATGTCAGGTGGTCAGAATTATCATATTTAGTGACTGGAGTGCAATGATTTATGAATTGTATGTAGACAACACATCTATATTTTATGATGCCATGTTAATGTACAGTTTAATATATATTCCTCTGCTTACTAGTTACTCATTTACTTTTCCCCATGAGAAGCAATGTAGAAAACATGCTCTACTGATGAGGAATAAAGAGAATGTTTTAGATCTGTTTCTCTACTAAATTTATACAACTACTAAGGAACTAACAGAAATCTCCCATTGCACTTTTGCAGATTTCTAACACAATTTTCCAGCATCGTGATTGACATCTGAAGATATACTGATTAGGCATTGGAGTAGTTTGTACCCCACTGTAATTAGCTACAATAATTCTTAGGTCTGACTCATATCTTCTCAATGTGTGGTGCATTATGGTGCCATTTATTTTGAAACCTATCCCAACACAGTATTACACTAGTGTACCACACATATGCACTGCAGTGTACCACACAACACATGGCATGCGAACCTCTAGCTGTATTGTAGGCTTAAAATGGGCAATCAGGGGATGGAAAAATCCAGCTCAACTGCCTGTTTTTATTGCCCCTCCCCTTCCCCTGCCAACCATGTGAAAGAGGTGTTTCTTCAACAAAGTTGTGTGACTAAAAATTGTTTCTACTGACCAGAACATGCTAACCACACAAATGTGCATAAGTCGGGTTTGCTACATAGGACAGTGAGGATTGAGCTGGTTGTGAACATCTGCAGTGTTGCATAATCAAAATAGTGAATACATGTGAAGATTTCCATGTATGACATAGCTTTAATAAAGAGACCCTGTCATCAGACCTCATATTTCATCTTAATCACCTGCAGGGATGCATGTTTCTTCTAGATCAGTCACTTGCAGGATTGTCAGATCTCTTACTGTTATGGCACCAGTTGTTTCTTTCACTTATTTCCTTCTTGCTCCTTTTTGCTGTATTTGTTCAGCAGGACTGTGCAAAGAGAAACACAGCATTTATACGCCAATACTGACAACTTACCGGCAACAATACCTCCTAGTAATGTAGGAACAAAGTAACAAAAGAGTGATGGCTTTGTGGCTGCTGAGGCTACCACTGTCAGATCCAACATGGCAGTACTCAGCAGTCTAATTACTATGAACTTCAAGAGACGCCTGTATTAGCACAATTAATTAATTACATAAAATAGATTTTACATATAATGTTTGAAAATATTTATTTTTATTTTTTTATTGAAGGAGCTGGAAACAGGGTCTATTGGAAGGCACTCATATATGTGTAGCGGACCTCCAAAATTGGGGTTGCTGTGTCTTAAATTCAGGGGCAGCCTGAGCAATAGTTTGGCTCAGGTTTTCTGATTCTCTAGATTGGACTCTGCTCTGCTGTGGTGTTGCCTGGGTGTATAGTTCCCCTTGACCTGCGGGTGGCGCAGTTGCCCAGGTCTTGGGTCGAACCACGGGTGGCATTGTGGCATGATTGGGTGTCCTCTCTCGGCAGCCATGCGGTGGGCGTGGTCTACCTGCGGTGCATGCCGGGAGAGGGTACATAAGGGGCAGACGCCATTGAGGCGAGGAGATTGGCCGGGGGATTCCAAGGGGGACCCCTGGTGGCAAGAGTCACGCCCTTTGGCCCTGCTGGCCAGGGGTGCGTGAATTGGTAGAGAAGTCTCGGGCACCTTGAGCCTGAGGCTATAGTGTTCCAGGTAGGCCCAGTACCTTCAACTGGGTCTACAACCAAACCATCGGAGTCCCAGGGTACCCGAGGGAGGGTGGCCCGCTCAGAGAGAGGAAACCAGGGGAGGACCTGTCCCGGGGATCGGTGAAGGAAGTCACTGTCTCAGGGGAGGCCTGGTTGCCTATCAGAGGGAAGGATTCCGTGAGTTGCACAATAGCTCCTGTGATGTGCCCCACTGGCACTTATGATTCCTAAAAGTTGCGGGCGCTAGAGAGTTCTAGATTCAGGAACTAAAGGATTCTGTGGCAGAGGATCTCCTGAACTTGTCTTTGAAGGGGACGAAATCTAAAGTAACTGTTTGTGCTTCACTCCGGCTGCTAGAACTGTGAGAGGGATCTATCCGGGTGAGCAATACCCACTCAGGCTGGAGTGGAGAATAGGGTAAATGGGTGCCGCATGCCTGAACCTACCTCCCTACCCAACTCTATCTCTATCTTCAATCTTTTCCCACTAAGTTCCAAGCAAGAAAAACATAAACTCGTCTGTTGGAGTTTAAAACAGTCTGGACATTGGCCTTCTTTTAGGAAAGAGAATAGACTTTTCCCTATACTCTAGGGACGAGAACCAAAGGAAGGAGGAAACTCGCTGCAGGACCCAAAAATTGTATGAACACCGCTCAACCTCTTATACCAGTAGGATACCGGCATGTGGCATGGTGTGCCCTACTTTTTTTCTTCGTCTTGTTTTTTTTGGCGCGGACTCCCCTTTAAGATTCATAGGACTGTGAGGAGGGGGTTTGAACCCATGCTGTCACTTTTGATGGCTTTTTGCAAGTGGAGGTAAGCTGGAGAAAAAGGGTCTGTGGGCTACATATGGATACAATGGATTTAGATCATTTCATCCTTTGCAGTTACCTTCTGCACTGTACATATCTGCACTAGCGTTGCTAGCCAGGTGCGGGGGGGGCGGGCCGCACCCGGGTGACACCCACCAGAGGGGTGACACCCATGGGTAGCGCAGCGGCCACACTGACATCACCCGCCCGCTGCCCTGTGCCTTAGGCTCACGCTGCAGCTGTGTCCCTCAGCGGAGCGGAAGGAAGCCGCCGCCCCCTCTGCCTCCTCTATGTTTACATCCACAGAGGAGGAGGAGGAGCCCGCGCTCGAGAGACACACCGCTGTGTGTATCTGCCGCTCTGTTCTGAGGTCTGAAAGGTAAGGGGGGCATCTTTACTGATGGGGGGAGGGGGTGTCTGTACTGCTGGGGTCTGCACAAGAGGGAGTTTGCACCAGGGGGGGGCTGTAACTGAGGGGGGTGTCTGTACTGAGGGGGGTCTGGTACTGAGGGGGGTGTCTGTACTGAGGGGGGTGTCTGGTACTGAGGGGGTGTCTGTACTGAGGGGGTGTCTGTACTGAGGGGGGTCTGGTACTGAGGGGGGTGTCTGTACTGAGGGGGGTATCTGTACTGAGGGGGTGTCTGTACTGAGGGGGGTCTGGTACTGAGGGGGGTGTCTGTACTGAGGGGGGGTCTGGTACTGAGGGGGGTGTCTGTACTGAGGGGGGGTCTGGTACTGAGGGGGGGGTCTGGTACTGAGGGGGGTGTCTGTACTGAGGGGGGGTCTGGTACTGAGGGGGGGGTCTGGTACTGAGGGGGGTCTGTAACTGAGGGGGGATCTGTAACTGAGGGGGATCTGTAACTGAGGGGGTGTCTGTTACTGAGGGGGGTCTGTTACTGAGGGAGGTGTCTGTACTGAGGGGGGTGTCTGTACTGAGAGGGGGATTGGTACTGAGGGGGGTGTCTGTACTGAGGGGGGGGGGTCTGGTACTGAGGGGGGTGTCTGTACTGAGGGGGGTGTCTGTACTGAGGGGGGGTCTGGTACTGAGGGGGGGTCTGTAACTGAGGGGGGGTCTGTAACTGAGGGGGGATCTGTAACTGAGGGGGTGTCTGTTACTGAGGGGGGTCTGTTACTGAGGGGGGTGTCTGTACTGAGGGGGGTGTCTGTACGAGGGGGGTCTGTAACTGAGGGGGTGTCTGTAACTGAGGGGGTCTGCACTGAGGTGGGGGTGTCTGTACTGATGGAGCGGTCTGCACTGAGGTGGGGGTGTCTGTACTTATGGAGCAGTCTGCACTGAGGTGGGGGTGTCTGTACTGAGGGGGAGGTTCATACTGAGGGAGGCGGGTCTATATTGATGGCGGGGAGTCTGTACTTAGTGGAGCGGGTTTGTACTGAGGGAGGGGATCTATACTGTGGGAGGGGGGTCTGTAGTTAGTGGAGGGGGGTCTGTACTGAGGGGGGACTATAGTTGTTGGGGGGTGACACCATTTTTTTTTGCACCGGGTGACACCAACCCTAGTGACGCCACTGCATATCTGTAAAAGTATCAGATCAAAGAAAATTAATTGGATCTATTTGATTAGTTTTTTTGTAATGTTGGTGCGTTCATCACCAGACTAGAACAGTGTACCTATCTACTAATAAAATGACAATAAAAACATCCAGCTGTCTCTATCCAATATATGGGTCAAGCACAGTGGCTAAGACTGGCAATACATTATACAATTTTCTTGTACAATTTTCCTTTAGATTTACCAAAACCATATAATTTGAGGTCAAATCTAAACACTTTCAGTTGGTATGCAGTCAGGTAATCCCTTGCACTACATAGTTGAAGGTAAATCTAAGGGAAATTGAATGAGAAAATTGTAAAATGTAAGACAAGCCCAAGTGGTTAGCACTGGCAGCACTAGGGTCCTAAGTTTGAATCCCAACCATGGCACTAACTGCAAGGAGTTTGCATGTTCTCCCTGTGCCTATGTGGGTTTCCTCTGGGTACTCCGGTTTCCTCCCACACTCCACAGACATGCTGATAGGTAAATAGGCCCTTGTATGAATGTGAGTTAGGGACCTTAGATTGTATGCTCCTTGAGGGCAGGGACTGATGTGAATGTGCAATATATATATGTAAAGCGCTGCTAAATTGAGGGCGCTATATAAGCACCTGTAATAATAAGAAATGTCATGTATAAATTTAATCAGCACTGTCAGCTGAAATATGGGAGTCACCAGCGCTGACTTGTTTATAAGGGTGCAAACTCCAGGGCTAGCGAATGACACTAATCTTGAAGAAATATGAAGCCTGACCTGAGTGTAGCAGGTATTTGAATTTAGGGGAAGCATCTGGGTGGTAGTGTAACCCAGATGCACTGATTGCTAGGGAATCCGAGACCTTTTTGTGGTTCTTGGAGGACTCTGGTGGTGTGAGGTTCCCTGTGGCCTACAGGTGGCGTTGTCGCCCTGGCCGGAGTTGAACTCACACCGCAAGACTGTGCCTTTTTGTCCTTTCCTGGCGCTGGTACAGCGGGGCGGGGAACCTGCTGGAACGCAAAAGGAGAGGAGATAAAAGGGGCGGACGCCCTGACCTTGGGGTTCAGAGTCGGAGGACGCGGCCGCACCCAGGCACCTTCAGCTTGGGTGCTGGCGTCCCGGAGTTCCGGGCCCAGGTGCCCTTGACCTGGCCGGAGCGAGAGATGGAGTCCATCTCAGGCACCTTTAGCCTGGGGTGAGGTACTATGGCGGATGCCTGGGGCTCAGTACCTTCGACTGAGTTCCGCGAGGGTGGAGGAATCCGAGGGGGCCCTAACTCTTTGGGTGCCCGTGTCTGAGTTCGTGAGGACTGGTGAGCGGAACTTCTCTGGAGAGTCCGGCGCAGCATTGCTGGTGACAGAGAGGCCTCCGATGACTCCCTTGGACGGATATCCTTCCCCTGACAGGGGCCGTGCTAGCGAAGCTAATTCATGTTCTACCTCATATAGTCAGTGGCAGTGACTATTCGCCATTGGTGACACTACAGTGGTTAGCGATACCGTGAAGGATTGTGCCTCGACCTACTCCCATGAATACTGAACTGTTGCAAAGGTCCCAACTTGACTGTGCTGTATGTTTATTCGCTGAGAAGAATAAAACTGTGTTGGACCTATTCAGTGTGTGGAACTCTGGTTACTAGGAGCAAAGGGGAGTGAATCTGAGGAAAGGACACCTACACAAAGCCCGATCTTTCTGGCCTTCACCTCTTCACTATGGAGGACATGGGCCGTGGTGTATCTCATCCCTCTCCCCGGTACTGACACCCCTAGACAGAGACAGACAAGCCGAGAATGAGAAGGGGTGAGAGGGGTGAGGTCGCTACACGAGTATTGGGAATGTCCAACCTGTATACTTGTTCCAGGTCTATAACTAACTCAGACATGGAGGATATGATGAGGATTGTAGAACTGGAGCTGCAGGTTAACTCTGAAAGTGTCCATATTTCTTTTCTGACAGGTTCTCTTTAACAAATCATACTACCCTCCCTTTACCTTTAACTGGCCTGAAGCCAGGACAGCTTCTTATACTCCAAGTTCTCCCACCTCTTCTATAGTTACTCCAAGCCTCAAACACACACTTGTTTTCAATCATTTTTAAATTGTCGAGGATTTATGATGAATTATGTTCGTAAATTTAAAGGTCATCTATGTCACAAACAAACGTTTATTGTTTAAGTGCCTGGCTCATTTAGTTTAATGTTGGCTGCTTTAATCAGCCTTTATAGTGTTTGGAAATGCCTGGATAGGTTCCAAGCCATTCATCTCTCATTCACAAGGCTGTGTGGTAGAGTTCCATGCCATCAAACAGGTTTCTATTGCCTCAACGCTTCTCTTTCATTGGATGAATAGAAATCGAGATCTGCAGTCTGCCAGGCCTCTTATCTTGTCATGAGATTGTGCCCGGGAAAAGGGAAAACGGACTACACAGCAATCCTGTTTGCTGTAATAGATCAAAGATGCCTTAAAAACAAATATATTTTACCTCGAGGTGTTAAATTATTCTATCGTCTTTGATGTGTAATATCAAACAGCACTCAGCCTGTGTGCAGTATCAAACGCTGGCTCTTCACAGACAATTGTGACAGAACGCCTCTGTTTTTCATTGTGTCTGGTATACTTCTAACACATGCATTATATCACTGCAGTAATTCTCATATACAACTGGGTGAAGGCAGAAGATGGGACGGTGCTGCACAAAAACACAGCCAGAGCTTATTTATGTTCTCTTTTCTTTTTCGTACATCACGGGACACAGAGCGACTTAGTCATTACTAATGGGTTATATAGATACCTTCAGGTGCTGGCACTGGCAACTTCCAAAACCGGAAGTACCCTCCCCTATATAAGCCCCTCCCATCCGGGAGCACCTCAGTTTTTTGCCAGTGTCTAAGGTGTTGGCCAAAGAGTAACATGTGTTTTCACTGGGCTTGCGTACAGGTTCTTTTATGGGCCTTAGTAAGCTGTTCCGGATCCCACCAAAAAAGCTTCATAGCTAAACGGTCGGTACCCGGGCCTTGCAACAGAAGAGCAAGGTTTTGCCTGTAATGCCTCTCTTAGGAGGGCTGGACCCTGGGATCCAGAGCTCTGGTCATACCCACGACCAAGATGTTTTCTGTGCAGGGTGCTATACAGGTCCAGGGGAGTGGAATCCTTGGGAACCCGGTCCCTGAAGGTTTAATTACAATGCCTGCCGTGATAGGTGAAGTTTGGGCTTCTGTGGACCAAACAGAGTCCTGCGGCGGGGAACAGGTAAGTGGGGGCCCCCAGGAACTTGGTTCTATTGGGGGACCCCCAAGCCTAATTTGTCTTTCTGTCTGTTACCTAACGGTATTCCCGCTAATATCTGTGTATGCCTGTAACTACTGGAAAATGTAAAATTTTAATAGTAGTCAAGAAAAAAAAAAAAAAAAGAGGACCGCGGTACCTGTGTTAAACCACTAGAGGCCGCTGTGGTCCATTTTTTCTTGTCATGTGGATCTTTGGTTTTCTCAAGTCAAAAGATCCAGGCAGTTGGTAAGTTCTCTGTGGGAATCCACTTCCTCTGCCCTGTTGCTGCGCTCATCCACCGCACAGGACCTCCGGCAAAAAGGGCCCTGGCTCCTAGTCCCTGCTTGGTTTCGAAAAGGGCGCCAATGGCGCACGGGCGCGCGCGTGCACACGCCTCCTATGAAAAAAAAAAAGGGGCGGGGCGGGTGGATGACACTCAATGCGCGCCGCGGCGCTTCTGCGCATGTGCAGGCGTCCCAGCATGTATAAAAGACACAGTACAAGTGTCAGCTGGATGCAAACAGAGCTAGCAACAAAACAGTGGCACACAGAGGCGGTTGATGCAGGCATCCCCATAGAAAGGCACTTTAGTGGACACCAGCTGGTATATAGCAGCAACTGTGTTAGACTATTACCAGCAAAATTGGTGTATGACGACGGGAATACCTCAGCTTTGTGCTTAAAGGATATGTCGTCCAGACGCTCCGGAAATAAGTCTTCCAGGAAGCCAAAGGGGTCTCCATCGGGCTCTGAGGATATTGGGCATGCTTGTACTGACCAATCTCCCCTGAAAATTCAGAGGTCAGTAGCCGTAGGAACCCCGCAGGAGTGCCTGGTGCTGCGGCTGTCCCCAGTCCACCTGCTCCTGTATATATAACAGAGGAGGTTTTATCCTCAACTCTGGGAGGATTGGAAGAGAGATTAACAGCATTGATCGCTGCTTCCCTGTCACAGGGAAAGCGCGTCCGATCTCCGTCTCCTCCTTCAGAGTGCCTGTTAGTGGAGGAACAGCCCCACACAGAGATCGACCTACCTGAAGGGGATCAGGATGAGGTTGATTCAGTTATAGAGGAATCAACAGTGGAAGAACCTTTCTCAGCATCTCAGGCTGAAAGATTATGGGTTCAGTCTCTGACTAACATGGTCCGAGCAGCATTTAAAATGCCTCTGGCGGAACCATCAACCACTACTGTTTCCTCGCTGGGGTCGCTGAAAGCTCCCCAGGCTGTCTGTTCCTTCCCAATCCACCCTTTATTGGAAGGGCTTATTTACCAGGATTGGGAGCATCCTGTTAAAATATTTACTCCCCCCAAGACTATCCCATGGAGGATAAGTTCATAAAAAAATGGAGGGTCCCTACAGTGGACACAGCCATCTCTTGTGTAAATAAATCACTGACATGTCCAGTAGATAATGTTCCAATGTTCAAAGACCCAATAGATAAAAAATTGGAGTCTTTACTAAAATATGCTTTCTCTACAGCAAGCATGGTGACACAACCTGCAGTAGCAGCGATTGGAGTCTGCCAAGCAATGAAAGATCAGTTGAAACAAGTCTTAAGGGACTTACCAGATCAGCAGGCTCTTGCCCTAGCTGACCTACCTAGAGCCTTGTGTTGCGGTGGACGCCATAAAGGATACAATCCAACAGGCCTCCCGCTTTACGCTGTCTGTAGACATATGCGTAGGCTTCTATGGCTCAAAAACTGGTCTGCTGAAGCTCCCTGTAAGAAATTGCTGATTAGCTTCCCATTTCATGGAGAACGCTTATCTGGAGAAGATCTGGACAAATATATCCAGAAAACTTCTGCCGGTAAAAGTACACTCTTGCCGGTTAAGAACAAGGGTAGAAGTCCTTCGTTTAAGAGGCCTACTTCTCCAGTCCCTGGCACATCGGCTGTGAAACAGTTCCGACGGCCTCCGCGGTCAAATCCAGGGGGCAGAAATCAGGGACAATCACAGGGTAACAAGAAACCCTGGGTCAAGAGAGGTACAAAACCTCCCCCCAAGTCATGAAGGGTTGCCCCCACTCAATCGGGTGAGGGGAAGACTTCAGTTGTTCACAGAGACCTGGCGGGACACCATCAGAGACAGATGGGTGATCTCCGCAGTAAGTCTGGGATACAGGCTGGAGTTAAAAGACATTCCTCCTGCCCATTTTATGAGGTCAAACGTGCCAAGCGATCCCCAGAAGAGAGGATCCCTCCTTCTGGCACTAGAACAACTATTGCTCCAAGGGTAATCATGAAGGTTCCCTTGGAAGAAAGCGGGTTCGGGTTTTACTCGAACCTTGTCACAGTCCCCAAACCAAATGGGGACGTGAGGCCCATATTAAATATAAAAGGGCTAAACAAGTTCCTACATATCAGGACTTTTTCGGATGGAATCAATCCGATCGGTGGCCACCGCCCTACAAGGGCAGGAATGGTTAGCCTCGATCGACATAAGGGATGCGTATTTGCATATTCCCATCTGTCCGGCCCACCAGAAATTTCTACGCTTTTGCAGTAGAAGGGTGCCATTTTCAGTTCAGAGCCTTACCTTTCGGTCTGGCCACAGCACCACGAGTGTTCACAAAAATTCTGGCCCTACGATTGACCAAACTAGGAACACAAGGTGTAACGATAATGGCATATCTAGACGACTTGTTGTTGATAGACCACTCAGTGAAAAAAACTAGAAGTGGTCGTTCACAAGACAATCAAGTATCTGGAATCTCACGGTTGCATTATCAACCGAGACAAGTCAGCCCTAAAACCAGTCAAAGTCTGGAATACTTGGGGGCTAAGACTGGATTCAAATCAGAGAAAGATTTTCTTACCTCCAGAGAAGGTGTCGTCTTTGAAAGATTTGACCCACTTAGTGGGTACAAAAAAGAAAACCATCCATACGCCTGTGTATGAGGCTGCTGGGAAAAATGGTGGCTTCATTCGAAGCAGTACCCTACGGTCAATTCCATTCAAGGAACTTGCAGAGGGCCATACTGTCAGCCTGGAACAAAAAAGTTCAGGCTTTAGACTTACCAATGTCCCTGTCCCCTTCCGTTCGCAAGAGCCTCCATTGGTGGTTGGTGCCCCAGAATCTGGAAAAAGGGAAACCCTTCAGTCCGGTTTCTTGGAAGGTGGTCACTACAGATGCCAGCCTCATAGGCTGGGGGGCAGTACTGGAGCAATGGTCTCTCCAGGGCAAGTGGTCAGAAGCAGAGAAGGCCCTGCCCATCAATCTCTTAGAGATACGAGCAGCCCGGTATGCCCTAGTAGCATGGACATCCAAACTCCAAGGGTCCCCTGTCAGAATTCAATCAGACAATGCCACAGCAGTGGCATATGTCAATCACCAGGGTGGCACCAGGAGTCGTGCAGCCCAGAGGGAAGCGAATTGCATCCTGGAATGGGCAGAAAGATATGTCCCAGCCATATCCGCGGTTTTCATCCCAGGAGTGGAAAATTGGAGAGCGGACTTTTTAAGTCGCCAGCAATTATGCCCGGGGGAATGGTCTCTTCACCCCGAGGTTTTCCAGGCAATATGCCAGCGGTGGGGAACATCGGATGTAGATCTGCTAGCATCCAGATTCAACGCAAAGGTGGACAGATTTGTGTCTCGCACAAGGGATCCCCTAGCTTGCGGTTCGGATGCCCTAGTGTTCCCTTGGGATCAGTTCAAGCTGATATATGCATTCCCACCGCGATTAATCCGCAGAATCAGGGTAGAAAAGAAACCAGGGATTCTGGTGGCTCCAGCGTGGCCCCGAAGGGCATGGTACGCGGAGATTGTAAAGATGTCAGTGGGAAGTCCTTGGACCCTCCCACATCGTCCGGACCTGTTTTCGCAAGGACCGATATACTACCCTTCCTTACCAGCCCTAGGTTTGACGGCCTGGCTATTGAAGCCCACATTCTAAAAAAGAGAGGGCTCTCTAATCCTGTGGTATCTACCATGATCAATGCCAGGAAGCCGGTATCCAGGCAGATCTATTATAGGATCTAGAAGGCGTACATCACGTGGTGTGAGGCCAGGAAATGGCATCCACGTAAGTACGTCATAGGTAGGATTCTGGACTTCCTACAGTGGGCTGTACATAGGAAGCTTGCCTTGAGTACTATCAAGGGTCAGACGGCCTTGTCAATATTTTTTCAAAGGCCCTTGGCTTTGCATTCATTAGTCAAAGCTTTCATACAAGGAGTGATGCGTATTAGCCCTCCGGTTAGTATTCCCATATGTCCATGGGACTTAAACCTGGTTCTGTCGGTTCTACAGAAACAACCATTTGAACCATTGCGGCACATTTCCTTGGTTCTTCTCACCAGGAAATTGATTTTCTTAGTAGCCATTTGTTCGGCTAAAAGAGTATCGGAATTAGCCGCCTTGTCCTGTAAGGAGCCATATCTGGTTGTCCATAAGGACAGAGTAGTATTACGTCCTCATCCAGCCTTTCTTCCTAAGGTGGTATCGAGGTTCCATTTGAACCAAGATGTGGTTCTTCCTTCCTTTTTCCCCAAACCTAGCTCGGTAGAGGAAAAGTTATTGCATTCTTTGGATGTAGTAAGAGCAGTTAAAGCTGATCTTAAAGCCACTGCTCAGATTCGTAGAACGGATACTTTGTTTATTCTGCCGGAAGGCCCCAGAAAGGGTCAGGCAGCATCAAAATCTACTTTAGCCAAGTGGATTCGACAGGTCATAATACAAGCCTATGGCTTGAGAAGTAGACCGCCTCCGTTCAAAGTTAGGGCGCACTCCACGAGAGCAGTTGGAACTTCATGGGCAGTGCATCACCAGGCCTCCCTGGCTCAAGTCTGTAAGGCCACAACATGGTCCTTAGTACACACGTTTACTAGATTCTACCAGGTAGACGTTAGAAGTCAGGAGGATGTCGCCTTTGGGCGCAGTGTGTTGCAGGCCGTAAAAGAGCCTCATGCCTGATGGCGCCCAGCTTATGTATAGTGTATCCCTCCCCTCATTTGGCATTGCTTTGGGACGTCCCATTAGTAATGACTAAGTCGCTCTGTGTCCCGTGATGTACGAAAAAGAAAAAGGGATTTTTATAACAGCTTACCTGTAAAATCCTTTTCTTGGAGTACATCACGGGACACAGAGCTCCCACCCCTCTTTTTGGGACACTTATTGCTTTGCTACAAAACTGAGGTGCTACCGGATGGGAGGGGCTTATATAGGGGAGGGTACTTCCGGTTTTGGAAGTTGCCAGTGCCAGCACCTGAAGGTATCTATATAACCCATTAGTAATGACTAAGTCGCTCTGTGTCCCGTGATGTACTCCAAGAAAAGGATTTTACAGGTAAGCTGTTATAAAAATCCCTTTTTATTTTCAATTTTTTGCTACTGGGATGGGGGGCAGTGGATCCTATTTAGAAAAATATGTAGGCTGCCATTGCCGATCTGTTTCTGAAGAAGCTACCGTGTTTCCCTGAAAATAAGCCCGGGTCTTATATAAATTTTTGCAACAAAAGACACAGTAGGGCTTATTTTCGGGGTAGGTCTTACCATGTAATGTGCTGTCTTCTCTCCCCTTCTCTCCCCCTGCCTAACAGGAATCCCCAGTGTGAACTGAATTAAAATGCTTGTAAAATCCTATAATCCACTCTATTACAGTAGTATATAATGTACAATGTGTGTGTTTCTGTAATATAATTGTGCCAAATACCTTCGTTATAGCGCCGCTATAAGTGACCAGCCAGATCTATCTTCTCCGCAATTATATTACAGAAACACACACACATTGTACATTTTATACTACTGCAATAGAGTGGATTATAGGATTTTACAAGCATTTTAAACTAGGGCTTATTTTCGGGGAAACACGGTAGCTGCCTACATATTTTGATGGCCTTCTGGTCTGAACCTCTTTCTGTGTGTAAGGGCTGTGCTGTGGGTTACATCAATCAGTTGCTAAATGGCACAACGTGGTGGACTCTCTATCGTTATTAAACATCAAGGCTCTAAAGATAATCGATTTTATATAATAAACGTCTTAAGTGAAGATGCAAACACTAGGGTCCTACCATACACACCTGGAGGTTGATGGTATATGGCGCACAGTGTTTGCATCTTCACTTCTTCACAAGATGCATCTTCTTGCATCTTCAACATCTTCACAAGATATTTATTATATAAAATCGATTATCTGTAGATCCTTGATGATTCTGGGTTGGTTCCTCTGGTTGGCCAACCTTGGCCCTAGTGGCTGCCTTTGGGGCGTGCATCTCTGATTGTGTCCATGCCTTCCTTCCACACACTGGTTTGAGTGGGAAATGTCTTCATCACTGTTTTCAATAATCATGTGGTTTGTTTGATGTAACACAAGACACTTGATTTATACCAGTGGTCTCCAAACTGTGGCCCTGGGGCCAGATGCAGCCCTTTGCTTGCTTTTATCTGGCCCTTGAGGCATAATTCCTGCCACTGACACCAACAATAGGGCATAATTCTTTCCACTGACACCAACTATTTCTCCCACTAATATCAAAGATCGGGCATTGTTTACTCCCACTGGGCACAGTCCGGCCCACCTAAAGTTTGAAGGACAGTAAAATGGCCCTTTCTTTAGAAAGTTTGGGGACCCTTGATTTATACTCTAAAGCCCTGTACACACGATCAGATTTCCTATGGATTCTAATCCGATTGATTTTTCCATAGGAAACCTGATGAAGCTGACTTCCATCAGTCTTGCCTACACACCATCAGTCAAAAATCCGACCGTCCCAAACGCCGTGACGTAAAAACACTCCGACAAGCCGAGAAAAATTAAGTTCAATGCTTCCGAGCATGCGTCGACTTGATTCTGAGCATGCGTGGGTTTTTTGTCCGATGGAGTTCCACATAGACGATCGGAATTTGCTTTCGTTTTTTTTCCCATCGGATAAATTTAAAACATGTTCTATTTTTTCTCACCGATGGAAAAAAGACCGATGGGGCCCATACACGATCGGTTTGTCCGATGAGAAAAGTCCATCGGACTGTTTTCATCTGTAAAACCGATCGTGTGTACACGGCATAAGTATACAAACACTGAATGGAATACAATTTTGTTATTTATGTGAATCAATGACTATGTATTGATTAATGTATTATTTTACAGATAAAATAACACACATTGGGGTTGATTTACTAAAGGCAAATCCACTTTGCACTACAAGTGCACTGCAAGTGCTTTTGAAAGTGTAGTTGCTGTAGATCTGAGGGAAAGATCTGAAATAAGGGGAAGATCTGAAATTAGGGGAAGCTCTGCTGATTTATATCATCTAATCATGCACAAACAAAAATGCTGTTTTTTATTTTCTTGCATGCCCCCCTTTAGATCTACAGCGACTGCACTTCCAAGTGCACTTACAGTGCACTTGTAGTGCAAAATGGATTTGCCTTTAGTAAATCAACCCCAATGTGTGTTATTGCATCTGTAAAACAATACAGTAATCAATACATAGTCATTGATTCACATAAATAACAAAACTGTATTCCATTCAGTGTTTGAATACTTAGAGTATAAATCAGGGGTCCCCAAACTTTCTAAAGAAAGGGCCAATTTACTGTCTTTCAAACTTTAGGTGGGCCGGACTGTGCCCAGTGGGAGTAAACAATGCCCGATCTTTGGTATTAGTGGGAAAAATAGTTGGTGTCAGTGGAAGAAATTATGCTCCATTGTTGGAGTAAATAACCCCCACAGTTGGCACACCCCTGATAAAAGTAATACTGAAACGCGTCGCGTGCCTCCTCCACACATGTGTGTCAAGATGTTTGCTTTGCAAAATAAGTATTTAGATTGACAAGTATATTATTGCCTATTGGCTGCTCCATCTGTAAACTTTGAATATACAATGTTACCATTACATTTTACTAATTACTGTATTTATTGGCGTATAACACTCACTTTTTTACCCTGAAAATAGAGGGAAAACTGTGCCTGCATATTATACGCAGGGGGCTGTGGAAGGTTTTTTTCCTGAAACTTCCCCCTTAAAGTTAGGGTTCGTGTTATACGCCTGTGCGTGTGATACGCCGATAAATATGGTATATGTACCAATAAAATGTATAATTTTTATCATAAGAATATAGTGACTACCTTTATAATCCCAGGGAATACACATTTTTTGACATTTTAATATAGGGATGATGGTAATGCCCACATACAGTGAAAAACCTCTTGTTTGCTATATGTGGGTGTAAGTGTAGCGCTAATTTTGTTGGTCTGTGTACAGTGATGAACCATACATAGATGTGACTGGGATGCGTGGTTGAATATGTGTTAAACCAAAACAAAACCAGTGCAAAACCAGAGACAAAACCAGTATAAATAAATCATGGGGTTATGCATAAAAAATCATTCAAGTGATAATTAATATGACCCATAATGGTTACTAAAATAGTAAATATTAGCTGTGAAAACGAAATATTCAAAATAGAAATTGAAGTCCAAGGAAGAAAATCATTCATCAGTTTTGAAAGTGAAGTGAAGATCAATCCAAAAAGAAAGTGTTCCTTTGTAGTGCAAACTTGCAGTTCAAATACGGAGTGCTGTGAAAAACGCCACCAAGAGTGAGTTGAAGGAGGCTTACCGGAAGTCTCAGACTTGGAGAAGCATATGCCAGCCAAGTCGAGATAAGCTTGGGGGTTAACAAACCCAATGTAGATGATCTGAAGTCTGAGGTTTTTTTTATTCCACTTTAACCACTTAAGCCCCGGACCATTTGGTAGCTAGAGGACCAGAGGTGAATTCAGAATTTTGCACTGCGCTGCTTTAACTGTAAATTGTGCGGACATGCAATGTTGTACCCAAACGAAATTTGCGTCCTTTTCTTCCCACAAATAGAGCTTTCTTTTAATGGTATTTGATTGCCTCTGCGATTTTTATTTTTTGCGATATAAACGGAAAAAGACCGAAAATTTTGAAAAAAAATGATATTTTCTACGTTTTGTTATAAGAAAAATCGAATAAACTCAATTGTAGTCATACATTTAGGCCAAAATGTATTCAGCCACATGTCTTTAGTAAAAAAAATGTCAATAAGCGTATATTTATTGGTTTGCGCAAAAGTTATAGCGTTTACAAACTAGGGTACATTTTCTGAAATTTACACAGCTTTAAATTTATGACTGCCTATCTCATTTCTTGAGGTGCTAAAATGACAGGGCAGTACAAACCCCCCCAAATGACCCCATTTTGGAAAGTAGGCACCCCAAGGAAATTGCTGAGAGGCATGTTGAGCCCATTGAATTTTTTATTTTTTTGTCCCAAGTGATTGAATAATGACTAAAAAAAAAAAAAAAAAAATTACAAAAAGTTGTCACTAAATGATATATTGCTCACACATGCCATGGTTATATGTGGAATTTCACCCCAAAATACATTTTGCTGCTTCTCCTGAGTACGGGGATACCACATGTGTGGGACTTTTTGGGAGCCTAGCCGCGTACGGGACCCCGGAAACCAAGCACCGCCTTCAGGATTTCTAAGGGTGTAAATTTTTGATTTCACTCCTCACTACCTATCACAGTTTCGAAGGCCATAAAATGCCAAAATAGCACAAAACCCCCCCAAATGACCCCATTTTAGAAAGTAGACACCCCAAGGAAATTGCTGAGAGGCCTGTTGAGCCCATTGAATATATATTTTTTTGTCCCAAGTGATTGAATAATGACAAAAAAAAAAATTACAAAAAGTTGTCACTAAATGATATATTGCTCACACATGCCATGGTTATATGTGGAATTACACCCCAAAATACATTTTTCTGCTTCTCCTGAGTACGGGGATACCACATGTGTGGGACTTTTTAGGAGCCTAGCCGCGTACGGGACCCCGAAAACCAAGAACCGCCTTCAGGATTTCTAGGCACAAATTTTTGATTTCACTCCTCACTACCTATCACAGTTTCGAAGGCCATAAAATGCCAAAATCGCACAAAACCCCCCCAAATGACCCCATTTTGGAATATAGACACCCCAAGCTATTTGCTGAGAGGAATGGCGAGTATTTTACAGCTCTCATTTGTTTTTGAAAATGAAGAAAGAAAATATATATATATTTTTTTTTTTTCAATTTTCAAAACTTTGTGACAAAAAGCGAGATCTGCAAAATACTCACAATACCTCTCAGCAAATAGCTTGGGGTGTCTACTTTCCAAAATGGGGTCATTTGGGGGGGTTTGTGCCATCTGGGCATTCCATGGCCTCCGAAACTGTGATAGGCAGTGAGAAGTGAAATCAAAAATTTACACCCTTAGAAAGCCTGAAGGCGGTGCTTGGTTTTTGGGGTCCCGTACGTGGCTAGGCTCCCAAAAAGTCTCACACATGTGGTATCCCCGTACTCAGGAGAAGCAACAGAATGTATTTTGGGGTGTAATTCCACATATGCCCATGGCATGTTTGAGCAATATATCATTTAGTGACAACTTTGTGCAAAAAAAAGAAAAAAAAATTGTCGTTTTTCCGCAACTTGTGTCAACATATAAAATATTCCATGGACTCGACATGCCTCTCAGTATATAGCTTGGGGTGTCTACTTTCCAAAATGGGGTCATTTGGGGGGGGTTTTGAACTGTTCTGGCATTTTATACACAACATTAGGAAGCTTACATCCACTCTTCTAACCACTTGAAGACAAAGCCCTTTTTGACACTTTTTGTTTACATGAAAACATTTTTTTTTTTGCAAGAAAATTATGTTGAACCCCCAAACATTATATATATTTTTAAAGCAAAGGCCCTACAGATTAAAATGGTGGGTGTTGCATTTTTTTTTCTACACAGTATTTGCGCAGCGATTTTTCAAACGCATTTTTTGGGTTAAAAAATGCACTTTTTTTAATTTTAATGCACTAAAACACACTATATTGCCCAAATGTTTGATGAAATAAAAAAGATGATTTTAGGCTGAGTACATAGATACCAAACACGACATGCTTTAAAATTTCGCACAAACGCGCATTGGCGACAAACTACATACATTTTTAAAAGCCTTTAAAAGCCTTTACAGGTTACCCCAGTATATTTACAGAGGAGGTCTACTGCTAAAATGATTGCCCTCGATCTGACCTTCGCGGTGATACCTCACATGCATGGTGCAATTGCTGTTTACATATGACGCCAGACCGACGCTTGCGTTCGCCATTGGGCAAGAGCAGGGCAGGACAGGGGTGCTTTTTTTCTTTTTTTTTTATTATTAATTTTTCTTTTTTATTTTATTTTTAAATTGTTCCTTCCAAGTATTTTTTTTTAATCATTTTTATTGTTATCTCAGGGAATGTAAATATCCCCTATGATAGCAATAGGTAGTGACAGGTACTCTTTTTTTGAAAAAACTGGGGTCTTCTAGACCCTAGATTTTTCCTCTGCCCTCAAAGCATCTGACCACACCAAGATCGGTGTGATAAAATGCTTTCCCAATTTCCCAATGGCGCTTTTTATATCCGGGGGGGGGGCATTCCCTCCCACTGCTTGTAAAAGCAGTCCAGAGGCTAATTAGCCACTAGGATTGCTTTTACATGAAAGCCGGCCGCAGGCTGAAAAGAATGATACCAAGATGATACCTAAACCCGCAGGCATCATTCTGGTATAAACATTCAAAGTTCAGCAACATACCAGTACGTTGCTAGTCCTTGTTGGACATGTATTGTAATCTTTTTATTTCATGCAGCCAGTTGGCTGAACGAAAAAAGAGATTGATCGGTGGGTATGCCCACCATTAGAATACCGCCCTTCATCCACCCACTTCCAATGATGGGCATACACGCACCATTTATATATGCCGAAGCATGGGGGCATCCTCCCGCAAAAAAGTTATGCCGCACACACATGGTCGGACTTTTCCACGGGCAAGCCTCCGTCGGAATTTCGACCGTATGTACGCGGCATTAGGAGCAAAATCGCTCCTCCGCCCCTGCTGCCCCAATGCTTCGGCATATTTGCTTTTTTTTTTTAACTGTGGTGGTGAAATCACCTCCTACAGCACTGGAGTCGCAGGGATCAGGCCTGTCTCTGCGAACGCTGCAGTTATGTGTGTTTTTGTTTTGTAAGTGACAGTGATCGATCGATACTGCACTTGGGTGGCCTGGGCTGGACGGAGGGGCAAAACGCAGGTGCCAGCAGGTATCTGGGCTGATCCCGCTAACACTGCGTTTTTGGGAACCCTAAACTGCTGGGGACGCTAGTATAGATCAGATCAGATATTGATCTGTTCAGATACTATACCACTAAGGGGGGTGTATGCTTCACGCGTGGGTGTTAGCGTTACTGGCACTAACCTGACGCTGCCTGGGGTGTGACTCAGACCGTCTCTGATGCTAAAACCTAATTGATATCACCCGCCGGGCGATCAGGGGGTTAAACCTTTATTGGGTTATATACACGGCGGGTGCCCTGACACTATAAAAAGCAAACTAACTAACCAGCGTCACCCGTAACACTTATATGGTGATCACTGGTGAAAGGGTTAACTAGGGGCAATCAGGGGGTTAAAACCTTTATTAGATAATATATGGGGGTACCTGACGCTATAAAAACCTGCGGCGAACCTAAAAAAAATTACCAGCTACCGATCTGCATCACCGACACTAAGACAGCGTTTAGAAAAACGATTGCTTAGCGACAGTGGTGATGGGGGTGAAAGGGTTACCTGGGGGGGCGATCAAGGGGGTTAAACCTTTATTAGATAATATATTGGGGTACCTGACGCTATAAAAACATGCGGCGAACCTAAAAAAAATTACTGGCTACGATCTGCATCACCGACACTAAGACAGCGTTTAGAAAAACAATTGCTTAGCGACAGTGGTGATAGGGGGTGAAAGGGTTACCTGGGGGGTGATCAAGGGGGTTAAACCTTTATTAGATAATATATTGGGGTACCTGACGCTATAAAAACCTGCGGCGAACCTAAAAAAAATTACCGGCTACCGATCTGCATCACAGACACTAAGACAGCGTTTAGAAAAACGATCGCTTAGTGACAGTGGTGATAGGGGGTGAAAGGGTTACCTGGGGGGCGATCAAGGGGGTTAAACCTTTATTAGATAATATATTGGGGTACCTGACGCTATAAAAACCTGCGGCAAACCTAAAAAAAATTACTGGCTACGATCTGCATCACCGACACTAAGACAGCGTTTAGAAAAACAATTGCTTAGCGACAGTGGTGATAGGGGGTGAAAGGGTTACCTGGGGGGCGATCAAGGGGGTTAAACCTTTATTAGATAATATATTGGGGTACCTGACGCTATAAAAACCTGCGGCAAACCTAAAAAAAATTACTGGCTGCCGATCGGCATCACTGACGCTAAGACAGCGATCAGAAAAATGATCGCTAAGCGACAGTGGTGATAGGCGGTGAAAGGGTTATCTGGGGGGTGATCAGGGGGTTAAACCTTTATTAGGGGGGGTTAGGGGGCTACACTGGACCTAAGACTAAACTTTGGTGACACTTTTACAGTCACAAATGTCACTGATTGCAGTGATCACTAAATAAATGGTCACTGCAATCAGTGACACTGTGACTGGGGGCTGGGGGATGATCTGGGGGGTAATCTGGGGTGTCTGGGGGGGCCTGGGGGGGCGATTTATGTCCCTATGTGTCCTGGTGTCAGTGTAGTGTTGTGTGCACTGACCTGATATCTTCTCTTGTACGGCGCTCGGTATATGTGAGCGCCGCACCAGAGATGACATCACTTCCTCCTGCTCCCTCTGTCTGACACAGACAGAGGGGGCATTTCCATTCGCCGGGAGCGATCGCGAGGGGGTGGCCAGAAACGAATGGCTGCCCCCTCATCCTGGAACGCTCCCGGACACTTAGCCACCGCTCACTGTACAGAAGGGGGGTCCGATTGGACCCCCCCAACTATACAAAGGCAATCACGTATGCTCTACGTGATTGTGCCTGTCGGTGCCATTCTGCCGACGTATATATACAGTGAGCGGTCGTTAAGTGGTTAATCAAGACATCTATTGTGTTGATCACGTGTTCATAAGTGTATACAGAAGGCTCGGTATCCGTATTTCGTACGTATGAAAGTAGAAAAAAAGCTCACATAGCGTGATACCGTACGAAAAGATTTTTAATATTAAAAAGGTAACCATAAAACATTCACATTTGAGATGGTTAAAAAGGCATGAATTCAGGTACAGGAGCGATACATGTAGACAGGTCCACCCGACTAGTTTCGACTAATCAGTCATCATCTGAGCTACCCCATTTGAACCGCAAGTTTGCACTACAAATTAACATTTTCCTAATTGCTTTATCTACAGCAGTGTTGGCAGCTGTTTTTGTTGTATTTATCTCAGCGCAGTATATCCCCCCCTTTTTACACCTCTTGTTCGCTATAGACTGTCTTGCCCAATTTCTACCAAAATCTCATTAAGATTTAGAGTGATATTAAATCCAAAAGCAAACATTTATTATATTGCAGCTTACCAATCATTAGATGTGATGGCTACATTTCTTTTCTTTTCAGGCTTTCTTTCTTTTATTTTCACCTGGTGATCCGGCCAGTAAATCTGTGTTTTTTCAACAGAACAAGCTGTCCAGCATATGTATCAATTGAGTGCTGAGTCAAACCATTTACCACTGATAGAGGTGCTCATAATGATCAGTTTTTATTCAATTAGGTAAAACCTTTATCCCAAAAGGAAAAAAAAAGGTTTGTTGTAACTGCTTATAAAGTATGAGCTGGAGTTTGGCTTCAATGTGTTAGTGTGTTCAAATCTGCTAGTCCATCTAACACAGATTTACAATGCTGCTGTCCTGCTGTCCAAAGGTGCCCCCTATGCGCCTTCACCCAGAGTGGAGGCTCTCTAATACTGGAGGTGTGTTACTGGCCAGATCACCTGGTGAAAACAGAGGGACAAAGGCCCTAAAAATTCAAAATGAATGCAGCCACCACGTCTAAGGATTGGTAGGCTGCAATATAATACATTCTTTATTTTGGGGTTAATACCAAAGAGACCACAGATTATACAGCAGTTTGAAACTGGCCAGTGGCAGGATAGTTTTAATGAGCAAGACTAGGCTCCAATGTACTAGAGACAAAGAGCACATGCAGGTGTTTTACTAGAAAAATTAAAAGCGTGCTAATATAGCGGTGTAAAAATGGCCATCAGGAAGAAAGACTAGGCAGAAATGTGCAGAGATTACACATGATAAAGCAGTGTAAAATTGGCCAAGTTTATAGATGCACACAGCCTGGTTTGGGATCAAACCTGCACAAGTGCCCCTAACAGCTTGCAATGGGGGCACTTGGAGAAGAGGAGAAGCCAATTTCTTCAACGGAACACCCTTGAAGAGGAGGTTCGGGGCCGCTCTGTGCAAAACCATTGCACAGAAAAGGTAAATAAAATATGTTTGTTAACCGAACAAGAAGCTTTACAGTCCTTTTAAAACCACATACAGCAGTGTTTCTCAAAAATTTTTGTCTTACGGCGACACCAAAAAGATGTAAACATTTTCATGACACACCCGACTGAGCGACCAACTCATTGAGAATAACCTTCTGGATCCCCTTCAGTCTGGATTTCGCCCACAGCACTCCACAGAAACTGCACTCCTAAAACTCACAAACGACAGCCAAAACCAACGGTCATTATTCCATACTCTTACTCTTGGACCTTTCCGCTGCCTTTGATACAGTTGACCACCCCCTCCTCCTCAAAAAGCTAAATTTGCTTGGTTTCCATGGCTGCACTCTCTGTTGGTTCGAATCTAACCTATCTCATCGCACCTTCAGTCACTTACAACTCCACTTCCTCCTCTCCAACTCCTCTTACCATTGGGGTCCCCCAAGGTTCTTTCCTTTGACCTCTGCTATTCTCAATCTACACGTCCTCCCTGGGTCAGCTGATAGCCTCCCATGGCTTACACCAGTGTTTCTCAACTCCAGTCCTCAAGGCGCACCAACAGGTCATGTTTTCAGGATTTCCCTCAGATGAAACAGCTGTGGTAATTACTAAGGCAGTGAAACTGATTAATCCCCTGTGCAAAATAATGGAAAGCCTGAAAACATGACCTGTTGGGGCGCCTTGAGGACTGGAGTTGAGAAACCCTGGCTTACACTACCATTTATATGCTGATGACACCCAAATCTATCTCTCTGCCCCTCAGCTCACCCCATCAATCTCCTCACGCATCACTGATTTACTAACAGACATATCAGCCTGGATGTCAAACCACTTCCTCAAACTGAATCTATCTAAAACTGTGCTCTTAATATTTCCTCCCCCATGTGCCCCTTCCCCTGACTTCTCTATCAAAATCAATGGCACATCTATCAGTTCCTTCCCACATGCCAGGGTGCTAGGGGTAACCTTAGACTCTGAACTGTCCTTTTAGACCCACATCCAATCCCTGTCCAAATCTTGCCACCTTAGCCTCCGCAATATTTCCAGAATACGCCCCTTTTTAACTAATGACACCACCAAGCTTCTAATTCACTCCCTGGTCATCTCTCACCTCGAATACTGCAACTGAACTCCCTCCTCATTGGATTACCTTTACATAGACTATCCCCCCTTCAGTCCATCATAATTGCCGCTGCAAGACCCATCCACCTTACCAACCATTCAATGTCCTCCACCCCTCTCTGCCAATCCCTCCACTGGCTTCCACCCACCCAACAAATAAAATTCAAAGTACTAACAATAATTTACAAAGCCATCCACAACTTGGCCCCTGGCTACATCACTAACCTAGTCCTAAAATACCAACCAAGCCGCTCTCTTCGGTCAAGGTTTCAAAACGCTAACAATTTATTTTTTATGTAATCTTTATTTGAAAATGTTTGCATCATATAACATGTGTGGTAGTGTGGTACCCCACCAGTGTATGAATACAGGATTCTCAACCAGGCAGGTTGAGGGGCTCCAGGGTATTTGCTTGTTTGGGAGGAAACTGGCTTTTCAGTTTCCTCATGATTTACTAAAATCCACTTTGGGACCCGGAGCTTGGGGATTTCTTAGAGATCGGGGTGGGATGAAATCCCCAGTCCTGGATCCGGGTTTTGAGACTCAACTGCACACTGATTGTTCAGGTGTGTGTGGGCCTGATAGTAGAATCAGGACCAGGATTCTGGGCCCCACCCTCCCGACGAGTGCAGGTGTGCACTGGGGAAGCCATAGAGTGCAAGTGTGCACTGGAGAAGTCAGAGAGTGCTTGTGTGCACAGTGGAAGCCAGAGACCCAGGTCTGAGGGTCAGAGCAGCAAGGGGCTGCTATCCAAATGGATGGTGTTGCAGATGGAATAGTCTATAGGAGACAGACAAAAGCCTGAAGTGGAAGGCCTGAGCAGCACTGCTGTATGTATAAGCCAGGAGGCTGAATGTCATTTTGTTGTTGAAAAGGAGTACTGAAACCCCTGCGAGGGAAAACCTTTTGATTTTGTTTTGAACTTCTTTTAATAAAAATGGGCAAACAACCCTTAAAAAGAAGAACCAGCGAGTGGCGGTGTCCTTCAAGTTCTACACTTGATGCTAGTCCTTCACAAGTGGTGGAGAATTTTGGCACAATCTGAGATCCCTACAATCAAGTAAGTTCATCTGTTATATGAACTGTGTTTTTGGTGCATGAGACTGCATAATCTGTGTGTGTGCAGGTGAGGAGAACCTGCAAGCGAAAGGTAACTAGCCTTGAAGAGACAGTGCTCCAATTTGTTGCAGGTGGTGTACCTGTGAACAAAAAGTCAATTTTTTTTTTCTCTGCAGTGAACTGCTGCTAGCTGTGTGTGGCAGCCAGGCAAACTGCATTGCACAGAAGTTTATTTGATGAACTGTTGCATGCAGGTTGTGTACCTGTGAAAGGAGAAACAAACAGTTTTTTTATTTTTTTTCCTTTTCTCAGCCAAGAACTGTTACAAGTTGCTGTGTGCAAGACCGCAAGGATGGGGCGATCAAAACTCCTAAAAGAAGCAAGGATGGCTGAGATGATAGAGCTCTGTGGCTGGAGGGGTTGTTACCGCCTGATCGAACCCCATACATGCCTAAACAGAGTTTTCCAAGGGAAAAGAGGGCTGCTGTTGTCCCTAGCAACCCTGGTGCAATGAATGCACAGATGACTGCTAGTGTGGAGAGTCCACCAGCGTTTGAATCTGCAGTGGATTGGTGCAAGCGACACCTGGCAGGATTGGACCAAGCTAAAGTGGAAGGCAAGCCAACCTTCCATACAAAAAGAGAGCTGCCGAATGTCCATGCCTGGGAGAGGGGTGTTGTTGTCCCTGGCAACACTGCTGCAGTTAAACCAGCAGCTGTTGTGAAAAGTGTGAAAGTGACACAGCTTGAGACAGGGTCCAGCAGATGCAGGATGGGAAACCCTGACAAGACATGGAACCAAGTGCGCTGTTTGCGGTGCAGTGAGTGGGGTCATGCAGTCTCCAAGTGCCTTTTGTGCCTGGCTCCAGTGGAAAGCTACCTAGCAAAACAAAGGTCTGAGAAGCCTGTGTTATATGCCAGAAGAGAGGCTGATCAAAGGCCAGGACAGAGAGTGGTTGCCCATAGCAACACAGAGGAGGCCAGTCGGGCTGTCTGTGGACCAAGGGGTGTGCCTCCCATGGGTCGTGACAAGTGGCTTCCGGAGGAGCCAATACAGCATGTTGGAGAGAGCCAGCAAAGCTCTGCTGGGAGACTGCGATCTCCCATGGCAACGAGAGTGGAAGTTATGCCTGGAAGGAATCATCAGGAGAGAAACGCACTAGGAAAAAGTCATCCAGTACCATGCCTGGAATGTGGCCAGCTGGGGCACGAAATATTGTCTTGCCCTATATTCTGGGGTGCACCTAGAGGTAATGTTGCTAAACAGAACTCTTTACCTGTGGGCCAAGATCCCTTTGCAAATATGTTTGCAGTCACCCCTGGCAACAAGGAGGAGTTTTCTGTGGTGTCTGCAGGGGGTGCTAAACAGTGGGAGATGCCTGCTGTGATTTCATCCCATGGCCACCAGGGGGAGTTGGCCAGTAAATGTGTGGCTGAGGACTGGTTCTTAAGACAACGTACTCAAATGAAGATGGAGACCCCAACTACTGTGGTGGGTAAGACTATCTTTAATGAAATGATGCCTGGAACTGCTGATTTCAGGTATAAAAGAACTGGCTACGAGACTGTCCATGATGATGTGAGAGTAACCCCAGTTAGTGGGGCCACAGAATGTGCGCTTGAGAATGACTTTTTCATACCCAGTGGGAATGCAGGGGTTAAAGTCGAAACAGAACCTGTGTTGATGACTAAAAGTGTTGTGTCTAATGTCTGCCAGCCTCAAGTTGGCAGTGGGCTAAGACAGCCTGCAAAAACTAAAAATGCTATAAGTATTACTGTTAATGAAAAGTTTGCTGCTGTTGGGAAAACCCCAGGTTCTTCCAGAGCAAAAGCTGTTGTCACAAATGGGTCATTGCCTGTAGCAATTGGTGGTAAGACAGCACAGTTGTCCCCAGAAATCTCCAGGGAACTTCATGTATTGGAGTCGGAGGTTGCCATGGACAACTGCGATGTCACTCTGGTGGGACAGAGTGGAACTGTACCGTGTAATGGTAATGTGTTAGTGCAAGCTGCTAGTACTAAAAATGTGCCGCTAAATGGTGGGTTAACACAACCTGTGAAAAATGCAAAGGTGTGTGAGGCTTTTGAAGCGCCGCCCGAGCAAGGTGGTGGTTGTGGTGTATTGCAACCTGCGGTGCTAAAAACATGTGTCTGCCATGATTCGTAATTTGGGTGATGAATCTGAAACTAAACCCATCTGTTCTAATGTGTCTCCTTGGGCGGATGGATCAGGGCTGAGGAACGCCAGTGAATGGAGCACAGCTACAACGGATTGGGATAGTTGGGGTAAAAATCTAATGTCCCTGATAGATGAGGCTTTCATGCACAAAAATAAGGTGGACAAAGTTTCTGCTGTGCCAGCAGGAGGGACGGCAGAACAGCTTATACCTGAGGGCGCGGTGGCTGCTGCAGGGGTTAACCCTCGTGAGAAATATGGACCATATAAGGGCGAGCACACAGCAGACACTTTGTCAGTAACCTACAAAAATTATGCTGACATGGCGTGTCAAAGTGACCTTGTCACTGGTAATGTGAAGCAGTTCATTGGTGCTGAACCTGAGAAGTTGGGTATGAGTCAAGCACCTGGCAGCGCTCTGGTAGAGCACCAGGCTGTGGTTGTCTCCAGCTGGGAGAAGGTTCCATTAAACCTTGCAACCTCTCACGTCTCAGCAAGTGAGTCTGTCTGCATCCCCAGTGTCAGGAAAGTCCCCAGGAAGGACTTGGGTCTGGAGCCAGGGGTATGGTTTCTAACAAAAGTATTAAAGGAGATGCTTAAACTTTGGGATGTACAGCCAGTCTATACTGGCGTGTCTCCACCACAGTCAGACAGTCTGGTACTGCGGAGTACCATTAGGTGGACCCCTGAGTGGCAGGTGGTACAGCACAAAGGAAGACAAGACAGAAATGGTTTATTTATGACTGTATTACTAGTGTTAAAAATCGCCTCTAGGTATGCTGATGGGTTACTTCCTGTACAAGAGGTATATGGGAGAGGCTTTGGTGAAAAAAAAGTGTCTGAGGTTTCACCACCTAACAGCCAGGTGGAAGGCATTTCTGCTGCTATGGTCCAAGGTAGTACTGGTCAGTTGTCGGTGAAGGGTTTGTATGCTGTACCAGTGGAAGAATCACATGAGATGGAAGGGCCAAGTGTGGACCAGAAAGCAGCAGAAATCCTGACCGGGGCTCAACCGAAGGTGGTTAAAAAGACTGGGGTCCCCAGTCCGATGTTTGGTTTAGGTGACAAACCTAATAAGGTCCCCGAGACAGGGAAACGGATAAGAAGTGCGGTAAAAATGGTATGTGGATCAGACAAGAGCTTGTCTGTTCAGGTGGATAAAAATACAGATGGCATCAGAACAGGTCAAGTGGTAGGACAGCTGCCTGCAGAGTGGGTGAACCCAGGGGAGGTGACGTCCTGTGAGGTTCCCGTGGGTAATGACGGCCCTTCATTATGTGTGCCCTCTGCAGACACTGCCCTAGCAAATGCTGAAAAAAAGGCATTGGTGATCTGTGCAACGTTGAGAGGTGTAATGTTGGTTTAAATATGTCTGTCAATGATGAACCAAATAGTTTGTTAAAGGTACATGACAGTGTGGTGTCCAAAGGTATTGGGAAACCTGGGAACCTGAAGCGTGGAGGCAGAAGGGTTGGTAGAAAGACCAGGGGTGCCCTGTTAAAATTTCAGGAGAGGCAGTGCTTATGGAACCCCAAAAGAAGAGGGAGAAGGCTGAGTATAGGGAAATATAGGACCTTGTTAAGATCCAGGGTGGGACATACCTGGAAGCGCACCCGGAAAAAAGGTTGGGCCTACGTGGCTGACAGCCAGCACAGAGGTGTCCCAACCATAATGATGGGTGCTGGTGTTCCTCCCTCCGGATCGAAACAAAGGGGGAGGGTATGTGGTAGTGTGGTACCCCACCAGTGTATGAATACAGGATTCTCAACCAGGCAGGTTGAGGGGCTCCAGGGTATTTGCTTGTTTGGGAGGAAACTGGCTTTTCAGTTTCCTCATGATTTACTAAAATCCACTTTGGGACCCGGAGCTTGGGGATTTCTTAGAGATCCGGGTGGGATGAAATCCCCAGTCCTGGATCCGGGTTTTGAGACTCAACTGCACACTGATTGTTCAGGTGTGTGTGGGCCTGATAGTAGAGTCAAGACCAGCATTCTGGGATCCACCCTCCCGACGAGTGCAGGTGTGCACTGGGGAAGCCATAGAGTGCAAGTGTGCACTGGAGAAGTCAGAGAGTGCTTGTGTGCACACTGGAAGCCAGAGACCCAGGTCTGAGGGTCAGAGCAGCAAGGGACTGCTATCCAAATGGATGGTGTTGCAGATGGAATAGTCTATAGGAGACAGACAAAAGCCTGAAGTGGAAGGCCTGAGCAGCACTGCTGTATGTATAAGCCAGGAGGCTGAATGTCATTTTGTTGTTGAAAAGGAGTACTGAAACCCCTGCGAGGGAAAACCTTTTGATTTTGTTTTGAACTTCTTTTAATAAAAATGGGCAAACAACCCTTAAAGAGAAGAACCAGCGAGTGGCGGTGTCCTTCAAGCTCTACACTTGATGCTAGTCCTTCACACATGCAACAGACATAAAACAAAACACCATAGAAAAGAATAAAAACATACAAAAAGGATCTTCGCTAGTGTCAGGTGTATTATTCAATGTAATGATTAGAAAAAGAAGAGGGAAAATGAGAAAAGATGAGCATCATAACCATTCTTTATCTGATGAACATAAGCATAAATGTTTTGCCTCAAATAAACCCTCCCGACATGATGCTAATGGTGACTTAGACTCAGTAACGTGGATAACAAACAAGGGAAGACTAAGAAGTAAAAGAGACAAAACAAGACAAAATAAAATAAAAATAAACATAGTACAACAGCACCCCATGAAACATTCAAGCCTATACCAGGTATATGGGCATAATGGCCAATCCGATTCCGCTAAGGATCAGGAGCCACCCCATCAATGGAAGGGGCTGCCACGTGTGGGGACCCCTGAGAGCCCAGTGTGGCCCTGCCAATATAGTGCATCCAAGTGGCCCAAATATTATAGAACTTGTCAAAAACGCTAGCAATTTAAAATATTTTTCAAAACTCCCATGGCACACCTGCAAATCTCACATGGCACACTAGTGTGCCACAGCACACAATTTGAGAATCACTGACATACAGCTTTAAGGGCACCCCAAGTATGTTATTTAACCCCTTCCATACCGGGCCATAGCAGAATGACGCCGGCAGGAACCCTCTCTCCCTCCGGGTGGACGTCATATGACGTCCTGGGTTTGAGGGGGGATATCTGAATGATGCCTGCAGCTAGAGGCATCATTCAGATATCCTTTTTTCAGCCGGCGATCCTGCGCACAATAAGAATGATCATAGCGGCGGTTCCGCCGCTTGATCGTTCTTATAGGCGGCGGGAGGGGACATCCCCCCTCCCGCCGCCATCCGGTGCTTCTCCGGGCTCTCCCGTGCGATCGGGGACCCGGAGAGAATCGTCGGTGCCGGTGGTGGGTCACGTGATGAGCATAGAGATGACTGGTGACCAGATGGTCACCAGTTATCTCTATGATCGTCGGAGGCCCGGGCGCGATGTGATGACGTCACGCCCGGGTCCTCAAATGTAAACAAAGCCGCCATTGCGGCTAGTAAGTATGAGATCGGTGAAAAAAAATTCACTGATCTCATGCTTTCCAGCCTGGAGGAGAGATGTGGGGTCTTATTGACCCCGCATCTTTCCATAAAGAGGACCTGTCGCACACATTCCTGTTACAAGGGATGTTTACTTTCCTTGTAATAGGAATAAAAGTGATCAAAAAAAAAAAGTGTAAAGAAAAAGTAAAAAAAAAGAAGCAAAATAAAAAAAAAAAATTTTTTTTTTTTTTTAAAACGCCCGTCCCCAATAGCTTGCGCTTAGAAGCGAACACACACGTTAGTCCCGCCCGCATATGTAAACGCCGTTCAAACCACACATGTGAGGTATCGCCGCGTGCGTTAGAGCGCGTGCAACAATTCTAGTACTAGACCTCCTCTGTAACTCTAACCTGGTAACCTGTAAAAATTTTCAAAGCGTCGCCTATGGAGATTTTTAAGTACCGAAGTTTGCCGCCATTCCATGAGTGTGTGCAATTTTAAAGCGTGACATATTAGGTATCTTTTTACTCGGCGTAACATAAGCTTTCATATTTTACAAAAAAATTGGGCTAACTTTACTGTTTTGTTATTTTTAAATTCATGAAACCATTTTTTCCCCCAAAAAAGGCGTTTGAAATTTTTTTTGCGCAAATACCGTGCAAGATAAAAAGTTGCAACGACTGTCATTTTATTCCCTAGGGTGTCTGCTAAAAAAAACATATATAATGTTTTGGGGTTCTGAGTAATTTTCTAGCAAAAGAATGATGATTTGTTTATGTAGGAGAGAAGTGCCAGAATTGGCCCGGTATTGAAGTGGTATAAAAAGCCCTGTATGGAAGTGGTTAAAGGATTTGTGTATTTTCAATTCGGCCCATGAAGCTGCATGGAAAGAACCATTTCCATGCTGTACACTTTTTTTTTCTGCATTAAAACATGTTCCTCATAGCAGTGTCAAGCTTCCCGTGTCTTTTTTTTCCCCGTGGTTTTCTTATCAACCCTAAACATTGCAAGAATTTTTTAACAAGATTTCTGCCACAGCCACCATCCATTTAGGAAAAGAGTTCTAGGCAATAAAAATACAGCTTTACATCATTAAGACCATGTTGTGTGAATTAAATCTCTCAGAGCATTTTTTGAGCTTTTGGTGTTTAGCCTCAGTACATCAGCCAGGTGCTGCAGAGAAGCCACTACAGGGCACTTCATTTATGTGTCTGTGCCCGCAGCAGCCCTTTGTACTAAAAGCCTGGGTAGAAAAATTTGGCATTAGCTAAATATGGCTGATTGAATCACTGAATTTAACTCCCAGTCGTGCATAGTTTAGTGTTGTGCAGCTCACAATTGCTTGAGAAGAGAAGCAGCACATGTGAAGTATGAATAGATAACCACGTCAACTTTTACACCTCTATACTCCCTATGGACCTGGTCAAATTTTACATTTCTGCTACAGACCTGTAAATTTGGTTATGATCTCGGGAAATTACTTAAGGTAACAAAGTAATACTGTACATGTATTGTTCTTTTTTTGGAGGGGGACAAAGCTTTCTTTTGGATATATTATCTTGCAAAAATGATTTTATTTTCACTGCAATCCATAAACTTAAAAACTTCTTAACGCTACAAATTAACCGAGACACTTACAGGATTTCTCTTCAGTACTCCTGTATGATCGGGCTCTGCCACCATATATGAACATGGGTTCCCACATTATTGCACCCCCTCCAACAACTTGTCGGTAATAAAGGGTTTAGTGGTTGGATCTTTGATGGAACATAGTACCACCTGGCAAGTAGATTAAAGTTCATCTCCTTCACCTTCAGATCTACCAAAGACGCATAAATTGATTCTTTTCATTTATGCTTTTGATCCTCTAAAATAATCTGGTACAGCTCTTACTTTATTGTGGACAAAAAATGTGGGTACCCAGGTTCAATAAGAGATACCAGCAATCTATAGAAAGAAATACATAGCGTGGGATTAACACTTGAGTCTAGAGGTCATTCAAGAGGATTAAGATCATTCATTGAGTGAAGAGGTTTTGGTAAACACATCCTAAAATGCTGAAGTTCTCTGTACTGTCCATGCTTCCAGGGTAATTAGGCCACGCTATGGCTTTGTAGGGAGCAAAAGGTGTTTCCCTTTAAAACATTTTTTAGACTCCGACTGCTTGCTGGAGTCAGATTAAGGAAAGCCTTATCCTTTTTTCCAGGACGAAAATAATCAGTTCCTGTAAGTGGCATTAGCGGGCAGATAAACTACCATTTCAAACATTTATGGATGCTATCCAACACCTGCAATGTATTTAAGGTTAACGAGGCTGTATCCTTATGGCCCGTACACACAAACAGAAAATTGTATGAAAAATACCACTTTTAAAACAATCGCTTGATAATCTGATCATTAGTACACAGCTTTCAGGAGCCGATCATCCAATATTATCCAATGGGACAGGCACAACATTTTTTATCGTATGATACCAGATCGTACAATTTTCGTTTAATCAGTACAGTTGTTCAAGAGTTCGAAAATTACAATACAAATACACTACAACACATTACATCACTTCCACATTTTTATTCTGTTGTACGAGAATTTTCGTCACTTGAGTAAACTTTTAATTTTTGATATGAGACTAGCATGCAAATGAAATGGACGATCATTCTTCCGATAATCACATTGTCTGTACCAGGCATAAGATAGGCTTCTAAATTGTTTTTAATTCCAAATTGTCTATTCCAACAGTACTCTGCTCATAGGGGTTGATTTACTAAAACTGGAGAGTGAAAAATTTGGTGCAGCTCTGCATAGAAAGTAAGCTTCCAAGTTTTATTGTCAAAGCTTAATTGAACAAGCTGAAGTTAGAAGAGGATTGGCTACCATACACAGCTGCACCAGATTTTAATAAATCAAACCTCATAGTCTTCTTCAGGGATACCCAACTTTTGTGAGGAGCATTATATGTCCTGTCTACCATTCATGCATATCAATTCAATAATGTAACAATATTGTTATACCATATCTCTTAATTAAGATTCTGAACAGCGTTCCAAGCACGTTCACAAACTTTATTTAACACAGCAGCAGCTGCAGTGAATGCCAGGAATTGTTAGTAAGAGAGTCAGGGGAGCAGCAGTAGGAAAAGATAGACTGGGCATACAATGTTCGTCCTGTTCACTTTGAGGAAAGTTTTTTTAGGATTATGTAATATGCCCAAAGTCTGGAACAAGTTACAGAGTAACCCTTGTTGGAAAAAAAACAAAAAACAACCCCCTCTGGGTGATCTAGGTACATTGCAAGAATTTTAACAACCTTTGTAGCAGAGTCCTACCTGCTTATGTTCTTAAGAAAAAGCTGTATGTTCAACTATGTTGTTGGAATACTGATTCATGAATAGTAGTGTCTGTGTTCAAAATAATCAGCTGGGGAAAGTTGCAGTATCTACATCCCTTTGGAAGTAATTAATCCTTAGAAAGTATCTCACTAAAAATATAATGCCTACAATTTGTCTTGCATCTTAGTGCAGACTTCTGAGAAATTCAGTGAGCCAATCACACAGGGAATGGCATTTCTGGGGAAGTTCTGTACACCATCTGTGTACCAAAGGCCTTTGGGTTACCATATTGGATTGAGGTTTACAGAAAATTATAGCGAAGCAGATTGAAAAGAAAAGGTAATTTTTAAAAAACAATACAAAATTACAATATGGCTTGTGTAGCATTTGTATATGATACTGTATATAGTGCATTCATAAAGTATTCAGATCCCCTTCACTTTTTTCAATTTTGTTATGTTGCAGCCTGATACCACAGTTGTTTAAATATTTTTTTTCTCATTAATCTACACTTAGTACCCCATAATGACAAATTGAAAGCAGAATATTAGAAATGTCTGTGAATTTAATAAAAAGAAAAAACTGAAATATCACATGTACTTAAGTATTCAGACCCTTTACTTGGTACTTTGTTGAAGCACCTTTGGCAGCAATTACAGTCTTGAGTATTTTTGGGTATGACGCAACAATCTTTGCACACCTGGATTGGAGGATTTTCTGCCATTCTTCTTTGCAAATCCTCTCAAGCTCAGTCAGGTTGGATAGGGACTGTCTTTGGACAGCCATTTTCAGGTCTCTCCAGGTCTCTCCAGAGATGTTCAATAGGGTTCAAGTCAGGGCTCTGGCTTCTCCACTCTAGGACATTCACAGAGTTGTCCCTAAGCCACTCCTGTGTTGTCCATGCTTCACTGTTGGGATGTTTTATGCAGGTGATGATCTTTGCCTGGTTTCCTCCAGACATAACGTTTAGAAAGGCCAAACAGTTCAATCTTGGTTTCATCAGACCAGAGTCCATCAGGTGCTTTTTTGAAAAATCCAAGCAGGCTTTTATGTGTTTTGCACTGAGAGGAGGTTTCCATCTAGCTACTCTGCCATAAAGCCCAGATTGGCGGAGGGCTGCAGTAATGGTTGTCCTTCTGGAACTTTGTGCCATCTCCACACAGGATCTCTGGAGCTCAGTCAGAGTCACCATCGGGTTTTTAGTCACCTCGCCTACTGAGGCTCTTCTCCCCAATTGCTCAGTATGTAGTATTATATATATATATATATATATATATATATATATATATATATACATATATATATATATTAAAGGAATGGAAATGGTTAGCACTTCTGTTGGGTTCCTATTGGTGGGGACAAGCAACAAATAACCCTTTCCCATTCCGTCAAAAACTGTTTTAGCAGGGGTTGGGTTTAACGTAATCTAGGCATAAACCTGCAGCATACTATGAAACAATGCATACGTAGAAATTAAAAATGAAATTTGCATGGGATTTTAGTCATAATTAAATGTAAGTCTTGACTTTTCCTGTAGTGGCTCTGTGACGGACAGCCTGGCTGCCTGACACCCCGCCTAGGAACCCTCCGCCAAGATACAGCTTTCTCCACTCAGGAATTAGGAACCAGGTATTATAGCTGAGAATTGCACAGAACTAGGCAACACAGAAGTTATACCACACAAAATCAGATAAGAACCAAGTGAACACATGGTGGCAGTTGCTGATGCTGCCTAAACCAATATGTGGTCACCTAGAGGATAAATAAATAATAAATAAAGATAATAATAAATAATAAAGCTATCTGTATTAATTATATTATGATTATATTACTTTTATCAGAGAGTGGCACTCATATTCCCCCTCGTTCGCCATGGGGGGGTTGTTGATGAGCCTTCGCTGGTCCACAGCCCTAACTGCGTGAGCAGTTCTTCTTAGTACAAACAATGACTGCACATAATGTTTTTATATCATGTATTATTGTATGTATGCTGTTCATTATTATTTGATTAGTTTATTGTATTATCTGCTACACAGAATTCCTCCTGAAAAAGCGGCTGAGCCAGCGAAACCGGTAGAGGATATTGCCACACTCCACCGCAACAGAAACTTCACGGGGTCACCCGCTAGTAGTAATCTGTTGTTCTTGGGTGGGGTTTGGCTCGTGTTTTTTAGAATGTTGTATAATTTTATATTTAAAAAATATTTTTTATGATACCATATGTGTCAATATTATCAGTACAGAGACAGTCCAACCAACTGTTGGTTTGAGGCATATTGGTTTGAGGCAGCATCAGCAACTGCCACCATGTGTTCACTTGGTTCAATCGTTTTATATTCAATTTGGATGATGGTACTTTTTTGCTAAATTGTTATTGAGTCCTATATGAGGCTATACTCAAAATTTTACCAAAAGCAGATAAGAGCTTGATCACATTATCCAAAACAATGCAAACTTTAAACAGTAATATCATCAGTATATCTAACAGTACATCTAATGAACAACTAGAAGCTAAAAGTGATCTAATCAAACAGAAAACCAATCAACAGCTAACTGTAACCAGTAAGCTAATTAACAGCTAGGCCCCTAGACAAGCCTTGATTAGTCAGGGAGTGACCACCCCAGACAGTCTGGCAACAGATCTCAATAAATACTGTAGCTTTTATTCCACATCCACCTTCTCAATTAGTTTCATGTTGACAGAGACCATCATGGCTTCCTTGACTGTTAAATGTGGTAATAACATGTCATCTTGCATTATATAACAGGACATCTTCCTGAATGCTCATAGCTCCCTCAACTGCCAGGGCATATAGTCAGTAGAAGAGGCTAGCCTGCAGTCCCCTCCAAAAGTCCCTGTCCCGGTTGGGTCTGTCACAGGCTCATTCACACCAGAATGCGGTGTGGTAAACCTGTGTTCCGTACGTGTTTCACACACCAAGATCACAACTCACTGGGTATGCATACCGCTATGGGTGCCAATGTATTCCAAACAGCACCCCAAATGCACTGCAGTATCATGCAATCCGGTGCAATGTTCTTTTTAAAAGTAGTGCATGCACTAGTTTTGGTGCAATGCAGTGCAATTTCAGCCCATTCAAATGAATGGGCTGAAAATCACACTGCACTGGATTGCACAGGAATACGGGCTACGTTCCCGTTCAATTCAGATGTCAACTGGCCCTAAATGTCAGGCATGGTCTTATCCCCTCTATCCATCTGATCCCCTTTTGCTTACTGGGGCAGCCAATCATATTAAAGGGCCGACAGGATGTTTCAGGAGGAAGAGGGAGGGAGGTTGTGATGTTCATCAGTACTTTGACCAATCACAAAACCCCTTGCTTTCAGTGGCCTTTTATGAAAGGGGGAGGGGCTCAGTGAGCGATATCCTGTGATATATGTACTACAGCGAGAACTGCAAGTCTTAGTGCCAGACATTCAGCACTTACAGGGCAGTGCAGGCTGAATACAAATACAAGTTTTAACAAATCCTGCAGCAACCAGAGATGGGCCACACTTCACTGGTGGTAACTTATTTTTGCTATGCAAATATAAAAAAATATATCTTTTGGCAGAACTTCAGCTTTAATGAATGACAAATTGTATGATTTATGCACTGCATTTATGCTGTAAAATTGCTATTAATCACATAATATATATTTTTTTACTTCCCAGCAGAAGCTGAGCTTGTCTATTTACAGAGGAGGTACAGTACGTAGCGTAGTCTCTTGACCACCATGGAGGTAGCTGACAAGAAACCGCATTAATTTGAAATAACTGCTTTTATACATTCCATTCTCTGGAACAGGCTGTTTTAAGGGAACTGTGGGTTTCAAACAGTGTGTCCCTGTGTACATTCTTCCCTACAATCACTGGCTAACATGTAGCAAGCATTGTGTCCCTGGCTGACCTTTCATCTGGGCGCTAATTCTGTTAACGTAAAAAAAAAAAAAAAGTTATCTAACAAGAAGTGAACAATATATCGTATATACTCGAGTATAAGTCGACCCGAATATAAGCCGAGGCACCTAATTTTACCACAAAAACTGGGAAAACTTATTGACTCGAGTATAAGCCTAGGGTGTGCCTCACTTTGCCTCACTGTGTCTATGACTAGACTGACGTTTAACATGGGAGTCTATGGAAGGGGTGCCTGGTTTGAAAAATCGGTGCTCCCTAGCCGTAGGTCCCTCAGACAAGAAACTTTGCAAACCTGTAGAGGAAGAGTGGGGCTACATGTGTGCCAAGTTTGGGGTCCAGAGGACCTACGACCGGCCGGTACCGGGTCCCCAAAGTCACCAGAGAAATGACCGTTTAACATGGGAGTCTATGGAAGGAGTGCCCGGTTTTGAAAAATCGGTGCTCCCCAGCCGTAGGTCCCCTGGACGAGAAACTTCGCACATTTGTAGCGGAAGAGTGGGGCTACATGTGTGCCAAGTACCGGCTCCCCAAAGTTCGGGAGATCAGGCGCAAAAAGGTGACTCGAGTATAAGCCGAGGGGGGCATTTTCAGCACAAAAAATTGTGCTTAAAAACTCGGCTTATACTCGAGTATATACGGTATTACTTTTTCTTAAATTACATTGAAAATAATACAATATCATTTTTTATTAGTCCAGATCAGAGAAATAGTTTGCAATATTACAGATAATGATAACATTATCTAAACCCAAAACTGGCCATAGACGTTGCATGTCATCTTTAGCAAATGATCCTTTTTCTGAAGTATTTGCTAGTGCTCTGAAATGCACCGACATGCAGTTTCCTATGTTGAATCATCATAGCTCATGTGTTGTCCCAGGAGAGCAATGGGCTATTTAATGAAATCTTCCAACCCATCATCTAGTCAAGTCTGATGTAAGGACAGTGTGACCTGTTTAAATCACATAATTATTTAGGTTAATCAAATCAAGCCCACGAGGAGGTCGTTCTTCACATGGGTATCATTTGGGTGGCATAGAAATCTATGAGATCATTGCATCTGAATGTTTATAAGTTCATTGTGCAACATTTTGTTTGTCCCCTTTATGATATAGAGGCCAAGGTACTGAACCTTCCCCTACAACTTTAACTTTACTGCCTTCGCTTTCTTCAAGTTGACTCAAAAGTAACAAAAAGAATAAAGCCTTGCTGATTAGGTTTTACTTGTGTGTGGACATTGGCCTTATTCCTGAATACACTGGTGTACCTAGACAACGGAGCTGAAGGATCCACTCATGGGAGGTAACTCGCTGCAGGCCCAAAGGTAATTAAACAGTGGATTCCATACTTAACAAGTGTGGATCCGGCATAGCCGCAGGGGAAGAGTAAAGAGGGAAGTGCAAAAACCCACCCTGGGAGCTACATTTATAAAGATCTAAGGGATCCTGAAAGCTTGCTTCTTTAACCATTTCCATACAGGGCTTTTTATACCACTTCCATACCGGGCCTATTCTGGCACTTCTCTCCTAAATGTACAAATCATCATTCTTTTGCTAGAAAATTACTCAGAACCCCCAAACATTATATATTTTTTTTTAGCAGACACCCTAGGGAATAAAATGACAGTCGTTGCAACTTTTTATCTTGCACGGTATTTGGGCAATCATTTTTCAAACGCCTTTTTTTGGTTAAAAAATGGTTTCATGAATTAAAAAATAACAAAACAGTAAAGTTAGCCCAATTTTTTTGTAAAATATGAAAGCTTATGTTACGCCTAGTAAAAAGATACCTAACATGTCACACTTTAAAATTGTGCACACTCATGGATTGGTGCCAAACTTCGGTACTTAAAAATCTCCATAGGCGACGCTTTGAAATTTTTTACAGGTTACCAGGTTAGAGTTACATATGTGGTTTGAACGGCGTTTACATACGCGGGCGGGACTTACGTGTGCGTTCGCTTCTAAGCGCAAGCTATTGGGGACAGGGACATTTAAAAAATATATATATATATTTTTTTTTTACTTATTTTTTTATTTTTACTTTTTTTTTTTTTACTTTTTTTTTTTTTGATCACTTTTATTCCTATTACAAGGAATGTAAATATCCCTTGTAATAGGAATGTGTGTGACAGGTCCTCTTTATGGAGAGATGCGGGGTCAATAAGACCCCACATCTCTCCTCCAGGCTGGAAAGCATGAGATTGTGAAAAAAATGTCACTGATCTCATACTTACAGCCACAATAGCGGCTTTGTTTACATCTGAGGACCCGGGCGTGACGTCATCACATCGCGCCCGGGCCTCCGACGGTCATAGAGATGACTGGTGTCCATCTGGTCACCAGTCATCTCTATGCTCGTCACGTGACCCACCACCGGCGCCAGACGATTCTCTCCGGGTCCCGATGGCACGGGAGAGCCCGGAGAAGCACCGGATGGCGGCGGGAGGGGGGATGTCCCCTCCCGCCGCCTATAAGAACGATCAAGCGGCGGAACCGCCGCTATGATCATTCTTATGGTCTGCAGAATCGCCGGCTGAAGACGAGGATATCTGAATGATGCCTCTAGCTGCAGGCATCATTCAGATATCCCCCCTCGAACCCAGGACGTCATATGAGGCTCACCAGGAGGGTTAAAGGGTTTCTGCCAGCGTCATTTTACAATGACCCGGTATGGAAGTGGTTAACAGGGATGAGCCGAACCTCCCCCTGTTCGGTACGAACAGACAAAATGTTCGTGTAAACTTTAGAACCCTATTAAATACAATGGACTCGAACGTTTGAAATCTAAAGTGCTAATTATAAAGGCTTATATGCAAGTTATTGTCCTAAAAAGTGTTTGGGGACCCGGGTCCTGCCCCAGGGGAGATGTATCAATGCAAAAAAAAGGTTTAAAAATTGTAATTTTTACAGGAGCAGTGATTTTAATAATGCTTAAAATTAAAAAATAAAAGTGAAATTTTCCTTTAAATTTCGTACCTGGGGGGTGTGTATGATATGCATGTAAAGTCGCGCATGTTTCCCGTGCTTAGAACTGTCCCTGCACAAAATGTAATTTTTGAAGGAAAAAAAGTCATTTAAAACTCACTCGCGGCTATTAATGAATTGTCGGCTCCCGGCAATAGAAAAGTCATTGATAAAAAAATAAAAAATAAAGCGTGGGGGTCCCCCCAAATTCAATTACCAGGCCCTTCAGGTCTGGTATACATATTAAGGGGAACCCCGCCGCAAATTTAAAAAAAAATGCGTGCGGTTCCCCCCAAATATCCATACCAGGCCCTTCAGATCTGGCATGGATTTTAAGGGGAACTCCACCCCAAATTTAAAAAAAATGTCGTGGAGTCCCCCCAAAAATCCATACCAGACCCTTATCCAAGCACGCAACCTGGCAGGCCGCAGGAAAAGAGGGGGGGACGAGAGAGCGCCCCCCCTCCTGAACCGTACCAGGCCACATGCCCTCAACATGGGGAGGATGTCCCCATGTTGATGGGGACAAGGGCCTCATCCCCACAACCCTTGCCCGGTGGTTGTGGGGGTCTGCGGGCGGGGGGCTTATCGGAATCTGGAAGACCCCTTTAACAAAGCGGACCCCCAGATCCCGCCCCCCCCCTATGTGAATTGGTAAGGGGTACATTGTACCCCTACCATTTCACGAAGAAAGTGTAAAAAAATAAAAAAAAAACACAAACACTTTGGAAAAGTCCTTTAAAAAAAAAAAAAAAACATTCCAGCGATGAAATCCAGTGTCCCGCGGCGATCCGATGTCCAGCGCTGTCCGTCATTGGCTGAGCCTGAGCGGACCTGATGGGGAACTTCCTCCGCAGTCTATTAAATGTATAGTCCCGCCCTTCTAAAGTTCCCCATCAGGTCCGCTAAGCGGACCAGATGCGGAACGTGAGAAGGGGCGGGTCTATACATGTATTACACAGTGAATGAAGTTCCCCATCAGGTCCGCTCAGGCCATTGACGTAGGCGGGGTCTGACATACCGAGGGGGCGGACCTGATGGGGAACTTCCTTGACTGTGTAATACACCCGCCCCTTCTAAAGTTCCCCATCAGGTCCGCTCAGCCTATGACAGCACCTAAATTTGCCTGTCTGCTTCTCTGTTAAGCCTCTTTCACATGGGGCGGATCCGCTCAGCGGAGTCCGCTAGCTCAGCGGGAGATCGCTCCGTTGATCTCTGCTGATCCGCAGATGACAGTTCTGTCTCTGCTCACTGAGCGGGGAGGGACCTGTCAGAGCCCTGCTGATCTCTATGGGGAGATCAGATGAAAACAGACAGCATTTCCATTTTCATCAGATCTCATCCGCCAAGATGGATGGCAGACGTATCGACATACGTCTGTTTTGAACGGACTCATTAGGAGTCAATGGATGGCCCGGTCGAATCCGCCTGAAAAACGGACAGGCAGATCCGAGTGGGCTTAACATGTGATAGGGGCCTTAAGCAGAAAAGCCAAAAACGATATACACTCTCTAGCACCTACCTAAGACGGTGCTACATCTATAATGCATTCATAGGGTTTTGGTAGTTATTATGTTAATGCTAGGGTCTGCCAGAAGACATTTAACACAGATCAGCCTACATAACATTACACCCGTGTCATTCTGCAAGAAGATGTGGGAGAGTTCAAGCTGTGACAATGTCTCTTGAGTGCTTATTACACACTGTTCCTCTGCTGATAGCCTCATAATTAAAACAATGCAGGGTGCTCTCTTTTGGGACCAAAAATATATTTTTCTAATAATTACAGTGAAAGGGCTTACTTGCAATTGTTGATGGTAGAAAACAACAATGAATAATGCATTGTTAAAAATGCTGAGAAACCAAGTATTTTTTTTCCAAAGGGATTTTCTGTCATGCACACAGTTTAATCAAAATCCTCTTCAAACCCCCTTACCATGTTATCACTCACCCCAGCAATGCCCTTCTTATACTGTTTACATTTTCTTTGTACTTTCATGGGTGGGAATCTCCAGTCGAACATTGTGGCTTCCTTGCTATTTACCAAGAGTTCAGCACTGAAAACAGTTCTTTGCTATCAAACAGCAGCAGTAAATCATTATTGCTGCTCTGTGAATGATTTTATAGCCTCACAAAGTCTCACGCAAAAAAGACAAAGATGGATTGCTTGAAGATTGTATTTAAAGTGCACCTAGCCTGCAGACGCCATTGCCAAAAAATTTCAAGCACATTGATAATGCTTAGACTGATTGTAGCAGTATCTGTGCAATTGCAACAGAAACAACTGAGTACTGTCCATGATACTTTATTTTATTTGCACCAACATCCAAATTTTCAAGACAAGTCATCTGGGTGCGACCCTTTCTTCAAGGTCCAAGCAGTACTCAAGTAGTACTCCTTAGACTTTGAACAAGGGGTACACCCTGAAAGCTTGTCCTGAAAATTGGATATTAGTGCAAATTAAAAAAAGTATCATGGACAGTACACAGTTGTTTCTGTTGCAAGTGCACAGATACTGCTACAATCACTCTAAGCATTATCCATGTGCTTTACATTTTTTTTGGGCATGGCTTCTAAAGGCTAGGTGCTAGTGCATATAAAAAAAAGTATCATGGACAGCACTCATTCGTTTTTGAAGCACAGAAATAAAGATTAGTCACTACAGGTGGTCTTTTTCCCCAGGAATAACTTACCATGCCTCATTCCATACTCTGGATTTTGAGGGGGGGTTTTGTGGATCTTTCTGGAGTGACTCGATCGTTCACTGTTGTTGGGTAGGCAAAAGTGTGGGCAGATAGGAAGGGTTGGTTCCAAGAGGTTCACGCCCGGCTTGGGAAAAGGTGGTAGTGTGCCCTGTTAGGGCCTGGGCTGCTACCTTGGGGTTTTGGCCTTGTGGTCGACTCCACATATACTTGAGAAGAAATGAAAGTGAAGGAGCGCCCGGTGTCCAGTAGATGAGGATATTAAAATGTTTTATTTTGAGTCACAACAATTAAAATAGGCTAACGTGTTTCAGGGGAACAGAGACTCCCCCTTCATCAGGGCTGCTACTGAAAACTATTAAGGGAATGGCCCTTTTACGGACTGCATATGGCACAAGGATTGGAACAATAGATGTCTAAATGCTGGCCTTGCCCACAGCCATTATTAGGACATCTATCGGTCCGATCCTTGTGCCATAGGCAGTCCATATCTGTATATATACGTGTTCCGGGTAGGGGTTGCACATGCGCACCGCCGGCGGCTCGCTTCCACTGTCATTATACACAGCAGATACTGCGGACTCGATGTCCACCAACACCTGCTGCTCATTCGATACAGAGACAGAACGGCAGTCTGCCTATGTAAACAAGGCAGATTGCCGTTCTGGGAGTAGGGAAGGCATGGATTCTGTGTTCCTGCAAAGCAGGGATATAGATCCATGCCTTCCCCTAGTAAAAGCACCACACACACACTGTAGTAAAACACTGGCTAGGCACTCAGTTAACCCTTTGATCGCACCTGATGTTAACCCCTTCCCAGCCAGTGTCATTAGTACAGTGACAGTGCATATTTTTTAGCACTGATCACTGTATCAGTGTCACTGGTCCCCAAAAAAGTGTCAAAACGTCTTCTGGAGGTCAAGTGGTTAAAGTGGTTGTAAACCCTTGTAAAGATATATTTTTTTATGCCACCTGCAAGACAAAGGCATAATGAGCTAGTATGACTAGCATACTAGCTCATTATGCATCACTTACCTTAGATCGGGACCCCCGAAGCCGCCCTCGTCTCCCTCTCCAGCCGCAGCCATCGCTGCGGTAATAGCCGGAATGTTACTTCCGGGTATCGCCGCTCCAGCCAATCACAGCGCCGCTCCGGCGCTGTGATTGGCCGGAGCGGCGAAGACGTGACTCCACACATGTGTGCGGGAGCCGTCAAAGCCGGCTAAGCCGGATTTGTGAATGGGATTAACCCTATGAATGCGCCGTTGTCTACGGCGCGCATGCGCCGTAGACAGCGGTGCTTTCTTTTTTGTAAAATATCTCCTAAACCGTGTAGGTTTAGGAGATATTTCTTGCACCTACAGGTAAGCCTTAATCTAGGCTTACCTGTAGGTGCAAGTTACATAAGTGGGTTTACAACCACTTTAAGGGTAACAAGAGTATCTCTAATGTGATGTTGTACCTTATCTATGCCTACACCTTCCTTTGCTTAATAGTACATTCATAATATATTCTGATTTTCAATTGACTGAATTATAACATAAAAATTATAGATGATTAATATATCTTCTGTATGATGCTAAGAGGATGAACTGATCAATTGCATTGTTTGTACAATCCATAGTTATTACCTATTCTTTCGTTTAAAAAAAAAAAAAAAGGATATGTACTAATATATAAACACAAAATGACAAGGTGCACTTACTTCCACAAGGAAAGTATATGCTGCTGTGGCACACAGCACTGGCTATACATTATGTAATATAAAGGGGAATTCAGCAGCTGCTAAAAAAATGCATACTGTATATGTGAATTATTTGTAATTCTGTTCATTTAGTCTTGTGATACTGATAACCGTGCCTGGACCTCTCTGTGGACTATGCTGTAGGTCAGTAATACAACCTAGTCTGGATAATGAAGGCGTAGCAGCACTTTGATGAGGTCATCTCTGCAATCACTCCTGTTATAGTTTCATGGGGTTTAGATTGAGAGCACAGAGTGTTGACCTTCTGCTTGTATAAGAGCCATGTTTACAGAGCAATACAAAAGGTTGATATCAAGATTCAGGAACTTTGGCTTGCTATATATACAAATGTATTTATTTTTTTGTAATAAAGACATGCCTTTTGTTTTACAAGTTTCTGTGGTTCGTTCAATGTTAATAAAGTGTATTATAAATACTGTATATATAACAATACAGTAACAACCTATCTTTATGTCTGTCATTGGATGAATGGCCTTACATTTACCAGTCTTAATAGAGACACTAAGGCTGGTTTCACACTGGGGCGGTGGGTGCGGTGGCGGTATAGCGCCGCTATTTTTAGCGGCGCTATACCGTCGGAATTGCGGAGGTATTCGGCCGCTAGCAGTGCGGTTTTAACCCCCGCTAGCGGCCGAAAAAGGGTTAATACCACCCATTCATTTCAATGGGAAGGAGCGGTATACACACCGCTCCTTCACCGCTCCAAAGATGTGGTTTGCAGGAGATTTTTTCTCCTCCCGCCAGCGCATCGCCTCAGTGTGAAAGCCCTCAGGCTTTCACATTGAGCATACTGGGGCAGGAGTTTTTCAGGCGTTATTTATGCGCTATTTTTAGCGCAAAACTCCTGAAAAACTCCTCAGTGTGAAAGGGGCCTTAGTAATAAAGTACAGATTACTTTGACAACTTAGAGTGAGATTCATCTGGACATCATGACTGGGAGTCAGTGATCCAAAACTTTTATTTTTTAGCTGTACTATATACTAAAGGATTAGTTTACTAAAATTGGAGAGTGCAAACTAGGGTGCAGCTGTGCATGGGAGCCAGCTTTTAACTTCAACTTGATCAATTAAGCTTTGACGAAAAAACGTGGAAGCTGATTGGTTTCTATGCAGAGCTGCACCCAGGGCCGCCATCAGGGGGGTACAGGCAGTACACCTGTAGGGGGCCCGGAGGTCCCCAGGGGCCCGGATGGCAAACCCCCCCCTTTTTTTTTATTTTTTATAATTAGTTTTTTTTGTAAGGGGCCCAGAGGTCCACAGGGCCCCGGATGGCAACCCCCATTTTTTTATTTTATAAATGTTTTTTTTTTTTTATTAAATTTTTTTTTTTGTAAGGGGCCCAGAGGTCCCCGGAGGTCCCCAGGGCCCCGGATGGCAACCCTCCTTTTTTTTAATAATTTTTTTATTTATTTTTTATAAATGTTATTTCTAATTTTTTTTTGTAAGGGGCCCAGAGGTCCCCAGAGGCCCGGAGGTCCCCAGGGCCCCGGATGGCTACCCCCCTTTTTTTTTGTTCTTTTGGGCTTTTTTTTGTTCGTCAGCACTCAAAGCCCCCCCGACCTCAACAATTTGCGGCGGCAGCACCCCCGCTTCTCAATTCGTGGCAGCCCCCCCCCCTCGCTTCCTCTGCTCCAAATTTCCTGATGGCGGCCCTGGCTGCACCCATAGGCATGCACATGGGGTGTGCCAGCTGTGCCTGGGCACACCCTGATCACTTTATGCAGTGCTGATTCCCCCTACTGTCCGGGCTTCCCCCCGTATTGCACACCCCCGGCCGCTGTACTCCTGGCTTCCCTCCTTTCCTCACCTGTCCCACCCCGGCTGTTGTGGGGGATGTTTCAGGATGGATAGTAGGGGAAGGGGCTAATCAATATGTAATTTACCTGCCCCCTCTTTTCTAAATGAACACAGTGAGCACACGCACTCACTGTGTTCAATCATAACTGAAGCCTAGAAAACTGTGCTTACTAGGCTTCAGTTTGTAAATGAACAGGAAGCTGCTCAGCACAGAGCACTTCCCAATCATTTATTGTCTAATGCAGGTGAGGCTGCAAAGAAAGTCATGTGTGTTTCAGCTTTGGGGTGCACGCCCTAATACAATAGGCTGCGCACACTTATGGCTGAACCAGATTTTGCACTCTCAAGTTTTAGTAAATCAACCCCAAAGTCTCCTAGTGGCCTCTACTACTGTAAAAATTTAATTTTCTTGGTTCTCCATTGAAATTAAACTTTCTAGTGAAAATTAAGAATTTTCTTATTTTGGACTGGGGATATTATCCCTATTCTCTAGCTCCAATCCATTCGTTGTCAGGGCTAGACATGAGGGAAAGTTGTCATTTAAAAAATATTTTATGACATAAAATGACAAATAAATGTAAAATATTTCCTAATTTGAGACTGTCACACTTGATTTCTATCATTATCACTATTATTTAATAATTATTATTATAACAATTATTTCATTCATTCACAGTTTACAAACATTGTTAAAAAAAAATGAAACTGCAGGGCTTTTTAGAAATTATTATGTTTTCCAAACTACTATGGTTTCAAAGTGAAACTGTTAGTGGTATGTTACCATCATCCCTAAAAGTGGTTGAAATTCTTTGAGAATTGCTGTACACGTGGCTAGTATTAGAGGTTGTTTTTACCAGTTTAAGTGTTTTTTAGGTCATTTTTTAATTGCCATTCACAAATGCAATACAGTGCAAAGCAATAGTTAATTGAATTGGATTGTAAAGCAGGGCCCACTTCTAACACTGGGGTTGATTTACTAAAACTGAAGAGTGCAAAATCTGCTGCAGCTGTGCATGGTAGCCAATCAGCTTCTAACTGCAGCTTATTCAATTAAGCGTTGACAAGTTCACACTGGTGCGACAAACGCTCCGACATTGGGAGCTCATGTCGCATGACGGGTGAAAATCAATGTTTCCCTATGGACACATGTCGGTCCGACTTTGAAAATGCTCCCTGTACTACTTTGGTCTGACTTTGATCCTACTTCATCCCATTGAATATCATTGAAGTCGGATCAAAGTCAGAACGCCGTCTTGTATGCTCCGACTTTGGCATGTGACTTGTGCTCTGATGATCTTGAGGGGGAACTCCACACCAAATTTTAAATAAAAAAATGGCATACTAGGCCCTTGGGTCTGGTATAGATTTTAGGGGGAACCCCCTACGCCGAAGATCCATGCCAGGCCCTTATCCGAGCATGCAGCCGGTCAGTCAGGAAAGGGGGTGGGAATGAGCAAGCGCCCCCCCTCCTGAACCGTACCAGGCCGCATGCCCTCAACATGGGGGGTGGGTGCTTTGGGGCAGGGGGGCGCCCTGTGCCCCCCCCACCCCAAAGCACCCTGTCCCCATGTTAATGAGGACAAGGGCCTCTTCCCGACAACCCTGGCCGTTGGTTGTTGGGGTCTGCGGGTGGGGGGCTTATCGGAATCCGGGAGCCCCCTTTAATAAGGGGGCTCCAAGATCCCAGCCTCCCCACCCTATATGAATGAGTATGGGGTACATCATACCTCTACCCATTCACCTGGGGGGGGAAAAGTATAAAAAAAAAATCACACTAGACAGGTTTTTAAAGTAATTTATTAGGCAGCTCCGGGGGTCTTCTTCCGACTTTGGGGGTCTCTTCCGACTTCGGGGGTCTCTTCTGACTTCTACGCTCTCTCTGGCCTCTTCTCCCACTCTCCGGTTCTTCTCCCGCTCTCGGGTGCCTTCTGCCAGGCTCCTCCGATATCTTCTTCCAGCTGTTTTACTAGCGTTGGCCCGGTCTTCTCCATCGTCTTCTTCCCTCTTCTCTTCTTCCGGTGTTGACACAACGCTCTCTCCCACTCTAATGGTGTGTGCGCAGTGCGCAACGATTTATATAGGCATGTGGCGGGGTCACCGGGTGATGTCACCCGGTGATCCTGTCCCCTTATGACGTCACAGCCCCATCATGCCCCGGGACAGTGACATCAAAAGGGGCAGGGTCACCGGGTGACACTGGGTGATCCAAGTTGGATCCCCGTTCATTGAAAGTCAGACGTATGTTGGCTTCAAGTCGCAGGGCAAAGTCGGATCCAAAGTAGGACGAGTGTCGTGTCGCACCAGAGTGAACCCAGCCTAAAACCTGGAAGCTGATTTGTTTCTATGCAGAGCTGCACCAAATTTTGCACTCTCCAATTTTATTAAATCAACCCCAATGTACTTCAGGTTTTTCAAATATGCTTCACAAATGCGTGTCGGCCGAAAAACACAAATGTGCCTGTACACAAGCCTTTAGTGGATAATAGTATTCCAATGAATATCTATCTATCTATCTATCTATCTATCTATCTATCTATCTATCTATCTATCTATCTATCTATCTATCTCTCCCTCTCTCTCTATCTATCTGTCTACCTATCTATCTATCATAAAGTAGTGAAAGCTAAAAGTGAAGAATTATTACGTGTTTTCCAATTTGAATGATACAGTATTACCTGAACTTGTTTCATTGGTTTCCTTGTTCGTTCTTAAAAGGTGGCATTTTAAGTAACTGTTTTGTGTAGAGCCCCAGTCATTTTATTGTCCTTTCTGTTGAGTTAGATCTAAGGCCAGCTGCCTGCTGGGTGAAGGGTTTTATCAACTTCACTTAGATAATTGGTTAAGCTTTGAGCGTGTTGTCTTCCCATCTGTGTGCCAAGAACAGAACAAAACATAATGTCCATAAAAAAAAGGACAGCGCTATCATCTGAAACTGTAAAAGCTCCTAAGAGTTTCCCTGTACTGCATTAATATTTTTTAGCTTTGTGAAAACATTTAATGAATGATAAAATATGGCAAATAAGATATGTAAAAAATAATGGTGTTGGACCATCCAAATCAGTTTTCAGTTGTGTAATATAGGTAGGCTCCTAAGAATGACTTGCTCTGGGCTATTGAACAACAGTGATTTTGTATTATCACCAAGATGTTCGTGAATACAGATATACAGTACTAGTGAATGCACCATTTATAGAAATGTCAGATTTCCCCATTGCCTTACCCACTCAATAAATGCAACTCATATGTATAGCTAGCTATGTTACCATGTTTTGCAGAAAAATTGTGGAAAATGAAAGCTTCAAAGGATTTAGCAGAGAAAACAGAAATGGAAAACAGTTTAAAACATTTCTATATAGGGTAACTGGTGTTAACATGTCCTGGGCTAAATTGCTGAGCTCTTCTAATTCATGAGTGTCTAATTAAATGCAGAACACAAGCACAGCTCTCAATATGCAGTCACTGCACAGTATGGTAAGGGCAGGTTGCTCTGAACTTTTACAGCATACTAGCATAAAGAATGCTTCAGAAAAACACACACTTTCTATTATTGAGATCAAGCAGATTGTATTACTAGGTCGAATTATTCCGTTACTGACAAATACAACCCTTTGCTTTCCAGAGCCATCTCCAAACATCTTAAAGCCCTTCTCCAGGCATAAATTGTGCCCCCTCCAATGCACATGAAGAAAAACCTCTAATGGCGCGCACACACGATCGGAATTTCCGACAAGAAAAGTTCGATGTGAGCTTTTGGACGGAAATTCCGACCGTGTGTAGGCTCAATTGGACTTTTTCTGTCGGAATTCCCGACAACAAAAATTTGAGAGCTGGTTCTCAATTTTTCCGACAAGAAAAGTTCTTGTCGGAAATTCCGATCGTCTGTATGCAATTCCGACGCACAAAAAAACACGCATGCTCAGAATCAAGCAGAAGAGCCAAACTGCCTATTGAACTTCATTGATCTCGGCTCGTCGTACGTCTTGTACGTCACCGTGTTCTTGACGGTCGGAATTTTGTGTGACCATGTGTATGCAACACAAGTTTGAGCCAACATTCCGTCGGAAAAAAATCCACGGTTTTATTGTTGGAATTTCCGATCGTGTGTACGCGGCATAACATCTTTATTGCTTACCTGAATCCACTGTCATGTGTCTCTTGCTGTCACCTTTTTAACCACCCTAGACTTGTGGTCCAGTGTTGCTATCTGAGCCCCCACTGATTGGAGATTTGGTGGTGATGTCATTCTGTGCAGTCTTCAGGAGCCTGAGAGGACACCACCACTGGACAGCGAATTTGAAGTGTCCACATCACAGAGGCAGCGACATGGGCACGTAAAGGGACACTCCCTTCCTGCGGTCCAGAGGATAGAAGACTCAGGACCCAGTGTGTTATGTGAACTTAGATTTAGGTAAGTAAAATTACCTTTTAAGCCACATTACCAGTGATGAGCTTTACACTAGAACTCCAGCCAAAACCCTTTTTCCCATTGTATTGAATATCACAGTTTTAGAACTTTCCGGGTTTTTATTGATCTATATATGCCCATTTGGGGAGAATCTCCGCTCACTTACTGTCCTTGTGATGGTTGTCACGAGACAGGAAGTGAGGAGTAATCCTAGCAAGAATATCACATTCAGCCATAACAAAACTTTTGGTAGAGTGGGGAAATGTTAGGACCCTACCTCCATCACATTTTCATTGCTGTCTGCAACTCTGATAAAGCGGTTCTGTTGATTTTCCATTAGAGAGACAATAGTCTCCAAAGCAGATGTGAGGGGTAACTTCCTCATCAGAAACGGTAATAGCAGTAAAAACCTGGCAGAGTTTTTTGGGTGGAGACTCACGTTACCAAAATTTAAAGTGGAAGTAAACCCTCCTATCATTTTCAGGCAAGGAAGCTGCCATCTTGGCCTCTGTTTAATCTTCAACTGCCATGATGCTGCACATGTGATCAGTTATGACACCAGCCATTGGATGGTTTGACAGTTTGGTTGAGAGCACAACCAATGTGACAGTTGGCATTCCCGGCATGCCGGGAATGTAACTGATTTTTGAAACTGTTAAATCGATGGGTTTACTTCCGCTTTAAGGAAAATCTGCTAAGACACCAGTGGTCAATTAAACTGACTTTTTAGGTTACAAAGATGGTGCAGATGGTGACCACACATGAGACAAGTTTGTCACATGATATACATGTTTTTTCCCCAACCATTAAATTACGGTATATCCCCATGTACAATATGGAACAGGAATGATCTTCTGACCTATAAAGACTCGGGTCACAAGGTAAACACCCTTGGATTGGAAAGTTTAGTCCAGTTTGTTCTGATTGGCTTTTGACCATAGCTCCACTTTGCTTTAGTTTTCAAAAACAAATTCTATATGTTTTTGTTTTATCTATACTGTATATAGTATTAAAAAAAATGCATATGTGTCTCTGGTTTTGTTAATGTTTAAGGAAAATGTAAGCCTTTGAGAATATTTTTTTAATGATTCTGGCATCATTATTAACTGCAATGGTGTTATACTTGGGGCATTTGTTTCCAGTTACTGCTGCTTTTTATAGCAATGTTCTTCCTTTCTCGGAATAAGTGTAATATACAGTATTTGTGGAGATAGTCTTATCTGCAAGAAACACACACAATCTGCACTGGCTCTGACACATTAAATCATGTTTTTTTTTTTATATTTTGCTGTAAATAGAGTGAATAAACTTGGTAGATCGAGCTACAGGGAGAAATTGCTAGAAATCCTAGAAAATCACAGATTCGAGAAATATATCTTAATGTTGGCTTCAAGCTGTGTCCCAGCTGCATTCTCTTGGTATTATATTTAATCACCTTAATGCAGTGCTAGTACGGTAAGCAGAAAGTACATTGAATACTGTGATAAATGGATGGTAAAAGAATTCAAAATTTTAAATTATTAGTGTCTGTTTATTGCCAAAATGGCCAGCTTGGGCGCTTGATAAATGTGTTTTGCTAATTTCATAGCTCTGGGCGACATCTACATTGTTTGCCATACCAAGAACGCTGCTAATAACATCTGTGAAACTTGGCTATAAACATTGCTGTCTCATTGTAACATATTCATGGGTGAAAGTAGCCAAAACAGAATCGGTTATGGGTAACTGGCCAGTGAATTTGTTAGTGGGATGTGTTTATATAGTACAGAAACTGCACATAAAACATAAAGCTAAATTATTTAATTATTAATTATATAAACATGCCACCTCGAGAGTGCTATGGAGAGTGGAATACTCGCAGCTTGCTTTAAGACGCTTTATAGCAGTGAGAAAAGAAAACATTTGACCTATACAGTTGTGCGTACACAACCGTGCTTCTTTATGGCATCTGTCAGTCTGCAAGAAAAAGTAAAATGTCTTAAAGCAAATTGTGCATACACAAGTCTTTTCTGTCTGGATGTGGAATATTATTATCACTACAATAAGTGAGCTCTGGGATCCAGGAATCATAAGCTTAGAATTGTACTGAATCCCTGGAGACTAGGGTTGTCCCGATACCGATACTAGTATCGGTATCGGGACCGATACCAAGCATTTGCGCGAGTACTTGTACTCGCGCAAATGCTCCCGATGCCCAGTCCGATACTTTTTTTTTTTTCTCAGAGCGGGGGGTGGAGAGCAGGGCGGAGACCGGGGCGGAGAGTGTGCGGCGGGGGGCGGAGAGTGTGCGGCGCGGGACAGAGAGCAGGGCGGAGAGCGTGGCGGGGGCGGAGACCAGGGCGGAGAGCAGGGCGGGGGGCGGAGACCAAGACGGAGAGCGTGGCAGAGACCAGAGCGGAGAGCAGAGCGGGTCTTCAGGCGAGCAAGTAAAATTAATCTGATCCAATTGCCTTGCCTGTCTGCTGCTCAAATGCTACCTGTTCCCCCTTCACCTCCATGCCGCTGTGCCCCCTTCACTTCCATGCCGCTGTTCCCCCTTCACCTCCATGCCGCCGTCCCCCTCCGTGCTGCCGCCCCCTCCGTGCTCCTCCTCCACCCCCTTGGTATCTCAGGATGGAGAGCGGAGGTAGGAGCCGATAAATCCGGCTCCTTACTTGTCTGAATGTACCGAGTCATCACTGACTCTGTCCATTCACATAACTGAAACATCGTAAACTGTGTTTACAATGTTTCAGTTTATGAATGGAGAGGAGCCGCTGTCTTCTCTCCATTCATTTTCAGCGCAGCAGAGGCTGCTGAGAAAGGGACTGGGGAATATGTGTCCCTAGTCCCTTTCTCTGTCTCAAAGGGGAGATGTCAGAGGTCTGTTAAGACCCCTGATATCTCACCAAAGCCCCCCACAACAGGGCTGATAAAAAAAAAAGAATAAAATAAAAATGAATTGTAAAAAAAATAAAAGAAAAGAAAACACACACACTGACACTGTCCACCCCCCCCCCCTTAAAAAATAAAGCATTGTAAAAAATAAATAAATAAAATAAATAGTAAAAAAAATACTGACACATGAGATTAAAAAAAAGTATCGGTATTCGGTATCGGCGAGTACTTGAAAATAAGTATCGGTACTTGTACTCGGTCTTAAAAAAGTGGTATCGGGACAACCCTACTGGAGACAAATCAAATTTTCCAGCTTAATGACTTATATTCCAAAATGATTCTGATAACAAGATATTTTCACCCTGCATCCAACTAATAAAGCCAATATGAAAAGGTATGACACCCCTTTTGGATTATGTAATAATTAGGGCTGTTACTGATTAAAATTTTCGTGTTCGATTAATCGATTTTTTTTTAAATCGATTAATCGACTAATTTTGTCTAATTATAATGCACATAGATCCAACTACTTTTAGCTGATCTCCTTGCAGGCCAATTCCCAGTGCAGCTACCAACCACTGGAAAAATGGATAGCAGGATGCAAAAAACACACAAAGGCAGCGCTCGATGGGAATAGCATTAAAACTTTTATAGTCTTCAAGTAGGTAACAAAATAAATATTGCACTGGAGATAAAATCGATGTAGCTACATAAACTGTAAAAATGGTGCGAGTAATACCAAACGGTAGCAAAAGCAGTCATAAAAACATGTAGCTAAGTATGATACTGGTATACAAATGTGTACAACAATACCACTGCTGAATCCAGATGAGAAGGTGCTAACATCAGTCCGTCGGCATGTAGATGTCCCGTGAAGGGAACTATCACAACTCCCAGTGGATGGCTGTAGAATCCCAGGTTGATGGAGGGAAGTGATAGAGTGAAGTGTAACAGCCCTTGTGTGTGGCAGATAATAAGGTCCCGCCAGCATGCAGATATGAAGGCACAGCAAAGGAGCCCTTCAGATGGACACGGTAAGCCCCGCCGGTGTCTGTGACGTCACCGGATCTCCCTGAAGACCCAGAAGTCGGGGGAGAGGTGTGTGCCAATCAAAAGAATTTTGATCGATCAAAACAATTAATCGATTAATCAAGGAATTAATAGTTAATTTCCACAGCCCTAGTAATAATACAGTAAATGCAGCATTAGGAGTGAGCTTTTCTGTGCTACATCAGGAAAAGTGAAATTCCTTGACAAGGTGGTGAGGTGGGTGATTTAAACACTGTAAGAAGCAAGCAGTTAATGCAACCTATTTGTAACTGAAATGTATGGAACTGAAAAGACAACTGGCCCCCTTTGACTTCCTCTCACTTCCTGTCTTGGCTATGGGCAGGAAGTGAAAGGAAATCGCCCTAATGGGACATTGCAAAGCAAGCAAAAAAAAAAGCTGACAGGGTTATAACCCTCCCTTATTTTATTTAAAAAAAAGAAAAATGCCTTTAGTTGCACTTTAATTCTTAGTAAAATCTCTTTGTGCAGAGAAATCATTGTACAAGTTTACAATTAAAAAAAAAAAGTACACTTGCGCGAGAAGGCATTATAACTAATGGTATTAATGATAACAAGATTACAGCCAATACTGACACTATGACATCTTCATACTACACTTATTGTTCTTTTTTTTTTCCAAACTGGCACAATGACAGCAGTTTGTTTGCATAGATGCCAGCATTTGAATACAATATCCAGAAACATTTGCTTCCTGGCAGGTGTATTTATATACATGACTCATAAAATTCTTATTACAGACACAGAGCAGCCACCTACAAAGACGTGGACTTAGGGAATAACCTACCCACGGGTGCAGTAAAACGGTAAAAAAAAAAATATCAAGACAATAGAGAACTAAACTATCAAATATATTATAATGTAGAGAAAACAAAGCCAATAGTTTAAGCATATGGTGTAGAAATAATTAGATGGAGGGAAACCAAGTGTTGATTGTTTTGTTAACAAGTAGCGTATCCGCAAAACATGCTTATCATAACCAAACCAACGTGGTGTTACTGTATATGGTTCAATTTCCACTTACTAATGGAGTAGAGAATGTTCACCTTGCAAAGTGAATGTTGGTTTAGCTTAGTCAATAAAGTGAATCTGTGTTCAGTTTGAATACCCAAACATGACTAAAGGATTCGTCAACCTGGGTCCTTACTATTTAGAATAAAAACACGGACTGAGTGACATGGGTTTTATACGGCCACAGCAGCCACTTTTTATTAACCAAAGAATAAAATAACATAACCTTAAAACATACCAAATTCAACAATGTAATGCCCAACAACAAGAGGTCTTTGGGTGTCCTTAAGGCACAATTTTAACTGGAATCATCCATGTCCTCAGCCGTGCCCCAACCGGCTCGAGGACGCTCCGACATCACACATAATTCCATATTCCCCTCCCCCAGGAGACCTCGCTCCTGGAAATACCACCGCTAACCAAGTGTAAGCGCCATAATCGTCCCTGTCCTCAGCCGTGCCCCAACCGGCTCGAAGACGTTCCGACATCACACATAATTCCATATTCCCCTCCCCCAGGAGACCTCGCTCCTGGGAGAACCACCGCTAACCAAGTGGAAGCGCCATACCTTAGATGGGCCCCCACACTTTTGTAACCATGTAATTACTGACCCCCCAAAGACCCCTTGACCCGCCAAAATGAGCTTGAGTGACACCTCATTCAAGCGAATCCCTCCACACCTGCCAGCGCCACCCCCTCCTGCCGGCAAAAAAGACCCAATATCTGTCCCAACCGCATTCAGGCGAACACCATTAAACTATCCAAAAGCTGCAAGCTGATCCACCAGCTCCCGGTGGCGAACCACAATGCCCTTGAGCATAGCCACCAACCGGCCTACCTCTCCGTCCAACTCAATTCTCGCCGCGTGCAGACGACCAATGAAACAAGCAAAATGCCAAACTTTTCTGGCCACCATACCAGACTATACAATGATGTATTCGGGAAACTCTGCATCAAGTGCCAACGTCCAATTATACCTTCCTCCCCGGGACCCTGGCAGCCCGGACCCCAACTCATTACCTTTTTCCTGCAGCACTAAAAACCACTGAGGGGCCAGTCGGCTCTGGAACAGAAATGAAACACTCACATCATGCCCCAACTCCCCCAATCATTGCAGAATAACCTTACTATGCCTACTGACCAGTCGCCTCCCCCCAGGATGAGCATCAGCCCACCCCGCCCCCAAACATAGGAATCCCAATATCCATACAAAACCAGGTGGAAGAGCAGGAAAAAAAAGAAAATAGAGAGCCACACTAAAAAAAAAACCTGCAAAGAACAGCCGCCCTGTCTGAGCAAATGAGGGCAAACCTAAATCCAAAACGATCGGACTACCACCCTATGCGTCTCGCACCTGAGATAACAAACCCCATCTGGCCGCCGACGTGGCTATTGCTACATGAAAAGAATGCGTATTAAACTGGGTTTGCCTAGGGTTTGCCCACCCAAGCCAAACCATGGCGAAACAGCCACAAACTAAAACGTGACAAGGGCAATCCATCCGAAGGCAAACTGGCCAGACGGAGTCGAGCAGAGCCCAAAACAAGGACACCGCAACCCCCCTTTTTCAACTGATCCAATTCTAGAATTTTAAAGTTCCCCATACAACTCCCAATGCAGTGAGAAGCCATTGTCACCACCGGGCATGCAGCCCACCCACACCACACTTGTTCCTGCTAACCATCTCCCCAACCCAAGATGCCCTAAAAAGAAGGCCCGTGCAAAAAAACCATGGTGAACAGCCGCACCTTATGGGCCGAGGTGCCGACCCCGGCAACACCTCCGAAATTTCTGATGCCCATTCAACAAGGCCAAGCGCCCAGTATCCAGCTTCACCCTCCCGCATTGAACAACCCTGCCCGGCCTGACTCACCATAATGTCCTTAGTAACATCACTCAAGCCATGCCTCCGGACGAGGAAAGCTAAAGTAGCCAAGCCCCCCCCCCCCGTCCGGTTTTAAAACTGACGTGCTCCCGGCAAAAAATCCATCCCAATAAAAGACAATAGCAAAGATAATTGATACGGATGGAAAAACAAACACCGAAACAGCGGACCACTCCCCCAAACCGATGAAGACCCAGAGCACGTACACACCCACACAGAGCAACGGAACAGCTCCCCCGCCACTCCAAAACCAGTCTCCACAGCTTCATGTGACAAGAAAACCCCCCGCTGTTCGGCTGCCAATGCCAGCCTTCAGAAACTCTCCCACCGGAAACGAGACAATGAATCGGCAATGGAATTCAGAACACCTGGGACCTGAACAACTTGCCCAAAAACAAAGCCAACGTAGAAACACCTCCAGACCAGGTGACGCAGTAAGCGCACCACCGGCGGTGCCGAAAACAGCCAGGCTAGACACAACTCCCCTTCCCCCCCCCATGTCGTCGCAATGAAAACAAATTGTCCCTCTACTTCAAACCATAGGCATAATGCCGCAGGCAAAATTAAGCAGATACAATAAGGACCGCAATAGATCCAGACAAAGTATGTTTCCATCTGCAAACAACAGACCACCATTGGCACGTAAATGACAATACCCCCGAATTGTCACACCATGGCAGGAGCCTCCGTGACTTCAGGCGCCAGAGGAATCCAAACCATGTTCAATAGATTCCAAAGTGCGTAGCAAAACAACAAATCTGGGGGGCCAATGCAAATGAAATCGCCGATATAGGGCATCACTGCTCATACCTGCGGGTCCTACCGCACCACCCCTCCAACGAAGGTGCCAAAACTCAAAAACCTCAGCGCGCCAAAACGGAACAGCCCACTGGGAGACAGAGTATCCGTCTTCACCGACAGCGAACCCCGCCCGCAACGTTGGACCCACCCGACTATGGCAAAGAACGACACCTACCGACCGGAGCTATGAGTAAGCATCTATCTTTGATGTGAAACGCGTCAGCCATCCACCCCTGCATGTCTGTTCTTTGGACTTCTGAACCTATGGATTAACTTTGGATTTTAATTTTGGAATTTCGAAAATAAATCGTTTATACCGAGTGCGGCAGTCCAGGGCTCATTTCCTTCCCATACATCTGACCTCGCAGACAAGTCCAGAGAAATTACATCGTTCACCGAAGCTCCCGTCGGATACCAGAAACGGTGTATTTAACCAAGAATATTTTTTAGGTCCCTTCCTGGGAGTCACCCCCCGAAAACACACGCAAAGATGGACTGGTCAGAAGCCCGAATGGTCCAGCCATTACCCCCAGTCCCACCTTTCCTGCCAAGTTGTCAGAAATAAACTCAAGAAAAATGTTGCGTGTGCTTAAAATACCTAGGCCAGGAAGATGGAGCCACCAACCCAGAACACTGAACACGAACGCCTCAAGCAAAACCATCAGCCAGGAAATAAATACGCCGCCACCCTCTGTGGACAGCTACTTAAATACGGCCCACCGCGGGAAGACTAACCGGCTCCCTCCCTTTTTGAAACCGGCACACCTGGTAGGGACCCCCCCGCTTAAATCATTTGGCATAATTATGTGAGCCCCCGCAATTGGAGACCTCATGGCGGAAACGACAGGCCACGCCAAGAAGGCATGACCCCTCGCTGAACTGCCAACAAAACTCCTGTATTAAGGCAGGCCGACCGTCCAGCAGCACCTGCACAGCCTGCCCCCGGGAGAAAGGGCCGCACTGACGACCCCGCCCTTGCCATGTGCCAAAGCCTAATGCCCAGTATGACCCCAGCACCAGCCAGGCCGCAAGGCCGTCCGCTGACGGAACAGCCCATCATAACTCAGCCAAGCAGTGCCCCCACAAACTCTATACGCTTCCCCAATGGCGTAAAGATAGCCATCAAGTGAGGAACAATGTTCCGGTGCCCTCCCTTCAAAGACGCTAAAGCCCGAAGACAATTATAAACGTGGCGGGGATAGGCCACCAGGGCGCGTCGCCTCATCCTCTGTCCGGCGTTCGGCCACCTAACTCCCCTCCAAATCCAATTCCCCCAAATGCAAGAGGGAGAACAGTGAAACGTACTGCCTCTTACATATTTCATGTCCCTGACAACCCGCCTAAGATGTACCCCCAGTAGGCAGCGAAAATTGCTGCCAAAACCTTCACCGCACCTGGGGCCCCTACGGCAAAGCCTGACGAAAGCCGCCCATCTGGGGGCGCCGGCACCCCCTGCCAACCCGGCTTCACCGAAAAGAATCCCCATGTGGAACCCCTGAACTAACCGTCACACCCGGACAATTAAAAACAGATATAAAGTGCAACTTACCAGGCTGCACCAGCTGTGTTTATTAAGGATGATGATGATGATGATGATGATGATGAGCTGCGGGGCACCTTAGAACCCCCAGCTGCAGCAGTGACATGCCGTCACTTTAAGGGGGCGGATCCCCCAGCTCGAGGCTCCGACCTACTGCCACAGACATCACCTGGCTGCAGCGGTGCTGGAGGTCCAGCAGAGGGCACCCACACCTTCCTGCGGACCATCGCTGATCTAATTCATGGCTGGGCCCCTCTCTGCACTTAAGCCACAGAGAGAGCCGATAGCTCCGGAACCCCGCGGCAGCGGCAGGCAGGAGATCAAGCAGAACCCCCCCTCCACGCGATCTCCTCTAGCATCAAGGGAGGATGGATGCCAGGAGCAGCTGAGGTGCAGCGACACCCCCCACTGCGTGTTCCCGATCATCTCCCACGCTGAGCCGCCCCCCCCGCTCGGTACCGCTGCGGGGGGGGGCGCCGCTAGTTCTGGTACCTGAAGAGAGGGAGAGTAAGAGCCGGATGACCCCCCTACCCTTGTGGATTCCTCCCAGGGCCACCGCTGGTACTGGTAGCCCGCAGCAGGCCCCGGAGGGTCTCTATGACAAGGGCTCCTAACGTGATGCCAGACCTGGGGGATAGGTGACGGACGAGGCACTCGGGAGGGCAACCCTCCTAGCCCCATCTCATGCCGGTGATGCAGTAGCCAGCGATGTAGCCGCTCCCCCAGTGTGTCAGCTAGCCACAGCCATTACATCCCTGTACCTCTGCAGCAGTCCTGACTTGATCCAACAAGGCCTCATACACACACATCATGCTGCAGTTCTTGCAGGGGAGGGAGACGATCGAAGCTGAAGCTGTCACTTCTCCTGACTCCTTGGAATGTGAGAGAACTACCTCCCCACAAAGACCCTCTCATCTGAACCCTGCCCATTCAACCTCTTCCTCCAATCAGGTAAGGGCTACACCCCCACCAAACCCCCTGACCTAGTTGACCCGTACCTGACCCTGTTCCTCCCTTAGTCATGCCGCCCCTCAGTCCATTTTCTCCTACGGGTCTCTCTTTTCCAAGGGAAATAAATAAAAACATGATTTTTGGATAATTCACATGAACACAGCTTTCCTCTATTATATTAAGTTATGTCATTCACTTTGCTAAATGAATACCCTCTGCAAATGTGACAGACACTAGTAGGTCTGGGCAGCATTGTCAAAACTGAAATGAGGGTTCTTTCAGATAAGCGGCATCTGTTCTGATTGGAGCATAATAGAACAGATGCCACTTTTGTGACATCTATGTCCCTTCAGGTTTTTCCTGCGTCTACCAGAGGTAGCTGGACGTAAACAGACGCACACCTGCTTGCCCATAGACTAACATTGAGCTTCTGATCAGACTAAAAGTCAGTTCAGTAGAATTATTTGTGTTCTGTTGTCGTTGCATAGTCTCACTTAGTTCTTTATTCTCTGTAATTGGTGATTCAATTAAAAATCAAAAGAGTGAAATACACTTGTTTAAACCATGGGGAGCTTTGCAAAAAATCTCAACATCTCTGGCATTGCAGGAACATAAAGAAGATTGTTGGGTGTTCCAACCCACCACAATAGTAAAGAAACAGAGAGTTTACTATATATTGGAATGCACAACCATGTTGTGAAAGAAGGCCTTCCACACTTTGCATTACAAGACCAAGACAGAAACTCCTGCAAAGGATGGTATGTGAATCTTAGGTGATGGGCATGAGGCAAAATAAGAAGTATGTGTTGCTATGTAAGCTCCACTCATAGTGGAATGCCAAAAAAGAGCTTGAAGATCCATCCAAGGTCACTGGTTGGTGACAATGGTACTCTAGTCAGGGCAAAAGGATTGTAATCTGCCTTAGCAATTCTAGACTCTCCCTATCCCCTTAAGTTTGGGTAGTGAAAGGACCTTGAGCCCCAAATAGAATGTTATAACAGAAGGAATCTACCCTCTTTGTGCCAAGTCTGTATAGCATTTAATTGATGCTCCTGCTACCTGCCTATGTGGAGCACAGTGGTGAATATATACATGTGAAGTTGCTATAACCAGTAGGCAGCTATGACATTGGTATGTTCTGTTTGTAGACCATCTTTTAAAAAGAGCTGTGCCAATTACTGTTTCTGATTGGTTGTATGTATCTAACTATGAACGGGCTGTTGCAGAACCCCCCTAACATACTGTGACAGTGCTAGGCCCTATCACTGGATAAATAAAGGTAGAAATGACACAGTATTTACATTAAGGCTTCGTGCGAAGTTCCAGACTATTGTTTCTATGCAGAGAAGACTGGGGTTTCAGTTTTCTCTGGGTTTTGTAATCCCAGATCGGGGCCTGGAGCCCAAAGGCTCCAAAGGGAGGTGGGATGGAGCCTTCAATCCTGTGTCTGGCTCTTATGGGAAACCTGCAGGCCGCGTGAGTGCACAGGTGTGAATGCTTGTTATAAGCAAGGCCTGATCATAGCTTAAGGCTCCCATTTTGAGATAAAGCCCTTGTGTGGAGATTGGTATGTGCTCCAGCCAGGAGAGGTGAACTGCTTGGAAGACAGTACCCCATGCGGGAGACATTCCCTACCCACAGGACTGGGAGAGTTAGGACAGCTACGCAAGTCTGTGGAGACTAAGAAAGCTGAGGCGGGTAGCGAGTCCAGGGGGCTGGAAAGAGTCCATAAGTCTCTGGAAGAATGAGAGAACCAGAGTGCTAGAAGAACCCTATCTAGAGGCCAGGAGTGGGCCTGCTGTAACAAAAGGCTGAGTGAGCCTAAGAGAGCCTGTGGAGACTGAGAAAGCTGAGGCGGATAGCGAGGCAAGGGGGCTGGAAAGAGTCCATATTTCTCTGGAAGAATGAAAGAGCCAGGGTGCTAGGAGAACCCTATCTAGAGGCCAGGAGTGGGCCCGCTGTAACAAAAGGCTGAGTGAGCCTAAGAGAGCCTGTGGAGACTGAGAAAGCTGAGGCGGATAGCGTGTCCAGGGGACTGGAAAGAGTCCATAAGTCTCTGAAAGAACGAGAGAGCCAGAGTGCTAGGAGAACCCTATCTAGGGGCCAGGAGTGGGCCTGCTGTAACAAAAGGCTGAATGAGCCTAAGCGAGCCTGTGGAGACTGAGAAAGCTGAGGCGGATAGCGTGTTCAGGGGACTGGAAAGAGTCCATAAGTGTCTGGAAGAACGAGAGAGCCAGAGTGCTAGGAGAACCTTATCTAGAGGCCAGGAGTGGGCCCGCTGTAACAAAAGGCTGAGTGAGCCTAAGAGAGCCTGTGGAGACTGAGAAAGCTGAGGCGGATAGCGTGTCCAGGGGACTGGAAAGAGTCCATAAGTCTCTGAAAAAACGAGAGAGCCAAAGTGCTAGGAGAACCCTATCTAGAGGCCAGGAGTGGGCCTGCTGTAACAAAAGGCTGAGTGAGCCTAAGAGAGCCTGTGGAGACTGAGAAAGCTGAGGCGGATAGCGTGTCCAGGGGACTGGAAAGAGTCCATAAGTCTCTGAAAGAACGAGAGAGCCAAAGTGCTAGGAGAACCCTATCTAGAGGCCAGGAGTGGGCCTGCTGTAACAAAAGGCTGAATGAGCCTAAGCGAGCCTGTGGAGACTGAGAAAGCTGAGGCGGATAGCGTGTTCAGGGGACTGGAAAGAGTCCATAAGTGTCTGGAAGAACGAGAGAGCCAGAGTGCTAGGAGAACCTTATATAGAGGCCAGGAGTGGGCCCGCTGTAACAAAAGGCTGAGTGAGCCTAAGAGAGCCTGTGGAGACTGAGAAAGCTGAGGCGGATAGCGTGTCCAGGGGACTGGAAAGAGTCCATAAGTCTCTGAAAGAACGAGAGAGCCAAAGTGCTAGGAGAACCCTATCTAGAGGCCAGGAGTGGGCCCGCTGTAACAAAAGGCTGAGTGAGCCTAAGAGAGCCTGTGGTGACTGAGAAAGCTGAGGCGGATAGCGTGTCCAGGGGACTGGAAAGAGTCCATAAGTCTGTGAAAGAACGAGAGAGCCAAAGTGCTAGGAGAACCCTATCTAGAGGCCAGGAGTGGGCCCACTGTAACAAAAGGCTGAGTGAGCCTAAGAGAGCCTGTGGTGACTGAGAAAGCTGAGGCGGATAGCGTGTCCAGGGGACTGGAAAGAGTCCATAAGTCTGTGAAAGAACGAGAGAGCCAGAGTGCTAGGAGAACCCTATCTAGGGGCCAGGAGTGGGCCTGCTGTAACAAAAGGCTGAGTGAGCCTAAGAGAGCTAGGGAGCTGGCTCTGAAGTAACCTGACAAGAGAGCCAGATGGCTCCGCATTTAGCTGACTGTTTGCTTTGTGAAGCTGAGACCCCTGCGTGGGCAACCTTATGTAAAATTTCCTTTTTTGTTTTGCAATAAACATAGGCCAGAAAGCCAGAAAGTTTGGACTGGCACAACTCATTGAAAATGCATTTACCACATGAGCTAGACATCCCCCATATTGCACTACCCAGAGCGGAAATAACCGTTTTTTGGTATGCTGATGCTTTAAATAGCTGTGGAACCTAGGTAATTTACAAATAGCAGTCGCTAATGGGTTGACTTGACCTCTCTTCTTTTAGATCATAATCCTCAACAACCTGGTAACGCTTTCCAAGCCACAAGTTACAGTTTCCAGCTATATACCAGGGAAAATTCTTCAAAAGTAAAAAAAAAATTATGACCCAGTTCTGTGTAGTGACAGTTCTGAGATTTAATGGTGTGGTTTTATAACATGCTTCCGCAGATGCCTTGCACACAAGTCAAAACCACAAGGGCATCCAGCAGAAATCTGCTTTTCCATGCTCTCCTTGCTACAAGGAAAATAATAGTAATAATAATAAAATAATCAGAAATAATATGTGACTGTGAATAGAAGTGCTCAAAGAATTGTGTGTGTGCCAGTAATGCTGCTATTTCCAGCTCCAATCACTGTGTAATCACCACTGCTAATATGAATACAATCTTCCAGCACACACGCTTTAAAATGATTTATTTCTGCAGTATTTATAGCAGCAGAGCCAGCTAAATTTAAATAATACTGTATGGTAAATAGCATGCATTTATTTATCAGGCAGAAAAATCGTGACTGAACTGTAATTAGTAAGAGGTACAGAGTGACTGCTTAATATTGACTTATTATTCAATATTATATGTGTGACTGCTCTGTAAGGTAGACATGTCATTAAAAAATCACACTCACGTGAATGGTCAGGGCCAGGACCGCAATTTGAAATCATGTATACTGTATATTTTGAGTTGAAATTAACTTTTTTCTTGTCATGAATAAAATAAGTGTTTTTTCCTGTATAGATCACAAGGTCTTTGGAAACCAATTGTTAGAGATTTCAGAGTGTCTATTAATTTCATGCTGACCCTGTCTGGTAGACTTAACCACTTCCCGCTCACAGTACATCATATGACGTCCTTGACTTTCAGGGGGGATATCTGAATGATGCCTGCAGCTACATATCATTATTTTCTGCCGCCGATTCTGTGCACCATAAGAATGATCAAATTGTCAGTTCCGCCGCTTGATCGTTCTTACAGGCGACGGGAGGGGACGTCCCCCCCTCCCGCCGCCATCCGGTGCTTCTCCGGGCTCTCCCGTGCCATCGGGGACCCGGAGAAAGTATCGGCCGCCGCCAGATGGCGACCATAGAGATTTCCGATGACCAGATGGTCACCAGACATCTCTATGACCGTCGGAGGCGTTATGATGTCATGTCCGGGCCGCGGATGCAAACAAAGCCACGATCGCGGCTGGTAAGCATAAGATCGTGATTTTTTTTTCCCGATCTAATGCTTTCCAGCATGGAGGAGAGATGTGGGGTCTTATTGACTCTCTCCATAAAGAGGACCTGTCACGATAGATTCCTATTACAAGGGATGTTTACATTCTTTGTAATAGGAATGAAAGTAATCAAAAAATAAATAAAAATGTAAAAGAAAGTGTAAAAAAAAAAAAAGGAAAAAATAAAATAAAATTTAAAACGCCCCTGTCGCGCTCAGAAGTGAACACACATGTAAGTCCCGCCCACGTATGTAAACGGCTTTCAAACCACACAGAGCGCGAGCAACAATTCTAGCACTAGACCTCCTCTGTAACTCTAAACTGGTAACCTGTAAAAAAAATTAAAGTGTCGCCTATGGAGATTTTTAAGTACCGAAGTTTGGCGCCATTCCATGAGTGTGCGCAATTTTAAAGCGTGACATGTTGGGTATCTATTTACTCGGCGTAACATCATATTTCACATTATACTAAAAAATTTGTCTAACTTTACTGCTTTGTTATTTTTTAATTCATGAAACAGTTTTTTTTTCCCCAAAAAAAGGCGTTTGAAAAATTATTGCGCAAATACCGTATGAGATAAAAAGTTGCAATGACTGCCATTTTATTCCCTAGGGTGTCCGCTAAAAAAACATATATAATGTTTGGAGGTTCTGAGTAATTTTCTAGCAAAAAAATAATAATTTTTACATGTGGGAGAGGAGTGCCAGAATAGGCCCGGTATGGAAGTGGTTTTACTCATCCATGTCTTTATGGACCTTGCTCCAGCGACAAAAAGCTTTACAAATCCATAAGGGTAAAATTCGTTAACTCTTTTCAGGTGTATTACATGTTCAGCTCTGTCCAGTTTACTGGATATTTCATTCATTTATACCTGCTAGGTCCAACATTCAAGCCCCGTACACACGATCGGATAACCTATGGATTTTCGTCCGATGGATTTGTCCATCGGAAATCCGATGAAACTGTTTTTCATCAGTCTTGGCCACACACCATCAGTCAAAAAACCGACCGTTCCAAACGCGGTGACGTAAAACACTCCGATGAGCCGAGAAAAATTAAGTTTAATGCTTCTGAGCATGCGTCGACTTGATTCTAAGCATGCATGGGTTTTTTAACCGATGGACTTGCCCATAGACGATCGGAAATTCCCATCGGTTTTTTTATCCATCGGAAAATTTTAAAACAAGTTCTATTTTTTACAACCGATGGAAAAAAGACCGATGGGTACCATACACGATCGGTTGGTCTGATGAAAACCATCCATCGGACGGTTTTCATCAGTCAAACCGATCGTGTGTACGGGACTTCAGTGCTCTACTTCTGGTGTTGGTTATGAGAGCTCTGGTTCTCCTACAGTGAAGGAATTCTGTAATTTACCATCCCTTTCCTCTCCCTTTACCTTTTCCTTTGCTCTCCCTACCTCCACTCATCAAAAAATACAAGTATTTTTTTATTTAATTTTTATTTGATGTGTTTTGTGAATAGACAAGTGGAGAGAAGGGGTTATTAAACCATAGTGTGGCTTTTGTGTATGGGAGTCTTAACTCTTGTCCATTGGAATTGCATATCCCAAGAGATAGTCATTGCAGGAAATATACTATATTGCCAAAAGTACTGGGACACCTGCCTTTACACACACACACCCCAGTCTTAGTCCGTAGCTTTCAATATTGAGTTGGCCCACCCTTTGCAGCTATAACAGCTTCAACTCTTCTGGGAAGGCTGTCCACAAGGTTTAGGAGTGTGTCTATGGGAATGTTTGACCATTCTTCCAGAAGCAAATTGGTAAAATCAGGCACTAATGTTGGATGAGAAGGCCTAGCTTGCAGTCTGTGCTCTAATTCATCCCAAAGGTGTTTTACCCCAAACTCGTTCATCCACACTATATTGCCAAAAGTATTGGGCCACCCCTCCAAATTATTTGGTGAAGGGGGGATTATGGTATGGGGTTGTTTTTCAGGGATCGGGGGTTAGCCCCTTAGTTCCAGTGAGGGGAACTGTTAAGGCTTCAGCATCCCAAGACATTTTGGACAATTTCATGCTCTCAACTTTATGGGAACAATTTGGGGATAGCCCCTTCCTGTTCCAACATGACTGCACATCAGTGCACAAAGCAAGGTCCATAAAGACATGCATGAGCAAATTTGGTGTGGAGGAACTTGACTGGCCTGCACAGAGTCCTGACCTTAACCCGATAGAATACCTTTGGGATGAATTAGAGCGGAGACTGCGAGCCAGGCCTTCTTGTCCAACATCAGTGCCTGACCTCAGAAATGCGCTTCTAGAAGAAAGGTCAAACATTCCCATAGACACACTCCTAAACCTTGTGGACAGCCTTCCCAGAAAAGTTGAAGCTGTTGTAGCTGCAAAGGGTGGGCCAACTCATGTGTAAAGGCATGTGTCCCAATACTTTTGATAATATAGTGTATCTTTCATTTTCACTTCTTGAAGTGTGACTCCAGATTCAAATTTAATATATAGCTGGGCTGGCACAGGGTGTAGTGACTCCAGTTATTCACCCTCGTTGCAGCTTGATGCAGCCCATTCAGTGGTTCTCTAGAAATTACCCTTCTGCTACGTCTTCAATTAAACTTCTGGCTGTGCCATTTCTTGATCCAGCAGACTGTCCTGTTAATGACCCCCTGTCACTCTCCAGACAACTCATGTCAGACATCAAGAGCTGCTGCTTTCCCATCCATCCAGAGAGAACAAAAGAGAAAGAAACATATCAGAGTGATCTCCTGACCGCAACTTCATAGTCATAATAAAATAATAGTTTAACTTTTTTTGTTTCATTCATTGATCAGGATTGATGTATTTGCAATTGATCATTCCACATGTAATACCATTTGTGGTTGTTAAAAGGTTATGCATCACTTTTGAATGGACCCTTTCTGGGTTCCGAAAAGACTTAAACTATATTTAAACCCAATCACTAAAATCAAATATATGTTAAACATGTTAATATTATTTAAAAAATCATTTTAAATCTGCAGTTTTCTTTAAATTATTACCCGGTGATCCTGCAATGGAGACCTTTGTTCAGGGACTACCCGCTATAGGGTGACAACGTTCTTTCCCTGTCTTCCAACTGTGCTTGCTCCTTTGTTGTCGCCCTGTCACAATGGTTTCTGACGAAGACTGTATATGACCGTTTTATGTGAAAATTGTCTTCTGTTGTCACTATTAAGAAACCAGTCCTGGGAAATGGCATGCATTGCAGGAGTGCATGTAGACAGGAATATCAGAATAAAAAAACATATAAAATTACTGCGCTAAAGTCATATTGCAAAAACAGCTGCTAGCATTACAACCTGACAGGATATTGTGTATCTATTGAAATATAAATTGCATCCACCACCCAGGGGAGAGAGCAAACACTCTTACCGGAACAAAGCAGGCTGTAGTAAGATTTCATGATCGAGTAAGAGGGCCGGGCATTTGGAGAAATATGGTGTCAGATTCTCAGAAATTATCCATTTGACCATCATCCTGGAAATATTCTACTTCTATGCTTGTTTGACTCATTGCTGCTGGCAGTTGAGTCCACATTTTCCGGTAAGAGTGTTTACTCCCTTCCCTGTGTCAGGTCACCTGTGGCCAGGTGACAGATGCACACCGTAGGGGGACAGGAGTGCACCGCAAGGTAGTGAACCCTATGGCTGACTGCTGCGGATAGGAAACTGGGTGGTTGTGGAAAGCGGGACCGGAGGAGCACAACCGGGATCCTATGGGAAGCTAGAGCCAAGATTCCCCAGGGCGCAGAGTTTAAGACCCAGCAGGTCTTCTCCAGAGCCTCTAGTGGTGAGGATGTTATGCTGCAAGCTGGGTCCAGGTCGCGGCCCCTAGAGTCTCCTAGCTCACGCCCCGTAGGATAAGGGGACAAGAGGGGAAGCAGCAGCACGAGATATAAGAGGAACGAATAACAAGCTGAAAGTCAAGGGCCACAAGCAGACAAGGATAACGAAAGACAAGCCGAAGGTCAAGGGTCACGAGCAGACAGGGATAGTCAGGGACAAGCCAATAACGTAACAGAGAGACAGACGTAGCACACGGCAGGCAGGAACCCAAACACACAATGCCTAACAAACACGTTGATCAGCAAAGCAGGCTTGCAGTGCACAGGTTAATATAGTGTTCTGTGATAGGGCCTGGGGTGGAGTCAGGCTGGGAGGAGATTATAAAGGAAGCCAGGTGAAAGGGTTCAGGCCTCTAAGATGAACACATGGGAAGGAAGGTAAGCTGACAGACAAACACTACTGCATATCCATGACACCCTGGGTGGTGGGTGCACGTGCCATGGTGACTCCTTCAGTGGATTCTGATGATCTCTTATAACTGGGTTAAAATATACTTTCTAGGACAGCTAAAGTTGAAATAAAAATAATTTATAAACTCACAGAATATAGTCTCGTACACATGATCGGACTTCCATCGGACAAATCCGTGGATTTTTGCCTGAAGGACGTTATCCGTGAACTTCTTCTGCATACAGACGGCAGAACATTTTCAGCCAACATACACCAAACCACATGGTTTTTCAGCTCTTTACCGCCACCCTTTGGGCAACTTCTGCTATTGTTGTCTGATGTTTAGCATTGGTTCGGAGCATGCGTGTGTTATGTACAGAACGTACCTGATCGTAGAGCCTGACTTGTAGAAGGAGACCTCTCTTACAGCCCTGGCTCAGGAGTCACTGAAGTGAGGACAGTGAACTCGGGAGCGCAGCGAGGTAGGAGTGCCTGAGGTAAATGTAGTGCTTGGCACAGTGACAAGGTGATGATCCTCCAGGGATGGCTGGAACTGTAGGCAGCAGAGGAGGTGGTTGCAGGTCAATGACCCAGGAGCTGGCAGGTACAGGAACAGCAGGAAGCTGGAGCAGATTGAGACAAGCCGGGTTAGGTGCACACAGAGCAGTAGACAGAAGCAGGGTCAGACAAGCCGGGTCAGAGCAGGTAATCAGACGGTAAGATTCAGCAGGCTTAAGCGTGGTCAGAGGTACAGGCAAGGTCTGGCAGCAGGTAAGCAGATAGGAGACTGAGCAGGGTCAAGACAAGTCAAGGTCAGGATTGGAGATATCGGATGGTCAAGCAGAGCCGGGTCGGTACAGGTAACAGATAACAGGTATGCAGATTACTGGTACAGAGCTGCAGATCAGACAGCAATGCATCATTGCAGTTGCTGACTTTCTAAAGGCATAATGGCGCCAAGTAGCGCTAATGTGCACGCGTGCGCACACGCCAAGCACGGATGGATGCTGTTGCCTATTCTGCACAGGAGCACGTGTGTGCATGCGCGCACGCAAGAGCCTTCTTCCCATTCTAGCAGGTCCCTGACAACGTGTTGGTACTTTGGATTTTAGTCCGACGGATTTGTGTACACACGATTGGATAATCCGACGGAACACATTTGTTGTCGGACAATTTGAGAGCATGCACAGCCAACATTTGTTGTCGGAAATTCCGACATCAATTGTCTGATGGAGCATACAGACGGTCGGATTATCCGACACAACACGTCCGTCGGACAGTTGTTGTCGGACTATCCGATCGTGTGTACGAGGCTTTAAACTAGATTGAATGCAATGGCAAGTTTGCATCTAGAACCTACAAAAATGGGATATTGTCAGACAAGCTTCATTGGCTTCTATAAGATGAAAATTCTCAAAACATTTTTTTCTTAAAAGATGCATCCAGACCTGACACAGAAACTACATTTTCCCTTTCTTTATTGATGGATGAAATGATCAGCCTGGTATTTTTCTTTCATATAACCCTAGGCAGGAAAGGTACAAGACAACACAATACAACATATGTGTATACCACACTACATACACGTAGACGCACGGTTATCAGCAGGATGCTTAGGCATCCGTTGTGATTTGGAGAACAATGTTTGGGGGATTTTGGCTCATTGCTTCAAAGGGTCAGCAGCACATTACTTTAAACAAACCAGTTCTATCAGGAGATTCAAATAAATTTGTTACAATAACACAAATTGATTCAGACTTTATTGTAGTACAAAATGCTCTTTGGTCATTGGAAGCAATTGTAAATGGAATGCAGACATTTCTGGAGCAACAAGGCACTAATTCAGGCTGTGACACAATGTTTATACAGGCTTACTCCAAGAAACGACATCTGCAGAATGATCAGAAAGACCTGACTAGGAGGAAGCAAGAAAATCGGTCAGTGGGATTGTCTGCAAAGAGGCTTGTCATTTTCTTTGTTTCCAGTAAGTATAACCCTACTGCAACACACAAGAGAAAATCCTCATATGTTGAAACATCATTATGACATTTTTTTCATTTGCACAGTCATGGTGAGAATATATTCATCTTTCTACCTTGAGGCTTTTACTTATTTATCTGACATACAGCCACTGTTAGGAAATGTATAAGGATGCCAGTAATGGCCGTATTAAAGTGACATTGTCTCTTTCCCCTAATAGACAAGGTGACAGTGCTTCACAATAACGCACTCCCTCAAGACGGTGAAGTATAATTATTCATCCATGCTCCCTCATCACCTTCCTGCTCTCTTATCGCCCTTGCTTCGCTGTTCTGATGCAGTGGGGTTTCCAGGTTTGGGGGAGCATTTGATCTCCCATGTGTGACAGTGCTCGGCCTGGAATGGTCAATCACTAGACCTGAAAATTGTCAAATGGGGTGATCAGTGGTGTCATTCACTTGGGTAAGCTCTGCCACCATCCAACACTAGAACTTCAGTTGGACTCCTGCAAAGGGTAAGTGGAGCGGGATCATTGAGCAATAAGCATGTGGTTCACTGGTTTTAATAAATACTTGAGTGTTTGCCTGGTGTTTGAGCTAGTGCCCTTCACGGCCAGAGGCCAAACTCACACCTAGTGGCACCTGTCCCAGAACTGACTATAAAGCAATTTTTAGGAAAGTAGCATAAAACACAGATTTTCCCCCACCAGTAGGGATAAGCTCGGTGTTGGAGTCGAACATAAGTTTGACTCGAACATCGGCTGTTCGGCCGTTCGGCGAACATCGAACGATTTGGGCCGTTCGCGCCAAATTCGAGTGACGCGAACGGCCCACAATACACTGCGCCATCGCAGTGCAATCCCGGCGCTGTGATTGGCCAAGCATGCACTGTGACCCTGCATGCTTGGCCAATCACAGCGCTGGCAGCTAGGAGAGCCATAATTGGCCACAGGCAGGTTGCCTGTGGCCAATTATAGCTCAGGGGGTTTAGCACACGCCCCACACTATAAAAGGCCGCCAGCGCGGCGGCCTTGTGTAGTGTGTTCCGGCGCAGGGAAAGAGTTACATAGGCAGGGACAGTGTCAGTGCTATTTGTACCTCAAACTTGTGTGTAGGGAGAGAGGATAGGCAGGGAGAGTGTCAGTGTCATATTCTTTGCTAAACCTTGTGTGCAGGGAGAGAGAAGGATAGGCAGGGGACAGTGTCAGTGTCATATTCTTTGCTAAACCTTGTGTGCAGGGAGAGAGAAGGATAGGCAGGGAGTGTGTCAGTGTCATATTCTTTGATAAACCTTGTGTGCAGGGAGAGAGAAGGATAGGCAGGGAACAGTGTCAGTGTCATATTCTTTGCTAAACCTTGTGTGCAGGGAGAGAGAAGGATAGGCAGGGAGAGTGTCAGTGTCATATACTTTGATAAACCTTGTGTGCAGGGAGAGAGAAGGATAGGCAGGGGACAGTGTCAGTGTCATATACTTTGCTAAACCTTGTGTGCAGGGAGAGAGAAGGATAGGCAGGGAGAGTGTCAGTGTCATATACTTTGATAAACCTTGTGTGCAGGGAGAGAGAAGGATAGGAAGGGGACAGTGTCAGTGTCATTGTTGCTAAGCCTCCTGCACATTATACACCTGAAGTTAGCCCGTATTGCTGTGTTTTCCTGGTGTGTTACACCAACAGGCATTTGCAGCACTTACAGTGGGCGGAGTGTGCCTCCTGCACCTTGTACACCTGAAGTTAGCCTGTATTGCTGCGTTTTCCTGGTGTGTTACACCAACAGGCATTTGCAGCACTTACAGCGGGCGGAGTGTGCCTCCTGAACATATTACACCTGAAGTTAGCCTGTATTGCTGCTTTTTCCTGGTGTGTTACACCAACAGGCATTTGCAGCACTTACAGCGGGCGGAGTGTGCCTCCTGATCATATTACACCTGAAGTTAGCCTGTATTGCTGCTTTTTCCTGGTGTGTTACACCAACAGGCATTTGCAGCACTTACAGCGGGCGGAGTGTGCCTCCTGATCATATTACACCTGAAGTTAGCCTGTATTGCTGCGTTTTCCTGGTGTGTTACACCAACAGGCATTTGCAGCACTTACAGCGGGCGGAGTGTGCCTCCTGCACCTTATACACCTGAAGTTAGCCTGTATTGCTGCTTTTTCTTGGTGTGTTACACCAACAGGCATTTGCAGCACTTACAGTGGGCGGAGTGTGCCTCCTGATCATATTACACCTGAAGTTAGCCTGTATTGCTGTGTTTTCCTGGTGTGTTACACCAACAGGCATTTGCAGCACTTACAGCGGGCAGAGTGTGCCTCCTGATCATATTACACCTGAAGTTAGCCTGTATTGCTGCGTTTTCCTGGTGTGTTACACCAACAGGCATTTGCAGCACTTACAGCGGGCGGAGTGTGCCTCCTGATCATATTACACCTGAAGTTAGCCTGTATTGCTGCTTTTTCCTGGTGTGTTACACCGACAGGCATTTGCAGCACTTACAGCGGGTGGAGTGTGCCTCCTGATCATATTACACCTGAAGTTAGCCTGTATTGCTGCGTTTTCCTGGTGTGTTACAAAAACAGGCATTTGCAGCACCTACAGCAGGCGTAGTGTGATTCCTGCAAAATATACTCCTGAAGCTAGGCCTTATTGCTGGTTTTCCCATTTCCCTGCAGGCCATTAGAATGTCTGGAAGGCAAACAAGGAGAGGCAGACAGTCAGGAACCAATAAAAGAGGGCAAGCAGGCTCTGTGTCTAGAGACAACAGTGCTGGTCGTGGACGCGGTGCATCGCCATCAGCACGTGGCCATGGGACACGCTTGTCCTTCTTTTCGGCAGCTGGACGTGTTGAGCCGCATCATGTCGAAGACTTGGTAGAGTGGATGACCAAGCCCTCCTCATCCTCCTCATCCTCTCTCACCCAGGCTCAGGGTACTGGCAAAGCAGCTGCCAAAGCGTCATCATCAGTCACTCCTTCCCTAGACCAACCATGTCCTCCTGAGGAGTCCCCCGAACTGTTTGAGCACAGTGTTGGGTACATGCTCCAGGAGGATGCCCAGCGTTTCGAAGGGTCTGATGATGATACCCAGCTAGAGGAAGGCAGTAGCGTGAGAGCAGAGAGAGGGGATGCTCAAGAAGGACACCAATCTGGCAGTCATGTTCCAGCAGCTGCAGCATACTGCCAGATTGGCTCCAGTGATGAGGAGGGAGGGGATGATGAGGTCACTGACTCCACGTGGGTGCCTAATAGGAGAGAGGAGGAGGAGGAGGAGGATGAGGAGGAGGCACATCTCCAACGAGGCAGGATGCCCTCGGGGGGCCAGCGTAAGGGCAGCACACCGACGGAATCACACCGCAGAGCTCCGCCTGTGCAGGGCGCTGCCTCTGCCCGTTATTTAAAAAGTTCTTTGGTGTGGGCCTGTTTTTGAGTCGAGTGCATCAGATCGCACAGCTGCTGTTTGCAACATATGTCTCAAGCGTATATCGCGTGGCCAAAACATCACCCGCTTGGGCACCACATGCTTGACCAGACATATGTTGACCTGCCATGCAGCTCGTTGGCAAGCCTACCTTAAAGACCCACACCAAAGAACAAAGCGGACCTCTCCTTGCACCGCAACAGCTGGGATCTCCAACCCCACTATACCTTCAGTCCTCTCTGAAACCTGCACTGAGAGGAATGAAGGTGTAGAATTAGGTGTGTCACAGCCAAGTACTTGCGGGCACTCTGCTAGCAGTACACCGATGTCCGATTCTAGCAGGCAAATTTCCCTGCCCCAGCTGCTGGACCGTCGAAAGAAGTTCACTCCCAGCCATCCACATGCCCAGCGGTTGAATGCTAGCTTGGCTAAATTGGTAGCGCTTCAACTGCTGCCTTTTCAGTTGGTAGACTCGGCCCCCTTCCGTGAGTTTGTGCAATGTGCGGTTCCTCAGTGGCAGGTTCCCAAACGCCACTTTTTCTCACGGAAGGCGATTCCGGCTCTCTACCGGCATGTGGAAGGCAATGTCTTGGCCTCGCTGGACAGGGCGGTCAGCGGTAAGGTGCATATTACCGCTGACTCATGGTCCAGCAGGCATGGACAGGGACGTTACCTTTCTTTCACGGCCCATTGGGTCACTCTTTTGGCAACTGGGAAGGATGCAGGACAAGGTGCAGTAGTGTTGGAGGTTGTTCCGCCGCCACGCCTCCAAAATGCTACTACTGGTTGTGACACACCTCTCTCCTCCACCCCCTCCTCTTCTTCTTCCTCCATGGCCTCTTCCTGTGCTTTGTCCTCGGAACCAGTGGTGCTCCGTAGGCGTTCAAGGGGCTACGCAAGTATGCAGGCAAAAAGATGCCATGCCGTGCTTGCGCTGGTGTGTTTGGGGGACAGGAGCCACACTGGGGCAGAGGTTCTGTCTGCTCTGCAGGGGCAGGCCGAGAGGTGGTTGACGCCACGCCAGCTTAAGCCAGGAATGGTGGTTTGCGACAATGGCACCAACCTCCTCTCTGCCCTCCGACAGGGACAACTGACCCATGTGCCCTGTGTGGCTCACGTTCTTAACCTGGTGGTGCAGCGGTTCTTGGGCAGGTACCCGGGCTTACAGGATGTCCTGAGGCAGGCCAGGAAAGTCTGTGTGCATTTCCGCAGATCTTATAATGCCAGTGCTCGCCTGGCTGAGCTGCAAAAGGAGTTGAACCTGCCCAAGAACCGCCTTATATGTGACATGCCCACCAGGTGGAACTCAACGTTGGCCATGCTGCAGCGGCTGCACACGCAGCAGAGGGCCATCAATGAGTACCTGTGCGACTACGGCACCAGGACAGGGTCAGGGGAGCTTGTTTTTTTTTCTCCACGCCAGTGGGGCATGATCAGGGATGCATGCACTGTCCTGGCACCATTTGAGGAGGCCACGAGGATGGTGAGCAGTGACAGTGCATGCATCAGTGACACTGTACCTCTTGTCCACCTGTTGGAACATACGCTGCGTGGAATAATGGACAGGGCACTTGAGGCAGAACAGAGGCAGGAAGAGAAGGACTTCCTTGCCTCTCAAGGCCCCCTTTACCCAGACAGTGTTCCTTCTGTCCCACCCATCGCACAGGACGAGGAGGAGGAGGATTGTGTCAGCATGGAGGTGGAGCCTGGCACTCAGCATCATCAGCAGCAGTCTTTTAGGGATGATTTACAGTCCCAAGAAACCAGTGGACTTGTACGTGGCTGGGAGGAGGTGACTGCGGATCATGTCGTCCTTAGTGACCCAGAGGACTCCGGAGCGAATGCCTCAGCAAACCTACGCTGCATGGCCTCCCTGATCCTGCAAAGTCTGCGGAAGGATCCTCGTATTCTTCGGATCAAGAAGAGGGACCATTACTGGCTGGCCACTCTCCTTGATCCACGGTACAAGGGTAAGGTTGCGGACCTTATGTTACCGTCGCAGAGGGAGCAGAGGATGAGACAACTCCGGGAGGCCTTGCAGAAAGGTCTGTGCAACGCGTTCCCAGAGACTGGGAGGTTACAAACTCCTGGTCCAGGACAACGAGTTGCTGAGGCTTCGGCCAGTCAAAGAAGGAGCGGTGGGGAAGGTGGCCGTCTGACCGATGCGTTCAGACAATTATTTAGTCCGCAGCCCCAAAGTATGATTGGTTCCAGCAACCATCGCCAGCGTCTGATAAACATGGTGCAGGAATATCTAGGGGCAAGGTCAGACTTGGACACCTTCCCCACCGAAAATCCTCTGGCTTACTGGGTCTTGAGGATGGATCACTGGCCAGAGCTTGCACAGTATGCAATTGAGCTACTGGCCTGTCCTGCATCCAGCGTTCTTTCGGAACGCACATTCAGTGCTGCTGGAGGATTTGTCACGGATCACAGGGTGCGCCTGTCCACCGACTCGGTTGATCGACTGACTTTCATCAAGATGAACCAGTCTTGGATCACCACCAGCTACCACACACCTGATGCTGATATAACAGACTAATTGATTTTAACATGTCACGTCCCTTCAAGACTGATGCTGATGCTGAGTGCCTGTGCTGTTATGTTGACTGGCTATCCTCCTCCTCCGAGTCCTCAATGATACGATTGATGATGATAGCTTGGAAGATCATTTTTGTTTATGGGTGCCGCCACCAGTGGCTAAGGCCCAATTTTTCAGCCCCTGTTTTACAGGGGCGTGTACTTACAATTTTTTTAGCAATAATTTACCATAGGGTTCATTGCTGTGCTCCAAGTACAGTATCTGTGAGGGGTTGTAGTGTTGTGCCACCAGTGCCTAAGGCCCAATTTTTCAGCCCCTGTTCAACAGGGGCATGCAATTACAATTCTTGATGTAATAATTCACAGCAGGGCCCATTCCTGCACCCACCAAGAGTAAGTCTGAGGGCTTACAGTGTTGTGGCAACGCCACCACCACCACCACCACGAAAGGCCCAATTTTTCAGCCCCTGTTCAAAAGGGGCATGTAATTACAATTCTTGATCTAATAATTCACAGCAGGGCCCATTCCTGCACCCACCAAGAGTAACTCTGAGGGCTTACAGTGTTGTGGCAACACCACCACCACCACGAAAAGCCCAATTTTTCAGCCCCTGTTCAACAGGGGCATGCAATTACAATTCTTGATCTAATAATTCACAGCAGGGCCCATTGCTGCACCCACCAAGAGTAACTGTCAGGGCTTACAGTGTTGTGGCACCAGCACCACCATCAAAGCCCCAATTTTTACTACCACTGTTCAACAATTATATGTAATTAAAATTCCTGATATAATAGTTGACAGCAGGGCGTTCCAGCACCAACCAAGAGTAACTGTGAGTGCTTACAGTGTTGTGCCAACACCAACAACTAAGGGGCCTATTTCTGCAGAGTATATACGGCAGGTCCCTACTTTCAAACATCCAACTTACAAACGACTCCTACTTGCAAACGAAAGAAGACAACAGGAAGTGAGAGGAAATCTACCCCTAGGAAGGAAAATTCTCTCCTGTAAGAATAAATATGGGAGAAAGGTGTCTCCTCTGTACTGATGCTTTATCAGCAATCCTTGTTTCAAGAAAAACACCACATTTCAAAAACAGTTGTCATTGGGACGGAAAGTGAGGTGAAATGTTCTGAACAGGGGCACAGACAGCAAAACAAATGTTACAGGGGTGATAACCCTTACCTATGTTTCCCAAAAAGTTTAAAAATAGATTTTTGGGCTGGAGCTACACTTCAACAATGTACCTGTTCAAAATTACAAACACATTCTACATAAGAACAAACCTACAGTCCCTGTCTTGTATGCACCGCCTGTATACGGCTGTTCAGAGTATATAGGGCCTTTTTTATTTTATGTGCGGGGTTCCCCTTAATATCCATACAAGACCCAAAGGGGCTGGTAATGGGCTGGGGTAGGGGGGGGGGTCATGGGGTAGCTATGCCATTTTTCTTAAAGATTTTCATCCATATTACCGGGACCAGACATTACATTAAAGCCGCAAGAAGTTTTAAATGGCTTTTTTTTCCTTTAGAAGTGTCATTTTGTGCAGGGACAGTTCTAAACACGGGAAACACGTGGCACTTCACAGGCATACTTTAGACACCCCCCAGGTACGATATTTAAAGGAATATTTGACTTTTTTTTTTCACTTTATGCATCATTAAAATGACTGCTCCCGAAAAACGACCGTTTTTAAAACTTCTTTTTGCATTGATACATGTCCCCTGGTGCAGAACCCGGGTTCCCAAACCCTTTTTAGGACAATAACATGCATAATAGTTGTTATAATTAGCACTTTAGAATTCGAACGTTCGCATCCATTGTATTTAATAGGGTTCTAATGTTCGTACGAACTTTCGGTCCGTTCGCGGGTTCTGGTGCGAACCGAACCCGGGGGTGTTCGGCTCATCACTAGTAAACATGTCAAAGCCCATACCTCAATCCAATAGAAAATCTGTGCTCAGACTTAAAGATTGCTGTTCACACGCGCAAACCATCCAACTTGAAGGAGCTGAAGCAGTTTTGCAAGGAGAAATGGGCAAAAATCACAGTGGTAAGATGTGGCCAGCTCATAGAGACTTATCCAAAGCAACTTGGAGCTGTGATAGCCGCAAAAGGTGGCTCTTCAAAGTATTGACTTTAAGGGGGTGAATAGTTATGCACATTGACTTTTTCTGTTATTTTGTCCTATTTGTTGTTTGCCTCACAATAAAAAATTCAATAAAAAATCTTCAAAGTTGTGGGCATGTTCTGTAAATTAAATGATGCAAATCCTCAAACAATCCATGTTAATTCCAGGTTGTGAGGCAACAAAACACGAAAAATGCTGAGGGGTGAATACTTTTGCAAGCCACTGTATATAGGACTGTAGTAATATATCTTGCCTTGTGAGGTTTATCAAGTCATTACAAATTGTGAAAAGGTTGAAATGTACTTTTGCTTAGCTCACATCATCCAGTAGACATTACAGAGTGATTAGTGTGCTGTTTTCGTATTATCAGTCCCAAGTATTGAAGGTCTATTCATGTTCCCGCAAGAGTCTTTTGTACAGAATGACAAGCAGGTTGTGTTCTGTTAATTGCGCTCTTGCATTGTTTGAATGCTGAGCTGTTAAAATGGGGAGTCAGTCAGAGTCAGTCAAATAAGGCCAAAGGATTTTAAAACAGTAACATGTGAGGACAGTCAGAAAGTGAAAGAGGGAGCAGAGCAATCGTATTCATCTGTGATGTCCTGCTCCTGGGCTTTGTGCATTTCATTGGAAAGGGAAACACGCCACTCCACCCGAGAGAGGACAGAACAGTCATATATGAAATGCATGTGTTTGGTTTCCATTTCCCAGAGACTTTTACAAGTTTTCGTTCTCTGTGTTTTTGTTAAGGAGAGGCCTCTGAGTTCTGTCAATCTAAAGCTCAGTACACACTATAAGAAAACGAACGATCATTCGGTTTACCTCAATGTTTTAGAGTAGATCGAAACCGGGGATGGTACTAAATGTACAAAAAAATCTCGAACAACAAAGGCTTTTTTTTTTTTTGTTAATTATTGTTTCTGATCATGTACAGTCTTTCGTATATGATTTTTCATGTACGAAAAACATATGAAAACAGTATACGTTAAACGAAAATTGTTAGTTCTGTTCACGTACGAGAAAAATAGTTTCCCTTTAAAAAATGTTGTTTGCAAAGTCTGAATCGAATGTTGAAAGTTGTGTACACACTATACGAAAATCGAACAATCATGCCTCGTACGTAATTTTTCTTCTGATTTTCTCATAGTGTGTACCCGCCTTAACAGTAATTGATCCTACAGTCTGCACATTGCTCACTGTTGCGTATTCATTTAAAGAAATACTGTAGTAGGTGTGTGCGATAAGAGCTCCAGGAATGATTTCCGGCTAGTATAGTAGGAGGTAAGTGTAATACATACCTCCCAACTTTCTGAGATGCCAAGAGGGACATAATTAGCACAAAGTGTGTACGCAAAGGACACAACCCCTGCCATGCCCCCAGTTACAGGACCCATGAGGAAGTAATAAGCAACAAATGATTGGTTAAATCCAAAAGTGCTTTTTTTCAGCATTATGTTTACGTTATAGTGGCTTTTTAAACCAATAATGTGATTATTAAAATGTTTGTGTGGAAGGTTTAGTTTAGTATAGTACTTTTGGTAGTTAAATATTGTATTAATTATAAAGGTCTAGAGCAGTGGTTCTCAACCTGGGGGTCGGGACCCCCTCGGGGATCGAATGATGATTTGCCAGGGGTCACCAAATCCTGGGCTGTTCCTGAAGCCTGCACTGCTCTCCCAGCCTTTTCGCAGCCACCCAGCAGGGCTGTTCCTGAAGCCCGCAGCCGCCCATTTAGTTCACGGCATGGATGGGGGGCAGAGACTAGAGGTCAGGTGACTGGTGAGGAATGTGAAGTGGGAAAGGCTGGAGAAGACCCTATCTCCTGATTTGGGCATAGGTGTCACTGCTACGAGACACCACAAAGCCGGAGACACATTGAGTAATGCTACTTGTGATTATAGTTGCCATTACAAGTCCCCACTACAGTTCTCAGATCAGCAGATGACCTTGATCTAGAATACTTAAGTTTGTCGATCAGAACTCCCCCCAGCATTGCCACTTATCCTACCCCCCCCCCACCAAGGAGTAAGAGAAGGAATTAAAATAGAGAATACATGTAAGGGAGAGGAAAAGAGGGGGTGGAACAAAGAAAAAGGAGAGAAAGAATAAGAGTAAGAACAAAAAAGACGGCTAGAGAGAGGGATGAGGGAAAAAAAACAATAAATTAGGATAGCGAGGGATAAAAAGGGAAAGAAAGAAGAACAAAGAGAAAGAGTGGTACATACTAAAATGTACCATAAGGGGTTTTATTACTATACAAGTGGAAGGGACTCAGGGAGCACTAAATGTCCATGGGTTGGGGGCGCAAATTACTCGTCTTGCCTTGGGTGCTGACAACCCACGCTACGAACATTTTACTGTTAGGGGTCCCCACAACTTGGGAAATTTTATCAAGGGGGTCACGGCACAAGTTGGGTTGAGAACCACTGGTCTAAAGGGACAGAGGATTTTGGTTCCCAATGAGGGACATTCCCTCGAAATGAGAGACATTTGGGAGGTGTATGGTATATGTGAATCACACTTACCTCTGTGCTGTCCTTTCCAAGAACCAGCTTTGTTAAAATTGTGGCCGGAGTATAGCATTATAATTAGTGTAAAGAAGATCTATCATTAGAGTTTTTGTTTTACAATTCTGTCCACATATGGAAACAAAGTACTGTACATTTAGTACTTTGCCCCATATTTCCAAGTGCTTTCTAATCCTAGTTATTAGGTCCAACCTGCCCCTCCTTCCCCTCCTGCTGCTGCCCTTCCAACAACAGCTTTAAAGGAGAAGGTTGATTCATAAGTGCGGCTTGTCTCGGCTGTGACCATTTTTCCAAGCCAAGCAATGGCAAAAAGAAATGCAGAGGGAGGGGGGACAGAATACAGCCTCTGCATTCCTCTTGCCATTGCTTGTCTTGAGAAAGTATTGTGACAGCACTGAGACAAGATACTGCTATGAATGAGCCCTTTCCTTCATTTGTTGGATTGTCCATGGCAGCAGAGGTGGGGACAGTTCGGACCTCATAATAAGGGTTAAAAAGCACTAAAGCCCTGTACACACGATCGGTTTGTCCGATGAAAACAGTCCGATGGACTGTTTTCATCGGACAAACCGATCGTGTATTGGCCCCATCGGTCTTTTTTCCATCGGTGTGAAAAAATAGAACATGTTTTAAATTTTTCCGATGGATAAAAAACCGATAGCAAATTCCGATCGTCTATGGGCAAGTCCATCGGTTAAAAAACCCACGCATGCTCAGACTGAATTATGAGACGGGAGCGCTCGTTCTGGTAAAACTAGCGTTCGTAATGGAGATAGCACATTCGTCATGCTGTAACGGACTGAAAAGCACAGAGACTGAAAGCGCGAATCGGCTCTCACCAAACTTTTACTAACACGTGGTAACACAAAATCAGCAAAAGCAGCCCAAAGGGTGGCGCCATTAGATTTGAACTTCCCATTTATAGTGCCGTTGTATGTGGTGTACGTCACGTCGTTTTGGTGCGGTCGGTTTTTTGACTGATGGTGTGTGGGCAAGACTGATGGAAAACAGTTTCATCGGATTTCCGATGGAAAAATCCATTGGATTAGAATCCATAGGATATCCGATCGTGTGTACAGGGCTTTAGACTTATGAGACAAGGCACTACATGTACTTTGCTTCATAGGGGGCAGAACTGGAAAAAAAACTAATGACAGATCTTCGTTAATGTTTCGAGTTCATGAGCTGTCTACTTCCTGTCTCTTCTATTTTATACATGGAATTAGTCATGATAATTTAGGTATATGGGGCTGTCACTTGCAGCAAATAATGTATTAAATAGCAGGGCAAGAAGTTGAAAGTACATGGACCCCAAGCATTGAGCTAAGAATACCATTATGTCCATGTCATTGCTTTCGGAGGGCTGCATCGTGGCAAAAAGTGTATTTAACATAATTTCATTATCTCTAGCTGCCCTTCCCATAGATAATGCCTGGAGTTCTCCTTTATAGAAGTAAGTCAGGCAAAGCTTTTTTATTTGTTCATTTTCTTAGACAGAGTGGAAGATGGTTTTCTAAAGAATTTTAGGCAGGTTGTGGATATATTCCTATCCCACTCATTCCTGGATTAAGCCTGGAGTATAGGGGTTCTATAGCAATGACTAGTTGGTCAATTAGAAATCAGTGTTCAATAAAGCATATGTCACCAGCACACCAAGGATCCATCTAAAGGTCCATAGTTTTTAATAAAGCAATCACATAACATCAAGTGTAACTGCAAAGAGTCATGCAGGTTCCCCTTGTCACGGTTGTTTGATCACGTGCCTGACAAAAGGGTCCAGTGTGACTCTGAAATGCTACACCAAACATACACTTACTGTGATATAATCACTTTAAATAAAACTCTGGATTTTTTAGGGAGGTTTCTTCTAATGCCCTGTACACACAAGCAGAATTCCCGTCAGAAAAATGGTGGATGGTTTTTCCGACGAAATTCCGCTCAAGCCTGCCTTGCATAAACACGGTCACACAAAAGTTCGGTGAACTTTTGACTGCCAAGAACGCGGTGATGTAAAAGACTACGATGAGCTGAGAAAATTAAGTATATGCTTCTGAGCATGCGTCGATTTGTTTCGGAGAATGCGTCGGAATTTTGCGCGTCGGAATTTGTACACACGATAGGAAATTTCGATCAGATTTTTTCCTGACGGGAAAATAGAGAACCTGCTCTCTATCTTTTTCCAGCAGTTTTTCCGTTGGAAAAAGTATGATGGAGCATACACACGGTCGGGATTCCCGACCAAAAGCTCTCATCTGACTTTTTCCAACGGGAAAACCGATCGTGTGTACAGGGCATTATTCCCTGTCCTGAAGACACAACAGGAAGTGTGAGGAAATCTCAAAGTGATGGGAAATCCAATCTTTGACAATTGCCGTTAGAACAGGTGTCCCCATTAAAGTAGAAGGAAAAGCTAAAGAATATACCTGATGGAAATCTTTTCTGATGCCGCGTACACACGACCGCTTTTCTCGACGAGAAAAACGGCATTTTTTTTTTTCGCCGAGAAAAACGATCGTCTGTGGGCTTTATGTCGTTTTTCTCGTCGAGAAAAACGGCATAAAAAACGACGAGAAAAATTAGAACATGTTCTAAATTTTCTCATCGTTTTTTCCAGCATTTTTTTCCGCTGCAGTTTTCCCATAGGGAAACACTGCTGCGGAGCCCACAGACGGTTGTTTTTCTCGTCAAGAGAAAAAATGACGGGAAAAACGACCGTGTGTAGGGAACCAAGCGGTTCCCTCGTTTTTCCTGTCATTATTCACGGCGGTTTTTTAACCCCCGTGAATAATGATCGTGTGTACGCGGCATGAGCTTGCATAACTCGTTTTGAAACAAAACTCGCAGCCAATAAAAGCACAATTACAGATAATTTTCACCATCAGCTTTTTTAGTTTAGGTGAAGGGTGCATAAAAAAGGAAAATTTCAAAATGTTAATGTTTTTAGTTTTCTTTCAAAGTGCTCCAACATCTCCCCATACTCCCTTCCCCAGCAGCAGAGTGGAGATAAGGAGCTTGGCTACTTGCGTGAGTACAGCAATGTGTCCCTGACAGTTCAACACAAACTGCAAAATCACAGCTACTGCTCTCTGATGAAGAAATTTCAGGTCTCGGGGAACCCCTGCAATTCATCAGGGTCAGCGGGAAAAATTATACCTACATTGGTGGTCAGAATGCCCCCCTAACAGACATATAAAAAGATCACTGATGACAAGCTGCTGATTCAGCCAGGTGGCACAACTATGCAGGCACCATCAAAAGGGAGGTCAATTAGCCACAGATTAAGGAGCCCCTACTAACCTCTGGAGGTATCCTGGTTGAGAATGGCTGGTGTAGGGGGTTTGTCAGACCTCTGGATATAGACTGCTGCTTTCACACACAGAGCTGTAGTCTTTATCTTCACTCTGCTGTCAGGGAAGAAGAGTACAGACTGAAATCTCCACTATGCCAGGCTGTCAATGTACAGTAAAAAACAAAATGGAGGGGGAGGCGGATTATTGTAAGTTAGAAAACAGACATCAGCAAGTATCACAAGAATGCCTTAAAGAGGACCTTCAACCTCCCCACCCACTTTACTTCACTGCACTCCTACCCCCCTCCTCTCTCAGAATTTGATATTTGTTTTCCCCCAAATAGCTTTCTTTCAGGATCCTTCCTGGCAATTCTAGAATTCTCACCCAAGGGAGAATGATGTCCCAGTCAGCTGTGCTCCTGTGCATCATCAGGTGACTCTCTATTTCTGGTTCTTGCAACCAGCCCCCTGACAATGTGTACTGCTCAGAGAGACAGCAGCCACACTTGGAGACAGCCCCATCATGATCTAAATAAAGAAGATGGTGGTTCAAGACCCCCCCCCCCCAGTAATATTATTCCCAAAAATGACTAAATGAATGGGATATGGACAGAAATAGGTGTGGCCTGGCCAATTACAGGTAAATAGGGGTGGAGTTTGGTTTAAATCTTGGTAGGACTTTATTTGCCCAAAACTTAATCAGACACTGTGCTCATCACAGATACTTTAATTTCCACCAGCTTTATACCTAGGTCCTATTGAACCTAGTGGGTGTTCTGCCAATCTTTTTACATTGTATCTTGTTTTTGTACTAAGAAAGACATATGGAGTGCCCTTGCATATGTTTTTAGGACACATGACATTGAGATGTTTGCCAGCTGAAATGGCCTGTGTATTGTATGGAAAGAAGAACTGGCGTGATAGAGGAAGTCTAGAGATGAAAAATTAATGTTCAGTGAGCAAAATTCTAAACATCCCCTTGATTGTAACAAGGGCTTACTACTTTATTAAGTCCAGGACTGTTTTCTGCAGTATTGGAATGAAAGGCAGTACCACTAGTAACAAACATACTGCTCATTCATTAAAGCGGATCCTCACTGTATTTGAGCACCACAAACCAAAAACACTATTTAATTCATTTTTAATATTCAAAGCAAACTCCCCATTCATCCATCCATCCATGTCTCCATGCTTTATTTTGCTGAGAAATCACTTTAAAAAAACAATCGCCTAGCATTTTTGACCGTGGCCATCTTGAGTAAGGGCAAATGATTCATGTAGCATTTACTTCCTGGAATCCATCTGCCCTTTGCTCAAGCATGCAAGCAGTAGAGTGAGAAAACACCTGCTCCTCTCCTCTCCTCTCCTCCCCTCCTGAAGACTCCTGGGTTACTTAAAAAGTAGCCCAATTGTTGACCCCCCTGAAGACTCCTGGGATGTATGGCATAATTTGCCTCACCAGGAAACCAGGAAGTAACTGAAGAAATGTAAAAGAAAAAGTAAATATGATATACTTTCCTATCTATTTACTAATGCTAGCAGCATGGCTATTAAACATAATCAATATTGATTGGGAGAGTGAAGTTACACTTTACGACAAATCAATTGGCTTTGTAAAGAGCATTAATACGCAGCAGCCAATGAGATTTCAGTTTTCTGTAGTCAGGTCAGTAGACGCTTATTCCAGTTTGCATGCTCCAGTTTTGTAGACCTTACACCAATGGAGACCTTCTCTTTGAAGCGTGATGTCCAAATCAATCAAGCTTGAGAAGCTTTTAATGGCAGAACTTTTTTTCTTCAACCACATTGCAGATATAGCTATTTACTTTAAGACTCCGACCATTCATTATTCTATATTACTTCTATACTCTATAAATGGTTGTGAAAAACGGAGATTGCTATTCACTGATGACATTAGAATTTCTTTCAACTTTGCAGCTCACTGATATAAGATGGGCATTGGGTAACAATCTAATGCCTTGGGGAACAAGTTGCCTTATGGTAGCCATACACGCTTGGATAAATTATCAATTTTTTATTATTTTATTTATTTATATCAATCTCTTCCAATATGATCAATAGATCTATAGTCAATAACTCATTCGATCAACATGCCACATATGGGGAAATTGATTTTGATCCATTGTTAAGATTGAAAGTAATATAATTCTAACATTTAAGTTATTGATCGCATCTCATTTTCCACCATGTAATTTCATAATCTGATATATCAAAATATGATCATACTTATGAGCAAAATATCTCAGTGCTGCGTATCGAATCAAAGCGATAACTTTTCACACTTGTTAATTAGCTTGATCAAATCCAAACCAAATTGGGCTTATCTATCAGAAGGGGAATTATGGCTATTTGATTGTAGATTTGATCGTTCCGATTGCATCATACATCTAGTGGATTATATTATTGACACATGAAAAGCAAAAATCCTGTTCCAGTGGCCGCACCTTCTCGAACCGCTCAACCCTTGTGAATGGCAAGTAATAACGGTGCCCGAAAAAAGCCAAATTGTGTAAGTCAGTTGAACCACAGGCAACCTTAGAGATTGAAGACTATTCAAAGCTGATTTCAGAGTCTGAAGACTATTCAAAGCTAATTTCTGTCCAGTAGCCATGGATTACTACATTCTTTTTATGTTTGTACTGAGTTAATACATAAATCCAGTAAAACACAGTTTAAACTGTAACAATTTCCTCTGAGCCCTCCTCTATATTACAGTAGACCTTGTCCCAACCGCATGAGTGTATCATATTACTTTTAGTTTCCTGATTATTAGCAGGTCTCGGGGTTACAGGTTTATAGTGGGAAAAGGAAACCAAACATACCAAATCCACATATGACTCTTATGTTTGTCTCTTCTGCTGATCTTATGTGTTTCCCTTTACGATGAAATGTAATCTGTTCCTATGAGGAATAGGAGACCCCTGGTCTAGATCATGAGCAATACATCTTAGATCCATGCCATTTGCCCTTCGCCTTTTGCTGGCCTGTCCAAAATTAGTCAACGTGACACCATTTATAGGCTAAATCAACAGATTTAAAGCAGTAGTAAAGGTTAATGAAAAAATAAATAAACGCTGTGAGATAAAGGCATAATGTGCTGCATTGCTTACCTTGAAAGAAAGCCAACCAGTAGCACGGTGTCACCACTGACAGGGTTTCCATATTCGCCCGATCTTCCTTCCGGGTTTGCATGCTGTGGCCACTTGAATGGCCAAACCGCGATGATGTCACTCCCGCGCACACGTGAGGGAGTCACAGGCGCAGCACAGAACCCTGAAAAAATGTCGCGAGTATGCCATTCTTTCATGACGTCACAAGCTGCTGATCCTTAGAATAGCTCCTAAATTATGCACGTTTAGGAGATATTCATTTAACCTACAGGTAAGTTTTATTGTAAGCTTACCTGTAGGTAAGAACCTAAATAACGACTGTACAACCACTTTAAAATGCAGTCTTTTGAAATAACTTAGTTCTTCTATTCAAACATGATACAAAATTGAAGCAGTGGGAATAGTAAACATCTCGTCATTGCTTTCAGTGCTATCTCCACTTTGCTATTCTTTGCTCTATTTTTTACCCAAAGGGTGACCATGTTTATCAATGTTCATAGTCAGCAGAAAATATCCCGAAGCTAAAAAAGAAGCAGTAACTGGCATCAGAAAATAAATATAATTACATTTTTAAATCAGATGCAGTATGACATTGATCTTGTGACTGATGATGATGTGATAGTATCTTGCCAATAGTATTGCTGTGATGATATTTATTGCCATGACAGTACGTGTTCTTTACAGGGCTCTTCCTCTCTGTTCAGCACAAGATCTGTGAACAGATTCCCTGCTGAATTGGAGCTGAACAGGACGGGTGTCAGTTTTTTTACATCCGTGCTCTCAGTTTGTGTCTGCATTTACACAGAGAACCTATAATGGCTCTATGGGCAGCCGGATATAAATGGACTATTGTCTGTTTACATCAGACTGCCTTTGACCTGTCACGTTTAGGTCCAAAAAATGGAAAAGGGACGCAGTTCTTTTCTGTTTTTTTTTTTCTTCCCAGACCTGGACAGACTTGAAAGTAGGCGGGTGTAAATAAACACAAGTCTGCTAACAGAAGCCTGCCCATATTCCCACATTAACCACTTTAGCCCCGGACCATTTGGCTGCCAAATGACCGAACCACTTTTTGAGATTCGGCACTGTGTCGCTTTAACTGACAATTGCACGGTCGTGCGACGTGGCTCCCAAACAAAATTGACGTCCTTTTTTTCCCACAAATAGAGCTTTCTTTTGGTGGTATTTGATCACCTCTGCCATTTTTCTTTTTTGCGCTATAAACAAAAATAGAGTGACAATTTTGCTATAATAAATATCCCCAAAAAATATATAAAATAACTAATTTTTTCCTCAGTTTAGGCTGATGCGTATTCTTCTACGTATTTTTGGTAAAAAAAATTGCAATAAGCGTTTATTGTTTGGTTTACGCAAAAGTTATAGCGTCTACAAAATAGGGGATAGTTTTATGGCATTTTTATTGTTTAATTTTTTTATTAGTAATGGCGGCGATCAGTGATTTTTATCGTGACTGGGACATTATGGCGGACACATCGGACACTTTTGATGCTATTTTGGGACCATTCACATTTATACAGCGATCAGTGCTATAAAAATGCACCGATTACTGTATAAATGTGACTGGCAGTGAAGGGGTTAACCACTAGGGGGCTAGAAAGGGGTTAAGTGTGCCCTAGGGAGTGATTGTAACTGTAGGGGGTCTTACTGTGACACAACACTGATCACTGCTCCCGATGAGAGGGAGCAGACAATCAGTGTCCTGTCACTAGGCAGAACAGGGAGATGCCTTGTTTACACAGGCATCCCCCCGTTCTGCAGCTCCGTGACACAATCGCAGGACACCGGCGGACATCGAGTCCGCGGGTCCCACGGGCACGGTCACGGAGCTCACGGCGGCATATTTAAAGGGACGTACCTGTACGCCCATTTGCCTGTCCGTGCCATTCTGCCGACGTAAAAGTGTGTGCGCTGGTCAGCAAGTGGTTAAGGTCCACCAGTCCCCCACTCAGGTCTGCCTGAAAAACAGATGGACCTCATCAGAATGCCCGGGTGAAAGGGCTCTAAGACTTGGTTTACTCCAATGCTTTTTTTCATGCTTTTTGCAGAAATGCAGGACATTACTTTTAACATGGGTTCCTATGGAACATGTTCACATCAATGCATTTTTGTGCCTCTGCATTTTTGGAAAGGGTCAGGGACTTTTTTAAACGCAAAACGGTGCTTTTTTTGGTTCAATATACTTCAATAGAGAAGCTGCAGAAAGGCGTGTAGTCCATTTTTACCGTGATTTTGCCGGGATCTGCGTTTTGTGTTTTGTGCCCCAAAAAAAGCATAAGGCTTGATTCACAACTATGCATTTTTAGTGCATTTTGCAGATTTGCACTACAATCCATTTAACATGGTTTCTTATGGAACACGTTCTTTAGTGCAAATCTGCAAAATGCAAAACGCACAAAAAATGCATAGGTGTGAATCCAGCCTAAAAGCCTTAAATCGCTGTAAAATGTGGCCAAATCGCTGTCAAATCGTGCTAAAAAAACACTAAAAGCATAGCAAAAAGCACTGCAGAAACGCTCAAAAGCAAACTGCATAGGTGTGAATAGAGCCTAAGAGCACATTCACACAGGGGCGGCACGACTTGTCCCGCAACTCTGCCGGGCGATCCTAACATGACTTCAAAGGTGACTTGCAAAATGACTTCTGTGTGAATGGGGTTTAAATGTTTCATCTGAGTTGCAGTGAAGTTTATGCAGGGCCGATCCGCCCTATACGCGGACTACGCAAGCTGCGTAGGGCCCCGAGTAATACTCGGGGCCCCGCCGCCGCCACTAGAGGTCCGCGGCCGGCGGAGATAATGTCTCCGTCGGCCGCCATTTTCCCGAAGACCAGGATGAGAAGAAGGGAGGATCCTGCCGAAATAGCGCTGCGGCGCCGCCCACCCCCGCCCCCGGTCTGTCTGTCATCTGAGACTGTGACCTGTGGGGGGAAAGGGGTGGGCGGTGCCACAGCTCACTGTAGCCGGCCGGCTCCGCCTCCGCCTCTAATTTGTTCCCCCTCGCCGCTGCTGAGCTATAGAAGGGCTCAAAGTGGGAGGGGGAGGGGGGCGTGCTCCTAACTCGCTGAGTCTTACTATCTCCTGAGGTCCGTCTCTCTCATCCTCAATGTCAGCCGCCCCCCCTCCTCAATGTCAGCCGCCCCCCCATCCTCAATGTCAGCCCCCCCATCCTCAATGTCAGCCGCCCCCCCTCCTCAATGTCAGCCGCCCCCCCTCCTCAATGTCAGCCGCCCCCCCCTCCTCAATGTCAGCCGCCCCCCCTCCTCAATGTCAGCCACCCCCCCTCCTCAATGTCAGCCGCCCCCCCTCCTCAATGTCAGCCGCCCCCCCTCCTCAGTGTCAGCCGCCCCCCCTCAATGTCAGCCGCCCCCCCCTCCTCCTCAATGTCAGCCGCCCCCCCTCCTCAATGCCAGCCGCCCCCCCTCCTCCATGTCAGCCGCCCCCCCCTCCATGTCAGCCGCCCCCCCTCCTCAATGTCAGCCGCCCCACTCCCTCTTTAATGTCAGCCGCCCCCCCTCTTCAATGTCAGCCGCCCCCCCTCCTCAATGTCAGCTGCCCCCCCTCCTCAATGTCAGCTGCCCCCCTCCTCAATGTCAGCCGCCCCCCCTCCTCAGTGTCTGCCGCCCCCCATCTCAATGTCAGCCGCCCCCCCTCCTCAATGTCAGCTGCCCCCCTCCTCAATGTCAGCCGCCCCCCCTCCTCAATGTCAGCCGCCCCCCCTCCTCAATGTCAGCTGACCCCCCTCCTCAATGTCAGCTGCCCCCCCTCCTCAATGTCAGCCGCCCCCCCTTCTCTCTGTCAGCAGACCCCCCCTCTTCTCTGTCAGCAGACCCCCCCTCTTCTCTGTCATCTCTCTCCTGCCTGCCTTCACTCTGGGACACAGCAAATGGCAATCTGCTACATGTGGCAGGTGAAGTGGCAAGTGACAATCTGCAATATGTGGCAAGTGACGTTGTGGCAAGTGACAAAACGCAATGTGTGACGTCGTAGCAAGTGACAATCCGCAACGTGTGACAAGTGACAATCCGCTACATGTGGCAGGTGAAGTGGCAAGTGACAATCCGCAATGTGTGGCAAGTGACAAAACGCAATGTGTGACGTTGTGGCAAGTGACAACCCGCAATGTGTGGCAGGTGGCGTCGTGGCAAGTGACAATCCGCAACATGTGGCAAGTGACAATCCGCATCTGGTGGCAGGTGACGTTGACACGCTCAGGCTCCCACTGATTCTGCATTATGGTGAGTTGAACTATTTAATATATTATATAACAATGTAATAATAGAAATGATGCACTTCACTAATTTTGTTTTGCGATACGGCACTGCGTCGACTTAACTGACAATTGTGCGGTCGTGCGACGGTGTACCCAAACAAAATTTACGTCCTTTTTTTCCCACAAATAGAGCTTTCTGTTGGTGGTATTTCTATATCAGTTTAGGCCAATATGTATTCTTCTACATATGTTTGGTAAAAAAAAAATGCAGTAAGTGTTTATTGATTCGTTTGCACAAAGGTTATAGCGTCTATAGACTTATGGCATTTTTATTAATATTTTTTTTTACTAGTAATGGCAGTGATCTGCGATTTTCAGTGAGACTGTGACATTGCGGTGAACAGATCGAACACTTTTGACACATTTTTGGGACCAGTGACATTTATACAGCGATTTGTGCTATAAAAATGCACTGATTACTGTGTAAATGTCACTGGCAGGAAAGGGGTTAAATGTGTTCCCTGGGAGGTGTTTCTAACTGGGGGGATGGGACTGACTGAAGGAGGAGAGAGATCTCTGTTCCTAATCACTAGGAACAGCAGATCTGTCTCTCCTCCCCTGTCAGAATGGGGATCTGTCTGTTTACATTGACAGATCCCCGTTCCGGCTCTCTGTGGAGCGATCGCGGGTGGCCGGCTGACATCGCGGCCACACACAGGTCCTTTTATACTCCTATATACATGTATGGAGCAATGACAGGTCCTCTTTATACTTCTACATACACGTATAGTGCCATGACCGCTATACTCCTATACATGAATAAAGCCATGACAGGTCCTCTTTATTTTCCTACATACATGTATAGAGTCATGACAGGTCCTCTTTATACTCCTATACATGAATAGAGCCATGACAGGTCCTCTTTATTTTCCTACATAAATGTATAGAGCCATGACAGGTCCTCTTTATACTCCTATACATGAATAGAGCCATGACAGGTCCTCTTTATTTTCCTACATACCTGTATAGAGCCATGACAGGTCCTCTTTATACTCCTATACATGAATATAGCCATGACAAGTCCTCTTTATACAGCTACATGCATGTATAGAGCCATGACAGATCCTTATAAGTTATCATGATATAAAATGATATCCTTTTGGTAGGCGTAATTTTTTTTGGGGGGGGGGCAGCATTTAATTCTTGGTACCAGGCAGCACAATGTCTTAGGCCGGCACTGGGGGGGGGGACACCTGAAATGTAAGGAAGCACTCCGCTGGCTGGGGACACCTGAGATGTAAGGAAGCACTCCGCTGGCTGGGGACACCTGAGATGTAAAGAGGCACTCCGCTGGGGACACCTGAAATGTAAGGAGGCACTCCGCTGGCTGGGGACACCTGAGATCTAAGGAGGCACTCCGCTGGGGACACCTGAGATCTAAGGAGGCACTCCGCTGGCTGGGGACACCTGAGATGTAAGGAGGCACTCCGCTGGGGGCACCTGAGATGTAAGGAGGCACTCCGCTGGGGACACCTGAAATGTAAGGAGGCACTCCGCTGGGGACACCTGAAATGTAAGGAGGCACTCCGCTGGGGACACCTGAGATATAAGGAGGCACTCCGTTGGGGACACCTGAGATGTAAGGAGGCACTCCGCTGGGGACACCTGAGATGTAAGGAGGCACTCCGCTGGGGACACCTGAGATGTAAGGAGGCACTCCGCTGGGGACACCTGAAATGTAAGGAGGCACTCCGCTGGGGACACCTGAGATGTAAGGAGGCACTCCGCTGGGGACACCTGAGATGTAAGGAGGCACTCCGCTGGGGACACCTGAAATGTAAGGAGGCACTCCGCTGGGGACTGCTGAGATGTAAGGAGGCACTCCACTGGCTGGGGACACCTGAAATGTAAGGAGGCACTCCGCTGGCTGGGGACACCTGAAATGTAAGGAGGCACTCCGCTGGCTGGGGACAGTGACATCAGGGCTCCCACTGATTCTGCATTATGGTGAGTTGAATGATTTAATTTTATATTACAAAGTAATAATAGAAATAATGCGCTTTAATCACCCTGACACCATAAAAACCATGGTGCCGGGATGATTGAATTGCTAACACCAGGTGTTTGGAGAATCTTGATCTGCTGATTGTTAAACTTTCTGGAATACTCATATTTCTATTGTGGTGTAGGATCTGGGCCTGCTGTCCCTCCATCCCTCTTTTTTTTACTCTCTCTCTCTCTCTCCTTGTTTCTCCCTCGTTCATCTCAGACTCTAACCACACCCCTTTGAGTCACGCCCCTTTAAACCACGTTCAATATTACGCTTAAACAACGCCCATTATTCACGGATCAGGTAGAGGGCCCCTTTGCAGAATTTTGCTTAGGGCCCCAGGGAGGTCAGGATCGGCACTGAGTTTATGTAATTTGACACAATCTTTAACATGTTAATAATGTAATGCTTTTAAATCTGCAGCTCTCATTAATATAATAGCAACTCTACTATGAAGATCCTTGTTCAGTCACTTCCTGTTAAGGCAGTGGTTCTCAACCTGGGGTCGGGACCCCCTCGGCGGTCGAATGACGATTTTCCAGGGGTCACCGAATCCTAGGCTGTTCCTGAAGCCTGCACCGCTTTCCCAGCCTTTTCGCAGCTGCCCAGCAGGGCTGTCCCTGGAGCCCACGACATCCCACTCAGCCTCTTCGCAGTCACCCATTTAGTTCACAGCATGGGTGGGGGGCAGAGACTAGAGGTCAGCTGACTGGTGAGAAATGTGAAGTGGGGGGGGGGCTGGAGGAGATGATTTTGGCATAGGTTAGGGTGATCAGACATCCCTGGTCTCTGGGGGCAGTCCCCGGATTGAGGACATTGTGCCCGGAGCCAGTCTGTCCCTGGATTTGTCCCCGGATTGCAGTGACATGGAGGTGGGCATCTGGTGCTCTCGCCCCGGGTGCAACATTTGGGGGGGGCGCAAAATAATTACTGTGCCCCCCCAAGTGTGCTGTGTTGCCCCTCCGCCCAGGGACTCCTGTAGTCCAGCCTGTCCCCCATGATCCCTCTGGTGTGGGCGGCCCGGGTGTGTGTGAGAACAGCAGAGGAAAGGGGTGGTGCAGAGCGTATGGTGGCTATTGGAGAAGCTCTTGGCAGGGGATACTGAGGAGCGGCTGGGTGTCGGGAACAGTACCTGGTGCTGGGGAGAGCCCTGCTCCGATGGATTATCATGGAGGCCCCTGGCGGGGGGTGAAAATTTCTTGCCTTGTCCCGGGCACTGACAATCCACCCTACACCACTGACTGCATATATAATTTGAGGAAAATATGCATATAAAATAGTTTACCATTTGCCAATAAAAAAAAATATGTCCCCGGATTTAATTTAAAAAATCTGGTCACCTTAGCATGGGTGTCACTGCTATGAGACACCACAAAGTCAGAGACACAGTGAGTAACACTACCTGTGATTAGAGTTGCTATTAAAAGTCCCCACTACAGTTCACCGGTTCAGCAGATGACCATGATCAAGAGCACCTAAATTGGCTGATCAGAACTCCCCCCAGCACTTAAACTGATCCCCCCCCCCCCCACAAGAAGTAAGAGAAGTTATAAAAATAGAGAATACATGGAAGGGAGAGGAAAAGAGGGGACAGAACAAAGAAAAAGGGAGAGAAAGAACAAGAAAGATGGCTAGAGAGAGGGATGGGGGGGAAAAAAGGGAAAGAAAGGAGAACAAAGAGAAAGAGTGGTACATCCTAAAATGTACCATAAGGGGTTTTAATACTGTACGAGTGGAAGGGACTCAGGGAGCGCTAAACGTCCATGGGTTAGGGGCGCAAATTACTTGTCTTGACTTGGGTGCTGACAACCCACGCTACAAAAATAATTTTACTGTTAGACGCCTTTCACACTGGGGCGGAGTCAGCGGTAAAGTGCCGCTATTTTTAGTGGCGCTTTACCGCCGGATTTGCCGCGCTATTCGGCCACTAGAGGGGCGGTTTTACCCCCCGCTAGCTGCCGAGAAAGGGTTACAAACCACTGCTATACTGCATCTTTGCAGAGGCGCTTTGCCAGCGGTATAGCCGCGGTGCCCCATTGATTTCAATGGGCAGGAGCGGTGGAGGAGTGGTATACACAACGCTCCTTCACCGCTCCAAAGATGCTGTTAGCAGGACTTTTTTTCCGGTGTGAAAGCCCTTGGGGCTTTCACACTGGAGACACAGCAACGGCTGTTTCAGGTCAGTTTGCAGGCGCAATTTTTAGCGCAATAGCGCCTGCAAAACGACCCAGTGTGAAAGGGGTCTTAGGGGTCGCCACAACTTGGGAAATTTTATCAAGGGGCCACGGCACTAGAAAGGTTGAGAACCACTGTGTTAAGGGATGACAAGCTCTGTTCCTGTCTCAGAGTTGGGCTTCTGCATTGTCACCCTGTCACGCGAGCTTCCAATGGAGAATGTAAGTACTTGTACCAATGCTTATGCCTAGTACACACGATGAGAAAATTGGACGAAAAATGCCACTTTCAAAGCAATCATATGATAATCTGATTGTTAGTACACAGCTTTCGGGAGCTGATCATGACAGTTCATGCAAAATTATCCAAAGGGACAAGCACGGAAAAAAAATTTGTATGATACCAGACCGAACAATTTTCCTTTAATCAGTACAGTATCCGTCTGAAAAAAATTGATTGGCAAAGAACGTGCATGCTCAGAAACAAAAGATCACATTACAATGCAATTCTATTGTACGAGAATTTTCCTAACTTCATTTTTAAAATGAGACTAGAAAAAAAAAAAAAAGAGCAATCATTTGACCGATATGCTCATTGTGTGTACCATGCTTAATCGCACAACTAAATTCCACATTTGTCTCCATCGGGAGGCCCCCCCTCACCAAGCAAAGTCATGTAACTACTACTGAAGCACATGTATGTAGACATGATCTGGCTGCAAAAAGGCTATAGGGGATCAGCAGCACTGAAATGATGCCACTGTGAAAACAATGTTTTTATTAAATAAAAACACAGCAATTATTTATGATGCACAGTGCCATTCAGCAAGGGTTACATGTACAGCAAGTGACTAATACTTTTTTTCCTGCATGATTCATTTCCCAAATATGATCATTTTATTTTCTGGTGTAATTAGTGTATAAATTATGCAGTCAAATGACTCGCACTAAAACTTGATTAAAACGATTGAAAAAATTCTTAGAAGGTGAAAGCTAAATGGTCAGTTTATCCAAAATGTATATTTACTTTTCAGTGGTCAGAAAGGATCAGCCCCTGATTGCTTAAATTCATTAGATACTCCAACAAAAAGCTTTCTACTCCATAATTCCTGACCCTTGTCCATCTTGGAAGTTTCAATGCCCCCACTCTTGTATCAACACCTTCTCTTGCTGTAATATAAAATACATTTTAAAAAATGCAACAGGGAGAGTACTGACTGGTGATAGACCCACTGGCTGGATGTACAAAGCTAGCCATACATGGAGTAAAATTTGCTCCGTGTTTGGCCCTCTTGGCACCCTCTTGCCCCACATTCTTATAGGAGCTTGGTGGAAAAGTGTCAGCTGAACAGCACTTGCATACAAGCAGATGCAGGAACTGTCTGGAATTTTTGACATTCGGTGAAGCCAATTGTCAGAATACAATAGCCACGCTTGGAGATTCCGCCTTCTATGCTGTGTGGCGTTAAAACTCCCAGATTAAAAGAAAAAAGAAAATGTATGTGTTTAGGGTCAGCTTTAGAGCCCTGAAAGTTATGGAAAAATTGTCAGCTGGGTAAATCCATCAGCATCTACAAGAAAATTTTAAATATTAGTTTGGGTGAACCGCATCTTTATTATTCGTTGTTAGTCCTTGAAGACAAGAGTTTACAATGGATGACTATTGGGGGCCATAGACATTTGGCTGATTCAGCAGGAACCAGACAAATTTTGATCCGGCTGGGCAGGCTGGTTGTACTGAAGTTGGTCCATCTATCAACTTCAGTACAACCAGCCTGTCGGGTTTTTCGTGCCTGATCTTTTTGACAGTGGCTACAGCTGCCAGCAGTGTCATTGTATTCTGCCGGTGGGGAAGGATCCCCAAGCTCCCCACCGGCAAAATTACAATAGAGCTGCGGAAGGGATTCCCCCATCAACACAGTCAGTGATTTTCTTTCCTTCAACCCATTGTTGAAGAAATAAAATTGCATATTCTATGGCCTGCCTTAGTCTATATGTATTCTTATATATCCAGTAAATGTACCTTTAAATCTTGTGCCACATACCAGAAGCCTAATGCCGCGTACACACGGCCGTTTTTCTCGTCGAGAAAAACGAAATTTTTTCCTTTCAACGAGAAAAACGATCGTCTGTGGGCTTTCTGCCGTTTTTTTCGACGAGAAAAAAGGCATTAAAAACGACGAGAAAAATTAGAACATGTTCTAATTTTTCTCGTCGTTTTTTTCGACATGTTTTCCGCGGCAGTGTTTCCCATAGGGAAACACTGCCGCAGAGCCCACACACGGTCGTTTTTTTCAACCAAAAAAAAAATGACATTTAAAACGGCCGTGTGTGGGGGGAACAAGCTGTTCCTCGTTTTCCACGTCGATTTTCTCGACGGTGTTTTCACAGTCGAAAAAATTGATCGTGTGTACGCGGCATCAGTCTATATAGATATTTCCCCTCTGGGCTCCTAATGATGTCAGTTCTGACGAAACGTATGGAGGTCATGAAGTCACCACGTTCTACATTTAATCCCACGGGACTGTGGGTTTGGTGTCCTTTCTAGATGCCGATGTTTTGTCAAAATAGGAAATTCATCGAGATCTCCAATCAGGTCACTTCCGGTTACTGTAAAGCATCAGTAATTGGAGATATAGACGAGTTGCTGTTTTGACACAACACCAGAAAGTGTTTACACTCCGGTACACGATATTATGAGCAGACGTTGTTAGTCCTCCCGATACTAACCAACAACATGGCCGCCTCTGAGGTGGCGGCAACTTTTTCCTCCTTAGCCGCTGTTCTGTCAAAACAGCAAACTCTTTGTGTACCGGAGTGTACCTGCTTGCCGGTATTGTGTCAAAACAGCAACTCGTTTAAATCTCCAATTACTGATGCTTTTCAGTAACCGGAAGTGACGTGATTGGAGATCTCGATGAATTGCCTATTTTGACAGAACAGTGGCTTATCTGTACAGCTTTTAATTTATTTTTAATAAACACTGTAAGGATTTTACACTATGTGGGCCTGGTGCTCTTTCTGTTTTATCATGGTTGGCGACTCGGAGTGACGGAGGAGCAGTGCGGGAAGCTCGATACCTTGTGGAGGGTCCTTTCCACACAAGCGTTTTCAGACTTCTCTTCACTGAGAGTCTCACATCCTATGGTAAGGAGACATCTTCACTGGTGTATGCACGTGTGGTAATACACATAGATACACCAGTGGAGTGGAGCTGGAACACACAGATAATCTGATCTAAGTCACCTGGATTCAGCATATGGTGACGGACTGATCACATTGTTTATATGAACTTTTTATAAATTTTCTTCAGCTTTTATATTAATTTATTAATATGGAACTTAGCGCAGCATGTCATTTATCAAATATATATGTAAATGTAGCACACGGACCCTTTTCTCCTGCCTACCTTCTCCTTGCAGGGATAAAGGCACACCGTGCCACATACCCAGATCCTCCTGGTTTAAGAGGTTGAGCGGTGTTCTTACAATTTTGGGTCATGCAGTGAGTTACCTCCCTCCATTGGTTCTCATCCCTAGAGTATAGGGAAAAGTCTGTGTTCTTCCTCCCAAAGAAAGCCAATGTCCAAACAGTGTTTAAACTCCAAACAGAAGAGTTTATTTTTCTTGCTTGAAACAGATTTGGGAATAGGTTGAAGATAGAGACAAAGTAGGTAAAGGGACAGGTTCAGGCATGCGACACCCAACTACCCTATTCTTCACTCAAGCCTGAGTATGAATTGCTCACCCGGATAGATCCCTCTCACAGATCTGGCAGCCGGAGTGAAACACGAACAGTTTCTTTAAGTTAGTCCCCTTCACGGACAAGTCCAAGTGATTCTCTACCACAGAATCCTTTAGTTACTGAATTTGAACCTTGAAACTCCCATAGATTAATGAAGACCATAGGTGTCAATGGGACACGCTATAGGAGCTATACTGCAACTCACAAGTCCTTCCCTCTGATAGGTAACCAGGCCTCTCCTTCACCATGAATTCCTTCACTGATCCATCGGACAGGTCCTCCCCCGGTTTCCTCTCCTTCAGAGCGGGCCACCCTCACACGGGTTCCCTGGGAGTCCAGTGTGTTGATTGTAGACCCAGTTGAAGGTACTGGGCCTACCTGGAACGTGGTAGCCTCGAGCTAAAGGTGCCCGAGACTCGTTGACCAGTTCATGCACCCCAGGCCAGCAAGGCCAACGGGAGTGACTTCGCCACCAGGGGTCCTCCCCTGCACTCTTCTCCTCCACTCCTCCCCTGCTCTTCTGGCGTCTGCCCCTTATGTACCCTCTCCCGGCATGCACAGCAGGCCGAACTCTGCCCACCACACGGTAGCCGAGAGAGGACACCCAATAACACCACAATGTCACCAGTGGCTCAACCCGAGACCTGGGCAACTGCGCCACCACAGGCCCAGGGGAACCATACACCAGACAACATCACGGCAGAGCAGAGTCCATAATAACCAGAATTGTAGAGTCTGAGCCATACTATTGCTCAGACTACCCCTAAATTTGCAACATAGCGCCCCCAGTTTTGGGGTCCTGCTACATATATATATATATATATATATATATATATATATATATATATTACTGGTAGTTAGTTAGGCCATAAATAGCTCAGATAGCATGGCATAAGAGGTCAATTCACAAGGAGCAGGCCTGGTTCATTGTGGATTAGTGTCTAATGGCGTGTTATGAGGAGAAGGTAGTGCGACACAAGTAAACATTGCATGATGTGAACAATATACAGATCTTCCTTCCCACTCCTCCATGTAGGATACATATGGCACGTACATGCATCTGCGTTTCTGGGTATTTTCCAGCTGTCTTTAGAGAACTTTAAACAGGAAATTGATGCCACAGGGCAAATATTCATTCTTCCCAGTCTCCCTTACAAAACAAGTACAGATTTGCTGTGGCTAGACGGACTTCCTGCAGAATGCATCTGCTTATCCCGGCTTCACACCATCAGGAAACTCAAAGAATCTGCTCCACATTAAAACTCCGCACCAAGCTGACAAAGAATGCCCTTTTCCATACAGTAGGTGAGGGATTCCTTTAGAGAAACTGAAATGACTGTCTGACAGAGCAATCACTGCAAGCTCCTGTAAAGACTCATCTGGATCCTAAGCATTCTGAGTCAACTGTATTCCCTCACTCACTTTTTCATTCACTCACTTACTCATCAGTCAGTCACTCCACACCTGTTGTATCACGCACCCCATCATGCAGAATAATGTTCCTGGAATGCACAAGCCAAAGTCAATGCACTTATCCACGTAACACATTCCTTTCTTCTTTTAGCATATTGAGTAGAATTCTTGTTAACCTCTGCTGTGCCAAAACTGTATTTCATGCTGATCAGACACTCCATTCAGTAATAAGTAAAGGTAAAAAGTTTTCAGCTGGACCTTGACAAAAAGTTTAGGTTTGTTTTAAAGTGGAATTTCACCCAAAGGGGAAGTTCTGCTTTTCCTCCTCCTACCTCATCCTCTACCACATTTGGAATGTTTTTTGTTTTGGGGGGGGGGGGGGAGTGGGTACCTGATTTTGGCAGCGTCTTTGGACACATCACAAGTTCCAGGAGACTGTGTGACCATTCGTAGGGCTTGCGCATTTGCAGTGGCCAGCCGGCTGTGCCCACAGTTAAAGCGGTTGTAAAGTCATTTTTTAAACTTTTACCTACAGGTAAGCCTATACTAAGGCTTACCTGTAGGTAAAAGAAATATCTCCTAAACCTTTACGGTTTAGGAGATATTCCCCTCGCAATGCGCCGCTGACAGCAGCGGCGCATGCGCACAGGGGATTCTCGGGCTGAAGGCTCGGCAGACGCCGAGCCTCGCCGGATCGAAGTCTCCCACGCGCATGCGCGGGAGTGAGACATCGCGGCTCCAGCCACTCACAGCGCTGGAGCTGCGATAACCGGAAGACACGCCAAGGAAAGATGACATCTCCCTCGGCGTGGACCAGGTAAGTTCCCGACGCCTCATTCTAAGGTAAGTATTTCATAATGAGCTTGTATGCTGTGCATACAAGCTCATTATGCATTTTCCTTTACAGGTGTAAAAAAAAAATAAAAAAAATAGCGGGTATACAACCGCTTTAAGGTGCCGATGCCTGCACTCCAAGACCAGCAAAGAGCCGGGTCGAGTGAGGATATCTCTGGATCCTAGGACAGGTAAGTGTGTGTTTTTTAAAAGTCAGCAGCTACAGTATTTGTAGCTGCTGACTTTTACTTTTTTGTTTAAAGGCTGAAGTTCCTCATTATCAATATGTTAACTTTCAGTGCTGGGTGCTTGATGCTGGTAGCATTGTTTGATACAGAGAGAAATGCCTTCACAAAACTTCCTCATACAAACCCTCCCAGTAACCCCAACACTCTCTCTATCCCTACCACTAACCCTCACAAAACCCTCCCTATAACCCTGATTTGAGTTGTAACTCTGGAATAAGGTTACCAGACTTTCAAAATGAAAATTCGGGGACACCCAACTGACCAAGCTAATAGTGCCACAATGTATTGTGGATGGGGCCAAATTGCAAGGATAGTGGGAGGGTCTTAAAGTTGTATGGTAAATAGAACATAAACCTACTTTACTATGGGTTCAGAGTGTGTAACACACAGACTGCAAGGGCTAGGAGTGTTTAACACAAAGTGCCGGGGTCAGGAGTACATTATGCAAAATGGGGATCAGGAGTGTGTGAGGCACAGAGCACAAGGGCCAGGAGTATGTAACACAGAACACAGGGGTCAGGAGCGTAAAGCACAGAACAAAGGGGTCAGGAGTGTATAACACAGAACAGAGCGGTCAGGATTGCGTGGTGCAGAATGCAGGGGTCAGAGGTAAGTAATGCACAGATTGCAGGGGACAGGAGAAAGAAAGTCACATGTGCAGGAGTCAAGAGTGTATAATGCACACAGTGCAGGGGTCAGGAGTATGTAATACATGGAGTGCAGAGGTCAGGAGTGCACAACGCTTGAAGTACAAGAGTCAGAAGTGTGTAGTGTGTGACATGTATTAGTCAGGAATATATAACATAAAGGCCAGTATACACAGTAGAACCTCTCCCCCAGTACAGGTCTCTCCGCTTTCCCCCCAGTACAGAACACAGAACCCCCTGTACAGATCTCTTCATCAAGTACAGACCTTTGTGCCCCAGTACAGACCTCTCCCCCTAGCACAGTACCTTTCCTCCACGCTACAGACCTCTACCCCTACATTACAGACCACAGGTCCCCCATTACTCCCCCACAGGACAGAAAGTTCCTCCCCAGTACAGACCTCCTTCCCAGTACATACCACAGACTGCCTCTAGTACAGACTCCCCCCCTGCCCATACAGACCACATACCACAGTACCAACCTCTCACCCCTCCCCCTTAAGTCCACTTAACAGACTTTAGCTACATTAGCAGAGCACAGTGGGGGATGTCCTCTGCAGTGCCATGTAACACTGCACATCTGGGCCGAGGAAGAGCTCAGGAGAAACCTTCCTCAGCCCTGTAAATAATTTTAATAAATTTGTCCAGGATTTCTAAAACAAAAATATGTAAATCAAATGTCAGTTTATAAACCTAAAAGGTTACAACAAAAAAGCAAATAAAATGAAAGTGACTGCTTAGGCTATGATATGTGAACAGATCCCTTGCTGAATTGGAGCAGAACAGAATAGGTGTCCCTTTTATCTTTTTATTTTTTCTTTGTAGCTTTAGGGCTCTTTCACACGGAGGTCCGTTCAGGTCCGCCTGTCAGTTTTTTAGGCGGACCTGAAACGGATCCTCCATGCACCCCTATGGAGCCACGGATGTCAGCGGTGACATGTCCGCTGACATCCGCTCCGCTCCAAAAAAGTGTGACGGAGGAAAATCCTATTTTTCCTTCCGTCGGCGGAGTGGATCGGATGACAATGGACTCTACGGTCCATCGTCATCCGATCCCCCATAGGGGAGAGCGGCGCTCTGACAGGGCGGTCCCTGCACAGTGTGCGGGGACCGCCCAGTCATCCGTCGGCTCAGCGGGGATCAACGGAGCGATCCCCGCTGAGCAAGCGGAGCTTCACGGGGCGGATCTTCACGGATCCGCCCCGTGTGAAAGAGGCCTTAGACTATTTAGATCAGTGGGCTGCAGGATATACACAGAGGCATGTCCATTTACATCCACCTGCAAATAGAACTAAAATAAACTTCTGTTAAATCTGCCTGAAAAACTGACAGGCAGATCTGATCATTTACACTAGCGGCAGCACTTGCCACCCCATCCACTGCGGATAGCTTTTCAGATGATGTTTGGCAGGCAGCTGGGATTTGATATGCCCCTTATTTAAACCCAGCTGTGTTAAAGCCCCCACCACCATGCCCCATATTTTTACTGCTCCTCCTGTCCCATGGCTGAAAGTGAGATTTAGCCCTTAAAGTGTTACTAAACCCACAACAGTAAAATCGGTCTGTACTGTATATACAGTAAAGCATGCTTGTTATACTCACTGTGGAACCTAAGGAGTTAATTCCCCCGCATTGTGTAAAAAGGCTGTTCAATCCTGTCTTCTCTCATCCTCCCCTTTTACTGTCCCAAATCCATCTGCTGATAGAACAGAGCCCTAGGAGGCACTCTGCACATGCTCAGTTTGGTGTGTATTGCTAGAGAGTTTTTCTTTTTTTTTGGGGGGGGGGGTGCATGTGATCAGCACAGGCCAATCAGCGCTGTATATAAAGAAACTCGGGGGTCATGTAGCCTCATAGGACAGTCTGAGGAGAATGAAAACTCCTCCTACAAGCTTTAACCAGTGCTTGGTCGAACACTGATAGAAGTCACAAGTTTGCTATATAATGCTGATGAGAAAAGGTATTTAGCAGTTTATATTTACTAAAACAATTGCATTTATATGTTCTGTGTACTGTAGGAAACCAGATATAGTGAATGCAGGGTGTCGGATTTAGTAACACTTTAAGGTGATTTTAGCCATGTTAGTGCAACACTAATGCCGCGTACACACAACCGTTTTTAATGTCATTGAAAAAAACTGAATTTTTCTCGACGTGATTTTTTGTGTTTCCTCTCAAGCCTGCCTTGCCTACACACTATCATGGAAAAAAATGTTTGAGTAAAGCGCGGTGACGTACAACACGTACGACGGCACTATAAAGGGGAAGTTCCATTCGGATGGCGCCACCCTTCATGTTAGTAAAGTTTGTTGAGACACGATTCGCGCTTTTCAGCCTCGTGCTTTTTAGTCCGTTACAGCGTGACGAATGTGCTATCTCCATTACAAACGCTAGTTTTACCAGAACGAGTGCTCCTGTCTCATACTTGATTCTGAGCATGCGCATTTTTTTTCACGTCGTTAAAGCCTACACACGGGCGTTTTTCATGACGAGAAAAACGACGATGTGAAAAACGACGAGAAAAATTAGAGCATGTTCCAATTTTTTCTTGCCCATTTTTCACGTCGTGAAAAATGCTCGGAAGCCCCCACACGATCATTTTAAATGACCATTTTAAAAAATTGCATTTTTCTCGTCATTAAAAACGGTCGTGTGTACGCGGCATAACAGTTGATTTTTTAATGACAAGCTTTTGGAGGTTTCCCATTTCTTCTAGGTACAGGCAGTACTCCCTTCTTCTAGGTACAAGCAGTACCCCCTTCCTCTAGGTTCAAGCTGTACCCCCTTCCTCTAGGTTCAAGTAGTACTTCCTTCTTCTAGGTTTAAGCAGTACCTTCTCTATCTAGGTTCCAGCTGTACTCGGTACTGCATGAACCTGGAAGAAGGGGGTAGACCCAGTGCTGGATTTATAAGGGGGGAAAATGGGAAACTGCCCTGGGCCCCCTGACAGAAGGGACCCCCCTCTATTCAAAAATAATATAAAACAATTTAGAAAATTATATAAAATAATATAAATAAATTACAATAATTAAACACTATAAACTATATACTAAAAAAATACCCTCTTTTATTAAAGGGGTTGTAAACCCTCCTGCTTTTTCATCTTAATGCATCCTATGCATTAAGGTGAACAAACACCTTGCAGTCACCGGCCCCCCAGCCCCCCGTTTTACTTACCTGAGCCCCGAATTTGCCTCGGCGTAGACACACTGTCACTCTCTCCACGGGGTCCCGGCTATTGATTGGATAGATTGATAGCAGCACAGCCATTGGCTCCCACTGCTGTCAAACAAATCCAATGACGCGGGCACCAGGGTTGCGGGGCCGAGTCATACATTCGGCGGATATGTCCACCGAATGAATGACTCGGGAGCGTGCCCGCAAGGTAACCCCCGGGGGAGCGCTTCTCCTAGGAGGTTATCTGATGCGGGGAGGAGCCGCGAGAGCCGCCGATGGACCCCAGAAGTTGGTGTTCGAGGCCACTCTGTGCAAAACGAACTTCACAGTGGAGGCAAGTATGACATGTTTGTTATTTAAAAAAAATGAAAAATCAAAGCCTTACAACCCCTTTAAATGTATCTTGATAAGTAATATTTCTTTCTCGTACATCACGGGACACAGAGCGACATGGTCATTACTATGTGGGTTATATAGATACCTTCAGGTGCTGGCACTGGCAACTTCCAAAACTGGAAGTACCCTCCCCTATATAAGCCCCTCCCATCCGGGAGTACCTCAGTTTTTTTGCCAGTGTCTAAGGTGTTGGCCAAAGGTTAACATGTTTTTTTCATCTGGGCTTGTGTACAGGTTCTTTTGGGCCTCAGCAAGCTATTCCGGATCCGACCAAAAAAGCTTCATAGCTAAACGGTCGGTACCCGGGCCTTGCAGAGAAGAGCAAGGTTTTGCCTGTAATGCCTCTCTTAGGAGGGCTGGACCCTGGGATCCAGAGCTCTGGTCATACCCACGACCAAGATGTTATCTGTGCAGGGTGCTATACAGGTCCAGGGGAGTGGAATCCTTGGGAACCCGGTCCCTGAAGGTTTGATTACAATGCCTGCCGTGATAGGTGAAGTTTGGGCTTCTGTGGACCAAACAAAGTCCTGCGGCGGGGAAAAGGTAAGTGGGGGCCCCTCAGGAACTTGGTTCTATTGAGGGGACCCCCAAGCCTAATATGTCTTTCTGTCTGTTACCTAACGGTATTCCCGCTAAATATCTGTGCATGCCTGAAACTGCTAGAAAATGTAATTTTTTAATGGTGGTCAAGAAAAAAAAAATGGACAAACCGCGGTACCTGTGTTAAACCACTAGAGGCCGCTGTGGAACGTCGTTTTTTTCTGTGGACTGTTTCCTTCTGAGGTCAAGTCCAGGCAGATGGTGAGTTCTCTTTAGGGAAACTGCTTCCTCTGTCATGTTGCAATGCTCGTCCATCCCTGGGCCCTGCTGCGTGCACGCGCCTCTTTATATAGAGGTGAGCTTGAAAAGGGGGCGGAGCTTGGTGGATGACGCTCTGTGCGCGCTGCAGCGCTTCTGCGCATGTGCGGGCGTCCCAGCATGTCAAAAGGCACAATTATTTGTTGTGAGCTGGCTATGGAGTGCAGAGACGGAGCTGGTAACATTTAAAAAAGGCATACAGCAGGCGGTTGATGCAGGCATCCCCATAGAAAGGCACATTAGTAGACACCAACTGTTTATATAGCAGCAATTGTGCTAGACTATTTTCAGTAAGTGGTGTATTACGGCTGGAATACCTCAGCTTTGGGCTTAGGTATATGCCGTCCAAAGTCTCCGGGACTAAGACTCCCAGGAAGCAAAGGGGGTCTCCGTCGGGCTCTGAGGATCTTGGGCATGCTTTGGCTGCACCAGTCTCCCCTGAAAAATCAGAGGTTGGTGCCCGTAGAGAACCCTCAGGAGTACCTGGTACTGTGGCTGTCCTCAGTTCACCTGCTCCAGTGTATGTAACAGAGGAGGTTTTTTCCTCAGCTCTGGGAGGACTGGAAGAGAGATTGACAACATTGATCGCTGCTTCCCTGTCAGAGGGAAAGCGCGCCCGATCTCCGTCTCCTCCCTCAGAGTACCTGTTAGCGGAGCAACAGTCCTATACAGGGATTGACCTACCTGAAGGGGATCAGGATGAGGTTGATTCTGTTCTAGAGGAATCAACAGTGGAAGAGCCATTTTCAGCATCACATGCTGAAAGATTATGGGTTCAGTCCCAGACTGATATGGTCCGATCAGCATTTAAAATGCCCCTTGCGGAACCATTAACCACTTCTGTCTCCTCGTTGGGGTCGCTAAAAGCTCCCCAGACTGTTTGTTCCTTTCCAATCCATCCTTTACTGGAAGGACTCATTTACCAGGATTGGGAACATCCTGATAAAATATTTACTCCCCCTAAGAGATTTCCGGAGGTCTATCCCATGGAGGATAAGTTCATCCGAAAATGGAGGGTGCCTACAGTGGTGTCATGTACCTGGGTGTATTTGAACCGGGATCTTCCTGGTCCCAAAGCTGCAGCCTTACCTGTTGCGCTACTGAGCAGATCTAGACTTTTGGAAATGTCCTCTCAGTATTAAACATTACCTTGGACTCACCAGCCCCACCTACTGCCAGCTGTGGACAATTTTCAATCAAAGCAGTCCTTAAAAAGGAAGTGATGCTATCTCTCAGCGCCCGTTTGTGTGGAATAGCTCCCTGGGTGTTGTGACTGCTTTTTGATCCTGATTTTCGTGTTGAACTTCTGCCTGAATTCCTGACTACTCTCCAGCCTGCTGATTTTGTACTTCACTGCCAGCTCGTGTATGACCTTTGCCTGCCTGACCACTCTCTGGATTTCGATCGTGTACCATTTTGCCTGATCTGTTGCCAACCTAATCTGCCTGACTACGTTTTCGCCTGAATCCTCAGCACACAAGTTCCACTTCGGACACTACCTATCACAGGTACCTTACATTACAAACGGGCCACAATGACAGTGGACCCTGCTGAGATTGTTAAGGCGATTTCACGTCAGGGACAATTGATTGGAGCTCATGAACAGCATCTTTCTTCCCTGGACGCCAAGTTAGATGAACTTTGTACTATGCTTAAATCTTGTTTGCCTGCTTCCTCTGCAACGGTCCAGACTCTGGATCCTACTCCTGCTACGATCCAACCCACCTCTTCTGTACCACCCAAACTTCCTATGCCTGACAAATTTGGTGGTGATACTGAGGACTGCAGAGGCTTTTTAAATGTTTGCCGTTTGCATTTCCGCAACAACCCTGGGACCTTTAGCACTTCTTCTGCCAAAGTGACTTTTGTAATTTCCTTGTTAAAGGGGAAGGCCCTGGCCTGGGTCTCTCCTTATCTGGAACGCAATGATCCTGTGCTGCAAGACGCTGACAAATTTCTGGCTTCTCTCCAGACTGTATTTGACAAGCCAGATAGAGCTTCTGCAGCTGAGTACTCACTCTTGGACATGCAACAAGGCACAAGGTCTGTGGCACAATATGCTATTGAGTTTCGTACCCTTGCTGCTGAGACTACTTGGGACTCAAGGGCATTACGTGCAGCCTTCCGAAAAGGTCTTGCAGATCGCATCAAAGACGAATTAGTCTATAAGGATTCCCCAGAAGACCTAGAGAAATTCATAGAGCTCTGTGTTCGTCTGGATGTCCGGTATCATGAAAGATGCCAAGAGAGACTTAGAACTCGCAAGTTTCCTCGGCCAGTCTACCGTTTGGCCCCTAACTTCCAAGCACCACCTCAGCCAGAACCTGAAATCTCAGTTGAACCCCAGACACCTGTGGAACCCATGGATGTAAGCCGTCTCCACCTAACTGAGTCTGAGAAACAAAGGAGGCGTGCATTGGGCCTATGCCTATACTGTGGACTTAAAGGACATTTATTATCTGTCTGCCCTTCCCGTCCAGTAAAAGGCAGGGTCTAACCAGTGTTGGAGGAGCTGGCTTAGACCTTACAGGTATATCCTCCAAGACTAAGATTACCATTCCTGCAATTATCCATTTACCCTCTAAACTTGTCTCCTGTGAGGCTTTTGTGGATTCTGGAGCTGCTGGCATATTCTTGGACTACACTTTTGCAAAAAAAAATAATATCCCATTTGTTCCAAAATCTAGACCCCTGAACATTACCACCGTGAATGGACAACCCTTGGGAGATGGCATTGTAAAATTTGAGACTATGACAATCACCCTTCAGGTAGGCGTACTCCACAAAGAGGAAGTTGTCTTGTCTCTTATTCTCCACTTCTGCCTGTTATCCTTGGTTACCCATGGTTAAAACAACATAACCCTTCTTTTGATTGGGAAAATGGAGAACTAACCTCTTGGGGGTCGTTCTGTCATTCAAACTGTTTGTCTCAACCCAAAAGACTTCCTGCTTTTATGTTGGCTTCCGTGGCCGTCCCACCTACCTTGCCTCATGAATACCATGCGTTTGCAGACGTATTTTGCAAGCAAAAGGCAGAGGTTTTACCTCCACATCGTTCTTTTGACTGTGCAATTAAATTGATTCCTGGAGCACCTCTTCCCAAAGGAAGGACCTATCCCCTGTCTTTGCCTGAACAAAAATCCATGGAGGAATACATAAAAGACAACTTGGAAAGAGGTTTTATCCGACCCTCTTCTTCTCCAGTAGGGGCAGGTTTTTTCTTTGTTGAAAAAAAAGATGGGGGTCTTCGACCATGCATAGACTATCGAGGGTTAAATCAAATCACTGTAAAAGACTCCTACCCTTTGCCTCTCATTCTTGAACTGTTTGATGTACTTAAGGGGGCTGTTATCTTCTCCAAGCTAGACCGACGAGGGGCTTATAATCTAATTCGAATTAAAGACGGGGACGAGTGGAAGACAGCATTCAACACTCGTAATGGACATTTTGAATATCTGGTTATGCCATTTGGGTTGTGTAACGCCCCTGCTGTCTTCCAACGTTTCATGAATGAAATTTTTCATGATTTCAGCAACAGTTTTGTGATCATCTACTTGGACGACATTTTAATCTTTTCCAAGACTCATCTAGAGCACATCTCGCATGTAAAGCAGGTATTGCAACGACTGAGAGAAAACCATCTTTACGCGAAGATTGAGAAATGCAGTTTCCATCAAAGCCGTATTCCTTTCCTTGGATACATTATAAGTGCTGCCGGTTTCCAAATGGACCCTCAAAAACTTTCCGCTGTCTTGCAATGGCCCCAACCGACCACTTTAAGAGGGCTCCAAAGCTTTCTAGGGTTCGCAAATTACTACAGACGCTTCATCAAAGGTTTTGCCTCCATTGCGGCCCCCCTTACTGCTATGACTAAGAAAGGTACAAATTGCAAGGTATGGTCCTCAGAAGCAGAATCGGCTTTCCAGCAATTAAAAGACATGTTCAGCAAAGCTCCAATTCTTCAGCATCCAAATCCCGATCTCCAGTACATAGTTGAGGTTGATGCCTCTGAGGTAGGAGCAGGTGCCGTGCTCTCCCAGAGACAGCCTAAGTCTGGTAGAATCCATCCAGTAGCATTTTTTTCTAGAAAGTTTTCTCCAGCGGAGATGAATTACGATGTTGGGAATCGAGAACTACTGGCCATCAAATTGGCATTGTCTGAATGGTGACATCTTCTGGAAGGGGCTCCCAAACCTTTTTCTATCCTCACTGACCATAAAAACCTACTGTACCTTCAGACTGCAAGACGTTTGAACTCACGTCAGGCTCGATGGGCTCTGTTTTTCTCCCGTTTTAATTTTGTTCTTTCTTATGTTCCTGGGCATAAAAACAAGAAAGCCGATGTTCTTTCCAGACAGTTTGCTACCTCCTGAAGAAGACCAACCTACCGAGCAGTATATAATCCCACCTCACAAAATTGTCGCACAGATCTCTACGGCTCTTTCCCAACAGTTACAAGAAACCCAGAATTGTGTTCCCCAAGGCTTGAAGATACCACCAGGTCGCCTGTTCGTAGCCCCTAGCCTCAGAAAACCTGTACTCCTCTGGGCACATGATGGTGTTTTATCTGGTCATCCTGGTGTCACCATCACTCTTAAGACCTTGCAGCGTCATGTCTGGTGGCCTCATATGAAAAGGGATGTTACTGACTATGTGGCCGCCTGTCCAACTTGTGCTGCTAATAAAGTACCCCGTACATTGCCTACTGGACTGTTACAACCACTTTCAGCACCTCGTCAGCCTTGGACCCATTTGACTATGGACTTCATTACAGACTTACCCAAGTCCGAGGGCATGACTGCTATATGGGTCATAGTGAATCGCTTTTCAAAAATGTCTCATTTTGTGCCGCTCCCGGGATTACCTACAGCGGAAGCACTGTCTACTCTCTTCCTTTCCCATATTGTGAGATATCATGGCATACCTACCAATGTCGTCTCAGACCCCGGATCCCAGTTTGTTTCCCGATTCTGGAGAGCGTTCTGCAAGAAACTGGGAGTAACGCTTTCACTCTCTACTTCACATCACCCTCAAACAGATGGTCAAACCGAACGCATGAACCAGACCCTAGAAACCTATCTTCGACATTATGTCAATGCCTTACACTCCAACTGGTCTGAGTATTTGCCTTTAGCTGAGTTCGCCATTAATTCCCGTTGGCACAGTGCTCTTCATACCACACCATTCTACGCAGCCCTAGGCTATCACCCTCAGACTTTTCCCCTACTTCAGCCTTCTTCTGGTGTACCAGCAGCAGATCAGCGGGTTAAAAATATTCTGCTACATTGGAAAAAGATTCGCTTATTACTACGGAAGTCAGCAGTCAAGTATGCACTTTTTTCCAACAAACGAAGACGCCATATACCTCCATATGTGGTGGGGGACAGAGTTTGGCTATCAACCAAATATGTGAGACTGAAACAACCTTCTACCAAATTGGGCCCTCGATTCATTGGTCCTTACAGAATTATTGCTCGAGTCGGGCCAGTCTCCTATCGGTTGAAATTACTCTCCTCTCTCCGGATTCATCCTGTGTTCCACGTTTCCCTCCTCAAAAAAGCAATTTTCAATCGCTACTCCAGAACGCAACAGCTACCTCCTCCTGTTCTTGTTGATGGACAAAATGAGTTTGAAGTCTCCAAGATTCTTGATTCTAGAAGACAGGGTCGTGGCCTTCGGTATCTGGTTCATTGGAAGGGATATCCTGTCACAGACCGTTCCTGGGTTCCAGCCAAAGATCTGCATGCCCCTTCTCTTATTCGAGACTTCCATGCCTCCTTTCCCACTAAGCCCCGCTAGGCCCCCGGAGGGGTCCACTGGGGAGGGGGCCCTGTCATGTACCTGGGTGTATTTGAACCGGGATCTTCCTGGTCCCAAAGCTGCAGCCTTACCTGTTGCGCTACTGAGCAGATCTAGACTTTTGGAAATGTCCTCTCAGTATTAAACATTACCTTGGACTCACCAGCCCCACCTACTGCCAGCTGTGGACAATTTTCAATCAAAGCAGTCCTTAAAAAGGAAGTGATGCTATCTCTCAGCGCCCGTTTGTGTGGAATAGCTCCCTGGGTGTTGTGACTGCTTTTTGATCCTGATTTTCGTGTTGAACTTCTGCCTGAATTCCTGACTACTCTCCAGCCTGCTGATTTTGTACTTCACTGCCAGCTCGTGTATGACCTTTGCCTGCCTGACCACTCTCTGGATTTCGATCATGTACCATTTTGCCTGATCTGTTGCCAACCTAATCTGCCTGACTACATTTTCGCCTGAATCCTCAGCACACAAGTTCCACTTCGGACACTACCTATCACAGGTACCTTACAAGTGGACGCAGCCATTTCTTGTGTGAACAAATCACTGACATGTCCAGTAGATAATGTTCAAATGTTCAAGGACCCAATAGATAAAAAATTGGAGTCCTTATTAAAATCTGCTTTTTCTACAGCAAGCTTGGTGACACAACCAGCAGTAGCAGCTATTGGGGTCTGCCAAGCGGTGAAGGATCAGTTAAAACAGGTCTTAAGGGACTTGCCGGATCAGCAGGCCCTTGCCCTAGCTGATCTGCCTAGAGCCTTATGCTTTGCGGTTGACGCCATCAAGGATTCAATCCATCAGGCCTCCCGCCTTACGCTGTCTGTAGTACATATGCGTAGGCTTCTATGGCTCAAGAACTGGTCTGCTGAAGCTCCCTGTAAAAAATTGCTGGTTGGCTTCCCATTTCATGGTGAACGCTTATTCGGGGAAGACCTGGACAAATATATCCAGAAAATTTCCAGCGGTAAAAGTACACTCTTGCCGGTTAAAATGAGATTTAGAGGTCCCTCTTTTAAGAGGCCTGCTTCTCCAGTCCCTGGGGCATCGGCTGTGAAACAGTTCCGACGGCCTCCTCGGTCAATACCCGGGGATAAAAATCAGGGACAATCGCAGGGTAATGAGAAACCCTGGGTCAGGAGAGGTACAAAACCTCCCCCAAAGTTAAATTCATTGAAGGGTTGCCCCCACTCAGTCGGGTGGGGGGAAGACTCCAGTTGTTCGCAGAGACCTGGCGGGACACGATCAGAACAGATAGGTGCTCTCCGCAGTATGTTTGGGATACAGATTGGAGTTAAAAGACACTCCTCCTTCCCATTTTTTGAGGTCAAACGTGCCAAGGGATCCCCGGAAGAGAGAGTCCCTCCTGTTGGCACTAGAACAACTATTGCTCCAAGGAGTAATTATGGAGGTTCCCCTGGAAGAATGGGGGTTCGGGTTTTACTCAAACCTCTTTACAGTCCCGAAGCAAACGGGGACGTGAGGCCCATATTAATTCTAAAAGGGCTAAACAAATTCCTGTATATCAGGACTTTCCGATGGAGTCGATCCGATCGGTGGCCACTGCCCTACAAGGGGAGGAATGGTTAGCCGCGATCGACATCAAAGATGCTTATTTGAACATTCCCATCTTTCCAGTCCACCAAAAATTTCTACGCTTTGCAGTAGAAGGGCGCCATTTTCAGTTCAGAGCCTTACCCTTCGGTCTGGCCACAGCACCACGAGTGTTTACAAAAATTCTGGCCCTTTATTGGCCAATCTAAGAACACAAGGTGTAATGATAATGGCATATCTAGATGACTTGTTGCTGATAGACCACTCAGTGAAAAAACTAGACGTGGTCGTTCACAAGACAATCAAGTATCTGGAATCTCACAGTTGGATTATCAACCGAGACAAGTCAGCCCTAAAAACCAGTCAAAAGTCTGGAATACTTGGGGCTAAGGTTGGATTCAGGCCAGAGAAAAATATTCTTGCCTCGAGGAAAGGGGTTGTCTTTGAAAGATTTGATCCACTTAGTGGGTACAAAAAGACAGCCGTCCATACGCCTGTGCATGAGGCTGCTGGGAAAATGGTGGCATCATTCGAAGCAGTACCCTACGGTCAATTCCATTCAAGGAATTTGCAAAGGGCCATACTGTCAGCCTGGAACAAAAAAGTTCAGGCCCTAGACTTACAATGTCCTTGTCCCCTTCCGTTCGCAAGAGCCTCCGTTGGTGGTTGGTTCTCCAGAATCTGGAAAAAGGGAAATCCTTCAGTCCGATTTCTTGGAAGGTGGTCACTACAGATGCCAGCCTTATAGGCTGGGGAGCAGTACTGGAGCAATGGTCTCTCCAGGGCAGATGGTCGGATGCAGAAAAGGCCCTGCCCATCAATCTCTTAGAGATACGAGCAGCCCGGTATGCCCTAGTAGCATGGACATCCAAACTCCAAGGGTCCCCTGTCAGAATTCAATCAGACAATGCCACAGCAGTGGCATATATCAATCATCAGGGTGGCACCAGGAGTCGTGCAGCCCAGAGGGAAGTAAATTACATCCTGAAATGGGCAGAAAGATATGTCCCAGCCATATCTGCGGTATTCATTCCAGGAGTGGAGAATTGGAAGGCGGACTTTCTAAGTCGCCAGCAATTATGCCCAGGGGAATGGTCCCTTCACCCCGAGGTTTTCTGGACAATATGTCAGCGGTGGGGAACACCGGATGTAGATCTTCTAGCATCCAGATTCAACGCAAAGGTGGACAGGTTTGTCTCTCGGACAAGGGATCCCCTAGCTTGCGGCTCGGATGCCCTAGTGTTCCCTTGGGATCAGTTCAAGCTGATATATGCATTCCCACTGCCACAATTGTTACCTCGATTACTCCGCAGAATCAGGGTAGAAAAGAAACCAGTGATTCTGGTGGCTCCAGCGTGGCCCCGAAGAGCGTGGTACGCAGAGATTGTAAAATGTCAGTGGGGAGTCCTTGGACTCTCCCACGTCGTCCGGACCTGCTTTCGCAAGGACCGATATACCACCCTTCCTTACCAGCCCTAGGTTTGACGGCCTGGCTATTGAAGCCCACATTCTAAAAAAGAGAGGGCCCTCTAATCCTGTGGTATCTACCATGATCAATGCCAGGAAGCCGGTATCCAGGCAGATCTACTATAGAATCTGGAAGGCGTACAACGCGTGGTGTGAGGCCAAGAAATGGCATCCACGTAGGTACGTAATAGGTAGGATTCTGGACTTCCTACAGTGGGCTGTAGATAGGAAGCTTGCCTTGAGTACTATCAAGGGTCAGATTTCGGCCTTGTCAATATTTTTTCAAAGGCCCTTGGCTTCGCATTCACTAGCAAAGCCTTTATACAAGGAGTGATGCGTATTAGTCCTCCGGTTAATATTCCCATATGTCCATGGGATCTAAACCTGGTTCTGTCGGTTCTACAGAAACATCCATTTGAACCATTACAGATATTTCCTTGGTTCTTCTCACCAGGAAATTGATCTTTCTAGTAGCCATTCGTTCGGCTAAAAGAGTGTCGGAATTAGCAGCTATGTCCTGTAAGGAGCCATATCTGGTTATCCATAAGGACAGAGTAGTGTTACGTCCTCATCCAGCCTTTCTTCCTAAGGTGGTATCGAGGTTTCATTTGAACCAAGATGTGGTTCTTCCTTCTTTTTTTCCCCAAACCTAGTTCGGTAGAGAAAAAGTTATTGCATTCTTTGGATGTAGTAAGAGCAGTTAAAGCTTATTTAAAAGCCACTGCTCAGATTCGCAGAACGGATACTTTGTTTATTCTGCCGGAAGGCCCCAGAAAGGGTCAGGCAGCGTCAAAATCTACTTCAGCCAAGTGGATTCGACAGGTCATAATGCAAGCCTATGGCTTGAGAAGGAGACCGCCTCCGTTCAAAGTTAGGGCGCACTCCACGAGAGCAGTTGGAACTTCATGGGCAGTGCATCACCAGGCCTCCCTGGCTCAAGTCTGTAAGGCCGCAACATGGTCTTCAGTACACACGTTTGCTAGGTTCTACCAGGTGGACGTTAGAAGTCAGGAGGATGTCGCCTTTGGGCGCAGTGTGTTGCAGGCCGCAAAAGATCCTCATGTCTGATAGCGCTCAGCTTATGTATGGTGTATCCCCCCCCTCATTGGGCATTGCTTTAGGACATCCCACATAGTAATGACTATGTCGCTCTGTGTCCCGTGATGTACGAGAAAGAAAATAGGATTTTTATAACAGCTTACCTGTAAAATCCTTTTCTTGGAGTACATCACGGGACACAGAGCTCCCACCCCTCTTTGGGGACACTTATTGCTTTGCTACAAAACTGAGGTGCTCCCGGATGGGAGGGGCTTATATAGGGGAGGGTACTTCCGGTTTTGGAAGTTGCCAGTGCCAGCACCTGAAGGTATCTATATAACCCACATAGTAATGACTATGTCGCTCTGTGTCCCGTGATGTACTCCAAGAAAAGGATTTTACAGGTAAGCTGTTATAAAAATCCTATTTTTTGCCTGTCATCTGCCGTATAAGGTTTTACTCTGGACTGGTATATTGCATCATTTTTAAATAAGAATTGTAGCATTTTAAGGGAACCACACAGAGCACTTGCGCTCTTAAGGAAGGTGACCTATGAATGCATCCCTGTGTGTGACCTCAGAATGACATTGTGTCATGCATTTTGAAAATGTTTGACTTTTCTTTTGAGAATGTAAACCAACCTTGTGAATGAGGGGCCCCCCCGAGCCTGAAGTGCCCTGGGCCCCCCCAAGGACTAAATCTGGCCCTGGGTAGAACGTAAGGCTCGGGTCACATATGAGCCGCATGCCACTCACAACTGGGATCCGGTGCGTGCTGGTTCACCGTCTCAGGTCCGATTTTAGCCTGAATTCGGGCAAAAATTTGGACCTGAAACAGACCAAAAGACACACAGCGTTTTTCTGCAAAACGCTCCGGACTTGCTGTGGAGATATGTGAACCGGCTCCTTAGGGCCGGTCAAAATCTCCTGCTTTTGCGAATTGGATGCGGGGAACCCTCATCCAATTCGTAATGGTGTGAACCCAGCCTTAAGTTTGCCCTGAATAATTAACTATTACTGCAAATAAATAAATAAAAAACACTGACAGCGCTTTATAGTTTCTCTATAACCTGTGTAATGGTAATAATTTTCCTCCAGATAAGCATGAATCCAAGATTTTCATTTATAGTTAATTTATTAGAATAGATTACTGTATTTTAGAAGAGGAAGTTTTCTGTCTCATATTGAAGATTAGACATAATCACATGGGATTCTTGTCTGCACTTCCTTCATAGCTTTGGCAGGGTACAAATTTTCCATCAGGTGGAATTCCAGTTACATATGAATAAGAATGTCTAACCGTCCTTCCTGGGTCTGAAATCTTCTGGTCAGCATCTAGTGACTTAAAAGCAGCTCTCATGAAGTCACACTGTGTTTGCGTGCAGTCTGCTTGGCTTGTAAATAACAAAAGGAGTCCTGTGTCTAGTATTCGTGCATTTATCTCCACCATGACTTATTACCCTGCAGTTACAAACAAGTCCATCTTTCGTGCTATTTAACGCAGCTTGATGAGCAGCCACTGTTATTTTTAAATATATGATGGCCGACAAAAAATTGTGCCTGGACCAGACTGGATATTTGGAATTAACACTGGTCTGTGAAAAAATTAGTCCTTTAGTGTACCAGACACATGATTAATAAATATTTGCACAGAAAAAACATGAAGCCAGTTAAAATATCTCTACAGCTCTGTTTTTCGTTTAAAAAAAAAAAACTCCCCATTTCAGTCTATAGTCGGCTATGATTAGTAGGTATTATGCCGCGTACACACGACCATTTTTCATGGCGTAAAAAATGCAATTTTTTAAATTGGTCATTAAAAACGATCGTGTGTGGCTCCAGAGCATTTTTAACAACGTGAAAAATGGCCTTAAAAAAAATTAGAACCCGCTCTATTTTTTCACGTCGTTTTTCACGTCGTTCTTTTTAACGTCGTGAAAAACGGTAGTGTGTATGCTTTTACCAGGGGGAAAAAAATGCGCATGCTCAGAATCAAGTATGAGACGGGAGCGCTCCTTCTGGTAAAACTAGCGTTCGTAATGGAGATAGCACATTCGTCACGCTGTAACGGACTGAAAAGCAAGAGGCTGAAAAGCGCGAATCGGCTCTCACCAAACTTTACTAATACGAGGATCAGCAAAAGCAGCCCAAAGGGTGGCGCCATCCGAATAGAACTTCCCCTTTATAGTGCCGTCATACATGTTGTACGTCACCGCGCTTTGCTCCACGATAGTGTGTAGGCAAAGCAGGCTTGAGAGGAAACACGAAAAATCACGTCGAGAAAAACGTCGTTTTTTTCAATGACATTAAAAACGGCCGTGTGTACGCGGCATTAGACTGCAAAGATGTCCAAAATTCTGGCTGTGACATAGAGAAGGATGTTTTCTTTTCAGAAAAAGTCACACTTTGAAGGGACCCTGCCAAACACTACAGGGTCACTTGAAAATAAGCAAAAATGTCAGCCACTCCAATCAATTTATAAGGAGCTTTAACCACTTAAGGACCGAGCCTCTTTCTAAAATTTGTTGTTTACAAGTTAAAAACATTTTTTTTGCTCGAAAATTACCTAGAACCCCCAAACATTATACATTTTTTTTCTAACACCCTAGAGAATAAAATGGTGGTCGTTGCAATACTTTATATCACACCGTATTTGCGCAGCGGTCTTACAAGCGCACTATTTTTGGAAAAAATAAAATTTTGTGATTTAAAAAATTAGACAACAGTAAAGTTAGCCCAATTTCTTTTTATATTGTGAAAGATAATGTTACGCCGAGTAAATTGATACCCAACATGTCACGCTTCAAAATTGCCCCCACTCTTGGAATGGCGACAAACTTTTACCTTTAAAAATCTCCATAGGCAACGTTTAAAAAATTCTACAGGTTGCATGTTTTGAGTTACAGAGGAGGTCTCGGGGTCGAATTTATGCTCTCGTCCTACCGATCGCGGTGATACTTCACATACCACACACGAAAGAGGCCCTTCTCCCGCCACCGATAAAAGTGTTCTCACAGCGAATCTGCCGCAAAGACCACTATTATCGGAAACCAGACCGCCCGCTGAAGAAGAGGATACCTGGGTTCCGTCAGCTAGCTGCTGCCATAACAAAGATATCCCCCTTCAAAGTGCCGACGTATATCGGCATGCGGCGGTCCGGAAGTGGTTAAAAAGTAAGGGGCATATGGAAGGCCTTTTCAATTGTAAATAATTCCTAGCCTATAAAAGAAGCAAAGATATACGTTACTTACCCCACTACAGTTGATTATACTGTATGTTCCCAGCTGCTGCAGGTATTCTACTTTTCCGCAGGTATAAATACCGACTGTTCTTGCCGCTCGCTGTATTTCCTCTCACTGGCTTGTAGGTCTTACAGGACATATGAGTTGTCAGGAGGATCCACAGAGTGTGGTAGGGGAAGCAGGTGATCGACACACCCAGAAGCATTGAATGCCTGCAGAGTCGAGGAGCAGAAAAGCAACAGCATTTACAAATACCATACTGGTGTCCCCACAATAGGGATAAAACTTTTCCGCGGAAGGGAGTTTAATAAGACACGTGGCCACTCATTAAAATTAGAAGTAAAGAGGTTTAACCTTAAACTGCGTAGAGGGTTCTTTACTGTAAGTGCGGCAAGGATGTGGAATTCCCTTCCACGGGCGGTGGTTTCAGCAGGGAGCAAGAAACTACTGTATTAAATAAGCACCTGAACGACCACAACATAAAGTGATATACAATGTAATACTGACATAAAATCACACACATAGGTTGGACTTGATGGACTTGTGTCTTTTTTCAACCTCACCTACTATGTAACTATATATTTGAACACGTAGGCTGCTGGAAAAGTATGTATATGGGCTCATTTACATGGGCATCTAAAACACTGCATTTAGGTGCATACAGTGTACATGTTTTTACTCTTCTAAAAGCAGCACTATAGTAACCAATGAACCCAAACACACAGCACTTGTACAAGCGAAAATGTGTGCTGCGTTTAGTATCACCCTTTTTTTAGATACTGAGCATGCAGTAATTAAAAAGGGTATTAACTGAGGGCATAACAACCATTAGTGGTGTGGGCAGTTCCTGCATAATTAGCAATGAAGCTGCCTGGAAAGTTGTTGTGATCTGGGTGGGACCACCTGGAAGTTGGGCATTTTAAAGTACATAAAATCCAAAACATTTATTTTTTTTCCTTTTCGGATAAAGTAAAAGAGGGTTATAATCCCTGATAGCTAATTTTTTTCCATTTGTGTACCACTGGAGAGATTTTCCTTCACTTCCTGTCCCATAGCGACAACAGGAAGTGAGAGAGAATCCCTTTTGTCACCAGGGTCACCAGAACTAGCATACCGATTGGGGGATGGGGGCGGGAAAGGGGGAAGGGTTGGGTAAAGGGGGGGTGGAAATTGGCCACTGGGGCTCGGTGCAGCGCCTCCGGCCCACCTCTCTCGCCTCCTGTATGTGGGGGGGAGGGAGGGGGGACGAGCGGCGCAGTTAGAGCTGCACCTCAACACAAGAGAACCAATGGCGAATGTGGAGGAGGGGGCCACTTATGGTTCTGAGGCCAAAAATGGGCCAAAGGGGAGGGGAGAAAGGGCGGGGGGAGGCGGAGGGGATTAGAGGGGGGAGGAGGGGGTAGGAGTAAGGGGAAGGGATGGGGGAGAGGGAGGGGGTGGGAAGGGGAGAAGGGAAGATACCTCTTGTATATTGCACAAAAGAATGGTAAAACTTAGTTGTAGACAGGAAAACTGCGTTCAACATAGAAAAAAGAGTGAAAAAGAAAGGATGACAACAATACATTTTATGACCTATAATGTTAGGGGATTAAATACCCCCACTAAGAGGCACAAGATTTTAAAAGAGCTCAAACAGTATAGTGCCCAGGTAGTTTTCCTGTAAGAGACCCATTTAACACATGAATCAAACGTAAAATTATTTTCCTCTAATTTCCCGACGTGGTATTGCAGGGATACAATAGCAAAGAGAGCAAGGGGCGTGGCAATAGGGTTTTCTAAAGAAATGCAGTTCAAATTGGAGGCAAGGATGACCGACCCTGAAGGAAGATTTCTCTTCCTAAAGGGCAAACTATGCGACATGGAATGCACATTGGCAAACATCTATGCCCCCAATAGGAACCCCATAAAATACCTAAATGACATCCTGGGAAAGTTGATGGACTTCAAGATGGAACACATGATCTTGATGGGTGACATGAATTTTTGCATGGATCCAGGAGTAGACAGTACGTCCCGTGTACAGGGGACAAATAGCGTACAACTAAAAAAGCTAAAATTAAAAATGCATAGGTGCCAAATGTTAGATATATGGAGGATTCACCACCCAAAAACACAAGATTAGATGTTTTACTCCCCTGTACACGGGACGTACTCTAGGATAGACTATATATTGGTAGACCATAGATCACTGGAGAAGGTAATAGAAACGAGTATAGAAATATCCACATTATCGGATCATGCCCCAGTAAAAAGGAAAATTAAAGTACCTGGAAATCAAAGACAACCCTATACCTGGCGATTAAATGAAGAACTACTCTGAGAGGAGGAGGGATCAGAATCTGTGAAAAGAGAGCTAGAACATTATTTTTTAGCAAATGATACAGAAGAGATAATGGGGCCAACCCTATGGGAGGCCCATAAAGCCTATATTAGGGGGATTTTGATATCTTTCGGGGCGAGGAAGAAAAAAGAGAGAACAATGAAAATTAAAACACTAATTGAAGAAATATTTGAAGTCGAACAAGAACATAAAAAACACCAGGGTCAACATCTGTCAGATGCGAGTAGAGGAGAGCCGATCGGCTGCTCCTCTGACAGGGGGGTCTGTGCTGATCGATTATCAGTGCAGCCCCCCCCCCCCGAGGATGCCCACACTGGACCAGCAGGGACGCCACTAGGACCACCAGGGATTTCACCACCAGGTATGCCACCCTAGACCACCAGGGATGCCAAAAAGTGCCCACAATGGATGCCAATCAGTGCCCACAATGGATGCCAATCAGTGCCCACAATGGGCATCACTGATTGGCAGGCATTATTGTTTGGCACTGATTGGCATCCATCAGTACAATAAATTACAGTACATCAGTGCCCATCCATGCCCATCCGTGCCACCTATCAGTGCCCATCTATGATGCCTATCAGTGCCCATCTATGACGCCTATCAGTGCCCATCCATGCCACCTATCAGTGCCGATCCATGCTGCTGATCAGTGCCTATCCATGCCGCCGATCAGTACCCATCCGTGCTGTCTATCAGTGCCCATCCGTGCCACATATCAGTGCTACCTATCAGTGCCCATCAGTGCCGCATATTAGTGCCCATCATCAGTGCCACCTCATCAGTGCCACCTCATCGGTGCCCATCAGTGCCCGTCAGTGCAGCCCCATCAGTGAAGGAGAAAACTTACTTATTTACAAAGTTTTGTAAATGAAACAAAAAAATTTTTTTGGTTTAGCAGAAAATGAAAATCGCAGAGGTGATTAAATACCACCAAAGGAAAGCTCTATTTGTGGGGAAAAAATAAATGATAAAAAAATGTTTTGGGTACAGTGTAGCATGACCGCGCAATTGTCATTCAAAATGTGAGAGCGCTGAAAGCTGAATATTGGTCTGGGCAGGAAGGTGTATAAGTGCCCTGTATTGAAGTGGTTAAAAACTACTATGGGGGGCTGTATTCCGTAGAACAGAAAGGGTCTCAGACAGGGGAGAAAAGAGATAAAAAAAAAAAAAATTCTAGAAATTGCCAGACTGCCCAAGATTAACGAGAATGAAAGATTGATATTAGATAAACCCAGAACAGAAGAGGAAATAAATAAAGCTGTGACAGGTTCGGCCCTGGGGAAAAGCCCTGGCCCTGATGGGTTCACAACGTACTATCTTAAAAAATACAAAGAGATTTTGACCCCCAGGCTACGTCAGTACATGAACGGACTGGGGGTCGAATACAAAATGGGCAGGGAGGCATTGGCTGCTACTATTACAGTAATCCCGAAGGAGGGGAAAGATGGTACGCTTTGTTCCAGTTATAGGCCCATATCGCTGCTCAATGCAGACACAAAACTTTATGCAAAAGTCTTGGCAGAACGGATGAAAGGCTTGATGACCACTCTGATCCACCCAGACCAGGTGGGATTCATCCCAGGAAGGGAGGGACAACGGGGTGAGAACGTTACTCCTACTCCAAAAGATAAAAGAAAATGGGTCCCCAGGTCAATTCCTGTTGATAGATGCTGAAAAAGCATTCGACAGGGTAGACTGGGGACTCATGATACAAACATTAGAAATTATGGGAATTGGGCCAAGAATGATCCAGTGGATCAAAACATTATACCATCACCCTACTGCATCAATAAAAATAAACGGCACGCTATTCCCCTCCTTCGAGATGAAAAATGGGACGAGACAGGGCTGTCCCCTGTCTCCACTCCTGTTTGTGTTGTCCTTGGAGCCCCTACTCGCTACGGTCCGAAATAATCCCGATGTCAAGGGTATTGTGGTAGGAGAAGAGGAACACAAACTTGCAGCTTTTGCAGACGATGTATTGTTCTATATAGTCAACCCTAGGACCACATTACCCAATTTATTAACGATATTAAAACAATACGGCGAAATATCAAATTTCAAAATTAATTTAGTTAAATCTGAGATCTTAAATATCAATATAAGTAAGCAAGAAGAACGGCTTCTACAGAATGAGTTTACCTTCCCCTGGCAGAAGGAACTAAAGTTTTTAGGAATAAAATTGGCAAATTCAATGCAGAAAATTTATAAGATCAATTATATACCCCTATTAGATTAAATAAAAACTGAAATAAAAATAAATAAAGAATAGGCCAATATCATAGATAGGACGTAAAGATTGTCCTCCTGCCAAAGATCACGTACAAGTTCCAGATGTTACCTGTGGCATTACCGCAACCTTACTTTAGAGTATTAAAAACTATGATAATGAAATTTATTTGGAAAAACAAACAATCTAGAATTTATTTTTTGGTATTAAAACAGGAAAAACAGGGAAAAAAAATTAAGGGTTGGCAGTCCCCGATATTAAAATATATTATAATGCAGTGGTGCTGTCACCAGTAGCTGAATGGGTCAAAGACAAACAAGAAAAAAGGTGGGTAAATATAGAAAAGGCACTGTCTAATGCACAATTAGGAAGTATAATATGGAATCCCCCACAGTTTAGAGCACTAGACGATAACACCCATGCACTGACACGGAATGCACTCAAAATATGGTATATGATGTATAAACAAACAAATAGGGAGTATAATTTGCCTCTTATAGCACTAAAAGAAAACAAATATTTTGCACCGGGGAAAAAGATAATTGGAGGAAATTGGATAAAAAAGGACAAAGCACAACTAAGAGATATATTTAAAAAAGGGGAAATTATATCACTCCAAGAGTTAAAGCACAAGGATGACCTAATGGTGATAAATGAATGGCGATATATCTCCAGTTGAGCCATTTTGTTAAGAACCTACCTCAACCAATAAGATCAGGAGAAGAGCAGTACAAAAAGTAGTATATCAAGGCTATACAAACGAATGTTAACCATGGACGAACTGGATATACCGACATACATAAAAAATTGGGAAAGGGAACTGGGGTCCCATAGGGATAAAACCACTATAGGAAAAATTCTATAGGAAAAATTCTGAAATTAACCCATACTTCTACCGTAGATATTAAAACTGCCGAAATTAACTACAAATGTTTAACAGGGTGGTATGCAACCCCCGATAAAACTAGTAAATTTCAACTGGGCAAATCAGCGGACTGTTGGAGAGGTTGTAAGGCAGTAGGAACGATGGCCCACCTTCGGTGGGCTGCCCCAAAATAAAAAAAAACGGGAGAAAATCTTACGCCTGATAAAGGAAATTACTAAAAAATAAATAACAAAAGACCCATGGATAGTTTTATTCCATGGTGGGGAGGGAGCGGTAAAACAGTACAAAGAGTCATTGATCCCACACTTGCTAAACGCAGCAAAAAGACTTATGCCCAAAAAATTACAAGAGATAGAAAGTCCCTCAACCTGGGAATGGATCGACTCGGTAGAAGAAACATACAATATGGAAGGCCTAAAGTATAGTATAGAGGAGAAAAACAGGGTTTAAAGACAAATGGGAATGCTGTAAAGAGTTCTAAACTTAAGGGTTTAGACCCACAATGGGAACAGAGCATAAAGATGAATTAAAAAATCATTGAAAGAACAGGAGTTAAATATCAAGAGGAGGGGGGGGGGGGTAGGAAGGCTTTGGAGTGGGAGGAGGGGGGGATATTCAGGTTCAATATATGATATATACATTTTTTTTTTTATTAAAGTGGAATGTTGTAACCTGCATTTATTTATCGATAAAATAAAATAAAGAATAAAAAAATTTAAAAAAGCATACCGATTGGAAGATTTCCCCTCTACTCCTGTTCTGGTGACAATGTGATTTTCTTCCATTTTTATTATCGTGATAATGGTCAACAGGACAAATAGAGAGAGCACAGACAGCAATAACAAACCTACCAGGTGTTCCAATCTCTCTCTACACCAGTGGTTCTCAACTCCTGTCCTCAGGACCCACCAACAGGCCAGATTTGAAGTATTACCATGGGGAGATGCAGACTAGTATACTGCAATCACTGAGCATCAAATTATATCACCTGCGGTGTATTTAAGTTATCTTGCAAACCTGGCCTGTTAGTGGGTCCTGAGGACAGGAGTTGAGAACCACTGCTCTACACTATCCACTAAAAAACAGAAAATTGTGTCAATAAGTACTGTCATTTTCTTTTCCTGGTGCCTATCCATGGCAGCATACGCTTGATAGAGCTTCTCCTCTGACTCTTACCTTGGGACCAGAGAATAGTATAAATGTAAAAGACAAGGACGCCCCCAGCTTTGTCAGTAAATATTTAAGGATGGAAGCGTATGCTGCAATGGATAGTCATAGGGAAAGGAGAATTACAGTCAGGCTGGTTTCACACTGGGGCGGTGGGTGCGGTGGCGGTATAGCGCCGCTATTTTTAGCAGCGCTATACCGTCGGGATTGCTGAGGTATTCGGCCGCTAGCGGTGCGGTTTTAACCCCCGCTAGCGGCCGAAAAAAGGTTAATACCACCCCCAAACCGCGGCTACAGCCGCGGTTTGCGGGCGGTATTACCGCGGTGTCCCATTAATTTCAATGGGAAGGAGCGGTGTAGGAGCGGTAAACACACCGCTGCTCTCACCGCTCCAAAGATGCGGCTAGCAGGACTTTTTTTCACGTCCCCCTGTTAGCGCACCGCTCCAGTGTGAAAGGCCTCGGGGCTTTCACATTGGAGAAACAGCAGCCGCTGTTTAGGCTCGGTTTGCAGGCGCTATTTTTAGCACAATAGCGCCTGCAAACCGCCCCAGTGTGAAAGGGGCCTAAGTATTGATACAATTTTGAAGTTAAATTCAGAATGTACAGTTATCCTTCCAAACACTACAGTCGTCAAGGCGCCAGGGTCCACATGGTAGTGCTTCAGGTAGGTGTGCTGAGACAACCAGGTGGCTGCCCTGCATATAGTCTCTATGGAAACATAAGCCCCAGCTGCCCAAGATGCTGCCATTGATCTTGTGGCCTGAGCGTTCACAACTGAAAGAGGGTCCATGCCCTTCACCCTATTGACGCTTTTTGAATGAGCTTCACAATCCAGGATGCAAGAGTCCTAGATGATGCTTCCTTTCCCCTGTTTTTGCCCCAGGGAATAACAAACAGTTTGTTAGATGATCTTAAAGATTCTGTGGCTTCTAGGTAGGACTTCAGGACTCTAGCAATGTCCATCTCAAAGAAGAGCCTGTCTGTGAATCTGTAAAAGTTGGTAAGACCCAGAGGTCAGAGAGGTGCCACGAAGATGCCACCTTAGGGACAAAGCCAATTCAACCCTGTCTGGGAAAAAGGAAATATTTGCCTTATCCGCATTAAAGGCCTGCAACTTCGAAATCCTTCTGACTGAGGTTAAACTGTAGCTATCAGGAAAGCCATCTACAGGGTTAGATTCCACAACAAAGATTGTTTGACTGGTGCAAAGGGTTTCTCTGATAAAACTATAGTGAGATCCTAACAGGGAAAAAGACATTTGTTTACAGGGCAAACTTTTAGTACACCCCTGAGAAATTGTATCACAAGGGGATCTTTTGCCCACTTGTTACAGATGAAATTGCAGCCACCTGAACATTGAAAGAACTTAGGCTAAGGCCTAGATCTAGCCCTGTTTGGAGAAACCATAAAAGGTGGCAGACTAAAGTAGACATAGGGTCAAACCCTTTCCCGGCAGAAAAAGCAACACAATTTCTCCATATATGCTGTTTGCAGAGGGTTTCCTTGCTTTTAGAAGTGTTGAGATTACTTTCAGTGAGCAGCCTAAGGACTCAAATCTTCTCCTCTCAATCTTCACATACGAAGGTCCAGCTTGAAGGGATTCGGTTGGTTGACTTGTTTCTGAGTTAGCAGATTTTGAAAAAGGGGATTGGTATTGGAGGAAAGGTGCAGATCGCCTGAGGAAACCACCATCTTCTTGACCAGTAGGGCAGAACTGCTATGATTGTTTAAGTCTCTGTCACAAGTCTCGTGAGGAGGTTCAAGATAAGTGGCGGGAGAGGGGAGGCGTAGGCCAGACTGCAATTCCAGGGGCATGAAAGAACAACCACTCTCTCCCTAGGTGATAGAGAAAGCATGAGCTGAACCTTAGCAGCTTGGTGTTGATTGCTAAAGCAAATAGATCTATCTGAGAAAGGCCCCGGAAATCTGCAATCTGTTTGAAGATGTGAGGATGCAGAGACCATTTGTTGTTGTCTGGGTAATTTCCGGGACAACCTGTATGCCTCTATATTCAGATGAACGGGTAGGTATACTGCCCGTAGTTCTGTCAAAATTTTCTCTGCCCAAATTATGATGGGCTCCACTACCCTTAATAGAGAGCTGCTGTGCGTGCCTACTTGTCTCTGGATTATGAGACTGCTGCCCTGTTGTCCATCTGAAGGAGTACTGCCCAGTTCTTGATCTGAGGAGTCAACATAGTTAGTGCTAGAAAAGATGCCTGAAATTCCAAGATGTTGGATATGACCCCTGCAGTGGGAAAATCTAATTTCCCCTGAACTCTGGATTCTGAGCATGGTGCTCCCCAACCCTTCATGTTGGCATGTGATTTAGTTATGGTCCATGAAACAGGACCTAAAATTCGGCATCTTGACAGAACTTCCTCCCTGGCCCACCAGCAGAGACTCCTGTGCATGATGGATCATGGAGACCTTTATCAGTTGAGTGAGGTGAAGCCTCCTCCATTGTGTCAGGAACCCCGTTTGAAAATGTCTTGGGTGCCAGTGAGCCCAATGTACTAACAGAATGCATGCACACACCATGCCTAAACACTGGGAAGCTGTTAGGTGGAAGTGAGCCATCACTCTGCATATTTTTGCTGTTATGTCTACCACCTTTTGGGACGGTAAGGATACTGATTCCCATCGATGAATCGAACAAGTGCCTGTACCAGAATAACTGCAGCTTGCTCTTGAAGAGAAACTAGGTATTGGTATAGAGCCCTTACCTTTAGAGGTGATCCTGGAACCTTTGTAGGAGTGTAGGAAATTTGGGGCGATCGATATGTGAAGGTCCAAAAATAACTGAGCTTGACTATTGCCAACACCCAGGGGTCTTGACAAGGACTCGCCCAGATGAATTTTTGAAGGATATGCCAGCTTTCCCAGCCCCTCATCAAGCTCAAGCATTACCTAATGAGGAGGAGACACTACTCCCCCCAAAAGACTCACAGAAGGGGGTCCTAGCCTTTTCAGCCCAAGGACAGGGACTGCACCTGAGAGTCTGAACCAGGGATTGGCAAGGTGTCCGTGAGCTGTCCTTGCAGTGTTCGTAGCTGACTTTTTGTAATAACAACTTGATTGACTCCCTCACTGCTCTCTCCTCCTGTACGTGTGTACTGTAGATCAGTAGTAGCGCGAGAACCATAGAACAGGACAGGACTGGGAGGCAGATCAAGCAGCCCAAGGAGCCGAGTGACTGACTGACTCAGAGAGCAGAGAAGTTTATGCACAGTCAGAGTGTTGTTCTGACTTCTGAGGGAGCAGGGACAGGAGGGAGGGACTGGCCTGGGACTTTGGGTGTCAGTGCAGCCAGCAGCCGCCCCAGAAGAAGAACAGAGCCAAGGAGGAGGAGGAAGGAAGGTGCTGCTGGCCTGGGTACCTAGCTGGCACTACTGTACATCACCTAACCTGGCACTATATCACCTAACCTGGCACTATATCACCCCAACCTGGCACTATATCACCTAACCTGGCACTATATCACCCCAACCTAGCACTATATCACCCCAACTTGGCACTATATCACCTAACCTAGCATTATATCCCCTAACCTGGCACTATATCCCCTAAAATGTCACTATGTCACCTAACCTGGCTCTATATCCCCTAACCTGGCACTACTGTATATCACCTAACCTTGCACTACTGTATATCACCTAACCTGGCACTATATCACCCTAACCTGGCGCTATATCACCAAAGCTGTCACTATACTGTATCACCTAACCTGACACTATATCGCTCCAACCTGGCACTATATCATCCCAACCTGGCACTATATCACCTAACCTGGCACTATATCACCTAACCTGGCACTATATCACCTAACCTCTACAAGAAATCGCCTTGAGAACTGTCGTGTTGACGCATGTTTAGGTATTGCTAATTTATCCACATCTACAAAGGATTTTGATGCTGCTGCTGCGTCTCAATACAACCAAAAAATATAAATGGTAAGAATTTTGAAAATCGTTTAAACATACATTTTATAACCGTATACCACAAGCAGTCTTTATATGAATGTTAATTTAAACGTATTTGTACTTGTAGAACTAGGCCAGAGAGTAGACAGAGTGTTTTTTGATGATTTAAATTTGAACTGTACCTTGGTGTCCTTCACTAAGGTCTGTACTTTGGAAAATGTCTGCCACAGTCTTGGTCCGTGCCTATCCCTGGTCTGAACCCAGACAAAAGCTGCAGCAAGGCAGAGGCAGGGACAATGCTTCTGTTTACCAGTCATGAGGTATGAGAAAAAAGAGAATGCTGGGGGTGTCCTTGTCTTCTACTTTTTCGCTATTCACTGGTCCTCAGGGAGTCAGAGGTCGGAGCTCTATCAGGGGTATGCCGCCATGAAGGTACCAAGAAAAAGTTTTTTCCTTTGGTTATACTATTAATATTTTTTCCTTATGATAGACTGGGCAAGAAGTAACTGTCACTGTCAGCTGTGACTGGCACAGATACAGGGGAGGGCTGGGCCAGGGGGCAGGGTGGCAATTGCCTCCCAGGCCGCCCTAACTTATGTTCAAAATGTCCGGCAGCCGCTGCCCGCTACCATTTTCTTTTTTATTCTTTATTCTTTATTTATTGGCCGACCACTTGCTGTTGCATTCTGGGAGTTGTAGTCCGCACTCAAGCTTCTGGTGGGTGGAAAACACAGCAGTGCAGAGAAAACTACAACTCCCTGGGACCGGATTCTTGGAAGCAGGCAGAGGCAGGGCGTGCCGGGGAGACGGGCTGCAGGGCTGGGCGCTGGCTGCAACTTGACCCCAGGATCAGGAGCGTTACCCCCCCCAGGAAACCGTGGCGTGCAAGGACTTGCTGAGCTGAGATTGCTGAGGTGAGAGACCCTGACACCCCTAGCTGGCCCCCCATCTCCCCCCCATACACCCCATGTAACCTGCCCCAGTGATCAGGCTGCATTGATGGGCACTGGAGTTGGCTGCACTGATGGGCACTGGTGAGGCTGCATTGAAAAATCAGGTGGGCCATGGATGATGAGCTGATTCGGCGGTTCAATGGGCCACTTGACTGGACTTGCCCCCCAGGCCTAAGGCCGCCAGCCCTCCCCAGCACAGATACCTGAGAATAATCACATCATGCCTGTAATTCAAAACACCCTCCACTGTCTATGGTCAGATTTACAATTTACAGAGCACAGACCACTTTAATAGCATAACACCAATCTGTGTATTCATATTGAACCTGAGTATCTTTCAGTCAATGCATGTATGAAACAGGAGTTGCATGGAGTGCATCTGGAAACAAACAAATATGTTCTTAGTTTTGTACATCTTTTACTTGTTTGCAGTGTGTATGTCAGTGCTTGCTGTGGGTCACTTTAGGACAGATTTCCTCAACCCTATGGTTCTCTGGCTGTTGTGGAACTACATGTCTTAGCACGTCATGTGAGCTAGATCTTCTATGTATTGCAGACAATGGCAGGGAGTGCTGAGTTTTATAACTTCCAAGGTGGCTAATGAGCCACACAATGAGACAGCGTGCTCTATAATGGCAAACTGTAAGACTTAATGCAAACACGCCAAGTAGGAGCTTCGCAGCGCAACCCTAGATGCTAAAGAGCAATCGTTCACCTTCAACAATGACTGCCTACTGCACAGGTTTACCATAAATCTATGAATTTTCCTGTACATAACAATGCCAGATATTTTTGTGTGATGGTGCTGGACCGGTAGAAGTGAAAGTTGGTTCCAATGGATCTGCTCTAATGTGATTTTTTCCTTAAAACAAGCAGATCTGTGGTTGAAAGATTGTTTAGGTGAGTGGTTCTCAACCTCAGTCCTCAAGTACCCCCAACGAGCCATGTTTTCAGGTTTTCGTTTACTTTGCACAGCTGCTTTAAATCAATGACATGGTATTGATAAGAGCTATTTTATCTAAGGGAAGTACCCAAAACATGGCCCATTGGGGGTACTTGAGCACTGAGGTTGAGAACCACTGGTTTAGGTGGACCTTGTTATGGTCCTAGACTGTCACCACAAATGAAGCTCTTGCCAGATGGTAAATTTTTTAAAGTTTACTGAGGAACACCTGGTACAAAATGTCATCAAACCTGAAGGACTTTTGGAACATTTATGGTTAAAACATCATATTTAGGGCTAGTGTACACAAAAACAGTAGAAAGTAAACATTCTGTAATTATCTCACGTAAATGATATAGCAATAGAAGTCCATAACATCTATATAGTATTAAAGTATCCTAGAAAATTAAATGGAATACTATATACTAGTACTACTGGAGTGCCTTCTGCAGCTGTACAAGTGCTACCACAGGAGAGGAGGGGAGGGAGCTCACCAGCAGATGGTGGACTGTGGGAACTCACCAGTAACGCCATGTCAAGATCTGGTGAGTACCATTCAGGAAGTGGGAAATGTGTGCTAAAGTTGGAATAGTCATGGGGTGAACCAGGGATTGTATTTGGAGGTGGGAGGAATTTTTGTTTGGGAGGTAATCTGTGCTTTATTTAGTTTTAGCCTCCACATTAAGCACTGTTGACCCAGAGAAAAGTAGGCTTAGCTGTTTTTAAACTATACCCCTTTAAGCCAACTGCTTGCACAATTTGGCCACAATCAACATTTGGTCCAGCTTGCTTTGCATGGTGCTATTATCCCCACCCCCTGCTCCACCCCTAATAAAAGTGGGCAAGGTCATTAGGGTGCCCCTCTACATTTTTAAAATCTGGTCACCTTAGTTTAACCATAACCCTGAAAATAAAAGTCATTTTTCTAGCAGTCATATCGGAGCTCCAGTCTGTTTCAGAATAATGTCCCTAGGTTCATCAATAGATTATATTGTATTTTCCCCCTTTGTCCATAGATGCTTCCTGCCCATGAGTCACCTGATCTAAGGTCCTGATTATTAGATTGGTAAGATTTGGCTAATGCCGCGTACACACAATCGTTTTTAATGTCATTGAAAAAAACTGCATTTTTCTCGACGTGATTTTTCGTGTTTCCTCTCAAGCCTGCCTTGCCTACACACTATCGTGGAAAAAAATGTTTGAGTAATGCGCAGTGACGTACAACACGTACGACGGCACTATAAAGGGGAAGTTCCATTCGGATGGCGCCACCCTTCATGTTAGTAAAGTTTGTTGAGAGACGATTCGCGCTTTTCAGCCTCGTGCTTTTCAGTCCGTTACAGCGTGACGAATGTGCTATCTCCATTACGAATGCTAGTTTTACCAGAACGAGCGCTCCCGTCTCATACTTGTGTAGCGGGGTCTCTTCTAAGGCCCAGGACTACGTTACCCTGAACCCCATTCGGGCCGAGGGCGGAGGTTCCACCGCAGAAACTCATGGGAGGGGTTACTTAAGTGGGAGGCGAGGCGGAGCTCGCTCTCTTGGGGACACGGCGCGTCAAGTGACAAGTCATCCTGTGCAGATCGGCTGTGAAGCAAGGCCTGAAGCCTGAGGCCTTGCTTGAAGTCCGAAGAGCCATCCACCATACTGCGGAGTCTGGGTGGATCCTTACCCGTCGTGATAGGACGTGAGCTGGATCGAGGACTCGATCGGAGGAGACGCTGTGTGTGACACACAGGAGGTGGAAGTCCCAGGCTGGGATCGCGCCTGGAGTGGTGAGCGGGCACCTGCTCATATCAATAGACTGAGTTGTGTTCAGGCCTATAGACTGCCTAGGCCTGCTGTTCGCTCACCAGTGTTTTCTTGGGGCGTCCGGTAGCGGGACAGAGTTGAAGTATCTACCCCCCCCGTTTTGCCCTGTTATTTCAAGTTAACACCCAATGTGGATTACAAATGGTTATCTCTTTAAGTGCACCAACGAAAGCTGGCCGGTGAAGAAACCTTCCTTTCCTAGGGGAAAGAGACTCAGTTCCATTCCATGTCAGGCCTGACTTAGGGGGAGTTTAGAAAGTTTGTGTTACTGCGCCATAGGCGAACGCACGCCATAATAGCTCCGCGAGGTGGACACTGCGCGGCGCCATATTACTGTGCTGCACCTAGTACATTGATTGATGCAGGGCTCTGCAGGCCCATGTATATGTTGCATGTTATACCTTGAATCCTTCATTACCAGTAAAGCTGATATATATATTTTATATTCTTGCCTCAGTGTGTTGTCTGACTGTTTAGAGATTATTAAGGATAATACACCTGAGAGTGATAGGAGTTTAACCCTAGACTGACTGTGCCAGAGTGGGTCGAGTAAGATTGCCGGGGGTTGGCGGTACTGCGTGCAGGGCCCAAAATCAAATCAGCGGCTCGCTTAATTGGGGGTAGCGCTACACGTGGGGGCTCGTGAGTCTGGGATCCTGTTGCAGCAAATAGCAGCCAAAAAGTACCAGCATGGACCCACTAGAAGTAGTGAAGTGGTGCGCAGCAGCCAACACAGATCCAAATGGGGCAGTGATTATAGAACTCCCAGGGATCTGGCAAGAAGATGCAGTGAAACAGTTAGTGATGTCACTGTCCCCACAATAGAAGGCATGGATAGTGGATGTAAGATCAGAACCTCCTTTGACATATGTACTGGTAAAATGGAAGGATGGAGTCCCAGAAGACTTCAAGAAACCAAGCATAGAAACGGTGGATAAACAAACTTATAAGTTAATACGCGTCCCACCCAACCTAAAAGATGTAAAGAAAGAAGAGAGAGTCCCGGGTCGCCACAGGGCACCCTCAGCACAGAATTATGCGCGGTTCTAGGGGAAATCATAGCGCAATGCAAGAAAGACCCGGCGGATTATCAAATAGCAGGATACCGGAAACTCAGAATGTTTTCAGGAAGGAAACCTGTACCTTCAGGCGAAGAAGGATTTGAGGAGTGGTTAGACGGTGAAACTCAGGCTCTGCAGGAGTGGGAAGTCCCAGACCACAGGAAGAAGCAGAGAATTGCTGAGAGCTTGAAGGGGCCTGCTCTAGAGGCCGTACGTAACCTCAAGATGAGCAAGACAGACTGTACTGCGCAGGACTATCTAGACATTCTGCAGAATGTGTTCGGTGGAACAGAGAAGATCACTGAACTCACCTACCAACTGGAGCATTGTTATCAAAAGACAGGGGAGAAGCTATCAGAGTTCATGATGCGCCTAGATAAAATACTGCACAAGATGATCTTAAAGAAAGGGATTGACCCGAAGAAGGTGGATGAGGCCCGGGTCCAACAGGTGATGAGAGGATCTCAACCACTGGATCCCATCGCACTGGCGTTACGTACAAGACAGGACGGGAAGAGCCTGGAGTACCCTGACTTGATCCGAGTAGTCACAGAGGAAAAAGCTATGCTGGAGGAGAAAAAGAGGAGCCAACCAGTTGAGCCGGTGAACCCTCCTCCGGTGATGGTCAGGACGGCCACGACCTTAGAGAGAGACGCAGAGGTGGATACCTTGAAGTCGCAGATATCCCAAGTGCTGGAAATGTTGACCTCCTTGATGGAAAAGGAGTCAAGGGTACCAGAGAGGGAAAGTCAGAGGAAGGAATTGTTCCTGAATACCTCAGCACCCGCATCTCTGGAAAATTGGGGAAATGTGATATGCTTCAATTGTGGGGGAGCTGGCCATCTTGCCAAAGTATGTGCCAGTCCCAAGAAGAAGAGACTGAATAACCGCAAGCCGCCGGAAAACTTCAATGGGCCCCGGTAAAGGAGTCAACCGGGTGCCCATCATCATCAAGGAACTCCATACTGAATGCAGAAGCTACGGAGTTCATTCCATCTAGTCACTGGTCAGATGCTTGGGAGAGTGTCGGTGAACTATCCCCCGAAGAGGACCCAAGGGAAGCCATGTATCTTCCTGCTCCGGAGCCAGATGTTCCTGAATTAGAAGGAACTCCCGAGTTGGTTACAGAAGAAGAATCTGCTCCCACAGAAAGTCCCAGAGGACAGAGGAAGCGGAGGGCAATAAAACCTCCCAGGAGATTAACCTACCCACAAATGGGGAAGAGTGCGGAAGACACTGTATTCACTGCCAGAAAGCGTATGGAAGACCCTGACCCTCCCACTGTTCATTTGGTGGGAGGCAACCTCAGCTCACTCTCTGGCACAGTTAGACAGGATGCTGTTGTTAATGTGTCCTGTGGGCAGAGGAGTTCACCGCCTCGTTTCTGGTGGGAATTTCCTCTGCCGACATCATATGGAGAATTGATGGATGTTGTTAAATGTGTAGCTTGAAGTTATTTTATCTTTGGGGACCAAAGAGTTTAAGTGGGGGGAGTGTGTAGCGGGGTCTCTTCTAAGGCCCAGGACTACGTTACCCAGAACCCCATTCAGGCCGAGGGCGGAGGTTCCACCGCAGAGACTCATGGGAGGGGTTACTTAAGTGGGAGGCGAGGCGGAGCTCGCTCTCTTGGGGACACGGCGCGTCAAGTGACAAGTCATCCTGTGCGGATCGGCTGTGAAGCAAGGCCTGAAGCCTGAGGCCTTGCTTGAAGTCCGAAGAGCCTTCCACCATACTGCGGAGTCTGCGTGGATCCTTACCCGTCGTGATAGGACGTGAGCTGGATCGAGGACTCGATCGGAGGAGACGCTGTGTGTGACACACAGGAGGTGGAAGTCCCAGGCTGGGATCGCGCCTGGAGTGGTGAGCGGGCACCTGCCCATATCAATAGACTGAGTTGTGTTCAGGCCTGTAGACTGCCTAGGCCTGCTATTCGCTCACCAGTGTTTTCTTGGGGGGTCCGGTAGCGGGACAGAGTTGAAGTATCTACCCCCCCCCCCGTTTTGCCCTGTTATTTCAAGTTAACACCCAATGTGGATTACAAATGGTTATCTCTTTAAGTGCACCAACGAAAGCTGGCCGGTGAAGAAACCTTCCTTTCCTAGGGGAAAGAGACTCAGTTCCATTCCATGTCATTCCTGACTTAGGGGGAGTTTAGAAAGTTTGTGTTACTGCACCATAGGCGAACGCACGCCATAATAGCTCCGCGTGGTGGACACTGCGCGGCGCCATATTACTGTGCTGCACCTAGTACATTGATTGATGCAGGGCTCTGCAGGCCCATGTATATGTTGCATGTTATACCTTAAATCCTTCATTACCAGTAAAGCTGATATACTGTATATATTTTATATTCTTGCCTCAGTGTGTTGTCTGACTGTTTAGAGATTATTAAGGATAATACACCTGAGAGTGATAGGAGTTTAACCTTAGACTGACTGTGCCTGAGTGGGTCGAGTAAGATTGCCGGGGGTTGGCGGTACTGCGTGCAGGGCCCAAAATCAAATCAGCGGCTCTCTTAATTGGGGGTAGCGCTACACTTGATTCTGAGCATGCGCATTTCTTTTCACGTCATTAAAGCCCACACACGGCCGTTTTTCATGACGAGAAAAACGACGATGTAAAAAACAACGTGAAAAATTAGAGCATGTTCCATATTTTCTCATCGTGATTCTCTGCGTTTTTCTCGTCTGGAAAAATCCTGGAAAGCCCACACACGATCATTTTTAATGACCATTTTAAAAAATGAAATTTTTCTCGTCATTAAAAACGATCGTGTGTACGCGGCATTAGATTAAATCTTACATCGGTATTGACAAATATGTCCTGATGTTTGTCACTATAATTTAATTTCAATTTCATGCAAGGGATTGTCCTTCTTAGCTGTTTATGGTTACATTTAGCAAAATCTTCGTCAAAGATCCCAGAAATCATGGAAAGACTACTCAAAATGAAAGCACAGCACATCAGCCAGCCTTGTCCATGTTTGGAAAAGTTAGAAATGTTTGTAAAGTTTATATTACTGGATTTAACTTATCCAAACAGGAATATTCAGGAGGCACATCTGGCCATCTTTAGACAAAGTTCTCAAGGTGAATGTGGTTTGACAGTTTGAAGAGTAGAATGTTCTGCAATGTCCACACTGGGCCTCTCTGTGTGATGCTGCACTGTCACACTGTTTGTTCTTGGAGCCATTAAGTTTAGTCCAAAGTTTAGTGGCTGACAAAGCATACAAGGAAGAATTATTAGACAATTCACAAAGTTAAATACAAGGTGCTATTTGTGAAGCAAAATTTGACTTTTAAATGTACTCCTAGAGGAATATTTTAGCTCAAAATTACAATATATCTATTGTAATCCAATCCTTTTTATTTAATGAACCCCAAAAGGTAATAGTACATTCTATTAAACATACCGTACAATAGATACTATATATGTAACAAAAATTAAAGCACAACATATGATTGTATTTTTCTTGTACAAATACAAATTTAAAACTGTTCCATTGGTTTATTGTTAAATGTTTAACAAAACAGGTAAATAGGAATTGCAACTAAGATCTGTCCTATATAGCCATAAAGAGGTTACGTATAGAGGGGAAAAAACCCTGGCATGGGGGTCCCCCAGAGGTACAATTTCTCTCCTCTTTAGGGTAGTCCAACTGAGCAAAAAACAACCCAAGAATAGAAGGGATGAGATCTCTTTGGTATTGTCTGTATAGTCTCAAATAAATTAATGTTCAAGATAGCCAAGAACAAGAAACTGAACAAATCCCAGCAGAAAGTCCAGAGTCCCCAATTAACAAAGACACTATTCCATGGAGCTAACCATCTATATCTTTACATGAATTGAGTAGCCCACCTGTATAATGTTGCACAATGTAAGGAAGGTGCAGGGAATAAGTACAGAGAGCATGATGTAGGAAGAGGGATGGTAAACAAAACATATACTGTCCAGCCCAGAAGTCCAGTGGGAACTCCTACTTACTACACAGTTGCCTTCAACCCACCCTCCTTATACTTGCCAAATTTCACATGCACAGCTGTAACATTCTCCATTGGCCTTTTAAGTGTGCAGCACTACCCTCGTAGGAGTTGCAGATGTCAGGGTTCCCCACTGCTGCACAGCCAGTCACACAGCATTTCCTTCTCACATCCAGACACAGTGATCAGACCTTTAGCTTGTGTAGCACTACCCCTGTAGGAGCTGCTGGTTTAAAGTTTTGGGTCTACTGTTACCTTTTCTGTTCACCGCACTCATGTCAGGGATCCCTCTTGAAGAGCTTTCATAAATGTTCACACCAACACTTGGATACGTTTTCTTCAAGGCTTTATTTTACCAGTTCCAACAGAGGGATAGAGGGAGAGGGGAGGTTCAGGTACTTTGCGGATCACGGGCACAATCCTATATCCAGAGGACAAATCAGTTCCACGCTGGATTCAGCAACCACCGGATAGGCCTACTCTCACTGGCCTAGCAACCGGTGCGAAGCTCGTTCAAAGTCTCTGCCACAGACTCGATGAGTGCCGTCAAGTCGTTCCACAATCTTCCCCCACAATATCGTGTAACCACACTGACACTTTGCAAAAAGTTCCTTCAAAAGTACATGGCTCACGGTGCCAGAATCTTTCAGCCGTCCGGCAGCACCGTGAGGCAAACTGGCCAGGATGCGTCCTTCAATTGAGTCCCCCATTGTTCCGCTTCTTCCCGCAGGCAAGACCGCTTAGGACCATCCCTGGACTAGTAGGCCCCAGCAACTCCTGGGCCTACTTCTCAGTTACAGAGCCTCGGGCCAGCAGGCCCCAAGGCCGAGAATGGCTTGCACATCCCTGAGGCCAGGAGGGCCCTCAGGTCAGGATCCGGCAACGAATCCTGATAGAGCGGTCTCTGTTTCTTAAGTACCCCCTCCCAGAATTCACAGTGGGTTGACCACGCCCCCTGAGCCACTTCTGGGAAAGGAATACCCAATACAACTAGCCTGCTGCATTTCCAACCCTGACCTGTGGTGACAGTGACACCTACTGTCAGGTGGAAAACGTGCAACCCAGCTAGACTGAAACAATTTAGCGTAATCCTTCTGAGCAGAACTATAGCTCAGATAACTAAATTTAACATATAGCGTCTAACCAGCAGGGTGCTACACTTGTTTTTGTTGTTTTATTAGGGGATGATAACTTGGATGGGAGTTAAGAGATTATGGGATGCCCAACATGACAATGTCCAACAAACAAAACCAGGGACAACTTTCTCCCTATTTCTCCCTATTTACAGATTATTTTTCCTTCCACCTGCACAAACTTGGTTTCCTTGTACAGCTCCTGCTGGTTCACTCCTGGGAGAAATAACAGTCTCTAGTTAGTTCAGTAACAGCCCATTACAGGCAAGGAACTCACAGTCCCTTGGTGAATTAGCACATGTGGAGTGAACAGCATCTCACACAACCTTCTGCCTCTCCATAAACACTGGTTCCAGTTCTACTGCTTGCAGAAATGCTAGCCCACCTGGCTGCCACCAGCCCACCTGGCTGCTTTCTCTTCCCAGTCCTCCCAACTGACACACACATGGAGACTCCTGAGGGCAAGGTTGGATGAAGACTTGGCACATGGCTGTCTTTATGAGAGACCTGCTACAGCTGGCAGTCTTTCCCCTTGTCTGTCCCTGCACCGTGCTGATCTACTCACTGCCTCTCCAGGTAGAGTCCCTTCAACTGCCTCCTGTGGTGGTAACCTTTCAGGTCATCCTCCCGAGCTCCAGCCTAAGGTAAAACTCCTCCTAGGCAGGGGTCCCTCAAGGGCCCCCGACAGACTCCCCTCAGCACTGCTTCTTCATCTTCCACCCGACTCCCCTGCTGGCATGGCTCATGTCTATTTAGGGGCTCCTTAGTTCCCTGCCTGGCCACAACCTAGGGATTGGCTAAAGGCCTCTAAATATTCAAGACAACCCCTACTAGCTTCTGCCCACTATCTTCTAAAACGTTCGCCAACATTCTAGAAACAGGGGGAGGCACCAAAGAGCTGCCAGAATGAGTCATCCAGCCCTGCCTCTAATAACCCTGACCCAGATTCAGTGACTCAGGTTTATCCATGGGTCAGACTATATTTTACCTAATCTCACTTCTAGTAGCACACACTAGAGGGTGCTACAAGTGTAAAACTGAACACATATTAATGTGTAGCGGGTGTCTCGTTTCTCCCTCAACCCCGCCAAGCAGGCCGTCACGAGTACACAAGCTTTTAACAGAGGGAGAGCTGCCTGTCAGTTTCTGAGAGAGGGGGATTTTCCCCTCCCTTTTCTCTTCACTTACTGCCTGTTAGCACAGTCATCTGCCCACTCTCTGCCTTCCTCTCATGTGCTCCTATTGGCAGGAGAGGAGCCAATTAAAGGCACAGTTACAGCAGCCAATCAGAGGGACTGTACTAAGCTGCAGGAAGCAGCTGCAAAGGACTCCCGAATATGAAGTCTCAGCACAGAGTGGCCTCACTGACTTTTAAAGAGGCAGGACTACAAATCGCAGCATGTTCTGCTGGCAGGAAAGGAGAGACTCCATTTTGATTCCCTGAGGAGAATTCAGTCAGCACGAGGAGGAGGAAGAGAACAGACATGAGAGAGAGATGCTGTATCTCAGGTGATTTTACCATGCAATTTAGGCCTCCGCTGCCAGTCGGGACATCCAGCCTGAGAGAGGGGGATCCTAGGTGAAAATCCAGGCGCATCTGCACCGACGGTGAAGCTCTCCAGTGTGAGGTGTCTAGTCAGGTCGCCAGGAGAGCCTGCTGTTCCAGGACGTTTCGTTTGGGCCTTGACTGCAGGATATGGTGAGAGGGCTTTTGCCCATTTGCAAGAAACAGGGACACTGCACTACAGAAGGAGATAATGAACACTGTATACAGACATCATTGCTGGTAGTCATCTTGCTGACACTTGTAGTGCCGCGGGGATAAAGGATAAGGCCATCCATTTCTGGGGACACTGTATACAGACATCATTGTCCTTTCACCTTGCTGAGAAAGATCCTGCCTGCTTAACTTGATAATCCAGGCAAGTTGTGTTGTTTGGCCCTGCTATCCAGGAGTTTAAGTGCACCACGGAAAGTGGCTAGCTGAAGACACAAAGTTTTATCTTTTCTTCAAAAGGACTGAAGCTACTAGTGTCATACGGATCCGCACACACATATATTCAGGGCTCTGTACATGCAGTGGGTGTGTGGGACAGCTTATGGAGGTTAATCCATTGCATGTTGATTTGAATAAAGTGTTTAAAGTTGGGCCTGTGGTGTCAGGGGACAGGAGAGAGAGGCCTGACACAAAGGGAGTCATTCCTCTGCTCTCCTCCTGCCTGGACTCATAGAGCAAACCTGAATAAAGGTAACCAATCCGATTTAAAGTGTCATATTGTGCTTTATTTACCATTTAAGTGTGCCTCTGCTCTTGGGGACATTCTCAGGTTTGGAATCCCCTGAAAGCAGCTTGAATATAGGATAGAGAGCTATATTGCTTTTAAATCTCAGTTTTTGCTCTTTAGTTGATTACTTGAATATATATATACTCAGGGGTGGTGCAAGGATTTTTGACACCCTAGGCAAAACCTAATTTTGCCCCCCTTGGCTCCACCCCCTTTGCTTTGCCCATGTATACCCACCCTTTTAATGAAGCGCCCATCAAATGCAGCCCACCAGTGCCCATCAAATGCAGCCTCACCAGCGCCCATCAAATGCAGCCTCACCATTGCCCATCAATGCAGCCTCACCAGCGCCCATTAAATGCAGCCTCACCAGCGCCCATCAATTGCAGCCTCACCAGCACCCATCAAATGCAGCCTCACCAGCGCCCATCAAATGCAGCCTACCAGCGCCCATCAAATGCAGCCTACCAGCGCCCATCAAATGCAGCCTACCAGCGCCCATCAATAAATGTTTGCTTGCTTCCATTCATTTGGGAGTCAGGACACAGACACAGTCCTCTGCCGCCGTTGTGCCTCTGACACTATATGAGAACGGAGCGGCAGCTGCCTGCTGATATTGAGACTTAGTTGCTTGCTGCAGAGAGAAGAGAGTAGGAACACCAGTGGCTGGGCACCCTAGGCAGCAGTGCGCCCTAGGCGGCTGCCTAGTTTGCCTAGTGGTAGCACCGGCCCTGTTTATACTGTTACTGTCTGTTATTCTTCCACAGAAATATTGCAGTAAAGATAATTTCTGTGTTTTATCATAATGTGTGTGTTTCTCATTAGGCATTGCACTTGCATTGGCATGGTTATATCTTCTTAGTCCTCTCCATAAAATTAGCAGAAATTTGTGCTTAAAGTAGAACTATAGGCAACGCTTTTTTTTTTCATTTTGGATAGAGTAAGGGAGGGTTATAGCCCCTGTCAGTTTATTTCTTACCATCCCTGTCCCATTGCAGAGATTTCCCTTCAACTCCTGCCCTATAGCCAAACAGGAAGTGAGAGGAAATCTATGCAAATTAAGGAAATCCATTGCCCCCCCCCAGGCCCTCAGAACTAGTGTCCCCACTTCAAAAATTTCAGAGAGGGTTTTAAACAGAAAGGGGTGTGGCCTTGGCAGGAAGGGGTGGGTCATATTTAAATCAGGGGTGCACGAGTTTAGTCAGGCCTAGGGCAGCACAAAACTTAAATACACTACTGGGTTGAGAGGCTGAGTAGGGAATCAAACATACTCAAGCGGCTCCTACGGGGGGTAGCGCTACAAAAGTGACACTAAACTCTAGTTTAAAAAAGAATGTATTATTAACTCCAGAAATTACCTTCTACTGTTCTCAACCTCCTCCAAATATCCAAATTCCTTTATTTTGGCTGCTGTGATCCAACTTCCTGTTAGAGGGTGGCTACGGTCGTTCTCCATTGTCCCACTATAAGTAAGAGCATAGCACCCTCTCTTTCTCACTCCCGAGATGGACTATGGACCGTGAACTATGGGAATTGTAGTGTGCATAGAGCATTGCACATGACCACAGCTAATGTCCAGTTGTCCAGTACTCATTTAAAACAAAAGGAAGTGGGGGTGGGGGGGGGGGGGAAGGAGAGGTTTAAGATCTCATGGAGGATGTAAGAAAGAGGTATAAACACACAGTAAGAAATGATTTCATGAAAAATAGATTACATGGCCATTAAGTAGTGGAAGTGTATGGATTATTTTTGGAAAAAATAAAGATATCATCTAGCATCACTTTAACTGTGTTAAGTGAAAATACTGGACTTTTTCAGCATCATTTTACAACTATAGACAAATATACAGATACACTAAGCCAAAAAGACAGAAACAATTGTAGCAAAGTGGGTCCATTCTGGTTTAACTACACAAAGTTGTGATATTACAAACCACTCTATGCCCTTTCTTCAAGCTTGGAGCAAAAGTGAAAAGCAAAGAATGTGAAGCCTCCGTGTGCTGCAAATTGTTGAGTTCCTGTATGGGTTGCTATTGTTCACCAAATTATATGTATGCCCTCTAGATCCAACGCCTCCAATCCAAATGACACTTGCAAATGATTTTTTTTTGTTGAAACCCCACGAAATGGCATGTCTTCTCACACACGCACACACGACCCTGACAAAAGCCCCTTCTTTACTTGCTTTTGTTATTAGAATGGTTGAGTGTGTATTTCTATGCATCATTTCCAGAGCAAGCATTTTCTGGATGAAACATGACTTTGTCAGATTGTTACTGTCACTTTGTTCTGGCATGGTTTCCATTAACAATTTTTAAAAATGGGCAAAAGCTGCAGGAAAAGACACTGATCCCAGGAACCTCATTTATTCCTATCGACTGCTGATGTTTTGTTACTGGGCTAAAAAAAAATCTTATGATACATTTATTTTTGAAAGGCAGCGACAGTCTTTCAAAGCCAAACACAGTCCATGGAAATCAAGTGCTTATGGGAACTCTGGCATTCATTATTATACCCAGGATTTTCTGATTTCTTACAATTAAAAATATTTAAAGGGGTTCTCATTGAGTTGAGGTCGGTATGAGTTCTGTGTAGTATATTGCACCCTTCATTTTGGAAGTTCCTTATACAGTTAAACCTCGGATTGCGAGTAACGTTGTTAATGAGCGTTTCGCAATAGAAGCATTTTTTTTTGTTGAAAATCCTGACTCGGTTTGCGAGTGTTGTCTCACAAAACGAGCAGGATTCAAGCCACAGTGGTGTGCATGCAGTACCGCATTTGGCCAGAGGTGCGGGGGCCGAGCAGAGCTGTTCGGAAATACTCAGAAAAACGCGGAAATACTCCGAGGTTTTCAGACGAGCTTTCCCGAGCCTTTCCGAGTATTTCTGAGGCTCTCCGGCGTCCCCTCACCTCTGGCCACATGCGGTATTGCATGCCATAGAAGTCAATGTAGAACAAATTATTTTTGTTTCCATTGACTTCTATGGGGAAACTCGCTTTGATATGCGAGTGCTTTGGATTACGAGCATACTCCTGGAGCGGATTATGCTCATAATCCAAGGTTCCACTGTATATGCTGTTGGGTGACACAACTGCTTCCTTTCACATGACTCTGTGCTATGTCATTTCTCTTCTTCCTTCAAACAGACTGCATGGAGTTGACTACCTTAACGGCACTCAGTTTGCGAAAGCACTGTGCATCATAAACAACTGATGCCTTTTTAACCACTTGACCTCCGGAAGGTTTTACGCCCTTCATGACCAGGCCATTTTTTGCAGGTCGGCCCTTTGCTACATTAACTGGCGATTGTGCGGTCATGCAAAGCTGTACACAAAGAATATGTTTATCTTTTTTTCACACAAATAGAGCTTTCTTTTGGTGCTATTTGATCACCACTGGGTTTTTTATTTTTTACGATGTAAACGGAATAAGGGTGAAAAGTTTTAAAAAATTTTTTTTTTTTCTTTCTGCTACAAAACATATCCAATTAAAAAAAAAAAAAATATTGCTTCATTAATTTTTGCCAAAATGTATTCTGCTACATGTCTTTGATAAGAAAAGAATCCCCAATTAGTGTATATTGATTGGTTTAAGTGAAAGTTATAGCACCTACAAACTGTGGGATATATACTGGATTTTTTTTTTTTTTGTATATACTACTAATGGCAGTGATAAGCGACTTATAATGGGACTGCTATAGTGTGGCAAAAAATCTGACACTAACTGACTCTGGGGGGAACTGACTAAATGCCACTGACATGCCACTGACATCACCAGTGACACCAATACAGGGATCAGTGATAATATTATACACAGTAGCAGCTGGTGCTCCATCAGTCAAACCTGAGACATCTACCTCCCCCCGGTCGCTCCAGACCGTCGGCACTTACCCCATCCAGGTCCTGGCTGCGGCTTCCCACATCTGTCTCCTCCATGTCCCGACGGTCACTGCTTCTCCTCCCGGCCAATCGGTTCTCAGGACCCGCTTCCTGATTGGCCGTGAGGAGAAACAGGAAGACATTAGCGAATATTAATTTGCTAATGTCAGATAACTGGGTGGGCTCAGGGTGCAGAGCTCTGTACCCAAAACCCACCATTTTTGGAGGCCAAATAGAGCCTCAGACTCTAATCATGTGCTTTAAAAAAAAAAAAAACGATTGAAATCCAATGCGTCCGGCGCCCTGCATGTAGATTAGGGGCCAGGCGCATGGATTGGGGGGCGGTGCCCCTGCGCCCCTTATGGAGCGACCGCCACTGTGCCATTGTACTAATGACACTGGCTGGGAAGGGGTTAATATCCAGAACAATTAAGGGGTTAAACGTGTGCCTAACTATGGGGATTATGTGTAAAGTGTGCCGCTTTTACTTATAGATCTCTAACAGAGAGATTGTTCTCTCTGTACAGATTGTCAACACAGAGCTCTGGGCTGTGTACACAGTTGATCAGCAGGTCTCGGCTGTGAATCATTGGCCAGGGCCTGCTGACAGGCTCATAGTGTGTGCCGGTGTTCTGTCAAGAAGTGCCCGGCTATTGAAAAGTGCCCGAGGGGAACTGCACATGCGCCGCACGAAGCCGCAGAACAGCTGAGTTTACGATCATAGGTGAGGGGCGGATATTTACTTAAGGGGTTGGATTATTCAATGATGGGCAGTGCTGGGGGGTGAATTTTTATCGATGGCAAAAGAAATCTCCAAAAGAAATCTTTATCTGCTATTCATTTTGAACGCTTGCGGGGCGTGTTTAGTCAATTGAAAGGCGGCTTTTTCTACATTAGATAAAGATTTCTTTAGTAGATTTGTTTGGCCATCGATAAAAATTCCACCCCCAGCACTGCCCATCATGTAAATATCCGCCCCTCTCCTACATGAACGTGCCACGGCAACATGAGACAACAGCTGATGTAAACTCTGCTGTTCTGAGGGTTCGTTTTGCGCATTCGCAGTTCCGGCCAGGCATTTTTCGATAGGGGGCATTTCTCGACAGGACACCGGCAGGTGGCACGCATGTGTGCACCCTAAACCCAGAAGTAGGCGGTACATTGCGTGTGGGGAAGTGGTGAAACAAAACATTTGTTTTCACCCTCTCAGTGCTGCTGATCTCATGCAGACTTTTTAGCGTCTGCTTCTTGCCTATATGTATGCACACTGTATGCAATTGTTGCGTGGCATTTTTAAGGGTACTTTTCCTGAAGATGACTGTGCTGTACATAATATGTATTGAAACGGCTGCTTACAGTCTCCATGAGAAGCCTGTATGTCAGGGTGACAACACAGGAGCACAACTGGGAGACACTGGACAGAACTGTGTCACCCTATAATAGGAAGTTCCTGAAGCAGGACCATTAGTAGAGGTTCACCAGATATTTGTGTAATAAATGCTGCAGATTTTAAATGATTAAAAATTACTTTTGAAATGACAATAAAGTCCAACTCCAGGAATTACACAAAAATGACCCCTGCAGTGGATGGCAGGGTTAAATGCTTGTTAGGTCTTGGGGTAGAGGAAAAAGGTGTAATACTTGCCTTATGTCCCACTCTAGCAGACTCCAGCACTCCTCTTCTCTCTGACGTTCTGGGCTTTAGGTAGTCCTTCAACGTCCTCATGGCTACTGCCCTTGTACTGTACTTGATGTAGTCAGCGTTGGACTGCACGTATTCAAGAAGAGGCTTCGGGGGACTGTTAGTACAGATGAAGGGAGCATACTGGAGCAAGAAATAGGGTAAGTATTACACCTTTTCTCTAACCCTAATCCTACGATCAATTAACCCTTGCATGGGGGGGGCCCACTGCAATGCCCTGTAAGTGCAAACACGGGCCGAATATCAGGCGGTATTTGCCGGTTCAATAGATACTGCCCAATATTCGGCCTGTGTGTACGGCAGCCGGTCCGACAGAAGCTGGCAGAACGTCCACCTTCTGTCGAAGGGGCATGACCGATTGGTCTACAATCAGTGCTTTCAGCCAATGGCTGGGGGCACTGACTGGTATGTTCTGGTGGCGGGCTTCCCCCTGTCAGAACACAATAGGTAATCGGGGGAGATCGTTGTATTAACATCGGATTGTTAGTACAGGATCTCCTCCTGAGCTCTTCAGTTTTTTTGTCGCTCAGCTCACTGGGTTGAACGAAAAAAAGAAAACTGCTATTGTATTCTAGGCTTTAGGGTAATTTTTGTCTATATTCCCAGAGTTGGATTTTAATACTGTATGTTAAAACTTATATGAGATTTCAGTGATTGTGTTAAAATAGGCTACTAGGCTAACATTCTCATGTTACCAGAACACCACCCTACCAGCAACTTATTAATTTTAGGATGTGGAGAACTTTGGTGCACTAAGGGAAAGCATGGCTAAAAACTGAGGCCCTGGAAAGTTGTGTCTCTGCAAAGCATTGCAAGGTTCAATTTTTTCTATTGGTTGGGTGCACCTTTATTGTGGACCGATCAATAAACTTCAACTTCCTAATCAGCAAGCAGACCCTGCACATGTGATAAACAATTATGGCTGCTCCCTTGAAAGCATTTAATATCAATCTATAGGAGTAATTCTTAACCTGGGTTCCATGGAATCCACCAATGAAAGAAGCATTCTTCCCACTGACCACCAGGCTAATGAACTTTGACCTATAGATATGGCAATGTTTGGCAGGGGTTCCCTGAGACCTGAAAGTCATTTCAAGGGTTTCTCCTAGTTAAAAAGGTTAAGAAAGGCTGCACTATAGTAATACTAGCCATACATGTCTACATTGGATGGGGGGAATTGATCCATTTCTCATTCCCCATAACTGTGCTGATGAAGGAATCCCCACTATCAGCTATTGTATTCAAGCAACTGAACCTGCTGCTTCCTAACTATCCCAACAGTGACTGCATCCGATGCAGTTACTGTTTGGCTGATTATTTTCCTCCCAGTGCAGTTGATTGTTAAATTGAATTTGACTTTTGTCAAGCTGGGTGGTCCTGACAGGGGCACCCATGGCTTCAATTTTGGCCCATTCAGCAGGAACCGGCTGAAATTTAAACTTTCTATGGTCAGCTGAACACATTTATAAGATTTCGGTTAGGTTTAGATCAGTGCTTGCCAGTGCCACTCCTCTGAAAAGCAATCTGCTGTGGACTGTTTTTCAGAGGCAGTTTTGTTGCCTTCTAAACACCTGTTTAACCCTCTAAATGCCGCATCACTTTGCCACAACCATGTGCCCTGGGATGACCCAATTTGCTCAGATGGATTGCGTTTGGTGGTGGTATTTCCCATCAAACACAAACATGGGGGTTCATTTTTGCCACTGTTGCAAAGCAAAGCTTTGACTGCCTTGCTTTACCACCCCCCCAACTGTGAGTCCAAATGAACCCTTAGACCCCTTTCACATTGGGGCGGTGCTGGCATTAGCGCTAAAGCGCCGCTAGTTTTAGCGGCGCTTTACCGCTGTTATAGCAGCGCTTTTCGGCCACTAGCAGGGTGCTTTTAAAGGGAGAAAGGGTTAAAAGCACCCGTGTTGCGGCACTGCTAAATCGTTTTGCAGGCGCTTCGGCAGCGCTGCCCAAAGATGGCCAAAAATGCTGCTTGCAGGACTTTTTTTCCATCCTGCAAGCGCACCGCCCCAGTGTGAAAGCACTCGGGCTTTCACACTGGGGTGGCTTGAGAGGTACTTTTCAGGCGCTTTACAGGTGCTATTTCTAGCACTAAAACGCCTGAAAAAGTGCCCCAGTGTGAAAGGGGTCTTAAAGTGTCACTAAAGCCCCGTACACACGGTCGGACTTTTGGTCAACAAACTTCATTTTGAGCAAGTTGGACCAACAATCCGACCGTGTGTACGCTCCATCGGACAAACTTTTTTTGTTTCCATTGGACAAAAGTTGGGTCTGCAAACGGACAAACTTTTGGCCAACAAAAGTCCGATGGAGCAAAGTCCGACCGTGTGTACAGAAAACCATCGGACTTTTGTCTGATGGACAAAACAAATAATGTTAAAATCAACCAACAATATCAGAAGTTGACCAAAGGGTGGCGGTAAAGAGCAGAAAAAACACGCGATGTTGGAAGAAGTTTTGGGAAAGTTTGCAGAAAAGTCCTGTGGTGTGTATATATGGGTTTTCCCGACCATCTCCGTTCGGACAAAAATCCACGGAAAAGTCCGATGGAAGTCCGACCGTGTGTACGAGGCTTAAGGCTTCATGTACACAGGATGTTTTTACAACTGCTACTGAACGATTTAACTTGACAGATAGTAACCCACGTTTAAAACGTCAGTTTTTCCGTGTTCACGTGCCGAGTTTAGCTGTGTTTTGCCGTGTTTGCGTTTAGAAGCGTTTAAAAAAAAAATAGTATTTTTTTTAAATGGACAAAAAACGCCTATAAACGAAATGCTGCTAAACGCGGGTTACTGGCGTCTGAAACGTGGAAATTTTCGGCGTCTGAACCCATTTTTTTGCTTTTAAAGAAACGCTGTTAAACACAACTGCCTAAAAACGGCAATAAACGAGACTGTGTATATGGTCACATAGGATAACATTGAATGAGTTCAGGGGCAGTTGAAAAAAGCGTCCAACTGCCTCTGAACATGCGTTTAGCAGCATCCCGTGTACATGGGGCCTAAGGCCTCATGTACACTGCTGCTGGTAAACAGACGTTTAGGAGCAGTTGGGCGTTTTTTTCAACTGCTCCTGAACTTTCCTCTATGTTATCTTATCAGTAAATGAACACAGGGTCGTTTATAGTCGTTTCTAGGCAGTTGAGTTTAGAGGCTTTTTCTGGAACCCCAAAAAATGCATTCAGAAGCTGTGTTTAGAGGCATTTCAAGCTCCAAACGCGGTTCAATGCGGCTAAACGCTGGAACTCGCGTTTAGCAGCGTTTCGTTTACAGACGTTTTTCATTTTAACCCAAAAAAATTATTGTTTTCCAAACGCTTTTAGTCTAAATGTGGCTAAACGCTGCATGTAAACGCGGCTAAACTGATGTTTTTAGATGCCGGTTTCTAGCTGTCAAGTTAATTCGTTCAGGAGAGGTTAAACAACGTCCCGTGTACATGAAGCCTAAAGGTTAAAGGTTTATTCTATGCATGGAGGTAAAAAGCTTTCAGTATGCAGCTCCCCCGCACCACCCGCAACCCCCCCCCCCCCGCTGTGAATCACAGCCAGTGAGGAGGGAGCAGGGGTGGGTTGTGGGTTTATATGGACACACAGAGCAGGGCTTAGGAGCGAGCACACACAAGTGCCCCCATAGCAAGCCGCTTGCTATGGGGACACTCGGAGAAGAGGAGGAGCCAGGACCACCAGCTGGGGAACCGAGAAGAAGAGGATCTGGGCTGCTCTGTGCAAAACCATTGCACAGAGCATTTAAGTATAACATATTTTGTTATTTAAAAAAAAAAAACTTTAATATCACTTTAATGATCTCTTTCCCATGTATATTTAAAACATTAAAATAGTTCAGCTCTCCTTTAGTGATTAGCACAGGAAAATGTATGTATTTTTCAATACATTTACTCTGTAAGTGCTGTATGATGGAAGAGAATCAAGACGGCTTGTTGGATTTGGGTGTCTTATATCAGGGTCATACTGTATATCTGTATGATTCAACAAAACTGAAACTATTAATCAAGATGAAACTTTTTACAGACAATAAAGGTGACTTAGATGTCACTTGAATACCTCTGCAGAAACTATTTGGCAATAAAGTGTCAGAAGGGAGAGTCATTATGCAGGAAATGATGAGGTAATGAGATGAAAATTGCTGCCACCATGGCACAAAATGCATAATAATATGAGCAACGTGATGTTATGTACAACAGCTGTATTGTCCACATGAAAGAATGTAGGATGGGACTGGCTTGTACTGCTTCACTCTGAGGACTGCAGGCTTAAAGGGCAACTGTCAGTGCGGCCCGGTCCCTGCTTGTGTGTGACACATATTGTATATCACTTACTCTGTGTCAGCTGAGCTCACACTCAGCCCATGTCTGAATGTACACTGCAGGCCATCTCTTTATCACTATGATGATGACTTTAATATGAGAGATGGAATAGTAAACAAGAGAACTGCTCATGACCTTATGACAGTGATGTCTTTCATGGATTCTTCCTAAAATAACAAAGACCTGTAAAACCTAACATTTACTTTGCTGGCTACAAACACAAGAGACAAACGCTATTCATATAAGAAGGTATGAGCAATGAAAGAAGAGGTAATAAGTATTTCTGTTACAATTTTTGCTCATGTTTGTAGAATATTAAAAGAGTAAAAGAGTAAAACATTCCCCTCTGGGCGATCTATGTACATTGCAGGGATTTTTAACAAACTCTGTTGTTTTTCTGAAGAAATAGCTGTTTGCTTGTCTGAGTCCATGTGTAAAGTGAATGTGAATGGGAGTGACTTTTTCATTAGTGATCAGCTGCTGCACTCACAGGGTTCTAATGAGAAAAAAGGCAAGGGTCTGAATCCCTGTACACGTGATTGATCTTTTGGGAGTATCTCACCAAATCTGACAATTTTTTTTGCAAGGATGCCCAAAATCAGATTTGTAGCTTCTGATTTGTAATCAGTGAGCCAATCACACAAGCAGAAATCGAATACAGTGTACAGAACACCTCCGGGTTGCCATATTGCACTTCATTTTACAGAAAATTACAGCACTTTTAATGATGTTATATTACCATATGGCTTGTGTCGCAATTGTATATACCTGTGTAGCGGGGTCTCCTATAAGGCCCCGGGACTACGTTACCCAGAACCCCGTTCGGCACCCAGGGTGCATTCAGCCACCGCAGAGACTGATGGGAGGGGCTATATAAGAGGAGGGCGAGGCTGAGCGCGGCCCCTTTGGACACCGCGCTGCAATCAACAGGTCTTCCTGTGCGGATCTGCTGCAGTGCAGGGCCTGAAGCCAGGGCCTTGCACAACTTCCAGAGAGCCTTCCACCCCACTGCGGAACCTGGGTGACACCTGACTTCGCTGACTTCTTACATCAGTTGGATCGGAGACCCGACCGTTGCAGACTCTGTGTGTGTAGACACAGCAGGTGGAAGTCCCGGACTGGGATCGCGTCCGGAGTGGTAAGCGAGCACCTGCTCAATCCTATAGGCTGTACTGTTGTTAGGCCTAGAGACTGCCTTGGCCCACCGACCTCCATTTACTGTTCCACTGGAGACTAGTGGCGGAACTGAGTTGAGTTAGTCTCCAGTGAAGTGTTCTTTATTGTCTACCCCTTTGGATTACAAATACTGTTCCTGTTGTGCACCACCAGTCAAGTTGCATGCGAAGAAATCGTTCTGCTAGAGACTGAGTTAAATCTGAGTCAGGCCTGACCAGGAGTTAGAACTTTTTGTTGCTGCGCCATAAGGGCGCATAGATAGAGATAGCTGCACTAGAAGGGAAATAGCCTGCATTATCAGGGTGTATTATATTTTCTGCTGTAGGGCTCTGCAGACATAAATGTGTTATGTATTAACCTTGTGCCTTTTACCCAAAGTAAAAACCTGTTATACTTCATCACTTGCTATCAGTGTGTTATCATTATGCAAAGAGGTAACCCTTACAATACAGATAGATTGTGATACAAGACAATCCCTAGACTAACTGTGCCAGAGTGGGTCGAGTAGATTGCCGGGGGTTGGCGGTGCTGTATTCAGGGCCCGCAAACAAATCCAGCGGCTCTTTTAACTGGGGGTAGCGCTACACCAGTGTTTCTCAACTCCAGTCCTCAAGGCGCCCCAACAGGTCATGTTTTCAGGCTTTCCATTATTTTGCACAGGTGATTTGATCAGTTTCACTGCCTTAGTAATTACCACAGCTGTTTTATTAGGGGGAAATTCTAAAAACATGACCTGTTGGGGCGCCTTGAGGACTGGAGTTGAGAAACATTGGTGTAGCGCACAGACCCCTGTCTTTACCTACATTTAATTAGGCTCCTCGCAGGCAGAGAGAGGCACACCGCACCACAAGCCCGTACCCTCCTGTGTGAGGAGGTTGGGCGGTGTTAGTTTTCGGGCCTGCCTGCGGCTGGAGTTGAATCCTCACCGAGGACGATTCTCACCTCTACCTTGAATAGATGCGAGTCTTCATTTCTCCCCAGTAATGTAACTGTCCACACCAACTAAAAGTCCAAGTTCTATATTTATTTCACACTGGATAACAAATAGTCTCTTTAACAGCAGACAGGTTGGACAAGACACAGGACAGCTTAGGTGGGAGGAGGTCCAGGCACAAACTCTAATGATTTCCTCGGACTGTTCAGGTTTCACAAACAATTTTGGCGCACGATCTCTGCCACAGACCGTGAGGTTGGTCTCTGCCACAGACCTGGTGAAGAGAAGTCACTGCCACTGACTTGGAGAACGGGTCACTGCCACTGACCTGGTGAATAGGGCCTTGCCCTATGAAGTCACTGCCACTGACTTGGAGAACGAGTCACTGCCACTGACTTGGTGAACTACCTTCTTGGAGTATTTGGCCCATGTAAAGGAGAAAATCATCCCTCCGGAGAGTTACCAGAGGCCCTCACCGTCACCATGACTCTGCGCTGGGTCTTCGGAAAGGGTTACCTCCCTGGCCTCCTCATCTCAGATACGGGTCCCCTCGCAAGGCGGCACCCTGGGAGCTCTCGATCCCTAACGGACCCCAGCCGAAGGTTGCTGGGCCTCGGGCCTTTGAAGATAGTACCAGGAACCAGGCCTCCGGGCCTAGGGCACCCGGAGATAACACACGCAACCCACCCAGGCCGAAGGCGCCTGGGTGCGGACGAACCACACACACCCAGGCTGAAGGTGACTGGGCGTAGACGAAGACCACTATGGAAGATGGCCGCCCCTTTTTATACCCTCTCCCGACAGGCACAGCAGGTTCCCCGCCCCGCCGTACTACTGCCGAGAGGGGACAAAAAAGGCACAACCTTGTATCAGTGGGTCAACCCTGGCCTATGGCAACAGCGCCACCTGCAGGCCACAGGGAACTGCACACCAACACTATCTCCCATGGACAGAAATGGTCCATGAACCCTAACAATCAGTGTGTATGAGCCCAATTACCACTCAGACACTTCCCCTAAATTCAACACCCCGCTACACTGGTATATACTATATTATTATTTTTTTCCATGAAAGTGGAGTTATCCTTTAAGATTTATGTTACCCTAAGGGCACTTTTAAGCCCTGTACACACGGACACACGGTCAGTTTTCATGACGGGATTCCTGGCAAGCTTGCCTTGAAAAGCCATGTATATACACGGACACACAAAAGACCCGCGGTTCTTTTGAATGGCAAGAACGCGGTGACGTCATAGACTACGACGAGCCGGATAAATAACGTTGTATGCTACCGCGCATGCGTCGAAGTGTTATCGAGCATGCGCGGTTTATTTCCCCTTCAGGTAAGCATACAGACGACCGGTTTTCTCGGCAGGAAACACTCTGTCAGGAATCCCGACGGCAAAATAGAGAGAAGGTTCTCTATTTTTCCCGGGCAGTTTTCCTGTCCGGAAAACTGCTAGGGAGCATACACACGGCCGGGATTCCCGGCCAAAAGCTCTCCTGGCAGTTTTCCTGCCGGGAAAACTGGTCGTGTGTACGAGGCTTGACACTGGCTATTTAGCGGCGTAGTTTTAGCGGCTCTTTTCGGCTGCTAGCGTTGCGCTTTTGACTGCTAGCGGTCGAAAAAGGGTTAACAGCCCCCGCAAAGCGCCGCAGGTAACCCCCCTCCCAATCACAACCTGCCTTTGGTAACCCCCCTCCCAATCACAACCTGCCTCTGGCAACCCCCCTCCCAATCACAACCTGCCTCTGGCAACCCCCCTCCCAATCACAACCTGCCTCTGGCAACCCCCCTCCCAATCACAACCTGCCTCTGGCAACCCCCTCCCAATCACAACCTGCCTCTGGCAACCTCCCTCCCAATCAAAACCTGCCTCTTGAACACACCCCCTGCTCAAGCACAGCCTGCATCTTGCCTTTATCAGGAAAAAGAGATAGATGGTCACATGACCAAAATAACAAAGGTAATTTCTAAAACTAAGTGAAACTTGTTATGGTGCCTGCATGGTTATAACTGTATCAGTAAGTGTATAACATTGTATGTTCACCAATACTTTAATGTAGGCGTTAGATTTGCTTTACTTCTGTATCAATGCTTAAAGTGATTGTAAACCCATATATATATATATATATATATATATATATATATATATATTTTCTAGCCCACCTGCAAGACAAAGCTATAATGAGCTAGTATGACTAGCATACTAGCTCATTATGTACCACTTACCCCCGAAGCCGTCCGTGTCCCTCTCTCCAGCCGCAGCCATCGCTGCGGCGACAGCCGGAATGTTACTTCCGGGTATTGCCGCTCCAGCCAATCACAGCGCCGTTCCGGGACATTGCTGGGACTTAGCCGAATTTGTGAATGGGATTAACCCCATGAATGCGCCGTTGTCTACGGCGCGCAAGCGCCGTAGACAGCGGCGCCTGTGATTTTAGTAAATATCTCCTAAACCATGTAGGTTTAGGAGATATTTCTTGCACCTACAGGTAAGCCTTAATCTAGGCTTACCTGTAGGTGCAAGTTGCAAAAGTGGGTTTACAACCACTTTAAGCTCTTTGTGCAGGAGCTTTCTGATCAGGTTTACCTGACAGCTTTCCAAGCGGGCCTGATAAGAAGCTCTATGGGCGACCTGATGAGTGGCCTCTGAGTCTGTCAAAGTCTGGAAAAAAGGGTTAAAAAGGACTGCGTCCTTTTCTGTTTTTCTGGTCCTAAATGTGATGGATTGTAGGTAATCTGATGTAAATGGACACAAGTCCATCTACATCAGGCCGCCAGTAGAGTAGGGTTGCCACCTTATCCCTTTAAATCTGAACACATCTGTCCTGTGTAAATTCATGACAATCAGTGGGTGCCAGCGGTAATCTATTGGCCGGCACCCGCTGATCGATATCTGCTGTGTTTAATGACAGCACTGCCAGGTCTATGTTATACGGTTATCTAGTGGTTAAATCGTTTTTTTGGGCCAAGCTGCCCCAAGCAACAAGCAAGCTTTTTTATTTAATAACTACATTATTTAGCTTCTGTGAGCATCGTATCATACAGTAGAAACATTAGCTGCATACAGTATAGTGTGACTGGGCTCCGCAGCAGTACAAGCAACTGCCTGTCTGCTGCCAGAACAAAATCAATGCTTCTCAGTCATTTAGGAGCAGCCTTGTATTTTTCTCAAAGAATACAAAGCTTCCCTTAAAGTGATTGGAAAGGTTAGTTTTTATTTTTAAATAACAAACGTGTTATACATACCTGCTCTGTGCATAGGTTTTGCACGGAGCGGCCCTGATCCTCCTTTTCTGGAGTCCCCCGGCAGCGCTCCAGGCTCCTTCTCTTAATCGGGGGTGCCCCCTTTAGGGAGGCGCTTTCCCTGGGGGTACCCGTGCAGGCGTGCTCCCAAGTCCTGCTGCTGCGTCCATTGACACAGACAGCAGGACTCGCCCCTGCCCCCCAGGTCCCACGTCACTGGATTTGCTAATGGCTCCTGCTGCTATCAATCTATCCAATGAGGACCAGAGACAGCGGCTGGAGCTGCTGTGCTCGTCCTCAACGCTGACACGATCGGGTTCAGGTAAGTAAATGGGGGGCTCTGGGGGGCAGCTGCAGTACAGGCGGTTGTTCACCTTAATGCATAGAAAGCATTAAGGTGAAAAACCTCAAGACTTTACAACTCCTTTATTTGTCTGAGGTGGAAAGGTGGGTGACTGATGTCATAATCCCACCTCAACCAACCAAAGGGAGCCTTGTGTTCATTGGTAACAAAACAGGACTTCCTCTGAATGACTGAGAAGCACTCACATTTGTGACTCTATAGTCACACGGGCTGCTCAGATGTGATAGGCAGGAAATGCTCAGCATAGAAACTCACTGAAAAGTAAGTGTAGCACTACCCCCGCAGGAGCTGCTGGTTTTGTTTTGGGCCTTTGCACGTTACCTTACTGTTCCACCGTGTCCGTCATAGGGGTCCCATTTAAGAGTTGTTCACAGATGTAGGCACCAACACATAGGGGGTGATTTACTAACAACAGTGTGCTGCGCCGGTTCATACCTTAATTGGTGCGCCGGATAAATCCTTAATTGGGCGCGTGAAAGGGCGGCACACTGTTATAGTAAATAAAAATGTCAGCTGCGCTTGTATCTCTATTCAAAATGAATGGTTCCCTATGGGAGCCCATTGATTTGAATAGAGGTCCCACGGGAAGTCGGATCAAGACGATCCGACTTGCGGGGCGACTTGTGTGCCGGGTGACACAGGGGCAGCGCGACTTTCGAGGCAACTTGGACACGACTTGAGCGTGAAGCAGACGCTCAAGTCGTGTCCTGGAGGCAACTTGAAGTTGCCTCCAGTACAGGCTCCTTTGCCAGTACCTGTCCGCGAGAATGTTTCCAGCGCGATGCCATCGTGCTGGTTCTCGGTGACAAGGTACGGCAAGCCTCACGCTCGCTGTCCCCTGTGTTTGGTATGAATCATGAAAGGGAACTCCACGCCAAACTCCACGCCCCCCTCTGACACCACAGGGAAAGTCCCTGTGAAGTCCATGTGCGTCAGAGGGGGCGGGGCCACCAGGTGGCAGCGGACCTAGAGGAGAACTGATGAACTGAAGCGTCACACAGCGGGAACCTCAAATTCAAGCGGATCGGCCGGAGAAGGAAGAGGGGAACAAGGAGCCGGAACAAGATGCGGACGAGAACACCGAAAGAAGGTGAAGATGAAGATGGAGGAAGAAACCCGAATGGAGAAAAGAAGAAGATGGAAGAAGAAGGTGGAAGAAGAAGATGGAAGAAGAAGAAGGAAGAAGATGGAAGAAAGGAGAAGACATTAATAAAGGAATTGTCAAAAACCGGCTATTGTAATTTTTTTAATTTTTTACACTTTCTTTGTGAAATGGTAGGGGTACATTTGTACCCCATTACCATTTCACACAGGGGGGGCGGGATCTGGGGGTCCCCTTTGTTAAAGGGGGCTTCCAGATTCCGATAACCCCCCCGCCCGCAGACCCCCACAACCACCGGCAAGGGTTGAGGGGATGAGGCCCTTGTCCCCATCAACATGGGGACATGGTGCTTTGAGGGTCTGTGACCCCTCAAAGCACCATGTCCCCATGTTGAGGGCATGTGGCCTGGTACGGTTCAGGAGGGGGGGCGCTCTCTCGTCCCCCCCTCGTTTCCTGCGGCCTGCCAGGTTGCGTGCTCGGATAAAGGGTCTGGTGTGGATTTTTAGGGGGACTCAACGCCATTTTTTTTTTAAGTTTGGCGTGGAGTTCCCCTTAAAATCCATACCAGACCTGAAGGGCCTGATAATGAAATTTGGGGGAACCCCCAAGCATTTTTTTTATTTTTATTAAAGACTTTCAATGACTTTTCTCTGTATTGCCGGGAGCCGACAATTCAATTATAGCCGCAAGTGCTTTTAAATGCCTTTTTTTTTCCTTTAGAAATGTCATTTTGTGCAGGGACTGTTATATAATGGCAAGTTTAGAATGTGCGCCTGTTCAACTTATGCAAATGCATTTACGTGACTTGACATTTACTAACATTTTGCCGGCGCAGTGAACCGGTGCATTTGAACGAGTAAAATTGCCGCGCAGTGCACAAATAGACCTCTCGCAGTTAGAAACGTACTTGCCGGCGCAGCAGGCTGGTTCAGAAAAAGTTACTTTCTCATTCTATTTTGGGCATATTTGTTACTTGGGCAGTTGTCACTATACTTCCTCACATCACCACACATCACCCCATTATATTGGCACTTCCAGCTTCTTTATATTTTAATTTGAAGATGCCGTGCACCAGGTCCATAGGGGCGCACTGAGCGCCTCCTCCCGTGCGCCGAGAACACTATAGTAAATAGGGCATAGCGCTGCGTTACCAGCAGTGCTGATCCTGACCTCCCTGGGGCCCTAAGCAAAATTCTGCTAAGGGGCCCTCTACCTGACCCGTGATGCCGTCACCCATAACTTTTCACCAATCCCCTTGGATAGCGAGTGGTGATAGGGTGACCTGTGGCCCCCAGATTTTAGTATCGCCTCACCAGGTGTCAGGACTAGTACCACAGTTTGAGTACACAATGCTCTGCCTGGGGCCCACATCACATACAGGATCCCTATATCTCTTCCTACACTGCGCCCCTAGCAACAGATGGTTGCTCTGGCCATACACAGATTACTTTAGAGCCCGGCAGCCAATGAACAGCTGGCCATGATGTATTTCCATAAAGGATTTTAGAGAAGTCAGAAATCTTTTCCCCATACTATTCTTCTGAGATAATGGAAGAAAGAATTGAACAATGGTCACTGTATCCACTATACAGCCACTTGTTACCAGAAGGCAGCCAGCTGCTCCTATAGGTCCCTGTAACCAGACTAAAAGTGTACCCAGTATTACTAAGCATTCCCAACAATTTGACTTGACTATGTTCACAAATGGGGTATCACATTCATAATACAGGAAAATTCTGTGGAACACCTCATAATGTCCAGAAATGGAAAGGTTCACAATTTTAGATTGGCATATATCACATTTTTTAACTGCATAATTTGTTCTGCCCATACATTCAATGCTCTCTGGCAGATAAAGCTGTTGAAGGCTCACTGTGCCGCAATGCCCAAAGAAAGCAGAAATCGGTATTAAGCTATTTGGCTCAGCTGATAATTTGGGGGTGGTATTAGCAATATACTTGTGCTGCAAAGCCGCCCAACAACATTGCAAAAGCTGCCCAACAACATTGCAAAAACCGCCCTTCATTTGTTTAAACACGCCCCGCTAAGACATATAGTATATTGCTAACAGCACGGCCAAGTTATCAGCTCTGCACATCAATAGAAACCTCGGCCTCTTCTGTAGCTCTCCGCCCCTTAGACGATATAACAGTAACACACCCGCCCCCTTGCAAAGTAGCAAGAGCATCGGGAGCATGCGGCAGCGTCTGTCACAAGATGGTCGCCATTGCGCAGGCGCCGTATTCAGCTGACTCTGAGCTATTTATGTTGGGCTATTTTCGTCGGCCCTGTTGTGGTTTGTACTGCGCAAGCGTGCAGGACACCGGCCGGGATGACAAGATTTTTTCACCCTCTTGTTCAGGGCCGGACTGGGAGTAAAAACCAGCCCTGGAAAAAATGTCATACCAGCCCCATAGCATCATTATACCAGCCCAACAGCATAACGTCAATATTATATTGTTCATAAAAGGAAAAACCATGCATTTTAAAGCACATTGCCCATAATCGCAGCCTGACTGTGTCCATAATCGCAGCCTGACTGTGCCCATAATTGCAGCCTGACTGTGCCCATAATCGCAGCCTGACTGTGCCCATAATCGCAGCCTGACTGTGCCCATAATCGCAGCCTGACTGTGCCCATCACACAAGCTGATCTAGGAGGAGGGCGGGACCTTTTGCACAGTGCGGGCAAACTTTTCACACTGAGCTATCGCATGTGGGGGAGGTGGGGCCCTACGCAGCTCGGGGCCCTATGCAGCTTACGTAGTCCGCGTATAGGGCGGATCGGCTCTGGTTACCAGCACAAATGTTTTGTAAATACCAAAACTGCCATTGCGCGCGCAGATGCGCCGATACTCATGGCACAAACGTTTTGTAAATCAGCCCCATAGTCTCTTTTTCAATGGTTTTATTCAACAAAGTCAGTAAGAGGGATGAAGGGTTAGGGGAGATTCAGGTACCTTGTATTTGTGGATCACGGGTACTTCTTTTATCCAAAGGACGAACAGTTTCCACACTGGATCTAGCAACCACCGGATAGGCCTCTCTCACTGACCTAGCAGTCGGTGCGGTGCTCGGTCATAGTCTCTGCCACAGACTTGAAGAATATACATCGTCTCTGCCACAGACTTGAAGAATACACATAGTCTCTGCACAATCCTCTGCCACAGGATTGTATGATCCAGAACTTTTGCAAAGTCTAAGTAAAGTCACACAGTACCAGTTTCTTTCAGCCAAGCCGGCAACACTGTGAGGTAGATGGGCCGGGATGCGTCCTCCAATTGAGTCTCCAATTGTTCGGCTTCTTCCCGCAGGCAAGACAGCACGGGACCACCCCTGAACCAGTAGGCCCCAGAAACTCCTGGGCCTACTATCAGTAACGAAGCCTCAGGCCAGCCGGCCCCGAGACAGAAGAACTGTTGCGGCACACCTTAGGCCAGAAGGGCCATCAGGTCAGAGAGAGACCCGGAAAACGGTGTCTGTCCCTTAATTACCCTCTCCCAGAATGCACAGCGGGGGACCACTCCCGCTGGGAGGCTTCTGGGCAAAGAATACCCAATACACCCAGCCTGCTGCATTTCCAATCTTGACCTGTGGTGACAGCGACACCTACAGTCAAATGGAAAAAGCGCAACACAACTGGACTGGAACAGAAACCAGTAATTTAACACAATATTTCTGAGCCAAACTACAGCTCAGATAACTTACATTTAAACATAGCGCCTACTCAATAGGAGCAGGGCGCTACATAAGCATGTGCACTAGCTGCCAAACTGCTCTGTAAAATCACCAACTGCAATGGGGACATGGACAGGAGGGGGAAACAGAGAACAATCAGTTTGTTTTTTTGCAAAATTCAGGAAATGAATCTCAGTGTCACGATTGGAAATTCCGACAAGAAAAGTTCGATGTAAGCTTTTGGTCGGAAATTCCGACCGTGTGTAGGCTCCATCTGACTTTTTCTGTCGGAATTTCCGTCAAGAAAAATTTGAGAGCTGGTTCTCAAATTTTCCGACAAGAAAAGTTCTTGTAGGAAATTCCGATCGTCTGTATGCAATTCCGATGCGCAAAAAAAACACGCATGCTCTGAATCAATTTGACGCATGCTTGGAATCATTGAACTTAATTTTTCTTGGCTCGTTGTAGTGTTCTTGACAGTCGGAATTTGGTGTGACCGTGTGTATGCAACACAAGTTTGAGCCAACATTTGTCGGAATTTTGGATCGTGTGTACGCGGCATTATACAGCATTACTGACAGTTTTTAATGATGTGGGTTTAATGACGCTTTCAGAGAACCCATTCCTCTTTAAAGGTGAAAGGACACACCAGAAGCCCAACAGAGCAAAATGGCAGCTGAAGACTTCTAATGCATCCTCGCTCCAATTCCAGCAAGCTAAACAAATAGTACATCATTGCTAGTAGTAACCAACAACAGATCAATGGATTTCACAGGTTTGAGAAGGTCTTCTATAGATGCTGGCACTGCTGTATATTGCACAGAATACTGATTTGTCCTGCTAATGCCACGTGTGCATAGATAGAGAAACAGTCATTGTCCTGAAAAGACTTTGAGCTCACTCAAAAGTACTGTGTGTGATGCAAATAAGTTGATGGAGCTCAACCATTGGCTGACTTGATGATGGCTAATGATCTCCAGATGAGCACTGTAGAATTGGCTGGAAAGCCATGGTGAACTTGCTAGGCACCTCACATGGACACACTCGTCCTGGTATATGATTGTTATGTACTTTGGCTGCTATTATTTTTTTCACATACAGTATGTTTGTGCTCAGTTTTTGAAGTGGTTCTAAAGGCTGAAGTTTTTTTTCTGACTTAATGCATTCTCTACATTAAGGTAAAAAACCTTCTAGGTAAACCTCTCCCCCCAGCCACCCTATATACTTACCTGAGTCCAATCACAATCCAGCGCTGTGCGCGAGAGCAGCGTCTCTCTCTGCTCCCCCCCCACAAAGGCTCAGAGCAAGCCCACTCAAGAGGTTTGCTATGGTGGCCACTCGACGAGGGGGGGCAGGAGCACCAGTGGGGGTCCCGAGAAGAGGAGGCTGCTCTGTGCAGAACTGTTTCACAGAGCAGGTAAGTATGACATAATTGTCATTTACATATATATATATATATATATATATATATATATATATATACCGTATGTGAGATTTTATTTAATATTCTTTGTTCCCAGATCTTACTCCTTTATTAGTGAGCACACATAACGCTATTCATGGTTTACATGTGTAGCACACCCCCGTAGGAGCTGCTGGTTTAATTTGGGCCTTGCACGTTACCTCAATGTTCGTTGTCTAGGGGGAATAAAGTCTGTAAGAACTCCAATGTCCACACAGGATGTAAAACCTTATGCGGTTTTAGAAAACTCCTCAACTATAAAGTTATTCACCACTCCTCCTCGAGTGGATATTGCTCACCCGGATAGGCCCCTCTCACCTGGCCTAGCAGCCGGAATGATGCACGGACAATGATCAGGAACAGTCTCTGCCACAGACTGGTTGTGCACAAAATTGGATAATCCGGAATCCTCTGCCACAGGACTTAGCGCCCGAACTTCCAGCCAAACAGTCAAAGAGCCATTAAGCCAACCCGGCAGACTGCAAGGTAAACTTTAGCTACGGTGCATCCTCCAATAGAATTACCAGGCCCTCCTCAAGACACCAGCCTTCCGCTCAGTCTTTTACAGGACAGGTCCTCCCCTGGTTTCCTCCATTGAGTGGCTTCCTCCTGCAGGACAGACAGCTCAGGATCACCTTCAAAGTGTAGGTCCCAGTCAGCACGACTGGGCCTACCTTGCAGAGCCGCAGCCTTGGACCAACATGGTCCCGAGGCCAAGATCACACACACACTCCTCGTGCCAGAAGGGCCACGAGGGGAAGAAGGACCCCAAAAGAAGGCGTCTGCCCCTTAAGTACCCTTCCCCAGCATGCTCAGTGGGTAGACCACGCCCACTGAACTGTTCCCAGGGAAAGGCACCCAATCCACTCTGGCCTGTTTGTCTTCCACATTGGCCTGGGGTGGTAACGCCACCTACAGGCGAACAGTGGGAAGTCTTCCAACACAGCCATAGCCGGAACAGAGGCTAATTTAGCATAATTATTTACAGAGTCTGAGCTAACTACCAGCTCAGACACCCATTAAATTTAACATAGCGCCCAGTCATTGGGAGCAGGGCGCTACACATAGTATATATTTAAGCTGTTTAGCTTTCAGCACATTCTATTCTGTATAATTCATCCTTGATATTTCCATATGGACTTGGCCAATAATTAAGCAAGGAGCTCATAATAAATTCCAGAATGAAAATTAGAGCATATCAGTAGGTAGGCTATATCTCTACAATTATGTTTAATATAAGGATTTTATGTTCTTCTAATATGTATTTTAAAAGGGAAAAAATTGTTTCTTACAGTGACCACATCTTTTGAATTATTCGAGTAAAGTGATTTTTATGTGGAATTTAAAAAAAAAAAAAAAAAAGGTTGTTCTTCCATGTTTTTTGTAATAAAATGAGAAATTTGTAGATTAGCCACTCGAGGCACAGAGAGAAACAGGACCCAGCTTCTTCAACACTTTATGGGATAGAACCTTACCATGTGACCATACATTTACATGAAGTAAAGCACAGGGGTAGACAGTTCCCATATCCTAACAGTGCACAGTAGTAGGCCATCTGAATCACAGTGGATTTGTAATTAATGACTACTACTATATCCAGCTTCTGTAAAGCATAGCATTTATGTACATTAAGCTGGCCATAGAGAGATCCAAATTCATCCAGTTGTGCAGGGACGGGACGAATTTAGATCAATGCATGGTCAGTGTGATTGTACAGAAGTTGATATAACAATCGACTTCTGTTCATCTGCCCTGTCGGATCTTTGCCGCTTGATCAGACTACTGCTAACTTTATTTGGTTTATTGCACTTTGCCTTGTCTGTGAAAAACTGGGACCGTTGGAAGGTGTTCCAGTGCTTCTCCAAATGACAAGTTCCACAGTGCCCCGCCAGAAACAAGCTACCAGTTGTCTTTGTTTAATCTATTGATTAGCTATAAAGCCTTAATAATCGCAACTGAAGGAACATTTTGTGCTGCCCGTGGGTCCTTTACAATCCTTTGTGTCAAATAGTAATCTCTGTATGACAGCTTATACGCAAGGCTGATAAAGTGACCTGAGCAGAGTACATAATGAACTAACATAGAAAGACCCTCTCACCAGACTATTAATTTTAACGGAAATCTTCCCAAAAGATTATATGTACATTCAACATATTTAATGCATATTATTTACCTGTAAAAACCTCTCTGTGTAGACATTCAAAAGTCCTGAGATTGCAGTAGGGTGCTTCCAACTTTGATGTGATGTCAACAACCCCAGTAGACTCAGAGCTGTCACTCAAGTGTCCCTCTATAAGGCGATTAGAATCCGTCTTCTAGCGCGATTTCAAGGAGCGCATTTGTTGCGAGTTTATGCGGTTCAGATGTGATTCCAATGCATTTTTCATGAGACTTGAATACAGCTGTGATTTGGATTCATGCCCTAGTCTCTCTCATTCTCTCTCTCTTGAAAATCATGTTATTCCACTTATAACTTATAGGTGGGCTTCCTACTTGTGTGAAATATAAATAACTATATAAAATACAACTGTCAACTGCTTCAATCAAGAAAAATAGTGCAAAAAAAAATAAATGCTGAATACATGCATAAGATGCATATCAATACAAATACCCAAGTTAATATTAAATAAAAATCTGTGAAAACAAATTATGAATATATATATCAAACAGCACATGCAAAAAGTGATAACGAAAAGTTTCAGTCCATGCAGATAAATCCAGACTATATATAAAACGCAGTAAGATATATATATATATATATTCGGAGCCCTCCAACCGAGATAGATGTGAAACCACATAAAGATGCCACAAGACTCACAACCTAACATAGACCTGAGGTGTGCCCTGGTCAGCTGGTGGTACACCAAAAAGGGGGCAAAAATACCAGAATAGGGAAGGCTATTTTATTGGTATACAGGACACTTATTGGGCAAGCTTGGTGAAGGCTTGCGACATATCAACCTGGGGATTCGGAATGTACTGGGTAAAGCAGGTGGATTTCCATCTGCCTAATCTTCTGATGACATGACCCACTTCGATCTGGAAGGAGTGCCTGGAAAACTGGTTAGGGTTGAGGCCTAGATTAGCCAGGAAGATGCGAGCATGTCTGATGAACTGGATAGCTGTTAGTGGGCTAGAAAGAAAAAGGTAACAATGGGCCATTTGATGCCATGCCACAGCCATAGAGACGGCTCGATAGATAGCAGTTTTTAACGCTTGAGAACTTGCCCTTTGCAGATCCACGCACATCCCAGTGACAGGACATGCCATCCCAAATTGTCCACCTGGGGTGGCCACGCGGGGCCGGCATGCCCTGGACAGCACTAGAGGTGAAGGGGAGGGCCAGGGAACATCTGGACTCCGCGTTGAAACACCAGTTCACTGGCACTCAACTGACCTAAGAGGAAAGAAAGACATGCAAATGAGTGGCAGTGAACATGTGCCACTGGTAGATGAGTGGCCATGAACGTGTGCCACTGGAAGACGAGTTGCAATAACGTGTTGCAAAAGGAACCTCATGAGGGAGGCAGAAAACAAGAAAGCGGAGAAATCGGACTCTGTGTGGGGAGGAACCATAGACTATGCTAGTCGTTTGTCGTGATTGTATGTTTGCAACATGAGAACGGAACTTGCCGACTTGTGTCGGAACTGTGAACCGAAGCATTGTATGAGTTGCGAGTGAGCGTATGAATGAGTGGTACAAGTAGCGACTGGGTGGTTGTGGTAGGTGCCTCGGGGGGGAAGGCTGAGCTGCGGAAGCTTGTAGTGTATGTGTAAGACAGGATGTGTTGAATCGTGCCAAGGATTCAAATTGCTGTGTCGCAGATACGACCGGGATTTAAATCAGGCTATGGAGGGTGAGCGGAATTGACCCGCCGATTGTGGCGAGGCCTTCTATGCCATAGTTCCGCAGCAAGTTTGGGGATGGCCCATCCCCTCATTGTGTGAGTGCAGCTGTGCTCTGAACTTGTGGAGGGTGACACAGGAGCGGAAGCATGTGTTTAAGAAAAGTCAACTCGACACCCTAGTTGCGAAGTCCTGGTTGAGGCTAAGAAACCTAGTCAACCAAGAACCTGTAGAAAAGGTGACATAAGCGTCCAGGTTTTAACCTGGCCTGGAATGAATCCTGACCCACCCCTTAACATGTGACTGACCCCCCTAGGTGAAGATGCAGACCTTATGCTTGTTGTGTGTGTGTTTTTTTATATAAAAGTGTTTTGTTTTGTTTTTAAAGCGACATCCAACCTGCTGCAGAATGGAACAACCTGAACTTGACTGACCGGATGGAGAAACGACAGACAAGAAAAGTGTAAGTGGCCGGGTTGTATGCCACTGGAGACAATGGGTGTCCGGATTGTGTGCCACTGGAGACGTGCTTTCCAACTATTGCAATAAGTAGCCTCATCAGGGAGGTGAAAACAAGGTCAGCAGAGAAATTGGAGCATGTGGGTGATGAGCCATGGTCATGTGCAATCATGAGTTGTGATCGTATGTTTGTGTAAACGAATGAATCGCGCCGTCATGAGTCAGAGTTACGAAGTTGGTAGCATTGTATGCATTTCTTCTTCTTTTTTTTTTGGACACTGAAATTAGGTGTGCTGGTTCATGTCGGAGTTAGCGACTTAGGAAGTCGCATGAGTTGTAAGTGTGAACGGGTAAATCAGTGCTATAACTGGCGACTGAGAGCTTGTGGCAAAAGCCTCAAGGGGAAAACTGTATTTGCAGAAGCTTGTGGTGCCTATGAACGGGTAAATGAGTGGTATGAGTGGCGACTGAGAGCTTGTGGCAGGAACCTCTATGGGGAGGCTATGCTGCAGAAGCTCGTGGTCCCTATGAATGGGTCAATGAGTGGTATGAGTGGCAACTGAGAGCTTGTGGCAGGAACCTCTATGGGGAGGCCATGCTGGAGAAGCTTGTGGTGCCTGTGAATGGGTAAATGAGTGGTATGCATGGCGACTGAGAGCTTGTGGCAGGAACCTCGAGGGGGAGGCCGTATTTGCAGAAGCTTGTGGTGCCTATGAACAGGTAAATGAGTGGTATGCATGGTGACTGAGAGCTTGAGGCAGGAACCTCTATGGGGAGGCCGTGCTGCAGAAGCTTGTGGTGCGTGTGAATGGGTAAATGAGTGGTATAAGTGGCGACTGAGAGCTTGTGGCAGGAACCACTATGGGGAGGCCGTATTTTCAGAAGCTTGTGGTGCCTGTGAATGGGTAAATCAGTGGTATAAGTGGCGACTGAGAGCTTGTGGTAGGAAGCTCATGGGGAAGGCCGTGTTGCAGAAGCTCGTGGTGCCTGAGAATGAGTAATGAGTTGTATGAGTGGCGACTGAGAGCTTGTTGCGGGGACCTCGTAAGGGAGGCAATTTTGTGGAAGCTTATGGTGCCTGTAAACGGATAATGAGTGATGTGAGTGGTGACTGAGAGCTTGTGGCAAAGAACCTCGAGAAGGAGGCCGTTTAGCAGAAGCTTGTGGTGCCTGTAAACTGGTAATGAGTGGTATGACCAGCAACTGAGAGCTTGTGGCAGGAACCTCATGGGGGAGGCCGTGTTGCAGAAGTACAGTGCCTGTTGGAAGAACATATTATAACTATATTTTTTTTTTTCATAATTTTTAGTCTATTTATTTTCGTTCGTTTTTTCTTTTTTTTGTTCGTCTTTTTTTCTTTTCTTTTTCTTTTTTTTAGAAAGCACGTCCAACCTATTGCAGGATGGGACAACCTGAACACGACTGACCTAAGGAAGAAACGACAGACAAGAATACGTGAGTGGCCGAATTGTCACTTGCCACTGGAGACAATGAGTAGTCGGATCGTTTGCCACGGGAGAAGTGCTTGCAACAATTGCCTCATCAGGGAGGCGAAAACAAGGACAAATCGTGGAGTATCGTGTGTGTATGAGTAAGTGTGACAATATGAATGGTCTGAGTAACGACTGGTTGCTTGTGGCAGGAGCCTCACGAGAGAGACCAAGCTGCAGGAAGCTTGTGATGTGTGTGAAAACTGGAATCGACTTGTATCCTGCCATGGATACGAAACACTATGTTGCCAACGTGACTGGGATTCAAATTGAGCCATCGTAGAGTGTTAGGGTGCCACGCCCTCCTCCAAAACCGAACACATACCTCCGATCTGTGGTTCTGCATGGTGCACACTGGGGTGTTATGTGAGTACAATTTTGGCATGGCCTAATTTATACCTACTACACACATTTTTTTTTCTCTCTGTTTCTATAAGGGTACACTAATTAGACCAATTGGGTCATATTTTTTGTTCATAGAACATGATGCATCTGGCTCCTGATGAATGGATACTACTCCATGAAACGCGTCGAGCCCTTCTGGATGCATCCAATATGAACTGACCGGTTTTAGATGGTTTTACCGCCTCGTTTCTCACCTTGTGCAATGATGTACCCCGATATATGGAGTAGTGGGATGTTTTATTTTTATATTTGTCTCATGCCATGTTGTTATATATGCTACTTGTTATATACTCTCACCTACTGGTTACATTGTACATGCAATACAGTTTTTATGCTTTGTCGATCATCTGTCTCAATAAACATACATATGTTTGGACTTATGTGAAATTGATTGGTCCCTCCACGCACACCTCATTTAAAGTCCCGACTCCCCTTTCTATGTTTGTGGATGGGATGACACACAAGGCAGAGGGAACCTACAAATCTACTACACCTGTGCCGAATGATGTAGGGACACGACCGACAACAACTCGGAGGTTGCTAAGTACGAAAGGGATGTGGGATAGGAAACATAATGAATTGTAACATTGTGTATGATATGATAAAGGTTAGAATCCTACCTGTAACAGTGAGCGAGAACCGCCGACGAAGACCACGAACTGAGAAGCCGCAACACGACAAACGCACAGACTCACAAACACAGAGTGTGCTGGGGAGAGTCGGCCTAGTGATGTGTAGTATCACCGCACTGGAACCGACAAGGAACACAGGTGAGTGGCTGCCTAAATACCCCCCCTCTCCTGGCCTTCTAATATATAAATATATATATAATAATTTCTAAAGAGTAGGAACTTTTTATTGAATAAGGTTGTACTTATTAAATGGTCTTCCATCTTTTTTTATTTCATTTTTATTTAATATACGTTTTTATTAAAAAAAAAATTAAACACAAACAAAAATTTACAATTACAGGGACAGCAAACAAACAGAAAAAAAAAAGAAAAAAGAAAAACCCCACATACATACATTGGTCTTACAGAGTATCCATGCAATTCTTACAGAAAGCATTCCAACATATCAATCAATGTAAAAAAAAAAAAAGAAGCAAAACATGAAGTATGGAATAAAGTAATAATTATAGTAGCCCGGCTCCCAGGTTAGGAAACTATGCAGTCCTCAATTATACACACCACGATAAGACACCCAAGCAGTCGAGGATATTTACCCAATAACAGACAGGGAATGGCCTGAGAATCGAGTTAGTCTAGGAGGCTTCAGAGGCTGTGGAAGGTTCCACCAGCCATTTGGAACAACACCTTCTCATATTTGAGGGGGCAGCCTCTATTAATATAGGTATCCTTATATAATGGTAAGCTATTATTAATAAGTCGTTTCCACATAGAAAGCAAAGGGGGGGGGGGTCGTTTTTTTCCAACTGAGAGCTATAGCTTTACGAGCATAAAACAAGAGCAACCCTACCAAAGTACGCCCTGCTACCCTGGGAATAAATTGTTCTATCAGACCCAACATACATATTGCCATTGATGGTTGTAACGAAATAGAGGTAATTTGGGATATAAAAGCTAGTATCTCTTTCCAATACCCAACTATAGCTGGACAGGTCCAAAAAATGTGAGTAAAGTCTCCAGGGATCCCCCCACAATGCCAACACCCAGGAGCAGAGTCAGGATTAATTTTATATAATCTATGAGGAGTAAAATATGCCCTGTGAACCATCTTGAACTGAATCAATTGGTCTCTCAAGGAGACAAGGGAGTTAAAAAGGAAGTCCCATATGTCATCCCAATCGTCATTGTCAAGTTCTGGGATATCCTTGGACCATTTAAGTCTTAGTTTCTCTAGTATTGGAAGAGAGGTAGTTATAAGGTGAAAATACAGTTTAGAGGCGGCATTCTTTGCACAGTCCGACCTAAGAAGCTTCTCTAGGGCAGTCGTGGGTGAGAACCAGTCGTGGGTGAGAACCAGAGAATTGACAACTGAAGGCATGGGAGAGTTAAAAAAAAACGTAAAGAGTAAGACTGAGGGACATTAAAATCAGATATCAGTTTAGAAAAAGGGACCAAAGATTCATTCAAGATAATCGGAGTCACCGTTTTTATGTTAAACTTGGTCCAGGCATGGGGTTCGGGCAATGTATAAATATGCTTCAGGGTCTGATTCAACCAGAGGGGGGCACTGGGTGAAATAGCCTGTAGAGGATATCGTTCAATTTTAAGACCTACCCCCCATGCACGCAGCGTAGTGCGCATGGATGGTGTCAGTGGGTATGGGGCACAGGGACCCCGAAAAAACAAAAATGTCAACGCCTCCAAGGATCCCAACATTGCTGCCTCAACCTGAATAGCAGAATTAGAGGTGTCTGGGTTAAGCCACCAGGCAGCAGTCGCTAGCTGAGAGGCCAAATAATATTTATAAAAATCAGGACATGCCAGGCCTCCTTGTGAAGCTGGGCGCACCAATGTAGTCCAGCTGTATCTGGGGGACTGAGATCTCCATATAAACGCTGCAAAGATACGATGCAACCATACGAAAAAGGATTTAGGGATCCACTACAGAGAGTGTCAAATTTATACGCCCTAACAATGAAAGAGGTAAATACTCCCATGCCTTCAGCCGTTGCCGAACCTCGGATCACGGGTGATAAATTTAGGGATATATAATCCGAGGCCTGTCTGGAAACCACCACCCCAAGATATTTAAAATGCTCAACCCATCTTAAGGGAGTATCGGTAGAAGCAGTGGCACGGGCCGCAGGATCTATAGAAAATAGAAGGGACTTTGTCCAGTTTACTTTGAGGCCTGTGACCAAAGAAAAAGAATTAAGGACCTGTAGGGCCCCCTTAAGTGATGGACCTGCGTCGTTAAGGAAGAGGAGGAGATCGTCCGCATATAGGGCAACCCTCTCCTCCAGCCAGCCAACCCGCAGTCCCCTAATATGGAGGGAAGTGCGAAGGGCCTTCGTCAGGGGTTCCATCGCAATGGCGAACAAGGCAGGAGAGAGGGGGCAGCCTTGCCACATACCTCTGGACAAAGAGAAGGACTGTGACAGGCCACCTCCCAACTTAATTGCCAAGGTGGGATCTCGATAAAGTATCTGTATCCATTTAATTAAAATCAGGGGGAACCCCATCCTCCTAAGGACCTCCCAAAGAAAAGGCCACTCGACAGTGTTGAAGGACTTTTCAATATCCAGGGAGGCCACCACCCTAGTACCTTCATTCTGATGTTTTGCATGTATATTGGTAAACAAGCGCCTCAAATTTACATCAGTTGACCTATTGGCCATAAAACCAGTCTGGTCAATATCTACAACTTATGGTAATAGAGGCTATAGTCTTGTAGTTAGTAATTTAGTCAGAATTTTAAAATCTGTATTAAGTAAGGCAATTGGCCTGTAGGAGGTACAGGAAGTAGGATCTTTGGGAGCTTTGTGGATTATGATAACATGAGCATGGCTCATGGAGGTCGGGAGGGCGCCATCGACCAAACATTGGGATCTATCTTTCATAGGGAAATGTTTACCTTTTTTTCTTTCAACTTTTATCTCCTGGAAAACATGTTGTTTAAATGGGCTTTAAGTGTATCATATATTACATTCTATACAGAACAAACTTTTTGTTCAGTTCATTCATATGTATGATTTTCCATACATAACTTTGTACCGATCTGTCTTTTACACTAGATGCATCTACACCGTATGAGTTTAAAATAAAGATTGCAGAGTGAAATATCATTTTAATAGCAAACTGGATTTTCCCTTTTGGCTACGCTATAATTAGAAGCACAGCTTGTACATTTAAAAAAAAGAAAAAGAAATACAAGTTCCTTCTAACCAAGAACCTTTCTATAGTTACTATATCAGAAGTGTTTAATTCTCTATATATACCCTATTGATTTTGTTACAGTTTATGAAGCTGAAATGACTGCTAATATGGTTATTTGGTGATTTCCTGAACCTAAATTAGACAAGAATTTGTGCCTTTTCTTGTACCATTGATTAGCACTTCCTCCTGGCAGCAGGGTCGTCAGTTTGACAAACAATCACGGCACTACCTGCCTGGAGTTTGCATGTTCTCCCTGTGCCTGTGTGGGTTTTCTCTGGACAATCCGGTTTTCTCCCACACTCCAGACATGCTGGAAGGTTAATGGGCTCCCTTCTGAATTGGCCCTAGTATGTGTATGTATGAATGTGAGTTAGGGACCTCAGATTGTAAGCTCCTTGAGGGTAGGGATTGATGTGAATGTGCTACATGTAAAACGCTGCGTAAATTGTTAGTGCTATATAGGCACCTGTAATAAATTAATAAAACAATCATTGGGAGCTGCTTGGTTTCTTTGCAACTTCCACAAATGACTTTCTGAATTGCAAGAGTGACTCCTAATCAGTATTGGGAGAAGTTCCATCGGTGCCCAGGGTGAGGATGCAGAACTGTGCCTCCCTCCCAGTAGCTAACACAAGGCATAAAATGGACATACTGCCCTGCACCCATTCTCTACCTACTTGCCCCAGCTGCCCATGGTTGTCATGGAGTGTGTACTGCCAATCACTTGCTTACTAATAGCTGTGCAGTGGTTGTACATTTGTTTTTGTGCCGCCTGTGGATGGCTGGGACAAACAGTGGACCTGTTGGAGCACATAGTGGTAGAAGTTGCTGTCAGAGCAGACATGAAGCCATGACCTGCTGGTAGCCAGCCACTGATCTGGAGTGTGTGTGAGGTGAGGGAAAGTGTAGTGACCTTCACCCTGTGTTACAGTGCTTTACCCAGGGGGCTGCCCCTCTTGCGCTCCCCCTTACCTTGTCCCAGCCTTGCTACTAAATTTTTTCATTCTTCCATGTATGTATGACTATTAAAGTCCTTGGGTGCCTTTTCACAGAATGGGTTGTTTGCCCTGGGATGGTGGTAAATGAATAGTTTAGATCCAAGCAGTACACTGGATGCACTGGCATAGCATCAAGGGTCACATATGCAACCCAGCCCATGCTTTAGGTAGCCCATGCAGCCTCCTTGTCATATTCTGTTTTACACATGGATAGGAGGGGTGGTAGGGGCGGCATATACAGGAACCGGTCGCCTCTGCAGCCACTGAAAACCTGCTCCTCATCCTTCCCCTCCTGCCTACATTCAGCAGCTGCAGGAGGAAAAATGGATGGGATCGGTTCCAGTATATGCCCCCCCCCTGCTGCTCTTTCTGTCCAGGTTACTCATCCTTGCTGGCCAGACCCCCCTGGTTTCCCTCTTTCTCTCCCCCCCCCCCGCATCGCTTTTGGCCAGCTTTGGGGGATGTTTTAGGATGGAGAGTGGGGGAAGGAGCTGGAGCTGCATTAGGAGATAACAGTTAAATTAGCTAGTATGATTGTGGTTGGATGACCTTTACCTGGGCACAAAGGGCTAGTATGATTGTGTTTGGATGACCTTTCCCTGGGCACAAAGGGCTAGTATGATTGTGGTTGGCTGACCTTTACCTGGGCACAAAGGGCTAGTATGATTGTGGTTGGATGACCTTTACCTGGGCACAAAGGGCTAGTATGATTGTGGTTGGATGACCTTTACCTGGGCACAAAGGGCTAGTATGATTGTGGTTGGATGACCTTTCCCTGGGCACAAAGGGACCCGCAGTAACATCTCTGAGAGGCCCTGGCTGGGTATTTAGTCAAAAGCGCTTTTGACCTTTCTTGATCGAAGGTCCATTCTAGCTGATAAGCAGGCAATTTTATCATTCCAAGGTGACGGTGTCTTCTGCAGACTTTGCACATAGTGATGGATGGTGACTGCATGTATTTCAACCTGAGTCGCATATGAAGAGGACTTTACCTATGCTCTTAGTACCATATTTATTGGCGTATAACACGCACAGGCGTATAACACGCACCCTAACTTTAAGAGAGAGGTTTCAGGAAAAAAACTTTACACAGCCCCCTGCGTATTACACGCAGGAACAGTTTACCCTCTATGTTCAGGGTAAAAAAGCGAGTGTTATACGCCAATAAATACAGTAATTAACTCTTGCAGCATCCCCTTGGATTCATTTATAGTACGTGTTATATATTTTATTATGCTTTTGCACTATTATTTGCAAATTTTTAGCGCAACTCTTTATGCATTGGCTTGTGTTTTGACTGTGCCTATATCACACAGTAGAGTTGCAGTTTTTATAACCACTGTTTTTGTTTCACTCATTGTTGTAGTTTGTGGTTCTTATTTTAAGATTTATAAGCACAGTTTGTTTTTTTTGGGAAATTCTGAGTGCACCATGTCGCAAAGCTCAAACCATCTCAAACTGGTTTCTTAAACATGACAATGAGTTCCCTGTACTCCAATGGCCTCCAGAATCACCAGATCTCAATCTAAGGCTGGTTTCACACTGGGGCGGTGGGTGCGGTGGCGGTATAGCGCCGCTATTTTTAGCGGTGCTATACCCTCGGGATTGCTGAGGTATTCGGCCGCTAGCGGTGCGGTTTTAACCCCCGCTAGCGGCCGAAAAAGGGTTACTACCACCCGCAAACCGCGGCTACAGCCGCGGTTTGCGGGCGGTATTACCGCGGTGTCCCATTATTTTCAATGGGAAGGAGCGGTGGAGGAGCGGTAAACACACCGCTCCTCTCACCGCTCCAAAGATGCTGCTAACAAGACTTTTTTTCACGTCCTGTTAGAGCACCGCTCCAGTGTGAAAGCTCTCTGAACTTTCACATTGGAGAAACAGCAGCCGCTGTTTAGGCTCGGTTTGCAGGCGCTATTTTTAGCACAATAGCGCCTGCAAACTGCCCCAGTGTGAAAGGGGCCTATTAGAGCACCTTTGGAATGTGGTGGAACAGGAGATTGGCATCATGGATGTGCAGCCGACAAATCTGCAGCAACTGCATGATGCTATCATGTTATTATGGATCAAAATCTGAGAAATGTTTCCAACACCTTGTTGAATCTCTGCCACAAAGAATTAAGGCAGTTCTGAAGGCAAAACGGGGTCCAACCCCGTACTAGCAAGGTGTACCTAATAAAGTGTCCGGTAAGTGTATATGAGATCATTGTTCAATCCAAACAGAAGGGTCAGAGATGGTCCATTCTCAGCAGACGTGGACAGTGAACTTTGATAATCATGTTTGAAAACACAATCACCATTTCTATTAGAAATGCTTATCACTCTCCTGGTTCACCTGAGACATTTATCATTGTAAACAATCAAAAATTACTTCTTAATCTGCTTGGTTACTTTGGGTTTACACATCATTATTTCACTGGCTTACTCAATATATCCACATTACTAATGAGATTGCTTTGTGTCATTCATGGAGGCGTAGTGTGATACTGGAATATATGAGTTTCAGTTATCAGAAGTGTTTTGTACATAACAAGTAATCATGTTTTCCTTATACACGCTAACCTGCGCTGGAAGAATGACAGCTGGAATATGTTTGTTATAAGCAACAGATACGTTCCATTTTCTGACAAATGAGATAAAAAAAAAGTCAAATCTAAAAAAGATGGCCTTATACATGTTGTAGACTACTGATTACAATTTTAAAGTTGAATTACTTTTGCTTTACTGCTATACACTAATGCCGCGTACACACGACCGTTTTTCATGACGAGAAAAATGCCATTTTTTAATTTGGTAATTAAAAACGAGTGTGTGGGCTCCAGAGCATTTTTCACGACGTGAAAAATGGCCATTAAACATTTGGAACATGCTCTATTTTTTCTCCTCGTTTTTCACGTCGTTGTTTTTCTCGTTGTGAAAAACAGCCGTGTGTAGGCTTTAACGACGTGAAAAAAACGCGCATGCTCAGAAGCAAATTATGAGACGGGATCGCTCGTTCTGGTAAAACTAGCGTTCGTAATGGAGATAGCAAATTCGTCACGCTGTAACGGACTGAAGAGCACGAGGCTGAAAAGCGCGAATCGTCTCTCACCAAACTTTACTAACACAAGGATCAGCAAAAGCAGCCCAAAGGGTAGCGCCATCCGAATGGAACTTCCCCTTTATAGTGCCGCGATACGTTTCGTACGTCACCGCGCTTTGCTCGAGCATTTTTTTCACGATCGTGTGCGTGTGTAGGCAAGGCAGGCTTGAGAAGAATCACATCGAGAAAAACTTTGTTTTTTCAATGACATTAAAAACGGTCGTGTGTACGCGGCATTAGATCACAGTAATGGTGGAGATAGGTGCGGTGGCGCAGCACTGATGCTAGGAAATCTGAAGCCTATGTACAGTATATTCGCACAAGTGAAGTTTTCTAACCCCAATTTAAGTATATGGAATGCTACTTTATAGAAAATAGATAAAGTACCTTCGTCCTAAAATTGAGTAGAAAAATCGGAAGTTGGACTTTCATGGTACAATATGGACTTACACAAGGGAATTACAAAATAAACATTTTTTTATACAATACATAATTATTAAAAGCATAAACAGGTATACGATATACAAAGGATGCTACTCAAAAGAGGCATCTGATTCTCTGACGCAATGGATTTAATTGAAACCAGGGCTTTTTTTCAGCTGGAACTTGGTGGAACTCAGTTCCACCACCTCTGGCTCAGGCTCTCTGCTTCCTGCTCACCACTATCACTTGTAAACACAGAAGTCGGACTTCTGTGTTTACAAGTGACAGCTTGTCTCCCAACGGCTCCCACAGATCTGATCTCCTGAGTGTCTCCCACTGAATGCAGGATGGAGACAAGGTAGATGCAGGTGCCTGGGGTGCAGTGCCGACACCCCCACTGGATGATCTCTCTACAAGTGAGAGAGGTGGAGCCACCTACAGTGTGCAGGAGGTACTAGAGCTGGCTGGGTCCTTCAGTTTAATACAGCAATAAAAGTAAGACATGTGGACGATGGTGGAACTTTTACGGAGGGGGAGGAGAAGATGGAGGCAGTGGAGGGGGGATTGAATGTAGAGGTCAGAGCTGAAGAGGGGTGAAAATGGGGTATGGATGGGGGATACAGAAGTAAGCGGCTGTGGAAGAAGGCTGAACTCTGCACTCTGTTTGTAGCACACCCCTAAAATCTGCACTATGTATGTAGCAACCCTCCCCAACTCTGCACTCTACATAATGCACTCCTGGTATTTAATGCCCCCTTAGACCCTCCTTGTGTTAGTGAAATTTGACCACACCCACTATTTGATGAGGTTTGGAGGTGTGTGTGTGTGAGGGGTTTTGGGGGGTCATGGTTGAGTTCCTGCACCTATTTTCTGAGAAAAAAAGTCCTGACGGAAACAATTCTCCAGTTACAAACTCTACATGTTTTGCGGTGACCCGCTTCCTCAGGAGTATGCTTGTCAGAGAATAATCTAAAAGAGAAACATATGAAATAAGCCGACATGTAAACATGAAATAACACAGATAAAACAAATCACCAAAAAATCATAGTAAAACGTCATATATCTATGGCCTAAATAAACATAGAAACCACATTATGTTCCTCTAGAAAACCCAGTGGCATAGATGAGGTCATAGAAGCAAAAAAGTCGCCAGAATAGCCAGCACCAGAATGCTTAGACGTCCCAGAGCCTGTGAATGCAATATCCCAGGTGAGTGCGGGAACCAGGTAAAATAAGGATGTATAAAACACTGTTTCAAAAAAAGAGAAAACATAGAAAAGGAGCGGTGATGGGATATCATCTCCACCACTCACATCATAATACCGAATCATTTCCATATATATAGAGAATGAAAAAGAGGGGTGTATTCACACCTATAACATCTTTGCAGGAGTATGTAGCATGGCAGGGGGTTTGGATCATCCAGAAGGGCACTGTGCTCCAAGGTAGATGGTTGTTCCCTTTGTTTTAGTCCATATTGTACCATGAAAGTCAATGTTGCTTTCACAATTTCCAATTTAAGTATAGGTCATAAAAAGCCTCAAAGAGGCTTGATCTTATGCAATAATCTGATTATTCAGTCTAAATATCATAGGGGTGCGCACAGGGTGTGCCAGGTGTGCCCAGGCACACCCTTATCACCCTGTGCAGCATAGATACTGCCTACTGCCCTAGCCCCCGCACCGCTGCCGGCTTCCCTCCTCTCCCGCTGGCTGTTGTTGCAGGGATGTTTTAGAATGAATGGGGGAAGGGGCCAGTAAATATGTTATTTATTGGCCCCTTCCCTTTCTAAATGAAGATAGTGAGCGATCCGTAGGTAGTGTTTGAGCTTTGGGGTGCACACCCTAATGCAATAGGCTGTGCACACCTATGCTAACTATTATACTGTAACTGTGCAGAATTAATGATTTAACTTGTCCATTTATTTAGCTGTTTTATACTATCTGTTTCAGGAAGATCAAGTGCACGGCTGTGCCTGGAGATCTGTGCTTGTGCATATTACACTTTGTGGCCTGTTGCATAGTGTTACTGCTGTGTGTACAGCCATGCATGTAGGTTAGGGTTGCCACCTGTTTGGCATTCACCCGGACAGTCCGGGTTTTGAATCATGTGTCCGGGTTTCAGTCCGCTTGAAACGGACATTATATTCAGACAGAAAGGTGGCTCGGAACAGGGCCTGACAGAAGAGTGATGGGGCACTATGCGTGCCACATTACTATTCTCTTTAGAGCGCCCAAAGATGTCCAAGGTCTGTTACAATCCTATAGTGTATAGTAAAAAAATAAAAATAATTGCTGTGCGCCACTAAAGTGTTTGGGTTTGGCTTGAAGAAAAAGTGGTAACCCTAACGTAGGTGCATGTTCTAAGGTGCCTGCTAAATCACATGTGCATTAGCATGAATGAGTATGAACATCTAGCACTAGCTTTGACACCAAAAGCCCTATTTTAAACAACTAAGGAGCGTTATTAACCACTTGCCGACCGCTCACGGTATATATACGTCGGCAGAATGGCTCGTACAGGCACAATCACGTACCTGTACGTGGCCCTTTAACTGCCGACGTCGGGGGCGCGCTCGCGACCCCCCTGCCTTCCCCGTGAGTGGGACCGCGGGTCCCGTGGACTCGATCCCCGCAGGGATCCCCGCGATCGTCTCACGGAGGCATGGAGCGGGGAGATGTTAGTGTAAACGCATCATCTCCCCGCTCCTCTACTGACAATGTCAGCGATCTCCGCTCTGTGTAATCAGAGCGGTGATCGGTGACGTGTCAGTCGTAGTCACGCCCCCACACAGTAGTAAACAATCCCCTAGGCACACTTAACCCCTCCAGCGCCCCTAGTGGTTAACCCCTTCACTGCCAGTGTCATTTTCACAGTAACCAGTGCATTTTTATTGCACTGATCGCTGTGAAAATGACAATGGTCCCAAAAATGTGTCAAAAGTGTCCGATGTGTCCGCCATAATGTCGCAGTCACGAAAAAAATCGCTGATCGACGCCATTACTAGTAAAAAAAAAAAAATTTATAAAAATGCCTTAAAACAATACCCTATTTTGTAAACGCTATAATTTTTGCGCAAACCAATCAATAAACGGCGATTGCGATTTTTTTTACCAAAAATATATAGAAGAATACGTATCGGCCTAAACTGAGGAAAAAAAATGTTTTTTTTTATATATTTTTTGGGGATATTTATTATAGCAAAAAGTAAAAAATATGTCATTTTTTTCAAAATTTTCGCTCTATTTTTGTTTATAGCGCAAAAAATAAAAACCGCAGAGGTGATCAAATACCACTAAAAGAAAGCTCTATTTGTGGGAAAAAAAGGACGCCAATTTTGTTTGGGAGCCACGTCGCACGACCGCGCAATTGTCAGTTAAAGCGACGCAGTGCCGAATCGCAAAAAGGGGCCTAGTCATAATGGCCCGTATTGGTCCGGGGCTTAAGTGGTTAAGTTGTTTTCTGCTATTTTGTGTTTGCCCCTGACTCTGCTGCATCCAGATCTCCCATTGCTGACCTTGCCTCGTATAATGACTACGCTTTCTGACTGCTGTCTTAGTACCTCTTCTGCCTGTCGGTTATTGACCTTGCTTCTACAGTATTTCTGAATTGGTACTTCCATACCTCCCAACTTTTTGAGATGGGAATGAGGGACACCTATCAGCAAAAGTATGAAGGCATAGGACACACCCCTTGCCACGCCCCCTTAACCACTTAAGCCCCGGACCATTTTGGCTAGTTAATGACCAGGCCCCTTTTTGCGATTCGGCACTACGTCGCTTTAACTGACAATTGCGCGGTCGTGCGACGTGGCTCCCAAACAAAATTGGCGTCCTTTTTTTCCCACAAATAGAGCTTTCTTTTGGTGGTATTTGATCACCTCTGCGGTTTTTATTTTTTGCGCTATAAACAAAAATAGAGTGACAATTTAGAAAAAAATTCAATAATTTTAACTTTTTGCTATAATAAATATCCCCCAAAAATATATTTAAAAAAAAAATTTTTTCCTCAGTTTAGGCCGATACGTATTCTTCTACATATTTTTGGTAAAAAAAAATGCAATCAGCGTTTATTGATTGGTTTGTGCAAAAGTTATAGCGTTTACAAAATAGGGGGTAGTTTTATGGCATTTTTTATAAAAAATTTTTTTTACTAGTTATGGCGGCGATCAGTGATTTTTTTCATGACTGCGACATTATGGCGGACACATCGGACACTTTTGACACATTTTTGGGACCATTGTCATTTTTACAGCGATCAGTGCTATAAAAATGCACTGGTTACTGTAAAAATGACACTGGCAGTGAAGGGGTTAACCACTAGGGGCCGCTGAAGAGGTTAAGTGTGCCTAAGGGAGTGATTACTACTGTGTGGGGGCGTGGCTACGAGTGACACGTCACTGATCTCCTCTCTGATTACACAGAGCGGAAATCAGTGACAGTGTCAGTAAGCGAGCGGGGAAATGTTGTGTTTACACTAACATCTCTCTGCTCCATCCCTCCGTGAGACGATCGCGGGGATCCCCGCGGCGATCGTGTCAGCGGGACCCACGGTCCGACTCACGGGGAAGGTAGCGGGGTCGCAAGCGCGCTGGCAGCGCGCGCGCGACCCCCACGTCGGGCAGTTAAAGGGGACGTACAGGTACGTTGATGTGCCTGTACGTGCCATTCTGCCGACGTATATCTACTGGAGGGGGTCCTTAAGTGGTTAAAGGAGAATTGTACAAAAAAAAACAAGAATGGTTAAACCCACAAGTGCTTATTTTTACCACTACTATTGGCTTTTGGAATTTACAATTGCAGCAATTTAGAAATCCGGTGAAAGGTTTAGCTCTGGGAAACACTTTTTGATAGATAAAAAGTGCATTTTATATACATCTACATAGATCAGACCAAAATGAGGGACAGAGGGACATTGCTCCAAATCAAGGACAGTTGGAAGGTATGTACTTCTGCTGCCAGGCTTTTGCAAACCCTGCTCATCCTGACTATGACTCTTCTCCTTGCACATGTAATTTCCTGTGGCTGACCTGGGTCTCAGTTTCCTGTACAGACCTGGTCCGAGGATCTCCATCAGCACAACAGCTCCAAGAATGCCTTTTAATCTTTGCTGGGTCTGGAATCCCTGCAGGCAACCATGCTACTCCTCCCCCTGCTGAACCATATCTCCTACTCTAGGGAGTATTCAGCAGGAGGTATAAAGAAGCCTTCTCATTCACTCGGCCTCCACTAGGTATGTGACAGTCTGAGCCTAGGGTGACCACATTCCAAACTTCCATTCAGGGACACCCCCCCTTCCTAAAAATCAGCTTGTGCTGTAACGAATCACAGCACAGTGATTGGACACAAGAGGCGGGATTTATGATTTCTCCAATCATAAGCAGGGGGCAGGGATTGTGCTCCTCCAGGCATTCCCGGACAGGACAAGTACTGTCAGTGAGTAAAGCAGTGATGTGGCAGCCTTTTTTGGGGGCATCAGATTGGCCCAGGGGGGTGGCTGTGTCAGTTTCATTCCGGGACACTGTATTGTCCTGGAATGAAGGTGCCCGGGACAGACCTGCAAAATGCGGGACTGTCCCGGGCAATCCGGGACACGTGGTCACCCTATCTGAGCCTGATTTTCAAGAGGAAGGATCTGAGGTCACCTGAAGTCTGACAGTTGCTCCTAGATCTTGAAATATCTCAAAATTTGGTGTGTGCCCAGATGTGCCACATATTTCTGCCAGGTCCTGAATATCAGGCAAAACCTTTTTGGCACATCTGTGCACGTGGCAGATTTTCAAAGATGATGGCGCTGGTGTCGAGAATGGGGCCAGCATTAAGAGACTGAAGTTATTCTGTAACTACAGGGCTCTGTTGTTGGGCACATGTCTAAATGAACTCAATACCACTTTACCTTATTCACTAAACGAATACTCACTTCTCTGTAATTTGTTTACTATTTTAGTAAATGTATCCTGTTGCGTAAAGCAAGAACTTAAAAGAGAAGTATGGCCAAAGCTTTTTCATCCATACTTCTCTTATGGGTCACGGGAGTGCACTTCTTGTGCTGTCCTGTGACTTAAGCCTCATACACACGATCAGATTTTCGTTGGCCAACAAACACAAAACTACGTGTTTTTTCAGCTCTTTAGCGCCACCCTTTGGGCAACTTCTGCTAATGTTGTGTTATGGTTAGCATTGCTTCTGAGCATGCGTGTTTGTACTTTGGATTTTTTTTTTCGACATCACACATTTGTTGTCGGAAAAGTTTAAAGCATGCTATCCCACATTTGTTGTTGGAAATTCCGACAGCAATTGTCCGCTGGAGCATACAAACGGTCGGATTATCCGACAACAGCCTGTCATCATGCAGTTCCCGTCAGATAATCCGATCATGTGTACGAGGCTTTAGACACAACGGACATCAGGCTAAAGCCTACTTTTGGCTAATATCACAGATCCGCTCCAGTCCCTGGAAGAATCCTGGGCATATTGTCGGAATGCTTGATTGACAGCTGTCTCAGCCTTTAAGCGTGTGGCTAAAAAACCTGAGCCAGCGGCTAAAAAACCTGAGCCAGCTGCTCCCGTCCCCTCCACATCCCAATGCTCCAGTGGGCAACAAACAGGCAGAGCCCATTCATAGATCCCCGCTTAGAGCGGACCAGAGAACTAAGCAATAAGCAGTCATGTGATTGCTCAGTTCTTGGTCTTAGAACCGGCAGGGGAAAGCTGTAGCATCACACCGATGCAGCAGAATAGAGGCGAATATGTATGTTTATTTTTTTAACCACCCCAAACTTCTCCTTTATTGGGGTAGCAAATGTCAGACTTCAGGTGACTCTGAATATTGTCTCCCAGGCAGAAAAATTTGACTCAGGCTCCATGCACGCTAGCATTTTTTTAAAGCTAAAAAACGCTGGTAATAGCGGTTTTTTAGGAGTGTTTGCATTTTATTAGCGGTTTTTTGCAAGTCCTTTAACCACTTCAGCTCCGGAAGATTTACCCCCTTCATGACCAGGCCATTTTTTTTGCAATACGGTAGTTTAACTGACTATTGTGCTGTCGTACGACACTGTACCCAAGTAAAATTAATGTCCTTTTTTTCTCCACAAATAGAGCTTTCTTTTGGTGGTATTTGATCACCTCTGCGTTTATTTTTACGCTATAAACAAACATTTTGAAAAAAAAAACCAATATTTTTAAATTTCTGCTCTAAAATATATCCAATAAATAAAAAAAAAAATCTAATTTCTTCATCAATATAGGCCAATATGTATTCTGCTACATATTTGGTAAAAAAATCCCAGTAGGCGTATATTGATTGGTTTGCGCAAAAGTTATAGCGTCTGCAAACTATGGGATAAACTGTATTTATAGAATTCTTATTTATTACTAGTAATAACAGTAATCAGCGACTCATAGCGGGACTGCGATATTGCGGGAGAAAAATCGTACACTAACTGACACTTTTCACACTTTTTTGGGGACCAGTGACACTAATACAGCGATCAGTGATAAAAAGTATGCACTGTATTACCATCTGCTTGGAGTTTACATGTTCGGCCTGTGCCTGCGTGGGTTTCCTCCGGGTACTCTTGTTTCCTCCCACACTCTAAAGACATGCTGGTAGGTTAATCGGATCCTGTGTAAATTGGCCCAGTTTATATATATATATGAATGTGTGTTAGGGACCTTAGGTTGTAAGCTCCTTGAGATTAGGGACTGATGTGAATGTACAAGGTATATGTAAAGTCCTGCGTAAATTTACGCCGCTATATAAGTACCTGAAATAAATAAATAAATAAATTACTGTCACTGTACCAATGACACTGGCTGGGAAGGGGTTAACATCAGGGGCGATCAAAGTGTTAACTGTGTGCCTAGCCAGTGTTTGTGTACTGTGTGGGAGCTGCTTTTACTAGGGGAAGGCATGGATCTATGTCCGTGCTTTGCTTTGCAAGAACACAGGATCCATGCCTTCCCTCCTGACAGAATGGCAATCTGCCTTGTTTACATAGGCAGACTGGCATTCTGCCTGTGTAACGAATGATCAGCTGGTGCCGGTGGACATCTAAGCCACGGTACCCGCTGATCGGCTCCCACTGTGCATAATCACAGCGTGAGCGAGCCGGCGGCGGCGCATATTCGCAGCGGTGACCCAGAAGTGCAGGATCATGTATATATACATGATCCTGCGTACAGCGGCCGCCCTGTAGTAGTAAAGCTACAATAGGGTGGTCGCAAAGTGGTTAAAAAAAAACAACTTAAAAAATGTTATTAGTAGCGTTTAGTTTCTGCTGGAAAAACGCTCCAAGAAACTCTACAAAAAAAAAAAAAATTCTGCTCCTAGACACTGAAGCTGTACAAATGCAAATAGCCTAAAGTAGTGTACATGGACACATAGGATAACACTATTTAGCTTCTAGCAGCAGAAAAAATGCAAATAACAGCTTCTAGGAGCTTAAAAAAAGCTAGTGCCGCAGGAAGTTATCCCCCTCTCATCTGCTTGTGGTATTATGGGGGAGTCATCCTGCAAAATAAACTGGCTGCTGCCTATTGTGGGGGTGCAGCGTGCTTCCTCTGTCAGGCTTGTAGCTCACATAATTGACTGGAGTGTGTGTAATGTTTAGTCTTTAAAACATTTAAATGCCAATGAAATTTGAGCTGTGGGTGGCCCTGCAAGCACTACAAGCTTAATAAATGTATTTAAAATCAACTAAGTGAAGTGCAAAACCATCTTATCGGATACAGTCACTGGGGTTGATTTTGTTAGAGCTGGAGAGTGCAAAATCTGGTGCAGCTGTGCGCGGTAGCCAATCAGCTTCTGACTTCAGCTTGCTTCAATTAAGCTTTGACCAGGCAAACCTGTAAGCTGATTGGTTTCTGTGCAGATTTGTACACTCCAGCTTTGTTTGGGTATTGAGGAGCATGACTGCCGGGGGATAGAGTGCCGATGGCTGCATCCAGGGTATGGCAGCCATGGCAAGTGCCATGGGCGCCATGGGGGGGGGGGAGGGGGCGACAAAAAAGTGGCCCCCGCATGAAAAAAAAAACAACCGTCCTGCTGCGGCCGCCTCCCGCACTAACATAGCCCCCAGTGCGGCGGCGCCGTGGCCCGGCTGGAGCGCGGCGCCGGCACAGCACTTGATAATAGTGACTTGTGGAGGGGAGCGACAGGCGCGTGCCCTATGATGGCCGATGACTGGCCAGACCTGGTCCAGACCTGGTCCATGTAGTAGAGAGCAGGGTAACTGCCAGAGGTGGAGCCTAAAGCTTCGCCTACCCTCCTCTGCGTGGCCAATTTCTCTACAGGACACCGGCATCTTCTTCTCTACGGAGCGGGGTCTGAGGAAAAGAGACTAGTCACGGGAGAAAGCAGGGGAACCCTCAGGCAGCAAGCAAGGATTAGCACTGCAGCCTAGCAGGTACAGATGATGATGATCATGTCTGTGCGTGTGTGCCTGGATTCCCACTGCCAAAGAGAAGCAAGCAGCCAGTCTAATATAGTGCTAAATATGAATTATATAAACATCCATAACAGCTATAGATATCATAAATAAAGTGTAAAAAAAGTGATTTGTGCAACAGCAGGTATTACTTAAAAGTAGTACCTGCTGTGCCTGTTGCACAAATCACTTTTGTACACTTTATTTATGATATCTATGGCTGCTATGCGTATTTATATAATCTATATTTAGCACTATATTTGACTGGCTGCTTCTGCTTGGGCCTGGCACACATGCACAATCGTACATGATGTTACGACTTAGGCCCCTTTCACGCGGTTGAACCGTTCAGGCCCGCCTGCCAGTTTTGTCGGCGGACCTGAACGGCCGTTCCATACATCTCTATGGAGCGTCGGATGTCAGCGGTGACATGTCCGCTGACATCCAACCCGATCCCATCCGCTAAAATCAGACGTATGGCGATACGTACCCATCCGTCCATGGCGGATCGGATCGGGTGAGATCTGATGAAAACGGACATGCTGTCCATTTTCGTCCGATCTCTCCATAGGAGACAGCGGCGCTCGACAAGCCCCTCCCTGCTCAGTGGACAGAGAGGGACCTGTCATCCGCCAGCTCAGTGGAGATCAGCAGAGAGATCTCCCGCTGAGCTGGCGGGAGCTGGTGGACTCCGTAGCGACGGAGTCCGCCTCGTGTGAATGAAGCCTTAAAGTCATCATCATGTGTGATTGTGCGTGTGTGCCAAGCAGAAGCAGCCAATCAAATATAGTGCTCAATATGGATTTTATAAATATGCATAGCAGCTATCGATATCATAAATAAAGTGTAATAAGAGCCCATTCACACAGGGGCAACTTTGGATCCAACTTCAAATCGCCCCAGGTCGCCCCTAGTCGCCTCAAGTCGCGCTGGCTGAGGAAATCAATGTACGTGTAGCGATACCCCCAGACTAAGGGAGCCGCTGGTTTGCTTTTGGGCCCTGTACACAGCACAGCCAACCCCCGGCAATCTACTCCGCCCTTCTCTGGCACAGCTAGTCTAGGGGTGGTATTTCTATATAGCTCTATAACAGTTTATGCACAATCCCACACAACCTTTCTTCTAGTGATAAGTTATATATGTATTTATGGTCGGAGCCCCCTGTTTGAAGAGATATGGATCACATAAACACGTCACAAGACTAACAGCACAAATTAGACCTGAAGTGTGGCCTGGCCTGCTGTACGGTATGCCAAAGAAGGGGCCATACCTGGGATAGAAGTTGTGGATAATTCTGTTGAGAATTGTATGTAGAGGAGTGCCCTGTAAAGGGGGATATGGGTGGGTGGGTACCGCGCACTAGAGCCGACACTGACCGACATGGATGGTCTGTTTAAGTACCCTTCGAACTCCTCCCATAATTTCAGGCTAGCATGCTAGCCTTCCTATTTATGGTCGGAGCCCTCTGTTTGAAGAGATATGGATCACATAAACACGTCACAAGACTAACAACACAAATTAGACCTGAAGTGTGGCCTGGCCTGCTGTACGGTATGCCAAAGAAGGGGCCAAAAGTCACACAAGGTTAGGGAGAAATAGTTTTATTATGACAAGTAAATGATTACATGGCGAGACTGTTAAAGGCTCGTGCTATTTCTGACTGTGGACCAGGCACGTATCGGGCGAAACACGAGGATTTCCATCTAGCCATTGTTTTGATGACATGGTCCGGGACTCCGTTTCGTGATGCCGCTGAGGCTGCTCCTATACGGAAGGAATGCCCTAAGTATCTTCCTGGGTCATGGCCTAAGGTGTTCAGAAGTGTCCTGACGTGGCTAATGAACTGGTTCCCAGTTAGGGGCTCAGTTGGAAAAGGTAAAAGTGGGCTGTCTCCGGGTAGGCCGGATAGTGTTGACACTAACCGATCTAATATGTCCACGGGGCACCAGATATTATGAGTCTGGAAGATTTTGATATCTACCCCAGGACCGGTTTGTTGGGTTTTTGACACCGTTAGGTGCAGGACGAAATGACTCTGGTGGTGCTTCCGTAGTACCTGGCCGTTAGGGCCGGAGACCGTGAATTCGCTAGGGCGGAGGAAGCCGTAGAAAGCTAGATATATGGCTGCCTGGATAATCAGGCTAGGTCGTACACCGAAAGGGGAACGTGTGAGGATTGTGGACATGCCCCGGAATATGGCGCTGGTAACTGGTAAGCGCTTGATGCAGGTATGCGGTTGCTGCTTGTGGACAGTGTGCGTGGTGCACGAGAATCCAGGATAGGGATTGGGCGAACTTGTTGAAGAGCCAGGGGCTGCTTTTGGAGCCGAAGGTCAGCTTGGTTGCAAAATAGTAAAGACCTTTCCACTTTATCCCGTGCCACCTCCATAGGTATGGTTCGATGGGCAGTAGTTTGAAAGCATCGGAGATGTCGGCTTTGGATAGCCAGGCCCCGACCCCTGTTTTTATGATGGATTGGATAGCCAAGTCGACAGAGGAATATTTTAGGGAGAACTCCTCTGAGGGTATGAGTGAGTTTAAGCTGGGTGTGGTGGAGGAATGAGGCGCGGACAAGTCGTAGATCAAGCGTAGTTTATTGGAGAATTTGCCCTTGACAAGCCCAATAGGGCTGACTCTCCACATAGAAAAGGGGGACTGAGAAAAAGGGCCGATCATATATCCGCGGTCTAATTCGACTTGTAGTAGGGAGGAGATGGCTTCCTCGTCGGCGGCAGCCGAGAGTAGGTTTCTGCACTCGTACGTGGAGTCAGGTATTGCGATAAGTCCGGTGTGAAACCCTGTACTGAACTCTTGTACTAGGAAGGCTGCTAGGGATGGGGTCGGGTGTGAGGAAAGGTAGAAACTAAGCCACCCGACTTGCACCCGGCCTAGTCAGGATGGGCCCGGTTGCTTGAGGTTGCAGGCACTCTTCGGGTGAGCCTTCTGGCACAGGAGGCAGATGTGCAGTAGTCTGCATTGGGAGTAAAAGCAACCTTTAAAATTAAAATTGTAGCAGATGGCTGCGTCCCCTATTGCTCGTACGGGACATCCTAGCCTGTCAGGCTGGGATGACTGTATGGCTGTTGGCAAATTCTGAGGTGCGTAGGAGGTGGAAGGGAAGGTAGGGGGGCGTCTGCCGCTGGTCTCGGAGCACCAATTTTCCATGTGGGAGGCAGATTGGCAGGTGGTACACAGAGGGGAGCGGAGGCCCGCAAAGTGGCGGCAGAACAGCTCAGTGTCCATGGTACTCCAGTTAGTGGTGAGCTGGAACTGGGACAGCCTGGCTGTGGCCTTTGCAGAAAAGGAGCGATGGTAGTCGTAGAACGAGCACCCGCCGTACTTGTGTCCTAGATCGACTACGGCGTGGAGGTAGAGATCAAGTTCTTCCCTCCTGTTGGGGTTGGCTGAGCACACCACGTCTCTGAACATCCCGAAGGCCAAGACAAACTCTGTGACCGAGAGTTTGCGGTTAAGCCTGGGGTCTTTGGCCTTTAGAATAACGGAGACGTCCCCCCAGGAATAGGACTTGTTTTCTGCCACGTCGTGTACGGAGATGAGTAAGGACGCCAGGTTTACATCCTTACCATCCAGGATGTCCTTCCTGATGCCCGCTGGGATGAAGTGGGAGGGAAAGATGGGGGTAGTAGCTTCGGGCATACCTGTGGTTGGGGGTATGGCGACGAGCGTGGCGACTGGGGTTGCTGGTGGTGAAGCTGGGCGTGTTTCCAGGGCCCCTACTCTGGACTGAACGTCCGTAACGGAAGTAGCTAGTGAAGCCACTATGTCGTGCAGCTGAGTGATGGCAGATGATATGGACTGCAGGGATGCCTGGGAGTCTGGTGGAGTTGCCGGTGGTGTTGGAAACAGTAGGCGGAACAGTTCGGCTTTCCTGGCCGTGGCCGGGTAGGGGATGCCCCTACGGTGTAGTTCGGCCGTAAGCCTGGGGATAGTCCAAGCCCTGAGAGACTGCGTGGAGCCGTCCGCTGAACCCGTACGGGGTGATGGTGGGACGGAGGTGAAGTCTTCGCAGTCGGTCTGCGACATGTTGTGGGCTGGAAAAAAAAAAGGGGGGGGGGAATGCATGTTTTTCAGAGTGAGATGCCAGGTATGGAGGGGATAGAGGAGTTACGAAAGTGGGTAGGGAGAAGGAAGGGAGGATGGACAGAGTAAGGAATGACAGGCGCAGAGGACAGCTAAGTTTGCGTACGAGCGCTGTTGAGTGAAATTTGGAAAACTCAAAAGAGTGCGTGGCAACCGAGGTGAGCCAGAAGGTGACTGGCTAGGTAACCGATAGCTCGGGTGCCGTCTGTGCTCGGCACAGACTGATGAGCCAGAGCCCCCAGGGCGTACTGGGGCGGGATAGCTGAAGTCTGGTATGCTAAGTAGGAATGTTTCGATCTGTAGTTCATTGACATGTGGTCTGTCTGCCGACGCCTGCACTGCCAGCAGGGTGGATGTTGGCGACCTTGTCTGCGTGGTGAAGGATCTCGGATCGCTCTTCGAAAACAGAGTGTCGTGCGTAGAAGTATGTGGCAGTTGCTATCGCCTGGTGAGCGGTCGAATTGTGTATGTGAAGACAAATATGTCGTGAAAGAGTGCGAAGAGAAAGCAAGGAGGGGCCTTGCATTTACGCACCTGTCTTGTGCCCTGGTAGTTGAAGTCTTGGTTGAGGTCGAGACGTGGGTCGACCGGGAACCTGTGACGAGGGTGACATAGAGATGTGTTTTTTTTTTGTTTTGTTTTTCGAGGGTAGGTGTGGAGAGTTGTAGGAGCGTTAGGTAGCTCTCAGGTGAAGAAGTGTGAAAGACCCCCTTAATTTTTTTAAATTTTTTTTTTTACCTGTGGGGAATATTGTCCGACCTGGATTGCAGGGTGGATGGGTTGGGACTCAATCTGAACTGACCTGTGTGGGAAAAGGGATAGAGAAATCGGTGAGTAGCCGTGTTGACTACTGGAGGTGGTGAGTGGCTGGTGTTTGAACCACTTGACGAATGCTCGCAGCGATTGCGAGGAACAATGCCTTAAGAAGACGAAAGAAGAGGAGTTTGTGACTTGCGGGTGTGCGGGGATGGCCGTTTCGTGATGAAGCGGGAGTGGTGAGTAAGGCGTGTGTGTGTAATGCTTGAAAGAGAGAGAGAGAGAGAAAAAAAAGGTTATTTACATTTTTGGGTTTGCATTTTATTTTTATTTTTTTTTATTTATTTTTTTTATGAAAAATATTTTTCTTTTATTTTTTTCTTTTTGGGAAAAATGATTCAAACTAGGTCGCGCAGTTTATGCGACCGGTGATGGGCGGGCACTTCGTTTTGTGGATAAACCGAGCGTCTGGTTGCTGGGGGTTCGAATCATTGGGGCTGATGCTACGGCTGGATTCGAATCGTTCGGAGATGTTCGACGCTGTATCCGAGGTGTGTGGGCCAGTGGTGTGGTTGTGCTCGGAAATTTGATGCTAGAGATCCGAGCTGCTAGAGCCGGGTATGCGACAGCGCTCGGATTGGTTGTTTCAGCCGAGGATCTGAATCTTGGAGCCGATGCTACGACTGGATTCGGATGGTGTGGTTGTGGTGTGGGTATGGGGTTATTGATGCGTCGGGATCCGAATCAGGGCGCCGGAGATGCGACTGGACTCGGATCGACTGTCTGGTGTTTCGAAGGTGAGGGGGCTTGTGATTGTTGAGGGTCCGAGCTGTGATGCCGCGGTTTTGCGACCAGATTCGGACCGGACTGTTCGGTGTATGGTGTGTGTAGTAGGAGGTGTGGGGCATCAGTTGGGTGAAGGGAGAGTATCGTGGGAGGTGTAGGGCATCAGTGTGGAAGAGGTAACTATGGCTGGAAAACACGGGTTTTGACAACCATGCATCGTATGAGCGTTTGTAGTAGGAACGAAATTCGAAAACATGCGGAACACGTAACTTAGAAAAATAGAAACGAATGCCGGCGCTACGATTCGTTCGAATGGTAACGCCGGTCCTACCTGCGACAGCGAGTGATATCGAGACCAACGAACCACTGCGAGCGATCTGGAACTCTGGAGCGCAACTTCACGGGCGTTGTGAGTTGGGAAGCGTCGGACAGTGACGACGTAGTACCGCGCACTAGAGCCGACACTGACCGATGTGGATGGTCTGTTTAAGTACCCTTCGAACTCCTCCCATAATTTCAGGCTAGCATGCTAGCCTTCCTATATATAGACTCCAATACCAGATTTGAGACAATGTAAAAGGTTTACTTGTAGATAAAAAAGGGTTAAAGGGGTTGCTCCGCCGGAAAAAAAAATATTAAAAGCCAGCAGCTACAGCTACAGCAGCTGCTGGCTTTTAATATTTGGACACTTACCTGTCCTGGAGTCCAGCGACGTCCGCAGCAGAGGTCGAGCGACCGCTCGTCGCTCTGCTGCTCCCTCCGCCATCCTCGCTGAGGGAACCAGGAAGTGAAGCCCTGCGGCTTCATGCCCGGTTCCCTACGGCGCATGCGCGAGTCGCGCTGCGCCGTTCTGATTGGTGCTCCTGCGTTCTGGGAGCCGAGTGTCTCCCAGAACACCAAGGGAAGTCTGCGTGAAGTGACGTAACTCCCGCAGATTCCCGGAGACAGGACTCCCGGATGTGGGTGAAAATACCTGTCTTAGACACCGGAGGGGGGGAGGGTTCCAAATAGCAAAAGTTGCTATTTAGGGTGGAGCTCCACTTTAACAATCAATATTACATATAATGCATGCATGCAGAGCCCTGCAGTAATACTAACGGTAATTAATTATAGTGCGCAATTAGTTCTACACGCACTAACATATAGCTTGAGTCCCCGTTAGCAATATGGCGCCCAACAGTACTATCAATTCCCAGTCAGGCCTGACCCAAGTAAAACTCAGTCTCTAGAGAAGGAATCTTCGCATGCCAGATGATCGATGGTGCACATACAGGAACAATATTTGTAATCCAACAAGGTGTAAAGTAGTAGAACAACTCCCCGGAGACTAATGTGACTCAGTCCTCCAACTAGTCTCCTAACAGAAAAAAAGGAAATATAACCCGATGGGCCAAGGCAGTCTATAGGCCTAATAAATTACTCGGTTATAGCTGTGAGCAGGTGCTCTCTCACCCCTCCGGACTCGATCCCAGTCCAGTACTCCCACCGCTGTATGTTCCCACACACACACACAGGATCTGCCACCACCTGATCTCCGGTTCACTGACGTCCCTGAAGCAGGTAGATGTCTGTCGCCGCACAGGCTCCGCAGCAAAGTGGAAGGCTCTCTGGAAGTGAGCAAGGCCCAGGCCTCGGGCCTTGCACTCGCAGCAGGTCCGCACAGGAAGTTCTCTTGCCAGCCGCGCGGTGTCCAAAGAGGCCGGGCTTAGCCTCGCCTTCCCCTTTTATACCCCACCCATGAGTCTCTGCGGCAGCCCAATGCACCTTGGGTGCCAAACGGGGTTCTGGGTAGCGTAGTCCATGGGGCCTCAACGGAGATCCCGCTACATAAGTTAATGGAGCCGTCTTAATGCACACTACTGAAGTCGCTCCGACTTCCAAAAAGGTCCCTGTACTACTTCAATCCGACTTCTAGGCGACCTGTACCCATTGATTTCAATGTGAGTTGCCTCTGAAGTTGGATCACTGTCTTAACATAAGCAACTTTTCAGGAAGATAACATACATTTCTCAGGCAAACACCTCCCTCTCCCTCCCTCCCACAGAGCTAATTCTTGTTTTATTGGCCACTGGAATGTCTCCTGTCCTGCAGGCAACTTGAAGTTGCCTTGTAAGTTTCCTGGAGTCATGCTGTGATTTATACTCAAGTCGTGTCTGAGTTTCCTCATAAAATCTGGCTGGAAGTCGTGTTGCCCCTGTGTGAATGGAGTCTTAAGGCCCCTTTCACACTGGGGCGTTTTTCATGCAGTTTAGCGCTAATAATAGCGCTGTTATACCGCATGAAAAAATCCTGCCCTGTGCCTTCAATGTGAAAGCCCGAAGGCTTTCACACTGAAGCGGTGCGCTAGCAGGACCGCCCCAAAAGTCCTGCTAGCCGCTTCTTTACAGCGGTAAAGGAGCGGTGTGTTCACCGCTCCTTTACCGCGGTCTCCCATTGAAATCAATGGGACAGCGCGGTAATACCGCCCGCAAACCGCGGCAATAGCCGCGGTTTGCGGGCAGGATTAAACCTTTTTCGGCCACTAGCGGGGGTTAAATTAACCCCCCTAGCGACCGCATACCGCGGTAAGAACGACAGTATAGCAGCGCTGAAAATCGCGCTGCTATACCGCCACCGCTCCTGCCCGCCCCAGTGTGAAAGGGGTCTAAGTGATTTGTAAACAAGCTCATTAAACAGTCCACATTCAGTGAAAGTTCATGTACTGCAAACTTTACAGTACATTAACCTTCACTGAATGTGGGCTGTTTAATGAGCAGGGGTGGACTGACCCATCGGGCACTCGAGCTCTGCCCAAGGACCTGCGGTCATTAGGGGGGCCCCATAAGAGGCTCTGCAACACATACAGTCTAGCACTAGCAGCGGCTGTAATAAGACCTCTCATGACGCACTGCTCCCCGCCGACCCCCCCTTCCCTCCTATCCACCCCAGATGCTTGTACATGACATCACCCGGGATGGACAAGAAGAGAGGAGGGGCCATCGGGAAACAGCACGCCGTGAGGGGTCTTATTATTACAGGCATGAGGTGAGGCTGTGTACTTTTTATTTTTTACAGGAGTCTAAAGACACCAGGGCCGCCACCATTGGGGGAAGGGCAGCCAGTACAGATGTAGGGAGCCTGGGCCCCAACAGGACCACAGGAGGTTCATGATACTCTCCTGGTCCCCCCACAGTCTCCTCACCCCCACACGGTTTCCTCCCCCCCTGTGTCCCCTGTCCGCACTGCATCCCTCTCTGTCCTCATCACACTGCGTCCCTCTCTGTCCCCGCCGTCCCTCTCTGTCTGTCCCCAGTGTTCATCCCTCTCTGTCCCTTGATTGTGTGTTAGCGTGTGTCATTGTTTTTGTATAAGTTACTGTGTGCACCAATGTATTTTGATGAGTGTGAGTGTCCCAGTGTCTTGGCATCATCAGTGATTTTTGTATCAGTGTGTGCCCACGGGCCATTGTGTGTGTGTGCCAGTCAGCATGTGTATCTGAGAGCATGTGTATGGGTCATTGTCAGTGAAAGTATATGTCTTTGAGTATATTAGTGAAAGCAAGGAAGGTCCAGTTGTAATTTTCATGTAGTTATAATCCATAATTGAATTGAAAGATTAACCACTTAAGGACCAGCCACTGTATATATACGTCGGCAGAATGGCTCGTACAGGCACAATCACGTACCTGTACATCCCCTTTAACTGCCAGACGTCGGGGTTGCGCGTGCGCCGCTGGCGGCGCGCTCACGACCCCCCTGCCTTCCCCGTGAGTCGGACTGCGGGTCCCGCGGACTCAATCGCTGCGGGGATCCCCACGATCGTCTCACGGAGGCATGGAGTGGGGAGATGTTAGTGTAAACACAACATCTCCCCGCTCCCCTACTGACAATGTCACCGATCTCCGCTCTGTGTAATCAGAGCGGAGATCGGTCATGTGTCACTCGTAGCCACGCCCCCACACAGTAGTAATCACTCCCCTAGGCACACTTAACCCCTTCAGCTCCCCTAGTGGTTAACCCCTTCACTGCCAGTGTCATTTTTACAGTAACCAATGCATTTTTATTGCACTGATTGTTGAAAAAAGGACAATGGTCCCAAAAATGTGTCAAAAGTGTCCGATGTGTCCGCCATAATGTCACAGTCACGAAAAAAATCGCTGATCGCCACCATTACTAGTAAAAAAAAAAAAAATTATAAAAATGCCATAAAACTACCCCCTATTTTGTAAACGCTATAACTTTTGCGCAAACCAATCAATAAGCGCTGATTGCGATTTTTTTTTACTAAAAATATGTAGAAGAATACGTATTGGCCTAAACTGAGGAAAAAAATGTTTTTATATATATTTTTGGGGGATATTTATTATAGCAAAAAATAAAAACCGCAGAGGTGATCAAATACCACCAAAAGAAAGCTCTATTTGTGGGAAAAAAAGGACGTAAATTTTGTTTGTGAGCCACGTCGCACGACCGCGCAATTGTCAGTTAAAGCGACGCAGTGCCGAATCGCAAAAAGGGGCCTGGTCTTTATGCTGCGTATTGGTCCGGGGCTTAAGTGGTTAAAGAACTTGACTTGTAGTTTTGTTAGCTGTTTTTTTGTTAAGGTTATCTAAAAGATGGGTTTCAAATGTTTTGACAGGGGCACAGTTTCAGTGCTTGCCATAGGCGCCATTTTGACTAGATACGCCTCTGCTGCCGGGGATAGAGTGTCGGGCAGATGAGATTTCTCTATCCATGTTGTTGGCATAGCTGAGGTAATCGATTTAGAGCAGTGTATGGTGGTCTTTCTTTTATATGTATCCTTGGTTATAGGACTGTGTGTCGGGTCACTCTAATGGGATACAACTAATATTGTAGAGACAATCAGTGAAGGTTTTTTTTATTTTTAAAAAATAATAAAAATGTAATATGGCTAATAAAAGCTAGTGTGCATGGAACCTCAAAGTCATTTTTTTTACCTCTCATAAGTACATTTGTAAAACAAATAATTTAACATGAAACATCAGATTCTTGCATGAGCCTGGTAATAGCAGGCTGCCTTTAACATTCCCTGGAATTCTCATACAAAGCCTCTTATCTGGTGGGAAAATGTGACAATGCAGCACACAGCACGCAGCCCAAAGACATCAGTGACATCTGCTGAGGGGCCCAGGAGCCAATGCCTACCCTACACTATACTCAAATGTATCATTTAACGTGAAGGCAATTACTTTTTGTATGCAAAAGCAGGCAGGACTAGGTTTGATCCGCCAATCATTAGGATAATGATAATTATTTTGATAAAAGTAACAATTATTTTCATCTAGAATTTAAAAATTCAAGTCACATAGCTGAAAATAAAGATCCTTATCCATGAGTGAGGCTTCAAGAAATGAAATCTAACGAGCCTATACCTCAAAGTAGCTGACTAATCTGTAAAGGAAAGAGTTAATTGTAGACAAGTCTTCCATACCATGTAGAGAGTCAAGTCTGAACAGGCAGCAGGAAACATTCTTCCACCGTGTACCCTGGATGTAAGAAAACTGCTATGTTCTGTTTCATCATTGCAGTCTCCCACCTCTTCATGCCTCATACTTGTAATAGAAACACCAATAAAAGGATTGATTGTGACACTGGAAAACACTGGTTTCTTAAGAAAACAGTAGTCTGCTTATTATCTCACCAGGACTGTCCAAGTCAACCTGGTGAGACACAAGACTGAACTAGATGAGGACAAATTGTTCTTACACAGCGTAACATGAGACTAGTAATGGGGAAGTCTAAGCCTTCATTAAAACCACATTTGCTTCTTCGCGGAACAAAAAAATAGCTTTGTGTCTTTTGCTGAGACATTTTCATGCTGGGTGAATTGATCTTCTATAACTTAAATAATGTGGACACGTTTAAAGGCTAATCCCACATTTTTGAAAATAAAGAAATAATAATAAATGCACTCACATTGATTTAAAAAATGTGCATGCATCATGCTTCTGCAATGGAGCCTTTAAAGCATTGCAACCATGATCAGTGGATCACAGGTGCAATGTTCAGGCTTTTGCAGACTATTTGGAGACAGCAACATTAGACGTAAGCTCCATTGAGAACTAGGGGTCCCTCTGCCTTGGTGGAAGATGGGATTTGTAGTATTTTCAATAAAACTCTGGATTAACCCTCTGCACAATGCAACGTGCCCTCTCTAACTAATTTTGCAATTCAAAAAGGGAGATTTTTAGTTCACATACATTGCAATACATGTTTAAGCTGGCCAACTGTGTAAAAGCAATTCCTCTCTGGCCAGTCCCTACTCTGCTCTGCAAAATCCAAATGCTACAATGGATACATTGACAATATGGGGTAGATAGACACAAGTTGTAGGAGAGCTGCAAGTCTTATGCCTAGTACACACGGGCCGAATGTCAGGAAACATCGTTTGGTTCAATAAAAACTGTCTGACTTTCGGCCCGTGCATATGTCAGCCAGTCCGACAGAAGCCGGCTGCTGACGTACGAGCATGCTGGAAAGCCAGCAGCCGACCAGCTCCCGATCAGAGCGTTCAGCCTATGGCCAAGAACGCTGATTAGAGTGTTCTGGCGGGGGGCAACCCCCCCCACCAGAACAGCAAGAGAAAGAGAGATACCGCTCCAGGTGGGTGCAATCCAGAAATCAATGTCTTCTCGGATACCAAGGGTGCAGGCAATGCATGTAGCAAGAAATAAGATGAATATGTGGACAGCCGCACTCCAAAAAAAACATTAAGGTAGCCTTTATTTAAAAATTGCAAAGCACTACAAGTCACAGCAGACAAAAAGGGGGTACAACTGACATGTTTCGCACTGGGAACTAGTGCTTAGTCACACCAGAACACAACAGCTCAGCGGGGTAGATCACCAACAGCTGGGTTGAACAAACAAATATGTATTAGTGTATGCCAGGCTTTAGGTCTAGGTTATATAGATGTAACCTGGCACCTGCTGGGTTACATACATGTAGAAGCTATTGGGATTTGAGCACAGGTATACCTTACTTCTACTGTAGTCTTTTCCCAGTAAATGTTTTATTAGGAACATTTATTTACCCAAGTTCTACAATGTGTAAGAAAAATGATTGTAGTCTTTTCATTCACGATCCCGTGAATTAATGAATGATGCAGCTATGTGGGTGGAGCAACACATAGCCTTGCCAAATGAAAGGGAACACGGGGTGCTCTAGGGAGAAGTACCACAGGATTCAGTAAGGGGGGGCTGAGGTCTGTGATGGTGTTTCATATTACACCTTAAATATGGGTGGACAGAAAGGTGGACTTAGCTTTTAACGATGAAAAAAAAAGGAAAATCAATGCAGCTCAGTATTCACTAATATATCATTAATTTTATTTATTTTTTTATTGCAGGGAGTACTTGAATTTGAAATGCCACCAGCCTCTGCTCCCATACAACAGAGCTCTGGGAGAGGGATAAACATTACAAGGGGCCAATCATTTGTGCAGCAGTGCAAGGAGCTTGCTGAATGGAGGAGATGACAGAAAGATGAGCTAATCAGTGTGCTGCTTCTCCTTCAATGTCCAATCACAGGCTGGGGGCAGGACAAGTCCTGTAGGTGTAACTAGACTGCAGCAGAAGAAAAACAGGTTTCCTCAGCTGCCATGCAGGGCCGTACTATGTGGCAGAACAGTGTAAATCTTAGGGCTGGTTGGTAAGAAATATAAATCCTTTGCCAATAATAAAGCAACTTTATGGGGGAGATTTACTAAAACTGGCACACGGGTAATCTAGTGCAGCTGTGCATAGTAGCCAAGCTGATTGGTTACTATGCACAGTTTCACCTGATTCTGTGCACATCAGTTTTAGTAAATCTCCCCTATCTGCATATCATCTGTGTGTTTAGAGTTCAGATTTAATAAAAAGTGATTTAAGAAGTTGAATTGATAGTCTCAGAAGGTCTCTTTGCTAAAAAAAGGAATAAAGATAAAATCAACATTTCACTGACCCAGATGTTACAAAAAGGTGACAGTTACAATCAGGGCACAAGTAAATCCGCTATATAACAGTTTGCAAGTCAAGGACATTATATTCCCATACATTGACAGTCATGGCATGCCCTGTTTTTTGTTGCTAGATTAATCTGTAGGCCATGGAATGTTTAATTTCCTGAAATTCTGATTTTTTTATTACACTAAGATTACCAGAATATTCCTTGTATCTATTGTAATGTATTGAACTGAAATGTAACTTTATGTTTTTAATCATTAAGGAGAACGCGGTGATCTTTTATGGCATTCAGCCTTGAATAAAAATGTAATAATGTAATACACTCTAGATCAATTGTGTTTATTTAAATGCACCAATATATTGTATAGGTATAGAGGTTCCTGTAACAGTTGTTGTTCCCACAAAGGACTTAATCGCAATGTAAAATGCACAGCAATGCATGATACTTTGCATGGTGTTATAAAAGTAATTAAATGACTTGAATGAACCAAAGGTCCTTGCAAGAAAATGTAACATACAGGTCTTTTCCCAAGCATACTGGAATGGAGTTTGACAGTGGGAACCTGCAGGGTTGTCTTAATGCATGGGCACCAGGTGCATGGGGGCCTCATTATAACCTGGCATTACATCATACTTGCCAACTCTCCGGGATTTAGCGGGACAGTCATGCTTTTTACTAAGCTGTCCCGCGTTGGCTGTTTCCCAGGCACCGTCCCATAACCTGTACTGTGCCCTCCTGATCCCAGTATTGTGCCCTCCTGACTCCCCCTGTACTATGTCCTTTTGCGCCTCCCCCCTCGTACTGTTTCCTTTGATTTTTGGCATGTTTTCCTATTGTTTAAAATTCTTACATTTTGTAAGGTGAATACATTGGGGAAGGCTGGTAGGGGTCCCATGATAATCTTGCATCACATCATACTTGGGTGGCACAGTGGTGTAGTGGGTAGCACTCTCACCTAGCAGTAAAAAGGTTGTTGGTTCAAATCCCAACCACAACACTATCTGCCTGGAGTTTGCATGTTCTCCCTGTGCCTGTGTGGGTTTCCTCCAAGTACTCCGGTTAACTCACACACTCCAAAGACATGCTGGTAGGTTTATTGGCTTCTGTCTAAATTGGCCCCAGTATATGAATGTGAGTTAGGGACCTTAGAGGGGAGGGACTGATGACAATGTATATGTAAAACACTGCGTAAATTGACAGCGCTATGTAAGTACCATAAATAATAATACTTGCCAACTGTCCTTGATTCAGTGGGACAGTCACACTTTTTACTAAGCTGTCCCGGGTTGGCCATTTCCCGGGCTACGTTCCATAAACCTGCACTGTACTGTACTATACGTTCCATAAACCTGTACTGTGCCCTCCTGATCCCAGTACTGTGCCCTTCTGCTCCTCTCCCGTGCATGGCAGGTGCAAAAATTGGGGCAGGCTGGTAGGGGTCCCAGTGCATTACTTTGCCCAGGGGCCCATGATTCTGGGAATGGGTGGCTATCATATGTTCAGTTTCGCAAAATACTGCAGAATGCATGGAAATGGTCCCAGTGTAAACAAGCTCAAGTCAAAGAAATGTAAACGAGTTCAGCACAAATTTTCTTGTGTAGAAGAGTATGACATGAGGTTAATGTGCGATTATTTGCCAGGGAGGTACCATTTCCACAATTCTCTTCCTTCCCTTGGTACACAATACATCCGACTCTAACTGTACCTAACTCTACCTGTATTTTATGTAGGTAAAAATGTACACACTGAAGTCCATATGGAGTCTTCAGATACACAGACCCGTTGGGGAACAGGCAGCTTTCAAAGTAGATGTTTAGAGGGTAGCTTCACTTTTGTTGGGAGAAAAAAAAAATAGCAAATAAAAAAAAAAAATATATAACATATACAATTGCTACACAAGTCATATTATAATTGAATGATATTAAAAATCACATTTCCTTTTGAATCTGCTGCTCTGTCATTTTTTGTAAAATGCAATGCAATATGGCAACCTGGAGGTGTTCTGTACACAGATGGTGTACAGAGGGCCCCCCGAAATGTCATTTCCTGCTTGTTTGATTGGCTCACTGATTTTCCCAGAAGTCTGCACTAAGATACATAGAAGATTTTGTGCATTCCCTGCAACAAAAATTTCATTTTTAAATCATGTTTAAAGTGTCAGACCCTGACACTTTCCTCATTAAAACCCTGCAAGTGCAGCAGCTGATTGATAATTATAAAATTACTCCGATTCACATCCACTTTGCTCATAGACACAGACAAACAGCTATTTTTCAGAATAACAAAATTAGGTATCTGCAACAAAGTATGTTAAAATCCTTGCAAAGTACATTGATCACCCAGAGAGGAATGTTTATTTTCTCAACTAAAGTGGAGTTATGCCCTGTACACGCGATCGGAATTCCGATGGGCTAAAATCCGATGGAATTTTTTGTCGGAATTCTGTTCAAAGCTGTCTTGCATACACACCATCAGACCAAATTCCGACCGTCCAAAACGTGGTGACATACAACACGTACAACGTCACTATAAAGGGGAAGTTCAAATCCAACGGCGCCACCCTTTGGGCTGCTTTTGCTGATTTCGTGTTAACGCGTGTTAGTAAAAGTTTGGTATTAAGATATTTTGGAGACCTGGCTTTAAAATAAAATACGAAGATTCATGAGATCACAAGAAACAAAGAAATAAGTTTGTCAGAACTCGGTGTGAATATCCGCAGCGAAAAATAAAATTTGTTCTAGCATTAGAAAGAAGAAAAGAATGTGCTACGTTTAACAATGCATTAATTTGCAGCATGACGAATGTGCTATCTCCATTACGAACGCTAGTTTTACCAGAATGAGCGCTCCCGTCTCCTAATTTAGTCTGAGCATGCGTGGATTTTTCCCTGAATTCTCGGAATTTCCTATCGGTTTTTTTTCCATCAGAAAAATGAAAAAGCATGTTCTATTTTTTTACACTGATGGAAAAAAGTCCAATGGGGCCCATACACGATCGGAATTTCATCGGACTTGTCCATCGGACTTGTTTCATCAGAAATTCCGATCGTGTGTACAGGGCATTACTCTTTAACTAAAAAGATTGTTCGTAGAAAACATCTCTAAAAATCTGTAGAGCAGAAATATTTCAGCTATTTTTTGTCAAACAGTCTTTTTTAGCTTAATCTTATCTGCCACCATTGCATGTATTTTCTTCAAACCATTGCTGTTTATGGAAGATTTTTTTTTTTTTTAAAGATTGCTTGGAAATTTCCATGTCTGACAAGCTTTGCCCCATGTCGCCTTAAACCAAACCTGTCAGCCATTTAACTTTTTAAGATTCTGCCAAAGAACCATTACCATTACCTTCATTAGCCAAAAAAGCCTCTTCTGTGCACCCCTCTGATTTTGGTTTAATTGTGTTACTAAGGCTTCACTGGCTCACTTTTCGTCCTCCTATTCAATGAAGGTGCCTGAATGGCCAATCAGAAGAAGGGGATGGTAGTATGTCAGGGCTTACTCTGAAGTCAGGAAAATCAAGCCCATGGATAACTTTCAGGGGGACCAAGATGGAAGGATTTCTACATTCATAGGTGGAACAGATCATAAATATAGAACTCTTGACATATGTATTCTCCAAAGAACTGTCATTTGAGCCGCATCAACCTAGAAGATTCTCTCTTATCTCTTATTCTCTCCACTATAGTTATGCAGTAGTAGTAACATTCCCAATTATATATGCAGAAATTAGAATAGCACCTGTTCACAAGAGCTAACATTAGGCCAGTCATAATACAGTCAGTTTTAGTTTGCATATCACATCATCTAGTATTATAAGAACAAAATTTACATTATTCAAAGGTAGTGTGCTTTCTTAATGAAAAACAGAGCAAAGGCAGGTAACCATAGGTTAATATTCAGAAATGGATACATAAGCTGCACACCTTCATTATTGTAGATACAAAGGTTAGAAGGTGAATTTTATCATGTTGGTGGTACATTTAAACAGACACTGTCACAATATCTACTGATAATTTTCCTCGCTAGCAGGATATACTTACCAATCTGTGCTCCTTTGCCATCTCCCTACTTTGCTCTAAATAAGTAGGGTTTTCATGTATGGGGAAAGTATGTGACCTATCTCATGTGACAGCGTTTGGCTTGGTATGGTCAATTATCAGGCCTGAATGTGGGACGGGCCTACACGCCCATGCACGCGGGGTTACCTCTCCTCTTTTCTCGAGTACACACTAATGGCCGGAACCAGGCAAGGTCGTATTCATGTGAAAGTCAAAATTAACATGGTACCCCGGATTATAGATGAGCTGTACACTGTGTGTGACATACAGAATACCTCAGTGAAATATTCCATCCCATGTCACTACACACCTTGCTCAATGTATATTGCATTTAGGGGGAACACTGCTGAGCCCATGCCCTCTCCACCAGTCATACATAACTCTGCCACCTTACTCCCAGTGACAGAATGTTGTCCCAATGTGCACTAGCACAGACCTCATGCATGCACTCTCCCATACCATGCGGCTAGGTACATGGGGTCTCCATACTGCAGGTTCGGTCCCAATATTTTGGGGAACCGACTGCTAGGGAAGGAGCCAGAATACCAACCCCCTTGCTACCAGAGGACCTGTCACCCACACCAGGTACCATGCTTTATTGACTGGCTGCTAATCATTCCAACCAGTCTATGGTTACCCATTTCAACTAGTCTCTTCCTCCAGCGCTTCTGCCGCGTTAACCCTTTTATGATGGCTTTCCTCCTGTACCCCGTATGTGCATTTCATGCCCTGTTCTTCTGATATGCCATGTACCACCGTGCACCCCCTTTGAAAAACTTCAGACCAGGCTCAGGACTTTACTTATAAGTTGCAAAAGAACATTTCACAAACCTTCAAGTCCTAACTATCTATTCCTCAGCTGCCCAGGCATACCTTTACAGGTAGAAGTCCATGCTGGCTTGATCCTTAAAAGGTAAGCTCCCTTGAGGTGGTATTGAATGTAGGTATTCCAGGTTACATCTTTGACTGGCCTGGACCTTCTTTCCTTTTCCCACATGGTCCCACTCTCCCTCTGAGCCCGACCTTCCCCTTTTTTATATCTGGACCAGGGTGGAGGGCAGAACCCAAAAAGTCTGGGAAACCAGCAGATTCTGTCTTAACCCTTTCCCTACCTGTGCAGTTTTTACTGTCTAGCTATTGGTAACCTAACAAATAGGCACCTGCCTACACAAACACTTTGGTAAGGGGCAATGACATCATCCACCCAAGTAAGTTCTGACATCATCTGACATTGGAGCTTACCCAAGTAGAGGGGGAATGTGGACGGATCAGTGTTTAATACTGGGGGGAGAGATTTGAGGAGACACTGTCACTTTTTGGAATTTTAATAAAGACTGCAGATTTCAAAATATATAAAAAATACTTTTTAAACTGCAATAACATGGTAAAGCTTCTAAAGGAGTTAAAAATTGGTATGACCTATTTAACTGTTGTTGGTACATCAGGTTATGCAGCCAAGGTAGAAAATATGTCTTCTTTATTATGAACATTATTTCTTCGCTTTAGTATGGGGGGTTCTCAAAGTGGCTCTCGACATCACTAAAGGGCCACACTTAAAATTCTGTGAATATTAAGTGTCAGAGACAACAAACACACAACGGGATATAGTCAAAGACTATGAGAATGATACAAGAGATGGTCAGAGTCTGTGATCATAAGAAAAGAGATGGTCAAAGACTAGGGACATGGTACAGGATATGGTTAGAGACTACAGACATGATACAAGAGATGGTCAGGGACTGCAGACATGCTTCAAGAGACTGTCAGAAACTGTGGATGTGCTAAATGTAGGGAGACTGAGGACAAGCTTTAGGAGACAGTCATAGACTTGAGACATTACATGAGACTGCTAGAAATCACTGCTATTACAGGGTCATTTATAGGCAGGCAAAAGTAGACCATTAGGCACTGGCCTTTATATATATTTTTTTCTTGCTTTTGTTTTTAACTTGTAGCAGCTTAATCAGGGCATGCAAGCTCGGGATGCCGAAAACACACTTTCCTGTAGACTCCAATAAAACTAAACAAGAATATAAAATGCTGCCTTGGGTGAAGTCTTAAATCCAGACTTATACTGTAGAGCATTCTTATTTTCTGTGGAGCATAGTTCATCTGGGTTGAACACAATTCTGCAGGATGTCTTTCTGTGATGAACAATGCGGAGCTCAGAGCAGCTGCAATGGTGTTGAAACATGAATACAAATGAACAGAATTTGTTCCACTCGCTTTCCTAAAACAGGGATGCTGCCTGGGCATTGTACAAGCCACACCAATGAATGCTCAGCAGAACATGTGACTCACAGATCAGAACGCCTTGTCCTCAGACACAGTTGTGAAACTGGATTGCAGAACGAAGTTATAAAGATCCCCGAAGTGAGTTCATGCAGATTGATGCACCTAAAGCCAGTCCAGAGTGTCTGTTCACACTGTGCAGAGCTGTTTAATCAGGCAAATAAAAAAGCCTTTGTAATATCAATGATGTATTCTAACTGTGCCAAAGACTTACTGTGCAGGGCCAAGTTTTACCATGGCATCCATTTGACATAACTTGGCAGGCCGCATATGTTGGAAACAGTCACCTAAGTCACCAGTGGCTTTACTGCTCTGGGATTGGTATTCAGAGAATGGCTGTTTTTATTGCAGGATTTTCAGAAAAGAACGTTGCCTCAGGACCGCCAACAGGAGATGGGCGGGTCTACACTGTATTACGATTTTACACTTTTACTAGGATTTGACCATGTTGGTAAATTACACAGCTCAGACTTCATGTCCACGGGCACCTATGGGGCTGATTTACTAAAGACATATAGGCTGTTCACTAGGGAATTATCCCCAGAGCTTAGCGAATGAGCTGGAGCTCTGCTGACTTCCATCATCAAATTAGAAAAATTCAATTAAAAGAAAAAAAATCCTTGCACAAAATTCTGTATTCTGAGCAAAGTGAATTTTCGCAAAATTTACTAAGCTAGGAGGATAATTCAGTTACAAAGCAAACAGCCTATTTTCCAGCTATCATGGTTTGAAGTTTGTTTTTTACCTAGATGGCTACAGAATGCTTATGCACTGTGTTCTTGACAGCGAGAGGCAGGCTATTATGACTAAGGCCAGCCATAGACAGAGCAAATTTCTTTCCTGCAACCACAGGCTGACAGGGGAATCCTTACCAAGGAGCCATTGTGTTCTCCCGGAGCCGCTAGCAATAATTGCATGTAAAATTGTGATGTCTAAGGGACATAACAAAAATCCAGAAGGCATGTTCTACCCAAGTTATTAATTGTCCAGTTCCTGCTGAGATTTTCAACTCCTAGCACACCTCTTGAGGCATGTATAGCATGAGTTACATGTCCTTTAACCAATGCAGATCTGAACTCTGTATGGAAATACGCATTTTATTAGGACAAAATTAAACAATGCATACATTTTAGCAAGCCTAAGATCTTTTAAGAAAATCTGTTATGAGAATGAAGCTGTCATTGCTGACCTCTCCTTTAAAGAATGTTAGTTTCCTATCTGTCACGCTGATGCTTTGGCTACACCACTTTCTAAGGCCAGCCATACAAGAGAAAAATAAAAGAACCATCATCTGCACTCAACAGCATGGATGGAGGAAACTATGCTACCAGCTATTTTATTCAAGCAGCTGCAACATCCATGGTTGCTTGAATTCCTTATGATTGGCCTACAGTTTTCTATATGGCTTTTTCAATTTTCCAAGGGAAATTTGGCAAGCCAGATAGTGCTGACGGGGCCAACCATGGATACAATTTCTGTCAATTCAGGAGGAATTGGCCTAATTTTAAGCTGTGTATAGCCAGCTTAAGTCACTTATCAAATGTTGTATTTATCCATCTGTGTCTCTGGTGCAAATGTATTGAAACCAGACATTGTGTGTCAACTACCATTTTCAGAAGCAGCCCAGCAATGGCAGCCTTTGTACTTCTGCCATGATAGGTGCACTTTACCGATTTTGCCTTTGCTATGATTAAATGATCATTTTTATTGTTGTAATACAAGACCACCATCATCTACATAATCTTAAGGCCTCATGCACACTGGACGTTATAAAAAAAGCCAGTAGCGTTAGCTATAGAAAGCAGTAGTTGTAAAATTAGTTTTTTGTCATTTTTGCAGTAGCGTTTTTGTGTGTTTTTTAGCTGTAGCGTTTCTTAGCTTTTTTTAAATAAAATTATACTCCCACAAAAGTTTATGGTTTAAAAATGCTGTAAAATGCAAAATAGCTGAGTTTTTCAATTTTTTATTTTTTTTTGCAGGGTAGCGTTTTTTTAGCTTTTTTTTAAACAAAATTATACTCCCACAAAAGCTTATGGCTCAAAAACTGTGATAAACAGCAAATAGCAGAGTTTTTCAGTGTTTTTATGCTTTTTTCAGAGTTAGAGCATTTTTGCAGCAAAACCCACAAGTTCTGGGTTTTTTTTTTTGCCAGAAAATGCCCATGCCAAGAACTGCCAATAACAGCCTATGTGTGCATGGACACAAAGGATAACATGCTGGGGAGTTTATTGGCTGCAGAAAAAAAAAACAGCAGCTGTAAAAACATCCAGTGTGCATGAGGCCTTATAGCCTGTGATTTGACCTCAGACTATCTGAAGACTTCTGGATAAGGCAGTAAAGATAAGAATTTGAAGAAATGTTATCTTGCAATTCTACTGCAGCTGCAATGACTGCAGGAAATAAACATTTGGCAGTTATAGAAAATCATGGTGGCTTATACGAATAGAAAGTTAATTTTTAATAAAATAATAAAATGTTGTTTGTGTAGGGATATATAATTTAGTAAAACTGGAGTTTATAACGATATCATTGTGATTCTTCATGATCTTTACCAATAAACATGCTATTGTTTGGTTAGCTTCTCTAGATGTTACAAGAGCAGTCGTACAGTCAGACTACAGCCTTCTGGTGTCTGTGTGTACTTTACCAAACAACTGACAATTGGGAAATATACAAAGCCAAGGATGGAACAGAAGGAAAGTAAAAACTGGTTCTCTGGTCTTCACATTTGCTGCAGTCACTCCAATGGGGCCTACTCGGCCCAATGAAGTTATAATTTTATATAACAAGAGAAAACAACAGTAGGCGTGGGGATAGTCTACACTAGTAAGAGGTTTGAAAACTAAGAATAGAATAGAGTAGTCATGGAGGTGTCAGAGCAGGACATACAAGAAGCCCATAGGTGCTCTACAGCCAGCACTCCATCTGGAATGTTGTTTTTTGGGTGGATTGAGTCTTTAACCCAAGCAAACCCAGGCACTGGCATTATGATTCATAAAACCTCTTTGAAAAACACATTTTTTTATTTCAACACATGAATATTTACTCACATAAATAAAGGTTTTATTAACAAAAAGGCACACAAACTGTTAACAAAGAAAAAACTATTTACAATATGCACATAAATTATGAACAAGTGCACTGTTGGTCTTTATCAAAGAGCTTGGAAGTTTCTGTTTTTCCTCCGAGTCCTTTCTTGTTTCTCAACAAATGTCTCCTAGAGCTCAGGTCAGCAGCATTTTCAGTTTAAATGGAAACAGTGTTACTAACTTCTTCATACTGGATAATAAAATACGGGTAGCTCTGGTCATCGTTAAATATAACAAAAATCTGAGGCTCAAAGAAGTTGTCCACACAAGAGTCATACAGGTCACTGGTAATGTCCCCAGGGTTTAGTGGAGGAGGCCTCCGCATGGTGTGATTCCCCACCACGTATCTTCCTGTTAATACTTTTGCTAGGAACATGTAGTGAACTCCTTTTTGAGACCGCTTGGAGAAATTGTGGGAATAACTTGCCTTCCTGGCAAAGTAACTGCCCTGTCCAAACATGGTGGCATGTTTCCCACAGACTCGGGGGTCAAAGTTATGTTTGCAGATTCCATCAACAACATCCTGGGAAGTTCCATGAAACAGATGTCTCTCGTTCATAATCTTGTCCAGTCCTGTCATTTTCCTGGTCATGAATTCTTTCTTCCTAAAATGTGAGGAAAAACAGCAAAAGGTAAATAGAGAGCAAAGAACAGTAGCTAAACAATTCTTTACACAATAATACTATTATAAGAGCCCATTCACACAGGGGCAACTTTGGATCTGACTTCAAGTCGCGCTACATGAAAAAATCAATGTAAGTGAATAGATCCGTCTTAATGCACACTACTGCAGTCGCTCCGACTTCAGAAAAGGTTCCTGTAATACTCCAATCCGACTTCTAGGCGACTTGTACATATTGATTTCAATGGAAGTCGCCTCCAAGTCGGATCCCCTGTCTTAACTGAAGCAACTTTACAGGAAGAGAAACTATTTTTCTCAGGAAAACCCCTCCCTCCCACAGAGCTGATTAGTGTTTGATTGGCCACTTGCAAAGTCGCCTGTTTTGGAGGCGACTTGAAGTCCCCCAAGTCGCGCTGTGATTCATACTCAAGTCGTGTCCAAGTTGCCTCCCAAAGTCGCGGTGGAAGTCGTGTTGCCCCTGTGTGTATGGAGTCTCAATGTGTTTTCATTAGGGTCAATGATGCCTTAAAAAGGCCAGCGTTAAATGAAATATATAAATACTTGGACATGTCTAACCACTTGCCGCAAACCGCTGTAGCTGTACGTCGGTACTTTGCAAAGTGACAGATTCTCTTGTAATAAAGAAACCCTACTGCTGATCTCTTCCATACTGTTCCCTGAGCCGTGGGTAAATACTTGGTTCTTCCAGGTATGGAGGAGCATGTGACCTCTTCCCAGGATGCAGTACATAGGCCCTGAGTGGTCAATGACCAGGCCCGAGCACTGTCACCTAACTAGGAGGAGGAAGATGGTAACAGTGGGGGAGATTTACTAAAACTGGAGAGTGCAAAATCTGGTGCAGCTCTGCATAGAAACCAATCAGCTTCCAGGTTTTATTATCGTAACTTAATTGAACAAGCTGAAGTTAGAAGTTGATTGGCTACCATGCAGAGCTGCATCAGATTTTGAGTGCACCGGTTTTAATAAATCTCTCTCAGTGTGTAAGTGCTGATACTATCCCAGACAGATCTTACACAGTGTTAGGAAAACAAAACACAACAAACCAAGGCTCAGCAGGGGAGCACCAAAAAGGTAATTTTGCCATGAGAGCGAAATTCTGATTGGTCGATATAGATAACTGTGCTTAAAAATGATAACAATCATTACATATTTTTAACTACATCTATATAAAATGCAAATATATATGTAGCAAAGTAGTATAAAGTATGTAGCAAAGTATGTAATCTGTAACTAATTCTGATTATTTTGTAAAAATCAATGGCAGGCTTTCTGAAGAATAAATAAAATTTATGTTAGCAGGGTCAATAATTGTTATAGGTTACTGTACATTTTGGTCCTGTGACTTCACCAATCTATTTGTAAGGCTAACATTCTCTCAGTTATGCTATAAAAAGAATACCTTTTATATTTCTCCCACAGGAAGAGGTTCTGAACTCGCATTATCTTCAAAATGCGAAACTTGGTCTCGGGCACTGTTTTGTGGAAGAGGGTGTAAACGGTTCGGTAACTCTTGTCTTCCTTTGGCATAGGCACTTGGGTAAACTCCTGAGATGAGTCCATTGGGATCCAGGTTTCAGGATAGAAGTTTGGGGTTGTTATTGCGACAGGCGATAAAACCTGCAGAGATTCAGCCATCGGGGAAATTGCTGGCGATACCCCACTCAGTGTCCTAGAATAAGACCAATGTACAATTAGCTTCATGTCTGAATTCTGTACCATCAGCAAATAGATACTTTTTTGTAACAATAGCATAACATACAAAATTGTGGCAGCTGTACCGCCTATTATACACTGTGGAGAGACATACTTGATCCACAGTCATGGAATATTTAGGCAATGCTGGTTTACATTGGATACAAAGAAAAAGTTAGAACCTTGGTCAGGTATTTTTCTGCAACCTGAGTCCTCTAAACTTTTGCTGTCTATGTCCTCACTGAAATTTCCTCACTTTTTGTTGTGTCAGCAGTACAGGAAATGATCGGAAATCTCTACAATGAACACCGCAATTTTTTTTATCAAGTGGGGTAAACTCGTCCCGATTATCGTAATTTTCTAACCTAAATCTTGAGTTGAATCTATTTCTTCCTTTAGCAACCTTTCTGTTTTAATTACATACTGTATTTCAGACTCAGTTATGTCATCACTGGGTTCTGATCCCTGTGCTTCTCTATGCAAAAACATCACAGCACCCTGCCTCAGTACTCCTCCCAAGGGCCCTCAACTCTGACGCAAGTGGTGCACATTCACTAACAGGTGAATGTCAGCTCAGAGAAGTAGGCATTTATAGGCAAGCTATATTTTCTTGTAGACTGCCACCGGCAACACCTACATGTGAGCCTCCATAATTGAAAAAACTAAGATCCGACAGGCCAGGGCCAGTCATGCTGGGGAGAAAAGAGTTGGATGATGCTAGATATCATCTAGCTGAGAAATGAGACGGGCATTATTTGACACGCTGCAGCTTCTAATACAGTGAAATGAGTAAACTTCAGTATAGGACAGGAGCCTGTACATAAAGCTGAGCTCTAGAAATCTTCTTTAAAGCGGGATTCCACCCGCAATTTTTTATTTATTTTTTCAAAAGTCAGCAGCTACAAACACTGTAACTGCTGACTTTTAATAAGGACACTTACCTGTCCTACTCGCCTGCGATGATGGCCCCCCCGATGCCGATCCCTCGATCACTGCAGGTCCCGCGCCGCCATCCTCACTAAGGGAAACAGGCAGTGAAGCCTTACGGCTTCACTGCCCGTTTCCTACTGCGCATGCGCGAGTCTCGCGCCGATTTGTGAATGGACGGCTGCTCTCTGGGATTACACACAGTTCCCAGAAGGCAGCGCGCCCCATTCATTAGAAGAGGATGCGGGAGGAGACCGACTGCGGATAAGGAAGAGGCAGATTAGGGACTTCCACTTAGCAACCGCTATTTCGGGTGAGTAAAACATTTCTTTTTTTTGCAGCATTTTGGTGTAATTTTTTTTTCAAGGTGGAACTCCACTTTAACTCACTGTCCAGATTTTAGAGGCCTAATCACTGCATTATAGATCAATGTTTTATCTTGCTTTGTCCAAAAAATTACAGCAGTTTCTAGCTTTATGCATCATATAAAATGAATATCTTAAGAGCAGTTATTCTTGTAAATGTGGCTATTAAAAATGAACAAATGAACCGATTCTCAGTATGAAGCTAGGGGCATTAAATTGTGGCCCTATATCAAACAAACAATGATATCAAACAGAAATGAAAAACCATCAGCGGTGATAAAAGCAATAGCATTGCAGATTATTCTGTATAAAAGGAAACATTTAGTAGAGAAAGGATTCCAAGCTGAGCCAGCATTTTACAGCATAATTACAAAAGGGCTACAATTCTAACAGCGTCTACTGGGCACTGAGATTTATGCAGCATTCTAACGCCATAAAGCCAAACTATGAAGTATTGTATCAATGCAAACTACTTCTCAGCATGCATTTTAATGCAGTCCATTCATTACATTTACATGCTGAAAGGGCCTTTATTCATAGCATGCTCAGGCAATGTAGCCAGTCCGTCGGCAAGACCAATTATGTATACCTTACAGTTACATTCAAGGCTCCAGCAAGCATTGTAAAGACAAGTTAAACTACTGCATTATTGGTACTAAGGTTTGAATGGGGAGCCAGGTTTGTAGACGTGAATTCCCAATATAAAATCTCTGTGGTGTTTGGACGTATGCAGTACAGTGTGTTAGGTTCCCATGACGGTCAGACTATCTATTGGATATTTTACAGCACAACAACCAAAATCAGAGGAATTCCCGGTAAAGAAAAGCTACTGGTTTGGCTTGAAATAGTCTATCCAATTCCACTCTGAGGTCAGACGGGCACTGTGGCTCTCTGACATTTACGGCCCGTGACCGAACACGTGTGTTTGTGAGGGGCAGAAGGAAGAAAGAGCTTGAGGCAGTTGGGCTGTTAGCTAATGTGTAACTACCCTCCTATATACTATATATACTATATAAAAGGTTGCTGGAGAACTTAGGAGACAGCCAGTGAAATTTAGGAGACACTAAGAGGTTTTGAACTAGGCATTATAACAAGCCATTCACCTCGTTGAGATATGCAGGCATATTCTTTTCAATGGGATGTCAACCGTGTTACGCCACAAAAGGCCAAGAGATCCTGAATAAAAATACCTTGCAGCTACTTAGCAGGGAAGTCACAAAATCCCGACTGGTGGGGGTACTATGAGTTGTACTTCTTGAGCAGCGGTCTCCAAACTTTCAAAACAAAGGGCAGGTTTACTTCCCTTCAAATTCTAGGGAGCCTGACTGTAGCCAGTGGCAGTTGAAAATGCCCTGGCATTGGTGGGAGTAAAGAATGCTGTAGGCTTGGTTGACACTGGGAGTAAAAAAAATAAAAAATTCAATATTGGTGTCAGTGGGATAAATAGTGCCCCATCCTGGGTGTCAGTAGGAGGAATAGTGCCACATAATTAGTGTCAATCAGACACTTAATTCCCCATGTCTGGTGTCAGTGGGAGGAATAGCACTCCATTGTTGGTGCTAGTAGGAGAAATAGTGCCCCCCCACCTCTTTGGTGTCAGTGGGAAGAATATTGCCCAAACGGCTGGATAAAGACAAGCAAAAAGGCCACATCCAGCCTGTGGGCCGCAGTTTGAAGATCCTTGTACTAGAGTCTCAAAGTCTATGTTTGAGCAAAATACCAATCAGCACATTCTGGCTATTATCTAAGGCTCTTTTTGTATTGTTAAAGTCTGTAGTATGTGACAACATAAATAAAATAAATAAAGCAGAACCAAAGGAATCCCTATATATGTTCATACAAATTTAAAAAAATATGAGTGAAGGGTGGTATATATTATTTACTCTGCAAGTTGTACCTTCTAAAGATTAGAGCTGGGATACTGGGAACCCTGGGATACTGCCCAGTTTGTAATCCTAGCTCCCTCCCACCATGAACAATAAAAACGCTATAAAATATAACCAATTAATGCACCGCTTCTTATTTAATTCACAATATTTTTTCCTGTGATGTCCTCAGCTCCACCAGAAGAATGTACTGTACCTGGGGGCAGAGGGGTGGAACTATGCATATACATCATATTTAATTAGGGCAACTGGAACTACTATTCTCATGATTTAATGGGAATGTACTTATGTGGTGAGTGGGTATGCAGGTGGAGCTCAGGGCTATAAGGGACAGTACTGTATTTTTTTTTTTATTGGCGGGCATGTGCATAACTTCCAACAAATGATTGTGGGAAGGTAGCAACTGGGGCTGTGGAGATCATACAAGCCTACAAATGGAAGCGTAACATCACGCTGTCATTGCACCTGCTTCTAAACCAGTGGTCTCCAAAGTGCGCCTCAGGGAGACATCCCTTTGCTTGCTTTTAACTGGCCCTTGGGGCCCTATTTCAGTAACTGAAACTAATGAAGGAGCACAATCCCCATTAATGACACCAACTATGGGGCACAGTTCCTCCCAATAACATCAATGATGGCGCACAATTCCTCCCAGTGACAATGATGGGGCACAATTTCTCCCAATGACACCTCACTGACACCAACAAAGGGGCACAGATGGAGCATTGATTACTCCAACTGATTCTGGGACATTTTCTACTCCTGATGGCCACAGTCTGGCCCCCTTAAAGTCTGAAGGGCAATAAACTGGCCCTTTGTTTAGAGAGTTTGGAGACTCCTGTTCTAAACTATATAGAGTGAGGCCTTGTACACGACCGGTTTTCTCTGCAAGAAACGACAAGAAAACTGTTGGGAGAGCTTTCTTGCCGAGATAACCGTTCGTGTGTATGGTTTCTCGTCGAGAAAACTGTCATGAATCTCGACGAGAAAAAAAGAAAACCTGCTTTCTCTTTTCTCGTTGGGAGTCTCAGTTTTCTCGTCGTGATTCTCGTCAGACTGTTTTTGGATGAGAAAAACGTTCGTGTGTATGCTTTTCCGAGTCTTCAAAAACCGCACATGGTCAGAAACAAGTATGAGATGGGAGCGCACCTTCTTGTAAAACTAGCGTTCGTAATGGAGATAGCACATTCGTCACGCTGTAACAAACTGAAAGCACGAAGACTGAAAAGCGCGAATCGTCTCTCACTAAAAACTTTTACTAACACGCAGTAACACGAGATTAGCAAAAGCAGCCCAAGGGGTGGCGCCATGAGAATGGAACTTCCCCTTTATACTGCCGTCGTACGTGTTGTACGTCACCGCGCTTTAGACCAACAAGATTTTGGATTGACAGTGTGTATGCAAGGAAAGCTTGACAAGAATATCGTCAAGCTTGACAAGAAACAATGTTTTTTTTTTGCGACGAGATTCTCGGCCGTGTAACTAAGCTTAAGAAAGCCGACTGGGAGCCATTTCTCCATAGGCAAAAAACAGCAGCGCCTGGTCATACGACCAAAAAGAGACACCAAACAGGAATCACAAAAGGACATGACTGGGGGACAAGAAATAGTGGAAACATTGACTTTACACAAGAAAAATGGAGAGCATTTTTGCACAAGGTAAGCAAGTACCTTGCTAATAGGATTGTGCTGCTCCTGGCTGGAGTTCAGCTTTAAAGCAATGAGGATTAGTTCTCATCTGCTTGTGCCAGGCAGAACAAAAACAAGATATAACGTGACATTGAGCACCATAAACAGAAGTAAAACATCTAGCTGTGTACCTGGGAGGTTTCCACCTGTCCTTGTATAACTATGTCACACCTTTAAAAAACTGGAACAACAACAACTCAGAACCTTGCGTACAACGATGTTCTAGCACTAAAAAAAATATTTGGGGAAGCACTCTCTGTGACGGTAATACTGAGTGCTGAGTTCTGTTCACCTCTTGGGGCACATTCTTCGTTCTCTTCTCAGAGCATAGGGCGAAGCTCAAAGCAAATAAATGACTGGCACAGGGAAGGCATCTGGCTGTACCATTTCATTAATATGTTGTCAGAGGCTTAATTAAAACTCAGAACACTCTTTTCTTTCTCTGTCCTTCATTTTATTTTTTTGTTCTCCAAAATCAGACCAAAAAAAACCAAACAGGCATCTGCTGACATAAAGAACTGCAGATTGCATCAAGCAAAGATAGACATCCCAGAAACACTGATCAAAACGTTCCATGTATTAGTACACTATTCCTAAGAAATGTGGTGACTCTCTCCTGATTGGCAAACTGACTTTATTTGATAGCTGCGGGAGCCAATGGTGCCGCTACTGTGTCCCAGCCAATTAGGAGGGAGAGCCTCGGATGGCTGAGGGACTCGTGGACATCGCTGGACAGAGATGGGGCTCAGGCAAGTATTAGGGGGTGCTGGGGAGGCTTCTATACATAGAATGCATTAAGATAAAAAAACTACTGCCTTTACAACTCCTTTAAGCTTTGACAAAAGAAAACAAAAACTGGATACTGGTTGGTTTCTATGCAGAGCAGCACCAGATTTTTCACGCTCCAGTTTTAGTAAATCAACCCTTTTAACTTTTACGTTGGGCTCAATACTGTTTCACGGAGACCTACAATTCTTGTAATGAACTGCAAACCCTGACTGAGGGTCTTGTACTTTCACAAGTGTTCCTCTGATATTGTAGCTGGGGTGATCAAGCCTAAACACGCCTGACTATTGACTATACCTCCGAGTACTAAAAATAGCAGACAAAACATTACGCATTTTATGTCTTTTATTCACCTCCTACGTGCAGCATGCTTCAAAGTTCATGGCGAACTTGATAACATGCTATGATAACATGCTTAGCTGCTTCCAGGGCCTCTTTCCTTAACATGCAGCATGTACGCTCTTGCTAGACTCTGCATGTCAAGCCTCGGGGCAGACTAACAGCTTCCTACTTTATCCTAAGAGGACGGCGTGTTCCTAAATACTGGGCTTTGCAATCCTGCCTCCAGCTGTGCATGAGATGCCACAAACAGCTTCAAATCAAAACAGATTAAGCTGCAGCACCTCATAAACGTGGCTTGCCCAAGCCAACACTGCTGTGGAACATGACGAATCGGCAATGTCCTGACAGAGGGCACTTTTTGTTCACAGCGCACAATGTTAATGGAAATATTTACCAGTGTGGTTCAGATTAGGGATTCCCGGACAGAATGCGCCCCCCCCCCCCCCCTGACTAACAGAAACAGCATCTCCGTCTTGTACATTACACATGTAGACAGAGCAGATGATGGTATGCATTACCACACGTACTTTTCTGGGAGTGGATGTAGACAATGTGACCAGCTGTGTGTTAAGCATTCAATGAATCATCTAATCACTACTAAGGTTATACTCCTAAAACTGCAGAGGGGCCTCACATCAAATGTCTGAAGAAAGACCTCTTCTTACTCCCAACAGCAAACAGATCCAGCTTTTCATGTCCCCATGGTGAATAACGGACTGGGAATAGTTGCTATGGGCTGCAAGAACACTTCTTTCTTTCTGATCATGAAACCCGCAGTGATATGGTAATTTACTGTCCCGGGTACTCGTTTTTTATAGAAAACACTTTTTCATATAAATATTTTTTTTTAAGTATTGGCACACTACATTACATATTTACAGATGGATTGCCATTGCTGAATGGAACCTACAAGCTGTAAGGGTTTATAAAAAACTACGCATAATAGCATACTGACTGACAGTTCAGGTCACCGCCCAATAACGGCTATCACTAGAGACTGCGCTAATTGGAATTCAACCTTTGTCCGTCACATGTAGAAATATCATACTAGAGCTGCACGATTCTGGCTAAAACGAGAATCACAATTTTTTTGCTTAGAATAAAGATCACGATTCTTGCGGCGTAACATCATCTTTCACATTATACAAAAAATTGGGGCTAACTTTACTGTTTCATTTTATTTTTTTTTATTCATTAAAGCGTTTGAAAGACCGCTGCGCAGACAGTGTGACATAAAATATTGCAACAGCCGTCATTTTATTCTCTAGGGCAGGGGTCTCCAAGCTTTTCACTTAAGGGGCCACATTGTAAATTGGACACTAATTCGCGGGACAGAAAAAAATCTGTTATTTAGAAATGAATAATTTATCCCCCCCCTCAGAGCCCCCCCATGCAAGTTTATGTCTCCATCACAGCCCCCTCACACACATTTATGTCCCCTCAGAGCCCCCCATGCACATTTATGTCCTCATCACAGCCCCCCATTATTCATTTGTGTCCCCCTCAGAGCCCCCCCCAGACACATTTATGTCCCCTCACACACATGTCCCCTTAGAGCCCCCATGTACTTTTGTCCCCCTCAGAGACCCCCATGCACATTTATGCCCCCATCACAGCCCCCTCACACACATTTATGTCCCCCTTTAGAGCCCCCCATGTACTTTTATGTCCCCCTCGGAGCCCCCATGCACATTTCTGTCCCCCTCAGAGCCCCCCCATGTACTTTCATATCACCCTCAGAGCCCCCCATGTACTTTTATGTCCCCATCACAGCCCCCTCAGGCACATTTATGTATTCATCACAGCACCCATGTACATTTGTGTCCCCTTCAGAGCCCTCATGTAATTTTTTTGTCCCCCCCTCAGAGCCCCCTTACACACAATTATGTCCCTTTCAGAGCCCCCCATGCACATTTATGTCCCCATGACAGCCCCCTACCCCTTATTCATAGCCCCCTCAGATGGGGAGGCACATTTTGCCTCCCCATCAGAAATCCCTATGTATCACCAGCTTCAGTGCAGATCTGCTGCACCTCCCAGCTCCGGTCCTGCTGTTGCATGGGCACCTTGTGTAAAAGACATTGTAACAGGAGGACTCTAATGAAGTACTTCATTGGTTGCTAGGCGGTCCTAGCAACCAATAGCACAATACGGCGCCGGGAGGGGCGGGCTGTGTCGGATTGCAGGACCTGCTCTGTACAGTGCGGGGGGAATGGAGTATGTAGCGAAAGTCCTGCAACCCGACAAAGTTTAAAGAGACCGATCCCTGCAGTGAGTGTGAGGACTCAAGCTGCGGGCCGGAAAAGTCATCCCAGCGGGCCGGATGTGGCCGCGGGCCATAGTTTGGAGACCCCTGCTCTAGGGTCTCTGCTAAAAATATATATATATATATATATATATATATATATATATATATATATAATATTCGGGGGTTCTAAGTAATTTTCTAGCAAAAAATACTGATTTTAACTTGTAAACAAGGGTCAGAAAAAAGTTTATTCTTTAAGTGGTTAAACTGCCCTCATCTACAGACTAAGGTTCATTCTTTTGATCTAAAAGAACCAAATGTTACAATGTTTCTGTTTATCTCCGTTGAGCATGTTGTGATAAACTTGGCAGGCTGCCTGTTTTTTTTGACAGCTTGAGCAGAGAACTCTCTGCACTAAATTGAGGAAATGCTGTATTAAGATCGCAAGGGGGTTGAATCGAGATCTCGATTCTTTAACGATTAATTGTGCAGCTCTATATCATACAATACAATTTCTATAGGCAGAGGTTTCTGAATACTGAATACACATTTCAACAGACATGAAGATATGGAAAATTATCTACCAAAAGATCTTACTTCCTCTCTGGGCCTCACATACAAACTTATGTACATATTTTTTCAAAATGCTATGGCCCTCTGTACAACTAGAGAATATAACCTAACAGTGAGTGAACCTAATGAAACCAAATAGACCCCTACTAAAGTAGGAGAAAGTGCCATATGGCTTGGATTTTGTCTGATATCTGCTGAATTGGCTGAATTTCAAGCTGTGGGTGGCCCGGTTGGCTCAACAAAACTCAATTGAAAAAACAAAGGAGCTTGGTAGAAAACTGTCAGCCGAACAGTGGCTGCATCCAATTGGATGTAGCCACTGTTTAGGTCATGGCTATGGTATTTAAGTAGCCGTAGCACCCACAGATGCTTGAATATCTTAACCATGGGTGCTCAACCTGTGGCCCTCCAGCTGTATCGGAAAGTCCCATGAGGCATTGCAAGGCTGACAGTTACAAGCATGACTCCCAAAGGCAGAGGCATGATGGGAATTGTAGTTCCGCAACAGCTGGAGGGCCATAGGTTGTGCACCCATGGTTAAGGTATTCAAGCATCTGTGGGTGATACGGCTACTTTTTTGGAGCGGTAATTTTTGTACTCTATACTTAAATACCATAGCCTGCGGTGGAGATTCCTCCATCCACACTGTTTAGTTTACTGATTTTCTTTTGTTTAGCCAGCAGGCTGAATGAGAGAAATATATCTGTGTATTACTAGCTTTAAAGCCAGTGAAACAAGCATACACAACTGGCAATGAGAGAAGTGTAAATACTATACTAATAGCATTGAGACATGCAGATAGTACTGACAGTGAAAAAGACAAATGTCTTCTGCTTTTTGTATACAGAAAGAAAGCATATGCCACCCGCATTTCTTAAAGTGATCATATCATGTCACATTTAGCTACGCACCCAAACTTGATGTGATGTGATGTGATGTGTTAGTTTCAATAAAACAGTGGACTTTTAAATGCATCTATGGCATGGGTGCTCAAGCTGTTGCCCTCCAGCTGTTGTGAAACTACAAGTCCCATCATGCCTCTGCCTTTGGGAGTCATGCTTGAAACTGTCAGCGGCTTGCAATATCTCATGGGACTTGTAGTTCGCAACAGCTGAAGGGCCGCCAGTTTGAGACCCCATCATCTATGGTGTGCTGGTAACATATGCTTCCTTGTAAATGGAAAATTACTGCGCTTGTTCTCAATAGCATAAAGCGGCAACTAAAAATGTTATACAAACACTAAACAAGAGGAAAAAAAGAGAAAAAGCTGCGCTAGTGAAGGTCAGAATAAGATATTGAGTGTATCAAAACAATAGTGAGTTGTGATGTGATCTGGGTCAACCGACCAAATGAAAGGCTAGCATATAACTAGCATAAATCCAAAAAAGTGATCAAATTATATGCTTCCTTGTACATTGATCACCAGTTTACCAGCTGGTCGTTGCTGCAGAACTCTTATATTCTGGACTCTATGCATGAAGGAGTGCAACGAGAATACTTCTATGATGACAATATACAGAACACATTCATACAATCTGTCAACTTACTGTAGATGTGGCAGTAACATCACAGAGGATCTAAAGAGGGGTCGTCTTTTGATTTCTTTCCTGAAGCAGGCATTCTGCTGGAAGCCATCTTTGATATTCAGTATATACTGGTTGTGCCACGTAACAAAGCGGACCTCTTTCAGCCCTCGGCAATTGGCTTCCTCTATCAGCTTCACCACAGGCTGTTTGACAAAACAAATACAGTTACCAGTTGGCTTATTTGTTGCAAAAAATGTATTACAATTTCATGTAACAACTGTCTGTTTCAATGAGACCCGGTTCACACAGGGGCGACTCGTCAGGCGACTCAGCCGCCTGACAAGTTGCATCCCGCACTGTTCAATGGAACCGTTCCAATAGGAGTGACTCAAGTCGCTCCGACTTAGAAAAAGGTTCCTGTACTACTTTGAGGGCGACTCGGGGCGACTTGCATTGACATCAATACTAGAGCTGCAAGATTCTGGGAAAAATGAGAATCGCGATTCTTTTGCTTAGAACACAGATCACGATTCTCTCACGATTCTTTAAAATGGTAAATTTAAAAAAAAAATAATAATTTGCTTGTCGTTTTTTACTTTTTTTTTTTATTTTTGCATAATTTTCTTATTTTTAATATTTTTCTTATTCTTTACTTTTTAATTACTTTATTTTATTAAATTAATTATTTATTTATTTATTTTTAAATCTTTTTTTTCATTTAACTTTATCGCTATCACACAGGAGAAAACAATTCCCTGTGTGATAGCAATTGGAGGAGACAGGTTCTCTTTATTGACCCTCTCACTTCCAAAAACGGCCTGTCCTGTAGCCCTGTCACAGCTGAGAATGGAAGAGAGGAGACAGACTCAGCGGCGGGGGGAGGACGACCACCGGACGACGACAACGGAGTCCCAAGTCCCAAAGACAGAGCCAGCAAAGTGTGGTAGGGGGGAGAGGGGAGGACGGAAGGCAGCACACATTTTCTCCTAGAAAGCAACTCACCGCCTGTATGTTGAAACGGTCTCCGCTCTGCTCGCACACAGCCCCGCCTCCTCCTAACCTCGCGCTGTGATAGACAGAACACATTCCAGCATTGGACCCGCATTCAGTCTATCACAGTGCAGGGTTAGGAGGAGGCGGGGCTGTGTGCGAGCAGAGCGGAAACAGTTTCAATGCATCACGCTCTATGATCCATTTGCGTTCCACGCTGGTTACGTGGAACCGGCGGGGATTTAAGAAAATCGCGGTAATCCAAGATCAAGATCGTGCGGGGGGGTGAATCGAAATCGCGATTCTCATACGATTAATCGTGCAGCTCTAATCAATACAGAAGTCATTTTGCAAATCGCCTCTCAAGTCTCCTTGAGATCGCCTTGCCAAGTCGCCCCCAAAGTCGTGCCGCCCCAGTGTGAACCGGCTCTTAAGTTTACATGGGTTTATACAGTGTTTCTTTCACCTAGATGTCAGTTGTTACAAAGAAAGTTTTCATGTAATCTTTCCCCTAACCTTCTCTATTGCATTGCTTTAATGCTTCAAGCCAACAAATACAGGGAGCTCCCGTACAAATAGTAAAAGGAGGACAGGGAAGGATGCAGTTCGGGGATAGTGGAACCTTGGCTTTAGCAGAGCAAATAACCGAAGGGCAGATAATGGTATTTGCATGCACTACAGAATGATTTTGCTAGCATGATTAGAAGGGTAATGAAGTGGGACAGGTCCAGTTTATCAATTCTTGCACACAATATATAGAAGAATGCCTGATATCCAGAGAAAATTAAGCTATAGGTTGCTGCAACCCATAGACGGTGCAAATTTTGGGTTGCAGGAAAAAAAATCACACGCTTCCCCCATCAACACAGACAGTGTTGGACAGGGGAATCCCTCCTGCCAAACAATTGTTTTCTCCCTGCGGGGGCGGGCTGGGGAAGTTGTCCCCGCCGGGAGAAGACATTGATTATCAATAGAAGCTGCTAAAAATAATTGGAAGCGTATCAGGCAGGCTGGTTGTACCCAAGTTGATCGACCGATCAACTTGGTGCATTCAGCCTGCCCATTAATGGTTCGACTCTCAGCCGGTTCCTGGTCGAGATTTGAACCGTGTATGGCCGGCCTAAGTTTGTGAACAGGGAATGGGCTCCTGATGACATTCTTATGAAGACAAGTGAATATTATGAACCACAAAGTAAGGAGCCAACTTACCTCTGAGTACTCCCTCCACCCAAAGTGATCTCTGCAAAAGTATTTCCACACCGTGTGGTAATTGGAGCCAAGACCAGAGGTAGAAGGGGTGGACAGGCGTCGGATTTGGTCAAATTCAAAGTCAGAAGATTCATAAATAGTCATACAGTCCAAATTCACTAAGAAATCATGTCCCCTAGAAAAAAACAACACATGAGTTGTCAATAACGTACTTTCCTCCAATGATTTCATAAAAGCATACAAAGATATATCTGCATATTGTATTATAGCAGTTTTAATTTTTGGGCTGCAAATTAAATTGGACAAATACATCTTTTTTACAAACATTGCTTCGGATTTGTTGCAACCAACATTAACTAAAAGTATAAACTTTAACTAATTAAAACTAGCAATTTTTAGGAGCAATGAACCCATATTTTCAGTGCCTGTTCACACCACAAAAACTCCTCCAGATCTGTTCCGGATGTGTTTCTGCATGCGTGTTTTTCAAGTGTTTTTGATGCGTTTCCAGATGCACTCCAGATCCTGTTTTTCATTCACTGTACTGGGGCCCGGTGCATTTTGTGATGCGTTTTACTGCATTCCACCACAGTTCTGTGCAGGAAAAAAGCAGCATGTTGTACTTTTTTTTTCTGGAACTGAAACACACTGGCCATTCACTGGTGTGAACTTTGCCATTGGATCTCAGATAACTTACTTTCAATAACTTGACCTGTGAGGTTGAATGCATTTTTGATGCAGAAAAAAAAGCACTGCACTGCATGTGGTGTAAACAGGCCCTTGCTGACTCGCACCTGTGGCTCCCGGGCTGGGTAATAAGGCAAAACTTTAGATTGTACAGCCCCAGGCGGCCATGTGCATGGGCCCAAATATAGAGTTTTTATGGAGTGCAACTTATTGCATGTTACACAACTGCTGCACTGCATAGAATTGAATGAAATGTCATTTTGAGACATTTCAAGAAAGTTATAAAAAGAAAAAGGTAATCAGTGTTGTAACAACGCACCTACACAACACAAACCAGCGTTTGCACGCTATACCTAGCATAGTGCATCCCAGCTGGTGTGCATAAGCCCTAAAGCAAATACTTAACTTCACAAGGTCTATAGATCTACTTTGATCCAGTAAGCACTTGCAGAAATTACAGCACCCCAAAAATTCCATGTGTTACCCCTAAGACCTTACTAATGCTGACCACCTTCAAAACCTCAACAAAACATTTGACAACTTTCACAATGTTCCATAAAACAGTGGGGTTTCGGTGTTTCATGCATGACTCGTTTCGCAAGCCTTGCTGAGAATTAAAACGAAGGAATTAATGATTTAAATGGATCATCTGTTCTACAGCTGTAAGCAGAAACGTGAACGAAAAACGAAACTGGGCAGCATTCCTAAACACAAATCTCTTTTGAGAACTGAAAGTGCCGTGCTTTAATGCTACATGTCTGACACACACGGCCCTTGTTGTTAACCCTCAGATGTGTTACCATGGCAACCCGCAGCCCTAATCATATTATCATTCCCAATCAGGAAAGCGACAATATGTCCTGCTGACACCCCCAGGAGATCCGCACACATGATTACTGATACATGGAAAAGATCTCTCTGCCATAGGACAGAGCTGATTAACAGTACCCACAGCAATTACATTCATGAGTCACAACCTCAGTCGTGTCAAGTGGACCCATTTCACGACTTTCTTGGCGCACACATATGGGCATTAATGCTGGCACATATCCAAGAGTCTACAGAATACAGCTAGAGCATCCACTCACCGGAGATGGTTTACTAAAAGAAAAGAGCGTTCAGTTTAAAAATGAGCATTCGCCTAGACAAAGCTGCGTTCAATATACAACCATGTGCAAAAAAAAAATCTGATTTTCGAAAAATTTCCCTAGCACATGATTGGGTACTCAGAGTGAACACACTGGTTCAGATTGGATCAATGTAAATATTTATACAGTATATCATACATGCCATTGAACGAGGTGAAAAGCGTGATGTCAACCCCCCCCCCCCCCGCATCCAATCAGAAAATGCTTGACATTCATTCAGGAGGTGCAATGCATTTTCTGATGGGTGCCCGTGCTGAATGGCTGACCTCCTGTATTCACAATGCAGGGGAGCAGCCAATCAAAATGGTACCCGGAAGCAAGTTGAGATCACCGGAGTAGTGGCATCTTCTTCTGTGATTTCCAGTGCCATCAGCCCGGTATGTCATATTCATAGTGACTTGGACCAATGTAACTATGTATAACAGGCTGATGCCTGGAATTATTCTTTCTATTCCGATAATCTCCTTAAACAGGCTGTTGTTAAAATCTCTTTTGCATAACAGGTTTATGAAATTATGTAATATGGGTAGAATGGCATTGTAAGATTTATATTTCTAGCACAATATTTTTCTATTAAGAGTCCACACAAAGTTATTATTCATACAGTTATATAAAATTCCCTCTGGTTGTTGACTAGGTAGGCAGGCTATTTGCACAACATAGACAACTAAGGGCCATGTCACACCAGGAATTGCGCTTATGTTCCTATGCAATTTGAGTGTAATGCATTTTCAGCCCATTAATTTGAATGGGTTGAAATCACACTACACTGAAAGTAGGGCATGCACTACTTTGAGGCTGGGTTCACACTTATGCAAATTGGTTACGGCAGGGATTGACAAATTTGCTTGGAATCTAGGAGCCAGCTAAAAAAGTTAGGAGCCAGGAACGCGCCCCGTCCCGCCGAGCTCGCGCGCAGAAGTGAACGCATACGTGAGTAGCGCCCGCATATGAAAGCGGTGTTCAAACCACACGTGAGGTATCGCCGCAATCGGTAGATCGAGAGCAATAATTCTAGCCCTAGACCTCCTCTGTAAGTCAAAACATGCAACCTGTAGAATTTTTTAAACGTCGCCTATGGAGATTTTAAAGGGTAAAAGTTAGTCGCCATTCCACGAGCGGACGCAATTTTGAAGCGTGACATGTTGGGTATCAATTTACTCGGCGTAACATTATCTTTCACAATATTAAAAAAAATTGGGCTAACTTTACTGTTGTCTTATTTTTTTATTAAAAAAAAGTGTATTTTTTCCCAAAAAAGTGCGCTTGTAAGACCGCTGCGCAAATACGGTGTGACAGAAAGTATTGCAACGACCGCCATTTTATTCTCTAGGGTGTTAGAATAAAAAATATATATAATGTTTGGGGGTTCTAATTAGAGGGAAGGAGATGGCAGTGAACACAGACAGGGAAACTCCATTAGCATTGCTGTTTGTCTTGTCATACCAACGGCCACCACAAGATGGCGATAGATCACAGAAGGAAGCATAGGCCTGCAGAAGGCCGCAAAGCCGTGGCCTCAATTACCGGCTGGCGCGGCCCGACGCGATCCCGCGGCGCGGAGGGCACGGAGAGACAGGATTCCCCAGCTGTGCTGCGCCAGGTCGCTAATTCTAGTCGCAATGGCGACCTGGCGCCCGGGGTTTGTCGAGCCCTGGGTTACGGGTTTCCCCGCAACCAATTCCCATGACAGGAGAGTGTGACCGTCTCTCAGTGGAGCTGATTCACCCACCCCCGGGGCGTCGGCAGAGTGGATTGCACAAGGGTCCTGTGCGTTTTTGGCATTTCAGGTCCGAATTCAGGCAAAAATGTAGGCCTAATTTGTCCCTGAAACGGAGAACAGGGACGCACCCCCTGCTGTGAGCCGCTCTGTGCTGCGGTGTGAACCCAGCCTAAAAAATGCACTGCAAACAGATCGCATAGTACTTCTGTACCATGCGATCCGGTGCAGGCAAATGCACTGTGTTTGCGACCTTTGTTCAAGGTGCGCAATTGCATTGACACCCACTGCAGATCACAAGTGCGGTGCATTTTGAACGCAGTGCAGGAAGCGTGCACGAAAAGTTCGTTTCTCGCACCACGTTCTGGTGTAACTGGGCCCTGAAAGTGGAGCACTGCGGTCCACGATCATTTAAACCAGCAATTAGCAGAAACAGATAGGAGGGAACCTCCTTCTTGTCAGTCCTCCTTGGGAAAAAATTGTTATTGCTGGGTTGGGTTTTTGGCTGTAAACGGTTCCCAAAAACAGAAAAGCAACGTCACTGGTATTTACAGGATATTCTACTAGGTATATAAAAAAAACGGCATGCTATATATGCCTTAATCCACCCTCAGTCACCTTTGTTTCACAGTTATAAAGTTTACCAAAGGCAGGTAAAAAGGGCCAATGTCAGTGTATGCAAATTAAGATTTTAAGGCAAAATTTTAATTGGCAGTACAGTGGAACTGGAGCGAACGTGGGAGGTCACGATATGGAAAAATGTTGAATCATTAAATTATTTTATAAAGGCTTTTTTTATTGTGGGGGGGGGGGGGGAATAGGCTAAGAAAAGGTTAAAGCTTTTTTTTGGCCATCTGTTAGGGAGATTTGACTTTCTGTCCTGTTGACTCAACAGGAAGTACGAGGATATATGTGAGGGATATCCCCTCTAGGACAGCTATCACTGGAACAAACATCCCCCAACTTTCATTCCTGTTGACATTGGTAATCCAGGACTGACAGAATGTACCTCCCTAATGGGGACACCGGCAATAAAAACATGACAGTGTTTCCAACCCCTGATCACTATCCTTAATCCCTTTTTTTTGATCACTAATAGAAAAAAAAAAAAAATTCCTTTAGTTATACTTTAATTAAATCAAGGGCAGTGGATGTTACTCAACTGCATAACATACTGGAAAATTTACTTTATGAATGTTTTAAATCATCCTACAGGTGTTTGGTGGTGAAAAATCAGCAAATCAATAATTAATTAATTTATGAACAGAATTTCATGTGTCTGAAGGTGGGAGAAGTGTCATTTGATAGATTGTTCTCTAATGTTATATTACTTCCTTAAACTATTGCTATAGATTATCTGTTACAACTAATCAGATGTGAACTACCACTTTAGGGCGGGGGTTAAACACCAGAAGCTAACAAATGGCTGCTCTCCTTTTTTTCTCTGCTAGGTTTCACAATGTAATATATATATATGAAATGAAATATCTCAGGTAAGACTGTATTTAGGATGCTTGAACTAAGGCAGGGAGTTCTTTATCTTCTTTATGTTGTATAAGGTTTAAAATGGCCACATTTATTCTTATTCCCATGAAGACAGTACATTTGTACAAGGCAGAGAATCTATTTTATGTGCACACTGGGAAGGAATTCCTGGTCTGAGTGTAACTGCTCAGACTACGGCTATCTAAACATGTGCATAGCACGACTATAAATAATAATTTGCATGAGAAAGGCAGAGGCTGCAACAGTTTCTCTCACGCTATCTTGCTACAGCCAACCATTTTGCAATACATGGACTGCTCAAAATAGGTATCATTAACCATGACCTGGAAAAAGTGTTTGTGTAAAACTGACTTGTCACAGCATTCTAGATTCTCTTTGTTTTATTACACAGAGCCTATGTGTCTATTTTCATACATGAAATACATACTTTCCCTGTACTGCCTTCCCCCTGGCACTGCACTTTCTGCCAGCTGGCATGGCATGCCAAGACTGGACAAACTGAAGACTAGACTAGTGTGTCACAGACCCCACTAGGCTAGCGTCAAACAGACTCCTCTAGGCTATCATCTCCATGACCCCTCTAGGCTAGTGTTTCACAGACTCCTCTAAGCTAGCGACAAACAGACCCCTCTAGGCTAGCGACAAACAGACCCCTCTAGGTTAGCGTCAAACCGACCCCTCTAAGCTAGCGACAAACAGACCCCTCTAGGCAAGCGTCAAACAGACCCCTCTAGGCTAGCGTCAAACTGACCCCTCTAAGCTAGCGACAAACAGACCCCTCTAGGCTAGCGACAAACAGACCCCTCTAGGTTAGCGTCAAACCGACCCCTCTAGGCTAGCAACAAACAGACCCCTCTAGGCAAGCGTCAAACAGACCCCTCTAAGCTAGCGACAAACAGACCCCTCTAGGCTAGCGACAAACAGACCCCTCTAGGTTAGCGTCAAACAGACCCTTCTAGGTTAGCGTCAACCCTCTAGGCTAGCGTCAAACAGATCCCTCTAGGCTAGCAACAAACAGACCCCTCTAGGCTAGCGTCAAACAGACCCCTCTAGGCTAGCGTCAATCAGACCCCTCTAGGCTAGCATCAAACAGACCCCTCTAGGCTAGCAACAAACAGACCCCTCTGGGCTAGCGACAAACAGACCCCTCTAGGCTAGCGACAAACAGACCCCTCTAGGCTAGCGTCAAACAGACCCTTCTAGGTTAGCGTCAAACCGACCCCTCTAGGCTAGCGTCAAACAGACCCCTCTAGGCTAGCGTCAAACAGACCCTTCTAGGTTAGCGTCAAACCGACCCCTCTAGGCTAGCGTCAAACAGACCCCTCTAGGCTAGCGTCAAACAGACCCCTCTAGAATAGCAACAAAAAGACCCCTCTAGGCTAGCGTCAAACAGACCCCTCTAGGCAAGCGTCAAACAGACCCCTCTAGGCTAGCGCCAAACAGACCCCTCTAGGCAAGCGTCAAACAGACCCCTCTAGGCTAGCGTCAAACCGACCCCTCTAGGCTAGCGTCAAACAGACCCCTCTAGGCTAGCGTCAAACAGACCCCTCTAGAATAGCAACAAAAAGACCCCTCTAGGCTAGCGTCAAACAGACCCCTCTAGGCTAGCGTCAAACAGACCCCTCTAGAACAGTATCTCCCAGACCCTCTAGGACAGTAGCTCTCCCAGACCCCTCTAGGACAGTATCTCTCCCAGACCCCTCTAGGACAGTATCTCTCCCAGACCCCTCTAGGACAGTATCCCCCAGCCCCTCTAGGACATTATCTCTCCCAGACCCCTCTAGGACAGTATCTCCCAGACCCTCTAGGACAGTATCTCCCAGACCCTCTAGGACAGCATCTCTCCCAGACCCCTCTAGGACAGTATCCCCCAGACCCTCTAGGACAGTATCTCCCAGACCCTCTAGGACAGTATCTCTCCCAGACCCCTCTAGGACAGTATCTCCCAGACCCTCTAGGACAGTATCTCCCAGACCCTCTAGGACAGTATCTCTCCCAGACCCCTCTAGGACAGTATCTCCCAGACCCCTCTATACTAATGTCTCCCAGATCCCCCCTAGGCTAGTGTCTCCCAGACCACCCAATCCCTTGTTATACATTGTTTAATAACCATTCACTTTGCAATTATCTCAAGTGAAGGTCAAAGCTACCCTGCCTTAGTTGAACAACTTTATTATTCCTTTTAGTGTACACAATCTGCAATACTCATAAAAAGCTGTCTGATTTACTGAAGTGTAGGAGTGTATGTCAGGGCAAAATAATAATAATAATAAAAAAAAAAACAACAACATATTTTGTACATCGCTCCAATGTATGTTTTATACGGTGCGTTTAAATATGCACATACAAAAAAATCCCTGTTGATCTGCCAGAAATTCAACGTAGTCCTACCTGTTTGATTGACAGCACAGTACCCTTGCTGCGCTAAATATCCCAAGCAGTGTTGTCAGCCCTGCCTGCTGGACTACAGAACGCCACCCATCCCTTACTCCTCTGTGTCCCACTCCACATACATACATTTGATTTCCTTCTCTGCAAAATAATGCTGCTGGCCTTGACCTCAAAGATCCTTCCCTCACACTGTACACAGGCATATACACACACACACACACCTGTTTTTTTATTCAGTAGGAACCAAGTGCCTAGCAGTTGTCCCTGCCTATTGAAGATGTCACAGCCATTAAGCAAAGCAGTTTCTCACTACAGGAACAAGCTAAAGGAAGGGAATATTGCTGGAAAAAACTACTGTTAAATTTAGGGGGATTACAGGTAAATCCTGGACATACACTTTGAATGAGGTGATGTGTGGTGAAATTTAATTGTTGGGAACCACATCAATTGCTGGAGAAGTTTCAATTTTTAAACGACGTTCTAGCTTGATTTACTTTCAGTGGACATTGAAATTTCCAATTCCAGGTTTGCCATAATTGACTATGGGTGAGTATCTGCAACCATGGTTTACTTTTTGTCCCCCTGCAAAGTCCCACAAATACCGGTTAAGCCTGCCAGTGAAGTTCACCTAATGCTGATGGTGTGGTAACAATGCTGCACTGCAAAAATCAGAGCAGTTGCCACACATATGGACGGTGCCTGCTTGCACTACAGTGGAATAAAAAAAATGTTGCAGGGGTGTGGCTATCAGCACTGTCAATGCTGTAATTTATCAATCAGCATCTAGCCACACCTAGTCCAGCCCTCTGGATTGACAGAACTGCCTGTTTTGCTGATACTCTTCCACTGTGAGCTGCAGTGTCTGAGAGGGGGGTGTGTGAGACTTAAATAAAGGAGGATTTGGTTTAGGTAGGGAAGGTAGAGGAAGTTTTTGTTTACTTTGCAAGGTATATGTATTTTTTTAGGCTGTTATAAAGGAGCCTTTAGTTGTACTTCTTCATTTTCTAAAGTTTAGCTCACAAAATGTTCCAAGCTGTCGGGCTGCAGAAATGCCCCCCTCCTGAAATGACTGTCAGCACTTAAATAGTAAAATGACATAAATGGTTAGAATGTCACAGGATCATATTTATTGTGAGACAATCACCTACTATGTATAGTCACCATGAGATTGTAGGTGAGGTTTTCACTAATACTATTTGCAGCACTGAGTGTGATTTTAGGATTAAGGAAAACTGGAAGGAAGTTTCATTTTACAGGTAAACAGAGTGTGTAATTCTCATAGAAATGAAGAAATATCAGTGAGCAAGCGCCTCATTAAAAAGAAGAAGTTGAGGGTGATGATTATTTTTCTTATCGGGACACATGTGCTGTACAGCTATTCACCGCAGTTGCAAAACAGCAAACAATCGGAATGATACGTGACCGTAGAAATATCGTCAGCTGCCAGAAAGCACAGAAAGCAATCACAATCGGAGTCAGATCTCAGCGTCAGGAAGCTTGAGGGGTTTGTTTCCCATGGTGTGGTCACAAAACTGTTAATGTGATTGTAATCTTTTAACACCTTCTTGAGAAACACTTTGGTGATAGTCTTTTGCATAAACACTGCATTATCTGTACACTTCTTCTGATTTTCACAAGTCACAGAAAATATTATTTACCAGTCCTCTTACAAAGTGCCAAAGTGGGGTAAACTCACTCTGCACACCTCAATATTATACTGTGACTTTACATGGCTGTTCTTCCCTTTATAACCCCAGACAGCCCAATCTGCCATCGGCCCCCAAAGGAAAATCTCGTACTTTAGGGTACCAAGAACATATCCCCCTGCTAGCAACTAAATAGAATAGCACTGTTACCGACCATATGAGGGACCATGACCAACTCTTAAATTTGCCTTTGGTCTTCATAGGAAAATATAGAACTTTTTGGTATAGAGGACATATCCTCCCCTGCCACAAGCTAAATACAAGAGCGCTGACACATTGGGGACAAGGGACCATGTTCAAATGTAAATAAATTTGCCTTGGGTCCTCAGAGGAAAATCTGGTATTTCGGGTACAGAGAACAAAATGGCATCCTTTCATCAACTAATACAAAAGCATTGTCACATCAGGGATGGGGAACCATGTCTAACCATATGTAAATTAATCTGCCATTGGTCTTCAGAGGAAAATCTGGTATTTCGGATACAGATAACAAATTACCCCCTTTCATCAACTAATACAAGAGCACTGTCACATCCAGGATATGGAATCGTGTCCAAACCTATGTAAAGAAATCTGCCTTTGGTCTTCAGAGGAAAATCTGGTATTTCGGGTACAGAGAACAAATTCCACCCTTTCATCAATTAATACAAGAGCACTGTTACATCTGGGATATCGAATCATGTCTAAACCTATGTAAATTAATCTGCCATTGGTCTTCAGAGGAAAATCTGGTATTTCGGGTACATAGAACAAATTCCACCCTTTCATCAATTAATACAAGAGCACTGTCACATCAGGGATAGGGGATCATGCCCAAACCTATGTAAATTATTCTGCCATTGGTCTTCAGAAGAAAATCTGGTATTTCGGATACAGAGAACAAATTACCCCCTTTCATCAACCAATACAAGAGCACTGTCACATCCAGGATATGGAATTGTGTCCAAACCTATGTAAATTAATCTGCCATTGGTCTTCAGAGGAAAATCTGGTATTTCGGGTACAGAGAACAAATTCCACCCTTTCATCAACCAATACAAGAGAAGAGCACTGTCACATCAGGGATACAGAATCATGTCTAAACCTATGTAAATTAATCTGCCATTGGTCTTCAGAGGAAAATCTGGTATTTCGGATACAGAGAACAAATTTCACCCTTTCATCAACCAATACAAGAGCACTGTCACATCAGGGATAGGGGATCATGTCCAAACCTATGTAAATAAATCTGCCATTGGACATCAGAGGAAAATATGGTACTTTTGGGTAGAGAAAAAATTCCACCTTTCACCAATTAATACAAGAGCACTGTCACATCGGGATGGGGAACCACTTCTAACCCTAGGTAAATAAATCTGCCATTGGACTTCAGAGGAAAATATGGTACTTTTGGGTAGAGAAAAAATTCCACCTTTCAACAATTAATACAAGAGCATCGGGATGGGGAACCACTTCTAACCCTAGGTAAATAAATCTGCCATTGGACTTCTGAGAAAAATCTGGTACTTTAGGGTGCAGGGAACACATGCTCCCCCCTGCCACCAACTAAATACAAAAGCAATGTCACAAAGGAGATGAGGAACCATACCCTTATGTAAATACCAACATCTAACAATTGGTGTCTACCTAAGATTTTGGGCACTTCGGATTAGAATGGTGAGGGTATGCAGTGAACGTAGTGAGAGACATCTTATGGTGCTTGTGTGGCATCACCCTTAATTTGCCTTCTTCCTCCTGTATACTCCACCGGGAGTGTTGACTTGGCTAATCTGATATTAAAAGGCATATTTCCATCACGGCGCAGTGATCTAACACCCACACTGATTCTCGTGCACAGCCCATAATTACCCAGGCTTCTGCGTGACATTAGAAAAGGACAGATGCATTCTAAGCAGACAAAGTGAAGGGAAGGCTCAGAGGGTGTGTACTGTGGGGTCACTGATTGACGATTAATTGATGGTGACGTGACTTGTGCTATTTCTAAACTTTACATGTTTCCAGGAAAATGACAGAGATGCCAGTACTTTATTCACACGCTGCCATTGAGTTCTCACAGACAGCCATGAATGCGGCATTCCGTATTTCTATATAATATATTCCAACATACTTTTCACTGGAAGAACATACAAAGTCCATGCATGTGTCAGATCTGTTACGAGGAGCACTTGGATGCTTCCATTGTGTACATCTCCTGAAATGCTTCAAGTGGTTGTAAACCCTTACATACACCCAGTGAACTAACTGGCCTCAGGTGATACACAGACATAAGTTGTACCTGTTTATCTGCAGTCTTCTCTTCTTTACAGCCATTCTAAGTTCAGAGATTTACAGCTTCTCTGAACCTTAAAAAAAAAAAAAGGGGGGACAGAGAGCTGAAGTTACACTCTACAGGGCTCAGTGAGGAGAACTCTAAGAGATGACTGGAGGGAAGGGACACACCCCCTTCACACAGCACAGAGGAGCAGAGGTGGGTGTCAATCAGCTGGAGGTCCCTCCCCTGTCACCTTTTTTCTCTTGGTGTCAGGAAAACCTGTCAGAAGTGACTCATGCTGATCGCAGAAGAACGGAGCAGCAGATATAAATGACACTTTGTGCTTTAAATTGAGAAAAGTACACACTATAGATCAGGGATCCTCAAACTACGGCCCTCCAGCTGTTGTGGAACTACAAATCCCATGAGGCATTGTAAAACTCTGACATTCACAGACATGACTAGGCATGATGGGAATTGTAGTTCCTGAACACCTAGAGGGCTGTAGTTTGAAGACCCCTGCAATAGATGGTGCTTTGTTCATATTTCATGTCTGAGGTTTACAGCCACATTCAGTTCTTTGAGTCACTGACCTTAGACATTTAAATAAGTACTTCTGACTTTGCTCTAACTTTTCTGATCTGCATATATGTGGTTGGTCAGTGGCTAGGGAGTCAGCATAAACCCAGGCATTAGCATTTCCTGAAGGAGGCTAGCAATAGCACAAATAATATGTCTCTCATGACAGGTGTACATTTAATACGGAGGGCCTTTCACACTAAAGTGATCAGTTGTGGCGGCATGGCATGTGTTAACACGTGTTGCATTAAGGCAGCCCATTTATAGTGGGCTGCCAACACACAACAGATGAAAAATGTGCACGACCCTTTGTAGAACACAGCACCGCATAACGCAAGGTATATATGTTGTGGTGTGCCTTGCTATGGCACAGCAATGTGAGTGCATTGGAGCAGTTGCGCTGCTACAACGAACGCACGAGTGTGAATGGGCCCTAAATATATGAATTGTGTTAAAGGTAAACATTTTTTTTGCCCACATCACCCAATCTTCCTCATACTTGAGCTATTGGCACTGGATTGGTTGCAGGGGGCAGCAAGCAATGCTCTTGTTAGCATACAGCTTTTTATTGGCACTTATAATACATCTAAGCATTGCTTCGATGCATAGAATAAAATACGTCATTTTCTCTTGAAGAGTCAATGAGTGTAACTACCCTGGGTACTGTGTACAGAACAAATTATACTGTATCTAATTGAAGAAGACATTGACCTGATTAAGGGATTACTCAGAACAGCTTGTAATTGTGTGCTCTGAATGAGTCTAGTATAAAATCACCAGCAAAGTGGCTGCTTGTTTCTTCCTGGCAGTATGTGGAACTATGAGTTTGTTGCAGTTCTGGTAAGACCTGTCAGGAAGTAAACTTTGTGTTCCCAGGATCAGATCATACTTACAGAAGATGCCAGAACATTGCTGTGCTGTGTACACAAATACGGCCTGAAACAAACAACCAAACTCTCAACTTTTTTTTTTTTGTGTCGCTGGGCCTGTCACTAAACACTTTCCAGTCCAGAAAGGTCCTTTATATAAATAAAATCGCCATTCTCATCCTACTATTGCCTACTGGGTCACTAAACAGAGAAATTTGAAGTCTGACCTCTCATCCAGCATGTTACAGGTCAGTGGTAGGTAGATGAAAGGAGTCAACACACAGCTCATACATCCGTGATCAAATCTTTATTTAGCTACAGGATAGTTAAGCCGTGTACACACGATCGGTTTTACAGATGAAAACAGTCCGATGGACTTTTTTCATCGGACAAACCGATCGTGTATGGGCCCCATTGGTCTTTTTTCCATCGGTGTTAAAAAATAGAACATGTTTTAAATTTATCCGATGGAAAAAGAAAAACGATAGCAAATTACTATCGTCTGTGGGGAACTCCATCGGATAAAAAACACACGCATGCTCAGAATCAAGTCGACGCATGCTCAGAAGCATAGAACTTCATTTTTCTGGGCTCGTCTGAGTGTTTTACGTCACGGCGTTTGGGACGATCGGTTTTTTGACTGATGGTGTGTAGGCAAGACTGATGGAAGTCAGCTTCATCGGATTTCCGATGGAAAAATCCATAGGAAATCCGATCGTGTGTACAGGGCTTAACAGTAAAAACAACTTACGCATTTCACCAAGTAGTCTTGGCTAAGGACGTTTGCCAAAAAGTGTAAGCTGTTTTTACTGTTACTATCCTGTAGTTAAGTAAATATTTCATCCCAGATGTATGTGTTGCCAGCTCCTTTCATCTACCTTCATGCTGTTTGAGCGTTTGGATACTTGGGGCTCTGGCTCCAAGTGTCCTCCAGACTCCTTGCATGGCTACTCTGGGGCTCTGAAGTGAGCGTCACACCTGTGTTCCTTATTACAAATAAGTGGTAGTAAAGCAGCATCAGAATTCCATGTCATCTATAGTGTTTGACCATAGTTTCCCTCAAAGCGGAGTTCTGCCGAAAAAAAATAATTAAAAGTCAGCAGCTACAAATACTGCAGCTGCTGACTTTTAATGTATGGACACTTACCTGTCCAGGGCACCCGCGATGTCGGCACCTGAAGTCGATCTGCCCCTCGGCTCGAGGCGCCGCCATCTTCAGTAAGGGAATCAGGAAGTGAAGCCTTGCGGCTTCACTTCCTGGTCCATCTTCAGTAAGGGAATCAGGAAGTGAAGCCTTGCGGCTTCACTTCCTGGTACCCTACTGCGCATGTGTGATCCCACTGGTCTCTGCTGTCTTCTGGGACCTGTGTATCTCCCAGAAGACAGCGGGGGGGGGGTGGAGGAGGTGCCAGACATGGCATAGGTCGCCCGAAATTGGGAGCAAATACCTGGATTACACAGGTATCTGCCCCCCCCCCCCCTGAAAGGTGCCAAATGTGACACCGAAGGGGGGAAGGATTCCGAAAAGCAGAAGTTCCATTTTTGGGTGGAACTCAGTTTAAAGCAGGGGTACACAACCTGGGGCCCTCCAGCTGTTGTGGAACTACATTTCTCATAAGGCATTACAAGGCTGGCAGTTACAATTATTCCCAGAGGCATGATGGGACTTGTAGTTCTGCAACAGCTTAAAGCATCAAGCCCAGGAACAGAACAGAGTAAGAAGAAAGTAAAATCCACTGCGTAGTGGATAAAATGTAGGTGATAGAGCGACGTTCCATGAATAAGCAGTATTGGTTTGTAGACCAGTCGGTTTCACTTCCTGGATTCAGTTTTTATTTCTGAGCGGTTACCTTTCTCACTGCATACAACAAGAAATTCAGACAGTAAGAACTTCCCTTTGTTCACTGCTAAAACTGATTACTGTCACTTATCAACTTTTGTTCCTGAAACAAGTGACAAGTATTATATTTAAAGGAGTGGTGACACCAAACCAGTAAAACAGCAATGGTGTCATTTACATGTACACAAGGGGTACATTGCCTATCAGTAAAAGCTGTGGGTGGATTCTCTGCATTTTCAGATTAAAAAAATATATCTATGTTGGTCTTAGAAAATTCTTGCAATGAATAATGTGGTTTCTGACTGACACGACGGCATTAAGGCCCCTTTCACACTGGCACGTTTTTCAGGCGGTTTAGCGCTTATATTAGCGCTGTTATACCGCCTGAAAAATCGTGCCCTGTATTCTTCAATGTGAAAGCCCGAAGGCTTTCACACTGAAGCGGTGCGCTAGCAGGACCGCTCCAAAAGTCCTGCTAGCCGCATCTTTACAGCGGTGAAGGAGCGGTGTGTTCACCGCGGCTGCCCATTGAAATCAATGGGACACCGCGGTAATACCGCCCGCAAACCGCAGCAATAGCCACGGTTTGCGGGCGGTATTAACCGTTTTTCGGCCGCTAGCGTACCGCGGTGATAATGAGGGTATAGCGGCGCTGAAAATCGCGTCGCTATACCGCCACCGCACCTGCCCGCCCCAGTGTGAAAGGGGCCTAAGGCTCTGAATATATTTCAGTGTTGTGGGAATGTATGTTCGTTCCCATACCGCGTAGTACTGCATGCTATTTGCATTGGTGTGATGCAGCGCCCGTCATTCTTAATACATCCTGCTGATGGAGGTGTGCTGCAACGCAATACGCAACAACGGACTAACATGTTGTGGTGCAGTGTGGTGCCAGAAAACAGGTACACTTTAATGCAGGGGTCTTAAACTGGTGGCCCTCCAGCTGTTGCAGAACTACAATTCCCATGAGACATTGCAAGGCTAAACAGTTATAAGCATGACTCCCATAGGCAGAGGCATGATGGGACTTGTAGTTCCGCAACAGCTAGAGGGCCATAGGTTGTGCACCCATGGTTAAGGTATTCAAGCATCTGTGGGTGATATGGCTACTTAAATACCATAGCCTGCGGTTGAGATTCCTCCATCCACACTGTTTAGTTTACTGATTTTCTTTTGATTGAGACCCCTGCTTTAATGCCTAATCCAGGGCATGTTGACACTCGAAAAAACTGCATGTTTTAATGCAACCCACTTCAGCGGAGGGAACCTAGCAGTAAGCCCTTTTAATTAAAGCAGGCCTTTAGTAATTTTTTCAGCTTTCCATCTATTAAATCTTCTGCCCTTGTTGTTTTAACTTTGGATAGTAAAACTTTTTTTTGTTCTGCCAGAAAATACCTTATACAGCCCACTTCCTGTTTGTCTGGTCATTAGCCTAGGCTTATGACACCATGCACAGCTCTCATGAGAGTTTACCAGGAAGGGAGGGGGGATGAGTCATAAGAGGGCCAATGAGGGTTGCAGAGCTGGAGGTGTGCACATGTGTAAATCCAGGAAGTGAAGAGGCAGCAGCTTCAGCTGCCCACAGTTAAAATGGATGCAGCCAGACACAGTGGATGGAGATTTCTGCAGCATATTTTGCAAGTACATAATCACAGTATATATAAAATAATATGTAAAGTGGTTGGAAGGAAGCTTCAGAATGGCAATGACGTTTTTATTACAAATTATGTGAGCCGACTGCAGTTCCTCTTTAAAGTATTTATTTTTCTTGATCACAGAGATGAAACTGTTAATTTGCAAAGTTATTTTCCAACCATTGTTATAAATAATGGAAACCTATTCCTCCAGAGGTGAGAATTCCAATCCAGCCCTTTCTGAATCTCTAGGCACATTGTTTATTATTCTCTGACCTCACAGCATCTCTTCGGGGCAATGCTCAATCAGAAGAGCCAAGCCTTCTATAGATGGATAGATAGATAAGTGTTTCCAGCCTTACGGCTTATTCTTCCTGTAATGGAGCAGCTCAGAGATGTACTTCATTAGACATTACCATCCTATCATGCTGCAAGTCAAATGTGGTATCATCACACAGAAATCACAGTGGGTGCATGCATTTGTATACCATACCCTGCAGTGTAACTGGATTATGCAGGATTCATTATCTCAGGGGGGAAATCCAATCAAGACATTAGCAATAAAGATGAATGAGCGTAACAGGCCTTAAATGAACTGCTAAGGTTTCTCTACAACAGTCTAGGACACTGCAAATGCACACAGGCTGACTGCTAATTACCGTATATACTCGAGTATAAACCGAGATTTTCAGCCCTTTTTTTTGGGCTGAAAGTGCCCCCCTCGGCTTATACTCCAGTCAGTGTACCTGAAAATATTGAGAGGCTGCGGGCGTCCATTGTTTAAATCTTGCGGTCTCCTCCTGGTCCCTTCTGTGATAGGCGGAACTGTGTCTGCTGAGAATCGCCTATCACAAACGTTCTCTCATCCTCACCCATCCCAGCAGACACTGTGTTCAGTGTTCCGCCAATCACGGATGCCTTTTCATCCTCGGACAAGAGGACGTCCGTGATTGGCGGAACACTGAACACAGTGTCTGCTGGGAAACTGAGGATGAGAGAACGTTCGTGATAGGCGGAACTGTGTCTGCTTAGAAACGCCCATCACGGAAGGGACCAAGAAGAGACCGCAAGTTTTAAACAATGAATGGACGCCCGCAGCCTTTCAATTTCAGGTACCCTGACAATGGCACAGTGACGATGGGCACAGTGAGGATTGGCACAGTAAGGATGGGCACAGTAAGGTGGCAATGGGCAGTGAGGTTGGGCACAGTGACAATTGGCTTAGTGAGGTTGCAATGGGCACAGTGAGGCGTGAAAATGGGCATTGTTGACCATCTTTCACTTACAGTAGCTGCTGCATTCTCACCCTCGGCTTATACTCGAGTCAGTAAGTTTTCCCTTTTTTTTGTGGTAAAATTGGGTACCTCAGCTTATATTCGGGTCGGCTTATACTCGAGTATATACGGTATTCCTTCCTAATGTAAGCAAAGCCAAATGTATAGCTGAACTCCAGGTAGATAGTATTACATGATCAGCGAGTCCAGTTATGGATTACTAAATGCTCAATAGGAATAATGTAAATATCTGAATCTGCTCTGTAAACCCATAAAATGTATGTCTCAGAGCCAATGAATGCTCTACTGGATTGCTGAGTACTGTCAGACAGTGATGACCTCATCAGTGTGCTGCTTTCCCTTCATGGACCAATCACAGGCTAGGGGCGGGCTGATGACCAAGGTGAACTAGAGAAAGGCAGGGTCACCAACCTAGCTAAGCTGGTTGGAGGGTGTCTGGATCACCAAATTAAAGTGAAACTAAAGCCTTGGTTTTTCCATACTTACCTGCTCTGTGCAGTGCTTTTGCACAGAACAGCCCAGATCCTCCTCTTCTCAGGTCCCTCTTCTGGCCCCTCCCCCCTCCCGAGTGCCCCCGCAGCAAGCAGCTTGCTATGGGGGCACCGGAGTGGAGCTGCAGCTCCGTGTGTCCATTCAGACAAGGAGCCTTGGCCTGGCCCCACCCCTCTCTCTCCTCATTGGCTCATTGACTTTGATTGACATCAGTGGGAGCCAATAGCACTCTGCTGCTGTCTCAGTCAATCAGGAGGGAGATTCCTGGCCAGCCGAGTCTCTCGTACAACAACGCTGGATTGAGGTGGGGTTCAGGTAAGTATTTGGGGAGGGGGGGGTGCTGCACACAGAATTTTTTTTATTTTAATGCATAGAATACATTAAGATAAAAATCCTTCTGCCTTTGACCCGGTTCACACAGGGGCGACTCCAGACGCGACTTCAGGTTGCCCCGAGTTGCCCCAAGTCGCGCTATTTTTAAAACTAATTGAAGTGAATGGAGATGTTTTAATGTACACGACTGCAGTCGCTCTGACTTCAAAAAAGGTTCCTGTACTACTTCAATCAGACTTCTAGGCGACCTGTAGGCAACTTGTACCCATTGATTTCAATGGAAGTCGCTTAGAAGTCTGATCACTGTTCATTTTGAAGGCAACTTTACAGGAAGCAGAAAGGAATTTACCCAGAAGCCACAAGGAATTTACTTCAAGTCGTGTTGTTAATGACCACAAGTCGCGCTGAAGTCTCCTCCAAGTCTCGCTGTGATTCATGCTCAAGTCGTGTCTGAGTTGCTTCTGGAAGTCGCGCTGGAAGTTGTGTTGCCCCAGTGTGAACCGGCTCTTTCACTTTAACTAAACAAAGTAGTTTAGTCATTTGTTCTTCAGCTGTTTATTTACCCATTTAGTTGACATTTGGCTTCAGGCATATTTAAAGTGTTTGCAAATGCAAAGCCAGTAAAACAAATGTAAACACATGGCACCATCATTGAATATGTCCCCCTATTTTCCAGCATTAAAATACTTTTATTCAGGCTTTCATCTGCAGTCAAGGAACCACGTGGCCCCCTTTTCCTCCCACTGTTTGGGGTGGCTGGGGGCGGAGACTACACAAAATGCTCAGGAGCCACTGTGAGTCACAATGTTGATGGCTGGTCTTTGGAACAGAAGGAGCCACGATCACATGCTCTTAAGTCCCGTACACACGGACCAGATATCGGGTAGTATCAGCCGGTTCAATAGAAACTGGCTGACATTCGGCCAGTTTCTCCGGCAGCCGGTCCAACAGAAGTCCACCAAACATCCGGCTTCTGTCAAAGGGGCATAACCGAAAAAGGTCTGACGAATGGCATTTGATCAGCGCTCTCAGACGCTGGCCGGTGTGTTCTGGTAGGGGAGCCACCCCCCTGTCAGAACAAAATAGTTCAGCGGGGGAGGGAAATAGCTGTACTAACATCAGCTTGTTAGTACAAGATCTCCTCCCAAGCTCTTCAGATTTTTTTACGTTCAGCCTGCTGCTCAAAAAAGTGTGTAAGCCGTACACACCTGAAGCAGGAGCACAAGCGGTGGCAACCCTGCAAAGGGGTAGTCGGGTCCATAGACCTTTTCCACTTATAAAAAAGCGAGAGGAAGTCTCTGGGAGAAGCAACTGATATTTTCATAAAATAAAGATACGCATTTATTGTAGAAACTTTTTCTTTTGTTGGGGGGGGGGGGGTATTTACTGAAGCTTGGTTGTTATGGGTCACTGCACCCTATTGCCTTCTTGTCTGTAGGGAGAAGGTGACCAGAATACACTGTGCTGTACTGCTTAGTTCAGGTCATGTTGGTTTGCTTTGTGTTCTGCACATCCTGCTGATAAAAAGTCTTTCAGAGTGAAACCATTAACTAAGATTATCCTTGCAAACAAACCTTTAACAGCCAAAGAGCAAAGTCATCAATTACAGGAACGGCACATAGAAAAAACACTTGCATTAATGCTGGTGGACTCTGGATAGGATCCTCGTTATCTTTAAAGATAAAAAGCTAAGGATCAACATATAGCACTTGATTGGAGAGGTAACCTACATAAAATAAGCCTGTTACATAAAAGGCAGGTCAGTGCCAGTCCCTGCCATCTGCAGATAAAGTGCTGGACACTGCAGATATGGCCTCTAAACCTATTGGAATAATCAGTCTTTAGTTTCCATTACATGGCCCTCCCTCCGAAAAGCCATCAACCTCTTATCCACAAATCTGCATGTTGAGCAAGGTCTGGTGTAACATGGGAAACTGCTCCGGAAAATGACTGCATGGAACAACTAATGATGGACAGACATGACACAAGTCATGATCAGTGTTGTCCCAGAACACCAGAACTCCGTGTCACAGGAACACAAAGCTGCTCATTATTTACTACTAGCATAGGGGACTTTTTTCTCTAACCTTACTTGCTGCATCTTAACCAGCAAAACCAGTAACCAGACTAGAAGCACACAAGGGAACTAAGCTCTGGAGCAACTGCAGTCTGTTTGTTTTTAGTAAATCTACCCCTTCGCCTCGTTTACTAAGCTCTGGAGCAACTGCACTTTACAGAGTGCAACAGCATTTGCAATGTGCATAGTCTACTCTATTTGCCTTTAGCATAGGTGTGCGCAGCCTATTGCATTAGGGTGTGCACCCCAAAGCTCAAACACACTCTACCGATCACTCACCATGTTCATTCAGAAAGGGAAGGGGCTGATAAATACATATTTACCAGCCCCTTGCCTCACTCATCCTAAAACATCCCCACAGCAACATCCGGCAGGAGAGGAAAAGAGGGAAGACGGTAGTGCTGCAGAGGGAAGGAGGGGGGAGCCAGGGCAGTAGGGGGAATCTGTGCTGCACAGGGTTATTAGGGTGTGCCTGGGCACACCCAGCACACCCTGTGCGCACGCCTATGGCCTTTAGTAAATCTACCCCATAGTATCTATGTGATGGTATCTATACGGATGCCTGATGTGTATGCCAATATTTCTGCGTATACAGATATATACCTGTTGATTCTAATAGAAACCCAATATCTTTGTAACTTTTCGTGTCCTGATCTGAGATCTTAAACACATGCTATATTCTGTGAACTGCAAAACCCCTACTCCCCATGAACTAAAGAGGAGGAGGAGGTGTTTGTAGTCCAAGAAAGGAAAGCCACCTACGGTGAAAACCCTGTTTCACTAGTATAGGTATTGTAGAGTGAATGAGTGCCATCACTCCAAGACAGGAAATGTGGTACTGGTGGGATCACCAGGTAAAAATAACAAAATAAAAACCCATAAAAAGAAAACAAATGCAGCCACCATGCAATAGCTAACATTTTTGGTTTTGGGTTTAGATGTACTTTAATACTGAGTAACCAGTGTGGACTCCCATCAGTGTCAACCTGGGTGGAGTCCCTAGAACTGGGGATCAGAATACGGATTTGCTAGAAGAACTATCCGTATCTCATCAGTTGGTGTTCAAAACCTGTCTGAATACCTGAACAATAACTGAATCTAATTGGATACAGTCATTATTCAGCTGACAATTTTCCACCTGGCTCTCTTGATTTTTTAATTACTGTATATACTCGAGTATAAGCCGACCTGAATATAAGCCGAGGCACCAAATTTTACCACAAAAAACTGGGAAAACGTATTGACTCGAGAATAAGCCTAGGGTGTCCATCTGCATGCCTCACTGTGCCTATGTGCATGCCTCACTGTGTCCATGCCTCAATGTGTCCATGCCTCACTGTGCCCATGACTAGACTGACGTTTAACATGGGAGTCTATGGAAGGAGTGCCTGGATTTGAAAAATTGGTGCTCCCCGGCCGTAGGTCCCCTGGACAACAAACTTTGCACACTTGTAGAGGAAGAGTGGGGCTACATGTGTGCCAAGTTTTTGGTCCAGGGGACCTACGGCCGGCCAGTACCGGGTCCCCAAAGTCAGGAAGATCAGGCACAAAAAGGTGACTCGAGTATAAGCCGAGGGGGGCATTTTCAGCACAAAAAAAATGTGCTGAAAAACTCGGCTTATACTCGAGTATATACGGTAAGCTGGGTAGTGCCAATGGGGTCACCCACGGCTTGAAATTTGACCAATTCAGCACGAACAGGTCAAACCTTGAGCCATGCATTGCAGGCTTTACTTTCAGTGACTTATTTTTATTTAAAACCCTATCCGCAACCTAAAAACAGCTTTTATGACTCAGTGGCAAAACACTGAGCAGATCAGAGCGTCACTGTGGGGGAAGAAAGAACATAAATGAAAAAAGTGTATTTCCTGCTAGCAGTATGGGGTCAGGTGAGCAGAACTGCTCCCAGGTCTAGTCTAGCCATTCATTACCGAAGCACGAGCTAGTCATTTTTTATCCGTGCAGCAACAGAAGGCAAGGGCACCTTGTCCCAGCAAGTGCAGCCTGCTAAGCGACATATTCTTAATGCAAAGCTTGTTTGTGTTCATAGGCGGGGAAGAAGAACGGCTTTCCGAAACTGCCAGAAAATCGACACTGTTCAATCCATCTGGGAGGAATGATTTCCCTTGTGCTATGGGAAAATGCACTCCCTTGTATGCACAAGCCTTAATATCTTGGTTACGGTAACCATATACTTGGACAAAATAAGGAGAGTTGTGCTGGTGTCACATCATTTGGCCTGATTGCTCACATCTTCTATAATGTGGTGAAATGAATGATTAAACTGCTTTTACATGCTTATAAATTGTGCTGATAGTGTGAACGTAGGAATGTTATCTTCTACCACCCTCAGTAAACACGCCGCACTACGGTCCCTATTTTGTTAGAAGTGAAATGAAACACAACAGCGCAGGTCAAGGGTGGCAATTCCATTCAAATATTTGACACATGACTGAGAATATTAACAGCAAATTCCTAACAGCCTCATCCACACAGCCGCCGCGCACACGTCTCGTCATCCACACAGCCACCACCCACACAGCCGCGTACACGTCTCGTCATCCACACAGCCACCATCCACACAGCCGCGCACACGTCTCGTCATCCACACAGCCACCATCCACACAGCCGCGTACACATCTCGTCATCCACACAGCCACCATCCACACAGCCGCGCACACGTCTCGTCATCCACACAGCCACCATCCACACAGCCGCGTACACGTCTCGTCATCCACACAGCCACCATCCACACAGCCGCGCACACGTGTCATCATCCACACAGCCCCCATCCACACAGCCGCGCACACGTCTCATCATCCACACAGCCACCATCCACACAGCCGCGTACACGTCTCGTCATCCACACAGCCGCGCACACGTGTCATCATCCACACAGCCACCATCCACACAGCCGCGCACACGTGTCATCATCCACACAGCCGCGCACACATGTCATCATCCACACAGGCGCGCGCACACGTGTCATCATCCACACAGGCGTGCATACCCATCATCCACACAGCTGCGCACACGTGTCATCATCCACACAGCTGCGCACACGTGTCATCATCCACACTGCTGCCATCCAAACAGCTGCACACATGTGTCGTCATCCACACAGCTGCCATCCAAACAGCCACACACATGTGTCATCATCCACACAGGCACGCACACTAGTCTCCATCCACACACAAGTGTCATCATCCACACAGCTGCGCACATGTGTCATTATCCACACAGTCGCGCACATGTGTCATCCACACAGCCGCGCACATGTGTCATTATCCACACAGCCGCGCACATGTGTCATTATCCACACAGCCGCGCACATGTGTCATCCACATAGCCGCGCACATGTGTCATTATCCACACAGCCGCGCACATGTGTCATTATCCACACAGCCGCGCACATGTGTCATTATCCACACAGCCGCGCACATGTGTCATCCACATAGCCGCGCACATGTGTCATTATCCACACAGCCACGCACATGTGTCATTATCCACACAGCCGCGCACATGTGTCATCCACACAGCCGCGCACATGTGTCATTATCCACACAGCCGCGCACATGTGTCATTATCCACACAGCCGCGCACATGTGTCATTATCCACACAGCCGCGCACATGTGTCATCCACATAGCCGCGCACATGTGTCATTATCCACACAGCCGCGCACATGTGTCATTATCCACACAGCCGCGCACATGTGTCATCCACACAGCCGCGCACATGTGTCATTATCCACACAGCCGCGCACATGTGTCATTATCCACACAGCCGCGCACATGTGTCATTATCCACACAGCCGCGCACATGTGTCATTATCCACACAGCCGCGCACATGTGTCATCCACACAGCCGCGCACATGTGTCATTATCCACACAGCCGCGCACATGTGTCATTATCCACACAGCCGCGCACATGTGTCATTATCCACACAGCCGCGCACATGTGTCATTATCCACACAGCCGCGCACAGTCATTATCCACACAGCCGCGCACATGTGTCATTATCCACACAGCCGCGCACATGTGTCATCCACACAGCCGCGCACATGTGTCATTATCCACACAGCCGCGCACAGTCATTATCCACACAGCCGAGCACATGTGTCATTATCCACACAGCCGCGCACATGTGTCATTATCCACACAGCCGCGCACATGTGTCATTATCCACACAGCCACGCACATGTGTCATTATCCACACAGCCGCGCACATGTGTCATTATCCACACAGCTGCGCATACCCATCATCCACATAGGCGCGCAAACCTCTCATCCACACAGGCGCCCATACTCACTATCCACACAGATGCACTTACTCAACGTAAAGAGGGATGGATGTCAAAATGAATTCCACACACCTCTGCAACACTAACTTCTACAAATAAAAATTCATTTTTTGTGTTTTATGGGCAGTAAAGGGTTATGGCATGCCTTGTGACAGCCAACCAGCAATTTTCTAACTAGGTTAAATAATAAAAATGGTTCAACATATGACAAGGCATGTACAATAAGTTATATGAATATGTTCAAGATCAGTCACATATTTTAAAGCCAGCAATGCTCCTGGGAGTTTGTCTGTGACAAATGAAACACTTTATAATTTTTATACTAAACCAGCATAAATCTGTGACTCCATGTCCATCCCTGTACAATGAGTGCACAACATTGGGGGACCAGCCAAGATTAACCATCCAACACAGCAGCCTTACACATCTGTATACCACGTATGGCTAAAGCATAAACTTAAAATCAGTGACATTTTTTTACTGCCACTTGCACCAGTACTCCATGGACTTTAATAGATCAGAACAAGTACCTTTTAAAAAGAATCCCCTCCGCCAAGAAGCAGTGTGCATGGGCAGTTCTAGAGCCAGCTGATCAAAGTTCGGTTGAGCTCGGACACAGCATGACTTGCACTATGCCCAAGCTGGCTCAGCTGAACTTGAATCAAGCTGGCTCCATGTTGGCATTGTGGTATTCAGGGAACGCTTTGAAAGTCTGCTTGGCAGCGTCACAGCAGATCAGGCTATATACTTCTGGTTCTGGTGTTGTTCATTTTTTTTTTTTTTTTATGGATTTTCATTTTCTGAGCACTTGTTCAACTTTCTTAGGGGCTTTTGAATGAGATTAGTTGACTCAATGATGACAAGATCGAAAAAATTTCAGAATTTTTGTAAGAACAGTAAAACAAAATTCTACTGGTGTATGACCATCTTAGCTGACATTCTCTGAATAAAGCTGGTCTTACATGGGTCAGTTTTTTTTGTTCAACAAGCAGGTTGACTGAAATAAAATTGACCCGATTTTCCGATTTGCACTCAATGTCGATGGGCGAATCCACCCCGTTGTGCTGTTGTATTCTGAAAGCTGGGAAACCCGCCACCATAAGAATACACAGATCCGAGCTGCAGTCTATAGGCTGCTGCACTGATCGAAGCAAAAAAAAAATGCAATATGGTGGTTCAATGGAAGTCGGTTGGCAGACTTACTTCTCTGTTCAACCACAGCAGCAATGAATGGATCGAAATTCAGCTTATCCCTACTGAACCGGCTGAATTTCAATCCATGTATGGCCAGTTTTACTTCTGTATGGTAATAACAATGGCAACTGCACAGGACATGGTGGGGTGAAATGCTGCAGTGTTAGCGGACGTACTGTGAAAAAAAGGGAACGTGGTTCCAATGGAATGCATATCTACACAAAAAATACAGAAGGTACATTTCTAAACCAGCGGGCTACTGAATTTTGCTTGCTGCCTCCTCTTGCTCTTTAGGTTATTTTCCAGCAATGTAGAATATTGGATAAGAACAATGAGCCATGCTTGTGGACAATGTACTACGGCATATTTACACAAGACTCAGGAAGTAAAAGCACTTGCTCATGAATGGATAGCTCCCTTGGGAAATAAAGGAAAAGGTTGCTGTGCAGTCAGCAACAATCATGTAGTATTATTCCTCCTGGAAAAGAAGAGAGCCAAGTGGTTAAACTCCTCGTTTTCAAAGCTGGCGCATGAAAGGGATGCTCTGACGCACAGGTGACAGATGCTCGCCGAAACTTTAAACAGTTTATTCAATGAAACAAATAGTGAATGCATTTGTGATTGCAGAATCTCCAGGACCGCGTTTCAAAAGGCTTGCTGCTTCTTGGATCGCTCGAGTAGAAACCAATTAGTTTGATTTCATATGGAAATAGGAAAAACGTGCAGCTGATAGTACCCAGACTGCTCAAAGAATGTATTTTAAACCCCTCTGACGCTCAAAGGACACGGCCCGCTTTGTCATTTGTGTTGCCAAGTCCTGCGGAGTTTCAAATTATTTATACAGAAAAACTCCAACATAGTCCACAGAGTTCGTTTTCGTCTTGTTGCTTTCCAGATATAGAAAACACTTCAATATGGAGACAAGAGTTTTAAATCAACCACCATCTTAAAGAGGAATCTTACCCGGCTATCAAAAAATAAAAATTAGCACCCACTAAAGTACTAAACTGCTGCCTTTAAAGTGGAACTTCACTCCATTTTTAATCCTTATGCTGCTTGCATTATTAAGTAGATAGGAAGGTATATGGAATTTATTTGTTCTAAATTTTTCCTTTTTTTACATTTCTTCATTTGCTTCCTGGTTTCAGGCCTAGGCCAAAATGATGTCATACATCCCAGGAGTCTTCATGAGTATTTTTTTCTTTCACCTGGAGGAGGGCTTAATCACGTAAGCTCACCCTCCTGCCTGCATGCCTCAGCTAAGGGCAGCTGGATTCCAGGAAGTAAATGCTACATGAATCATCTGCCCTTACTCAAGATGGCTGCAGCCAGAAATACTAGAGCGGGTTTTCAAAATGATTTTCCAAACAAAAAAAGTATTAGGTATGGATGGGTGAGTTTGCTTTGAATATTAAAAATGTATTAAATAATGTTTTCAGTTTGAGTTCTGCGGCAAAAAAGAAAAAAACGTACCAGCCCATAAAAATCACTGCCACCTTCCCTCTACCTAAAGTCTTTGCAACTTTCTTTCTTCCCAGGCTGCCATCTTGGATTCAAGAATTTGCTGTCACTTCCTGATCACGCTCAGCCAACCCCTGGGAGTTCACAATCTGCAGGCAGACTGTCTTGAAACCTACTGGGCACCCAGTGACGACTATAACATACTGCGTTCTCTGATTGAATGAGGTAGGGAGGAGGGGCAGTGACGTGCACTACGCAACATAGGCATCCTCTAAAGTCGAATACTGAAAGGTTCCCAGGGTTGAATTTTTCTGCGGAGCCTAACAGCAACATATTATTAAGACAATATTATTACTTGTCAACTGTGGTGACAAATGTAATTCTAGCCTGTTTCTGTTGATCATGTACAAGAGCACGTATACAACTAAACGTAGAATTAATATATCCGTGTAGCATTCCACTATGGCACAATAGTCCTTGGGAAAAGACAAAAATCCCCTATGTCTGATCGAAATCCAGCTTTATCCTACAAATTCCCCATTGCCGTATATACTCTGCACATCACTGCAAAACAAGAACTACCAAAATAGACATAGCCAACACACATCACCTAGGAAAATATGTGTTATGGCTAAAATTGCCAAGTAACGGGATAATTGCAGTGTACTGAGAGACTGTGGCTTCTCCAGGGGCAACAGTATAACACACTGAGATCTGTTGCTGAGCCATCTGCTAGAGAAAGTGTAAATGACAAGAACCAGAAATACAACTCAAGCTGAAGTCACAGGGAAGGAAAAAACAATGGACTAGTTGTCTAGTCACTTAATATCATGTAATGCAGTTCTGTTTCTCTTCCTTAAAAGAGAAGTGTGAGAATCGAGAAAAAATAAATAAAATCATACCTAGGTGCCTGCAGCACTGATCCAAGCTGCAGTTGTCCCCTGCTGCCTCTAAGATCAAGAACTGAGTAATCAAACACCACTGATCGCTCAGCTCTTGGTCCTCAGCCTGCAGAGAGCTGGTGACTCTCAATCACCGGCTCTCTGCCCTGCCCCTCCAGCACTCACTGGAGAGCTGGGCTGTGGAGGGGGCAAGAATGTCTGGCTCAGCCTCTCAGAGACTCACTGAGAGGCTGAGCCAGCTGCCGTTCCATATGGTCAGGATCTTTTCAAAGCCTGGACTGGCTCTGTGATATCAGCTGACAGCGGATTTTAGCCTGCTGTCAGCTGAAAACCGATCACAGAAGTGAAAAACTAGCCAAAAAAGGTTTGCCCATACTTCTCCTTTAAGCAATTTGGGCTTTTAAAGGTGATGCTAGCTACACAAGCACTGCCCATTTTTAAAAGCTAATTCCACCTTTCTGATCATGTTTCATGTTTAACCCATATTTAGAGTCTGCATCCCCCACACCCAAAGCGCCCCCCTCCATCAATTTTTGAAATGCCATCTTGGTTCCAATTCTTTGCAGCCTCCAATGCAAAAAATAAAGCTTTTTTTTGTTTAAATAATTGTTGTTAAAATGTTCACAGTGTTTTATCACATTTCTGCAAACCCAGATCTCCAAAACCTTTCCCAGCTCACGGAATTGGTGAACAATTTATAATGTCTGTAATGGAAAAAAAAAGTCAATGAAAAAGGAAGCTATAATCTGAGATTATTAGGAATGTTAGGTAATGTTCTGAGGTCACATGTACACATGTCACATGTACACATGTGCATACCTCCCATTAGGAATAACCACTTCACTAACAGGCTTTGGCTGAAGACAATAAACAGCTTTCAGCTCAGCTTGTTAACATATTTTAGCTGTTGCATTATAAACAGGTTGGGATGGATGAAGGCGTATAGCTGCAATTTAGGAATCAGTTGCAACCTAAACTAGTCTAGCCAATATTTTGGTTTTGGATAGAATGGGGAAGGGTTCGAACTTTTGTGCCAAGATTTATTGCCATCTGTAGTTTTCTTCTCTAAACCAGTCACTGGGGCAGGAAGTGAAGGTAAATCTCTTCAAGGGGATACAGACTGCAATAAAAACGTGTCAGAGGTTTGGATCCTTCCCCAATTCCATGATAAAGTGCTATTATTGCTGTCTGTGTTCCTGTTATGGCCATTTCCCTACTTCATAAGTACACATAAACCACAGCCGAGTCTGTGGCAGTTCTAGGAATTCAGATGAACTCAAGGCACAATAACGCCACGCCATCCATCATACACTGTGCTTTTTCAATAGGCGGATAGAGGAGCCCTGGCACCTCCTTGCACACTCTGCACCAGAGGCCAACACATTGTATCTACCAGTAGGATCACCCCGAAGATGCGCCATATGATCAGCAGCTCTGCATACCCTGCCGCCATCTTCCCGCTTCCTGTTTCACCTCGACCGCTAACAAGCTAACAAGAGCCCATTTTTTGACCATGAAAGCCTTCAGGAGAACCCACCATCTTTGGAAGATCTATACAACATGAAATTGCCTAGTGGCTCATAGGCAGAGATTTACTAAAACCAGTGCACTCAGAATCTGGTGTAGCTGTGCATGATAGCCAATCATCTTCTAACTTCAGCTGATTGGTTTCTATGCAGAGCTGCACCAGATTTCCCACTTTCCAGCCTTAGTAAATAACCAAGGGTTTCTCAACTCCAGTCCTCAAGGCGCCCCAACAGGTCATGTTTTCAGGCTTTCCATTATTTTGCACAAGTGATTTGATCATTTTCACTGCCTTGTAATTACCACAGCTATTTCATCTGAGGGAAATCCTGAAAACATGACCTGTTGGGGCGCCTTGAGGACTGGAGTTGAGAAACACTGAAATAACCCATGGGGTTAATTTACTAAAACTGGGGAGTGCTAAATCTGGGGCAGCTCTGCATAGAAACCAATCAGCTTCCAGGATTTTTTTTCAAGGTTTAATTGAACAAGCTGAAGTTAGAAGCGGATTGGTTATCATGCACAGCTACACCAGATTTTGTACTCTCCAGTTTTAGTAAATCAACCCTAACAATATTCTGATAAGTGCAAGAACAAGTAAAGATAGATATATAAATAACAGATTACTAAAACTTTAATGGTCTTGTGAAACAAACATGTGTAGTGTAAAGGCTCTGCCCAAAGAGATGTTGGTTGGGTCTATTGGCCTCTACCAACTGTGATACAGCAATGTATTATTTATTCAGTGATAATCGGCTGATAGAATGAAAGCCATAAATTCCTGCAACTTAGAACAATGTTGAAGTTATCTCTGTTCATGTTCTTTGGCTACCTGAGTAATGTTCACCTATTTATGAATCATCGTAAACAGGCGAGTGAAGAAACAGAAGGCTGTTTCTATAACAAGGAACAATGGGATGTGTTATGGATGACAGGACATTAATTGCTTATAATGCCAAGGAAACAATGTTTAAAAACAGGAACAAACAGCTACCCTACTTGGCTCTTTCTGGGTCATGTAAAATGCTAAGCAGGCACTTCCTGGTTTTGCCCATGATGAACTGATAGGCCTGCTGAGCCCATCTGACCACAAGAGATTAATAGCTTTGTCCATGCACTGTGGCAACCATGCTTGTGCAGCTCTGACTTGTTTGGGAACTCCTTAGAATGGCTCAACACTCAATTATTTTTGCTCTGTTGCCAGGAAACACAACACTGCCTTCAAATACTGGGAAGCATAGGTTGCTGTGAAGACTTTTTCTTGATCTCTCAGACTAAATGGCCCATGCTGACTTCAGGGAGTTAATTACTGCTTGATTACAACCACAGAAAGCATCAAACCTTCTGTCTGGGTACTGACGCTCTGACCAAGCTTAGCAGGTTGTGATGGGGTAAACACTACACAATGGGTTCATTTGGTTCTTAAAAATAAGCAGAGAGGTTTCTAAAACACAATAAAACACAAAAGACATCACCACAAACAAACACAACTCAATATAGTTCTACGTGGGCAATAAAACAACTTGCAGTGGTATGTCCAGCAGTAAGTAGTTAGTCACATTCAACTGGACTTGCTTTGTAATGTTGAAGACAGCACAGGGGCTAAATATCAGCCGGTAATGGCGAGTTTAACAAAAACCACCTGACATTCGGCCCATGTGTACATCAGCCTGTCCGACAGAGTCTGAACAGCCGACTTCTGTCGAACGCTGGAAAACTAGCATCCGATCAGCACTAGCAGCCAATGGCAGTCCCCCTGTCAGAACACAATAGCTCAGCTGGGAGATCACTGTACTAACGTTGCATACTTAGTACAGCGGCACCTTTCGAGCTCCTCAGTTTTTTTTTTTCAATCAACCCGATGAATTGAAAAAAATTGTAGGAGGCATAATGAGTGTTCAAATTTTATCCTATATCTGTAAATGTTGGGGTGTTTTCCTGGCATTCAATAGAAAGAAAGAAGTGGTTAAATAAGTTAGCAATGAGGCTGGAGATCGAACCTAAAAACTGCAGAATAAAAGACTATCAAACCAGATATAATGGTATGAAATGGCTGCAGCACATTATTATGGGTATAACAATAACAATTTGACCAGTAATAATTATTTATTCATAACAATACTTATAGTTAAACTAACAACACCAAAAAACCAAAGTACTTGTTTAAACATGTACATAGTTCAGCCATTACAGCTCAAACCATCAATCAGTTAACAAATAAAAACAAACTGTCCCCTTCAGCAGAAGGGACAAGACCACTCCATAAAGGACCGTGACAATGGGCGGGAGGGAAGGATGCGTCTTCTTCTACTGTCACCGCCTCTCTAACGGCTAACTTCTTCTTTTAGGTACATTGGGTCACATGACTAACTGCAGAACATTCCAGAGGGTTTAAAAATCACATAACAGATAAGTATCCAATTAAATTGTTTAAACTGTTTAACAGCAAATTTGGGTCAGTCCTGGGTCCCAGAGGTAGGGGTCGCTATTATGCTCCCCTTACCTCTCATTCTCAGCTAGGGTGCCTCAAACATGGGATGCAGTGTCCCCTGGATCAGCATGAAGAGTCACCCGCAAGCATTCAGAAGAAGACAGAAGTGCACTTCCATCCAGATCTGCTCCACCTTCTGCCATGGCTGCTGGAGCCATAAGATGTAATGCTTCCGATGGGAAAAGAGGACTCTGATGGGGGCTCTTATATCTGGGGGGTGGGTTCTGATGTAATTAGGGTACTCTTATGGGGCTTCTGATGTGATGAGAGGATTCTGTAATGGGGGGGGGGGGTCTGATGTGATAAAGGGACCTCTGATGGGAATGGGAGAGTGCACTGATGTGATGAGGGGGCTCTGATGTGACGGGGGACCTTTGATGTAATGAGTTGAGTGGGTCTTTTATGTGATGGGTGTACTCTGATAAGGATGAACTCTGATTTGAAGGGGTGCTCTGATGTGAAGGGGGGACCTCTGATGTAAAGAGAGGCTTCTAAAGAGAAGTAAATATCATTAAGGCTGTTGTGCACTAATCCCAGGCTCAGGTTTTCCTATTGATAGTAAGTAACATTTATGTTATTTCATATTTTGGACTGTGGTGTCCCAAGATTGGGAAAGGATACTTTTAAAGGATACTGTGACTGAGAAAAAAAGTCTGAAAAGTCTTGGAATAAGCTACAAAAATGTCTTAGGAAACAGAGAACCTTTACAGAAAACATGAGTGATAGTAATCCAGACATTCAACTAGTTCCAACAGTTTTGCAATAATAAAAGAAAGACACGTACATGAAGTATACACAACAAACAATGGTATCACGTTAATTTAAACTGGTGGTCCCACCTGGCAGATAAGTGTTCCCGTCACAAGACTCACTCATAGACTGAAAAAAGGCATTATACACGTACTAGGTCAACTGCCAAAAATAAAACTGTATGCAAAGACACTAGCACCAACCAGAAGTCTTTAAGCAGAATCATATATTAAAATGCAATATAGGTAGCATCAAATAATTCCAATTTTTGGACCAACACTATACAAATAATTATCTAGAAACATAAGATTACACTAGTGTTTGAGTTACCAGTATGTTTGCTACATTAAACTGTTCACAAAAGCTACATCTAAGTTATGTATAGCAGGACATGTAGAAAAAAAAGGTTAGCGTAGCCCTGAGGAGCTAGAACAAGTGACATTCTCATCATTTCATCTTGAGCTGTTTCTACCATATTTGGAGCTGGGTTGACGGAACGTCACAAATAAAATATGAACCAAGTCATATCATGCAGGTCAATAAAAACTCAACCTCAAACATCTATTAAAAAAAAGTACACTACTATTAACATGATTAACCAAAAGACATTTTAAATACTTACCGATATCGCAGTTTGATTCTGTCACTATCTGGGCTACAGTACAGTCTTTCCAGATGCTCCTGGGAATCGTCATTTATGCTTTGCCAAAGGCCAGTGCTACGTTTCCTAACTTGCCAATGATACGGCAACACTGTATGGTGTTTTTGGCAATCTTTACCATAAAAACATAACCCTTGTAGGAATTCCACACAAATGTCAATCCCATCCTTCTGGTGGACATGATATTGAAGCTGATTCAAAAGTTCAAACACAAGAAGTAGAGATGCTTCCTCCGTTTTGTCCTCAAATATCCCAGCGTTTGAATTATTATTTTGGCTCACATTGTATTGGTCCAGAAGACTTGTGTCCTGGAATAACCCAGATGAATAACTTTCTAACATCTTGTCCAGGCAGATTGGGTTGGTGGGATCGCTAGAAGTTGTTTGTAAAAGAGGATCCTGGAAAGAGCCATTGGCAGTGTTAGGAACAGTTCCACTAGTGTCTGAAGGAAAGGAGGGTTCTGTGCTCTCTATTACAGGTGTCTGCTCTTCCTCCAGTTCTTGTGCGGCATGCACAGATGTAGGATGATCTGTTACTGGCCTAAGACTTGAACTCCCAGATATCAGTGCAGTACTTTGAGAGCCTAGTGCTTTTTTCACAAGAGGTTCACATAGGTTACTAGCAGTCCCAGCTTGATCATTGGACACAAATAAACCATTAAGAGTACCAGACCCTAAAAAACTAGTGAAGATTGGTTGCAAAGCATGTAGGGTTTCCGCATCTAATATTTTCTGGGCTGGCTTCTTTTTAAAACAAGGTTTCACCAAAGGAATTTTATCAGTGTGCCTAGAAAACTCCCGGCTTGACACTTCCGATCCCTTTAATGCACAGTCACCCACAGGTCCCGCTTCCATTACTTGTAAAGCATCCTCCATGTTGATGACCGCAGTTTCCAGTCTAACCTACACAGAAAAATAATGCAGATAAACATTGAATTATTGGTTGTGATAACATAACACTGTTCAGCATATAATAATGTGTGTGCAGCTTAGACCTACTGTAGTTTATTAGGAATCACCAAAATTTAGCAGCCATTCTTACGACCATAAGACAGCATGGGGTAAAAATTCAACGTAGCAATATAAGATAAAAATGCAAGTTCAGAGGTCCTAACAGAAATATTTTGAATTCTCTTTGCTAAATGCACCTATGAATCAAAAGAATGTTGAGTGGATACATCAGTTGCCCACACTTAACAGACATCGACCACAAAGGAATGTGCGTTGCACCTTAGGGTGGTTCACCTCTCAGTATCCAAAGCCACAGATACTTGCACATGACAACATCAGATCTTTGCACACGTCTTACCTTTTATTTACATTAGCAGAAGACATGAAGAAGAAAAAAAGCACACAGTATATTGCAAACAGGTCTAGCGAAACAGACAGGCACAGGCTGACTAAAAGGCTGTCTAATGTCACATGTGTACACACCCTGTCTCACTCACTATCTTGCGCTCTGACACACACCCAGTCTGACACATTCACATGTCCATTTTCTCTTTCCCATCTGTGAGGCAGATCACTAAGCCTCCAAGGCTAAGTTCACCTTTTATATTAACTGGCCCATGCAGACAAGGGGTGCACAGCGCATCTGTAAAAATCATTTTTTTCATCTTTAGGCCTTTTCTGTCATCCGTGAAGCCCCTAATGTTTACAGTCCTACGTCCTGACTTATTTCCAGGACACGGCAGACATTGGATGCTTGCCCCCAGCAACACAAAAGTGAGCGCAAATACTGATTCAAAAGCCGTGCATGCACAGTGCGCTCTCTCCCCTTATCCCAGAAGCACTTAGCTTGGCCTTGCTGTGACAGGGAATGAGAGAGCGCACTACATGGCTTTTGAATCAGGAAGCTCGCTTCATCTTGCAATGCTGGGGGAGAGCGCATGACAACTGCTATCTCCTGGAAATAAGTAAGGACTTGGGATTGTAAACATTGGTAGTACTTCCGCCAGGCTTCATTGATGACAGAAAAGGCCTACAGGTATATGGCTTTTACATAACAATATTTTTTACAAGTGACAGACTGCAATTTAAACTACTGGGGCCCCTTGTCTGCAGGGGTCAGTTTATGTAAAAGGCAAACCGTGGGGGCAGTGACCTTTTTTTTTTGTGTTATGTAAAAGGCAAATTTAGCCTTCAGGGCTTTTTGAAGGCCCTTAGCAGTAGCAGCCATGGTCCAGCAGGTCAACTTTAATGAATACTTGCAAACTGTAGTGATGTATGAACATCAGACATTCTACGCAGAAAAAACGTTAGCATGGGCTGTATAGCATTTGCTAGTATTTGTGCGTAGGTGTACACATGCATTAAAAAATCTTTTAGCTTTATCAAGGGAGTGTGGCATATGTGTGTGTATGCTCATATGCACAAAAAAAAACTGACCAGCGATGCAGATTTTTGTATTTCTTTTTCTTTAACTGATTTATACGCAGAGCGAGTTTATGCTCCTATGTGTACAAGCCCATTAAAAGCAATAGGGTGCATTTAGATCAGTAAATAAAATGCCTGAATGCCTAAGAATGTGTCATTTTTAGGTGTCAGTGTGCCAGAGGCCTATAAAGCAACAAATGGTTTACTGTTCAAAGGACCGGATGAAAAAAGTGAATGCACTACTGCCCTATCTCTTCAAATACTAAAGATTAATCCTTTTAAGGCTTCTTGTACACTGGCCTACATTTACCACAGCCGCGGGCAAATGCAAAACGCTTTGCGTTTTCCCACTGCCATCGGTCAAAATGTTCCTATCCTGAACGCGATTCTTCCACTTTCAGGAGAGGGAGGTTGAAGCTCACCTAAACACGACAGCTCCTAAACTTTGCTAAAAGCCTATGTGTACATTGATACATAGGCTTTTATGGAGTTGAGTTTAGCAGCTTTGGCAAAAAAACGGCAAAAGCTCCTAAACTCAAGTTTAGGAGCTGCCAGTGTAGGCTAGTGTACATGAAGCCTCAAAATGGTGGAAAACTATAACTAAAACTGCAGATGTCACTGTTACAAGGTTTTTTTTTATATATATAATACCAGAGAGCAATGAGCAGTGGTATGAGGAACTCACAGCAAGAGATCCGCCCAGATCCACTTTGGCCTGCTGAAATTTTTGTGAGGTAGTTACATGCTGTGGTTATTTTCACCGAGTGGTTATACAAGCCCATAAATGCACCTACACAGGATATAATAATAACAGCATATAAACCTGATGGTTATGTTTTGTCCACGTTGCTGTTTGACTACCAAAGGGTGCCTATTTTTCCATAAGATTCACCATTATTTTGACTGAACATGCCCTTGTATGCACTGGGCAGACACCTGGCGCCTGTCTTATCTTGCGGAAACAATAGCAATTGTTTTAGGAACTCTCCTTATCATGGCTCTATCGTTATCTCTTGTGATTGGTCAAGCAGGAGTGTCTGCAGGAATGACAGCGTATTCAGAGACGTACAATTGTATCCCAGTTTGATTGGCCAGATGACGATCACCTCATGTGTATGGCTACCCTAAGCTCTTTATTTTACTAAATAACCAATACAAGATGATGAAGTGATCCTTCCTAAAAATGTGAATCTTACTTTTATATAAACATCCCTATGGTAGAAGTATACATTACAATGCCCAAAAAATGAATGGATTTCTATGATTTTCTTTGTTCTCGAGCCATGCTTTCCACACACACCACAATGCTATATCTAAGTTTATTATCTAAACATCGTCTTATTGGTGACCATTACACGGGGCACAGTTTTTTTTTGGTTTATAATATTATCTAAACACGTTCAGTCACTTTAATGAACATCAGACATTCTACGCAGAAAAAACGTTAGCATGGGCTGTATAGCATTTGCTAGTATTTGTGCGTAGGTGTACACATGCATTAAAAAATCTTTTAGCTTTATCAAGGGAGTGTGGCATATGTGTGTGTATGCTCATATGCACAAAAAAAAACTGACCAGCGATGCAGATTTTTGTATTTCTTTTTCTTTAACTGATTTATACGCAGAGCGAGTTTATGCTCCTATGTGTACAAGCCCATTAAAAGCAATAGGGTGCATTTAGATCAGTAAATAAAATGCCTGAATGCCTAAGAATGTGTCATTTTTAGGTGTCAGTGTGCCAGAGGCCTATAAAGCAACAAATGGTTTACTGTTCAAAGGACCGGATGAAAAAAGTGAATGCACTACTGCCCTATCTCTTCAAATACTAAAGATTAATCCTTTTAAGGCTTCTTGTACACTGGCCTACATTTACCACAGCCGCGGGCAAATGCAAAACGCTTTGCGTTTTCCCACTGCCATCGGTCAAAATGTTCCTATCCTGAACGCGATTCTTCCACTTTCAGGAGAGGGAGGTTGAAGCTCACCTAAACACGACAGCTCCTAAACTTTGCTAAAAGCCTATGTGTACATTGATACATAGGCTTTTATGGAGTTGAGTTTAGCAGCTTTGGCAAAAAAACGGCAAAAGCTCCTAAACTCAAGTTTAGGAGCTGCCAGTGTAGGCTAGTGTACATGAAGCCTCAAAATGGTGGAAAACTATAACTAAAACTGCAGATGTCACTGTTACAAGGTTTTTTTTTATATATATAATACCAGAGAGCAATGAGCAGTGGTATGAGGAACTCACAGCAAGAGATCCGCCCAGATCCACTTTGGCCTGCTGAAATTTTTGTGAGGTAGTTACATGCTGTGGTTATTTTCACCGAGTGGTTATACAAGCCCATAAATGCACCTACACAGGATATAATAATAACAGCATATAAACCTGATGGTTATGTTTTGTCCACGTTGCTGTTTGACTACCAAAGGGTGCCTATTTTTCCATAAGATTCACCATTATTTTGACTGAACATGCCCTTGTATGCACTGGGCAGACACCTGGCGCCTGTCTTATCTTGCGGAAACAATAGCAATTGTTTTAGGAACTCTCCTTATCATGGCTCTATCGTTATCTCTTGTGATTGGTCAAGCAGGAGTGTCTGCAGGAATGACAGCGTATTCAGAGACGTACAATTGTATCCCAGTTTGATTGGCCAGATGACGATCACCTCATGTGTATGGCTACCCTAAGCTCTTTATTTTACTAAATAACCAATACAAGATGATGAAGTGATCCTTCCTAAAAATGTGAATCTTACTTTTATATAAACATCCCTATGGTAGAAGTATACATTACAATGCCCAAAAAATGAATGGATTTCTATGATTTTCTTTGTTCTCGAGCCATGCTTTCCACACACACCACAATGCTATATCTAAGTTTATTATCTAAACATCGTCTTATTGGTGACCATTACACGGGGCACAGTTTTTTTTTGGTTTATAATATTATCTAAACACGTTCAGTCACTTTAACAAAGCTGGCCATACATCTCAGAAAGGTGACTGAACATGATGTAAAGATTTGATAGCCAGTAGATCTTTTCCATCTGGTAACTATACTGACTGGCAACAAAGAAGAATATTCCCGTTAATAAAGGCACCATTTCACCCCCTGAGCTCTGACGGCGACTCAGTGATTTTATATTTGGTACGTGATGGCCTAATTAAATATATGAGAAATCATTGAATTTTTTCACCTCAAGCAACAAAGGATAAAAACATGAATCCATGAGCTGCCTGACTTCTTGTTTTGTATCCAGGCGAATACTGAAATTATTATACCAGCCCAAGTTGGGAACACAAATCTGCAAGTGGTATACCAATAATTAATGCTGCCAAATGCCAATCAACCAAGAGACAGAACTCCCTGATGCTACACTGAAGTGCCAATTAAATTGGGATGCAGATTCCTTTCAGTCAATGAGACAGAAAGCTGAACATGAGCCGCGTATTACTAATGTGGGCATACTCTATAACATGATGTAATTCTGTTTTCTTTACTACAACTTATGGGAATTCATTGAGCATAGACAAACAGAATCCCCCAGATTGCAATGTTCATTAAAACACTGCAACAGGAGCCCATGGGAACATCGGAAGTCCCTCAAATGACAGACACCTCCATTATGTCATAGACTGCACATTGTGCATCATCTTCCAAGAGCGTTGTTGTTATCTAACATATGTCCCTCCATTACTAGAATATGACAAATAAAATTATTTCCTTGTAAAAAAGCAGTCTGAATACGTGAGTGAAATCTGTAATCTAGAAGTTATCTATCCAGTGTAGTAATAGATTATGAGGAAATCCCTATCTACTACACAAGCGTTTCAATAACGGGCAATATGAGGCCTAACTGCCTCTGTTTTCCCACAGCTCTTATCGCATCCCTTTAGACATAGCAAGTAACCCCTTTAGTAGAAGAGTTCCTCCTCTTTTAGGGCTCACGCTAACAGGCGTTCTTGTCAAATGCAGTATTGACAAGAAAATTCTATGTATGACCAGCTTTGCCTGACACACCTCAACAAGATGTTTTTTATCCAAAGAAATGCAGCGCATTGCAGGTTAAATGGAGCTCCTGAACTGCCATATGTACTGCTCAATGGGATGTGCAATCTAAAAACAATGCATGTCGCCATAAGCCATTAAACTGACCCCACTTCTGCAAGCTCTGGGCTCACCATAGACAAGCAACGTCTTCCTCAGAATAACAAATGAAAGACCAATTCATGTGAATTGTAGCACCAGGATTTGCCGCCACTGTTTTGCAACTAGCCCCAGGGATTGGGAATGTGTACACTGGTCAGTACTTCAGGAAGTGCTCTTCTCCATCTTATCCCCTAGTGTAGCTCTAAACAGGCCAGTCATTGCCCTAAACATATTAGATTAGGTGTGAAATTTGGCTAAACTACATTGTGGACAAAGTTTTAAACTCTCCAAATCTTGTGTCGACTAGCAATAAAAACACTAAGAAATGAAACAAATGGCTCCCTATGGTCTAAACTACACAAGTAGCAAATCGGTTGCATGCATTTTCCTATTGGCTGTCCAGCCTGGGGTAATAAGGACAGCGCAAGGAGACCGGCTGGCATGGGTACATCTCAAGTTACTGGTCCCCTGGGACTTGGACAGCAGACTTAGATGTGGGATGGGGGTTTACATTTTGCTTTAAGATCTCTGTTAACCATTTTCAAACTGGAGCTAAAAGGTCACTTTAAAGGCCCCAACAAACCTTACTGAAAGCCCTGTAAAAGGTCACTGTACACACGTTTCTTATTCCAGCTGAAGCCTGTGAGGGCTAGGCCTCAGAGCACTGTGCAATCATACATGATCATTGCTTCTACATGCATCTCGTATATCCTAGCTAGATCCACATGTATAGTGACTGATTGTCGCTCTAGGCAATTCAACGCTAGTGATCCTGGTAGTGCAGGTAAGCTACTAAAACTCACTTGTGCTGCTCTAGCTAAAAGATGATCTCTCCTCTCTAATTTCCAGAAACCTAAACCAAATTTCTAATATATTTCTGCTACTCTCCTGAGTGTCTTTGAACATGCTTCCTCTGGGATAAAAAGTGGATTTATATAGATGACTGGACCCAGTTACATATTAAAATGGGTCTGGGTTATATTGTGTTGTGTCCATATTGGTGGTTACATTGTCCTCGCAAGGATCTGATTAAGATGAGTATGTACTGTCCATCAACAGCCATCCTTACTTTAATTACATATAAAATATACTGCACCAAAAATAGAGCACCCCCTTGTGTATGCATTATATAACCTGAGTTTCAGCTCACAAAGAATGCAGGTCTAAAGAACATTTAGTAAATGACCCCTACATATACAACAAATCCATTATAAGATAGCCCTGGACACCAAGACAAAGAAAAGTTTATGTTGGATGAGATGTTTTTTTTACCAATTCCAAATTGGTTTGTATTGTAAATAAACAAGCCCCATGCTACAGCTCATTGCCCATGGGGCATTTATGAGGGGTATGTACATAGATGTTCTATAGACTACATGGTGTATATGCATTGCAAACTATACTTGGGCCTGTTTGCAAACCAAAGGTTAAACACTACAATGTATAGCTAACCTAAGTCATACCTAATGTATTTGTATACATTGATTGTTAGTAAATGTACAGAATTCAATATTCTACTCCCAAAACCTCACACTGATTAGTGCTATGAGGACTATTCATTGTATACCATTATATGGAAACAGCAGGTCAGCTTTGCAGTTCATGAAATGTTCCCTTACTCTGTACAGTACTATGGCAGCTATTCTATTCACGTATCATTGGATCATACTATCACTCATCCTACAACTGGACAGCTTTGTAGTTCCTGAAATGTTCCTTTACACTGTACAGTGCTATGAGAACAATGATATGATTTTAAAGTCATATCATTATAGGAGTACTAGAAGTCAGTTCTGTAGTCCCTGTACAGTGCTACCACTATACGTGTACTAGAGGTCAGTTCTGTAGTCCCTGTACAGTGCTACCACTATACGTGTACTAGAGGTCAGTTCTGTCGTCCCTGTACGGTGCTACCACTATACGTGTACTAGAGGTCAGTTCGGTAGTCCCTGTATGGTGCTACCACTATACGTGTACTAGAGGTCAGTTCTGTAGTCCCTGTACAGTGCTACCACTATACGTGTACTAGAGGTCAGTTCTGTCGTCCCTGTACAGTGCTACCACTATACGTGCACTAGAGGTCAGTTCTGTAGTCCCTGTACAGTGCTACCACTATACGTGTACTAGAGGTCAGTTCTGTCGTCCCTGTACAGTGCTACCACTATACGTGTACTAGAGGTCAGTTCTGTAGTCCCTGTACAGTGCTACCACTATACGTGTACTAGAGGTCAGTTCTGTAGTCCCTGTACGGTGCTACCACTATACGTGTACTAGAGGTCAGTTCTGTAGTCCCTGTACAGTGCTACCACTATACGTGTACTAGAGGTCAGTTCTGTCGTCCCTGTACGGTGCTACCACTATACGTGTACTAGAGGTCAGTTCTGTAGTCCCTGTACAGTGCTACCACTATACGTGTACTAGAGGTCAGTTCTGTCGTCCCTGTACGGTGCTACCACTATACGTGTACTAGAGGTCAGTTCGGTAGTCCCTGTATGGTGCTACCACTATACGTGTACTAGAGGTCAGTTCTGTAGTCCCTGTACAGTGCTACCACTATACGTGTACTAGAGGTCAGTTCTGTCGTCCCTGTACAGTGCTACCACTATACGTGCACTAGAGGTCAGTTCTGTAGTCCCTGTACAGTGCTACCACTATACGTGTACTAGAGGTCAGTTCTGTAGTCCCTGTACGGTGCTATCACTATACGTGTACTAGAGGTCAGTTCTGTAGTCCCTGTACAGTGCTACCACTATACGTGTACTAGAGGTCAGTTCTGTCGTCCCTGTACAGTGCTACCACTATATGTGTACTAGAGGTCAGTTCAGTAGTCCCTGTACGGTGCTACCACTATACGTGTACTAGAGGTCAGTTCGGTAGTCCCTGTACGGTGCTACCACTATACGTGTACTAGAGGTCAGTTCTGTCGTCCCTGTACAGTGCTACCACTATATGTGTACTAGAGGTCAGTTCAGTAGTCCCTGTACGTGCTACCACTATACGTGTACTAGAGGTCAGTTCGGTAGTCCCTGTATGGTGCTACCACTATACGTGTACTAGAGGTCAGTTCGGTAGTCCCTGTATGGTGCTACCACTATACGTGCACTAGAGGTCAGTTCTGTAGTCCCTGTACAGTGCTACCACTATACGTGCACTAGAGGTCAGTTCTGTAGTCCCTATTAGTATTTGAGTATTAGAAGTCAGTTCTATAGTTCCTGTACAGTGCTATCACTATATGAGTACTAGAAGTCAGTTCTGTAGTCCCTATACAGTACTATGAAAACGATGCTGTCTATATATAAAGTTGTATCACTATATGATTACTAGGGGTATAAAGTCGCTCAACTTTGTAGTCCCTGAAATGTCCCTTTACAGCAATATTTCACAACTAGGGTTCCTCCAGAGGTTGTTAGGGGTTCTTTGAGTAATCTCTGTCTCTCTGAACAGTGACCACTGACACAATGATCCTTTTAGCTCTCTGTAAGGGGGCTGTCTTCTCAATGATCACCAAAGTAAGGGGCTCTGCTCTGACTGACCACCAATGTACAGGGGCTCTCTTCACACTAATAATCATTGAGCTGTAGATATAGTAGTTATTAGTGGGGGCCCCCTGAGACCACAATGTTATTTGAAGGCTTCCTCTGTGTTAAAAATGTTGAGACAGACTAGACGGCCATAGACTGTACAGTGCTAAGAGAACATTGCTGTACTTAGAAAGTTGTATCACTACATTCATACTAGAGGTCTACAGCAGGTCAGTCCTGAAGTCCTTGTAATGTCCAATCACATTGTACAGTCATATGAGAACAATGGTGTCCATATAGTCCCTGAAATGTCTTAGTAGACTGCACAGTGCTATGAGCTCATTGCTATCCATATATAAACTTGTATCAGTCTATGATGAATATAGATTTATAGCATGACAGTCCTGAAGTCCTTGTAATGTCCCATTACATTGTGTAGTGATATGAGAACAATGGTGTACATATACAGTTATATACCAATACAATCATTATTATTATAGATCAACAGCAAGTCAATCAGGTAGTCCCTGAAATATCATACTAGACTGCCCAGTGCTATGAGATCATTGCTATCTATATACAAAGCTGTATATATGTTATAGAGCTACAGCAGGTCAGTACTAAAGTCCTTGCAATGTCCCATCACATTATATAGTGATATGAGAACAATGATGTCCATATAAAGTTGCAATTATTATAGATTGACAGCACGTCAATCATGTAGTCCTTGCAATGTCTTATTAGACTGTCCAGTGCTATGAGACCATTGCTGTCCATATATAAAGAAGTATCAATATATAAGGACGGATTTATAGCAGGTCAGTTCTGTAGTCCCTGATAAGTGTTATTAGACTGTCCAGTGCTATGAGATGAGTATAGATCAGTATTAGATCAGTCAGCCCCTGCAATGTCCGATCACACTGTACAGTGCTGAGAAGAATGGTGTCCATATGAAAAGTTGTCTCTCAGTATAGGAGAATAGATGTAGATCGGATCAGTCCCTGCAGTGTCCCCATTACACTGTACAGTGCTAGGAGGACTATGATGAGGCCCCATAGATGTCTGGAGCCCCCAGAACTGTCAGATCCAGAGACCCCTCTCCTCCTCATCAATAATATAACAAGCCATCAATCAGCCGGCTCAAAATGACAGCTCCACTACAATGATCTGTGTGTGTGTGTGCACAGATCGGGGTGCAGTGTGAGCTCCCCCTAGTCCTAGGGTAGGTAGGTGCTCAGAGATCGGGGTGCAGTGTGAGCTCCCCCCAGTCCTGGGGTAGGTAGGTGCTCAGAGATCGGGGTGCAGTGTGAGCTCCCCCCAGTCCTGGGGTAGGTAGGTGCTCAGAGATCGGGGTGCAGTGTGAGCTCCCCCCAGTCCTGGGGTAGGTAGGTGCTCAGAGATCGGGGTGCAGTGTGAGCTCCCCCCAGTCTTGGGGTAGGTAGGTGCTCAGAGATCGGGGTGCAGTGTGAGCTCCCCCCAGTCCTGGGGTAGGTAGGTGCTTAGAGATCGGGGTGCAGTGTGTACCCCCGGAGTAGGTAGGTGTGCAGAGCCTCCCTATAGGACAAGAAGGAATCCTTTGTTCAGTCCCGCAGTGTAGAACATACTCCTCCTAGGAAAGTTCCCCATACATCCAGCTTCGCTGTCCAGCACATAGTCCACATAGCAGGGTGACTTACCTGCCTGAGGATGAAGAGTGTGAAGTCCGGAGAGCCCCAGCTCTGCAGCTTGTAGTCCCTTGGATGAGCCTCTGTCTCTAGGAGGAGGAGGAGGAGGAGGGAGGAGGGAGGAGGGCTTCCTATCCAACTCTCGCCTGCTGCTCCGTACGTGACCGGCGGCCCATTCCTCCCCGTACACTCCGCACACACACTCCTCACATGCTACATTAGCTGCTTTTAAATATCGCTTCCCTTAACCCCACCCACAGGAGCACTAAAGAACTGAGTGGGAGGGGCCTGCACAATCATTTCTCCTAACCAGAGTACAGTAATAAGAGGAGGACTGGGGAGGCGACGAGCGCCATCTGCTGGTGGGAGAGAGCAGCTTACATGGAGCTGTCGCTGTGAGGTTGATTTACTAAAACCAGAGAGTGCAAAATCTAGTGTAGCTCTGCATAGGAACCAATCAGCTTACAGGTTTTGTTTTGTTTTGTTGGAGGGGGGATGGGGGGCTTTAAATTCAAACACAGAAATGACAACACAAATCACTGAATGTTCAAAGTCAAAATCTGTTTATTGTATGTCATTGGGATAAGTAAGCTATACATACATAGAAAGCAGGGCAGGACTAGGCCAGGGGGCAATCCCCCCCCCACCCCCGCCAGTCTGATCCACCATAAAGAGGCCACACCGCTCTGCTGTCACCCAGTGCAGCATGTGCATGGTTAGATCTACAGCTCCCTTGCATGAGCCCGGGAACCATAAGGTCCGCCCCTCAGACAGGCTTTACATTCTGGTTGTCCCTATCCTCTGAGTCCACAAAGGTGTCACCCTGGCCGGCCCATATAGTAAGCTAACGGGGCATTGGGACACGGGAGATTCTGGGTGATGTCAAGAGGGAGGGATTTAAAAAAAAAAAACAGCTACCTATTGGCTGAGGAGGCAGGGTGCACCGCCACTCTGCCAATGTGTAGTTGTGGCATGGAACTGCTCTGCAAAGAAGCTGCATTAGTGATTTGGTGAGGAAGGAGAGAGTGTGTTATGCCCCAACAGTAATCGAAAACTGCTAGAAATATTTCCTTTCCTTCTCTCTCTTTTTCTCTTTCTCTCTCACTCCTTCTTTCTCTCTTTTTTTCTCTTTCCCTTCCTTTTCTCTCTCCCTTCTCTCTCTTTCCTTTTCACTCCCTCCCTCATTCTCTCTTTTTTTTTCTAGCTCCCTTCCTCATTCTCTCCTTTTTTCTTTCCCCCTCCCTTCACCCCTCTTTTTATCTTTCTTTCTCTCTCTCTCTCCCTCATGTTTTCTTTCTTTCTCTCTCCTTCCTTCCTTCCTCCCCCTCTCTCTCTTTCTATCTCTTCCCTCTCTTCCTCCCTCTCTTTCCTCCCCCTCCATCCCTCTTTTTCTCTCTCTCTCTCTCCCCCCCTTCCATCCCTCTTTTTCTCTTTCTTTCTCTCTCTCTCCCTCTCCCTCCCTATCTCCATCCATCCCTCTTTTTCTCTTTCTCCCTCCCTCCCTTTTTTTCTTTCTCTCTTTATTTCTTTTTCTCTCCCTCTCCCTCCCCCTTTCTCTCTTTTTCTCTCTTTCTCCCTATGTTTCTCTTTCTCCCTCCCCCTTTCTCTCCTTCCCTCTCTCTCCCTCTATCTTCCCCCCTCCCTCACTCTTTTTCTCTCTCTCTCCCTCCATCCCTCTTTTTCTCTTTCTTTCTCTCTCTCTCTCTCCCTCCCTCCTTTCTCCCTCTCTCTCCCTCCATCCCTCTTTCTCTCTCTCTCTCCCTCCCCCTCTCCCTCTTTCTCTCTCTCTCCCTTCCCCCTCTCTCTTTCTCTCTCTCTCCCTCCCTCTTTATCTTTTTCTCCCTCCCTCTTTCTCTCTCCCTCCCGCCCTCTCTCTTTCTCTCTCTCTCTCCCTCCCTCCCTCTTTCTCTCTCTCTCTCCCTCTTTTTCTCTTTCTCTCCCTGCCTCTCTCTCCCTCTCTCTCTCTCTTTCCCCTCCCTCCCTCTTTTTCTCTCTTTCTCTCTCCCTCCCTCCATCTCTTTTTTTCTCTCTCTCTCCCCCCTCTCTCTTTCTCCACCTCGCTCCCCCCTCTCTCTCTCCCCACCTCCCTCTCTCTCTACCTCCCCATCCCTCTTTTTCTCTCTCTCCCTCTTTCTCTCTCTCCCTCCCTCTTTCTCTCTCTCCCTCCCTCTCTTTCTTTCCCTCTCTCCCTCCCTCCCTCTCCATCCCTCCCTCTCCATCCTCCCCTCTCTTTCCTTCCCTCTCTCTCCTTCACTCCCCCTTGTTTCTTTCTCACCCTCCATCCCTCTTTTTCTTTCTCTCTCACCCTCCATCCCTCTTTTTCTCTCTCTCTCCCTCCCTCCCTCCCCCCCCCCATCCCTTTGCACAATTTATTAACTAATAACTAGCTTTCAATTGGCTTAAAATATATATATATATATATATTTTTTTTTTTAAATCGCTCAAACCTAAAGCCAGCCATAGACAGTCTGAAATTCGGCGGGTTCAGCAGAAAAAGGCTGAATTTCGATCCATGTATCGGCAGGCTGGTTTAACTGAAGTCGATCCATCAATCAACTTCAGTACAACCAGCCTGTTGTTTTTTTTTCATGTGATCACTGCCGGCAGCTATAGCCCCCAGCAGTATGATTGTATTCTGATGGCTGGGAAACCTCCCGTTGTCAGAATACAATAGGACAGCTGGAGGGTATTCCCCAAACAACACTGATTCTGTTTATTGGGGAATTAAGCAATTGTCTTGACTGGGGGATTGCCAATGTTCTGGCTGCCATGACCCACCTAATGGTTCCTGAAGCTGGGCGATGACGTAATTTCCCGCACGGTCTCTCCAGTCTCTCTTCCCTAGAATATCTTCACATTAAAAGGCAGCTAGAGAGGTCAGGTATGATTTATTTTAAAGATTTTTTACTGCTTGTTAAGATTATGTAAATCGTTTAAAGTCCATAGCCTGGGCACATGTGCACAGCACAGACACTTCCGGGCCCCCTGCCATGCTTTCCAGGCTCTGCTGTCCCTCCTTGTGATAACAAATAAACCTATTGTAATACCTATTCTGAGGGAGTTCTGGTCCGGGCTTGGGATCGGCTCCCAGTGCCGGTGTCTTGTCGACCTAGTTCCCCTATTGATATGGTTCCGAGCTCGACAGCGCATGCGCACTCGGAACACATGGAAATCTACGAACATCTACAGCTGTTCGTCAGCTGTAGACGCGCTCGCTCCCGAGGATACACGCCACGCAGAAAGCGGTGGGGGCGGAGACTGGGGCACGCCGCTCTCTAGGGCGGCATTAAAGAAGTTGATGGCCGGGTGACACGCCGCTCTGTATCTATAAAATGTTCATGAGCGTGCGCAAGGGGCGGGGGTGAATACTGTGACACGCCGCTCTATAGGGAGAGTGTTGTACATATAATTGCCGTCTAACATTGCAGGGAGCGCACACTCACTCATCCGCCCCTTGCTGTACAGAGCGGCGTGTCACCCGGCCATCAACTTGTTTAATGCTACCCTATAGAGCGGCGTGTCCCAGTCTCCGCCCCGCTGCTTTCTTGTCGAGCTGGTTCCCCTAGCATCGGGAGCGAGCGCGCCTACAGCTGCCGAACAGCTGTTCACGCTCGGAGAATTCCGTTGCCTCGGATTGCGCCTGCGCAGTCGAGCTCGGAACCATATCGATAGGCGGAACCAGCTCGGCAGAACACCGGCTTCAGTGTAGTGGAGGGAGCTCTTACAACAGATGCCCCATAGTTAAGCCTTGTACGCACTACTAGTTTTTATTTTGTTCAACTCAGCAGATTTTACGGGAAAAAAAACCTGACAGTTCTGGTTGGAGCTGCTGTACTAACAATTAAATGTTAGTACCGCAATGTCCCCTGCTGTGCTATTGTGCTTTGACAGGGGGTCGGCCCACCCAGTTAGAACACTCCAGTCAGTGCTCTCAGCCATTGGGATCCGATTGGCAGACCTTTTTCAGTCATGCCAACTCCAGTACAAACAGGCCCAATGTTGGGCGGTTTTCGATTGAACCAGCCAATGCCGCCCAACATTTGGCCCGTATGTACTAGGCTTAAGCCTATGGGTGACATCACAGCATATGCTCTGAAGCCAGGCACTGGGTAGAGCACCCAGGGAATAGGTAAGTTTATGCATCTTTCCTCTACAGGGAAATTAGTATAGGTATAGGACGTAGAATGGGGATGGGAGCAGATTTAAGCTTAGTTAGTATTTCACTGGTCTTCTACTTTAAGTGCAAAAAAGTTTAAATAAATAGTTACACCCAAGCACCTAATGCCCCCTCTCCCCAAAAAAACAACGTTTGTTGGGTATCTATTTACTCTCCGCAACTTCATCTTTTATAATGTGCCAAAAAATGTGATAATATATTAGGTTTGAATACTCTAAAATGAACTTTAATGTATTTTTCTTTTTTAACTGAAATTTTGCTCTTGATAAACCCTTGCACTAATATTGGATGACATAAACATTTGGACGTGCCACCATTTTATTCTCCAGGGTTTCTACTTTCAGAAATGATTTGATCTTTAGAGGTTTTTTAGCAATCGTATAGCCTAAAATTATCTTTTAAAACATGTTCAAGAAAAAAACGCTCTGGAGGCGAAAGAGTGAAAATTTATATGAAAATTTTAGTGATTGGGTTAAGATTACATAGAGCTGGTTTAAATTGGTCGAAGGTCATAAAAGTCTCCTACAATCACAACAAACACTTCAAACCTCTTGGCATTGAATTCTTATCAATATGCCAGGACTTCTAATGGTTTTATTTATAAAATGGCTTAGATACACTATCCTCTCATTTTAGGCCATTCTCTTGCTTGTCTATTATTCTTTCCCTCCTTGACACCTCAACTCACTCCATCCCTGCAATCTACAAGGCTTCATACCATGTATCAGCATGGGCCTTAAATTTTGTTAGAGACTGCGAATGATAGCTTGTATTGATCAGTTTGGTAATTTTTCTATAAAAAGAGGAATTGTTAAAAAAAATTGCTATGGGATTGGCCAGTATAACGCTGATTTTCATGTTTTAGTGAAGTTTAAATAGTTTGTTGGACCAAGCTGGTCCAAACCCACTATTACCTTCACTATTAGATGTGCCCGCTGTGTATGCCGTATAAGCTATAGTAGCCCCAGCCAGTTAGAGGATTGAGACAAAGCATTTAACACTGACTGTGGTGCTTACAATGGTCAGCTCTTATTCTTTTATGTAAAAACTTTATCCCAAAAGGAGAAAAAAAACAGTTTCTGTATTGACTTACAGTTTTAGCTGGAGTTAGGCTTTAATCACCTATGTAAATCCACCTAAATCTTCTAGTCCAGTGGTGTCCAACCTGCAGTCCACGGGGCACATGCAGTCCAAGACGGCTATGAATGAGGCCCAGCACAAAATTGTAAACTTACTTAAAAATGTTGATTTTTTTTTATGGAATATTTTGTAAAAATGCATTTACACTTAGCAAACATGCAGAAATCTGACAGTGTCTCTTTACTGAACTTTTGTAAATTTTATCTTCACACAGAAAAATCTCCCACTCTTCACAATCACGCCTAAAGCCCTGTACACACGATCGGATTTCCTATGGTTTTTAAACCGATGAAATTTTCCAACGGAAAACCGATGAAGCTGACTTCCATCAGTCTTGCCTACACACCATCAGTCAAAAAACCGACCGTTCCAAACGCGGTGACGTAAAACACTCCGATGAGCCGAGAAAAATGAAGTTCAATGCTTCTGAGCATGCGTCGACTTGATTCTGAGCATGCGTGGGTTTTTTAACCGATGGACTTGCCCAGAGACGATCGGAATTTGCTATCGGTTTTTTATCCATCAGAAAAATTTAAAACATGTTCTATTTTTTGACACCGATGGAAAAAAGACCGAAGGGGCCCATACACGATCGGTTTGTCCGATGAAAAAAATCCATCGGACTGTTTTCATCTGTAAAACCGATCGTGTGTACAGGGCTTTATTCATGAAGCACACAAAGGGCTAATTTTGAACCAAAAGCTCTGATTAGCACCTTGATGCCGCGTACACACGATCATTTTTCCCGTCGGGAAAAATGACATTTTTTCCTTTGGACGAGAAAAACGATCGTCTGTGGGCTTTTTGCCGTTTTTCCCGACGGGAAAAACGGCATTAATCACGATGAGAAAAATTAGAACATGTTCTAATTTTTCTCATCGTTTTTTCCAGCATTTTTTTCTGCGGCAGTTTTCCCATAGGGAAACACTGCCACGGAGCCCACACACGGTCGTTTTTCTCGACAAAGAAAAAAATGACGGGAAAAACGGTCGTGTGTGGGGGAACATGCCGTTCCCTCGTTTTTCATTTTTTTTCATGTCGTGATTCACGGCGGTGTTTTCACCGCCGTGAATCACGATCGTGTGTACGCGGCATGAGAATTCATTGAGAATTGTCTACTACATCCATTGAACCAGAAATTCATGCATTCGTTTACCAAAAACAGTGTAAAATTTTGCACTAGTTTTACGTTGCCCTCTTTTACATTTATAATAAAAAATAAATAAAAAATTTACTTTTATTATTACTCAGATAGGTATATTATCTATATCATTGGATCGTTAACTTAACTCCTTATGGTTAGTGTATTATATATGTGGCCCAAGACAATTCCTCTTCTTCCAATATGGCCCAGGAGGGTCAAAAGGCTGAGCACCTATATATATATATATATATATATATATATATATATATATATATATGGTCAGAGCCCTCTGTATGAAGAGATATGGATCACATAAACACATCACAAGACTAACGACACAAAATAGACCTGAAGTGTGGCCTGGCCTGCTGTACGGTATGCCAAAGAAGGGGCCATACCCGAGATAGAAGTTGTGGAAAATTCTGTTGAGAATTGTATGTAGAGGAGTGCCCTGTAAAGGGGGATATGGGTGGGTGGGTACCGCGCACTAGAGCCGACACTGACCGTCGTGGACGGTCTGTTTAAGTACCCTTCGAACTCCTCCCATAATTTCAGGCTAGCATGCTAGCCTTCCTATTTATGGTCAGAGCCCTCTGTATGAAGAGATATGGATCACATAAACACGTCACAAGACTAACGACACAAAATAGACCTGAAGTGTGGCCTGGCCTGCTGTACGGTATGCCAAAGAAGAGGCCAAAAGTCACACGAGGTTAGGGAGAAATAGTTTATTTATGACAAGTAAATGATTACATGGCGAGACTGTTAAAGGCTCGTGCTATTTTTGACTGTGGATCGGGCACGTATCGAGCGAAACACGAGGATTTCCATCTACCCATTGTTTTGATGACATGGTCCGGGACACCGTTTCGTGATGCCGCTGAGGCTGCTCCTATGCGAAAGGAATGCCCTGAGTATCTTCCTGGGTCATGTCCTAAAGTGTTCAGAAGTGTCCTGACATGGCTGACAAACTGGTTCCCGGTTAGGGGCTCGGTTGGAAAAGGCAAAAATGGGCTGTCTCCGGGTAGGCCGGATAGTGTTGTCATTAGCCGATCTAATATGTCCACGGGGCACCAGATATTATGAGTCTGGAAGATTTTTATATCTACCCCGGGACCGGTTTGTTGGGTTTTCGACACCGTTAGGTGCAGGACGAAGTGACTCTGGTGGCGAGTCAGGTGGTGCTTCCGTAGTACCTGGCCGTTAGGGCCGGAGACCGTGAATTCGCTGGGGCGGAGGAAGCCGTAGAAGGCTAAATAAATGGCTGCCTGGATAACCAGGCTAGGTCGTACACCAAAAGGGGAACGTGCGAGGATAGTGGACATGCCCCGGAATATGGCGCTGGTAACTGGTAAGCGCTTGACGCAGGTATGCGGTTGCTGCTTGTGGATACCGCGTAATATGGCTTTAACTGCATGGGCGGCGAACAAGGATGGTGTGGTAGGATCTTGCAGGGACGTGAAGTGCTGGATACCGGCTAGGTACAGCCTGACGGTGTTGGGTGACAGTTTGAGTTGGGTGTGACAGTGGGAAACGAAGGCCAGGATGTGGCTGAGGTTTCCTGGTAGTGCCCCGGGGTTGGTGGCTAGAAATCTGTTATAGCTCTTCCAGGCGGATCGGTAGGCTTTTAGCGTGTTGGGAGCCAAGGACGCATTGATGAGGGTGGAAGCCCCCTGGAGGTGCTGTTTTAATCCAGGGTTAGCTGCGACCAGTGCGGGATGTGTGACATGGTCGGGTCGGCTCCAGGCTCCTGCGAAAAGAACGTATCGAAATTAAATCGTGACAGAGCGTCGGCTGAAGTATTGCAATGACCGGGGATGTGGACACAGAGAATGTTAAATTGATGTTGAAGAGAGAGTAGCACCAGCCTGCGGAGGAAGGACATGATGGCCAATGATTTGGACCTTCCTTTGTTGATAATAGCGGCCGTGGCTTGATTGTCTGTGACAAAGGTGACGGTCTGTCCCGCCAAGGCGCTGCCCCAAACTTGGGCTGCGGCAAGTATGGGGTAGATCTCGAACAGGGAGGAGGACTGGCTGAACCCGGGGATCGCGAGTATCTCCGACGGCCACGGCCCCACGAACCAATGATGGCCAAAAATTGCCGCAAAGCCTGTGGAAGCTGCTGCGTCAGTGATTACTTGTGGGGAAGAAGGGGATGCTGCGGGAATGAACATGGACCTGCCATTCCAGTTCTCGAGGAACTGGTCCCACATATCCAAATCTGCGATAGCGGCTGCGTCAAGTCTGACGGGTTGGTCGGGATCTTGTGCCTGGGACAGGAACACTAGGAGACGAGAGATGAAAGATCGCCCTTGGGGGATGATTCTCATTGCGAAGTTCAGCATCCCCAACAGGGATTGCAACTGTCTTTTGGTGCACCCTCGTGTGATGGTGAACGTGTGGACGACTGACCTGATGCGGTTCAATTTATCAAGTGGTAGACTAGCCTGCATAGCGCGAGTGTCGAGATTTATTCTCAGGAAGGTGATAAGTTGTCCTGGGCCTTCTACTTTTCTCTCTGCTATTGGCACATTGAGGTTTTTAAAGACCTCTCTTAGACTTCCTAGGTCTACGGGGGGCTTGCTGGGTGACTCAATGAGTAGAAAGTCGTCTAAGTAATGGATTACTTTCTGACAGTGTGCGTGGTGCACGAGAATCCAGGATAGGGATTGGGCGAACGTGTTGAAGAGCCAGGGGCTGCTTTTGGAGCCGAAGGTCAGTTTAGTTGCGAAGTAGTAAAGACCTTTCCACTTTATCCCGTGCCACCTCCATAGGTATGGTTCGATGGGCAGTAGTTTGAAAGCATCGGAGATGTCGGCTTTGGATAGCCAGGCCCCGACCCCTGTTTTTATGATGGATTGGATAGCCATGTCGACAGAGGAATATTTTAGGGAGAACTCCTCTGAGGGTATGAGTGAGTTTAGGCTGGGTGTGGTGGAGGAATGAGGCGCGGACAAGTCATAGATCAACCGAAGTTTTTTGGAGAATTTGCCCTTGACAAGCCCAATAGGGCTGACTCTCCATACAGAAAAGGGGGACTGAGAAAAAGGGCCAATCATATATCCGCGGTCTAATTCGATTTGTAGTAGTGAGGAGATGGCTTCCTCGTCAGCAGCAGCCGAGAGTAGGTTTCTGCACTCGTACGTGGAGTCTGGTATCGTGATCAGACCAGTGTGAAACCCTGTACTGAACCCTTGTACCAGGAAGGCTGCCAGGGATGGGGTCGGGTGTGAGGAAAGGTAGAAGCCAAGCCATCCAACGTGCACCTGGCCTAGTCAGGACGGGCCCGGCTGCTTGAGGCTGCAGGCACTCTTCGGATGAGCCTTCTGGCATAGGAGGCAGATGTGCAGTAGTTTGCATTGGGAGTAGAAGCAACCTTTAAAATTAAAATTGTTGCAGATGGCTGCGCCCCCTAATGCACGGACGGGTCGTCCTAGCCTGTCAGGCTGGGACGGCTGTACGGCTGTTGGCAAATTCTGAGGTGCGTAGGAGGTGGAAGGGAAGGTAGGGGGGCGTCTGCCGCTGGTCTCGGAGCACCAATTTGCCGTGTGGGAGGCAGATTGGCAGGTGGTACACAGAGGGGAGCGGAGGCCCGCAAAGTGGCGGCAGAACAGCTCAGTGTCCATGGCACTCCAGTTAGTGGAGAGCTGGAACTGGGACAGCCTGGCTGCGGCTTTAGCCGAAAAGGAGCGATGGTAATCGTAGAACGAGCACCCGCCGTACTTGTGTCCTGGATCGACTACCGCGTGGAGGTAGAGATCCAGTTCTTCCCTCCTGTCGGGGTTGGCTGAGCACACCACGTCTCTGAACAGCCCGAAGGCCAAGACGAACTCTGTGACCGAGAGTTTGCGGTTAAGCCTGGGGTCTTTGGCCTTCAGGATAACGGAGACGTCCCCCCAGGAATAGGACCTGTTTTCTGCCACGTCGTGAACGGAGATGAGTAAGGACGCCAGGTTTACGTCCTTACCATCCAGGATGTCCTTCCTGATGCCCGCTGGGATGAAGTGGGAGGGAAAGATGGGGGTAGTAGCGTTGGGCATACCTGAGGTGGTTGGGGGTGTGGCGACGAGCGTGGAGATTGGGGTTGCTGGTGGTGTGGCTGGGCGTGTTTCCAGGGCCCCTACTCTGGACTGAACGTCCGTAACGGAAGTAGCCAGTGAAGCCACTATGTCGTGCAGCTGAGTGATGGCAGATGATGTGGACTGCAGGGATGCCTGGGGGTCTTGAGGAGTTGCCGGTGGTGTTGGAAACAGTAAGCGGAAGAGTTCGGCTTTCCTGGCCGTGGCCGGGTAGGGGATACCCCTACGGTGTAGTTCGGCCGTAAGCCTGGGGATGGTCCAAGCCCTGAGGGACTGTGTGGAGTCGTCCGCTGAACCCGAATGGGGTGATGGTGGGACGGAGGTAAAGTCATCGCAGTCGGTCTGCGACATGTTGGGGGCTGGAGAAAAACAAGAAAAAGGGGGGGGAATGTATGTTTATAGAGTGAGATGCCAGGTATGGAGGGGATAGAGGAGGTACGAAAGTGGGTAGGGAGAAGGAAGGGAGGATGGACAGAATAAGGAATGACAGGCGCAGAGGATAGCCTAGTTTGCGTACGAGCGCTTGTTGAGTGTAATTTAGAAAACTCAAAAGAGTGCGTGGCAACCGAGGTGAGCCAGGAGGTGACTGGCTAGGTAACCGATAGCTCGGGTGCCGTCTGTGCTTGGCACAGACTGGTGAACCAGGGCCCCCAGGGCGTACTGGGGCGGGTAGCTGAAAGTCTGGTATACTAAGTAGGAATGTTTCGATCTGTAGTTCATTGACGTGTGGTCGGTCTGCCAACTCCTGCACTGCCAGCAAGGTGGATGTTGGCGACCTTGTCTGCGTGGTGAAGGATCTCGGATCGCTCTTCGAAAACAGAGTGTCGTGCGTAGAAGTATGTGGCAGTTGCTAGCGCCTGGTGAGCGGTCGAATTGTGTATGTGAAGACAAATATGTCATGAAAGAGTGCGGAGAGAAAGCAAGGAGGGGCCTTGCGTTTACGCAACTGTCCTGAGCCCTGGTAGCTGAAGTCTTGGTTGAGGTCGAGACGTGGGTCGACCGGGACCTGTGAGGAGGGTGACATAGATATATATATATATATTTATTTTTAATTTTTTTGGGTAGGTGTGAAGAGTTGTAGGAGCGGTAGGTAGCTCCCAGGTGAAGAAGTGTGTAAGACCCCCTTTCCCTTTTTTTTTTTTTTACCTGTGGGAAATATCGTCCGACCTGGATTGCAGGGTGGACGGGATGGAAACTCGATCTGAACTGACCTGTGTGGGGGAAAGGGATAGAGAAATCGGTGAGTAGCCGTGTTGACTACTGGAGGTGGTGAGTGGCTGGTGTGCAACCACTCGACGAACGCTCGCAGCGATTGCGAGGAACAATGCCTTAAGGAGACGAAAGAAGAAGAGTTTGTGACTTTCGAGTGTGTGGGGATGGCTGATTCGTGATGAAGCGGGAGTGGTAAGTAAGGCGTGTGTGTAGCGGCTTGGGGTTCGAATCATTGTGGCCGATGCTACGGCTGGATTCGTAACTTCTGAGACGTTCGACGTTGTATCGGAGGTACGGGTCGGAGCTGCTAGAGCCGGGTATGCGACTGCGTACGGATTGGTTGTTTCAGCCGAGGATCCGAATCTTGGAGCCGATGCTACGACTGGATTCGGATGGTGTAGATGTGGTGTGGGTATGGGGTTATTGATGCGTCGGGATCCGAATCACGGCGCCGGAGATGCGGCTGGACTCGGATCGACTGTCTGGTGTTTCGAAGGTGAGGGGGCTTGTGGTTGTCGAGGGTCCGAGCTGTACTGCCGCGATTTGCGACCAGATTCGGACCGGACTGTTCGGTGTATGGTGTGTGTGGTAGGAGGTGTGGGGCATCAGTTGGGTGAAGGGAGAGTATCGTGGGAGGTGTAGGGCATCAGTGTGGAAGAGGAAACTATGACTGAAAACGCGAGTACTGATAACCATGCATCGTATGAGCGTTCGTAGTAGGAGCGATTACCGAAAACATGCGGAAACACGTAACTATAGAAAACTAGAAACGAATGCCGGCGCTACGATTCGTACGAATGGTAACGCCGGTCCTACCTGCGACAGCGAGTGATATCGAGACCAACGAACGACTGCGAGCAATCTGGAGCTCTCGAGCGTGATTTCACAGGCGTTGTGATTCGGGAAGCGTCGGACAGTGACGACGTAGTACCGCGCACTAGAGCCGACACTGACCGTCGTGGACGGTCTGTTTAAGTACCCTTCAAACTCCTCCCATAATTTCAGACTAGCATATGCTAGCCTTCCTATATATATATATATATATATAGGTGTTCAGACTTTTGACCCTCCTGGGCCATATTGGAAGAACATACATACACATACATACGAGGGGGGTTAAAGTCAAACTGGGAATTTTAATTTTACAGGTATAAAAAATTGATACTAGCGTGGCGGTACTACGCGCAGTAGTAAGTGGCAAGTGTGTCCTATTTCTGATAGGCGACACATATTTTGCGGGCCAGTCCAAAGACCGTTAATCAGGATGGTAGACAACAGTATTAGTGCATGCATGTAACAATTTGTGGTGATGACGTTTCTTGTGGACGAAGGCATAAAACCCACAGAAATCTACAGAAGACTTGAAGCACAGTATGAGACGATTAGCCACAGTAAGACATTTGAATATTGTAAATGTTTCAAAGATAGCCGTACGTCTGTCAGTGACGATCCCTGCCGTGGTGGTTCCCAGCCCACAGCAGTCATTATTGTGAACATTCAGCGAGCGGAACACCCGATCCTGGATAATCGACGCATAACCTGTCGTGAAATTGTACAAGAGACTAATCTTTCTGTTGGAACGGTGAACACAATCATTTACGAAAATTAGCATTTTCGAAAATCTAGCGTACGCTAGGTACCAAAAAAGCATTCCACTATTGACCAGCATAGAAGAATGTCTCCGGAAAAAATGGCCTGGTTTGATCAGTAAGAGCGCCCTATTTCTCCAGGACAACGCACAAGCTCATACTGCTCACGACACTTGGTGCACATTACAGCAACTCGGCTGGGAGGTATTGCCACATCCCCCCTTACAGCCCAGACCTTGCTCCGGGTGATTTCCATCTGTTTGGACCCCTAAAAGAGTTCCTCGGAAGTAGGGATGAGCTTCGAGTTCGAATCGAACTCATGTTCGACTCGAACATTGCCTGTTCGCCCGTTCGCCGAACAGCGAACAAATTGGGGTGTTCGCGGCAAATTCGAAAAATCTATGGGAGAAATCTAAAGTGCTAATTATAAAGGCTAATATGCAAGTTATTGTCCTAAAAAGTGTTTGGGGACCCGGGTCCTGCCCCAGGGGACATGTATCAATGCAAAAAGAAGTTTTAAAAACGGCCGTTTTTTCGGGAGCAGTGATTTTAATAATGCTTAAAATGAAAAAATAAAAGTGAAATATTCCTTTAAATTTCGTACCTGGGGGGTGTGTATGATATGCATGTAAAGTGGCGCATGTTTCCCGTGCTTAGAACTGTCCCTGCAAAAAATGTCATTTTTGAAAGAAAAAAATGCATTTAAAACTCACTCGCGGCTATTAATGAATTGTCGGCTCCCGGCAATACATACAAAAGTCATTGATAAAAAAAAAAAAAAAAGCGTGGGGGTTCCCCAGAATTCAATTACCAGGCCCTTCAGGTCTGGAATGGATATTAAGGGGAACCCCGCCGCAAATAAAAAAAAATTGACGTGGGGTTCCCCCAAATATCCATTCCAGGCCCTTCAGATCTGGCATGGATTTTAAGGGGAACTCCACCCCAAATTAAAAAAAAAATGGCGTGGAGTCCCCCTAAAAATCCATACCAGACCCCTTATCCAAGCACGTAACCTGGCCGGCCGCAGGGGAAAAGGGGGGGACGAGAGAGCGGCCCCCCCTCCCTCCTGAACCGTACCAAGCCACATGCCCTCAACATGGGGAGGATGTCCCCATGTTGATGGGGACAAGGGCCTCATCCCCACAACCCTTGCCCGGTGGTTGTGGGGGTCTGCGGGCGGGGGGCTTATCGGAATCTGGAAGACCCCTTTAACAAAGAGGACCCCCAGATCCCGGCCCCCCCCCTATGTGAATTGGTAAGGGGTACATTGTACCCCTACCATTCCACGAAGAAAGCGTAAAAAATTGTTTAAAAAAACACACAAACACGTTGAAAAAGTCCTTTATTAAAAAAAAAAACAAAAAAAACCCATTCCAGCGGTGAAATCCAGTGTCCCGCGGCGATCCCGATGTCCAGCGCTGTCCGTCATTGGTTGTGCCTGAGCGGACCTGATGGGGAACTCCCTCTCAGTATTTTAAATGTATAGACCCGCCCCTTCTAAAGTTCCCCATCAGGTCCGCTCAGCGGACCAGATGCGGAACATGAGAAGGGGCGGGTCTATACATGTATTACCAAAATGAGAGCAGTTCCCCATCAGGTCCGCCTCCTCGGTATGTCGGACCCGCCTACGTCATTGGCTTGAGCGGGGAACTTCCTTCACTGTGTAATTTAAATTTACATAGTGAAGGAAGTTCCCCGCTCAAGCCAATGACGTAGGCGGGTCCGACATACCGAGGGGGCGGACCTGATGGGGAACTGCTCTCACTTTGGTAATACATGTATAGACCCGCCCCTTCTCATGTTCTGCATCTCGCCCGCTGAGCGGACCTGATGGGGAACATTAGAAGGGGCGGGTCTATACATTTAAAATACTGAGAGGGAGTTCCCCATCAGGTCCGCTCAGGCACAACCAATGAAGGACAGCGCTGGACATCGGGATCGCCGCGGGACACTGGATTTCACCGCTGGAATGTTTATTTATTTATTTTTTGTAAATAAAGGACTTTTTCAAGGTGTTTGTGTGTTTTTTTAAACATTTTTTTACGCTTTCTTCGTGAAATGGTAGGGGTACAATGTACCCCTTACCAATTCACATGGGGGGGGGCCGGGATCTGGGGGTCCCCTTTGTTAAAGGGGTCTTCCAGATTCCGATAAGCCCCCCGCCCGCAGACCCCCACAACCACCGGGCAAGGGTTGTGGGGATGAGGCCCTTGTCCCCATCAACATGGGGACATCCTCCCCATGTTGAGGGCATGTGGCTTGGTACGGTTCAGGAGGGAGGGGGGGCCGCTCTCTCGTCCCCCCCTTTTCCCCTGCGGCCGGCCAGGTTGCGTGCTCGGATAAGGGGTCTGGTATGGATTTTTAGGGGGACTCCACGCCATTTTTTTTTTTAAACTTGGGGTGGAGTTCCCCTTAAAATCCATGCCAGATCTGAAGGGCCTGGTAATTGAATTCTGGGGAACCCCCACGCTTTTTTTTTTTTTTTTTATCAATGACTTTTGTATGTATTGCCGGGAGCCGACAATTCATTAATAGCCGCGAGTCAGTTTTAAATGCATTTTTTTCTTTCAAAAATGACATTTTTTGCAGGGACAGTTCTAAGCACGGGAAACATGCGCCACTTCACATGCACATCATACACACCCCCCAGGTACGAAATTTAAAGGAATATTTCACTTTTATTTTTTCATTTTAAGCATTATTAAAATCACTGCTCCCGAAAAAACGGCCGTTTTTAAAACTTCTTTTTGCATTGATACATGTCCCCTGGGGCAGGACCCAGGTCCCCAAACACTTTTTAGGACAATAACTTGCATATTAGCCTTTATAATTAACACTTTAGATTTCGAACGTTCGAGTCCATTGTATTTAATAGGGTTCTAAAGTTTACACGAACATTTTGTCTGTTCGCAGGTTCTGGTGCGAACCGAACAGGGGGGTGTTCGGCTCATCCCTGCTCGGAAGTTAGAATTTCAGCACTAATGATGAAGTCAACCAGGCTGACCTAGGATGGTCCGGGCGTCATGACAAATCTTTCTATTTCAAAGCTTTCCAGGCATTAGTTAAATGCTGGGATCAATGTAACAGGGGAGTATGTCACAAAATAAATACAGCTTCCACTCCTTGAATTTTTTTTTTTTTTATTATATAAACTCAAAAGTCCCCATTTGACTTGAACGCCCCTTGTGTATATATAAATTATAAATACACACACACACATATACAGTATATATATATATATATATATATATATACACACACAAACATATACATACACACACACAGTATATACAGTATGAGGTATGGTACAGTATGGCCCGAGTGATCCGGTCCTGGTGTTAATACCTCTCGGGCCTCTTATTATATTGCTGCAAGGAGGTTCTGTAGCAAAGATAGAGCTCCAGACTGGGGATACAGGACACTAACCTGAAAGAGCTGCAAGCGACCCAAATTTGCTGAAAATTTGTTCTTTTTTTGGAGTCGGTTGGGTTCAGCGTACTGACTAAGAGAGGTTCCTGCATGTTTAGTTAGTGCCTGGCAAGGATTTATTTTTGAGTAATTTTGTTTTGTTGTACTATTTTGTAATCTTTTAACAAAAATTAAGCTTGTTGCGTGACAGTTTTAAAAATATTTGCTGTCTGAAGCCAGCTTGTGCATCCTCCTTAGCTCTGTAGTGCACCTTTGGGATAAAATTAAAGTGTTACTAAACCCACAATAGTAAAATCAGTCTGTATATGCAATAAAGCATGCTTGTTATACTCACCGTGGAAGGGGTTAATCCTCTGCATTGTGTAAAAAGGCTGTACAATCCTGTCTTCCCTTATCCTCTCCTTCTTCCACTGACTCCAGACCATTTCCTGAAAGAACAGAGCATTAGGGGACAGGCTGCACATGCTCAGTTTGGTGTGTATTGCTAGATAGTTTTTTTTCTTGGGTGGGTGCATGTGATCAGCACAGGGCCAATCAGCACTGTCCAGACTGAGGGTTAGCGGAAAATGAAAACTCCTCTTACAAGCTTTAAGCAGACAGTGATACAAGTCACAAGACTGCTCTAAATGCTGATGAGAACAATTTATTTATCAGCTTATATTTTACTAAAACAATTGTATTTCCATGTTCTGTGTACTGTAGGAGACCAAATATAGTGAATGCAGGCTCCTGGGTTTAGTAACACTTGGATCTGAAGTTAAATAGTTGATTTACATTGCTACATATACAAAGAACCATGTATACTCCTAATCGAGTAACATTTCTACTATATGCAGTATATCCCCATGCATTTGTACAACCATTATAAAGAGAAGTGTTTAGGTAGATTTCTAACATTGTGACATCCGCCCCCCCCTTTCCCACATGTAGATTGATCTAGTAAACAATAGGACCAGGAGGAGGACAGGGGCACTGAAAGTGATCGAGATTAGGGAAGATCAACAAGACAAAGTGAACATGTGGAGACATTGAACAGAAATACTACATCAGCTTTAAAGTTGTGTGAAAGAAGAGGCAGTCCTAAAAGCAAAAGCCTTGATGGCCAGAATCATTAGTGTGGTATTAGGCTGTTCTACCCTCTTCCATCTGAGGAAATCTTTCATTTTAAATAACAAAATAGAAAAAAGGGTGCAATAGTGGTGTGTATTATCTTACGAACAATGTTTTATAGAGACAAATATATCTTTATTGTTAACAACAAAGGAAAACAATAGACGAATACCCTCACATCAATTATCATTTAATAAGAAAAACAGATCATTGAGAATTAAAAAGAATACGATGGTATTGCATTTGTTATACTGTTGAGGGGAAGTATCCTGTACATAAGTATAATAACATACTGAGTGAACTTAGAAGGTTAAGGTATAAGGTGGCATAAAGGGGAAGAAAAAGAAAACGGAAAAGAAAAGAAAAGGGGAAGAGAAAGATTAGGTTCAAGGTGGCCTAGATAGGAAGGAAGAGAGAGTACCCAGGACCAAACAGTGGATGTCCTATAGCAGTGCAGTCTCAGAATTACCATCTGCTGATAACATGTCTTTTAGGGCATCAGAAGTGGGTATAGAATTGGGTATATGGGATTGTACGATATATATATATATATTTTTTTCTTTTATGGTTGAACTGGATGGACTTGTGTCTTTTTTCAACCTGACTAACTATGTAACTATGTAACTATGTAAGAAGTGGAGAAGTGGAGCCAAAAATACCATAATATGTTATACTTCTCAAATGTATCATTATCCAGCGCTAGCATTTCTTTCATACGCATCTTATAATTTACCGTGGAGACCTACAAGATTAAAGGGGTAACATCTGTTTTGACAGGAGCGCAATCTCCGGAGTAGGTGTCAAGGACTTATCGTTTATCTTATTATAAACAGTAAAAACTTGTGACTAAAAGGGTCAGATCCCGCTACACTTCCACCAGATATGTAAATAATTACCCTCCACTGAGCCACATCTCCAACAAGTGGCTGGCATGGACGGAAACATCCTGTGTAAGGAGAAAGAACAAAGTTTTCATTAAAATAATACAAATATACGCATCAAGACCAAATAGCTTTAAGTGTTTAGTGTAAGCAGAACCACAGTCACATCTCACGTCAGGGAAATGGATGTCCAATGTAGAAACCTGGGCAACACTCAACAGCAGGTGCAATAGCTGATGTGTTTCGAGGGGTATACCTACTTCCTCAGAGCTGATTTGTCTGCTAACCTTTTGTTGTTTAAATAATCCTAATGCAACCAAAACATATGTCAGGCTCTTCCTCCTAAAATTGGGGAGGAGCCTCCCCCAAAGCTTTACCCTTTAAGAACCACAGTCTGACTCTGCCCATATAACTAATCTTGTCAAACACTCTACAGATCAAAACCGATCCGACTGTGACAAAGCGCTTGAAGCGCGAAACGCGCAGTCGGAGTTACCCAGGACCATCCCTTTTCCACTTCAAACTGACCCCACTGTCAGCGGAGCATTATTTTATTATTTATTTTTCCTGCTGTTGTGGCAGCCATCATCAGCTTGCAGCGTGACATCAGAGCTATCCAGAAGCTCCTCCAGCCACCATCCCCCCAGGACACGATACCATCTGGATGACACTGTCCTTTAACCATCAGTGCTTTGTCTTCCTGCCTTGTGGATTTCTCCCTTCCGGAGTCACGGATTTGCGGCTTCCAGCCCTCCCCCCTGCTTCCTCCCGCTGGCCACGCAGCTGGTCTGTTTTCACCAGTGGAAGTGCTGCCTGTTTGTGTTCACCACACACCGCACAGAGTGTTCACCTGGATCGTCCACCCGCAGAGGACTGCAGACCTCAGCCTGTCTGCTCTCATGTACCTTGTGCCACCCTGCTTGATTCCATCACGGCTTCCATATTATCGGATGACAACTTGCCGTCTCTGTTGCACTACAAGTCCCTGTGCCTTCCGCTTTCCTGTGGGTTTTTCATCTACAGGCTCACTTGAGCTCCAGTGAGCCAGGTGGCTGTGTACTCATTCTCCTTGCCCCCGCACGCTGAAGGCACATATGCTGATCTTCTACAGCCTGGATTCAGCTCCTCTCGTCAGTGGATGCCAGGTCCCAATTTTATACATTCTTTTTACATATTATCTCCTGTTTTTATATTCAGTTTTTGACTTTTTTGTATGTTGTACATTTACACAGGAACTTGCCAAGTCCCCTGCTTGACTAACTTGATTTTTATATAATAAAGGGCCATCTGCCATTTTCATAATTGCATTGAAGCCTATTGTGCGCTGGTTTTTGAGGTGTTTTGTCAAACACTCTACACAAGGTGATTTACAGTAAATATATTAAAATATTGATATATATCGCTATACATTGCACATATCACAGATGTCTGCACCACTGGACAGAGACCACAGCGCAGAAATCTTTCCAGCACCATAATCACATTCTATGTAACTTGTCATAGTATTAATAATTATTTTTTGTGCCCCACAGTGTCTGCTTACCATTGAGTCACTAATCCTTGGAAGTGTCCTAGGACTGCAACACATGGAGTTGTGCAGGGACATGTAGGGCCACAGGCGTAGACCGAGTCGATGCATCATGAAGGGAGCCAGTGTACTACGGTGCCTGCTGGGGGCGACTCTTGTCAGTACATTTGGATAATATGAGATTCGTTTTAGCTGGCCATATAGAGGGGTACTGGATTTTAGTTAAAATATCAAAAACAAATTTTGTTGGTTGGCAATTCCTAGCCTAGAGCTGGGGAGCACCAACACCTTATCCACTCTAAATAGCAGTTAGCAACCAGCTGTTGAGCCACAAAAGAGCCGCTTTCAAATTGTACAGAAAAGATGAAGGGATGACCACAGGAATGACCACTGCCTGCTAATTAAAGGCAAATTTCATATTTTGGCAGAAAGTGGAATAGTCTTCTAACTCCGCTTTATTGCAAATCTGAGAAGAATGCAATGCACACAGCATCTAACAACATAGGCATGTGCTTGGTCAGCTAGAAGGTTGAGGCCAATATTTTTCTTTTTAACATCTTGCAACATAGGTGTATGCTTGACTGGCTAAAAGAGCAGATGGGGGCTGGATTTTTCTTAGTTTTGAGGGGAGGACAAGGCCAGTTTTTTTTTTATATCTTGTAACATGGACATGTGTTATGGTCTGTGATAAGGGCAGGTGGAGACTCTATATTTTAAAGAATAACTAAAGGCAAAACTTTTTTTAGTTTTGGATAGAGTGGAGAGGCATTAGAACTCTTGTCAGTAGGGTTGCACTGATACCGATACTAGTAATCGGTATCGGCGCCGATACCAAGCATTTGCACAAGTACTTGTACTCATGCAGATGCACCTGATGCCTAATCCTATACCTGGGAGTGAAGAGGCAGGGATGCTCGCTCCCGGAAGTCAGTGGGTGGAGAGGGCAGAGCAGAGAGCGAGGACTCAACAGGCTGGCAGCAGCAGAAGGTAAGCTGGCCGGGGCAGGGATGCAGGGTACAGTCGCATGTTTCATCAGAATCGGCGACCCAGGCCGTCGCATTTGGTAATGGAAGTGATGTTCCGTGTCTCCGTCAGAGGTTGAATACCCATCTTGGTTCACTCTGCACTCGGCCGCAGTTCACTAACTATATGGGCTGGGTGTAACAAGATGTCCGCTGCTTTCTTCTGACTGTAGGCTTACTGCGACCGAGTGCAGGGTGTACCAAGATGGACATCGCAGCATTTGCACTAGCATTGCAAAATCCTTCCTTCCCAAGTTTAAATTGTTATTGTCTCACTCATCTCATCATTTATTATTCCAGCAATTGCCAATCAGTGCTGCATTTCAGTGCCTGCCCATTAGTGCCGCCCATCAGTGCCACCTATCTATTCCCATAAGTGCCGCCTATCAGTGCTGCCCATCAGTGCCACCTATCAGTGCCCAGTGCCAGCCATCAGTGCCACCTATCAGTGCACTGCTCATCAGTGCTGCATAATCAGTGCCACCTATCAGTGCTCTTCAGTGCTGCATATCAGTGCCCATCAGTCAGTGCCACCTATCAGTGCTGCATATCAGTGCTCATCAGTCAGTGCCACCTATCAGTGCTGCATATCACTGTCCATCAGTCAGCGCCACCTATTAGTGCCACCCATCAGTGCTCATCAGTGCTGCATATCAGTGCCACCTATCAGTTCGGTGCCCATCAGTGCTGCATATTAGTGCCTTCTCATCAGTGCCAATCAGTGTAGCCACATCAGCGCACATCAGTGAAGGAGAAAAATTTATTATTTACAAAATCGTGCTTTGAAAACTGTCACATGACATGAAAAAAAAAATATCAGTAATCGGTATCGGCAAGTACTTGAAAAAGAAGTATCGTAATTGTGCTCAGTCTTAAAAGAGTGGTATTGGTGCAACCCTATCAGATTTTATTGCCATCTGTGCCCCTGTTAGGGAGATGAAAGTAAAAGAAAATCACATATTTTGGGTTGCCCCCCAAAAAATAATAGAGGGGAAATCTTCCAATGGAGACCCTTGAGGTCCCCAAGGAATTCCCTTAATTTGCAAGGATTTTCTCTCACTTCCTGATTTGGTTATTGGACAGGAAGTTGAGTGAAATCTCCGCAATGAGACACGGTGAAAAAAAAATCTGGCAAATAATATAGCCTTCCCTTACTCTATTCAAAATCAAAATAAAAGTTTTGCCTATAGTTCTACTTTAAGCTCAATTTAACTACTTAAGGACCGCATTACGCCGATATACGTCGGCAGAATGGCACGGATGGGCACATCAACGCACAGGTACGTTGCCCTTTAAGAGCCCAGCCATGGGTCGTGCGCCGCTGGCGGCACGCTCGCGACCCGGTCCTGAGCTCCGTGACCGCGGGACCCGCGGACCCGATCGCCGCCGGTGTCCCGCGATCAGGTCACAGAGCTGAAGAACGGGGAGAGGTGAGTGTAAACAAACCTTTCCCCGTTCTTCTCCGTGGCATGTCAGTGATCGTCTGTTCCCTGTCATCGGAACAGACGATCAGTGAAGTGTAACGTGTAGCCACGCCCCTACAGTAAGAATCACTTCTTAGGGTACACTTAACCCCCACAGCGCCACCTAGTGGTTAACTCCTTCACTGCCAGTGTCATTTTCACAGTAATCAGTGCATTTTTATAGCACCGATCGCTGCGAAAATGATAATGGTCGCAAAAATGGGTCAAAAGTGTTCGATGTGTCCGCCATAATGTCGCAGTCATGAAAAAAATCACTGATCGCCGCCATAACTAGTAAAAAAAAATAAAAATGCCATAAAACTACCCCCTATTTTGTAAACGCTATAACTTTTGCGCAAACCAATCAATAAACGCCGATTGCGTTTTTTTTTTACCAAAAATATGTAGAAGAATACGTATCGGCCTAAACTGAGGAAAAAAAATGTTTTTTTATATATTTTTGGGGGATATTTATTATAGCAAAAAGTAAAAAATTGTCGCTCTATTTTTGTTTATAGCGCAAAAAATAAAAACCGCAGAGGTGATCAAATACCACCAAAAGAAATCTCTATTTGTGGGAAAAAAAGGACGCCAATTTTGTTTGGAAGCCACGTCGCACGACTGCGCAATTGTCAGTTAAAGCGACGAAGTGCCGAATCGCAAAAAGGAGCCTGGTCCCTTAGCTGCATATTGGTCCGGGGCTTAAAGTGGTTGTAAACACTGGAAACTTTTTTTTTTTTAAATCCAACCTGCAAGACAAAGCCATAATGAACTAGTATGACTAGCATACTACCTCATTATGCATCACTTACCTTAGATCGGTTCCCCCGAAGCCGTCCTCGTCTCCCTCTCCAGCTGCAGCCATCGCTGCAGCGATAGCCGCAAGGTTATTTCTGGGTATCGCCGCTCCAGCCAATCACAGCGCCGCTCCGGCGCTGTGATTGGCCAGAGCGGCGAAGACGTCACTCCGCGCGCGCGGGAGCCGTCAAATCCGGCTGAGCCGGATTTGTGAATGGAATTAACCGTGTGAATGCGCCGTTGTCTACGGCACGCATGCGCCGTAGACACCGATGCATGTCATTTTTTGCAAATATCTCCTAAACTGTGTAGGTTTAGGAGATATTTCTTGCACCTACAGGTAAGCCTTATGCCCCGTACACACGATCATTTTTAATGGCCATTTTTTAAAATGCCATTTTTAACGGCATGAAAAACGATCGTGTGTACGGGGCATTAATCTAGGCTTACCTGTAGGTGCAAGTTGCATAAGTGGGTTTACATACACTTTAAGTGGTTAACCTACCTTTTGTGTTACTATAAAGCAGAAGTCATGCTGCCTAGTAAAAAAAAAAAAAAAATGCATAGGTCAGACACGTTTTTTTTTTTTTTGTTTTGTTTTAAAGCTAAACTCCATCTTTTGTTAGCTTTTACAGCTTGGCCCAAAAGAATTATGTTCCTCACTAACATGTAAGGCCACTGGATATGTGGTATAAGCTGTATGTAGCTGATGCTACATACAGCATACCGTGCTGTGTTCCAGGTTCGAGCCAAGACTTTCTGTCACCGATGGGGCCCATACACGATCGGTTTGTCCTATGAAAAAAGTCCATCGGACTGTTTTCATTGGTAAAACCGATCGTGGCTTTGTATTCATTGATAGAATATACCACTTTCTATGAATGGCTGAGCGCCGCTGTGATAGACTCTACTGTGTTCTGGGTATGACCCTATGCTTGACAAAGGAGTGCCGCTGTCCCAACATCCACAGCGAGCCAGCTCCGAAACGCGTTACAGTTTGATGACGTCACAACCCGGCGCGGCTTACTGTTGTGCTGTTCAAGCCTCGTTTTGAGAACCGACACACGGCCGTGTGTTTCCATCTATCCGGAAGCCAAGCGAGCACCTGTGACCGCAGCGCGGCACAGCCAGCTTTCCGGCTCGGACGTCCTTCCCTAGTTACTGCCTTGGAACCTGCATTTTGAAATGCCTGAATGAACACTTCACTCTGCACTTTAAGTAAAGACCTGCTGGGCCATGGAAAGAAATCCCCAGAACGAACTCTCCTGCCGTGCTCATCATCACACGTTTCCCTCACAGGATTTCTTGTGGTCTCAGCTCCATGGACCTACTGTGACTTGTAGTCCGTCTACTCTTCCACCCAGCTGAATACTACTACTTCATTCCACATGTGAGTGAATATTACTATTAATAAATGCTGTATTGATATCTATCTCAGAGGCGCCTCTCTCCTTGTTTATTTTCTCTAGCCTACTGGAAACCAGCTTCTGGTCCTTTTTGATGGCTGCCCTGACTGACCTTCATCCACATATACCTTTGAGAGTATAAACTCCCATTATACACCTCTTATTATTTTCTCCTGGCCTTGGACTATCTGGTATTATTCTGTCCATATATTGAGGTACTTGTATATCGCGCCTTTTTTACTTGTTTCACATTATAGTGAGGGACATCGTTTGTTTTGGGCCAAGGTGGGCCAAAAAAAAAATGTAAGGGCTAACAAAAGATGGAGTTTAGCTTTAAAGTTCTAGCGCAGAAGCCTATGTGAAACTCTAAAGCCCTGTACACACGATCGGATTTCCTATGGATTCTAATACGATGGATTTTTCCATCGGAAATCCGATGAAGATGACTTCCATCAGTCTTGCCTACACACCACCAGTCAAAAATCCGACTGTCCAAAACGCTGTGACGTAAAACACTCCGACAAGCCGAGAAAAATGAAGTTCAATGCTTCTGAGCATGCGTCGACTTGATTCTGAGCATGCGTGGGTTTTTTGTCCGATGGAGTTCCACACAGACGATTGGAATTTGCTATCGTTTTTTTTTCCATCGGATAAAGTTAAAACATGTTCTATTTTTTCTCACCGATGGAAAAAAGACCGATGGGACCCATACACGACCGGTTTGTCCTATAAAAAAAAGTCCATCGGACTGTTTTCATCGGTAAAACCGATCGTGTGTACAGGGCTTAATACTTATAGCATGCTGGAGATCCAGACCGCTGCTCACACAGAGAGATCCCCAGCTGTCCAACCCACCCCTGCCCAATACAACACAGGAAGAATGAGCATTGTTGATTGTGACTGCGCAGATCCAGACTTGATTTAATGACTTTATAGCTGCTAAAGTCAGGAATACTCCAACCCTATTTTACTATATTCAGAAGTCAAGCATAGAACATTCCAAGCTATGTTTCTTAAAAACTGTCAGCACTTCAATGAACTTAGAAGATAAATTCCAGAAGATCTGAACTTTCTGGATTTAGAATTATTTAAAATTTTTAAAATCACCACATCATTCACAATTAAATTTTTGATTTGGGAAATCTCTGGTCATCCTGGTTACTCCCTAACTTTTTCCAGACCCCATCCCTAACTCCCCTCTAAAAGGCCCGTACACACAATCAGAAAATCGTACAAAAAATACCACTTTCGCTGATCGTTAGTACACAGCTTTCAAGAGCCGATCAGTTCAGGTCGTGCAAAATAACCCGATGGGACAAGCACGAAAAAAATTCTTGTACGCTACCAGATCGTAAGATTTTCGTTTAATCAGTACAGTTTTTATCTGAAAATACAATACAAATACAATACATCACTTCTGAATTTTTAATCTGTTGTACGAGAATTTTCGTAACTTTTCATTCTCAATATCAATATAGAGACTACCATGTGAAAAAAACGGACGATCATTAATCCAATAATCTCATGATGTGTGCCAGGCTTAACTCCTAGTAACATTCATACTGTAAGTTGCAGTGCTGCTTTCTAAGTGGAAGTGTAACTGCAGTGTTGTTTCCTAGGGAGTAGAACTGACCTGCTCTATTTACTCATTATCTTTAGCTTCAAAAGAGGGGAAATTATTCTTATTCCTTGAAGAATCCTTTTTTCTTGCAAATACTTAAGCAAAGCAGCCACATTCCACCACATCTTCCTCCTCTAGGTGAACAGTTTCTGTAAATCCTTTAAACAATGCTATACAAGTCTCCTTATCATCCAATATCTCAGCATTAAAAATAAATTTCCTTATGTTGACCTGTGTTGCATCTCTGTTTTGTAATCACAATGATCTTATGCTCTGGCAGGTGGATCTACCATTTTAAAATCTTTATTTTTTTTATAGATTCTAGGTTATATCTTAACCATATCTTTTTATTATGTACTCAAGATATACAGATATACACAACCATGTCTTAGAAATCTTTCAAACTGAACAAATCAAACCAGGTGCACAGGTGGGAATTGTGAGTAATTTCATACTCCCTATGATCTCATAGATTTAATCTCCATTAGCGAAGGATCAAACACATATCCTAACACGATGTAACGGACACCATTGTCATAGCAAACAAAACTGTTCTCATAAAGTTTGTCCCAGTGATTACCAAAAGCTTCCAGTAACCTTCTCAGTTAATGTATAACTAAAGGCAAACTTTTTTTTTTACATTATAGATAGAGTGGAGATAATTTAGAACACCTGTCAGTTTTTATTGCCGTCTGTGACCCCCATTAGGGAGATTCTCCCTCTCGGTTTGTTCTGTTTACCGTTATCATTGAATGTGGGCACAGATGGCGAAAAAAAAAACGAAAACCGAAAATGAAAAACAAAAGTTTTGCCTATAGTTCTACTTGAAATATTATCACTGTCATGTGACAAAAATAATAATATTATAAAGCAATACAGGGCTCGAGTCCTGCAGGAACACATAGGAACGGCGTTCTTGTACTTTTTCCACAGCAGTAACGCCGTTCCGTTAGCAGCCACGTCCTGCAGGACTGGCCTGTGACTTATGCAAGCTGTGTGGCAGGCAGGGGTGTACCAATGGGGATGTGGGGGAAGTCTGCTCCAGGTGCCACATTTAGGGGGGTGTCAGGCTGGCACCATCGGGCCGCATGTCCATGAGGTGAAAGCTGCTGCAGTAGCTGGTCTGCTCGTTCAGCCGGGCAGCCTATTCGGTTCAGCAGTCGGATCCTGAGGTGCAGAAACTACCTAGCTGCCCCATGACTGTGAAGGAACGAGCTGCAAGGAATCCCATAACCTCCACAAAAAACACTAGAATACCAAAGCACAATCATTACATTTAACTTTTTAGATATCAGATAACTCACCTAAATGTAAGCCTCAACCAAAATCTCAACATTTGCAATGTTGTTTTTTACCGACAGTTCACAAACGGATGCAAAAAAAAATTAGAGTAAGGCCAGCCATACATGGTTCGAATTCCGAAATAATTTTTGTTTGAATTTCGCACCATTAGTGGGACACAGCAACAGCCGATTTTGACCACTTGACCTCCGGAAGATTTACCCCCTTCACGATCAGGCCATTTTTTGTGATACGGCACTGCGTTACTTTAACTGACAATTGCGCGGTCATGCACAGCTGTACATAAAATTAAACGTACTGTATGTCCTTTTTTTCCAACAAATAGTGCTTTCTTTTGGTGGTATTTGATCACCACTGCGTTTTTTTTTTGCGCTATATATATAAAAAAAAGACCAACAATTTTGAAAAAAAAAAAATATATATATATGTAGCGGGTATATACTTTTCTATCATGTTTAATTCGGGTAAAGACATCAGTGATGTCCAGTTCCCTGCGGCCCAGCAGGTGGCGCTGTCACTTAGGGCCGAGGTTGAACCATCACTGCAGTGCCGTACCCTTTGTGGCCTCTCGCAGCACCTGTACAGCGGGGCGGGGAACCCGCTGTGCTTGCTGGGGGAGGGTATAAAGGGGGCGGACATCTTTGCCACGTGGTGGTTCGAGTCCCAGGCACCTTCGGCCTGAGGGCTGCTGTCCGTGGGCGGTGTCCAGGTGGCCTAGGCCTGGACACCGGGAGTTCGGGAGCCACCCCAGACACCCTTAGTCTGGGGTGAGGTACTTTGTTTCAAGCCCGGGGCCCAGTTCCTTCCGCTGAGTCCCGCCCGGGAGGGATCGTCCTAAGGTGCCCGACGGACTGGGTACCTGAATCTAAGATGCAATGGACCACGCAGGTGACCTTCCCGTAGATCTGGTGCAGCAGATTGCCAGTTCCGGGACAGGGCCTCCGGAGACCGTCTGGAGGGATGCCTTCACCAAATAGGGGCTTATTCACATGGAAGGTGGCTCATGTGCTAAAGTCTGTGCAGAGACATTTCGCAAAGGTCACATCTAAAGACCGTTACTTTCAGGCCTGTGGCAGGGGCTGCAACAGTTCACCCGGTAGGTGGCAGCTACCAATTCACGGTTGGTGGCAGAGACCGTGCGCCAAGCCTATTCGCACGCTAAAATGAATAGGAGAGTTCATTGTGCCTGGGCCTACTTGTATCCACACCCCCTGTCTGTTCGTTGAGGGAGTCTAACTGATTGTGTTTCATCCTGACATTGGAAAAAAAAGGAGTGTTGGACTTTTATTGGTGTGGGGCTCATTTACTGGCAGACACTGTTCCACAGAAGAAGCGGAGGCTCCAAACACCGAACACCGACCCGAAGGTAAAGAAACTTTGCTCACACCACACAAACATCTGCGGTGAAAGCTTGGCATGGTGACCCCGCACTCTCTCCTCCAAGGTACCCCTAGACTGCAGCCAAAAATAACCGATAAACAAGAGAGAGAGAGAGACTGGAGGGCGCTACATATATATATATATATATATATATATATATATATATATTTATTTTATTTTAATTTTTTTTACTTTCTACTATAAAACATTAAATAAAAAAATTAATTTCTTCACCCTTAGGCAGATGCAAAAACAATTGGCAGACTCTGCAGACGAAAAATAGTAATAGGCAGACAGCGATACAGGTAGAGGGCCTTTAAGCTGGATGCAGCACACTGTATTTGTAGAACTGCTGTCTCCTAAAGAAACTGAACTTTGAACAGTCAATATAGATCTGCACACGTAACTCACAGAATCAGACGACGTCGATGACGAAACGCGTAAGTTGGAGCTATGCACACACACACGTCACACAACTAAGCCTGTGGAACGCAGTTGGAGCGCACGCTGCTTCATACATCCACGGCTCTAATTCTAGCTGCTACCCTTTTGCTGTAGTAATACGGGAAGGTCTCCTATTGTATATGGGACATTGTTTTTAACTTATTATTTTTAATAAAGCAATCCCCTTGTTTTAAATACTACACTATGGGAGCCCATATCTATTTTTTTCAATGAGAACCTATTATTGTAAGCGATAGAAGGATTTGCCTTGTTTTGAAAAATCGGAGTGTGACAACGGAGAGCTTGGAGGGATCCCATCTGCTGTAATTTCGGGAGGATCATCCAGATTTAAGCTGCACAGTTACCTTATATGTGAGATACCCCTGAAGGGGTGAGAGGAGCTGGTGAGTGGGGACCAAGGAGGGGGAGCATGAAAAGTCACCTGGATATCTTTGAACTCACAAGCACTGGTCACTCTGGAATTTTTTGTGTTTTTTCTAAAGACTTTGGTCTAAAGATTCTGCCTGCTCTATAACACCTTTGTATTTTTGGACTGTTCACGCCAGAATTTACATGCACTGTTGGTCTATTGCACATGCACATTATGTATAAGCTTTTTATCATATGAATTCATGCTTATTTATTAGCTTCCAAGGATTAAGTGCACCCCCAGAGAAGGGTTTAGGGTTATTTTCTGACACCTTTGAGTACATGAAATATTGCTATTGCACTTTACACATAAGCTTTGAAATCATGTCTAATAATTAAAATATTTATTATTAGGCCTAGGTGCAGCCCCGGTAGGGGAGCGAGTGCACATATATATACTTGCTTGTTTACACTCATTAAGCACAGAGGTTTTGGCACTATAATATTAGATATTTTATTCAATTATTGCACTATATTAGGGTATGGTATACTAATAGAGGCACTTTTTTGAGCTGCTGTAGGTGGCACACTCACACTCATATACATTAACTATACCAGTGGCGACACACCCTATGAAGAGCGATTTGTGTATATTACCCTTCAGGATATAGGTAGCTCCACCAACCCCATTTCTATTTCTCAGTATAATTCTTTAGCCCCATAGGGGGATAAATTAGGGGAGGCTGCAAACCTTTGCGGGTCCTAAGCGCGGATCTATACTTATTCCAAATGCTGTATAAATGGGAACGCATAACAAATACATGGTGGGGTTTCCTTTTAAGGGTATTAATGTATCCAGATTTGCATTATTCTGTGTCTTTTACAATGGACAATTCAATAGATGTAAACTCTAACTGCATGACATACCATTTGCTAAAGCACTGTATATCTATCTAAATCATTGCCATTTAAAAAAAAAATATATATATATATATTTTTTTAAAATTTCAGTCTATTTGCTGCTAATCTTTTCCATGTTTTTTAGCCACTTCCTGACTACATGCACTGCCTCAAGCTTCCACTGCACACCATTGCTCTAGACCAGCATCCTGCTAGTGACAACAGTGTAATAAGACTGAATAATATGTGTCAGCTCAGCAACTTGTAGACTTTACCAGAGGTGCCTATTACAGGATGACAATGAAGGAGTACAATGGGGAGACATTTGCCACCCTAAAACAAGAATTGCATAAACAAGGACCTTCATGACAAGATCACTGGGTATTATTTAAATGAAATTAGTTGAAAAAAACCCTTAGGCTCCATGTACACAGAAGCTCAAAAACGGTTGTTTTTAAAGCAGCAGAAAAAGCTAGCTTTTATCAGCGTTTTTTTACTAGCTTTTATTAGCGTTTTTCAGTGTAGCGTTTTTTAGCTTTTATTTTTTATTTTTTTCAATGGCTCAAAAAAAACGCTAAAAAACGCTCGCGGCCAGCATTTTTGAGCGTTTTTGAGCGTTTGAGCGTTTTGCGGCGTTTTGCGGTTTTTTGTTTTTTTTTTTCTGCCGAAAAACTGCACTTTGAACGCAAATTTCTTGCGTTCAGAAAAAAGCCCATTAACTCCACTGCTCATTAAAGCTAAAAAACGTTATGTGTACATGAACACATAGGCTAACATAGAGTGCAGTTAATGGGCTTTTTAAAAAAATGCCAAAACGCCAATAAACTGCAGTTTATCAGCTTCTGTGTACATGGAGCCTTAAAATTAAATTAACAAGGTAAAGATTTAAAAAACATTTTAGTAACTGGGTTAACACTTATTTTATGTTCAATTAGTTTTTGTTGTTTTGACATAGAATAGGGTGACCAGACATCCCCGGTTTCTGGGGACAGTCCCCAAATTGAGTACACTGTCTCTGGACCAAGTCTGTCCCCGGATTGGATTTGAACAGGGGCTGGGGCAATTTCCAAGACAGTCAGTGCAGAATTAAAAAAAAATCTGAATTACACACCCCCGCTCCGCTGCCCCTACTAGTTTAGGAGGGTGTATTTTTTTCCATTATCTGTGCCCCTTTCTGATGATCATGTGCTGGTCGGAGCGAAGGGAATATTTCTTCAGTTTCGGGTGCATGACCATTCAGCTCCACTCATATGTTCTTCTGCCTTGGCTCAAGTGCCGGTCAGCCACCTGCCTGCTTATCTTCTTGCCTTTGCTGGCAGAGTGATCTTCCTCCGCTCCCCACCCAGTAGTAGCCGGGGCCCGGAGAGTAAGACTTGACAGGCTGTGAGGTGGGTGGCGGCGGCGATGGGCAGGGAGTCGCTGATTCCTAGTAAAAAAAAAAATATGTCCCCGGATTTAATTTAAAAAATCTGGTCACCTTAACATAGAATCAAGTAGACAAAGAAAAGACCAGAACCAGGAGCCTGACAAAAGGCGATCTGGTCCGTAGAACATGAGATAAACACATGCAATATCTTGCAAACGGTGTTGTACAAATAACAGTCATCTTGTGAGAACATCTGTATGACACAATGAGGCTTACATAGTGCTATCCTGCATATAAAATATACTTAGTTCGGCCTGGATGCCCCCCTGGGAACCTGCTGTGTCCATGGTCCGAAGAAGTCGGTGGGAAGTGTCGTGGTCCTAGATACTGTCGGCACTATTACAACTATAAATTTTAAAGTCTCACAAGTAATAAGAATATATTCATGGAGAGAACCGAATACACATAAAAACTTGGTGTGGCCATGCAGGGCCGGCCACAGAAAGAAGTAAGGAAAGATAAAGACAGTGGAAAGGGGGATCCAGCTCGTAGGAGGGGGCTATGCTGGATAGGGGAGGGTAGGAGCGGTGGGGGGTGGTAAGACAGCGAGCTGCGGCCCAGTGGGGATGTATCACACTATGACGAGGAGCGTGAAGTGCAGGGATAGTTAGACTCTCAGGGGACAATCGCGGGCGGAAGCTTGTTCCTTCGTTTATCCGAAGTAGAGTAATGCCTCCATATACTCCAGATGAAGGAGGAGAATTTAGCGTGTCTGTCAAGAGACTCGGCATGCATCTCCTCCATTAGCATACTAGTATTTATTTCTTAACACTTATTTTAAACAAAAGTTTTCATGACTTATTAGGGATGTCATAAATAAAGTAATTTATAAATAAAAATACTTTAGTAGATACTTTATCAGAAAGCCTCTGCCTTTAAGGGGATTGCTGAACAAAAGGGATTGCTGAACACTGTCACCATTGTAATGATTGGTAGCTTAGTATTGTAATGACTCTGGTGCACACAGCCTGTTTACCAGATTAATGACAATACATGATGGATCAGTGCCCTCATTGTGGTCATTGTGCAATAATTCTTAACACACTTTCTGAGAACTACTGGTTCTTGTAAGCTGGTTGTAACAGCCTCTGTCTGCCTGGCTCTATACATTACTGCAACTGGTCACTTATTGCCACTCACTGTAAGAACATCTGATAACATTTTATGACAAGAAAAGAAGGGTGTTTTGCTGCTACACCTGAGGTCAGCTAGCTTTTCCACAATGTCAATTTACAACCATTAGACAGCACACAGGGAATAATAGCGCACCAGAGATGTATTGTTTGTTTTCAATTTTTGCACTCATAGTTGTGCTACTAATGCCACCTTAAACTCAGCCCCAGTACCTGTACCTTCAGACCTCAGATCAGCCCTAATTCATGCACCTTCACACTTCGGATGAGCACCAGTTCCTGCACCTTCAGACTCAGATCAGCCCCAATTCATGTACCTTCACACCTCAGATCAACCCAAGTTCATGTAACCTCAAACCTCAGATCAGCCCCAATTTATGCACCCTCTGACTTTTGGTCAGCCCCAATTCATGCAACTTCACACCTCAGGTCAGCTCCAGTTCCTGCACCTTCAGACCTCAGATCAGCCCCAATTTATGCACCCTCGAGAAAATTAAAAAAGGGGGTCTGGTGTCACCAGTGACACACCTCCATCCCTGCAATATGTGTTAAAAGAGAAAGGTTCGCCCTTGGGACTTTGAGTGAGGTGAGCACTATGGAGCCAGTAAAAATAGCAGGAATAATTACAGTATGTATTTAATTCAAGTAAAAAACGCTACATACATTAATGTCATGAACATGAGCCAATTCATACAGAATACAAAAAATAGGTAAAATGATATTGCAAGTATCTGTCAATATTATATTACACAAGCATCAAGTGTACCCGACGCATTTCGCGAGGTTTAGCTCGCTCTTCAGGGGTAGATGCTCGTAGTGTACCTAAAATGAAAGGATATAGTATGATATAAAAGGCACAGGGTAAGGGGGGCCTTGATATGAAAAACCCCATACTCACCAATGGACATAGCCAAAGACCAGCGCATGTGAGGCTCCCAAACGGCGGCAGCGAATGTCCCGCCAGGGAGCAGAGGAAGCGGAGCCAAACCAAGTCCCAACCAGACCCCCTTTTTTAATTTTCTCTATTGAATCGAGGTGGAAGACACCCACTAGCCCAAAACAGGTCTGTGGTCACCCTTGCCATTAAAAACATACATACATGTATGCATTTTACATTTCTATCATGCACTAGCCGCTTGATATTCCAACTACATCTCACTATGGGCATACATCCCAATCCAGCTGGTGTGCTGTTCTCTGTTGGTGGCGGTGTTTCCGTTTTGCCTTGGAAGTTGCGATGTGTATCAAGGGGGGCTCCATGTCCCCCGCTGTCCCCGCCTGCCCTTTTGAGCGGGCGGGGCCACCTACATATCGGCGCCATGCTCATGTGTCAACCGTGTGACGTCCACGATTTCGCTACGTCACTGCGGCTGGAGGCATCACACCATCGAGATGACCCGGGGGAGTGTTTGGGCCTGTGCACCGCCCCTTGACGGTGGGCGGTCTCCTGCTCTCGCCTCCCAGTCATCCACACATGGCGTTGGGGGCTTAGCCTCTCAAGCTCTTCCGGGGGCACTTATTGGAGGTTCAGCACAGCATGGATCAAATTTTTTGCTTTCTCTCACTGAGGTCAGACACACCAGTGCAGGTCTCCTATTGGAACCTATCACCTTCAGACTCACTGAAGTCTGACCCAATTTATGCAACTTCGCACCTCAGATCAGACCCAATTTATGCAGCTTCGCACCTCAGATCAGACCCAAAGTAGGTGGGAGGGCTTGTTCATGTTGTATACTGCTGTTTGCAGCCACTGGTGGACCTACACTAGTACTTGGAGGAGAACAAACTTCTGAGAGCCTGGGATGTAGAATGGCCACAGGCACAGGAGGGCAGTCCAGGCTTTGCAATTGACAGCATATGGCATTGGTGCTTCCATGACGGTGCCACTGGAAAAGACTGTGTGCCTGATCGGGCACACTTGCCAAAGGTTGCAGACCCCTATGGTACACGTTTCCATCTTCTTGATCTGTGCATTGTTCTGTGTTGTAGATTGTTTCATTCTGCTGCCTGACAACAACAGCAGCAACAATTCCATTTGTTTATTGTGTTCCTTTGACTAGAAATTGATAAGCTGCCAGAGCTGCAATGTGTATACAAAAAATGGATTATCTATTATTCCTAGCCAATGACAAAATGTCTGAAGGCTAACAGATTGCAGTAAGAACTGAAGGAGCCTTTTACTATAAATTACATTAGCTACATTCAGCTGAAGCAGCTGGTTTATGGTCTGGACAGATTTTTGCATAAAGTGCGGTCTATAAATTCACCAAAGTCGCCCATTCACAGCCAGCTGTATAGTTAACATGATGACTGGGCACACTGCAGAGCAATAGTAATCACTCCTGGCTCTAATGCTGGCAATATACTCTTTTACTGCTTGTAATCAACCCATTTTGAAGCTGGGTCATACATGTTCAAGTTTGACTGTATAATCTTCTTTGGATCTACCAACATTCCAAGCAGGTACAAAGTTATATAGAATATAGTTTTGGTGTATCTAAAGAATAAATTGTATGAAGGTTGTGTAGCGGGGTCCCAAGTTTAGGGATTGTAATACCAAATTTAGGGGTGATTTGAGTGGCAGTTAACTCAAATCTTTCAATTGCTGGACTCTGTCTTGTTGCTATTTCACCTGGAAGGGGCCCAGTAACTCTCCGGAGGGATGTCATCCACCCCGAAACCAGGGGCCTAACATCTGGACCATCAGGAGTTTTGGGTCACTATAGATTCTGTGGCAGAGAATCTCCTAGACGCATCCATTAGGGAACTTAATTGACTGTTCAAACTACACGCTGGCTGCTAGTGCCATTGGGTGACTATCCGGGTGAGCTGTACCCACTCGGGATCGAGTGGCGACGAAGCCAGGAGTGCCAGAATTCCATCTGTCTTCCTAACACCTTTCTCCTTTCATGCATAAGAAAATAAAGCTCTACGTTGGAGTGATATACTGGTGTGGACCTTGGAGTTACTTGGGGCATAGAGACTTTTGTCCTTACATTCTAGGGACAGAAACCAACACTGAGGGGAGTTGCTCCAAAGACCCGTAAGTGAAATTTAAGTGTGCTTAACCTCTGCAACCCAGGGGGTACGGCCATGGCGAAGACCACGCTCCTTCCTCTCCAGTGAACGAGCCAAAGAGTGGAGAAGGAGGGTGGCGTGGGTGCTCAGCGTCCGGGATTTTTGTGGTATATGCCCCGGGAAAAGTTGGACCTTGTTATTCCCCTGTGAAGCTCCGTGGAGGTCGGCCATGTTTGTGTGAAATTCAACCTGCGTCACAAGTAAGAGAAAGGAGGATTCAGGCCTGGCAGTTTCTGGCTGCGTAGTTCGTGGGCGCGTCAAGTCTGGAAAAGCCCGCAAAGTGAGTGCAGCAGAGGAACAAGAAAGGGGAGGAGCTCGGAAAGTGTGAGCTCCTCGTGGTGCGTTTGGCGCGAAAGGGGGACATTATCTGATGAACTGTTGATGAAGCGACATGTCCGTTCCTTCTCGGAAACCTGCTTCACCGGGATCTTGTACTCTTTTGCCCGGTCCAACCATGGATGTGACCCCTATTGCCGCCTCATTGACTGACACAGGAATCCAGCTGAAGCCCAGGAACCGCTTTGCCCTTCATGCATGTCGAGTTGCAGAGGCCTTGGGCATGATCTGTGTGAAGTGTCAGGGACTGATTGTGCATCTTCGGCCTTTCCGGAGATGTACCCGCTGTGGGGAATTCCTGTTCGAGGTAGAGCAGCCGACAGAGAAGCCAAAAGTCTACCGAGTAAACTGGATCTCAGGTGCTGTTACTCCTGAGGAGGAGGTGTGTGCTATCGCCGCCATTCCCAAGCGCAGTCGCGCAGAGGTGGAAGAAAAGACTGAAGCTCCGGCCATTGAGGAATTTGAGGCGGAGAACCCAGCAGATGCTGCATCAGTCTCAACGGAGCCCTTCCTTCCCGCTGCTAAAAGGAAGGTAGGACTCGTAACAGCTTCCCGCAGCCGCGGTGGAGGCCCACCCCAGTGCCCGCCTGACTCGGATCGTCCTGTCGGAGAAGTTTCCCTGACGGTTAGAGGTCGAGGTCGGCCGGGGAAAGGAACCAAGGTCAGTGTCCGTTCTATTAGGGACGCCAGCATTGCCAACGTTGAGTTTCACCTGGTGGAAATGTCACAAATGAGATGGTTCTTGGGCAGGTTGCATTCCTTTTGAAGGTCAGCCAGCCAAGCACTGGCATTATATGACCGGCGGAAATGACCACAGACTTTCTTGGCCTGCCTCAGGAGACCCTGTAAGCCCGGGTACCTGCACAAGAACCGCTGTACCACCAAATTTAGAACGTGAGCCAAACAGGGAACATGGGTCAAGTGTCCCTGTCGGAGGGTGGAGAGGAGGTTGGTGCCATTGTCGCATTTCGACGAACGGACGAAACAGCCAATGTTCGAGTCGGACTCATGTTCGACCCGAACATAAAGCTCATCCCTAATTATATATACTGTATATATGTATATATATATATATATATATATATATATATATTGTAACCTGGGGGACAGGTAGTAGGTACAAAAGCTCCCTGGGATGAGCAGGCACAGATACCAAGTCCATTGGATCAGTGAAAACACAGTGTGGTTTATTGGTGCTATATACAATGTCAATGACAGGTGCTGTACAGTGTGCTGAAAACACACAGAAGAAAAAATATCTAAACAAAAGCCTAGCCGTGTCTCGGCTCTAACTACACAGTATTTACAGGCCCTCACTACTAGGCTGAACAAGCCTAACGCTTGTCAGCTTCCACATTCACAGAGTAACAATGTTTTACCAACCTTCTTGCTCTCACAGACCAATGTTGTCTGTGTTTTCCCAGGCTGAGCAAAGGCTGTCTGCTCAGGTGAGCTTTTAATTAAGCTGGTGGAGAGAACCAACACCTGAAGAGGATCCTGGCTCAGAGATCCCTGAATGTATATGAGAGGAGCCTGGGAGATGTATAAACCCCGAACAGGACTTTCCCAGGCTCTCTCTGGGATGCTCTGTCACACATCCTCCCCCCTTGTTTCAACCCCAGGGTTGGAACACCTGTAGCCCAACAGGAGTGAACACGGGAGAGGGCATCTACATTCCCCATCTCAACACCTGGCCTGTGTTTTACCGTAAAGGCGTAATCCTGTAGGGCCAAAAACCACCGGTTCACCCGCCTATTAGTCTCCTTCTTTTGGGCCATCCATTTCAGGGGAGCATGGTCAGTTATTAACTCAAACTGGCGCCCCAACAAGTAGTACCTGAGCGCGTCCACGGCCCACTTTATGGCCAGACACTCCTTTTCAATGACTGCGTACTTCTTTTCATGGTCATTGAGCTTTCTGCTTAAGTACACCACAGGGTGTTCTTCCCCATTGTGTACCTGTGAAAGTACTGCCCCGATACCAACATCAGACGCATCTGTCTGGACCAAAAAGTTTTTGGAGAAATCGGGGGAGTATAGGATTGGCTGTGCACAAAGAGCCTTCTTCAGGACTTGAAAAGACTCTTCTGCTACTGGAGACCATTTCACCATTACGGAGGCTTTCCCTTTCGTAAGGTCTGTCAGTGGGGCAGCTATAGTTGCGAAATTTGGGATAAATCTTCTATAGTACCCCGCAATGCCAAGAAAGGCCCTGACCTGCTTCTTGTTTGCAGGGCGTGGCCACTCCTGGATGGCTTCTATTTTATTCACCTGGGGCTTTATGACACCCCGGCCAATAGTGTAGCCCAAATACCTGGCTTCCTCTAGCCCAATGGCACATTTTTTTGGATTTGCCGTAAACCCCTCCTTGAAGAGGGAATCCAGGACAGCCTGGACACGGGGCAAGTGAGACTCCCAGTCAGTGCTATGCACCACTATGTCGTCCAGATAGGCTGCAGCATACTGTCGGTGAGGTCTTAGGGTCCTGTCCATAGCCCTCTGAAATGTTGCAGGGGCATTTTGCAACCCAAAAGGCATTTTCTTATATTGAAACGACCCCTCCGGGGGCACAAATGCAGTCTTTTCTTTGGCACTACCAGTCAGGGGTATTTGCCAATATCCTTTGGTCAAGTCCAAAGTGGTCAGATAACGGGCCTTGCCAAGTCGGTCTATAAGCTCGTCTACCCTGGGCATTGGGTATGTGTCAAACTTTGTTACCGCATTAAGCTTTCTGAAGTCATTACAAAACCTCCAAGTGCCATCTGGTTTTGGGACCAATACAATGGGGCTAGACCAGTCACTATTGGATTCCTCAATAACATCTAGCTCCAACATCCTTTTAACTTCCTCACCGATGTCCTTTCTTCTAGCTTCGGGAATTCGGTATGGTTTGAGCTTGACACGGACTCCAGGTTCAGTAACAATATCATGCTGAACTGCTGAAGTCGTGCCCGGCAACTCTGAAAATTTCTCTTTATTCCTCATCAGGAACTCTCTAGCTTCCTGTTTCTGGGAACATGACAGGGTGTCTGGAATCGTGACCTCAGGGATCAGAGGCGATTCAGTACCTTTAAGGGTTACCGGGAGGGACCTCGCAGTTAATGCCAGTCTATCCTTCCAGGGCTTTAACAGGTTTATGTGGTAAATCTGTTCGGGCTTCCTTTTACCTGGTTGATACACCTTGTAATTGACCTCCCCAACTCTTTCAATTACTTCAAAGGGTCCCTGCCACTTAGCCAGGAATTTGCTCTCAACAGTGGGAACTAACACGAGGACCCGGTCACCAGGTGAGAAAACAACGAAGTTGGGCCCCCCTGTTGTATATCCTCTGTTGGGCTGCTTGGGCCTGCAGTAAATGTTCTTTTACTACCGGCATGATTGCTGCAATCCTATCCTGCATTTGAGCGATATGCTCAATAACACTTTTGTGAGGTGTCTGCTCCCCCTCCCAAGTTTCCTTGGCTATGTCTAAGAGTCCCCGAGGGTGTCTCCCATAAAGCAACTCAAATGGAGAGTACCCCGTAGAGGACTGGGGAACTTCCCTGATGGCGAACATCAAGTAAGGTATCAGGAAGTCCCAGTTTTTCCCATCCTTATCAACAACCTTTTTTAACATACTCTTTTTGATTACAAAAATATTTTATTAGGAAGTTCAGATGTACAGTTACATAGAGTGTTTATAAAGGTAATCAAAATTAAAAGAAATAAAAAATTCAAAAGAAGAGGAGATAATCGAGCTCATACATGAAGATAGTAAATATATAAAAAGTTTTCTGGTACAAAGAGTTCCTACATGGGCGTATGTTAAATATAAAAAGGGTAGGCACTATAGGTCAAAATTGCATGAATTTGCTAGAGTGTGTGGGTGGGAATTCAGGTTCTAGGGTAATGAGTTATGTTGTAGGCCAATATGACCATTTCCTTTCAAAAACCTGGAAGGTATCGTGAAGTGTGTGAAAGATTCTTTCCGAGAGTTTTATCGTCTCCATCCGAGCTAGCACCTGTGCCCAAGGCAGATTGTTTGATCTCCAATTGGAGGCAATCATCCATTGGATGGAGCTACATAAAGTATGGAAAAGTCTTTTACAAGGGATGGGAACATTGGGTATATCTGCATATAGAAGGCAAATCTGTGGGGAGATTGGGATTTTCTGTTTCAAGGTATTATCAAAAATTTCTGCAGCATGGCTCCATATATGATGCAGGTATTTGCAGCTCCAGAATGTGTGTAGGATAGTGCCTGGTTCTGGACAGCCCCTGAAACAGTATGGAGAAATAGAAGGATAAGATGTGTTGAGCTTGGACGGGGTGAGATACCATCTAGAGTATATTTTAATGGGAGTTTCTCTGGAGGAGATAGCTATGTTACTCCTCCGGAGATTGTCCGACATATTATGCCATTCATCTACTGTGAAGGTGTTATTTAGGTCAGTTTCCCAGCGGAGCATCTGACCAGACTTGTCGAGTGAATGAAAAGTGTTTAGATAGCTATATAGATGGGATATGATACCTTTATCTCTAGAAGAAGAGATGCAGATCCGTTCAAATACAGTAACAGGGGGCTTGGTGGTGAGAGAGTAATGTTCTGCGTAAAAGGCTTTGATTTGGTTATAGTGTTGAAGTTCGGATGTGGGGATACTATATTTATCTTGCAGAGCGGTGAATGAGGAAAACTCCCCATTTATTTGTAATGATTTAAGTGAAGTGAGCTTATTATGGGTCCAATAGGTGAAAGAGTGGTGATCTCCGTGAGTACGGGTAAATCTCAGGTCACCTAGAAAGGAAGCAAGGGGAGGAGTGAGTGAAGATAATTCAAAAGTGTTTTGTGCTTTGAGCCACAATTGGTAGAAGTGTGCTACAATTTTGTTGTATTTCGAGAGTTTGCTGTATGAGGTTGTTTTGGACCAAAGGATTCCCTGTAAATACAATGGGGAAATTGAGGACTCCTCAAATTTTTTCCATGGGATATATTGATTGGGCGCGAACCATTGTGCTAATTGGGCAAGTCTGGCGGCCAGAAAATAATGCCAAAGGTTAGGGAGACCCATCCCGCCCATGGATTGAGGTCTGTGCATATATGCATAGCTGCATCTGGGTTTCTTGTTGAACCATATAAATTTGTTGATTTCCCTTTGGAGCGAAGCTAGTTTGGATTTGGGGATGTTAATGGGGAGGGATCGGAAGTAGTATAGCAGTTTGGGGAGGATTGTCATTTTAATTGCGCAAATTCTGCCTAGGAATGATATATGGAAGGTTGACCAGGTCTTAAGGAGTGAGGATATATTATTGAATAAGGGAATATAATTGGTTTTGAAAAGTAGGTTGTGTGCTGGGGTGATAGAGATGCCCAGATATTTAAATGATTGAGAGCACCATATAAATGGGAAATTGTTTTTCAACATGGTCTTTAGGTGATCGGGGAGATTGATGGGTAGAGCCGAGCATTTGTTCATGTTAATTTTTAGACCTGATATGTCGTGAAACAGTTTTAGTTCCTTAAGAAGGGAGGGAATGGAAACGTGAGGTTCGGTAAGAAAGATTAACGCATCATCTGCGTAGAGGCTTATCTTAAACTCATCTTCACCTTTGACAACTCCTTTTATATCCGGGCTGTTCCTAATTTTGTGGGCAAGAGGCTCCATTGCTAGTGCGAACATTAATGGGGAAAGTGGGCAGCCTTGTCTAGTACCCCTACTTAGAGGAAAGAATTCCGAGTTATGACCTGGAATTTTAATACGGGTCTGGGGGGAGTGGTATAGGGCATTAAAGCCACACATGAATTTATTAGGGATGCCAAATTTAGGAAGGATGTGATTGAGGTAAGACCAGGATACACTATCAAAGGCTTTATGAATATCCAGGCTGAGGAGGCATAGCTCTTTGTAGTGTATGTTGGCATCTTGTACGATATTGGTTACCAGCCTAATATTGTCAGTTATTTGGCGTCCAGGTATGAATCCTGTTTGATCTATGTGCACTATATTAGTAATAACTGCTGCTAACCTGTCAGCAAGAAGTCTCCCAAAGATCTTTAAGTCATTGTTAAGAACTGAAATGGGGCGGAAATTTTGTGGAAGAGAATGGTCCTTGAGTGGTTTAGGTATTAACGATAAGTTTGCTAGGAGCATTTCTTCTGGGAATTGATGACCATCTAGCACGTAATTGAAGAGTTTAGATAGGTTGGGGGCTAAAAGAGACGCAAATTTTTTGTAGTATGCTGAGGAGAACCCGTCCGGGCCTGGGGCTGTAGAGGTCTTCAGGGATTTAATTATGTTAATTATTTCTAAATCTGTACATGGTGCGCTAAGAGATTCTATTTGTTGGGGGTTGAGGGAGGGTAATGGGATATCCTCCAGCCAGATTTGGGAGGGTTGTTTAGGTTGGGGTTGAGGTCCCGAGAGGAGGTCTTTATAAAAGGAGGAGAAGATGTTCAACACCTCTTGTGGATGAGTGACGATGTTCCCCGCATTATCTCTAAGTTTGTAGACATGGGGTGGGTTATTAGCTTGATTTAGTTTTCTAGCAAACATGGTGGAGGTGGAGTTGCTATGAAGGAAGAATTTAGCCTTAGAGAATCTGAGGGATCTCTCAGTGTTAGCTGATAAAATTTGATCTAAGGCCAGGCGTTTGGATTTGATTTGATCAGTTAAAGCCTGGGAAGGGGCTTGTTGAAGTTTATTGTACAGTCTATTTAGGTCCTTAGTGAGACATCTAATGTCTGAGAGCCTGTCTTTGTTTCTTTTTGCAGCGAGAGAAATCAGTTGCCCACGTAAGACTGCTTTATGGGCAACCCAGACGGAGGAGGGAGGGGTTTCGTCATTAATATTTTCGTTGAAATAGTTCTCTATATGAGTAGAGACCGATTGAGTGATTGTGGGGTCCGAGAGTAAGGAGTCGTTTAGCCTCCAGTTGAAGGGGGATGGTTTAAGACCAATATATGCTGTCTCAAGAGATGTGATATCATGATCCGACCATGGACAGGGGTGAATGATCGCTTTAAAAGAGTTCGCCAACAGGACAGGGGTGCAGTAGATATAGTCTAATCTGGCATAAACATTATGGGGATGTGAGTAGTGAGTGTAAGCTTTGACGCCAACATTGTGGGCCCTCCATGAGTCTATAAGTTGAAAGTGATTGAGGGAACGGTTTAGGGACTTCGGAAATGCCCTAGAAGATGGTGCGACCCTGCTCCTGTCCAGGGCCGGGTGTGAGGTTAGATTGAAATCCCCTCCAAGGATAATATGGGGGGAGGCATATCGGTCTAGAGTCTCAAAAAAGTTAGTGAAAAAGGAGGACTGGGATTCATTGGGAGCGTATACTGAAGCTATTGTTATGGCCCTATTATCAATGATGCCTTTTAAGATAATATATCGGCTTTCAGTATCTCTGAAAATACTTTGTACATCGAATATAATCGAATTGCGTATAAAGACTGCGACTCCTCTTGTCTTATTATTGTATGTTGTATAGAATACTTGGTTGTATGTCTTATTGAAGTATTTAGGGTGGTTGGATGCGCAAAAGTGGGATTCCTGGATGAGTATGATATCAGCCCCTATTCTCTTGTAGTGCTCAAAAGCTTTTTTACGTTTGTGGGGGGAATTAAATCCCTGCACATTGTGCGATATTATTTTAATACCCATTGGTGGGGTCTAGGGTGTGGGGGTTAATATTTTCGTGATGGGGGAAAAATAGAGAAGTATCAGAAGTATACAATACTTTATGGATAGCGTTAGTGTTTGGGTCTGATGCTAAGATTATGATCAGCGGTGTAGATAGAACGGGGATTGGTATACAAGCAGGGAGATGGGCATTGTATCTTATGCAGTTACCAGAGTAGTCTAGAGCTATGAAATCTATGTCAAACAACGTTTTTGGTATGTACTTATCATTACTTCCTTTTTGTACATTGAACACAGTAGAAGCCTTATGGGCTAGGATTTCAAAAATGAGAAACAAAAACAAAAATAACAATGGGACAGGATATAACCTGTCAAGAAAACTTGAATAAACAACATTAGGACAAATAAGTCCAAATCCTGCGAACCTGGAGGGGAACCACGTCTCTAAAGATGAGAGCTGTGGTTCCATCCCGGAGGGCAGGTCTGAGAAATAAACTAAGCAACAATGGATGTAGCAGGCACCCTAGAAAAACTTGAAAGTGCGTGTCTACCACTCGGGGGGTAGAGAGGTATTGTGACATAAAAAGCTCGCTATGTAAGGGAGACAATAACAGCAATCTACTGTGGAGAGAAACATTTCTGAAGTTATGGAGGTAAGGGTAAATGATAGTACTTATATGTTCAGTATAGCTACCACATTGTTCGAAAAGACTGTTCTCCAGATAACCTATGAAAAGGGGGATAGAGAGAGAAAAAATAAAATAAAAAAAAAACATCTTTTTCTCCTTCCCTCTTCCCTCCCCTCTCCCCTTCTCTCCTCTTTTCCTCCTTTCTCAATTCTACATTTTTCCCATTATGAAAGTTCAGACTGCTAGGAGAGTTGAATAGGATGATAGCCGAACCACGAACTTAAGTCCCCTAGGTCTTCTTTGAGGAGTATATTACAGTACTGTTCAGATAGTCTGTTGATTCTTCTATCCGCCGAACCACTGGAATTATGTGGAGAAGGGATTTGTGTGATTAACACAATATCCCCGGGATCATTGTAGAATGTGAAGACTATGGAGAGAATGTTTCGGATTGTTTGATTCTCTTATCATATCCACTGGGTACGTCAAATTCACCGAGAACTGGAGTGAAAGCGTAGATGGGAAGTTCTATTCTTGGTGTGATTGCCTCCAGCGTCTTTGGTCTCTTTGGTCTCTCTGGTTGCGGCGTGAAGATGGTGTGGACCATATCGGGGAAGAACTGGGGGTTGCTGGTGGTCGGCCAGGAGGTTCCGGTTCCAGGAGGCCCAATTTCACCAGTAGTTCTTTTCCTTCTATTACGTTATGAACCGTGTATGTAGAGCCATTATGTGGAACGGTGAGTTTGAAAGGAAAGCCCCATCTGTATCTAATCCTTGCTTCCTGTAGGACTTTGGTGACTTCCTTCATCCTTCGTCTCCTGTCCAATGTGGCTGGGGAGATGTCAGGGAATAATTGAAGTCTTTTACCATCTAGGTCAATATTAGGAGAGTTCCTAGCCGCCCGCATGATGTCTTCCTTAACGAGGAAATCCTTCATACACATGATGATATCTCTAGGCGGTTTATCAGGTGTAGGTTTGGGGCGAAGGGCTCTATGGATTTTGTCACAGGTGAACGCTGACAGGGGTCTGTCAGGAAGGAGATTATGAAAGACCCTCGATATAGTAGGCATGAGATCGGTGACCGATTCTGGTACTCCGCGTACTCTGATGTTCTGTCTACGATTTCTATTATCAAGGTCTTCCACTTGTGCCTGCATAAACGCAAAACCATCCGCCAATGTTTCATAGTCCTTTCTCAAGTCATTATGGGCTAGTGAAAGTTCGTCATGTTTTGTTTCTAGTAGATCAGTTCTGTTGCCTATGCAAGCAATCTCCTGAGATAGAGCGGTAGTGGACTTATGCACTTCTCTTTCTATTTTATCAACCAATTTGTCAAACATGGATGTTAGACTTGCATCTAAATCGGCTTTAGAAAGGGGTAAGGTGTACTCACAGTTAGGTTCCGAGGGGGGGGGGGTCCAATAATTTCTTGTTTGTTGGTGTCAGTGCCGCTCTGAGACATCATGTGGTATTTATTCTCGGCTTCTAGAAGAAAGTTTGTTAGGTTGTGGATAGATCGTCCGGAGCGAGTATTCTTTCTCGTCTGCATGCACGGATTGTTCCCACGGGGGTTTAAGGTATTTGTGCTGATAATCGAGTGATATAGCCGTGGGTATCTGGCCTGCTTTATATGGGTGAGGTAAGGCTTTGGTCACTTACATCCTATTAGCGAAGCGTAGGTTAGTGGAGTGCCAGTCTATCTTGAGTGAGTGTAGTCACTCTGGGGGAGCTGACGGGCTGTGTGCACGGCGTGATCTTGTGTACTGTACCGGTTCAGTAAGGGAGGAAGCCGTGTGAGTTGACGTGCCCCAATAATAGAAAGGGGGGGAGACATATATGTCAAATAGGAAGGAGGTACTGAGGCTTTATTAATCCACTGGTTGTGTACTGCAACAACCCGTAATGGGGATCTCTGTGTTTGTTGTGGGGGGGAGGTTAAATTTGCAGGAATTTTGTTATATTGGAAGGGAGACCAGGTTCTAGTAGGTTTGGGATGTTATGGCTTTTGGGTGTAGCAAGATGGCCGCCGATCTATGAGGGTAGGACAGACAGTGAACTTTAAAAGGTGATCCTTACAGGTCTGGACTCCTCTACCCCTCCCAGGGAGGTATACAAGCCCAGTCAGCGTCTAGATGGGGTTAATGTATCAAGGATCAGCTTGGAGGAGAGCACAAAAGGGGGCTCCAGGTGTACCAAGATGGCCGCCGTCCTCCCGGAGTAGGCCGAAGCCGCGGCCTCGAGTGCTGGGGAAGGAGGAGATCAACACCGGAGGCTATAGGTGGCTTGGTGGGTGCTTGGTGGCCGGACAGGCAGTGACCAGGCCTGAAGGTAAGCAGTCTGGGGGGGTATCTTGGAGCGGGCGGAGCGGTACTCACTGTGGATTGGGTTGAGGCCGCGTCCGCGAATGAAGGCCTCAGGACTACCGATCGCTTTGCCCAGAGCCCACAGAAGGATCCCTGCGGGGTAGCTTCCGCCTGGTGTTCCACGGGTGTCGGGGGACGGAGGATGTCCCAGATCTCGGACGCTGGAGACTGGAGAGGCCGCGGATGCGCAGGCCCCAAGATGGCGACGGGCCTCAGTGTTGTAGATCTGGTCACAGGCCCGTCGCGGATCTCTCCGCGCTATTTACTTGCAGGTCCCCGGGGGCAGCTATAGCGTGCGACCAGGGGTTAGTATGGCTGAATCCGGGCCTCAAAACGGCGATGCCTGCTAAGGATGGCTGTGGATTCACGGAGGATCCCTGGAGCTCAGCAGAAACACGTCCTCCCTGTTTCTCTACCGGCCACGCCCCCTTTTAACATACTCTTTAATGTCTTATTGAAGCGTTCCACCAAGCCATCCGTTTGAGGATGGTACACTAAGGTACGCAACTGCGTCACCTTAAATAACTTGCAGAGCTCCCTAGTTATTCGAGACATGAATGGGGTACCTTGGTCTGTAAGGACTTCTTTCGGGACGCCAACCCGACTGAACACCATAAACAGCTCTTTGGCAATGTTTTTAGCAGATGCAGTGCGTAAGGGAACGGCCTCGGGATAACGGGTAGCGTAATCCATGATCACGAGGATATGTTGATGACCGTGGGCAGATTTGGGGAGTGGACCCACAAAGTCCATGGCAATCCTCTCAAAAGGCACTTCAATAATGGGCAAGGGCACTAACGGACTTCGGAAGTGGGGTTGGGGGGCTGACATCTGACACACAGGACAGGATTGACAATAATTTTCTATGTTTTTCCGTATCCCTGGCCAGTAAAACCTGTGCAACACCCTTTCAGTGGTTTTCTCAACCCCTAAATGGCCTCCTAGCAAGTGCCCATGGGCAAGTTCCAACACCACCCGTCTGTATAACTTAGGGACTACCAACTGTTCAACCACTTCATCATTAGATTTACATACACGATACAGTAAATCCTCATTGCTGCAGAAATATGGAAAACAGAGCCTGTCCCCTGGTTCGACAGGTACCTCATTAATCACTATTACATTTTCCCAGGCCCTGGCAAGGGTAGGGTCTTTTCTCTGCTCCGTACCAAAATTTTCCTTGTGCACATTAAGATTGGCAAACTCTAACGTAGGCCCAGATTCAGCAGACGGCTGTCCAGCTCTACTGGTTGTGGGGACTTCTTCCGGCTCCCCCAGCTCTCCTGCCATAACTGAGAAAGGATCACCCGGAGAGCCCTGAGAGGAGTCCCCTGAACTCACAAGGTCAGTAATGGCCACGAGTTCTGGCTCTGCGACTGAGTTAGGTACTGCGACTGGGTCGGGACAATCCCACAGTTCCCAAAACTTAGGGAAGTCCCTACCAATGATAGCCTCATGCACCAAGTGGGGCACCAGTCCGACCGAATGGGTCACCGTACCTAAGCCAGTTTTAAACTGAACAGTGGCTATTGGATACTCGCGGGTATCCCCATGTACACAGATCACAGCAACCTTTTTTGCATGAAAATTCACAGTTTCAACCATCTCAGCTGTAACCAAAGTAACCAGACTTCCAGAGTCCAGCAAGGCCATAATAGGCTTATTATTAATAGTCACATGACACATGTGTTTTCCCACATTTGGCATTGCAGCGCATGAAACAGCAGCAAACATAGACTGCCTTCTAAAAGATAGATCACACTGCATTGGTTCATCTGTCAATGGACAGTTTGCTGCAACATGTCCCAGTTCTTGGCAACGAAAACACCTGATGTTTCCCCAGTTTGGTTTGCTGACAGGCAGTGGCTTCCCTTGTTTGGGCCGCCAAACTTCAGTCCTGGCACCAAAAATCCTCCCCCCTATTTCCTTGCCATGCTTACCACCCACTTCCCCTGGAACAGTCTTACCGGTTGCCTGGGGAGACCGTGGCTTTGGGTGGAAAGTCCGTGCGGCTGTAGGGGTGGTAACCAGGTTCTCTGCAGCAAAGTACCTCTCAACGAGCTCCACCAGGTTGTCTGCTGACTTGGGGTCTCCTTGACTCACCCACTTCTGCAGGGGAATTGGCAGTGACCTCAGGAATTGGTCCATGACCACACGCTCCACTATTTGTGGCGCAGACAGGGACTCCGGCTGTAGCCATTTCCGCACCAGGTGGATCAGATCAAACATCTGCGATCTTGGGGGCCTCTTTTCTTGGAAGAACCAGCTGTGGACCCGCTGAGCTCGAACAGCCAAGGTAACGCCAAGTCGTGCCAGGATTTCCCGCTTGACCTTCTCATAATCTCCCGCTTCTGCTGACTCCAGATCATAGTAGGCCTTCTGCGCTTCTCCAGAAAGTAAGGGGGCGATCAGTCCTGCCCACTGGGTTTGGGGCCAACCTTCCCTCTCAGCAGTCCGTTCAAATGTTAGTAGGAAGGCCTCTGGATCATCATCTGCCGTCATCTTTGAAAGAAAGCGACCCACATGGATGGCTGAGGGCTTGTCTCCAATATCCTTCATTATCGCAGGTGACCCCTGTGCTAGCGTCTCCACAACCTCAGTGAGGGGTTTCCTATCCGCTTTTGCAGCAGTGGCAAGCTGTTCAAACAGCCTCTGCGATTGCTCCTGTACAGCACCAATCTGTTGGAACAGCACCTTGGTTTGCTCCTGTGCGATAGCGTTGGCTTGCTGTTGTGCAGCGTTAGTTTGCTGTTGTGTAGCATTTGCTTGCTGCCATGCAGCGTTTGCTTGCCGCAATTCAGCGTTAGTTTGCTGTTGTGTAGCGTTTGCTTGCCACAATTCAGCGTTAGTTTGCTGTTGTGCAGCGTTTGCCAACACCATTTGTTTGAGGAGGTCCTCCATGTTATCACTTTAGGTACTGGCCTTTTAAGTAGTAACTTACTACAGCTGGTCGCAGCCTCCACCATATGTAACCTGGGGGACAGGTAGTAGGTACAAAAGCTCCCTGGGATGAGCAGGCACAGATACCAAGTCCATTGGATCAGTGAAAACACAGTGTGGTTTATTGGTGCTATATACAATGTCAATGACAGGTGCTGTACAGTGTGCTGAAAACAAACAGAAGAAAAAATATCTAAACAAAAGCCTAGCCGTGTCTCGGCTCTAACTACACAGTATTTACAGGCCCTCACTACTAGGCTGAACAAGCCTAACGCTTGTCAGCTTCCACATTCACAGAGTAACAATGTTTTACCAACCTTCTTGCTCTCACAGACCAATGTTGTCTGTGTTTTCCCAGGCTGAGCAAAGGCTGTCTGCTCAGGTGAGCTTTTAATTAAGCTGGTGGAGAGAACCAACACCTGAAGTGGATCCTGGCTCAGAGATCCCTGAATGTATATGAGAGGAGCCTGGGAGATGTATAAACCCCGAACAGGACTTTCCCAGGCTCTCTCTGGGATGCTCTGTCACAATATATATATATATATATATATATATATATATATATATTTACACACATACACAAACACTGAGCAAAATGATAAACGCTACACTTTTGTGTTTGCCCCTGTTTATCATGAGCTGAACTTAAAGATCTATGACTTTTTCTATGTACACAAAAGGCCTATTTCTCTCAAATATTGTTCACAAATCTGTGTTAGTGAGCACCTCTCCTTTGCCGAGATAATCCATCCACCTCACAGGTGTGGCATATCAAGATGCTGATTAGTCAGCATGATTATTGCACAAGTGTGCCTTAGGCTGGCTACAATAAAAGGCCACTCTAAAATATGCAGTTTTATCACACAGCACAATGCCACAGATGTTGCAAGTTTTGAGGGAGCGTGCAATTGCCATGCTGACTGCAGGAATGTCCACCAGAGCTGTTGCCCTAAAATTGAATGTTCATTTCTCTACCATAAGCCATCTCCAAAGGCGTTCAGTGAATTTGGCAGTACATCCAACCGGCCTAACAACCACAGACCACGTGTAACCACACCAGCCTAGGACCTCCACATCCAGCATCTTCTCCAAGGACGTCTGAGACCAGCCACCCGGACAGCTACTGCAACAATCGGTTTGCATAACCAAAGAATTTGAAAGTTCATCTGCATGCTCATCGTTCTCATCGAGGTCTATACCTGACTGCAGTTGGTTGTTGTAACCAACTTGATTGGGCAAATGCTCACATTCAATGGTGTCTGGCACTTTGGAGAGGTGTTCTCTCTAATTCATGGACAAATCCTGGTTTTTACTGTACAAAGCAGATGGCAGACAGCGTGTATGGCATCGTAGGTGAGAGGTTTGCTGATGTCAACATTGTGGATCGAGTGGCTCATGGTGGCGGTGGGGTTATGGTATGGGCAGTGGCGTCGCTAGGGGGGGTGCGGTCTGCACTCGGGTGACACCCGCTAGAGGGGTGACACCATCCCCACTCTCCCGAGTGTAAGGAAGGCCTAGGCATTTTTTTCCAGCTGTCCCGGCCGGAACATCTCCAGCAGCCGCAGCCACTGGAGAGTGTTCTTCTTCCTCCTCCTACTTCCCTGTCACATGTGTGTCACTATCTCTGCCCGGCTGCACACTGTTCTCTCCTCTCCAGCTGCTGCCCAGGATGGTCACGGTTGTACTACAGTTTACCTGCCCTGGCCACGAGCTGGTGCTGTTATGGGCAAGAGGGATGTGTCAGCTTGTGTTAAGGGGGTGTCCACCGCCGGCCCGAGCCCACGGTAAGGTGTGAGAGGGGGTTTCCATGGTGTCGGCACGCCATCCAGTTACACCTGAGAACTAGCGTGGGACTGGGAGGAGTGTATATGTCTAGCGCCCTGTGCTGGTCTGATAACCTTTCTTTAGCGCTGCACTGTTTACCTTTTAAAGGGGTTGTAAAGGTTCAGTTTTTTCTTAAAAACAAACATGTTATACTTACATCCGCTGTGCAGTTGGTTTTGCACAGAGTGGCCCCAATCCTCCTCTTCTGGGGTCCCTCTGCGGTGCTCCTGGCTCCTGTTCTCGAGTGTGCTGTCAGAGAAGCGCTTTCCTACTGGACACACGTGCGGGCACGCTCCCATGTCCTGCTGCTGCGTCTGTTGACACAGATAGCAGGACTCGGCTCCGCCCCCCCCAGAGCCAGTGTCATTGGATTTGATTGACAGCAGCAGGAGCCAATGACTGTGCTGCTATCAATCTATCCAATTAGGACACGAGACACCGGCCGGAGCTGGTGTGCTTGTTCCCGTCGCAGGAATTACGGGGCTCAAGTATAAGGGGGGCTCGGGGGCGCTGCTGCAGTAAAGAAGGATTTTCACCTTAATGCATAGAATGCATTAAGGTGAAAAACACTGAGGGTTTACAACCCCTTTAAGTGTTATATCTTATATTGTTTTACAGCAATATTGTGTCAGCAGCTTTACCAAGTTGAATTTTAGGTAACCCTAGCACAACTTAATTTGTGAATAATATAACTGCCACTGGGATTGATTACAGTAAAATATTATAAATAACAAATGATGGCTACACATTCACCACACATGATTAAATGTTACAGTGCAGAATTTTTTTATTAGGGGGGGGGGGGGCGGCGGGGTTGACACCATGTTTTACAGCACCAGGTGACACCAACCCTAGTGACGCCACTGGGTATGGGCAGGCGTATGCTATAGACAACAAACACAGGTGCATTTTATTGATGGTATTTTGAATGCACAGAGATACCGTGACGAGATCCTGAGGCCCATTGTTGTGCCATTCATCCACGACCCTCACCTCATGTTGCAGCATGATAATACACAGCCAGATCCATGTTGCAAGGATCTGTACACAATTCCTGGAAGCTGAAAACATCCCAGTTCTTGCATGACCAGCATACTCTCCAGACATGTCACCCATTAAGCATGTTTAGGATGCTCTTGATCAGCGTATACGACAGCGTGTTCCAGTTCCTGACAATATCCAACAACTTCAGTTTGCCATTGAAGAGGAATGGACCAACATTCCACAGGCCACAATCAACAACCTGATCAACTCTATGCGAAGGAGATGTGCTGCACTGCGTGAGGCAAATGTTGGTCACACCAGATACTGACTGGTTTTCGGACCCCCCAATACAGTAAAACTGCACATTTTAGAGTGGCCTTTTATTGTGGCAAGCCTAATGCTGGCCATACACTATATGAAAAATCGTCCGAAATTCGGTCGTTCAGATAGTCCGTTCGTTTTTCGAACAGTTAATGGGCCCAAAATCGATAATCGTTGGGATGTTTTTGAGCCGAAGGACAAGTTTGGAAATTTTCTGCCGAATGAGCGATAAATTGAAAGGTTAATGTGTTTCCCGTCCGAACTTTCTGCACTAGGTATATGTAAAAAAAACAAACCAATTTTTTTTTATTTATGTTCACTGAACGATTTATCGGTCATTACATGATGGCACTATCGTTTGCGCTCACAGCCGAACGTTCGTTTTTCGAAAGTTTGTTCGGACGATTTTTTGTATAGTGTATGGCCAGCATAAGGCACACCTGTGCAATAATCATGCTGTCTAATCAGCATCTTGATATGCCACAACAGTGAGGTGGATGATTATCTCGGAAAAGGAGAAGTGCTCACTAACACAGATTTAGACAGATCTGCAAACAATATTTGAGCAAAATAGGCCTTTTGTTGCATAGAAAAAGTCATAGATCTTTAAGTTCAGCTCATTATAAATAGGGGCAAACACAAAAGTGTTGCATTTATAATTTTGCTCAGTGTATATACATACATACACACACACACCACACACAAATTTGTATTAGTGTTTCTAATGATATTATGTATTTGCCCTTAAAATGACTCTCTCACAAAGATAAATACTTTAGATATCTGATATACAAGTAAAGAAGAGAGTAAATACTTAAAGGGGATGTAAAGGTTCCTTTCTTTTTTTTTTTAACAAAGATATCATACTTACCTCCACTGTGAAGCTCGTTTTGCACAGAGTGGCCCCGATCCTCGTCTTCTGGGGTCCCTTGAGGCTGTCTCGGCTCCTCAACGCAACAGCTAACTCCCCTTCTGGGAAGCGCTCTCCCAAGGGGGTTAGCTTGCGGGCGCGCTCCTGTGATCCGGTGATACAGTTGGCGGCTATAGCCGCCAACTGTATCACTCGGCCCGACACCCCGGGTCATTGATTTGATTGACAGCAGCGGGAGCCTATGGCTGCGCTGCTATCAATCATTCAATGAATGAGCCAAGAAGCCAGTCTAGAAGCCAGCGCGTTCACGACGCGGGACATTCGAGGGCTCAGGTAAGTTAACGGGGGGGCTGGGGGGGCCGCTAATCGTCGGATGTTTTTTCACCTTAATGCATAGAATGCATTAAGGTGAAAAAAACATGTACCTTTACAACCACTTTAACTCTACTACTACTCTAGTACTAACTTATCAACCGACACTTCTGAAAGTGTGGATTTACTGTGTACCCACTACGTGGGAATTCTTCCTCCTGTCAATCCCTACAAATATATTGCATCCTGTAACTACATGGGGGGGGGGGATCATCAGGAGAAATCAATGGAGAAAGAGGAAGAATTCTCTTCATCAAAGAGGTGCCCAGTGGAGAGGGCATTGTGAGAGGTTAGTATTTACTGCAATGTTTACATACGTTATTTAAAATTACATTTTTTCAACAGAGTCAACCATTTTGTGTGGCCAAAGCATTGGCTTAGCAAGTTGCCACCACACCTTTGGATACTACATAGAAAACTATTCAGCGTTAAGGAGCTAACACATAATATAAATATTATTTTATCAATGTAGCTCTATAGGTAGCTTATACATAAAGTGAACCTGTAATCAATTTTAAAATTTTAAAAGTTTAAGTCCTACCCAAAAGCAAGCAGAAAAGATTGCCCACCATTACCATTATTATCCAGAAAAGCCGACTGTGCCCAGATAGCAATTCCAAGTCATAAATTTCCTTCTGATGTTTGTGTTTTAGCCTATTTTATGCCACACTGCACCACAAGTGCTGTTCTTCAGTATTCACACTGCCACACTGTAACATTTCTGCTGAAATTCTATGGGATCACATGTATCATGCATACTGCAAACATGCATAGAGCAATTAAAACCCGGAAACATGTATATCTTTATAACCAGAATTTATTTCATATTGAACATACAAACTCTCAACAGGTCATAGAAATTTATATATATATATATATATATATATATATATATATATATATATATATATATATTTTGGATTATTATTGGCCACGGCCTGATCCATTGGTTTTAACAAAAATAGATTTAATAATACACCAATATTTTATATTCCAAAACATATAGCCTTCATCAAAATATTTACCAATAACCATACTCAACCCAGCCACTGAGACTCGAGCCGATTATCAATTAAAATTAAATTTCCTTATTCTCCCCTCCGGCAGATCGCCAGAGGGAGCCTACCACATGGATCGGCCACGACGGGAAAAAAGGGGGGGTAGGGTGGGGAGCTCCTCCTGCTGGAATATTTCAGGAACTGCAGCACTGACCCAAACGCAGCTGTTCTTTAAATAGGCCAGAACCAGCTTCCAGAATCTTCCCAACTGACACCTGATTTTGCTAATCAATCCCTGACTGTTTCCCAAAACCTTCCAGAACCCTCTAAAACAGCTGACCTGCCTAACCAATCCCTACTGTCTTAGCTACTTCACCTTCACCTGACCCATCCTGAACTATTGACCTCTCCTGGCCCTATGGCCATAACCTGCCTTATCCTGTCATTTTTTTATTTTATTTTTTTAACACCTAACACCCTGCAGATACCGTGATCCCATGAGGAAAGGGGAGCCTAAATGGCTACTCCCTTTCATTCCCCATGGGATCACATGTATCATGCATACTGCAAACATGCATAGAGCAATTAAAACCCGGAAACATATATATCTTTATAACCAGAATTTATTTCATATTGAACATACAAACTCTCAACAGGTCATAGAAATTTATATATTTATTTTTTGGGGGATTATTATTGGCCACGGCCTGATCCATTGGCTTTAACAAAAATATATTTAATAATACACCAATATTTTATATTCCAAAACATATAGCCTTCATCAAAATATTTACCAATAACCATACTCAACCCAGCCACTGAGACTCGAGCCGATTATCAATTAAAATTAAATTTCCTTATTCTCCCAACCAGCGGGAGGGGGGCTTGCAGCACCCCTCTCGTCCCCACAAACCCAAACCGCGGCCAACTCAATGCATGTTTGCAAGTTCATATTAAATATGTCTAAACCTATGGGAGACAAATGCACCCCGTCATCCATATACAGACCCTGTAAACCACCTTCAAGCTCATGATGCCGAAATGATATACCCAAGTTCGGGACCAGAAATTTGTCCATTGCTTTATTAATGTGTTTCCTAACCTTGTCAAGAGGTTTAAGCACGCAAGAATCCAACCACCGCAAACGCGGAATTATCTCAGAAAAGACAATCACCGTATTTGGGGAAGCAATACGTAAAAACTTACATGTATCCTTCATATTCGTGATCAAATCGAACATTTTTAATTTACCAATTTCATTACCACCTATATGTAATAATAGGATATCCGGAGCACTATACATAGCATATAGCCTCCCCAAGTCAAACAGAAGATCCTCCCACACCATACCTCTACGACCAAACCAGTGGACATGAAAAGCTGAAGGATCCAGGCCCAAGTTTTCTGAATAAACTCTATTCACAGCTCTCTTCTGTGCCCAAAAAATAAAAGAATGCCCTATAATCCAGACTGTACGCTGATGACCTGAAATAAAATAAACAATTAATAAGGGCGAATGTACAGCCTGTAACAGTCTGACCTCCATCTACCCAACTTTTTAATCGCACTCCCTTCAAGACCCAGCCCAGCGGCCTCTGTCGCTGCGCCAATGCGAAAGGAATGCGTCGTTATCTTAGCATGACCTAAACGAAGATGATTGACACATCTCTTCAGGACTGCCGAAAATTGGTAAATAGTCACCGGTGATACATCTTCATGAACAAACAATAAACGTGAAACATGAGGACGAATATTTAGGTAAGCCTGAAGCCTTTCGACTGGACAAATAGACCTGAAACCACACTTATGTAAAGACACCCCTGCACCTACACCTATGGAATCCGTTTTACTAGAACCTAGGAATAGCTTAATAACTTCTTTATAAATAAACACATTGGACAGTAACATGCCTGAACCCTTATTCTTGGAGGCAGGAAGAATCTCAGAGACCCTAAATGCCCCAAAGAGCGCAAGCGTGAATACCGAGTTACAGGACAGCTTCATACGTGGAAAAGCATATAACAGAAGTTATCCCGCAGATCTGGGACAAAATAGTGGAGGTAATAGGAGACTTAACATCCTTCCTAAAATTACCCTTCCTATACCCCTTCAAAACCTGCCGCACAGAGAAGGAACTGTGGCATGCTGGCAGATTAAAAAGGCGCAGAAAAAAGGATATACCCGACAGAGTCTTACTAATATGAGACCAAGAATAATTTTCCATTATCAGTGACTGAAGAAACAGAAGCACCAACTCCTCGGAATGATCAGTCAAAGACAAACGAAGGGACACTAAAAAGGATGACCACAAAACCCACGAAGCACTGTAGCTCCTCCATGTGGAAGGGGCCACCGAGTTCTGAATGTTCCGGAAAATTAGACTAGGTCCCATAAACGGGAAGGGAAAGTCACCCCCACTGGATCCGCCCCCAGCAGAAGCTGGAAAAACCGATCCATCTGCAAGCGAGAGAGAGCGTCAGCGACCACATTAGTTTTACTAGGGACGTAGCGTGCTTTTAGCCAGATGTTCCACTTCAAGCAAAGAAAAACCAAATGCCTTAAATAAGAAACAACAGGAGGAGACTCGGAGGAGAGACTATTGACTGCGAATGATACACCTTTGTTATCAGTGCTAACTAGCAACCTTCGATTCGCAAAAAATTACCCCAGACTTCTAAGGACACAATCACTGGGAATAATTCTAATAAAACTATGTTCTTACATAGACCCGTACTTACCCACCTGTCTGGCCAAACTGCAGCACCTCAATGAGATCTCCAAACTGCCCCAAAACCAACCGAGCCAGCAGAATCAGTTTCCAGATGAAAATCACTTGCTAGCATGAAGTCATGCTGCCACATGGTTTTCCCATTGAAGTGTTCCAGAAATTGTAACCAGACCATCAAATCCTGCTTCACATCAGAAGACAACCTAATATGCGAGGAGAGGTTTTTTAGACCTGAAATGGCAGCGTATATCTTTCTAGAAAAAACCCTACCCATAGGCAATACCCGAGTTGCAAAGGCCAATTGGCCCAAGAGGGATTGCATCTCCTTTAGTGTCACTTTATGTTTTCTAATGAACAAACTCAATGTCTGTGACAATTTAAAAATTTTCCCTTCAGGCAATCGAAATTCCATAGCGACAGAATCCAACGTTATACCCAGAAACTCAATACAGGTTGTAGGGAGCACCGTCTTATCTCCTGCCAAAGGTATTCCAAAATGCTGACACACCATTTGGAAGGAAGACAAGAGATGTAAACAAGCGCTAGAGTCTGCAGGACCTAAAAATAAAAAATCATCTAAATAATGAATAAGGCACGAGGAATTTGAGCTCATACTTACCACCCATTCAACAAACGTGGAGAATGCTTCAAAATAAAAACAAGAAAGTGAGCAGCCCATTGGTAATGCTTTATCAAAATAAAACTGATTTTCAAAATAAATCCCTAATGAGTTAAAACAGTTCGGATTCAAAGGAAGCAGCCGAAAAGCAGATTGAATATCCGCTTTAGCCATTAAGGCATTTTTCCCTAACCCCCGAATCTTCTCTACAGCTGAATCAAATGATGCATAGGACACTGATACCGACTCAGTGTCAATTTGATCATTCAATGAAGCACCAAACGGAAATGATAAATGATGAATCAAACAAAACTCATTTGGCTCTTTCTTTGGAACCAAACCCAAGGGGGAAACCCTGAAATTGGAAAAAGGGGGTTGGTCAAAAGGGCTCTCCATTCTACCTGCCTTGACTTCCTTCCGCAGTTTTGCTCGCACTACTGATGGGGAGTCCTCCACTGACCTCAAATTGTCTACCATAGCACAACCAACCCCAGAAAAGCTAGGTAGCTGGAAACCCACTGAAAAACCTTCAATTAGCAGGGAAGCCATCTGCTGGTTTGGGTAGAGTTGCAGCCACGGAAGCATGTTTGATAGCATCACTGGCGTGTCTGCATTTGGAAAAACTCTCTTGCGTTGGACTGTAATTTCCGAAAACATTTAGAAATCGGGTGATTACCAGCAAAAAACGCACACTCATGCTTATATTTACAAGACATCAACCATTTACATTGCGTGTCATTATAAGCAAAGCACAAACCTTTCTTATAGCCTGCAGTAGCAGACGGTTGGGGTGCAGCCGACATGGGTGGACGTGAAAAGGGCTACTTCTGAGGTAAGAACAAGTTGAGCCAGAGGCCCACGTCCTTCTGCCTGAAAGCTTCATCATACAGCAACCATGCTAAACCATTAAAGCTCCTATAAGCCTCTAAAATAATATCAATATGCTGAAACAAAAAAAAGGGATTTTTATAACAGCTTACCTGTAAAATCCTTTTCTTGGAGTACATCACGGGACACAGAGCGACTTAGTCATTACTAATGGGTTATATAGATTACCTTCAGGTGTTGGCACTGGCCAATTCCAAACCGGAAGTACCCTCCCCTATATAAGCCCCTCCCACCCGGGAGCACCTCAGTTTTGTAGCCAAGCAATAAGTGTCCCAAAAAGAGGGGTGGGAGCTCTGTGTCCCGTGATGTACTCCAAGAAAAGGATTTTACAGGTAAGCTGTTATAAAAATCCCTTTTTCTTTTTCGTACATCACGGGACACAGAGCGATTTAGTCATTACTAATGGGACGTCCCAAAGCAATGCCAAATGAGGGGAGGGATACATAAGCTGGGCGCCATCAGGCATGAGGATCTTTTGCGGCCTGCAACACACTGCGCCCAAAGGCGACATCCTCCTGACTTCTAACGTCTACCTGGTAGAACCTAGTAAACGTGTGTACCAAAGACCATGTTGCGGCCTTACATACTTGAGCCAGGGAGGCCTGGTGATGCACTGCCCATGAAGTTCCAACTGCTCTTGTGGAGTGCGCCCTAACTTTGAACGGAGGCGGTCTCTTTCTCAAGCCATAGGCTTGTATTATGACCTGTCGAATCCACTTGGCTAAAGTAGATTTTGATGCTGCCTGACCCTTTCTGGGGCCTTCCGGCAGAACAAATAAAGAATCCGTTCTGCGAATCTGAGCAGTGGCTTTTAGATAAGCTTTAACTGCTCTTACTACATCCAAAGAATGTAATAACTTTTCCTCTACCGAGCTAGGTTTGGGGAAAAAAGAAGGAAGAACCACATCTTGGTTCAAATGAAACCTCGATACCACCTTAGGAAGAAAGGCTGGATGAGGACGTAATACTACTCTGTCCTTATGGACAACCAGATATGGCTCCTTACAGGACAAGGCGGCTAATTCCGATACTCTTTTAGCCGAACAAACGGCTACTAAGAAAATCAATTTCCTGGTGAGAAGAACCAAGGAAATGTGTTGTAATGGTTCAAACGGTTGTTTCTGTAGAACCGACAGAACCAGGTTTAAGTCCCAAGGACATATGGGAATACTAACCGGAGGACTAATACGCATCACTGCTTGTATAAAGGCTTTGACTAGTGAATGCGAAGCCAAGGGCCTTTGAAAAAATATTGACAAGGCCGAAATCTGACCCTTGATAGTACTCAAGGCAAGCTTCCTATCTACAGCCCACTGTAGGAAGTCCAAAATCCTCCCTATCACGTACTTACGTGGATGCCATTTCTTGGCCTCACACCACGTAATGTATGCTTTCCAGATCCTATAATAGATCTGCCTGGATACCGGTTTCCTGGCATTGATCATGGTAGATACCACAGAATTAGAGAGCCCTCTCTTTTTCAGAATGTGGGCTTCAATAGCCAGGCCGTCAAACCTAGGGCTGGTAAGGAAGGGTGGTATATCGGTCCCTGCGACAGCAGGTCCGGACGATGTGGGAGGGTCCAAGGACTCCTCACTGACATTTTTACAATCTCCGCGTACCATGCCCTTCGGGGCCACGCTGGAGCCACCAGAATCACTGGTTTCTTTTCTACCCTGATTCTGCGGAGTAATCGCGGTAACAATTGTGGCGGTGGGAATGCATATATCAGCTCGAACTGATCCCAAGGGAACACTAGGGCATCCAGGCCGCAAGCTAGGGGATCCCTTGTGCGAGACACAAATCTGTCCACCTTTGCGTTGAATCTGGATGCTAGCAGATCTACATCCGGTGTTCCCCACCGCTGGGATATTGCCTGGAAAACCTCGGGGTGAAGAGACCATTCCCCCGGGCATAATTGCTGGCGACTTAAAAAGTCCGCTCTCCAATTTTCCACTCCTGGGATGAAAACCGCGGATATGGCTGGGACATATTTTTCTGCCCACTCCAGGATGCAATTTGCTTCCCTCTGGGCTGCATGACTCTTGGTGCCACCCTGGTGATTGATATATGCCACTGCCGTGGCATTGTCTGATTGAATTCTGACAGGGGACCCTTGGAGTTTGGATGTCCATGCTACTAAGGCATACCGGGCTGCTCGTATCTCTAAGAGATTGATGGGCAGGGCCTTTTCTGCTTCTGACCACTTGCCCTGGAGAGACCATTGCTCCAGTACTGCCCCCCAGCCTATGAGGCTGGCATCTGTAGTGACCACCTTCCAAGAAACCGGACTGAAGGGTTTCCCTCTTTCCAGACTCTGGGGCACCAACCACCAATGGAGGCTCTTTCGAACGGAAGGGGACAGGGACATTGGTAAGTCTAAAGCCTGAACTTTTTTGTTCCAGGCTGACAGTATGGCCCTTTGCAAATTCCTTGAATGGAATTGACCGTAGGGTACCGCTTCGAATGAAGCCACCATCTTTCCCAGCAGCCTCATGCAGAGGCGTATGGATGGTTTTCTTTTTGTACCCACTAAGTGGGTCAAATCTTTTAAAGACGACACCTTCTCTGGAGGTAAGAAAATCTTTCTCTGATTTGAATCCAGCCTTAGCCCTAAGTATTCCAGACTTTTGACTGGTCTTAGAGCTGACTTGTCCCGGTTGATAATCCAACCGTGATATTCCAGATACTCGATTGTCTTGTGAATAGCTACTTCCAGCTTTTCCACTGAGTGGTCTATTAGTAGCAGGTCGTCTAGATATGCCATTATCGTTACACCCTGTGTTCTTAGATTGGCCAATAATGGGGCCAGAATTTTTGTGAACACTCGTGGTGCTGTGGCCAGACCGAAAGGTAAGGCTCTGAACTGAAAATGGCGCCCTTCTACTGCAAAGTGTAGAAATTTCTGGTGGGCCGGAAAGATGGGAATATGCAGATAAGCATCCTTTATGTCGATCGAGGCTAGCCATTCCTGCCCTTGTAGGGCGGTGGCCACCGATCGGATCGACTCCATCCGAAAAGTCCTGATATTTAGGAACTTGTTTAGCCCTTTTAGATTTAATATGGGCCTCACGTCCCCATTTGGTTTGGGGACTGTGAAAAGGTTCGAGTAAAACCCGAATCTGCTTTCTTCCAGGGGAACCTTCATGATTACACCTTGGAGCAATAGTTGTTCTAGTGCCAGAAGGAGGGATCCTCTCTTTTGGGGATCTCTTGGCACGTTTGACCTCATAAATTGGGCAGGAGGAGTGCCTTTTAACTCCAGCTTGTATCCCAGACTTACTGCGGAGAGCACCCATCTGTCTCTGATGGTGTCCCGCCAGGTCTCTGTGAACAACTGAAGTCTTCCCCCCACCCGATTGAGTGGGGGCAACGCTTCATGCCTTGGGGGGAGGTTTTGTACCTCTCTTAATCCAGGGCTTCTTGTTACCCTGTGATTGATTTCTGCCCCCTGAATTTGACCGCGGAGGCCGTCGGAACTGCTTCACAGCCGATGTGCCCGGGACTGGAGAAGTAGGCCTCTTAAAAGAAGGACTTCTACCCTTGTTCTTAACCGGTAAGAGTGAACTTTTACCGGCAGAAATTTCCTGGATATATTTGTCCAGATCTTCTCCAAATAAGCGTTCTCCATGAAATGGGAAGCTAACCAGCAGTTTTTTACAGGGAGCTTCAGCAGACCAGTTTTTGAGCCACAGAAGCCTACGCATATGTACTATAGACAGCGTAAAGCGGGAGGCCTGTTGGATTGTATCCTTTATGGCGTCCACCGCAAAACACAAGGCTCTAGGCAGGTCAGCTAGGGCAAGAGCCTGCTGATCTGGTAAGTCCCTTAAGACTTGTTTCAACTGATCTTTCACTGCTTGGCAGACTCCAATCGCTGCTACCGCAGGTTGTGTCACCATACTTGCTGTAGAGAAAGCAGATTTTAGTAAAGACTCCAATTTTTTATCTATTGGGTCTTTGAACATTGGAACATTATCTACTGGACATGTCAGTGATTTGTTAACAGAAGAGATGGCTGCGTCCACTGTAGGGACCCTCCATTTTCTTATGAACTTATCCTCCATGGGATAGATCACCGGAAATCTCTTGGGGGGAGCAAATATTTTATCAGGATGCTCCCAATCCTGGTAAATAAGCCCTTCTAATAAAGGGTGGATTGGGAAGGAACAGACAGCCTGGGGAGCTTTTAGCGACCCCAGCGAGGAAACCGTAGTGGATGGTGGTTCCGCCAGAGGCATTTTAAATGCTGATCGGACCATATTAGTCAGAGACTGAACCCATAATCTTTCAGCCTGAGAAGCTGAGAAAGGTTCTTCCACTGTTGATTCCTCCATAACTGAATCAACCTCATCCTGATCCCCTTCAGGTAGGTCGATCTCTGTGTGGGGCTGTTCCTCCACTAACAGGCACTCTGAAGGAGGAGACGGAGATCGGACGCGCTTTTCCTGAGACAGGGAAGCAGCGATCAATGCTGTTAATCTCTCTTCCAATCCTCCCAGAGTTGAGGATAAAACCTCCTCTGTTATATATACAGGAGCAGGTGGACTGGGGACAGCCGCAGCACCAGGCATTCCTGCGGGGTTTCTACGGCTACTGACCTCTGAATTCTCAGGGGAGATTGGTGCAGTACAAGCATGCCCAATATCCTCAGAGCCCGATGGAGACCCCTTTGGCTTCCTGGAAGATCTATTTCCGGAGCGTCTGGACGACATATCCTTTAAGCACAAAGCTGAGGTATTCCCGTCGTCATACACCAATTTTGCTGGTAATAGTCTAACACAGGTGCTGCTATATACCAGCTGGTGTCCACTAAAGTGCCTTTCTATGGGGATGCCTGCATCAACCGCCTCTGTGTGCCACTGTTTGTTGCTAGCTCTGTTTGCATGCAGCTGACACTTGTACTGTGTCTTTTAACCATGCTGGGACGCCTGCACATGCGCAGAAGCGCCGCGGCGCGCATCGAGCGTCATCCACCCGCCCCGCCCCTTTTTTCATAGGAGGCGCGTGCACGCGCCCGCGCGCGCGCCCGTGCGCCATTGGCGCCCTTTTCGAAATCAAACAGGGGACTAGGAGCCAGGGCCCTTTTTGACGGAGGGCCTGTGTGGTGGATGAGCGCAGAAACAGGGCAGAGGAAGTGGATTCCCACAGAGAAACTTACCAGCTGCCTGGATCTTTTGACTTGAGAAAACCAAAGATCCACATGACAAGAAAAATGGACTACAGCGGCCTCTAGTGGTTTAACACAGGTACCGCGGTCCCTGTTTTTTTTTTTTTTTTTTTCTTGACTATTATTAAAATTTTACATTTTCAGTAGTTATAGGCAAACACAGATATTTTGCGGGAATACCGTTAGGTAACAGACAGAAAGACAAATTAGGCTTGGGGTCCCCCAATAGAACCAAGTTCCTGGGGGCCCCCACTTACCTGATCCCCGCCGCAGGACTTTGTTTGGTCCACAGAAGTCCAAACTTCACCTATCACGGCAGCCATTGTAATTAAACCTTCAGGGACCGGGTTCCCAAGGATTCCACTCCCCTGGACCTGTATAGCACCCTGCACAGACAACATCTTGGTCGTGGGTATGACCAGAGCTCTGGATCCCAGGGTCCAGCCCTCCTAAGAGAAGCATTACAGGCAAAACCTTGCTCTTCTGCTGCAAGGCCCGGGTACCGACCGTTTAGCTATGAAGCTTTTTTGGTGGGATCCGGAACAGCTTACTAAGGCCCAAAAGAACCTGTACGCAAGCCCAGTGAAAACACATGTTACTCTTTGGCCAACACCTTAGACACTGGCAAAAAACTGAGGTGCTCCCGGGTGGGAGGGGCTTATATAGGGAGGGTACTTCCGGTTTGGAATTGGCCAGTGCCAACACCTGAAGGTAATCTATATAACCCATTAGTAATGACTAAGTCGCTCTGTGTCCCGTGATGTACGAAAAAGAAAGGACTTTTCTCAGGAAATTTTTCACATAATATACTGGAATATATAATAAATGCTTGTAACCAACCATAAAAGGATTTAATGAGAGCTCTGCGACGCTCCTCATCAGACTTGTCATCCCTCCTGTCATACCTAAAGGACTCCTTAGAAGGAGGGAGAATGGAACTTAAATCAATATATTCCCCCTTCCAAATCCTCTCCTTAACCACTTCAATACCCAGCCATAGTAATATGATGTCCACAGATGGGATCTCCCATCCTGGGTGGACGTCATATGACGTCCTGGGTTTGAAGGGGGATATCTGAATGATGCCTGCAGCTAGAGGCATCATTCAGATATCCTTTTGCTCTGCCAGCGATTCTGTGCACCATAAGAACAATCATAGCGGCGGATCCGCCGCTTGATCGTTCTTATAGGCGGCGGGAGGGGACAACCCCCCCTCCCGCCGTTATCCGGTGCTTCTCCGGGCTCTCCCGTGCCATCGGGGACCCGGAGAGAATCGTTTTGCGCCGGTGGTGGGTCACGTGACGAGCATAGAGATGACCGTCGGAGGCCCGGGCGCGATGTGATGACATCACGTCCGGGTCCTCAGATGTAAACAAAGCCGCCATTGCTGCTAGTAAACATGAGATCAGTGAAAACATTTTCACAATCTTATGTTTTCCAGCCTGGAAGAGAGATGTGGGGTCTTATTGACCCCGCATCTCTCAATAAAGAGGACCTGTCACACACATTCCAATTACAAGGGATGTTTACATTCCTTGTAATAGGAATAAAAGTGAAAAAAAAAAGTTAAATAAGTGTAAAAAAATAAATAAATAAGTAAAAATAAAAATAATAATTAAAAAAATTAAAACGCCCCTGTTCCCGGTAGATCGCGATCAGAAGCGAATGCACACGTAAGTCCCGCCCACATATGTAAAGGTATCGCTGCATGCATTAGAGCGCGTGCAACAATTCTAGCACTAGACCTCCTCTGTAACTCTAACCTGGTAACCTGTAAAAAAAATTAAAGCGTCGCCTATGTAGATTTTTAAGTACCGAAGTTTGGCGCCATTCCATGAGTGTGCGCAATTTTAAAGCGTGACATGTTAGGTATCTATTTACTCGGCGTAACATCATCTTTCATATTTTCCCCAAAAATTGGGCTAACTTTACTGTTTTGTTATTTTTTAATTCATGAAACCATTTAAAAAAAAAAAAAAAAAAAAGTGTTTGAAAAATTATTGCGCAAATACCGTGCAAGAAAAAAAGTTGCAATGACCGTCATTTTATTCCCTAGGGTGTCTGCTAAAAAAAAAATATATAATGTTTGGGGGTTCTGAGTAATTTTCTAGCAAAAGAATGATGATTTGTACATGTAGGAGAGAAGTGCTAGAATAGGCCCGGTATGGAAGTGGTATAAAAAGCCCTGTATGGAAGTGGTTAACTGACACAGGTAATGGAATCCTAAAGGGGACAGAAAACATGGCATGCATTCTTTACTCATATTGCGCGTACACACGGCCGTTTTTCTCGTCGAGAAAAACGAAATTTTTCCCATTCGACGAGAAAAACGATAGTCTGTGGGCTTTCTGTCGTTTTTTTCGACAAGAAAAACGGCATTAAAAACGACGAGAAAAATTAGAACATGTTCTAATTTTTCTCGTCGTTTTTTTCGACATGTTTTCCGCGGCAGTGTTTCCCATAGGGAAACACTGCCGCGGAGCCCACAGACGGTCGTTTTTCTCGACAAGAGAAAAAACGATGTGAAAAACGACCGTGTGTGGGGAACAAGCTGTTCCCTCGTTTTTAATGACATTATTCACGGCGGTTTTTTAACCGCCGTGAATAATGATCGTGTGTACGCGGCAATAGACTCAGAAATGTTCTTAGCTGCCTCACAACTACTGCTGGCTGAACTGCAAGACAGGTGAGGCACAACAGTGGGATCAGCTGAAACAGCTGACCAAACTGTCGTCACTGCACTCTCTCCGGGAACAGGCTGAGTAGCAGCCTGTGCCCGCATAATAGTAATCAATTGTTCTAACGTAGCAGACAAAACAGATAATTGAGAAGCTGTACTAAACTCACCAGCTGGACCCCGAGCATGGCTCACTCCAGGGGAAGCCTCGGGAGATGCGCACCGCACAGGGATTCTGTCGGTTAACAGGTCCTCATGGAGAGCTGACGAACCGGTACTCCCGCGTCCAATCCTCCCACCCCCGCGAGCCTCCTGCTGGACGACAGGCTGGATAGGCTGGGGGGTAAAACTCCGCTCGCAACCGCTGTCCTAGGGTATTTCGTCTCATCACTCCGGGATCCTCTGGTGCGCATGCGCGCCGGCTCCTGTGAGAAAAAAGGGGAGATTTCCGGCTTCCTCGTCTTGCGGCGGGCTGACCTGGGCTGGAATTCCTCTGCAGTGGGCGGCTCCGCTTGCTCCGCCTTCTCCCTGGCACCTCCTCCTCTGCGTCGTCAGCACCAACATCTGTCGCAGGTCCTGCCGACTCTGAAAACCCAGCTTCAGGATATGGCTGCTGGGGGGTAAAACCGCCCTGCTCACTTTGATCGCTGACCGGGGGTCCGCGCTGCTCAGGCCTGTATCTGAAGGTAAGGTGAGACATTGCCGGATTCAATCTTCCCCTCCTGCGGCTTCAGCTCTGTCAATCAGTTGGCAAATCAGGGACTCCATAGCGGCACGCGAGCTCCTCCTGCTGGAATATTTCAGGAACTGCAGCACTGACCCAAACGCAGCTGTTCTTTAAAAAGGCCAGAACCAGCTTCCAGAATCTTCCCAACTGACACTTGATTTTGCTAACCAATCCCTGACTGCTTCCCAAAACCTTCCAGAACCCTCTAAAAGAGCTGACCTGCCTAACCAATCCCTACTGTCTTAGCTACTTCACCTTCACCTGACCCATCCTGAACTATTGACCTCTCCTGGCCCTATGGCCATAACCTGCCTGAGCCCTGGTTCACACTGGTGCATTTTGACATGCGATTTGGCATGTCAAATCGCATGTCAAAACGCCGATATTTGCCGCAAATTGCCGGCAATGGCACCGTCCTAATCGGTGCGACGCCGCATCTGCGGCGCTGCACCGATTTCAGTTTCTGTACTACTTTTTTGCGATTTCGGCCACGATTTACATTGACATCTGTGTCAGATGTCTTTGTAATCGCAGCTGAAATCGGGACTGCCAGCGAGAGTGAAATCGTGCGAGTTCAGCTGTACTCGCACGGCTTCTCTCCCGCAGCCCAGTGTAATCCTAATCCTGTAATTTTTTTTTTTAACACCTAACACCCTGCAGATGCCGTGATCCCATGAGGAAAGGGGGGCCTAAATGGCTACTCCCTTTCATTCCCCATTCTGGCAATATTCTATGCACAACTACTGTATAATACATACTAGTTTATACCGACCTATATTAAATATCTACCATTTTTTTTAACGTTCTCTAGTTTCTTGAAACTGACAAATTGTCAGGCTTTTTAAAATCTGTAACATCAGATGGTAAGAATTATATTTATATTATAAAGAGATGAAATGATAACTTCCATTGCTGTGAAACTAGAACTACACAGCAAGAGGAGACAAGTTTCTAATTAATGGACTCACTTTATCTCTTGGCCACTAGAAAATAAAACATTTGCTACCATGACAACTAAGCTAATGGAATTTAACAGCTTTCACTGAGAATAGCAAGCACAGATTGTCTTGAGTACAAGAGAAATGTGCTCTGAACATGCTGCATGGCAATTACAGGGAGAAAACATTATTGCAGGTAGGGCAATAATGGTCAAATGTGGCTTGCTAAGGTATTAAGAGTTTGCTTAGGTTTAAAAAATTCTAGAAAGATATTCCAGGGCTTACATAAGAATTTAAAAAGACCCCTAACCACAATACTATTGACTTTATTTTGATTTGATAATAATAAAGCAAAGTGGTTTATCTGGTGCCGGGTTGAATACTGGACAGTTCCATAGACAATTCTTTGAATGATCTTGTCTTGAATCTTGTTTGCCTTGAACCTTGAACTCTTTGCTCCTCCCATGAACTTCCTGATTTAAGTCATGTCTCTGCGCTTCCTGGACGCCAGAATATTGTGCCTTCACCAGTCAATATCTTGCTCCTGTCTCTCCTGCTGCCGACCGTATCTTCGATACCATTCGTTACCGACATTTGGCTTGCTCCTCGACTACGCTTCTACTGAATCCCAACCTGCTTCTACTGAATCCCAACCTGCAACTATTTGTTACCGACTTTTGGCTTGTTTCCTGACTATGCTTCTGCTTGATCCCTACCTGCTATATAGGGATGAGCTCGGTGTTCGAGTCGAACGCATGTTCGGCTCGAACATCGCCTGTTCGGCGAAACCAGAACTTTGTGGGCCGTTCGCGCCAAATTCGTGTGACACGAACGGCCCACAATGCACTGCTCCATCGCACTGCATTGCCGGCGCTGTGATTGGCCAAGCATGCACTGCGACCCCGCATGCTTGGCCAATCACAGCGCCGGCAGCGAGGAGAGCCATAATTGGCCACAGGCAGGATGCCTGTGGCCAATCATAGCTCAGGGGGGTTTAGTACATGCCCCACACTATAAAAGGCCGCCAGCGCGGCGGCCTTGTGTAGTGTGTTCCGGCGTGCAGGGAAAGAGCTACATAGGCAGGGACAGTGTGTTCTACAGTGTGTTCTTTTCTCATGCATCTGCAGGAGTTAGTGGGTGTTGTGTGCCTCCAGCGCAGTATACACCTATATCTACCCTTTATTGCTGTTCTCTAAGCTAGATAGTCAGGGACAGTGTGTTCTTTTCTCAGGCATCTGCAGGAGTTAGTGGGTGTTGTGTGCCCCAGCACAGTATACACCTGTATCTACCCTTTATTACTGTTCTCTAAGCTAGATAGGCAGGGACAGTGTGTTCTTTTCTCAGGCATCTGCAGGAGTTAGTGGGTGTTGTGTGCCCCAGCACAGTATACACCTGTATCTACCCTTTATTACTGTTCTCTAAGCTAGATAGTCAGGGACAGTGTGTTCTTTTCTCAGGCATCTGCAGGAGTTAGTGGGTGTTGTGTGCCCCAGCACAGTATACACCTGTATCTACACTTTTTTGCTGTTCTATAATACAGGCATCTGCAGGAGTTAGTGGGTGTTGTGTGCCCCAGCACAGTATACACCTGTATCTACACTTTTTTGCTGTTCTATAATACAGGCATCTGCAGGAGTTAGTGGGTGTTGTGTGCCCCAGCACAGTATACACCTGTATCTACCCTTTATTGCTGGTGTTCTCTAATAAAGGCATCTGCAGGAGTTAGTGGGTGTTGTGTCCCTCCAGCACAGCACAGTATACACCTGTATCTACCCTTTATTGCTGGTGTTCTCTAATAAAGGCATCTGCAGGAGTTAGTGGGTGTTGTGTCCCTCCAGCACAGCACAGTATACACTTGTATCTACCCTTTATTGCTTGTGTTCTCTAATAAAGGCATCTGCAGGAGTTAGTGGGTGTTGTGTCCCTCCAGCACAGCACAGTATACACCTGTATCTACCCTTTATTGCTGGTGTTCTCTAATAAAGGCATCTGCAGGAGTTAGTGGGTGTTGTGTCTGTCACGTACCTGGTGGAAGAGTCTGATTATGCAGGAGAAGGCCTATCTTACACCTCTCACCCGAGGCCCCTGGTAGAGAAGACAGGAGGCGCAGGAGTGCAGAGTCGCACGAGAGCCCGGCAGAGCTGCTGGTAGGCGAGCTGGACCGGAGCCGAAGCAGGGACTGGAATGGATCCGGGAATAGCTGATAGATTTGGCAACTGGAGCACAGGCAGTGCGGTAAGATGGGCTGGGAGAGTGGGTACACCAGTCCAAGCAGGTAAACACTGGAGCAGGATCCGGTATAAGCAGGTTTAGGCAGCTGGCAGGTCTCAGGTACAGGCAGGTTCGGCAACGGGCTGGCGGCAAGGTAGCAGACGGGGTAGACAGGAACGTGGTCTCAGGTACAGGCAGGCTCGGCAACAGGCTGGCAACAACGGTAGCAAAAGGAGCAGGTAGGAGCGTAGTCAACACAGGCCGAGGGTCAGGTGCAGGTAGATAAACAGGAGTGGCCAAACAAGCCAGGGAGGATCAGCTGGAGCAGGATACAGGCAAGCAAGGGGTCAAAGGTCTCAGGTAACGCTGTAGACCGAACAGCACGGAGCCCAGCCATCAGCCCCTTTAAATAGGCCCATTTGGCGCAGAGAGCCGTCAACCGACGGCTCCTGCGCGCACCCGCGCACGCCCACGCTACGAAACAACGCGCACAAGCGCAAGCCGAAGGATCCGCTAACACACATGCGCACACAAGATGGGGGCCGATGCGCCACTAAAACGCATGCGCTCACCCGCACGCGCGGACGCGCCGACATCGGCATTTACATTGCTGGTGTGTCCTTCCTGACAGTGTCCCTCCAGCACAGCACAGTATACACCTGTATCTACCCTTTATTGCTGGTGTTCTCTAATAAAGGCATCTGCCGGAGTTAGTGGGTGTTGTTTCCCTCCAGCACAGCACAGTATACACCTGTATCTACCCTTTATTGCTGGTGTTCTCTAATAAAGGCATCTGCAGGAGTTAGTGGGTGTTGTGTCCCTCCAGCACAGCACAGTATGCACCTGTATCTACCCTTTATTGCTGGTGTTCTCTAATAAAGGCATCTGCAGGAGTTAGTGGGTGTTGTGTGCCTCCAGCCCAATATACACTACTCCAATTCCTGGTTTTCCCATCTCCCTGCAGTCCATTACTATGTCTGGAAGGCCAACAAGAAGAGGCAGACAGTCAGGAGCTAATAAAAGAGGGCAAGCAGGCTCTGTGTCTAGAGACAACAGTGCTGGTCGTGGATGCGGTGCATCGTCATCAGCACGTGGCCATGGGACACGCTTGTCCTTATTTTCGGCAGCTGGACGTGTTGAGCCGCATCATGCCGAAGACTTGGTAGAGTGGATGACCAAGCCCTCCTCATCCTCCTCATCCTCTCTCACCCAGGCTCAGGGTACTGGCAAAGCAGCTGCCAAAGCGTCCTCTTCCCTCGTATCAATGTCATCATCAGTCACTCCTTCCCTAGACCCACCATGTCCTCCTGAGGAGTCCCCTGAACTGTTTTAGCACAGTGTTGGGTACATGCTCCAGGAGGATGCCCAGCGTTTTGAAGGGTCTGATGATGATACCCAGCTAGAGGAAGGCAGAAGCGTGAGCACAGAGAGAGGGGATGCTCAAGAAGGACAGCAATCTGGCAGTCATGTTCCAGCAGCTGCAGCATACTGCCAGATTGGCTCCAGTGATGAGGGAGGGGATGATGAGTTCACTGACTCCACGTGGGTGCCTGATAGGAGAGAGGAGGAGGATGAGGAGGAGGCACATCTCCAACGAGGCAGGATGCCCTCCGGGGGCCAGCGTAAGGGCAGCACACCGACTGAATCACACCGCAGAGCTCCGCCTGTGCAGGGCGCTGCCTCTGCTCATTATTCCAAAAGTTCTTTTGTGTGGGCCTTTTTTGAGTCGAGTGCATCAGATCGCACCGCTGCTATTTGCAACATATGTCTCAAGCGTATCTCGCGTGGCCAAAACTTCAGCCGCTTGGGCACCACATGCTTGACCAGACATATATTGACCTGCCATGCAGCTCGTTGGCAAGCGTACCTTAAAGACCCACACCAAAGAACAAAGCGGACCTCTCCTTGCTCCTCATCAGCTGGGATCTCCAACCTCACTATACATTCAGTCCTCTCTGAAACCTGCACTGAGAGGATGAAGGTGTAGAATTACAGCCAAGTACTTGCGGGCACTCTGCTAGCAGTACACCAACGTCCGATTCTACCAGGCAAATTTCCCTGCCCCAGCCGTCGAAAGAAGTTCACTCCCAGCCATCCACATGCCCAGCGGTTGAATGCTAGCTTGGCTAAATTGCTAGCACTTCAACTGCTGCCTTTTCAGTTGGTAGACTCGGCCCCCTTCCGTGAGTTTGTGCAATGTGCGGTTCCTCAGTGGCAGGTTCCCAAACGCCACTTTTTCTCACAGAAGGTGATTCTGGCTCTCTACCGGCATGTGGAAGGCAATGTCCATGCCTCACTGGACAGGGCGGTCAGCGGTAAGGTGCATATTACCGCTGACTCATGGTCCAGCAGGCATGGACAGGGACGATACCTTTCTTTCACGGCCCATTGGGTCACTCTTTTGGCAGCTGGGAAGGATGCAGGACAAGGTGCAGTAGTGTTGGAGGTTGTTCCGCCGCCACGCCTCCAAAATGCTACTACTGGTTGTGACACACCTCTTTCCTCCACCCCCACTCTTCTTCTTCCTCCATGGCCTCTTCCTGTGCTTTGTCCTCGGAACCAGCGATGCTCCGTAGGCATTCAAGGGGCTACGCAAGTACGCAGGCAAAAAGATGCCATGCCGTGCTTCCGCTGGTGTGTTTGGGGGACAAGAGCCACACTGGGGCAGAGGTTCTGTCAGCTATGCAGGGGCAGGCCGAGAGGTGGTTGACGCCACGCCAGCTTAAGCCAGGAATGGTGGTTTGCGACAATGGCACCAACCTCCTCTCCGCCCTCCGACAGGGACAACTGACCCATGTGCCCTGTGTGGCTCACGTCCTTAACCTGGTGGTGCAGCGGTTCTTGGGCAGGTACCCGGGCTTACAGGATGTCCTGAGGCAGGCCAGGAAAGTCTGTGTGCATTTCCGCAGATCATATAATGCCAGTACTCGGCTGGCTGAGCTGCAAAAGGAGTTGAACCTGCCCAAGAACCGCCTTATATGTGACATGCCCACCAGGTGGAACTCAACGTTGGCCATGCTGCAGTGGCTGCACACGCAGCAGAGGGCCATCAATGAGTACCTGTGCGACTACGGCACCAGGTCAGGGTCAGGGGAGCTCGGTTTTTTTTCACCACGCCAGTGGGGCATGATCAGGGATGCATGCACTGTCCTGGCACCATTTGAGGAGGCCACGAGAATGGTGAGCAATGACAGTGCATGCATCAGTGACACTGTACCTCTTGTCCACCTGTTGGAGCATACGCTGCGTGGAATAATGGACAGGGCACTTGAGGCAGAACAGAGGCAGGAAGTGGAGGACTTCCTTGCCTCTCAAGGCCCCCTTTACCCAGACAGTGTTCCTTCTGTCCCACCCATCACACAGGAAGAGGACGAGAAGGAGGAGGAGGAGGATTGTGTCAGCATGGAGGTGGAGCCTGGAACTCAGCATCAACAGCAGCAGTCTTTTAGGGATGATTTACAGTCCCAAGAAACCCGTGGACTTGTACGTGGCTGGGAGGAGGTGGCTGCGGATCATGTCGTCCTTAGTGACCCAGAGGACTCCGGACCGAATGCCTCAGCTAACCTACGCTGCATGGCCTCCCTGATCCTGCAAAGTCTGCGGAAGGATCCTCGTATTCTTCGGATCAAGGAGAGGGACCATTACTGGCTGGCCACTCTCCTTGATCCACGGTACAAGGGTAAGGTTGCGGACCTTATCTTACCGTCGCAGAGGGAGCAGAGGATGAGACAACTCCGGGAGGCCTTGCAGAAAGGTCTGTGCAACGCGTTCCCAGAGACTGGAAAGTTACAAACTCCTGGTCCTGGACAATGAGTTGCTAAGGCTTCGGTCAGTCAAAGAAGGAGCAGTGGGGAAGGTGGCCGTCTGACCGATGCGTTCAGACCATTTTTTAGTCCGCAGCCCCAAAGTATGATCGATTCCAGCAACCATCGCCAGCGTCTGATATACATGGTGCAGGAATACCTAGGGGCAAGGTCAGACTTGGACACCTTTCCCACCTAAAATCCTCTGGCTTACTGGGTCTTGAGGATGGATCACTGGCCAGAGCTTGCACAGTATGCAATTGAGCTACTGGCCTGTCCTGCATCTAGTGTTCTTTCGGAACGCACATTCAGTGCTGCTGGAGGCTTTGTCACGGATCACAGGGTGCGCCTGTCCACCGACTCGGATGATCGACTGACCTTCATAAAGATGAACCAGTCTTGGATCACCACCAGCTACCAAGCACCTGAAGCTGATATAACAGAATAATTTATTTTGAAATGTCACATCCCTTCAAGACTGCCTATGCTGATGCTGAGTGACTGTCCTGTTATGTTGACTGACTATCCTCCTCCTCCTCAATGATCCAATTCCTGATGATAGCTTGGAAGAACATTTTTGTTTATGGGTGCCGCCACCAGTGGCTAAGGCCCCAATTTTTCAGCCCCTGTTTAACAGGGGCATGTAATTACAATTTTTGATGCAATGCTTTGCAACAGGGCTCATTCCTGCACTCCAACTAGAGTATCTGGGAGAGGTTGCAGTGTCGTGGCACCAGCACCAGTGCCTAAGGCCCAATTTTTCAGCCCCTGTTTAACAGGGGCGTGTAATTACAATTTTTTATGCAATGCTTTGCAGCAGGGCTCATTTCTGCACTCCAACTAGAGTATCTGGGAGAGGTTGCAGTGTCGTGGCACCAGCACCAGTGCCTAAGGCCCAATTTTTCAGCCCCTGTTTAACAGGGGTGTGTAATTAAAATTTTTGATGCAATACTTTGCAACAGGGCTCATTGCTGTGCTCCAAGTACAGTATCTGTGAGGGGTTGCAGTGTTGTGGCACCAGTGCCTAAGGCCCAATTTTTCTGCCCCTGTTTAACAGGGGCGTGTAATTACAATTTTTGATGCAATACTTTGCAACAGGGCTCATTGCTGTGCTCCAAGTACAGTATCTGTGAGGGGTTGCAGTGTTGTGGCACCAGTGCCTAAGGCCCAATTTTTCTGCCCCTGTTCAACAGGGGCATGTAATTACAATTATTGATCTAATAATTCACAGCAGGGCCCATTCCTGCGCCCACCAAGAGTAACTGTGAGGGCTTACAGTGTTGTGGCAACACCACCACCACCACTACCAAAGGCCCAATTTTTCTGCCCCTCTTCAACAGGGGCATGCAATTACAATTCTTGATCTAATAAATAACAGTAGGGCCCATTCATGCGTTCACCAAGAGTAACTGTGAGGGCTGACAGTGTTGTAGCACCAGCACCACCACCAAAGGCCCAATTTTTCCTACCACTGTTCAACAATGGCATGTAATTACAATTCCTGATAAAATAGTTCACAGCAGGGCGTTCCAGCGCCCACCAAGAGTAACTGTGAGGGCTCACAGTGTTGTGGCAACACCAACATCTAAGGGGCAAATTTCAGCAGAGTATATACGGCAGACCCCTACTTTCAAACATCCAACTTATAAAGGACTCCTACTTGCAAACGGAAGGAGACAACAGGAAGTGAGAGGAAATCTACCCCTAGGAAGGGAAATTCTCTCCTGTAAGAGTTAATATGGGAAAAAGGTGTCTCCTCTCTACTGATGCTTTATCACCAATCCTTGTTTCAATAAAAAAAACACTTTTCCAAAAACATTTGTCATTGGGACGGAAAGTGAGGTGAAATCTTCTGAACAGGTGCACAGACAGCAAAACAAATGTTACAGGGGTGATAACCCTTCCCTATATTTTCCAAAAAGCTTAAAAATATATTTTTTGGCTGGAGCTACACTTAAACAATGTACCTGTTCAAAATTACAAACAGATTGTACTTAAGAACAAACCTACAGTCCCTGTCTTGTTTGCACCGCCTGTATACTGCTGTTCAGAGTATATAGGGCCTTTTTTTATTTTGGGTGCGGGGTTCCCCTTAATATCCACACAAGACCCAAAGGGGCTGGTAATGGGCTGGAGTGGGGGGGGGGGGGGGTGATGGGGTAGCCATGCCATTTTTCTCAAAGATTTTCATCCATATTGCCAGGACAAGACATGACATTAAAGTCGCAAGCAGTTTTAAATGGCTTTTTTTCCTTTAGAAATGTAATTTTGTGCAGGGACAGTTCTAAACACGGGAAACACATGCCACTTCACAGGCATACTTTAGACACCCCCCAGGTACGATATTTAAAGGAATAGTTCACTTTTTTTTTTTCACTTTATGCATCATTAAAATGACTGCTCCTGAAAAAACTGCAGTTTTTAAAACTTCTTTTTGCATTGATACATGTCCCCTGGGGCAGAACCCGGGTCCCCAAACCCTTTTTAGGACAATAACATGCATATTAGCCGTTATAATTAGCACTTTAGATTTTGAACGTTCGCGTCCATTGTATTCAATAGGGTTCTAACGTTCGCGTGAACTTCCGGTCCGTTCGCAGGTTCTGGTGCGAACCAGATGACTGCTCCCGAAAAAACGGCCGTTTTTAAAACATATTTTTGCATTGATACATGTCCCCTGGGGCCGAACCCAGGTCCCAAAACCCTTTTTAGGACAATAACATGCATATTAGCCGTTATAATTAGCACTTTAGATTTCGAACGTTCGCGTCCATTGTATTTAATAGGGTTCTAACGTTCGCGCAAACCGAACCGGGGGGGGGGGTGTTCGGCTCATCCCTACTGCTATATATGCTACTGGACCCTGGCTTGCTCACCTCCTGGTGGGGCTATCCTGAGGACCGTGACAGGGTACTAGCACGTAGCGAAGCCCATCTCCACTATCAGGAGCTCTGGTGAATACCGGTTAGTGCTTGTACCCCGCACCTCAGGTGAACCAGTGTCATCAGCCAGGGTGACCTGTTTGTATATCTGCTCTGCTGCTATAGCTACTGGCCTCTGAGCCTGACTCCAGACCGTGACACACATATTGTACATTTGGCACATGTCTGCTTGCTGTTGGTACAGAGTAGACTTTGCTTGTTCAAGTGTTCAGAAAACCCTGGACTTTTTTGCTCATTTGGCAACCTAAATATAGCTGACAACTTCCTATATATAACAGCTACCTCTGTCAATGTTTGTCAAAGAGGACATTTACCCCAAAAAACTAATTATCTCTACCTCAGAGCAACAGTAGACAAGAGATTATAAATAACTACAGGTTGCTTTTCAGGATCACATGGGATCAAGAATCCCATGTTAGAGATAAAGGGAGAGAAATGAGGAGGTGGGTTCCTTGGGGTTTCTACATTTTCTGGTCCATCTGATCCCTTGCTGTCCCATGGGGATCTGGTTTTGCCCATAAAGTGGTACCGTGAATGTGCTTTATATTATTATTCCCATTTATGTCTGAAGAAGCAAAGGTTATCTGTGAATTGCATTAGTTATAATAATAGCCACCACCATCCATTGGAAACATATGTGGTATATTCTGTGACAGATAGTCGCTTTATGTATTCCTAGAAGATTCGATACCAATAGCTGAATGGTAGAGTGCATGCATAGGAGAATATTCTCTCTATGAATGTAACAGTTGTGCTTTTTAAAACAAAATATTTATCTTAATAGAAAGCCATTTTAGGCCCCTTACATGGGGCAGACTCTGGCAGCGGATCCATCTGCTCAGTGGGAAATCTGTCTGCTGATCCACACTGAGCAGGCGGACACGGACACATCCGACTGTTCCCTATAGGGCGGTCGGATGGAAACGGACCACATGTCCGTTTCCACCCAACTGTCATCCAATCCGATCCGCCAGAAAGTTGGGGAACGGATCACTCAAAGGAGAGGAATGGATGGTTCGATAGGGTCCACCTGACAGGCTGACCCGAACGGTGCGTCAGTTTAAAAGGGGCCTTAGGATGGAAACTTTCATATGAATATATATGTATATATATATATATATATATATATGTTGGATTTAAAAGGAATGACTAATTATTGTAATAAATGTAGCATACTGACCCCCTCCCAAATCCTCCATTTGGCAATTGTTTGTTTAGTATCAAACTAATAGAATGTGGTGTTGTGGGATCAAATTGCATTCTATCTGTTTAAAATGGCAATAAAATTATGATTCTTATACAAAGCATTGCAAAGTTATTTACAAGTAAAATTAAGGCTCCTTTCACACGGTCGGGCCGTATGTCCGTTTTTCACCCATCTGTTTTCGGATCAAAATCGGACATACATGTATCCCTATGGGATAGCGGATGAACATCCGCTGACACCCGATCTCACCCGTGTCCGCTATGCTCCGTGTTTCAGGATAGAAAAATTTATATTTTTCTATCCGTCTGCGGAGCGGATCGGATGAACGCGGACAGACGGTCCATGTTCATCTGATCCCCCCATAGGGGAGAGTGGAGATCTGACAGGGCGGTCCCTGCACAGTGTGCGGGGACCACCCAGTCATCCGCCGGCTCAGCGGGGATCAACGGAGCGATCCCCGCTGAACAAGCAGAGGTTCACGGGGCGGATCATGACTGATCCGTCCCGTGTAAAAAGGGCTTTCAGGCTTTTGTCTTAATTTTGCACTTTAAAAAAACAAAACAAAAAAACAAAACAAAAGCAATGTATAAAATGAATACAAAACAAAAAAGAAGTTGAATTGGTTATAAAAAAAAAAGGAAATAATAATTAGGAGGGGGGGGGGAGTTGATTAGGGTTTATTAGGGTAAACTAAGAGTTTACATCGGTAAAACCGATCGTGTGTACAGGGCTTAACAGTCATTTTGTATGTCTTATGCCTCGTACACACGGCCGAGATTCTCGTCGAAAAAAACATGTCGTTTTTTTCGACGAGATTCTTGGACAAGAAACTTGTCCCGGCCGAGTGTACACACGCTCCTTTCAAAGAACCCGCGGTTCTTTGAATGGAGCGAACGCGGTGACGTCATCGAATACGACGAGCATGCGCTCGTCACATTCGATGCCGTCGCCGCCATCTTTGTTCACCCTACCTATGCCTAGGAAGCTACCGTGCATGCGTCAAAGTCATTTCGAGCATGCGCGGGCTTCCCGGCGAAAAGGTAAGTGTACACACACTCAATTTTCTCGTCGAGAAACAGGCTGACGAGAATCTCGACAAGAAAATAGAGAGCAGGTTCTCTATTTTCTCGTCGAGATTCTTGTAGCTTTTCTTGACGAGAAACCATACACACGAACAAATTTCTCGGCAAGAAATCTCTGCCAGCAAGTTTCTTGCTGGTTTTTGCAGAGAAACTCGTTCGTGTGTACGAGGCTCAACTTATGAAAAGTGTTTATAAACACTGTATAAGACGGTCTATTTTTTGACATCAGAAACTACAGCAGCTGCTTAAACAGCAACTTCTAGCTAATCATTTTGCTATTCATAAATTGCCAGTAAGAGTTAGGGAGAAGGAGCGACAGCAGGGCAGAAACCATGATAAGTCAAGATTTGAACCAAACCCAAGAGAAACCATCACGCGACAGCAAGCTTTTATCCTAAGCAGCTGGGGTTGTTGTAACAAAGGGGCGGGGATGCTGGTGACATCCTTGACTTAATATGACCACATGGCCATATTTGAGGAAAGCCATTGACCAAAAATGGCAAGTTACCATATTAGGTCAATTATATCACCAGCATCCCAGCCTCTTTGGTATGTGTAGCTGATTGGGCTGGCAGCCTGCTATCATATATAGTTACATAGTTGTTGGTAGAGTTCAATAAAGACACCAGTCCATCCAGTTCAGCCTGTGTCAGTGTGTGTCAGTGTGTGTGTGTGTGTGTGATTAGGTCATTGCCAATTCCCATATCTCTGTATATTGTGTTTGCTAAGGTGCCCATCTAAAAGTTTTATAAAATATCGACACTCATTGCGGACACCACCAACTGTGGAAGTAAGGTTTACATCCTAACCATGTGTAGTGCACACCTAATGTCCAAAACTAGTTAAACATACATAGAGCTCTGATCTGCTTGGCTTTTCTTAGTCCAGTACAGTTTGGCTCTTGGAAATACATACAATACTACAGAATTTTTATATTTTATGGTCTCAAAGTTATATAGGTGGTGAGATCACACAATCTCAGCATAAATATGTCTAGTGCACTCACCCCAGACTTTACCTGCTTTTTCTTTTACTTGGCTCCTCCGCAGGAAAGAATGACGCGCACCGCACTATAAGCCCGTACCCTCCTGGATGGGGAGGTTGAGCGGTGTTAGTTTTTTTCGGGCCTGCCTGCGGCTAGTGTTAGAATCCTCCCGAGCTGATCTCGTCTCTGCATTAGCCAGAGACAAGTCCTTAATTCTCCCCAGTAAAGTAACTGTCCACACCAACTGAAAGTCCAACCTTAGTATTTATTTCACCACGGATAACAAATAGTCTCTATGAGAGCAGACAGGTTGACACGAGACACAGGTCAGATAAGGTGGGAGGAGGTCCAGGCACAAACTCAATTTAGGCTTCTCTTACTGTTCTGCTTTCACGAACAGGTTTGGGCGCACAGTCTCTGCCACAGACCGGGTGAATATGAAAAGTCACTGCCACTGACTTGTTGAAGTTGGTCACTGCCACTGACCTGGTGAATAGGGCCTTGCCCTATTTGGTCACTGCCACTGACCTGGTGTGTGTAGAGTCACTGCCACTATGACCTACAGAACATGCACTTCCTTCTTGAAGAAACTTGGCCCCTGTCAAGGAGAAGAACCTCCCTCCGGAGAGTCACCAGAGGCCCCCACCGTCACCACGACTACGCGCCGGGTACTCAGAAGGGGTCACCTCCCTGGCCTCCTCGATCCAGGACACGGGTCCCCTCGCTAGGCGGCACCCTGGGAGCCCTCAATCCTGGGCGGAACGCAGCCGAAGCCGCTGGGCCCCGGGCCTCCAAACTAGTACCTCACCCCAGACTGAAGGTGTCTGGGGTGAAACAGGAACTCGGCCTCCGGGCCTAGGGCACCCGGAGATGACACACCACCACCCAGGCTGAAGGTGCCTGGGCGCGAACCCTCTGGAAGATGGCCGCGCCTTTTTATACCCTCTCCTGACAGGCACAGCAGGTTCCCCACCCCGCTGTACTGCTGCCGAGAGGGGACAAGAAAAGGCACAACCTTGTATCAGTGGTTCAACCCTGGCCCACGGCAACAGCGCCACCTGTAGGCCACAGGGGACAGCACACCAACACTATCTCCCAAGGACAGAAATGGTCCAAGAAACCTAACAATTAGTGTATCTGAGCCATACTACTACTCAGATACTCCCCTTAAATATAGCACCCCGCTACACATGCATACCTCACAACTTTTTGAGATGGGAATGAGGGACACCTATCAGCAAAAGTATGCAGGCATAGGACACGCCCCTTGTCACACCCTCTTAAAGGAGACTTGTACAAAAAACAAGATTGGTTAAACCCACTAGTGCTTTTTTTTACCACTACTATTCCTTTATACTGGCTTTTACAATTTACAAATGCAGCAATTTAGAAATCAGATGAAAGGTTTAGCAATGGGAAACACTTTTTGATAGATAAAAAGTGCATTTTAAAGACATCTATATAGATCAGACCAAAATGAGGGACAAATGAGGAGGAATGTGGGACAGAGGGACATTGCTCCAATACAGGGACAGTCCCTTGAAATCAGGGACAGTTGGGAGCTATGAATATGTTTTGCAAGAAGCTAAGTAAAAGAATACAGTATCTAGTATACGCAGGGTAATCACATGAGCTCCATCTGGTTGGTAGCCGTTACTGTACAATAACTGGTAGGAAACCATTGTGTGTACACAGCCAGATTGTCTAACAAACACATGACATCCACGATCTCAGCTGTATTGTATGTAGATTCCCACATTAAATATTAAGCAGCATCCTGTAAATCCATAGTGCTCTTAGAAAACGAAATTTAAAAGTCATTTTTGATTTTCTGACAAAACAAATGCTTCTTCATCCCTACACTATGTGCACTGTAGGTAAAGGCCATAGCCCTATGTCATTACCCAGTAGGGAGTGTAGATTTAACACGTGACAAAGCATTCTGCCACTTGGAAGTCTAGCTCAGCAAAACACGTTCTAACGTGCCTTGTAAATGTAATATGACCGTGTCACTGAATATTTCTCAAGTACTTTCCATGCCAGCCAACTAATATTATTCAGCATGCAGCCTTTGCAAACAATATCTTGATATTGTTTCCAGTATAATATTATATTTATATCTAAATGACATGTAATCAGAGATGATAGGAACATCCACTGAGAATTTGCTACACAACAAACCCTATCGTGCTCTGTGGTTAACCTGTCTCATGACAACAACAAGCAGCAGCTGGGGGCAAATTCTTCAGCGATTACTGTTAGAATGGGAAAAGTGCTGAGATATGTTGAAGACAGTTCACCTGTGAGGACTCACTACAAAATGACACTTGGTATTTCAAGCCTGAAGCAAAAATGTGTTGTATTTTATTTTTTGGTGTAATTAATGTAACCTGAATTTGAACTTTTAATAACGTGAACACTTGTTCAGGCTTTACTGAGAATTATAAATTATGCAAAAAAGTTCTGAATATTGCAAATGGCCAGGCTTCTACGTTGAGGAAAGTAGAGATGATCCCTAAGGCCTGGTTCACACTGGGGCGACAAACGCTCCGACATTGGGAGCTCATGTCGCATGACGTGTGAAAATCAATGTTTCCCTATGGGAGCCGTCTTAACTGGTCCGACACATGTCGGTCCGACTTTGAGAATGCTCCCTGTACTACTTTGGTCCGACTTCAGCCCATTGACTATCATTGAAGTCGGATCAAAGTCGGACCGCAGTCTTGCATGGTCCGACTTTGGCATGCGACTTGTGCTGTACTGCTCTTGAGGGGGAACTCCAGGCCAAATTTTAAATAAAAAAACGGCGTGGGTTCCCCCTCCAGGAGCATACCAGGCCCTTGGGTCTGGTCTGGATTTGAACGGGCACCCCTACGCCGAAAAAAACGGCGTGGGGGGCCCCCAAAATCCAAACCAGACCCTTATCCGAGCACACAACCTGGCAGGCCGCAGGGGAAGAGGGGGGGACGAGAGAGCGGCCCTCCCTCCTGAACCGTACCAGGCCGCATGCCCTCAACATGGGGGGTTTGGTGCTCTGGGGCAGGGGGGCGACCTGCGGCCCCCCCACCCCAGAGCACCCTGCCCCCATGTTGATGAGGACAGGGCCTCTTCCCGACAACCCTGGCCGTTGGTTGTCGGGGTCTGCGGGCGGGGGGCTTATCGGAATCCGGGAGCCCCCTTCAATAAGGGGGCCCCCGGATCCCAGCCCCCCCACCCTATGTGAATGAGTATGGGGTACATCGTACCCCTACCCATTCACCTGGTGGAAAAAAATTGCAATAAAAAAAACACTACACAGGTTTTTAAAGTAATTTATTACACAGCTCCGGGGGTCTTCTTCCGACTTCCAGGGGTCTTTTCCGACTTCGGGGGTCTCCGGTGTCGTCTCCGCGCTCTCCGGTTCTTTCTTCCGCCGGGCCTCCGCTAACTTCTTTTTAGCTCTCTTGCTAATGGAGGCCCGGTCTTCCCGTTGTCTCGTCCGGCTCTCCGTTGTCCTTCTGCCGGCCCCTCCACTAACTTCTTGGTAGCTCTTTCGCTAGTGGAGGGGCGCGGTCTTCCCGTCGCCGTCGGCTTCTTCTTCCTCCTTCTCCTCCTCGATGTTGACGCGTCGCTTCTTCCCGCTGTAATACTGGCTCTCCGCTCCGCATTCATATAGGCTTCTCATGACGTCACAGTCACATGTTCCCATGACGTCACAGTCACATGCTCCGGGGCCATGTGCCCCGGAACATGTGACTGTGACGTCATGAGAAGCCTATATTAATGCGGAGCGGAGCGGAGAGCCAGTATTACAGCGGGAGGAAGCGACGCGTCAACATCGAGAAGGAGAAGAGGGAAGAAGACGGCGACGACGGGAAGACCGGCCCCTCCACTAGCGAAAGAGCTAAAAAGAAGTTAGCGGAGGCCCGGCGGAAGAAAGAACCGGAGAGCGCGGAGACGACACCGGAGACCCCCGGAAGTCGGAAGAAGACCCCCGGAGCTGTGTAATAAATTACTTTAAAAACCTGTGTAGTGTTTTTTTATTGCAATTTTTTCCACCAGGTGAATGGGTAGGGGTACGATGTACCCCATACTCATTCACATAGGGTGGGGGGGCCGGGATCCGGGGGCTCCCTTATTGAAGGGGGCTCCCGGATTCCGATAAGCCCCCTGCCCGCAGACCCCGGCAACCAACGGCCAGGGTTGTCGGGAAGAGGCCCTGTCCTCATCAACATGGGGGCAGGGTGGTCTGGGGTGGGGGGGGGCCGCAGGGTGGTCTGGGGTGGGGGGGGCCGCAGGTCGCCCCCCTGCCCCAGAGCACCAAACCCCCCATGTTGAGGGCATGCGGCCTGGTACGGTTCAGGAGGGAGGGGGGGCCGCTCTCTCGTCCCCCCCTCTTCCCCTGCAGCCTGCCAGGTTGCGTGCTCGGATAAGGGTCTTGTTTGGATTTTGGGGGGACCCGCACGCCATTTTTTCGGCGTAGGGGCGCCCGTTCAAATCCAGAACAGACCCAAGGGCCTGGTATGCCTCTGGAGGGGAACCCACGCCGTTTTTTTTTTTATTTAAAATTTGGCCTGGAGTTCCCCCTCAAGATTCATACCAAACACAGTGCCTGATATTGGCGGGGATCCAAGTCGGATCCCCGTTCATTGAAAGTCGGACATATGTCGGCTTCATGTCGCAGGGCAAAGTCGGATCCAAAGTAGGACGGATGTCGTGTCGCACTAGTGTGAACCCAGCATAAGTGGTTTAGGCTGGGTTCACACTTGTCCGACAAACGCTCCGACATTGGGAGCTCATGTCGCATGACGTGTGAAAATCAATGTTTCCCTATGAGAGCTGTCTTAACTGGTCCGACACAAGTCGGTCCGACTTTGAAAATGCTCCCTGTACTACTTTGGTCCGACTTTGATCCTACTTCAGCCCATTGAATATCATTGAAGTTGGATCAAAGTAGGATCCTTGTCCTAACCATCCAACTTTTGACATCCGACACGGTGATTACAGCAGCAGTAAAAGGAATTTCTCACCCTGGGATTGTTTTGATTGGTCAAAGGACAAGTCAGACTAGCACAAAGTCGGATCAAAGTAGTATCCTGTTCATGAAAGTCGGATGGATGTCGGACCAATGTAGGATCAATGTAGGACAAGTTGTATGACTGTCGTGTTGTACCAGTGTGAACCCAGCCTCAGAGCCAAGCAACAGATGGGGCAGGGAGCTGGGTTGTCCTATGTCTTCTGTCCCTTTGTGTCCTAAAATTCCTTCTCTGGGTTCTGTGAGGGTAGCAGTCATGTGCTGAGTCTCCTGGCACATGTCATTGGTCTACATTTAATTTATGCCTGATCATGCTTAAAGTAGGCCCAGAACAGAAACAGGAAGCACTGTCTGAATATGTTCAGTAACCAGTACTCTCACCTAATAGTCTGCCTTTATTATAGATTATTCTGAATGAAGCTCAACGACAGATTCCTAAAGGGTGTGATCCATACTTGATTTAGGCGTCTGGGACCTGTAGCGTTCCCTTCCTGCATTTCCTGTGCAGACTGCGCCCAGCTGTACAGTGATCAGAGACGTCACCTTGGCACAGAATGTAATAGAACTGAAACAAATAGGGAGCTTGCATGGTCAAATTTAGGATTCATTTAATGTTAAAATGTAGTGTTTCAGTTAGCCATAGACAATTCCAATCACGGCCGGTTCCTGCTGAACCATGTGTAGCGGGTATGTACTTTCCCGGGTGTAAATTTGAACTTGACAGAGACATTGGTGATGTGTAATTCCCTGCAGCCCAGCGGGTGGCGCTGTCGCCCTGGGCTGGGGTTGAATCATTGCTGTGTGTTGTGCCTCCTTTTTGTCCTCCCTTGGCAGCGGTATGGTGGGGCGGGGAACCCGCCGTGCTTGCTGGGAGAGGGTATAAAGGGGCCAGCCATCTTTGTCAGGAGGTCGAAGTCCCAAGCACCTTCAGCTTGTGGACGGTGGTTCGTGTCGGTCCTCTGGGTGTCCTAGGCCTAGAGGACAACCGGAGGTCATGTTCCATCCCAGGCACCTTTAGCCTGGGGTGAGGTACTCGGATGGAGGTCCGGAGCTCAGTGCCCAACACTGAGTTCCGCAAGGGAAGGAGATCCTAGGGAACCCCGGGAGTGGGTACCCGAATCCGGAAGGCGCAATGGACCGGGGGGAGCTCCTCACTTGAAGACCCGGTGCAGCATATTGCCGGTGGCAGGTGAACCTCTCATCGGAGACCGCCTGGAAGGAAATTCCCCCTTGTGCGGAGACCGTAACCCACTTTCAGGAAGGAAAGTGGAGAACCAAATTGTGTCTGGGCCTATTCGCATCCAGACCTCCTTTCCTGTTCTGTTAACCAAGGGAGTTCAACTGATTTTGTTCATTCGCAGAAGAATAAAGGAGTGTTGAACTTTTATGGTGTTGGGCTCATTTCCTAGCAAACATTGTTCAAGGTGACTCTTGGAGGGAGGATCCAGGTGCACAGCACTGACCCGAAGGTAATACAAGAACGTTGCTTATACCGCACTGACACATGTGGTGGAAGCCAGGCGTGGTGTCCCCGCTCCCTCCCCTCTAAAATACCCCTAGACAAGAGAAAGACGAGACGAGAGAAAGAGGGGAGTGAGGAAGGCGCTACACATGTATGGGCAGGCTGAATGTACCCAAGTTGATCGATCAACTTGGATACAACTAGCTTGCCGGATTTTACATGCAATTATTGCTAGCGGCTATTATACCAGCTCCACGTGCTGCCCCACTGGGAGAACACAATGGCTCAAAACTGCCTGTCTTGATGGGGGAATCGAGCGATTGCAGGAAAGAAAATAGCTCCATCTATGGCCGGCTTTTAGCCTCGTACGCACGACCGAGTTTCTCGTCAAAAAACTACAAGAAACTTGCTGGCAGAGCTTTCTTGCCGAGTAAATCGGTCGTGTGTACGCGGCTATCAGGTTTCTCGTCAAGAAAACCGACAAGAATCTCGACGAGAAAAATAGAGAACCTGCTCTCTATTTTATGGTCAGGATTCTCCATTTTCTCGTCGAGATTCTCGTCAGCATGTTTCTCGACGAGAAAAGTGTGTGTGTGTACACTTACCTTTCGCCGTGGAAACCCACGCATGCTCGAAATGACTTTGACGCATGCGCGGTAGCTTCCTAGGCAAAGGTAGTGTGTAGCAAGATGGCGGCGACAGCATCAAATGTGACGAGCGCACGCTCGTCGTAGTCGATTACATCACCGCGTTCGCTCCATTCAAAGAACCGCGGGTTCTTTGAATCGAACGTGTGTACACTCGGCCGGGACAAGTTTCTTGTCCAAGAATCTCGTCAACGAAAACGAAAATTATAAATGGTTTTCAACATTTTTTACAAATAAATATCTGAAAAGTGTGCCGTGCATTTGTATTCAGCCCCCCTGAATCAATACTTTGTAGACAGGGCCAGACTGGGAATGAAAACCAGCCCTGGAAATAATTTCATACGAGCCTCATAGCATTATTATACCAGCCCAACAGCATAACATCAATACTTTTTGGTTTAAAAAAGGAAAAACCATGCATTTTAAAGCACATTTAAAGAATGCATTATATATAGACATGTGCACACTGAAATATTTCGTTTTGGAATTTCGTTTTCGTCCGAAAAATAAATTTATTTAGTTACTCCCGAAATTCGTTTTTATTTATTTCGTTTTTCGTTAGAAATTGCATTAGTCCGAAAATCTGAATTAATTAAGCTCGAATCTGTCATTGAAGGCTTATGGTGTCTGTCGAATGTTCAAAGAAGATTCGACGGAGCAGTGAAACTGTACGACGCTGCAATCATACATTTCCGGTCGAATGTTCCGCCCACAAGCTATAGAAGAATTCTAATGTTGTATGACTAGTAATAATTATATTTATTCATTACTATTACTAGTCAACCAACATTAGAATTCTTCTATAGCCTATGGGAGGATGCATTTGAACGGAAATGTACAATTGCAGCGTCGTACAGTTTTGCTGCACCGTCGAATCTTCTAACTTTCGATGCTTTGTCGAATCTTCGTCATTCTAGCTTTCCTGACAGACTCCATGGCAGCCTACGTGTGGGTTAATCCCGCCCCTCATACCTCATAGGACCCTTCTCCCATAAATCTTTGCTCTGGGCCAGAGGCCGTGTTCCTTTTTTTGTCCTCCTCCTAGGACCAAGATATAGTCTTACCTTTTCATGAAGTTTTTCTGTAATCCAGGCCTGGCGGTGTGCACGGCGATACGTTGGTGGTTAGCGGTGATCCTCTCTACAGTCCAGCAATCCTAGCTATTAGCAGGTGGACATGGACGATATGATGTGATACCATGAAGAGCTTACTAACCTGGCCATTGGCAGGCAAGCGGCAATATGGCCAAACGTCCCAGCTATTAGCGGGAGGCTTTGTAAACGCCCGATCGTGCGGTGGGTCGAGCGGACAGCTCCCCAGTCCCAGGTTCTGGTCCGGATCGTGCCGTGGTGGTGGTAATGTACAAAGATATTCCTTTTATATGGCAGCCGTATCTCTGTGTTTTGTGTGTCTCCTTATTTTCTATCAAGCTCCAGTGAGTGGCCACGGTGGCTGGAGCGCAGCTGCGTTCCAGCTCGCCGTTTCAGGAAGTCGTGCGCATCCGCAAGCTGCGAACGAAGATTCCGTGCTTGGTTCGTGCAGGCGCAGTTTCGCCAAAATGGCGGCGGCGGTCGCGCATGCGATTGGCCGCCACCGGATGGCAACCGCTATGGGGCGGTGACATCGTTAACGGTGGCAGATTTAAATAGCTGTCAAAGCAGCTATTACTTGGGATGACTTGCAGGCTTATGCAGTGTTTATCCAGGCACTGGGCTCTGGTTTACAAGGTAAATTGTTTGCTGCAGGCTCCCTGGGTGCTGGCTATGTTTTGTTATGTGCTCTCTCATGCCTGTTGTCACTCCTGTTTCTCATAAGGCTGTAATGATTCATTTCACTTTCAAACTGCCTTGCCATGGATCTGTCACCGCCCTCTTGTGGCCAACCCTTGCGCTGCAGGTAGGATTTATTTATTTTCTACCTGTGATGCTTGGGTTCACTTATTCAGGAGCTCTTAACCCTTTCTTTTTCACTCAGCTCTTCTAGGTCTGAACACCAAAGCACGGCAAAGACCATCCTAGGTCTCAACGTTGTCACTCCTCTTCAAGGTCCAGACGTCAGATCTTCCTTTAGATCTAGGTACCACAGATAGGAGTCTAAAACCACCTCTGGGCGTCACTCTCACCGCCACTCCAGCCGCTCTGTGAGGAAAGCCTGCTGGTTATGCGGGGCCCAGGTTCCTGAAGGCAAATCGCTCTGCAAGCGATGCTTTTCTAAAGTCGCATAAGAAAGAGAGGGTGGAGACCAACAAGTGGAAGCACTGGTCAGAAAGGTGGTCCGTGAGTCCCTGAGTAAAGGGGATTCTGGTCATACCCACAACCCTGCTGGCGACACTATGTCAGTCCCTATTAGGGATGATCTCAAGGCTCCAGGCCCTTCACAGCCGAGCCATTCCTCAATTGAAGCCTCAGACAGTGAGGTGGAGGTAGATGACCCTGGTGCAGGTTTTGAATTTGCCCTAGTACCACAGCTGGTCAAAAGCTGTCAAAGAAGCTTTCAGATGGAAGAGCCAGTGGAGGCACCCTCCAAATAGAGGAAATATTTTAAACACCTCAAAAAAGAACACCCTAATTTCTCCTTTTTGGGTGAACTCAGCGCAATAATTACCGACGAATGGGGTGGTGTTGAAAGAAAGAATTGCCTGTTAATGAAGGTATCAAAAATGTACCCATTTAAAAGCAAGGATGTAAAACACCTGGAGTCGGCTCCTCTCATTGACTCAGCCCTAATGAGGATGGTGAGGCACGTCACACTCCCATTGTAGGATACTGTTTCCTTTAGGGATTGCCTGGAGTGGAAAATTTATACCACCCTCAAGCGGATCTACATTACAGCGGGTATGACCTGCAAACCAGCTCTAGCTCTCGCAGCCCTTTCTAAAGCGATGGAAGTCTGGGCAGATGACGTAGATGCTTCTCTGAGGAGCATCTCGGAAGAACTGGCCAGGAGCTCACCTATTCATGGGCTAAGGTTGACGTTGGCTTTTCTCGTGGGGCTTCCCTAGACATAATTCGCCTGGTGGCTCGGATCATGCTGACATCTGTCACGGCTAAGCGTGCCTTGTGGCTGCGCCCATGGGTAGCTGACCCTGCCTCCAAGCAGGCATGGTGCAGGATTCCATTTGGGGGTTTGTCCCTCTTTGAGAACATATCGGACAGTGCCATCACCCGTGCCACAGGGGGCAAGTCGGGGTTCCTTCCCCAGGATCACCGTCTGCTAAACCAGAAGAGAACACAGCCCAGGCAAAGTTCAGATCGAGCAAGGAATGCTCGCTACTATAGGCCTGGCCGTGAGTTCAAGAAGACCTGGAAGAAAAAACAGCCTTCAGGCCAGAAGTTTTCAAAAGGGGCATCTTCCGGTGGACAAGAATCCCCTAAGTCTTTATGATATTGCACCTGCCTAAAACAGAGCGAGTCGGCATCCTTGCCTCTCTCGGAAGAGAAAAAGCGAATTCTCCTGTCTCTCTTGTGGCTCAGGGCGCTGCAATTCCAGTTCCAGATGACAAAAGGTTTTAAGGGGTCTACTCGCCCCTCTTCATGGTGTTGAAGAAAAACGTCTCCTGGAGGCCAGTTATAGACCTAACCCACTTGAATTCTTTTATCTAGAAGGAGAAGTTCAAGATGGAGACACTACTCATGATCAGTCAAGCAATCCAACCAGGCGATTGGTTTGTCTCTATAGACCGGAAGGACGCCTACTTCCATGTTCCGATAGCGTCAGAATTCCAGAAATACCTTCGCTTTGCTGTCGATCAAATCCGTCTGCAGTTTACCTGTCTCCCCTTCGGGCTTACAACATCGCCTCGTGTGTTTTCAAAACTTGTTGGCTGTTGTGGCCCAGAGGACCAGAGGTATCCGTTTGTATCACTATCTAGACGACCTGCTGTTGTCTCGGGACAAGGAGCAGTTGCTAATCCACAGATCCCAGGTCATCTCCACTCTATTCGAGTTTGGTTGGCTTCTGAATCTGTAAAAGAGCCATCTGGATCCTACGCAGTCCCTGGTATTCCTCGGGGCACACTTCAACGCTATCACGAGCACCATCTTGTTACCCCTGGAAAAATCCCAGTGATCCGGGACAGAGTTTGGCTTGCAATGTCGTTCTCATCTCCAAGCCTCTCAATGCCTAAAGTTCATTGGCACCATGGTGGCAACAACACCCATGGTAAAGTGGGCTCAGTGGAAAATGCGGCCCTTCCAGAAGGGTTTCCTCCAGCAGTATAATCCAGGGCTTCGGGATCATTTTATCCAAATAACCTCATCCATGCAGGAGAGCTTTCCTTGGTGGCTACAACAGAGGAACCTCCTCAATTGTCAGTCCATCGCACCTGTGTCTTGGGTCACCATCACTACAGATGCCAGCAACAGGGGCTGACAGAAGTAGCCCAAGGCATATGGAATTTTCCCTCTCACAGGATAGTCTCCAATGTTCTGGAACTCTGGGCAGCGTTCTGCGCTCTGCAGGCCTTTCACCACTTAACAGCAGGAGACTCAGTCCTCCTAAGACTGGACAACACAACGGCAGTCGCATACATCAAGAGACAGGGGGGTACTCGCAGTCTCTCCCTGTCAAAGGAAATAGAGCCCATCATGATCTGGGCCCAGAAAAACCTGGCCAAACTGACAGCTGTCTATCTCCCTGGAGTCCCGAACGTTCAGGCAGATTTTCTGTTGAGTTCCTCTGGACAACGAGTGGACTTCCCCCCCGAAGTCTTCAGGTGGGTCCTGTCCCTGGGAGTCATTCCGGAAGTAGACTTGTTCGCCTCCCCATGCAACTTCAGACTAGAGAGATACTACACGAGGTCTTGGTATCCCCAGGCTTTTGGGTAGATGCTCTGACAGACCATTGGCGGTTCCACAGGACCTATGCCTTTCCCCCGATTCCTGTCATTCTCCGTTTTTTGTCGAGGCTCAGGATGGAAGAAGCAGAGATAGTGGCAATAGTCCCGTACTGGCCAAACAAGCCATGGTTTCCACTGCTGATGCAACTCAGCTTCCGGGACCCAGTTCCTCTACCCTCCAGACCAGATCTCCTATCACAAGGGGCATTTCTACATCCATGCCCGGCCCCATCTACATCTGATGATCTGGTTCTTGAGAGGGGAAGGTTAGAGGCCCTAGGCTGTCCAAGTAGGGCCATCTCCACAATATTAAATGCCAGAAGAACAGGCACCAACAGGGTCTACCAGAGGATTTGGAAAAAGTTTTCAGACTACACCTCTTCCACTGCAGGTTCTTGCAATAACCCAAAGATACATGATATCCTGGGCTTCTTACAATCAGGATTGGATCTCTCATTGTCAGTCAGCTCGCTGCGAGTCCAAATCGCTGAAATCTCTGCCTTTACGGGTGTTTCCTGGGCTAGACACCCTCTTACTCAGTAGTTTTTCAGAGGAGCAATAAGGCTCAGACCTCAGAGCCAAGTTTTTCTAATTGGGATCTTCCCCTTGTCCTGGATTTTTTCTTGGGTAGAGAGTTGGAACATGAAGATCAATCTTCTGTCAAATGACTCTCTCTAATAGTTGTCTTCTTGGTGGCTATAACATCGGCCAAGAGGGTCTCTGAAATCAGCTCTCAGGGATGCAAGGAGCCATTTCTAAACTTTTTAATTCCTATGTTGGGTTCAAACCCCAAAGTGGCATCTGTGTTTCATGACAATCAGGAGATTGCTCTTCCAACGTTCAGATCTACCAAGGATTCCAGTGTTTATCCCTTAGATGTTGGAAAAGCTCTGAGTCAGTATCTTGAAGCTACAGCTTCTTTCCGTCAGACCGACCACCTGCTCGTTCTTTTCACAGGAAGTATAAGGGAATGCATGCCTCTTCCAGATCTATCGGAGCATGGATTGTTCAGGCCATTCAGTGGGCCTATAAAGCCAAGGGCTTGGCGCCTCCAGAAGCGGTGACTGCTCACTCAACTAGAAGTGTCTTCATCATGGGCGGCATCACGTCACGTGCCTCCAGAAGTTATTTGCAAGGTGGCCTTGTGGTCTTCAATTAACACGTTCATGGCACACTACTGCGTAGTGGTTTACGTATCTTGTCTGTTGATGGTGCCAATTAAACCTTTTTTCTTTTGTCCAGCACTCTGCCCACCCGGGTGTGTATGGCTAGTTATTTCCCACACGTAGGCTGCCATGAAGTCTGTCAGGAAAACGGAAAATTTATATCAAATACTTACCGTAATTTTCCTTTCCTGATGGACTCCATGGCAGCAGGAGTTCCCTCCCAGTGGCTGGAGTAGGCTAAATTATGGAACACGGCCTCTGGCCCAGAGCAAAGATTTATGGGAGAAGGGTCCTATGAGGTATGAGGGGCGGGATTAACCCACACGTAGGCTGCCATGGAGTCCATCAGGAAAGGAAAATTACGGTAAGTATTTGATATAAATTTTCCGTTATTTTACTGCTACTCCTCTTTGGTTACAATCAGCCAATAACATTCATCATCAACTTTATTTTTATTTTACTTCCCCCACCCAGTTCCAGCAGTGATCTTTTCTCTCTATGTCGAATCTTTTCTCTCGATAATAACAAATCTTTTCTCTCCTATGTCGAATCTTTTCTCTCCTATGTCGAATCTTTTCTCTCCTATGTCGAATCTTTTCTCTCCTATGTCGAATCTTTTCTCTCCTATGTCGAATCTTTCTCTCCTATGTCGAATCTTTTCTCTCTATAAGGTCGAATCTTTTCTCTCCTATGTAGAATAATCTTGGACTAATAGAGTTAAGGTTAGGCACATTCGACCACAGGTTCGATAGACACAGATTGTTATTGTCAGCGTCACGTCGAATCTCCTATCTATATCGAACTGTTGTAGCAACGAAAACGAAAATAAAGCATTTGTTTATGTCGGATCTTTCGGTTTTCGGATTCTGTGCTTTCGTTTTCGTTTGTTAAAACGATAACGAAAATAGCTGAAATTCGGACGAAAATGCATTCGGACGAAAACGAATGCACATGTCTAATTATATATAGATAGAACAGATATGAAAGCACATAGGGCATTAAATATATATATATGTATGTATGTATGAGCAAACTCATCTCCAGACTCCTCCTCAGAGACTGCAGACATGATAAAAAACAGGAGATGTCAGAGGCTGTGGACATGGTGCAGGAGATGTCATTGGCTGTGGACATGGTGCAGGAGATGTCATTGGCTGTGGACATGGTGCAGGAGATGTCATTGGCTGTGGACATGTTGCAGGAGATATCATTGGCTGTGGACATGGTTCAGGAGATGTCATTGGCTGTGGACATGGTGTAGGAGATGTCAGGGACTGCAAACATGGTGCAGGTGGTGGTCAGCAGCTGCAGACATGGTGCAGGTGGTGGTCTGGTCAGCAGGTGCAGACATGGTGCAGGTGGTGGTCAGCGGCTGGGGACATGGTGAAGGGGGTGGTCAGAGGCTGGGGACATGGTGCAGGGGGTGATCAGAAGCTGTGGACATGATGCAGGGGGTGGTCAGAGGTTGTGGAGTGGTCCAGGGTCCTGTCTTACCTGCTGTAGTGACGAAGAGGCGCCGTCTCTGTGCCAAGACCGATCGCCTCACATTTAAAATTGGCGCCAGGTGGTGCCATTATGTCACTGCGCATGCTTCTGCCCGGCCGAGCATGTACAAGCTTGCCTAAGCCTGCCAGGCTTCGGGAACTGCACATGCGCAGTTGGTGTCGGCCCACAGTCATAGATTTTACGGGTGCCGTTGCCTGTAATAGACATTTACGGGTGGGTGGTTGACAACAGTGAAGCAGCCCCAGGGCAGACGGCCTCTTGGGAAATCTCCCGTTATCCCGGTAGGCCAGTCCGGCCCTGTTTGTAAACCACCTTTTCACGAAATTACAGATGCAAGTCTTTTTCTACCAGCTTTGCACATCTATTGAGTGACATTTTTGACCATTCTTTGCAAAATAGCTCAAGCTCTGTGAGATTGGATGGAGTGCGTCTGTGAACAGCAATTTTCAAGTCTTGCCACAGATTCTCAACTGGACTTTGACTGGGCCATTCTAACACATATATATGCTTGGAGCTAAACCATTCCATTGTAGATCTGGCTGGATGTTTAGGGTCGTTGTCCTGCTGGAAGGTGAACCTCCGCCCCTGTCTCAAGTCTTTTGCAGACTCTAAATAATTCTTCTAAGATTGCCCTGTATTTGGCTTCATTCATGATGCTGCCACCACCATGTTTCACGGTGGGGATGGTGTGTTCAGGGTGATATGCAGTGTTAACTTTCTGCCACACATAGCGTTTTGTGTTGAGGACAAAAAGTTTAATTTTGGTCTCATCTGCCCAGAGCACCTTCTTCCACATGTTTGCTGTGTCCCCCACATGGCTTCTCGCAAACTGTAAACGGGACTTCTTATGACTTTCTTTCAACAATGGCTTTCTTCTTTCCGCTTTTCCATAAAGGCAAGATTTGTGGAGTGCACGACTCCCACCTGAGCTGTGGATCTCTGCAGTTCCTCCAGAGTTACCATGGCTGCTTCTTTGATTAATGCTCTCCTGCCCGGCCTGTCAATTTAGGTGGGCGGCCATGTCTTGGTAGGTTTGCAGGCGTGCCAAACTCTTTCCATTTCCATATGATGGATTGATCAGTGCTCCGTGAGATGTTCAAAGCTTGGGATATTTTTTTATAACCTAACCCTGCTTTAAAAATTTTCGCCAAGGTTCTCTAACAAACCTCGGAGGGCTTCACAGAACAGCTGTATTTTTACTGAGATTAAATTACACACAGGTGGACTCTATTTACTAATTAGGTGACTTCTGAAGGCAATTGGTTTCACTAGATTTTAGTTAGGGGTATCAGAGTAAAGGGGGCTGAATATAAATGCACGACACACTTTTCAGAAATTTGGAAAAAAAAAATGGAATTTTTTTTTATAAAACCATTTATCATTTTCCTTCCACTTCTCAATTATGTGCCACTTTGTGTTGGGCTATCACATAAAATGTAACATGACAAAATGTGGAAAATTTTAAGGGGTGTGAATTCTTCATAGAATGTAAATGTTAAGTCTGTACTCACCTACTCACCTTACCAACTCCTAACCCTCCCTATTTCTTGCAAAAAGGCCTTCCATCATATATAAGGACCAATCGGGAAGCTCAGGTGGCAAGGTGGGGCAGAGATAAGCTTAAAGCCCAACTCCAAGCAACTAAGAAATGATCCATTGCAGTGGGGCTGTGCTCACATGGCAATGGTTAATTGCTTGTTTAGGCCCAGGGGAACAAAAAAGGTACTTAACTAGTCCTCAACTCTTTCCCACAGCTAGACCAGTTCCATAGGTGTGAACAGCCTATTGCATTAGGGTGTGCACCTCAAAGCTCAAACACACACAATATTGATCACACACGATGTTTACTCAGAAAGAAAAAGTGGCCAGTGAATTACATGCTTACTGGCCCCTACCCCCACTTATCCTAAAACATCCCCGCAGGAACAGTCAGCAGGAGAGGAGAGGAGGGAAGCCGATAGCACTGCAGGGGGAAGGGGAGGGAGCCAGGGCAGTGGTGGGAAATTGTGCTGCACAAGGTGATTAGGGTGTGCCTGGGCACACCTGGCACACCCTGTGCGCACGCCTATGACCAGTTCCCACAGCTTTTCCTAACCCCCCCCCCCTCCATGCGATCTAGTGGTCTACGATTCCGATGTCCTCAAGACCAAAGCAGGGTTCATAGCCCTGTAATGCACATGATGATGCCAAGGAACAGTCCACCACCGACGCATGTGGCGATACCATCCAGGGTAGGATAAGCTAAGTAAATTGGTTTCTCCTCTCCCCTGGACAAAATGCAGCCCCACTGCAAGGGATACATTTTTCATTGGATAGAATGGGTAGTCAGGTTTCTACTGCTATGCAAGGTCTGCAAAACCAGAAGATCACAGCTGCAGGGTATAGGGGCAGAAAAATTAAGATTTCAATGAACACAGCAGCCACCCGCACAAGGGATATTTTTAATATACTGTAAGTACTGCCCCTGGTGCGGATTTAAAAACAAATAATTTAGACTTAAGCTGTAAACATACTTGTGACAAATATAGATCTATACGAAGATAAAAAAGATATGTAGTGCTACCCCCGAAGAGGCTGCTGTAGATTCAACAGGTTTTCCCAAAACAGTGCAGAGGCAGCTAGGCACACAGCAACAGTCCATTAACTCTGGCTCAGTAAACAGTCTAGGGCAGGGATCCTCAAACTACGGCCCTCCAGCTGTTGCGGAACTACAAATCCCATGAGGCATTGCAAAACTCTGACTGTTGTGTTACACTATGTGATTATTCTTGCTCTGTGTCTTTAAGATCTGTCCCCTTCTTTCTAGCTGAACTCTCTCTCTCACCGTAGTTCTTTATATATCTCCTCCACTTCCTGATTCTGGTCATTACTCCTGTATATCTTCCATGCTAAACATCTTACATGTGGCTTACAACTGCAACGTTTTTCTACCTATGAATATCCATCATTAAACGGAACATTCGAAAGGATTCATCGTCTGTCGTCCTAACTGTGAGTTTATTCATTGAGTTAAACTGCCTGTATCGATGCAAGGGATGAATATCAAACCAGCTTGAGTAAGGCCTACTTAAACCTGGAGATGAACTTTATCGCTTTGTAGTTGAGACAGAACAGAAGAAAAACGGAGTTTCACAGCCTAATTACAAGATTTCTGCATGTCAGTACTGAAACAGACAAGATTTACTGCCCTCATAGCAAGACAGAAGGGACAGAGCAGCACATGGCAGCCTTATAGCCTGAGACAATCTGCACAGTGTCATATTTCAGCACACAGATCCTGCCTGCTTTCACAGTCAGTCTGCTATCATGAGTGACCAAGCTTCTGCATGTGAACTCACATCTACCTCCCCACAAGTTCCTGAAGAAACTGAGTTACCCAAACGCTCAGTTAAACCCACTTGGAAAGTTATGGAGAATTATGAAGCTTCAAGGACTGAATTGACAAATAGCTTGGAATTAGTCTGGGAGAAAATCCTTGCTGAAGCCAATACAGTGTCTGTTGAACGTGAACTACTGACACTAGAGGGCGCCATTAAACAACTTTCTGCCTCATATGAACTTTATCAGCTTACCAGCATCAAATTCACTAATGTCTTACAAAACATGAAGTCAAAAAATGCGATGATGCAATTAAAGCGCGTCAATGCTCTCAATATTGAAAGAGACAGTTTTATCCAGCAAACCAGATTAAAGGCAGAAGCAAAAATAAAGCTGTTACAGGACACTGCATCTCACAGATCTGTTTCCACCAGACGTTCTAAAAACTCGTCAAGATCCCATAGTTCAAGATACTCAACACTCAGTGAGCGACTTATTAATGCCCGCGCTGAAGTGGAAGCCAGCAAAGTGCAGGTGGCATATGCAGAAAAAAGAGCAGAGTTGGAAGCACAGTCAGCACGTCAAAGAGCAGAGTTGGAAGCACAGTCAGCACGTCAAAGAGCAGAGTCAGAAGCGCAGTCAGCACGTCAAAGAGCAGAGTTGGAAGCTCAGAGAGCAGAGTCGGAAGCGCAGTCAGCACGTCAAAGGGCAGAGTTGGAAGCGCAGTCAGCACGTCAAAGTGCAGAGTTGGAAGCGCAGTCAGCACGACAAAGAGCAACAATGAAAACCTTAAATGAACAGTGTAAACATGACGCAGCTATGGCAAAGCTAAGGGTCCTACAGCAAGCTATCAGTGCAGACGAAGGTGCAAGTGAGAAAGACAGCATTAACCTAAACATAGCAGATATGGAAGACCCCCTCAAACGCACTAAAGACTATGTCCTAAGCCACTGCAGTGCACACTCCATTGTCTCCAATGCTCCCGACTACATAGAGACTCCTTCACAGCTTCAAGTTAAAGAGGTTCCAGCAACTTCCTGCACTCAAAATCACTCCACTGCATTTCCTACCTGCCTACCTTGCCTGCCTTCATACGTCACAGAGCATCAGCGCAAGCTTCAAGCATGTCATCAATCTCCAGTCATCGGTACAGCCTTGAATCAATGTACCATTGGAACAACTGACTTCAAGCAAGCAACTCACCTGGATGCATCTGCTGCACCATAATATAATATGTATTAGAGCGCTACTCGGCACAATGTAGACAAATCAAGGGTGATCAATTGGTATCAGCTGCAACCATTCTAAGTGAAAAAATCTGTGTTTCTCAAAAATCAAGTGTTTGAAATATAATAGTGCGCTGGAAACCTAGAACCTACAATCCTAAAGTGATGTCACCGTGAATAAGCAAAAATAAGCTGAGTGAGACAATACCTCAAAAAGTTAGATATCAATAAAACTAATGTGATCTGCATTAGTACAAAAAAAAAAAAAAAAGAAAAGAAAAAAAGTGAAATTATAGGATATCAAAAAAATACAAATATAATTCACAATAGTAATTCCAAAAAAATATATATGAGGGCTTCTGTGATAAAATAAAAAGGTCTGTGTACAAAGCTGAATGCCAGGTCTCAACAATAATCCTATGAACTGCTTGGTCACAATTGAAGTCAATGTACGTGATGAGCATAAACTTGTCCACACCAGCGAGAGCTGTCAGCTGTTTCACTTGCATGTAGCGATATGATAAGAAACAAAGAAAACAATCATAGCGCAGACATCCCTACTAGGGATGAGCTTCGTGTTCGAGTCGAACATACGTTCGACTCGAACATTGGCTGTTCGATCGTTCGACGAAGATCGAACGATTTGGGCCGTTCGCGCCAAATTCGAGTGACGCGAACGGCCCACAATGCACTACGCCATCGCAGTGTCATCCAGGCGCTGTGATTGGCCAAGCATGCACTGTGACCCCGCATGCTTGGCCAATCACAGCGCCGGCAGCGAGGAGAGCAATGATTGGCCACAGGCAGGATGCCTGTGGCCAATTATTGCTGAGGGTGTTTAGTACACGCCCCACACTATAAAAGGCCGCCAGCACGGCGGCCTAGTGTAGTGTGTTCCGGAGCAGGGATAGAGTAGCATAGGCAGGGACAGTGACTGTTATTTCTTTCTTGCTTAACCTGGATTCCTTTAGTTTAGGGAAAGAGAAGGATAGGTAGGGAGAGTGTCAGTGTGTTTTGTGCTTCTGCTATAGTGTGCTTAAAAAAAAACATTTATTCTAGGGACAGAAAACTCTAGGTAGGGACAGTGTCAGTTTCTTTCACTCTGCAAGTCCTTGTTTCCAGGGACCTGGAAGGACAGTGAGTGAATTGTCCTTTTGCTATATTGTGATTAAAAAAAACATTTATTCTAGGGACAGAAAACTCTAGGTAGGGACAGTGTCAGTTTCTTTCACTCTGCAAGTCCTTGTTTCCAGGGACCTGGAAGGACAGTGAGTGAATTGTCCTTTTGCTATATTGTGATTAAAAAAAACATTTATTCTAGGGACAGAAAACTCTAGGTAGGGACAGTGTCAGTTTCTTTCACTCTGCAAGTCCTTGTTTCCAGGGACCTGGAAGGACAGTGAGTGAATTGTCCTTTTGCTATATTGTGATTAAAAAAAACATTTATTCTAGGGACAGAAAACTCTAGGTAGGGACAGTGTCAGTTTCTTTCACTCTGCAAGTCCTTGTTTCCAGGGACCTGGAAGGACAGTGAGTGAATTGTCCTTTTGCTATATTGTGATTAAAAAAAACATTTTTTTCTAGGGACAGAAAACTGTAGGTAGGGAGAGTATTTTTTTTCTTTCACTCTGCAAGTCCTTGTTTCCAGGGACCTGTAAGGACAGTGAGTTAATTGTCCTTGTGCTATATTGTGCTGAAAAAAACATTTATTCCAGGGACAGAAAACTCTAGGTAGGGACAGTGTCAGTTTCTTTCACTCTGCAAGTCCTTGTTTCCAGGGACCTGGAAGGACAGTGAGTGAATTGTCCTTTTGCTATATTGTGATTAAAAAAAACATTTATTCTAGGGACAGAAAACTCTAGGTAGGGACAGTGTCAGTTTCTTTCACTCTGCAAGTCCTTGTTTCCAGGGACCTGGAAGGACAGTGAGTGAATTGTCCTTTTGCTATATTGTGATTAAAAAAAACATTTTTTTCTAGGGACAGAAAACTGTAGGTAGGGAGAGTATTTTTTTTCTTTCACTCTGCAAGTCCTTGTTTCCAGGGACCTGTAAGGACAGTGAGTTAATTGTCCTTGTGCTATATTGTGCTGAAAAAAACATTTATTCCAGGGACAGAAAACTCTAGGTAGGGACAGTGTCAGTTTCTTTCACTCTGCAAGTCCTTGTTTCCAGGGACCTGGAAGGACAGTGAGTGAATTGTCCTTTTGCTATATTGTGATTAAAAAAAACATTTATTCTAGGGACAGAAAACTCTAGGTAGGGACAGTGTCAGTTTCTTTCACTCTGCAAGTCCTTGTTTCCAGGGACCTGTAAGGACAGTGAGTTAATTGTCCTTGTGCTATATTGTGCTGAAAAAAACATTTATTCCAGGGACAGAAAACTCTAGGTAGGGACAGTGTCAGTTTCTTTCACTCTGCAAGTCCTTGTTTCCAGGGACCTGGAAGGACAGTGAGTGAATTGTCCTTTTGCTATATTGTGATTAAAAAAAACATTTATTCTAGGGACAGAAAACTCTAGGTAGGGACAGTGTCAGTTTCTTTCACTCTGCAAGTCCTTGTTTCCAGGGACCTGGAAGGACAGTGAGTGAATTGTCCTTTTGCTATATTGTGATTAAAAAAAACATTTTTTTCTAGGGACAGAAAACTGTAGGTAGGGAGAGTATTTTTTTTCTTTCACTCTGCAAGTCCTTGTTTCCAGGGACCTGTAAGGACAGTGAGTTAATTGTCCTTGTGCTATATTGTGCTGAAAAAAACATTTATTCCAGGGACAGAAAACTCTAGGTAGGGACAGTGTCAGTTTCTTTCACTCTGCAAGTCCTTGTTTCCAGGGACCTGGAAGGACAGTGAGTGAATTGTCCTTTTGCTATATTGTGATTAAAAAAAACATTTATTCTAGGGACAGAAAACTCTAGGTAGGGACAGTGTCAGTTTCTTTCACTCTGCAAGTCCTTGTTTCCAGGGACCTGGAAGGACAGTGAGTGAATTGTCCTTTTGCTATATTGTGATTAAAAAAAACATTTATTCTAGGGACAGAAAACTCTAGGTAGGGACAGTGTCAGTTTCTTTCACTCTGCAAGTCCTTGTTTCCAGGGACCTGGAAGGACAGTGAGTGAATTGTCCTTTTGCTATATTGTGATTAAAAAAAACATTTATTCTAGGGACAGAAAACTCTAGGTAGGGACAGTGTCAGTTTCTTTCACTCTGCAAGTCCTTGTTTCCAGGGACCTGGAAGGACAGTGAGTGAATTGTCCTTTTGCTATATTGTGATTAAAAAAAACATTTATTCTAGGGACAGAAAACTCTAGGTAGGGACAGTGTCAGTTTCTTTCACTCTGCAAGTCCTTGTTTCCAGGGACCTGGAAGGACAGTGAGTGAATTGTCCTTTTGCTATATTGTGATTAAAAAAAACATTTTTTTCTAGGGACAGAAAACTGTAGGTAGGGAGAGTATTTTTTTTCTTTCACTCTGCAAGTCCTTGTTTCCAGGGACCTGTAAGGACAGTGAGTTAATTGTCCTTGTGCTATATTGTGCTGAAAAAAACATTTATTCCAGGGACAGAAAACTCTAGGTAGGGACAGTGTCAGTTTCTTTCACTCTGCAAGTCCTTGTTTCCAGGGACCTGGAAGGACAGTGAGTGAATTGTCCTTTTGCTATATTGTGATTAAAAAAACCATTTTTTTCTAGGGACAGAAAACTGTAGGTAGGGAGAGTATTTTTTTTCTTTCACTCTGCAAGTCCTTGTTTCCAGGGACCTGTAAGGACAGTGAGTTAATTGTCCTTGTGCTATATTGTGCTGAAAAAAACATTTATTCCAGGGACAGAAAACTCTAGGTAGGGACAGTGTCAGTTTCTTTCACTCTGCAAGTCCTTGTTTCCAGGGACCTGGAAGGACAGTGAGTGAATTGTCCTTTTGCTATATTGTGATTAAAAAAAACATTTTTTTCTAGGGACAGAAAACTGTAGGTAGGGAGAGTGTTTTTTTTCTTTCACTCTGCAAGTCCTTGTTTCCAGGGACCTGTAAGGACAGTGAGTTAATTTTCCTTGTGCTATATTGTGATTAAAAAAAACATTTATTCTAGGGACAGAAAACTCTAGGTAGGGACAGTGTCAGTTTCTTTCACTCTGCAAGTCCTTGTTTCCAGGGACCTGGAAGGACAGTGAGTGAATTGTCCTTTTGCTATATTGTGATTAAAAAAAACATTTTTTTCTAGGGACAGAAAACTGTAGGTAGGGAGAGTATTTTTTTTCTTTCACTCTGCAAGTCCTTGTTTCCAGGGACCTGTAAGGACAGTGAGTTAATTGTCCTTGTGCTATATTGTGCTGAAAAAAACATTTATTCCAGGGACAGAAAACTCTAGGTAGGGACAGTGTCAGTTTCTTTCACTCTGCAAGTCCTTGTTTCCAGGGACCTGGAAGGACAGTGAGTGAATTGTCCTTTTGCTATATTGTGATTAAAAAAAACATTTTTTTCTAGGGACAGAAAACTGTAGGTAGGGAGAGTGTTTTTTTTCTTTCACTCTGCAAGTCCTTGTTTCCAGGGACCTGTAAGGACAGTGAGTTAATTTTCCTTGTGCTATATTGTGATTAAAAAAAACATTTATTCTAGGGACAGAAAACTCTAGGTAGGGACAGTGTCAGTTTCTTTCACTCTGCAAGTCCTTGTTTCCAGGGACCTGGAAGGACAGTGAGTGAATTGTCCTTTTGCTATATTGTGATTAAAAAAAACATTTATTCTAGGGACAGAAAACTCTAGGTAGGGACAGTGTCAGTTTCTTTCACTCTGCAAGTCCTTGTTTCCAGGGACCTGGAAGGACAGTGAGTGAATTGTCCTTTTGCTATATTGTGATTAAAAAAAACATTTTTTTCTAGGGACAGAAAACTGTAGGTAGGGAGAGTATTTTTTTTCTTTCACTCTGCAAGTCCTTGTTTCCAGGGACCTGTAAGGACAGTGAGTTAATTGTCCTTGTGCTATATTGTGCTGAAAAAAACATTTATTCCAGGGACAGAAAACTCTAGGTAGGGACAGTGTCAGTTTCTTTCACTCTGCAAGTCCTTGTTTCCAGGGACCTGGAAGGACAGTGAGTGAATTGTCCTTTTGCTATATTGTGATTAAAAAAAACATTTTTTTCTAGGGACAGAAAACTGTAGGTAGGGAGAGTGTTTTTTTTCTTTCACTCTGCAAGTCCTTGTTTCCAGGGACCTGTAAGGACAGTGAGTTAATTTTCCTTGTGCTATATTGTGATTAAAAAAAACATTTATTCTAGGGACAGAAAACTCTAGGTAGGGACAGTGTCAGTTTCTTTCACTCTGCAAGTCCTTGTTTCCAGGGACCTGGAAGGACAGTGAGTGAATTGTCCTTTTGCTATATTGTGATTAAAAAAAACATTTATTCTAGGGACAGAAAACTCTAGGTAGGGACAGTGTCAGTTTCTTTCACTCTGCAAGTCCTTGTTTCCAGGGACCTGGAAGGACAGTGAGTGAATTGTCCTTTTGCTATATTGTGATTAAAAAAAACATTTATTCTAGGGACAGAAAACTCTAGGTAGGGACAGTGTCAGTTTCTTTCACTCTGCAAGTCCTTGTTTCCAGGGACCTGGAAGGACAGTGAGTGAATTGTCCTTTTGCTATATTGTGATTAAAAAAAACATTTATTCTAGGGACAGAAAACTCTAGGTAGGGACAGTGTCAGTTTCTTTCACTCTGCAAGTCCTTGTTTCCAGGGACCTGGAAGGACAGTGAGTGAATTGTCCTTTTGCTATATTGTGATTAAAAAAAACATTTATTCTAGGGACAGAAAACTCTAGGTAGGGACAGTGTCAGTTTCTTTCACTCTGCAAGTCCTTGTTTCCAGGGACCTGGAAGGACAGTGAGTGAATTGTCCTTTTGCTATATTGTGATTAAAAAAAACATTTATTCTAGGGACAGAAAACTCTAGGTAGGGACAGTGTCAGTTTCTTTCACTCTGCAAGTCCTTGTTTCCAGGGACCTGGAAGGACAGTGAGTGAATTGTCCTTTTGCTATATTGTGATTAAAAAAAACATTTATTCTAGGGACAGAAAACTCTAGGTAGGGACAGTGTCAGTTTCTTTCACTCTGCAAGTCCTTGTTTCCAGGGACCTGGAAGGACAGTGAGTGAATTGTCCTTTTGCTATATTGTGATTAAAAAAAACATTTATTCTAGGGACAGAAAACTCTAGGTAGGGACAGTGTCAGTTTCTTTCACTCTGCAAGTCCTTGTTTCCAGGGACCTGGAAGGACAGTGAGTGAATTGTCCTTTTGCTATATTGTGATTAAAAAAAACATTTTTTTCTAGGGACAGAAAACTGTAGGTAGGGAGAGTATTTTTTTTCTTTCACTCTGCAAGTCCTTGTTTCCAGGGACCTGTAAGGACAGTGAGTTAATTGTCCTTGTGCTATATTGTGCTGAAAAAAACATTTATTCCAGGGACAGAAAACTCTAGGTAGGGACAGTGTCAGTTTCTTTCACTCTGCAAGTCCTTGTTTCCAGGGACCTGGAAGGACAGTGAGTGAATTGTCCTTTTGCTATATTGTGATTAAAAAAAACATTTTTTTCTAGGGACAGAAAACTGTAGGTAGGGAGAGTATTTTTTTTCTTTCACTCTGCAAGTCCTTGTTTCCAGGGACCTGTAAGGACAGTGAGTTAATTGTCCTTGTGCTATATTGTGCTGAAAAAAACATTTATTCCAGGGACAGAAAACTCTAGGTAGGGACAGTGTCAGTTTCTTTCACTCTGCAAGTCCTTGTTTCCAGGGACCTGGAAGGACAGTGAGTGAATTGTCCTTTTGCTATATTGTGATTAAAAAAAACATTTTTTTCTAGGGACAGAAAACTGTAGGTAGGGAGAGTATTTTTTTTCTTTCACTCTGCAAGTCCTTGTTTCCAGGGACCTGTAAGGACAGTGAGTTAATTGTCCTTGTGCTATATTGTGCTGAAAAAAACATTTATTCCAGGGACAGAAAACTCTAGGTAGGGACAGTGTCAGTTTCTTTCACTCTGCAAGTCCTTGTTTCCAGGGACCTGGAAGGACAGTGAGTGAATTGTCCTTTTGCTATATTGTGATTAAAAAAAACATTTTTTTCTAGGGACAGAAAACTGTAGGTAGGGAGAGTGTTTTTTTTCTTTCACTCTGCAAGTCCTTGTTTCCAGGGACCTGTAAGGACAGTGAGTTAATTTTCCTTGTGCTATATTGTGATTAAAAAAAACATTTTTTCTAGGGACAGAAAACTGTAGGTAGGGAGAGTGTTTTTTTTCTTTCACTCTGCAAGTCCTTGTTTCCAGGGACAGAGAAGGACACCTGAAGGTAGCCCTTATTGCTTTTTTCCCATCTCCCTGCAGGCCATCTATTAGAATGTCTGGAAGGCAAACAAGGAGAGGCAGACAGTCAGGAGGCAATAAAAGAGGGCAAGCAGGCTCTGTGTCTGGGGGCAACAGTGCTGGTCGTGGACGCGGTGCATTGTCATCAGCACATGGCCATGGGACACGCTTGTCCTTCTTTTCGGCAGCTGGACATGTTGAGCCACATCATGCCGAAGACTTGGTAGAGTGGATGACCAAGCCCTCCTCCTCCTCCTCATCCTCTCTCACCCAGGCTCAGGGTACTGGAAAAGCAGCTGCCAAAGCGTCGTCTTCCCTGGTATCAATGTCAGACAAATCATCAGTCACTCCTTCCCTAGACCCACCATGTCCTCCTCCTGAGGAGTCCCCCGAACTGTTTCAGCACAGTGTTGGGTACATGCTCCAGGAGGATGCCCAGCGTTTCGAAGGGTCTGATGATGAAACCCAGCTAGAGGAAGGCAGTAGCGTGAGAGCAGACAGAGGGGATGCTCAAGAAGGACACCAATCTGGCAGTCATGTTCCAGCAGCTGCAGCATACTGCCAGATTGGCTCCAGTGATGAGGAGGGAGGGGATGATGAGGTCAATGACTCCACGTGGGTGCCTAATAGGAGAGAGGAGGAGGAGGAGGATGAGGAGGAGGCACATCTCCAACGAGGCAGGATGCCCTTTGGTGGCCAGCGTAAGGGCAGTACACCGACGGAATCACACCGCAGAGCTCCGCCTGTGCAGGGCGCTGCCTCTGCCCGTCATTCAAAAAGTTCTTTGGTGTGGGCCTTTTTTGAGGCTAGTGCATCAGATCGCACAGCTGCTGTTTGCAACATATGTCTCAAGCGTATATCGCGTGGCCAAAACATCAGCCGCTTGGGTACCACATGCCTGACCAGACATATGTTGACCTGCCATGCAGCTCGTTGGCAAGCCTACCTCAAAGACCCACACCAAAGAACAAAGCGGACCTCTCCTTGCACCGCATCAGCTGGGATCTCCAACCCCACTATAACTTCAGTCCTCTCTGAAACATGCACTGAGAGGAATGAAGGTGTAGAATTAGGTGTGTCACAGCCAAGTACTTGCGCCCACTCTGCTAGCAGTACACCGACGTCCGATTCTAGCAGGCAAATTTCCCTGCCCCAGCTGCTGGACCGTCGAAAGAAGTTCACTCCCAGCCATCCACATGCCCAGCGGTTGAATGCTAGCTTGGCTAAATTGCTAGCGCTTCAACTGCTGCCTTTTCAGTTGGTAGACTCGGCCCCCTTCCGTGAGTTTGTGCAATGTGCGGTTCCTCAGTGGCAGGTTCCCAAACGCCACTTTTTCTCACGGAAGGCTATTCCGGCTCTCTACCGGCATGTGGAAGGCAATGTCTTGGCCTCGCTGGACAGGGCGGTCAGCGGTAAGGTGCATATTACCGCTGACTCATGGTCCAGCAGGCATGGACAGGGACGTTACCTTTCTTTCACGGCCCATTGGGTCACTCTTTTGGCAGCTGGGAAGGATTCAGGACAAGGTGCAGTAGTGTTGGAGGTTGTCCCACCGCCACGCCTCCAAAATGCTACTACTGGTTGTGACACACCTCTCTCCTCCACCCCCTCCTCTTCTTCTTCCTCCATGGCCTCTTCCTGTGGTTTGTCCTATGAACCAGCGGTGCTCCGTAGCCGTTCACGGGGCTACGCAAGTACGCAGGCAAAAAGATGCCATGCCGTGCTTGCGCTGGTGTGTTTGGGGGACAGAAGCCACACTGGGGCAGAGGTCCTGTCTGCTCTGCAGGGCCAGGCCGAGAGGTGGTTGACGCCACGCCAGCTTAAGCCAGGAATGGTGGTTTGCGACAATGGCACCAACCTCCTCTCCGCCCTCCGACAGGGACAACTGACCCATGTGCCCTGTGTGGCTCACGTCCTTAACCTGGTGGTGCAGCGGTTCTTGGGCAGGTACCCGGGCTTACAGGATGTCCTGAGGCAGGCCAGGAAAGTCTGTGTGCATTTCCGCAGATCTTATAATGCCAGTGCTCGCCTGGCTGAGCTGAAAAAGGAGTTGAACCTGCCCAAGAACCGCCTTATATGTGACATGCCCACCAGGTGGAACTCAACGTTGGCCATGCTGCAGCGGCTGCACACGCAGCAGAGGGCCATCAATGAGTACCTGTGCGACTACGGCACCAGGACAGGGTCAGGGGAGCTTGGTTTTTTTTCTCCACGCCAGTGGGGCATGATCAGGGATGCATGCACTGTCCTGGCACCATTTGAGGAGGCCACGAGGATGGTGAGCAGTGACAGTGCATGCATCAGTGACACTGTACCTCTTGTCCACCTGTTGGAGCACACGCTGCGTGGAATAATGGACAGGGCACTTGAGGCAGAACAGAGGCAGGAAGAGGAGGACTTCCTTGCCTCTCAAGGCCCCCTTTACCCAGACAGTGTTCCTTCTGTCCCACCCATCGCACAGGAAGAGGAGGAGGAGGAGGAGGAGGAGGAGGATTGTGTCAGCATGGAGGTGGAGGCTGGCACTCAGCATCATCAGCAGCAGTCTTTTAGGGATGATTTACAGTCCCAAGAAACCAGTGGACTTGTACGTGGCTGGGAGGAGGTGGCTGCGGATCATGTCGTCCTTAGTGACCCAGAGGACTCCGGAGCGAATGCCTCAGCAAACCTACGCTGCATGGCCTCCCTGATCCTGCAAAGTCTGCGGAAGGATCCTCGTATTCTTCGGATCAAGGAGAGGGACCATTACTGGCTGGCCACTCTCCTTGATCCACGGTACAAGGGTAAGGTTGCGGACCTTATGTTACCGTCGCAGAGGGAGCAGAGGATGAGACAACTCCGGGAGGCCTTGCAGAAAGGTCTGTGCAACGCGTTCCCAGAGACTGGGAGGTTGCAAACTCCTGGTCCTGGACAACGAGTTGCTGAGGCTTCGGCCAGTCAAAGAAGGAGCGGTGGGGAAGGTGGCCGTCTGACCGATGCGTTCAGACAATTCTTTAGTCCGCAGCCCCAAAGTATGATTGGTTCCAGCAACCATCGCCAGCGTCTGATAAACATGGTGCAGGAATATCTAGGGGCAAGGTCAGACTTGGACACCTTCCCCACCGAAAATCCTCTGGCTTACTGGGTCTTGAGGATGGATCACTGGCCAGAGCTTGCACAGTATGCAATTGAGCTACTGGCCTGTCCTGCATCCAGCGTTCTTTCGGAACGCACATTCAGTGCTGCTGGAGGATTTGTCACGGATCACAGGGTGCGCCTGTCCACCGACTCGGTTGATCGACTGACTTTCATCAAGATGAACCAGTCTTGGATCACCACCAGCTACCACACACCTGATGCTGATATAACAGACTAATTGATTTTAAAATGTCACATCCCTTCAAGACTGATGCTGATGCTGAGTGCCTGTGCTGTTATGTTGACTGGCTATCCTCCTCCTCCGAGTCCTCAATGATACGATTGATGATGATAGCTTGGAAGATCATTTTTGTTTATGGGTGCCGCCACCAGTGCCTAACGCCCAATTTTTCAGCCCCTGTTTAACAGGGGCGTGTAATTACAATTTTTGAAGCAATACTTTGCAACAGGGCTCATTGCTGTGCTCCAAGTACAGTATCTGTGAGGAGTTGCAGTGTTGTGCCACCAGTGCCTAAGGCCCAATTTTTCAGCCCCTGTTTAACAGGGGCGTGTCATTACAATTTTTGAAGCAATACTTTGCAACAGGGCTCATTGCTGTGCTCCAAGTACAGTATCTGTGAGGGGTTGCAGTGTTGTGCCACCAGTGCCTAAGGCCCAATTTTTCAGCCCCTGTTCAACAGGGGCATGTAATTACAATTCTTGATCTAATAATTCACAGCAGGGCCCATTGCTGCACCCACCAAGAGTAACTGTCAGGGCTTACAGTGTTGTGGCACCAGCACCACCATCAAAGGCCCAATTTTTACTACCACTGTTCAACAATTATATGTAATTAAAATTCCTGATATAATAGTTGACAGCAGGGCGTTCCAGCACCAACCAAGAGTAACTGTGAGTGCTTACAGTGTTGTGCCAACACCAACAACTAAGGGGCCTATTTCTGCAGAGTATATACGGCAGGTCCCTACTTTCAAACATCCAACTTACAAACGACTCCTACTTGCAAACGCAAGAAGACAACAGGAAGTGAGAGGAAATCTACCACTAGGAAGGAAAATTCTCTCCTGTAAGAATAAATATGGGAGAAAGGTGTCTCCTCTGTACTGATGCTTTATCAGCAATCCTTGTTTCAAGAAAAACACCACATTTCAAAAACAGTTGTCATTGGGACGGAAAGTGAGGTGAAATGTTCTGAACAGGGGCACAGACAGCAAAACAAATGTTACAGGGGTGATAACCCTTACCTATGTTTTCCAAAAAGTTTAAAAATAGATTTTTGGGCTGGAGCTACACTTCAACAATGTACCTGTTCAAAATTACAAACAGATTCTACATAAGAACAAACCTACAGTCCCTGTCTTGTATGCACCGCCTGTATACGGCTGTTCAGAGTATATAGGGCCTTTTTTATTTTATGTGCGGGGTTCCCCTTAATATCCATACAAGACCCAAAGGGGCTGGTAATGGGCTGGGGTAGGGGGGGGGGGGGTCATGGGGTAGCTATGCCATTTTTCTTAAAGAATTTCATCCATATTACCGGGACCAGACATTACATTAAAGCCGCAAGCAGTTTTAAATGGCTTTTTTTTCCTTTAGAAGTGTCATTTTGTGCAGGGACAGTTCTAAACACGGGAAACACGTGGCACTTCACAGGCATACTTTAGACACCCCCCAGGTACGATATTTAAAGGAATATTTGACTTTTTTTTTTTCACTTTATGCATCATTAAAATGACTGCTCCCGAAAAACGACCGTTTTTAAAACTTCTTTTTGCATTGATACATGTCCCCTGGTGCAGAACCCGGGTTCCCAAACCCTTTTTAGGACAATAACATGCATAATAGTTGTTATAATTAGCACTTTAGAATTCGAACGTTCGCATCCATTGTATTTAATAGGGTTCTAATGTTCGTTCGAACTTCCGGTCCGTTCGCGGGTTCTGGTGCGAACCGAACCCGGGGGTGTTCGGCTCATCACTAATCCCTACTAGAAATAGAAACATCAAGTAAAATCTGCACTCACACAGCCAGGAATAAGAGGCGCTTGATAGCTCAGTAAGATGCAATCTCCTCACTAGTCACTTGCATGACTAGCTTGTAGCGTGATTAGGCTCCTCCTCCCTACGCGTTACGTCGAAGTCACTCGACTTAAATAAGTCGAGTGACTTCGACGTAACGCGTAGGGAGGAGGAGCCTAATCACGCTACAAGCTAGTCATGCAAGTGACTAGTGAGGAGATTGCATCTTACTGAGCTATCAAGCGCCTCTTATTCCTGGCTGTGTGAGTGCAGATTTTACTTGATGTTTCTATTTCTAGTAGGGATGTCTGCGCTATGATTGTTTTCTTTGTTTCTTATCATATCGCTACATGCAAGTGAAACAGCTGACAGCTCTCGCTGGTGTGGACAAGTTTATGCTCATCACGTACATTGACTTCAATTGTGACCAAGCAGTTCATAGGATTATTGTTGAGACCTGGCATTCAGCTTTGTACACAGACCTTTTTATTTTATCACAGAAGCCCTCATATATATTTTTTTGGAATTACTATTGTGAATTATATTTGTATTTTTTTGATATCCTATAATTTCACTTTTTTTTTTTTGTACTAATGCAGATCACATTAGTTTTATTGATATCTAACTTTTTGAGGTATTGTCTCACTCAGCTTATTTTTGCTTATTCACGGTGACATCACTTTAGGATTGTAGGTTCTAGGTTTCCAGCGCACTATTATATTTCAAACATCTGCTGCACCATATTTCCCTGTGTCCTTTAACAACAATGTCAAAGATAATGCAATCAGCACCATACAGCCAACAGCATCTCACATAAAGGCGGAGACAACTGAGACAGAAGAGTTTGTGAGGTTCATGCTTCGCAGAGAGCTCACAAAGACTGGTCTTACAAGTTTTGATGACCAACCTGAGAACTACAGAAGTTGGAAATGTGCCTTCAGAACTACAATCAGCAATATTGGCATTACAGCTGATCAAGAATTGAATCTGCTGATCAAATGGCTTGGTCCTCTATCTGCTGCACGTGTTAAGCCATTAAGATCGGTTTTCATGGACAATCCTACTGCAGGCCTCACAGCTGCATGGGAGCGACTAGAGCAAAGTTATGGCAGTCCAGAAGCTATAGAAAATGCTTTGTTCATGCGTCTGGAAACTTTCCCAAAGATATCCGGTAAGGACAACAAGGAGTTTCAGAGACTGAGTGACCTTCTCCTTGAGCTTCAGCTAGCCAAGACAGACCCAAAACTACCTGGACTCAGTTACCTTGACACTCCAAGAGGGGTAAACCCAATTGTCTCCAAGCTCCCATATGGTTTGCAAGAGAAATGGACTGCACTAGGGTCATCATACAAAAGAGAGAACAAGGTTTCCTTCCCTCCATTCTCTTTCTTCTGTGAATTCATCAGGAAAATTGCAGAGACCAAGAACGATCCAAGTTTTTTACTACGGTGAGTACAGCCTCTTCTCACCCTTTCCTAAGAGTACCAGTCTTCAGGGCAACTATAGAAACCATAGAGGCCCAGTGTCCGTGAAAAAGACTGACATCCTTCCCACTCCTACCACAGTTCTGGCCACGAACAAACAGAGTAGGAAGATTGAAAACCCTAACAGAGAGTGTCCCATACACAAGAAGCCACACCCCCTCAATAAATGTATCGGCTTTAGGAAAAAGCCTCTGGAAGAGCGCAAGGAGCTTTTAAAGACATTTAGGGTATGTTTCAGGTGCTGTGCTTCTACAGAACATTTTGCAAGGGACTGTAATGTGTCCATCAAGTGCATAGAGTGTGGCTCTGAAGAACATGTGCAAGCCCTCCATCCTCTTGAGCCCAGCTCTGCACAACCTGCCAACACTCCTCCCAGGTTAACGCATGGCGGGGAGAATACAGACCAAGTGCCTAATTCTACCATCATTTCTTCATCCTGCACTGAAGTTTGTGGAGAAGACCACTGTGGTAAGTCCTGTGCTAAGATATGCTTGGTGAACATATACCACAAGGATCAACCAGAAAAGTCTCTAAAGGCATATGCTATCTTAGACGATCAGAGCAATCGATCACTTGCAAAATCGGAATTGTTCAATCTATTTGAAATAAAAGGCGAAGCTCATCCTTACAACTTGGGTACCTGTAGTGGAACTATAGAGGTTTCTGGAAGAAGGGCTCATGGACTCATGGTATCTTCTCTCAAAGGTAACTTGCAATTACCCTTACCTACACTTGTTGAGTGCAATCAGATACCTGCTAACAGGGAAGAAATCCCTACTCCAGCTGCTGCTTTCCATCACCCTCACCTCAAGGTAATAGCAAATGAGATACCGCCGCTTGACAAAGATGCTCAGATCCTTCTTCTGTTAGGAAGAGACATTCTAAGAGTTCACAAGGTACACAGACAAGTCAGTGGACCCCCAGATGCCCCATTTGCCCAGCGCCTGGATCTAGGGTGGGTCATCATAGGCAATGTCTGCATAGGCAAAATGAAAAGACCTACCAACATTTCGTCATTCAAGACAAATGTTCTGCCAAATGGCCGAAACACTTACTTTGAGCCATGCCCACATCACTACTGGGTGAAAGAGAAGATAGCCAGCCACGAATGGCAACATGGTATCTCAGGTGACACAAGCCCTTTCTCCTGCCATGATGGCGACTTCGGCTCTACAGTGTTTAATGCAACCAGTGAAGATGACATACTGGCTCCTTCAATGGAAGACAAAGAATTCATCAAGGTAATGGACAATGAGTTCTTTCAAGATGACTCCAATGACTGGGTAGCACCCCTACCCTTTCGTCTCCCAAGAGAGAGATTGCCCAACAACTTACAGCAGGCCATCAGTAGATTTTCCTCCTTAAAGCGAAACTTAAGCAGGAAACCAGAGATGCAAAAGCACTTTGTGGACTTTATGCAAAATGTATTTGACAGAGATCATGCAGAGCCTGCTCCCCCACTAAAGGAGGGAGAAGAATGCTGGTACCTTCCATCCTTTGGCGTGTATCACCCACGCAAACCAGACCAAATCAGAGTTGTCTTTGATTCCAGTGCTCAGCACGAAGGTGTTTCTCTTAACAACATGCTCCTTACTGGACCCAACTTGAACAACAGTCTAATAGGAGTCTTGATTCGTTTCAGACAAGAGCCTGTAGCAGTAATGGCCGACATTCAACAGATGTTTCACTGCTTCATCGTCAGAGAAGACAACAGAAACTACCTCAGGTTTCTATGGCACAAGGACAATGACCTCAACAAGGAAGTTATAGATTATCGCATGAAGGTACATGTCTTCGGTAACAGTCCTTCCCCAGCAGTGGCAATTTATGGGCTAAGGAAAACAGCTCAGACTGGAGAAGTTGAATATGGATCTGATGCACGTCAATTTGTTGAAAGAAACTTCTACGTTGACGACGCACTTAAGTCCTTTCCAACTGCTAAAGAAGCAATTGATCTTCTCACCAGAACAAAGGAGATGCTGTCTGTAGCAAACCTTAGACTACACAAGATTATATCCAACAGCCAGGAACTTATGAATGCCTTTCACTCTGCGGACTATGCCACTAGTCTAAAAAACCTTGACTTAGGTACAGATGTGCCTCCTGTACAGCGAAGTCTGGGTTTGTTGTGGAACATCAAGCAAGACAAATTCACCTTCCAAGTGTCAATTTGTGACAAACCCTTCACTAAGAGAGGAGTCCTGTCCGTGGTGAATAGCATCTATGACCCACTGGGTTTCCTTGCTCCAGTTACCATTCAAGGTAAGATTTTACTAAGACAGTTGTCTACTGAGAACATAGACTGGGATACTCCCTTGCCTAGTGAGAATCAACACAAGTGGGAAAGGTGGAGATATTCTTTGAAGTCACTAGAAAAACTTCAGATTCCCCGTTGCTATGTTCCAGGATCCACTTCAACTGCTAACCGGAGAGAGATTCATATTTTATCTGATGCATCAGTTGAAGCTATTGCTGCAGTAGCCTATTTGAAGACCTCTGAACTGAATGGAGAATCACACTGTAGTTTTGTCCTAGGCAAGGCAAAACTCACTCCCAAGCCTGCACATACCATACCAAGACTTGAACTTTGTGCAACCGTGCTAGCAGTAGAAATTGCAGAGGTCATACGAAGTGAAATGGACACTACAATTGATTCTTTCACCTTCTATACAGACAGTAAGGTAGTACTTGGTTACATAAACAACCAAACAAAACAATTTTATGTGTTCAGCAACAGGGTTGAACGTATCAAGAGATTCTCTCTACCAAGTAAATGGCATCACGTTCCCACTGAACTCAACCCAGCTGACTGTGGGACCAGAGCCGTGTCACCTGCCGCTCTTCAGGACAGCTTATGGCTGTCACCTCCAAGGTTTCTGCGTGAGGACTCTTACTTACTCCCTATTGACACCACCTATGGGCTAGTAAACCCTGAAGATAAGGAAATAAGAACTGTGAACATCTCACTACACACTTCTGTAAGTACAAAACAGAAGCTGCGGTCACACCATTACAGGCATCAATGGAAGCAGGTTCAGCATCTAGCCAATGTGTTCTGGCATCGCTGGAGGAAGAAGTATCTTTACCACCTTCAAGGTCGTAACAAATGGCAAGCATCTAAGCCGAATCTTAAGGTTGGAGACCTCATCCTTCTAAAACACAAGGAAGTTTGTCGGAATGAGTGGCCTATGGGTCCTATTACTAAAGTTATGCCCAGCGACGATAACAAAGTCCGGAAGGTAGAAGTCAAGGTAACCAAGGGAGGATCGACACGAACCTTTAGTCGACCAATTACAGAGTTAGTACTCCTTTTGCCAGGTGAGTGACTTGTGCAAGGACTAGCCATGCTGTCGGCACGGCGGGGAGTACATTGCTGCCATCTACAGGTTCTACTCAGAACTTTGGAATTATTTGAAGACATCATACTGTGACTTTATGTTCTTCATCCTGTTGAACTTATGTTTATTATTTGCTTGTTGCATGTTTTTCATTACAGGTTCCAGGACATTTATCAGTATTGGACTTATTGAAAATATATATATTAGTTTAAGGTTATGAAATCTAAAGATTTCAGACGGGGAGTGTTGTGTTACACTATGTGATTATTCTTGCTCTGTGTCTTTAAGATCTGTCCCCTTCTTTCCAGCTGAACTCTCTCTCTCACCGTAGTTCTTTATATATCTCCTCCACTTCCTGATTCTGGTCATTACTCCTGTATATCTTCCATGCTAAACATCTTACATGTGGCTTACAACTGCAACGTTTTTCTACCTATGAATATCCATCATTAAACGGAACATTCGAAAGGATTCATCGTCTGTCGCCCTAACTGTGAGTTTATTCATTGAGTTAAACTGCCTGTATCGATGCAAGGGATGAATATCAAACCAGCTTGAGTAAGGTCTACTTAAACCTGGAGATGAACTTTATCGCTTTGTAGTTGAGACAGAACACTGACATTCACAGACATGACTAGGCATGATGGGAATTGTAGTTCCTAAACACCTGGAGGGCCGTAGTTGAAGACCCCTGGTCTAGGGGGTGTCTTTTTAGTATTTATTGTTGGAGAAACTTGTAACAGGAGGAAGACAATTGGGAATGGGATACTCCAAATTGGTTGAGCACAATTCTGCAGAGGACACTTCTGCCTTAGTGACAGCAGAAAAGTAACAGGCAGACAGGACCAATCTCTAGGTTCACAGATGGGGACCATGAAGTAGGTTTGAGCAAATTATGCTCTACTCAATCCTGCAACAGAATCAGTCCATAGGTGCAGCCTCTTGTAGAGTAGTTCATCTTTCAGCAAGAGAGACTCCAAGGGCAGGCAACCCCTCTCCCTCCGCTCACAGCTTCATTCCCCCAGCAGGGAGGAAAAATAAGATCTCAGGGCTCCAGACTACTTAACAGTATCCCACACACACCATCAGGGCACACCTCCCCAGGGGATTAGCAAGGCTCAGCTCAGTAGTCAGGCTGGTAATTTGAATTCTCCATCTCTAAGCTCCAGAAACTTCTTCTAGAGACAAGTGGAAGCAGTCAAACTCCCAGCTTGTGAAGCCCTGAACAGACATGATCAAACAAGCACTGTTCCCATGACTAGAGTTGAGCGGACACCTGGATGTTCGGGTTCGACGGGTTCGGCCGAACTTCGGAAAAAAAGTTCGGGTTCGGGACCGAACTTTAACCCGAACCCGAACCCCATTGAAGTCAATGGGGACCCCAACTTCTAAGGACTAAAAAGTCTCTAAAAAAGTAATGGAAAGACCTAGAGGGCTTCAAATGGCAGCAAAATGTTGTTAAGAGCATGGCAAGTGCTCTGCAAACAAATGTGGATAGGGAAATAACTTAAAATAACATAAAAAAAATAAAAAAATAAAAAAATATGCTGGAGGCCCCCTTTTCAGCAGAAGAGGTACGGGAAGTCATTAAGAACCTCAGAAACTCAACGGCACGATGCCACACATATGGTGGGAATGCCCCAGAATACGCCCTTTCTGGAATAAATTATTCAATTTAATGGATAAGCTAGTGGGAAAATAAAATACTTTGAAATAAAAATGTAGCGGGGTGCTAAATTTAAGGGAAGTGTTTGAGTGGTAAATATGCTCAAACACCCTAATTCTGTAGGATTCATGGACCATTTTGTCCTCGGGGGACAGTATTGGTGTGCAGTTCCCTGCGGCCTACAGGTGGCACTGCCATGGTAGGCTAGGGTTGAACCGCCGATACAGTGCTGTGCCTTTTGTGTCCCCTCTTGGCAGTAGTACAGCGGGGCGGGGAACCTGCTGTGCATGCCGGGAGAGCATATAAAAGGGGCAGACCTTTGGCCTGGGGGCTGATGTCCAGTGGGGTCCATGCCCAGGTGCCTTCGGCCTGGGTGCATGTGTTCCTGTTCCATCTCGGGTACCTTTAGCCCGGGGTGAGGTACTATCCTGGAGTTCCTGCTGCCCTGGGTATGGAGGCCTAGGTGCGGGAGTAAAGCCTGGAGTCCAGAGCCTTCGTCTGGAGTCCGCTAAGGGTCGAGGAGTCTTAGGGTGCCGCCTCGTGTAGGGGACCATGTTCCAGGGAAGGGAGGATCATTCTGATGGACCGATGCGGGAGTCACGGTGAATGAAGGGTCTGTTGACTCCCTGGAGAGATGTCTTCCCCTTGATATGGGCTAGGTTCGTAGAAGGAGAAGCTCAAGGTCATCTTGACTGTATCAGAGGCCTTATTCACCTGGTCCATGGCAGGGGCCTTATACACCCTGGTCTGTGGCAGAGACCAAAGTTCTCCAGGTCCGTGGCAGGGGCCTTGTACACCCTGTCTGTGGCAGAGACCAACCTCAAGGTCTGTGGCAGAGACCGTGCACCTAAAACTGTTTGAGAATCCTAAGCAGTGAAGTGAATGTGCTACGTTTGTGCCTGGACCTCCTCCACACCTTAAGCTGTCCTGTTTCTTTGCTCTAACCTTTTCTATCCGAGTAGAGTTTGTTTTGCCATGAGAGAATAAGAGTTGTAATTTCAGCTGGGGTGGACATTGACTTTACTGGGAATTAAAGGACTTGCCTCTACCTACAGTAGAGGTGAGAATCATCCTCTGGAGGAGTTTTGACTCCGGCTGTGGACACGGCCCGTCAAGTACACCGCTCAACCTCTTTATATAGGAGGGTACGGGCTGGTAGTGCGGTGTGCCTTTCTCCCTCCTGCGAGGAGCCAACAACATAAAGGCAGGTAAGGGGGAAAGGATCTGTGCGCTACAAAAAAATAAAATAAAAATTATAATCTTGACCTAGGAGGACGAGGTCCATATGGAGTAGGAGGTTGAGGTGGCGGTGGATGTGGCTGTGTAGGTGGAAGCGGCGGTGGAGGAGGACGAGGTAGCCAACACTGGTTCAAAAATACAACAATGGCTGGGTAAGGCCGGTGATGTGTCGAATTCTGTCCCCCGTCAAATAGTGTCCACCCTGTACTGCGCTTGCTCAGTATGTAGTACAAGGGGATTTCGAAAATCTCCCAAGACGAACGGCGCCTGCGTGGTGAGTTCAGGTGAAGGCCACACCATCCGTGGTTCAAGCCGAGCCAAGTGAGGCCGTGCCCGAAGCGTGGCGATCGAACCGAGCCCGTGAGGGGCCCTGTTACTATGTGCTACCGTATGTCCACTTGGATGGTGGGGCTTGAACCTGCACTCACTGCGCAGGCGCCGTTCATCTTCGGAGATTTTGTGAATCTCCTTGTCCTCTGTACTGCGCAAGCGCTGCGCCTTCGCAGTATGGGCCGGTCACAATCCGATGGCCGGACAGTTTTTGTCACAACACCGGTATACATGTCTATTCTGCAGAAGGTACGGACAAGTCCTGTGGGATCCATGCCTGGTTCATTTTAATGAACGTGAGCTTGTCCACATTGGCTCTGGACAGGCGGCTGCGCTTGTCTGTGATAACGCCCCCTGCCGTGCTAAATACACGTTCAGATAATACACTGGCTGCAGGGCAGGCCAGCACCTCTAAGGCATAAAGGGCAAGCTCAGGCCATGTGCCCAATTTGGAGACCCAGAAGTTAAAGGGGGCAGACCCGTCATCCAGTACGTGTAGGCCTGTGGACACATACTGCTCAACCATGTTGTTTTTTTAGTATAGCACAGTAGAAGAAAACTATATAGAAATTGTTTATTTCACACACCTCCACATATGTATAACACACTGCAAAATATTTTTTGTGGCCCTAAATGGCATTTTTTGGAAGACCACAACACACCCACAGTACGTAACCGCTGAATCGCACAGCTACAGAACTGCAGAAAATGCTATTCAAAAAAAATTTTGTTTTTTTAGTATAGCACAATAGAAGACAAATATATAGAAATGGTTTATTTCACACGCCTCCACATATGTATAACACACTGCAAAATATTTTTTGTGGCCCTAAATGGGTCTTTTTGCAAGCGTACATTAAAGTGCAAATTTTTTTTTTCTTTTTTTTGCCCTAAACGGGTCTTTTTTTGCACGAGCAAAATAAAATGCAATTTTTTTTTTTGCCCTTAATGGGTCTTTTGGAAAAGAGCACAATAAAGTGCCTTTTTTTTTTGCCCTAAATGGATCTTTTTCCAAGAGTAGAATACACCCACAGTATGGAAACGGTGTATCTCTCAACATAATATATGCAGTGCTGGTGCACTGAGCTTTCAGATAAAAGGTAGATTTTCTCTGACACTGGGCTCATGGCAGTGTAAAAAGACTGCACTGCAACACAAACAGGTAAACCTATGCAGATCGCTGAGTTATATCTCTGAATCTGGACTCCTATTCCTATATAATATATCTCTCTCCCTAAAAACACCAACAGGAACCTGGCCCTACACTACACTGTCTCTCTATCTTTTCCCTCAGATTCCAGAATCAGGACTAACTCATGTATTTTTCAATCTCTCCCTAAAAGCAACAGCAGCAGACAAGATCCTCTCCCTATCTATTCTGAAGCAGAGTGACGTGTGTGCTGTGTGCCTCTAGCTTATATAGAAGCTGGGTCACATGTTGCACTGACCAATCACAGCCATGCCATTAGTAGGCACACCAGCTAATGATGCACACCAGCTAATCAAAAGGTGATTGGCTGGCCCCTGAAGCATTTCTAACTGCGCCATTAGATTGCCGAACCCGAACCCGGACTTTCGCGCAAAGTCCGGGTTCGGGTTCGGGAAAAAGCTAAAGTTCGGTACGGACCCGAACTTTACAGTTCGGGTTCGCTCAACCCTACCCATGACTACAAAAAGAGGCAAAAAACGAAATTACCTTAACTTGGAGGGTGCTACAGGTAAACAAAAAAAAAAGCAAAACAAAACGTAAAAAATTAAAAATGGGCAGCGTCAATGAGTTTTTAGGTAATGATTTACTATAGAAGCAAAGATAGTTGCCTCAGGAAAGTCAATGTTCATTTGCAAAGAGAAGTTTCCCTGAGCTTGCTAAATAAGGGGATGCTGTGATCACTTCAATCAACCAACCGTGCTAGCAAAAATCCAGTCTTTTTTGCCAGTTTCCCTCAGACACGATTGGGTATTCAAATTGAATACGTGTTCAACTTATTTCATGAAATTTACTCTGCAAAATTAAACTATTCTTTGCCAAGTAAACAGCCCCTACTCCTTTAGTAAATCAAGCCACAAGCCTTTTCCTGTCACCACTCTTTTGTGTTTCTATTTTTAGGACAGACTGAGGGTTTGTGGCTGTTTTGCACACAGCTGATCATTTTCAGAAGTGTATTTTTTTCTACAAACATTTCAATTACTCATTCTTCCCTGCTATAGTCTAGTCATCACTGGAGCCACATTTCCATGCAACAACACAGTCTAAGTTTAATATCAAGTGTTTTTATCCTTTATCCAGATGTGTTTGCATTAAACATCATTGAGGACTCATTCACAGTTTTATTCTTTTTGCGCTTTCGCACACAGGACGTTTAGGGCAGCCCATAATTTCAATGTAATATGGGGCAATGTAATGCCCTATGTGTGTGGAATGTGCAAAAATAGTGCAGGCATGATTTTTTCAAATCGCTCAACACCAAACCTCATGGTACTGCGGAAGGCATCGTGTTTTTGTGGTGTAGAAAACTGCACAATTTTGCATGTGTTCCTACACCTAGTGTGAACAAGCCCCAATACATTATTATTCATCAAAGTACAAATTTACCAGGTTTGCGTGCATGCCTGCACTAATATCACTCATATACAGTAGGTGTAATACAGTAAATGGAGAATTCGATTTTAATAACAACATATGCATCAAAAGTGACCTTTACCAAACCTGTAGCACGTAGGCTGAATGCTTGTAAATAATGTTTCATTGTAGCTTTTGTGGTTACACCAAAAAAAATAAAAAAATCCGCACCTTGAGATTGAAGCAGAATTTACTGCTGGAATGCTGACAAAGATAAAGGAGGCATAAAAATGAATGCACAGAAAAACTTTATTCAGCAGAGTTCTTACTCTTAATTGGTACTGAAAATTGAACTAAAACTGTGACCCAAAGCTTCCCTCTCCAATAATGGAGCCAGTAGGTTAAACCAGAGTGGAACGTAATTTCAGTTCCCCTTTACGTCAATTAACCTGAAGTGATCATCTTACACTGATGATGTGACTACAGCAGAATGAATTCTGATTGGTTACAGTCACGAGTTTAAGCATTTAAGAGTAAAAATGATTTATGGAATAAGGCCGCAAATCTTTTTTAGGCCAGAGGTATAATAAACCGCTTAGAAATATATGACAAAGTGCATGAGCATCTCTCCCTGTATCTTTTTTCTACCTAATACTCTGCTGAACCACTGAGGCTTGATTTACCAAGGACAAGCTTGCTTTCTTGGCAGGGCTGAGCTGTATACTATTTTCCTTGCTTATGTTTCCATTTGTATACTAGATCATGATCACATTGGCAAAAATATGCGTGTCCGAGTGATGGATAAACTAGTTAATTAATATTTAAAGAACACATGATAAAACAATAATTTATTACTATGAATTTTCAGTACAAGGGTTTACCCCCTGTAAGACTGGGGTGAATAAACTGAAGTGATAGATGCCCCAGTCCGAAACGGTAATTTAAGGGCACGGCAGGCCACTTTTATTCAATAAACGGAAAGTTAAAGTGATTGTAAAGGCTATTTATTTATTTATTTTTTAAATAACAAACATATCATACTTACCTCCACTGTGCAGTTTTATTTGCACAGAGCGGCCTCGAACATCCTCTGCTGGGGTCCCTCGTGGGCTCTCGCGGCTCCTCCCGCATCAGATAACCCCTTAGGAGAAGCGCTCTCCCGGGGGGTTACCTTGCAGGCACGCTTCCGAGTCCAGCATAGACACAAATGCCAGACTCGGCCCCACCCCCCGGTGGCCGCCTCATTGGATTTAATGGACAGCAGTGGGAGCCAATGGCTGCACTGCTATCAATCTATCCAATCAAGAGCCAGGACCCGGTAGAGAGAGGGACAGCGCGTCCCCGCGAAGGGAAATACGAGGCTCAAGTAAGTAAAACGGGGGGCTAGGGGGCCGGTCACTGCCAGGTGTTTTTTCACCTTAATGCACAGGTGAAAAAACACAAGGGTTTTCATATGTACATCAATTGGCCACACAGGGGTTTCTTCCACATAATATGCATAAACGAAAATACCAAGCCACCTAGCTCACTTGTTGGCTGCTGCTTCTCTTACCAGTCCCATTGATCGTGTTGTCCAGCACTCCTGGAACACTTGGCTCTCTAGCCTTCAGTCACAGCACCCCGCTGCATGGCCCACCTCTGGCCTAAGGAATGGGGTTCTCCTGACACACAAAAATGGAGAGAGAGTATGCGATTCCCACCTGATTATAAAACTGTAGTACTCACCGATGTTAACGGGGGGTGCAATCCAAATATAATATGACCAAAATATGAAAAAGAAAAAACATATCATTAGATCACATCTCCACCCTAGGGTCTGTTAGTAGTCAGGTAATCGCCCACATTGAATCAACAATATGGTTTAGTCCCTACACTATCCAATCTCCACCCAATAGACCCGCTATAAGGAGCGAGATATTGATAGATATTCAATACAATTATATATATCATCCCATGGACTACATATAGTTCTCATATACATCTTTGTAAAAAGAGGCAAGCAAACTATGTAATATATAACATCATGTAGAGATTGCTCATTTGCCGGGTATCACGGGTAGAAGATAGATCACTCTACTACAGGCATACCCCACTTTTAAGTACACAATGAGGTTTATTTACTAAAGCTGGAAAGCGCAAAATCAGGCTCACTTCTGCATATAAACCAATGAGATTCTAAGCCCGGCTTGTTCAATTAAGCCTGGTAATAAAACCTGGAAGCTCGTTGGGTTATATGCAGAAGTGAGCCTGATTTTGCACTTTCCAGCTTTAGTAAATAAACCCCATTGTGTACTTAAAAGTGGGGTATGCCTGTATAGATCCCTATGAATCGGCTGGCATTATATTGTACTTATGCTGCACATCACATATAGTATACATGTCATATTTAAACATATAGTCATCTTTCTAGTGGATATGCAACACGCATGGGTTCTCAAGAAAAAACAATCGATATATATGCTGGCATTATATTGTCGATCGTTTACTGGACCCTTATGCTGCACATAACATATAGTATATATGTCATATTTAAACATCTAGTCATCTTTCTAGTGGATATCCTTTGGGGGAATTGATTTTCATTTAGTTACCAGTATATGCCGTCACTGGGTTTTACTTATGGGGTATGTTCTGGGCAGGTTCACCTATTTATTATAGGGGACCAGTTTTTATGTCTATTATATATTTTTGATATAGCTTACAGTTTGAATAAACTTTGTAGTTAACTCTTTAGGGTGTGCATTTGTCTATTTCTCTTTTTATTCATTTTTTGTTCTCCTGACACCCCTGATAGGAGCCAACCTGACTCCTGGAACACGAGATCTGCTGTCTCTTGGCTTCTGGCTGGGTCCTCTGACCCCTCGATGAGACCCTCTGTCTCTTGGCTTCTGGCAGGGTTCTCTTAGCCCTCGATGAGGCCCTCTGTCTCTTGGCTTCTCGCTGGGCTCTCTGACCCCTCGATGAGGCCTCAGTCTCGTGGCCCCCTGGCCCCGGGTGAGACCTTCCGTCTTCCACGCTGGAAGCAGTCACCAAACTGGGACCTCTGAACTATCATCAGACCTGAGTATATTAATGACTCTGCACACCTGTGTAGTCAGCCAGGTTGCAGGCATCTAACAAAACCCAGACAAAGGATTGCAGAACTACAGAATCTGGAGAAAGCCAAAAAACACAGCTTTCTCCACTCAGAAATGATATTTCTCAACCTTGCATTAACCCCTAATGCGAATCCTGTGTCACCTTTTCCTATAATCTTGCAGTGATAGAGCCTTCCTCTGTCACACCCCAAAATCTGAAAATACTGAGTGCAGTGCTGCATCCTTAAATATAAAGAAAAGTGAAATAAAACTTTTATCAAATTCTAACCTGGCTCGCTACTAATGTTTTTGAAAGAAAACAGTTTATACGTATATTGTATAAAATATGATGTGGTTCACTTTTACCTGTATGTTAGTTGGGTATGAACCACAAGCCTGTCAAAAAAAATGGCTACCTGCAATGCCAGCAGACAGGTTGTGGGAGTGTGTGCACATAGGCTTTCTATAGCAAAACAGAGCACATGCATTTGCGTTAAATAGGTTTGGGGACTTAGGCTGGCCATAGACAGTTCAGCAGGAACTGGCCGAGATTCGAACCATGTGTGGGCAGGTTAAATGTACCAAGTTGAGCGATCGCTCAACTTGGGTACAACTTGCCTGTCGGATTAACTTGCGATTGTCGCTAGCGGTTGCTATAGCTGCAAGCAATAATCCCTGTCTTCTTCCGGCAGGGATAGCTTCCCCTGCCATCCTGCTGGGAGCAGACAATTGCTCGGCAGGAGAGATTTCCCTGTCAGCACTGTCTGTGTTGATGAAGGAATCATGCTCATTTCTTTCCTGCAACCCGTGGATTCGATCTCAGCCAGTTCAGCTGGGACTGCCCGAGATTGGAACCTTGTATGGACAAGCTGATTGTACCCAAGTTGAGTAATAACTCAACTTGGGTACAACAAGCATGTCACAGTTTTTATGCGATTAGTGCCAGCAGCTATAGCCTTTAGTAATATAATCACTGTGTGTTCTCCTAGCTGGGGAGCATCACGGGAGGGGTAGCTCTGCTGGAGGAATTCCCCCATCAACACTGAGTGTGGTAATTGGGGAATCAAGAGATTTTCTTTCTTTCCACCCATGGTGGAAGGAAATAATTTTGTATCATCCATGGCCAGCCTTAGTCCCTGACTTCATAGGCCTCATTCGCACAGGTGTACTTGTGCGTATACCCATGTGAGGGCTGTGTTTTGCTTGCAAAGGATGCACAGATGTTCCGTACATCCGTGTGCAGGCAGTTCTATTCATGTTAAAGGGGACATAGCGGCTGCACAGCCACTGCTCCTAATAAGACATTTATCTGGGTGCCGTCGCCTGTCCCTGAATGCAGTGTGTGAGACCTACACCCACATTGATGTCACATTGGAAGCAGCGGCTGTGTCCGTGCAGCCGTTTTGTCCCAATAGACATGAATGGGACTGCCCGTACATAGATGCACGGAACACCTATGCATCCCGTGTGGGCAAAATAAGGCCCTCCCACAGGTGTATGCTTAAGTACCGTATGTCTGTGTAAATAAGGCATTTTATGCTTTTAATTCTGCATCATTGAGATCTCCATGCTATTATTCCTAACTCTTTTCTTCTTGGCCTGGGAGATTTGGGTACAAAATAAATGTAAAAAATCCAAGAGTTAGCCCAGGTTCACACTGGGCTGCGAGAGTGAAGCCGTGCTAGTTCAGCTGAACTCGCACGATTTCACTCCCGCTGGTCAGTCCCGATTTCGGCCGCACAGATGTCAATGTAAATCGCGGGCCGGCCAAAATCGCAAAAAGTAGTACAGAAACGACTTTTTGAAATCGGTGCAGTGCCACAGATGCGGCGTCGCACCTATTAGGACGGTGCCATTGCCGGCAATTTGCGGCAAATACCGCCGTTTTGACATGCGATTTGGCATGCCAAATCGCATGTCAAAACGCACCAGTGTGAACCAGGGCTTAGAGTGGGAACCCTTAATATTGGCCACAGCTAATGTGAATATCCAAAACCTCCAGTACAGAGATCTCATTAGCAGAGTGTGAAAACATAAAACAAGAGTTATTACCTGGTAACTCATATTCCAGGAATCTTCCAGGACGGTTCAGGTTTCCTCCCCCTTGTTTTTTATAAGTCTAATGATGTACTCCTATGCTGGTTGCACTAATGGGAGTTTTTTTATTGTTTTATCTGTGCCAAATAACCGAAGGCACAGATAAAACAATAAAAAAACTCCCATTAGTGCAACCAGCATAGGAGTACATCATTAGACTTATAAAAAACAAGGGAGGAAACTGACACCGTCCTGGAAGATTCCTGGAAAATGAGTTAACAGGTAATAACTCTTGTTTTCCCAAGTCATCTTCTAGGAACGGCTTACAGAGAAGACAAAATAGAACTACCTGATCAGGGCGGGACCACAGCTTTAAGCACTTCCTCCCAACAGTCTGTTTCTGGTTAGAGAACAGGCCCGATCGGTAATGTTTATGAAGGTTTGGAAGCTGGACCCGGATGCGGTTTTCCAGATCTGGGGAGGAGAAGCGCTGACCTTTCCAGCCCAAGAAGTCCATACATTAGATCACATATGAGGCATGAACCACAATGGTACCAAAGGAATGTAACACAAATAACACAAACATAAGCTCCAATGTTGTGTATTTAAATACATAGATTTATAACATACTTGGAAAAGTGTGAGGTCAGAGACATAGTGTATTCGTCAAGTACCCCACACACACAGCAATTCATACGCAATTAATGCCAACTACTCGTATAAACACGTCATAGATATAGCTTAATCTCTGGCTACCGATCTATTCTACATCTATTCAGTGGAGGAACCCGGGAGCTCCAGGTGATAGACGTCTAGGCCCACAAACTGGAAAGCATAGCAAATACTGTTACCCCATAATAGGTACAGCTTCAGCTCCTAGTCATAACCAAATATTTTATTTAGAACAGAAGTAAAAAGTGAGTCTCCTTAAACTACATATTTAAACAATGTATGTTAACAGAGATTGCTGTACACTTAACTTGCTTTACATAGCCCACACTAAGGTGGGAGACAGACATGTGAAAATCTTGTGATAAATGAAAGCTTCTGACACCTTTGGATAAGCCCTGAAGCGTGCAACAGGAGCAATCAGAAGGCCAACACCTGCAGGTATTAACGAGCAATCATTAAACACGGGTTTATCCATGCAATCTTTGGAGGTTACACCCAGAAGACTGTAAATTGACTGTTGCAAGGATCCATAATCTATGTTTCTAGTCCTGCCTAGGGGTGGGTTATTGCCCAATCCCAGTACAAAAAAAGTCCTGATTAAACTACAGCAAACCCCACTAACTGTGATTTAATTGCTGAAAACAAAGAGTGTAATTGATGGTAAATAGTGATGAGCCGAACACCCCCGGGTTCGGTTCGCACCAGAACCCGCGAACGGACCGAAAGTTTGCACGAACTTTAGAACCCTATTAAATACAATGGATGCGAACGTTCGAAATCTAAAGTGCTAATTATAATGACTATTATGCATGTTATTGTCCTAAAAAGGGTTTGGGAACCCGGGTTCTGCACCAGGGGGTCATGTATCAATGCAAAAAGAAGTTTTAAAAACGGCAGTTTTCTTGTTCATACATCACGGGACACAGAGCAGCATAGTCATTACTATGTGGGTTATATAGAATTACCTTCAGGTGCTGGCACTGGCAACTTCCAAAACAGGAAGTACCCTCCCCTATATAAGCCCCTCCCATCCAGGAGTACCTCAGTTTTTTGCCAGTGTCTAAGGTGTTGGCCAAGGTTAACATGTATTCATCTGGGCTTGTGTACAGGTTCTCTGGCCTTAGCAAGCTATTCCGGATCCGACCAAAAAAAGCTTCATAGCTAAACGGTCGGTACCCGGGCCTTGCAGAGAAGAGCAGGGTTTTGCCTGTAATGCCTCTCTTAGGAGGGCTGGACCCTGGGATCCAGAGCTCTGGTCATACCCAAAACCAAGAGGCTATCTGTGCAGGGTGCTATACAGGTCCAGGGGAGTGGAATCCTTGGGAACCCGGTCCCTGAAGGTCTAGTACAATGCCTGCCGTGCGAGGTGAAGTTTGGGCTTCTGTGGACCAAACAAAGTCCTGCGGCGGGGAAAAGGTAAGTGTGGGGCCCCTCAGGAACTTGGTTCTATTGAGGGGACCCCCAAGCCTAATATGTCTTTCTGCCTGTTACCTAAAGGGTATTCCCGCTAATAGCTGTATATGCCTAAGAAATCCTAGAAATGTTTTTTCATAAGGGAAATTTTAAAAAAACTGTAAACCTGGAAATGTTTTTTCATAAAGGAGGTTTTAAAAAAAAAAAAAAAGACAAAGGTGCGGTACCTGTGTTTGTCCACTAGAGGCCGCTGTGGAACGTCTTTTTTCTTGGACTATTCCTTCCATGGTGAAAGTCCAGGCAGATGAGTGAGCTCTCTATCAGGGAAGCTGCATTCCTCTGTCATGCTGCCAAGTAGTTTCCCTTCCATCCCTGAGTCCTGGTGAAACAGGGACCCTGGCTCCTCTCCCTACATGGCGCCAAGAGCGCACACGTGCACGGCGGCGGAGCGCGCGCACACATGCTTTCCTTTTATAAGGTTTAGCTTCAAAAAAAGGGGGCGGAGCCTGGCGGATGACGCGCTCTGTGCGCCCAGCGCTTCTGCGCATGTGCGGGCGTCCCAGCAAGATAAAAGGACTCAGTCCACGCTGCTTGCTATGGACACAGAGCATGAAAAGGAGCTGGTAGCATGGTATAGGGGCTTACAGCGGGCGGTTGATACAGGCATCCCCAGAAAGACGCATTAGTAGACACCCACTGATGTACATAGCAGCAAATTGCATTAGACTATTTCAGTAAGGGGTGTATTGCGGCTGGAATACCTCAGCTTTGAACTAAGGAATATGCCGCCTAAAAAACTCCGAGATATACCTCTCAGGAAGTGTAGGGGGTCTCCATCGGGCTCTGAGGATCTGGAGCAGTCATCTGCACCCTCCTCCCCTGAGAAATCAGAGGTTAATAACCCATAAGGAACCCCCCGGGAGTGCCAGGTACTGCGGCTGTCCTCAGTCCACCTGCTCCTGCATATATAACAGAGGAGGTTTTTTCCTCAACTCTGGAGGGATTGGAGCAGAGATTGGCTGCATTGATCGCTTCTTCTCTACAGGAAAGAAAGCGCGCCAGATCTCCATCACCTCCATTAGAGTGCCTGTTGGCAGAGCAACAGTCCCAGGAAGGGACCGACCTACCTGAAGGGGATCAGGAGGAGGTTAGCTCTGTTTTTGAGGAATCAACAGTAGATGAACCATTTTCAGCATCACAGACTGAAAGATTGTGGGTCCAGACCCTAACTGACATGGTTCGATCTGCATTTAAAATGCCTCTTGTTGAACCATCAACTACTGCTGTCTCCTCATTGGGGTCGCTAAAAGCTCCCAGGTTAATTGCTCCTTTCCAATACATCCATTATTGGAAGGACTTATATACCTGGACTGGGAACATCCTGATAAACTATTTGTTCCGCCTAAAAGGTTTCCGGTGATCTATCCCATGGAGGGAAAGTTCACCCAGAGATGGAATGTTCCTACGGTGATGCAGCCATCTCTTCTGTGAACAAATCACTGACATGTCCAGTAGATAATGTTCAAATGTTCAAAGATCCAGTGGATAAAAAATTGGAATCTTTATTAAAATCTGCTTTTTCCACAGCAGGGGCTGTTACACAGCCAGCAGTGGCAGCTATTGGGGTCTGCCAAGCTTTAAAGGATCAAATGAAAATGGTCCTGAGGGATTGCCAGACCAGCAGGCCCAGGCTCTGGCTGATCTGCCTAGAGCATTATGCTTTGCGGTTGACGCCATCAAGGATTCTATCCATCAGGCCTCCCGCCTCACGCTGTCTTTGGTACATATGCGTAGCTTCTGTGGCTCAAAAACTGGTCTGCTGAAGCTCCCTGTAAGAAGCTCTTAGTTAGCTTCCCATTTCATGGGGAACGCCTTTTTGGCGAAGACCTGGATAAGTATATCCAGAAGATTTCAGTGGTAAAAGTACTCTCTTACCGAGTAAAAAGAGGTCTAGGGGTCCATCTTTTAAGAGGACTACCTCTCCTATCCCTGCGACGTCTGCTACTAAGCAGTTCCGACGGCCTCCTCGGTCAAACTCAGGAGGTAAAAATCAGGGACAGCCACAGGGTAATAAAAAGCCCTGGATCCGAAGAGGTACTAAACCAGCCTCCAAGTCAAGCCTATGAAGGGCTGCCCCCACTCAAACGGGTGGGGGGAAGACTTCAGTTGTTCGCAGAGACCTGGCGGGAGACGATCAAAGACAGATGGGTGCTCTCCCGCAGTAACTCTGGGATACAAGTTGGAGTTAAAAGAGTCTCCTCCGTCCCATTTGGTCAGGCATGCCAAGAGACCCTCTGAAAAGAGGGTCTCTCCTATTGGCGTTAGAACAACTATTGCTCCAAGGAGTAATTATGGAGGTTCCTATGGAAGAGTGGGGGTTGGGTTTCTACTCAAACCTTTTCACAGTCCCGAAGCCAAACGGGGACATAAGACCCATATTGGACCTAAAGAGTCTAAACAAATTTCTAAACGTCCGGTCTTTCCGGATGGAGTCGATCCGATCGGTCACCGCTGCCCTACAAGGGGAGGAATGGTTAGCCTCGATCGACATCAAAGATGCTTACTTGCATGTTCCCATCTTTCCAGGTCATCAAAAATTCCTACGATTTGCAGTAGAAGGGCGCCATTTTCAGTTCAGAGCCTTACCATTCGGTCTGGCCACAGCACCACGAGTGTTCACAAAAATTCTGGCCCCACTGTTGGCCGATCTAAGAACACGGGGTGTAACGATAATGGCATACCTAGACGACCTGTTGTTGATGGACCACTCAGTTGCCAAGCTAGAAGTGGTAATTGTCGATACAATCAAGTATCTAGAATCTCACGGTTGGGTCATCAACCTGGACAAGTCAGCCCTACAGCCAGTGAAAAACCTGGTATATCTAGGGCTACGGCTGGATTCAGACCAGAGGAAGATTTTCTTACCTCTAAACAAGGTATCCTCTTTGAGGGCCTTGGTCCGTCTGCTTTGTGCAAAAAGACAGCCGTCCATACGCCTGTGCATGAGGCTGCTAGGAAAGATGGTAGCATCATTCGAAGCTGTGCCATACGCCCAATTCCACTCAAGGAATTTACAAAGGGCCATATTGTCAGCCTGGAACGGAAAAGTTCAGGCTCTAGACTTCCCGATGGCTTTGTCCCCTTCCGTTCGGAAGAGTCTCTGCTGGTGGTTGATCCCCCAGAATCTCCAGAAGGGAAAACCCTTCAGCCCGATATCTTGGAAGGTGGTCACTACAGATGCCAGCCTTATAGGCTGGGGGGCAGTACTGGAGCAATGGTCTCTCCAGGGCAGATGGTCAAATGTAGTAAAAACCCTGCCCATCAATCTCTTAGAGATACGAGCAGCCCGGTACGCTCTAGTAGCCTGGAAATCCAGACTCCAAGTTACCCCTGTCAGAATTCAATCAGACAATGCCACAGCAGTGGCATATATCAATCATCAGGGAGGCACCAGGAGTCGTGCAGCCCAGAGGGAAGTAAGTCACATCCTGGAATGGGCAGAAAAGCATGTCCCATGTATATCAGCTGTCTTCATTCCAGGGGTGGAGAATTGGAAGGCGGACTTTCTGAGTCGCCAACAGTTATGCCCAGGGGAATGGTCCCTTCATCCCGAGGTCTTCCGAGCAATATGTCAGCGGTGGGGAACACCGGATGTAGATCTGCTAGCATCCAGATTCAACGCAAAGGTGGACAGATTTGTCTCCCGGACAAGGGATCCCCTCGCTTGCGGCTCGGATGCTCTGGTGTTCCCTTGGGATCAGTTCAGACTGATATATGCATTCCCTCCGCTACAATTGTTGCCTCGACTCCTTCGCAGAGTCAGGTTGGAGAAGAAGCCGGTGATCCTGGTGGCTCCAGCGTGGCCCCGAAGGGCCTGGTACGCGGAGATCATCAAAATGTCTGTGGGGAGTCCTTGGACCCTTCCACGTCGTCCGGACCTGCTTTCGCAAGGACCGATATACCACCCTTCCTTACTAACTCTAAGTTTAACGGCCTGGCTATTGAATCCCACATCCTAAAGAAGAGAGGTCTCTCTAACTCTGTGGTATCAACTATAATCAATGCCAGGAAGCCTGTATCCAGGCAGATCTACTATAGAGTTTGGAAGGCGTACATCACTTGGTGCGAGGCCAGAAAATGGCATCCACGTAAGTACGTTATAGGCAGAATTCTGGACTTCCTGCAGTGGGCTGTAGACAGGAAGTTTGCCTTAAGTACTATCAAGGGCCAGGTTTCGGCCTTGTCAATACTATTTCAAAGGCCCCTGGCTATGCATTCACATGTCAAATCCTTTATGCAAGGTGTGACTCGTATTATTCCACCGATTAAGGCTCCCATATGCCCATGGGATCTAAATTTGGTTCTGTCGGTTCTGCAGAAGCAGCCATTTGAACCTTTGCGGCACATTTCCTTGGTTCTACTCACCAGGAAATTGATATTTTTAGTAGCCATATGCTCGGCTAGAAGAGTGTCGGAATTAGCCGCCATGTCCTGTAAAGAGCCATATCTGGTTATCCATAAGGACAGAGTAGTATTACGTCCTCACCCAGCCTTTCTTCCTAAGGTGGTATCGAGGTTTCACTTGAACCAGGATGTGGTTCTTCCTTCTTTTTTCCCCAAACCAAGCTCGGTAGAGGAAAAGTTATTGCATTCTTTGGATGTAGTAAGAGCAGTTAAAGCTTATCTAAAAGCCACTGCTCAGATTCGTAGAACGGATTCTTTGTTTGTTCTGCCGGAAGGCCCCAGAAAGGGTCAGGCAGCATCAAAATCTACTTTAGCCAAGTGGATTCGACAGGTCATAATACAAGCCTATGGCTTGAGAAGTAGACCGCCTCCGTTCAAAGTTAGGGCGCACTCCACGAGAGCAGTTGGAACTTCATGGGCAGTGCATCCCCAGGCCTCCCTGGCGCAAATTTGTAAGGCCGCAACATGGTCTTCAGTACACACGTTTACTAGGTTCTACCAGGTGGACGTTAGAAGTCAGGAGGATGTCGCCTTTGGGCGCAGTGTGTTGCAGGCCGCAAAAGATCCTCATGCCTGATGGCGCCCAGCTTATGTATGGTGTATCCCCCCCCTCATGTGGCATTGCTTTGGGACGTCCCACATAGTAATGACTATGCTGCTCTGTGTCCCGTGATGTATGAACAAGAAAGTAGGATTTTTAAAACAGCTTACCTGTAAAATCCTTTTCTTGGAGTACATCACGGGACACAGAGCTCCCACCCCTCTTTTGGGGACACGTATTGTTTGCTACAAAACTGAGGTACTCCCGGATGGGAGGGGCTTATATAGGGGAGGGTACTTCCTGTTTTGGAAGTTGCCAGTGCCAGCACCTGAAGGTAATTCTATATAACCCACATAGTAATGACTATGCTGCTCTGTGTCCCGTGATGTACTCCAAGAAAAGGATTTTACAGGTAAGCTGTTTTAAAAATCCTACTTTTCTGGAGCAGTCATTTTACTGATGCATAAAGTGAAAAAAAAAAGTAAAATATTACTTTAAATATCGTACCTGGGGGGTGTCTAAAGTATGCCTGTGAAGTGCCACGTGTTTCCCGTGTTTAGAACTGTCCCTGCACAAAATTACATTTCTAAAGGAAAAAAAGCCATTTAAAACTGCTTGCGGATTTAATGTAATGTCTGGTCCCGGTAATATGGATGAAAATCTTTAAGAAAAATGGCATAGCTACCCCATCACCTCCCCCCCTACCCCAGCCCATTAACCCACTTACCCCAGCCCATTACCCCCCTTTGGGTCTTGTATGGATATTAAGGGGAACCCCGCACACAAAATAAAAAAGGCCCTATATACTCTGAACAGCCGTATACAGGCGGTGCATACAAGACAGGGACTGTAGGTTTGTTCTTATGTAGAATCTGTTTGTAATTTTGAACAGGTACATTGTTTAAGTGTAGCTCCAGGCAAAAAATCTATTTTTAAGCTTTTTGGAAAACATAGGGAAGGGTTATCACCCCTGTAACATTTGTTTTGCTGTCTGTGCAGTGTGCACCTGTTCAGAACAGTTCACCTCACTTTCCGTCCTAATGACAAATGTTTTTTGAAAATTTGGGGTTTTTATTGAAACAAGAATTGGTGATAAAGCATCAGTGGAGAGGAGACACTTTTTTTCCCATATTAACTCTTACAGGAGAGAATTTGCCTTCCTAGGGGTAGATTTCCTCTCACTTCCTGTTGTATCGTTCCGTTTGCAAGGAGGAGTCGTTTGTAAGTTGTATGTTTGAAAGTAGGGGCCTGACGTATATACTCAGCTGAAATTTGCCCCTTACATGTTGGTGTTGCCACAACACTGTGAGCCCTCACAGTTACTCTTGGTGGGCGCATGAATGGGCCCTGCTGTGAATTATTAGATCAAGAATTGTAATTGCATGCCCCTGTTGAACAGGGGCTGAAAAATTGGGCCTTAGGTGGTGGTGGTGGTGGTGGTGTTGACACAACACTGTAAGGCCTCACAGATAGTCTTGGTGGGCGCAGGAATGGGCCCTGCTGTAAATTATTAGATCAAGAATTGTAATTACATGCCCCTGTTAAACAGGGGCAGAAAAATTGGGCCTTAGGCACTGGTGCCACAACACTGCAACCCCTCACAGATACTGTACTTGGAGCACAGCAATGAGCCCTGTTGCAAAGTATTGCATCAAAAATTGTAATTACACGCCCCTGTTAAACAGGGGCTGAAAAATTGGGCCTTAGCCACTGGTGCTGGTGCCACGACACTGCAACCACTCCCAGATACTCTAGTTGGAGTGCAGGAATGACCCCTGCTGCAAAGCATTGCATAAAAAATTGTAATAACACACCCCTGTTAAACAGGGGCTGAAAAATTGGGCCTTAGCCACTGGTGGCGGCACCCAGAAACAAAAATGTTCTTCCAAGCTATCATCGTCAATCGGATCATTGAGGAGGAGGAGGATAGTCAGTCAACATAACAGGACAGTCTCTCAGCATCAGCATCAGTCTTGAAGGGATGTGACATTTGAAAATAAATTAGTCTGTTATATCAGCTTCAGGTGTTTGGTAGCTGGTGGTGATCCAAGACTGGTTCATCTTTATGAAGGTCAGTCGATCAACCGAGTCGGTGGACAGACGCACCCTGTGATCCGTGACAAATCCTTCAGCAGCACTGAATGTGCGTTCTGAAAGGACGCTGGATGCAGGACAGGCCAGTAGCTCAATTGCATACTGTGCAAGCTCTGGCCAGTGATCCATCCTCAAGACCCAGTAAGCCAGAGGATTTTCGGTGGGGAAGGTGTCCAAGTCTGACCTTGCCCCTAGGTATTCCTGCACCATGTATATCAGACGCTGGCGATGGTTGCTGGAACCGATCATACCTTGGGGCTGCGGACTAAAGAATTGTCTGAACGCTTCGGTCAGACGGCCACCTTCCCCACCGCTCCTTCTTTGACTGACCGAAGCCTCAGCAACTCGTTGTCCAGGACCAGGAGTTTATAACCTCCCAGTCTCTGGGAACGCGTTGCACAGACCTTTCTGCAAGGCCTCCCGGAGTTGTCTCATCCTCTGCTCCCTCTGCGACGGTAAGATAAGGTCCGCAACCTTACCCTTGTACCGTGGATCAAGGAGAGTGGCCAGCCAGTAATGGTCCCTCTCCTTGATCCGAAGAATACGAGGATCCTTCCGCAGACTTTGCAGGATCAGGGAGGCCATGCAGCGTAGGTTAGCTGAGGCATTCGGTCCGGAGTCCTCTGGGTCACTAAGGACGACATGATCCGCAGCCACCTCCTCCCAGCCACGTACAAGTCCACTGGTTTCTTGGGACTGTAAATCATCCCTAAAAGACTGCTGCTGATGATGCTGAGTGCCAGGCTCCACCTCCATGCTGACACAATCCTCCTCCTCCTCCTCCTCTTCTTCCTGTGCGATGGGTGGGACAGAAGGAACACTGTCTGGGTAAAGGGGACCTTGAGAGGCAAGGAAGTCCTCCTCTTCCTGCCTCTGTTCTGCCTCAAGTGCCCTGTCCATTATTCCACACAGCGTATGTTCCAACAGGTGGACAAGAGGTACAGTGTCACTGATGCATGCACTGTCACTGCTCACCATCCTCGTGGCCTCCTCAAATGGTGCCAGGACAGTGCATGCATCCCTGATCATGCCCCACTGGCGTGGTGAAAAAAACCCGAGCTCCCCTGACCCTGTCCTGGTGCCGTAGTCGCACAGGTACTCATTGATGGCCCTCTGCTGCGTGTGCAGCCGCTGCAGCATGGCCAACGTTGAGTTCCACCTGGTGGGCATGTCACATATAAGGCGGTTCTTGGGCAGGTTCAACTCCTTTTGCAGCTCAGCCAGGCGAGCACTGGCATTATAAGATCTGCGGAAATGCACACAGACTTTCCTGGCCTGCCTCAGGACATCCTGTAAGCCCGGGTACCTGCCCAAGAACCGCTGCACCACCAGGTTAAGGACGTGAGCCACACAGGGCACATGGGTCAGTTGTCCCTGTCCGAGAGCGGAGAGGAGGTTGGTGCCATTGTCACAAACTACCATTCCTGGCTTAAGCTGGCGTGGCGTCAACCACTTCTCGGCCTGCCCCTGCAGAGCAGACAGAACCTCTGCCCCAGTGTGGCTCCTGTCCCCAAAACACACCAGCGCAAGCACGGCATAGCATCTTTTTGCCTGCGTACTTGCGTAGCGCCTTGAACGCCTACGGAGCACCGCTGGTTCCGAGGACAAAGCACAGGAAGAGGCCACGGAGGAAGAAGAAGAGGAGGGGGTGGAGGACAGGGGTGTGTCACAACCAGTAGTAGCATTTTGGAGGCGTGGCGGTGGAACAACCTCCAACACTACTGCACCTTGTCCTGCATCCTTCCCAGCTGCCAAAAGAGTGACCCAATGGGCCGTGAAAGAAAGGTAACGTCCCTGTCCATGCCTGCTGGACCATGAGTCAGCGGTAATATGCACCTTACCGCTGACCGCCCTGTCCAGCGAGGCCAAGACATTGCCTTCCACATGCCGGTAGAGAGCCGGAATCGCCTTCCCTGAGAAAAAGTGGCGTTTGGGAACCTGCCACTGAGGAACCGCACATTGCACAAACTCACGGAAGGGGGCCGAGTCTACCAACTGAAAAGGCAGCAGTTGAAGCGCTAGCAATTTAGCCAAGCTAGCATTCAACCGCTGGGCATGTGGATGGCTGGGAGTGAACTTCTTTCGACGGTCCAGCAGCAATCGGACGTCGGTGTACTGCTAGCAGAGTGCCCGCAAGTACTTGGCTGTGACACACCTAATTCTACACCTTCATTCCTCTCAGAGCAGGTTTCAGAGAGGACTGAAGGTATAGTGGGGTTGGAGATCCCAGCTGATGCAGTGCAAGAAGAGGTCAGCTTTGTTCTTTGGTGTGGGTCTTTAAGGTAGGCTTGCCAACGAGCTGCATGGCAGGTCAACATATGTCTGGTCAAGCATGTGGTGCCCAAGCGGGTGATGTTTTGGCCACGCGATATACGCTTGAGACATATGTTGCAAACAGCAGTTGTGCGATCTGATGCACTCGACTCAAAAAAGGCCCACACCAAAGAACTTTTTGAATAACGGGCAGAGGCAGCGCCCTGCACAGGCGGAGCTCTGCGGTGTGATTCAGTCGGTGTGCTGCCCTTACGCTGGCCCCCCGAGGGCATCCTGCCTCGTTGGAGATGTGCCTCCTCCTCATCCTCCTCCTCCTCCTCCTCCTCTCTCCTACTAGGCACCCACGTGGAGTCAGTGACCTCATCATCCCCTCCCTCCTCATCACTGGAGCCAATCTGGCAGTATGCTGCAGCTGCTGGAACATGACTGCCAGATTGGTGTCCTTCTTGAGCATCCCCTCTCTCTGCTCTCACGCTACTGCCTTCCTCTAGCTGGGTATCATCATCAGACCCTTCGAAACGCTGGGCATCCTCCTGGAGCATGTACCCAACACTGTGCTCAAACAGTTCGGGGGACTCCTCAGGAGGACATGGTTGGTCTAGGGAAGGAGTGACTGATGATGACATTGATACCAGGGAAGAGGACGCTTTGGCAGCTGCTTTGCCAGTACCCTGAGCCTGGGTGAGAGAGGATGAGGAGGATGAGGAGGGCTTGGTCATCCACTCTACCAAGTCTTCGGCATGATGCGGCTCAACACGTCCAGCTGCCGAAAAGAAGGACAAGCATCTCCCATGGCCACGTGCTGATGTCGATGCACCGCGTCCACGACCAGCACTGTTGTCTCTAGACACAGAGCCTGCTTGCCCTCTTTTATTGGCTCCTGACTGTCTGCCTCTCCTTGTTTGCCTTCCAGACATTCTAATGGCCTGCAGGGAATGGGAAAAGCAGCAATACAGGCTAAGTTAAGGTGTAATATGGTCAGGAGGCACACTCCGCCCGCTGTAAGTGCCGCAAAATCCTGTTGGTGTAACACACCAGGAAAAAGCAGCAATACAGGCTAAGTTAAGGTGTAATATGGTCAGGAGGCACACTCCGCCCGCTGTAAGTGCCGCAAAATCCTGTTGGTGTAATACACCAGGAAAAAGCAGCAATACAGGCTAAGTTAAGGTGTAATATGGTCAGGAGGTACACTCCGCCCGCTGTAAGTGCCGCAAAATCCTGTTGGTGTAACACACCAGGAAAAAGCAGCAATACAGGCTAAGTTAAGGTGTAATATGGTCAGGAGGCACACTCCGCCCGCTGTAAGTGCCGCAAAATCCTGTTGGTGTAACACACCAGGAAAAAGCAGCAATACAGGCTAAGTTAAGGTGTAATATGGTCAGGAGGCACACTCCGCCCGTTGTAAGTGCCGCAAAATCCTGTTGGTGTAACACACCAGGAAAAAGCAGCAATACAGGCTAAGTTAAGGTGTAATATGGTCAGGAGGTACACTCCGCCCGCTGTAAGTGCCGCAAAATCCTGTTGGTGTAACGCACCAGGAAAAAGCAGCAATACAGTCTAAGTTAAGGTGTAATATGGTCAGGAGGTACACTCCGCCTGCTGTAAGTGCCGCAAAATCCTGTTGGTGTAACGCACCAGGAAAAAGCAGCAATACAGTCTAAGTTAAGGTGTAATATGGTCAGGAGGTACACTCCGCCTGCTGTAAGTGCCGCAAAATCCTGTTGGTGTAACGCACCAGGAAAAAGCAGCAATACAGTCTAAGTTAAGGTGTAATATGGTCAGGAGGTACACTCCGCCTGCTGTAAGTGCCGCAAAATCCTGTTGGTGTAACACACCAGGAAAAAGCAGCAATACAGGCTAAGTTAAGGTGTAATATGGTCAGGAGGTACACTCCGCCCGCTGTAAGTGCCGCAAAATCCTGTTGGTGTAACACACCAGGAAAAAGCAGCAATACAGGCTAAGTTAAGGTGTAATATGGTCAGGAGGTACACTCCGCCCGCTGTAAGTGCCGCAAAATCCTGTTGGTGTAACACACCAGGAAAAAGCAGCAATACAGGCTAAGTTAAGGTGTAATATGGTCAGGAGGCACACTCCGCCCGCTGTAAGTGCCGCAAAATCCTGTTGGTGTAACACACCAGGAAAAAGCAGCAATACGGGCTAACTTCAGGTGTATAATGTGCAGGAGGCTTAGCAACAATGACACTGACACTGTGCCCTGCCTATCCTTCTCTCTCCCTGCACACAAGGTTTATCAAAGTATATGACACTGACACTCTCCCTGCCTATCCTTCTCTCTCCCTGCACACAAGGTTTAGCAAAGAATATGACACTGACACTGTCCCCTGCCTATCCTTCTCTCTCCCTGCACACAAGGTTTATCAAAGTATATGACACTGACACTCTCCCTGCCTATCCTTCTCTCTCCCTACACACAAGGTTTAGCAAAGAATATGACACTGACACTCTCCCTGCCTATCCTTCTCTGTCCCTACACACAAGGTTTAGCAAAGAATAGATTTGACAAGATTTGACACTGTCCCTGCCTATCCTTCACTTTCCCTGCTCTGGAACACACTACACAAGGCCGCCGCGCTGGCGGCCTTTTATAGTGTGGGGCGTGTACTAAACCCCCTCAGCTATAATTGGCCACAGGCATCCTGCCTGTGGCCAATCATTGTTCTCCTCGCTGCCGGCGCTGTGATTGGCCAAGCATGCGGGGTCACAGTGCATGCTTGGCCAATCACAGCGCTGGGATTACACTGCGATGGCGCAGTGTATTGTGGGCCGTTCGCGTCACTCGAATTTGGCGCGAACGGCCCAAATCGTTCGTTGTTCGCCGAACGCGCGAACAGCCGATGTTCGAGTCGAACCTATGTTCGACTCGAACACCGAGCTCATTTCTAATGGTAAACATAGAGTAAGCAGACCCCAGGAGCCCTGCACATGCACAAATGTGTCTTAAGTGTAAGAAGGAGTTAACTGTTTGCAGCTTCTGCTGATCTCTGAGATTGCCAGCCCCATCTCTGCAGATTGTAGGTGTTAGGGCCCCTGCCTCCAAATGACCACATTAATAGTGGACAGGAACACAAAGCACATTCACCCTGTGTTTGTAGGAAGTATGCAAACACCCACAGCAACCAGTACCCAAAGAGGACATCCTCTTAAAGGTAACCACCTTGTGGCCATCTACCAAATTTAAAGCAGGTGTCATGGTGGAACCAGAGTACATGGTGTAGCTTTGCAACTCAGATGAAGTCTGCTGTAATACTCCTGGGAAGTTTGAAGTCCAACTACTGCTTCCCTAAACTTGCTCCTTCCCTGGTGTCTGTTGATGATGGCACCAGGGAGTACTCGCAAAACCACCCTATAGCTGTCCATTCAGGGGGATCTTCAGCCTAGCAGGCTGCATACTGTCCTGGCTTACCAACATAGTTTACCTGCCTCTGCAGACGTGTGCCCCTCCCCCCCATCTGGAGGTAGTCAGGGACTCTGGATGCCTCTGCTCCAGCCATGCAGTACTCCCTTCAAAAGATTTGGGGAAGCCAGTGGCCGTGATCCATCCATTTTAATCAGCAGCAAACATCAGGATTTCAGCCAGCAATAGAGGATATGGTGTTTGACCAAATATGAGTAAGGGAGGACTCCCCTTGAGCCTCAGCGCCCACGAGGATAGCTGCTTCTCCTCCGGCGGAGAAGGAGCCTTCGTGAAAATCAAGAAAAAAAGTGTGTCATTTCTTTTTCCAATGCTCTTTAGGAATCCCTTAATCTGGACTCTGTTTCAAAGAGCGTTGCAGCACTGGAGCTGGTATCCAAGCAGTAGATAACCTGTACTTGCAGGCTGTGCATCTGTCCCTTAGGTGGTTCCCCTTTTGCTCCCATCCTCTGTCCTAGAGGGAGAGGACACAAGGTGGAATGAGCCTTTTACAAAGAGAGACAAGGTGCAGATGATCACCCCATGACCAGCACCCATCCATCTATGGAGACCCAAATGAAGCCCCATCACTAGTAGGGAATAAGGGGGATATACACACAGCCAGACTCCCCAGACCAGCCCTTTTCGGTCTGTGGATAGTACAGAGAATCATCTCAAAACCCCTGGTGCCCCCTTCCCCAGGGAGCAAGTAAAGAGGAACCCCCATTTGCCTCTTTCTTACCTTAGGGCCAGAGTCTGCAGGTGTCCCAGGCCTGCTTCCCTGCTTACAGTCTCCTCCCTGGTGACTTACCAGCGCAGGACAAAATGGCTTCCACCATCTTCTCTGTAGCCCTGAAAGGTCGAGCAGTGAGGATCCCGGTCTGACGCTGTGGATCAGATGCCTCCCCTGGAACAGTGCATGGATCTTGTAGTCTCGACCACCAGGTTGGTGTTTGCTACCAAAAACATGGCTGCCAAACCACTTCCTCCACTCTGCTTTCAAGGTAGGAGCGCAGACCACTACGCTATTGAGCTGAGCACCAAACTTCAGGACACCATAAGTCTGCACTGTCCCCCGGAAGACTCACCTGAGTCAAAATCCCACACTGCCAGTGTACCTGAATCTACAGGCATGCTGCTGACCAGACTCCTGTGGAGAGAGGGGATCCCCTGGAGTAAAAATTCAAGACTCCCTTTCCAGGGCAGCCTAAGAAAGCCAGAGCTACCTGCCTCCCCAGGTTCACTGTCCCTGTTCCGGGAAGCTGTAGCCGGGAGTTCCTGTCTGGCTGGAGGAAACACAAATACTGCGGGGCTACTGCCTGTGGGCTGTCTTTTATAATGTGGATCATGTGTTTCCTGTGCTAGGTGGGAGGAGCCTATCTCTCTGTAAGCCTTTATTGTAACTGGGTGGACTGCTATGGATATAGATACACCCCAATAATAAATGTAATGTGTCTGCAGTACAATGATAGTCCTACAGATTAAATATATGTGGCGACCCTCTCTCCCCCTCTTGCTTTATCGGTTACGTGGCTGTTGTCTAGGGGTCCCTGGGAGGGAGAGATGAGATACACCATGGCCCATGTCCTCCATAACTAAGAGGTGAAGGTCAGAAATTTGGGTCCTGTGCAGGTGTCCTAGAGTCAAGTCCAGTACTTCGTTCCTGACTCCTTTGCTCCTAGTAACCATAGTTCCACACAGTGAATAGGTCCAACTCAGTTTTATTCTTCTTTCCAAACAATAAACAGTCTCTTCTACTGAGTTATAATGGGGAATAGATCGAGGCACAATCCTTTCCCTTCTGATGCTAACCACTGTGATATCACCAGTGGCGGATAGTCACTGCCACTGACTATGTGAGGTAGAACGTGAATTACCTTCGCTAGCACGGCCCCTGTCAGGGGAAGGAGATCCGTCCAAGGGAGAAACAGGAGGCCTCTCTGTCACCAGCGATGCTGCGCCGGACTCTCCAGAGAAGTTCCGCACACCAGTCCTCACGAACTCAGACACGGGCACCCAAGGAATTAGGGCCCCCTCGGATTCCTCCACCCTCGCAGAACTCAGGTACTGAGCCCCAGGCATCCGCCATAGTACCTCACCCCAGGCTAAAGGTGCCTGGGATGGACTCCATCCTCGCTCCGGCCAGGTCAAGGGCACCTAGGCCCGGAACACTGTAACGCCAGCACCCAGGCCGAAGGTGCCTGGGTGCAACCGCGTCCTCCAACTCTGGACTCTGAACCCCGTGGTAAGGGCGTCCGCCCCCTTTATCCCCTCTCCCTTTGCGTCACAGCGGGTTCCCCGCCCCGCTGTACCAGCTCCAGGGGAGGACAAAAAGGTACAGTCTTGCGGTGTGAGTTCAGCCCCGGTCCAGGGCAACAGTGCCACCTGTGGGCCGCAAGGAACCTCACACCACCAGAGTCCTCCAAGAACCAGAAAAAGGTCTCGGATACCCTAGCAATCTGGGCATCTGGGTTACACTACCACCCAGATGCCTCCCTTAAATTCAAGTACCCGCTACATATATATACAGTATATATATATATATATATATATATATATATATATATATATATATATAAATGTACATTTGTGCTGCAATAAAAATTTCCCATGATCCAAACAATCGTAATCTGCATACATAGATTTGTTGTTTATATCCCCACATGTAAAATTAACAAAATAAATATTATCCTGACACATACAAGTACTATACCACATTTTACATACAAATACTATACCACATTTTTTTTGTGCCATTTTGAGTCATTCATTTACAGCTAATGATCAGACCGAAAGAAAATATCATTGTTGAAGTCACTGACCAGTACACAGTGTACATCATAAAATGAGATTGCACACTGCCTTCCTAACATATGAAACAGCTGCAACTATAAATGGTTTATTGATAGCTGTAAAGGGTGAAATTAAAAAAAAGTGAAAAAAAATAAAATGTTTTGCTAACTTAGGCCATTGTAGGCCTATTATTTAGTCTGAAGTGCCACATTTATATTTTAAAGATATTGTTAGGATGCAGCATAGTAAATATAGCACTTGGACGCCTGTAACTTGGAAAATGTTTTCCTGCCTTCTCCACTTTGGTGATGTATCACAATATGGCAGATTCAAATGGGTTTCACAAATGTTTTCTTTCATTTTATGTTTCTAATTTTCTGAAAGAAGTTACCAGCTGCACAGAACAAGCTATCTAGTTGTGAATAAAACCAAGGTTTTCCCAGGAAATACTTGACTGATCTAATAACAGATATACAAAAATCTGCAAAGAAAATAGTCTATTAATGTTTAATATTCAAATAAAACATCAAGAAACTCAACAATTACACTATTCTCCTTTTTCTCTAGTTTTCCAGATGGAGTTTCCCCGTTCTCAAGACATGCTAAACACCAAATGAAGTTACCCTCTTCTCCAATTTCCAAATCACAAGATTAAGTTACCTTCAGCTTCATTTCCCATTACACCCAGTGAATTTAACTTCTCCAATTCTCCAGTCGTCAGATGAAGTGACCCATTTCTCCACTTACCCAACACCAAATGATGTTACTCTCTTTTCCAATACCTCAAACACCAAGTAAAAGCGCCCTCTTTAACAATTCCCAAAACACCAATTCCCCAACAACAAGTAAAATTATCTTCTTCAATCCTCAAACATCCGGTAAAGTTACCCTTTTCTCCAAGTGGCTGTTCATTAAAAGTCAGCAGCTACAGTTTTTGTAGCTGCTGACTTTTAATTTTACGTAGGAGACTTTAGCTTCTCTTTAAGTTGCCTACTTCTCCAATTCCCCAACAACAAGTAAAATTATCTTTTGCTTCAATTCTCAAACATCCAGTGAATTTACCCCTTTCTCCAATCCTCCTGACACCAGATGAATGTTCCTCTTATGCAAACCCCTAACACCAAATTATGTCACCTTCATCTCCAATCTGTAAACACCAAATTAAGTTACTTAATCTCCAAACGCCAGGTGAAAAAAGAAGTTCCGAAGGAGGAGTGGGACCACCACATGGTTTCAACTTAGGCCCATCACTTAGTGGTGATCCCACTTGTCCTTTGGAACATCTCTTTTAATCTAAATTAGAGGGTTATTTTCTCACCAGCCCTACCAACCAAGGCCTTCCCTTTTTTATGTCTTAGATCAGGCTTTTTTCTGGATCCAGCACCCCCTGCATTGCATGAAACATGCCCTTTTCGTGGGCCTTCCTTGGATTTACATCCTTTCTATCCTGTGTATGCATCAATGGGTTCTGTAATATATCTTTTACCTCCTGGTTAGGGATGAGCTTCGTGTTCGAGTCGAACATAAGTTCGACTCGAACATCGGCTGTTCGATCGTTCGTCGAAGATCGAACGATTTGGGCCGTTCGCGCCAAATTCGAGTGACGCGAACGGCCCACAATGCACTACGCCATCGCAGTGTCATCAAGGCGTTGTGATTGGCCAAGCATGCACTGTGACCCCGCATGCTTGGCCAATCACAGCGCCGGCAGCGAGGAGAGCAATGATTGGCCACAGGCAGGATGCCTGTGGCCAATTATTGCTGAGGGTGTTTAGTACACGCCCCACACTATAAAAGGCCGCCAGCACGGCGGCCTAGTGTAGTGTGTTCCGGAGCAGGGATAGAGCAGCATAGGCAGGGACAGTGACTTTTATTTCTTTCTTGCTTAACCTGGATTCCTTTAGTTTAGGGAAAGAGAAGGATAGGTAGGGAGAGTGTCAGTGTGTTTTGTGCTTGTGCTATATTGTGCTTAAAAAAAACATTTTTTCTAGGGACAGAAAACTGTAGGTAGGGAGAGTGTGTCAGTTTCTTTCACTGTCAAAGTCCTTGTTTCCAGGGACCTGGAAGGACAGTGAGTGAATTCTCCTTGTGCTAAATTGTGCTTAAAAAAAACATTTTTTCTAGGGACAGAAAACTGTAGGTAGGGAGAGTGTGTCAGTTTCTTTCACTGTCAAAGTCCTTGTTTCCAGGGACCTGGAAGGACAGTGAGTGAATTCTCCTTGTGCTAAATTGTGCTTAAAAAAAACATTTTTTCTAGGGACAGAAAACTGTAGGTAGGGAGAGTGTGTCAGTTTCTTTCACTGTCAAAGTCCTTGTTTCCAGGGACCTGGAAGGACAGTGAGTGAATTCTCCTTGTGCTAAATTGTGCTTAAAAAAAACATTTTTTCTAGGGACAGAAAACTGTAGGTAGGGAGAGTGTGTCAGTTTCTTTCACTGTCAAAGTCCTTGTTTCCAGGGACCTGGAAGGACAGTGAGTGAATTCTCCTTGTGCTAAATTGTGCTTAAAAAAAACATTTTTTCTAGGGACAGAAAACTGTAGGTAGGGAGAGTGTGTCAGTTTCTTTCACTGTCAAAGTCCTTGTTTCCAGGGACCTGGAAGGACAGTGAGTGAATTCTCCTTGTGCTAAATTGTGCTTAAAAAAAACATTTTTTCTAGGGACAGAAAACTGTAGGTAGGGAGAGTGTGTCAGTTTCTTTCACTGTCAAAGTCCTTGTTTCCAGGGACCTGGAAGGACAGTGAGTGAATTCTCCTTGTGCTAAATTGTGCTTAAAAAAAACATTTTTTCTAGGGACAGAAAACTGTAGGTAGGGAGAGTGTGTCAGTTTCTTTCACTGTCAAAGTCCTTGTTTCCAGGGACCTGGAAGGACAGTGAGTGAATTCTCCTTGTGCTAAATTGTGCTTAAAAAAAACATTTTTTCTAGGGACAGAAAACTGTAGGTAGGGAGAGTGTGTCAGTTTCTTTCACTGTCAAAGTCCTTGTTTCCAGGGACCTGGAAGGACAGTGAGTGAATTCTCCTTGTGCTAAATTGTGCTTAAAAAAAACATTTTTTCTAGGGACAGAAAACTGTAGGTAGGGAGAGTGTGTCAGTTTCTTTCACTGTCAAAGTCCTTGTTTCCAGGGACCTGGAAGGACAGTGAGTGAATTCTCCTTGTGCTAAATTGTGCTTAAAAAAAACATTTTTTCTAGGGACAGAAAACTGTAGGTAGGGAGAGTGTGTCAGTTTCTTTCACTGTCAAAGTCCTTGTTTCCAGGGACCTGGAAGGACAGTGAGTGAATTCTCCTTGTGCTAAATTGTGCTTAAAAAAAACATTTTTTCTAGGGACAGAAAACTGTAGGTAGGGAGAGTGTGTCAGTTTCTTTCACTGTCAAAGTCCTTGTTTCCAGGGACCTGGAAGGACAGTGAGTGAATTCTCCTTGTGCTAAATTGTGCTTAAAAAAAACATTTTTTCTAGGGACAGAAAACTGTAGGTAGGGAGAGTGTGTCAGTTTCTTTCACTGTCAAAGTCCTTGTTTCCAGGGACCTGGAAGGACAGTGAGTGAATTCTCCTTGTGCTAAATTGTGCTTAAAAAAAACATTTTTTCTAGGGACAGAAAACTGTAGGTAGGGAGAGTGTGTCAGTTTCTTTCACTGTCAAAGTCCTTGTTTCCAGGGACCTGGAAGGACAGTGAGTGAATTCTCCTTGTGCTAAATTGTGCTTAAAAAAAACATTTTTTCTAGGGACAGAAAACTGTAGGTAGGGAGAGTGTGTCAGTTTCTTTCACTGTCAAAGTCCTTGTTTCCAGGGACCTGGAAGGACAGTGAGTGAATTCTCCTTGTGCTAAATTGTGCTTAAAAAAAACATTTTTTCTAGGGACAGAAAACTGTAGGTAGGGAGAGTGTGTCAGTTTCTTTCACTGTCAAAGTCCTTGTTTCCAGGGACCTGGAAGGACAGTGAGTGAATTCTCCTTGTGCTAAATTGTGCTTAAAAAAAACATTTTTTCTAGGGACAGAAAACTGTAGGTAGGGAGAGTGTGTCAGTTTCTTTCACTGTCAAAGTCCTTGTTTCCAGGGACCTGGAAGGACAGTGAGTGAATTCTCCTTGTGCTAAATTGTGCTTAAAAAAAACATTTTTTCTAGGGACAGAAAACTGTAGGTAGGGAGAGTGTGTCAGTTTCTTTCACTGTCAAAGTCCTTGTTTCCAGGGACCTGGAAGGACAGTGAGTGAATTCTCCTTGTGCTAAATTGTGCTTAAAAAAAACATTTTTTCTAGGGACAGAAAACTGTAGGTAGGGAGAGTGTGTCAGTTTCTTTCACTGTCAAAGTCCTTGTTTCCAGGGACCTGGAAGGACAGTGAGTGAATTCTCCTTGTGCTAAATTGTGCTTAAAAAAAACATTTTTTCTAGGGACAGAAAACTGTAGGTAGGGAGAGTGTGTCAGTTTCTTTCACTGTCAAAGTCCTTGTTTCCAGGGACCTGGAAGGACAGTGAGTGAATTCTCCTTGTGCTAAATTGTGCTTAAAAAAAACATTTTTTCTAGGGACAGAAAACTGTAGGTAGGGAGAGTGTGTCAGTTTCTTTCACTGTCAAAGTCCTTGTTTCAAGGGACAGAGAAGGACACCTGAAGGTAGCCCTTATTGCTTTTTTCCCATCTCCCTGCAGGCCATCTATTAGAATGTCTGGAAGGCAAACAAGGAGAGGCAGACAGTCAGGAGGCAATAAAAGAGGGCAAGCAGGCTCTGTGTCTGGGGGCAACAGTGCTGGTCGTGGACGCGGTGCATTGTCATCAGCACATGGCCATGGGACACGCTTGTCCTTCTTTTCGGCAGCTGGACATGTTGAGCCACATCATGCCGAAGACTTGGTAGAGTGGATGACCAAGCCCTCCTCCTCCTCCTCATCCTCGCTCACCCAGGCTCAGGGTACTGGAAAAGCAGCTGCCAAAGCGTCCTCTTCCCTGGTATCAATGTCAGACTCATCATCAGTCACTCCTTCCCTAGACCCACCATGTCCTCCTCCTGAGGAGTCCCCCGAAATGTTTCAGCACAGTGTTGGGTACATGCTCCAGGAGGATGCCCAGCGTTTCGAAGGGTCTGATGATGAAACCCAGCTAGAGGAAGGCAGTAGCGTGAGAGCAGACAGAGGGGATGCTCAAGAAGGACACCAATCTGGCAGTCATGTTCCAGCAGCTGCAGCATACTGCCAGATTGGCTCCAGTGATGAGGAGGGAGGTGATGATGAGGTCACTGACTCCACGTGGGTGCCTAATAGGAGAGAGGAGGAGGAGGAGGATGAGGAGGAGGCACATCTCCAACGAGGCAGGATGCCCTTTGGTGGCCAGCGTAAGGGCAGTACACCGACGGAATCACACCGCAGAGCTCCGCCTGTGCAGGGCGCTGCCTCTGCCCGTCATTCAAAAAGTTCTTTGGTGTGGGCCTTTTTTGAGGCTAGTGCATCAGATCGCACAGCTGCTGTTTGCAACATATGTCTCAAGCGTATATCGCGTGGCCAAAACATCAGCCGCTTGGGTACCACATGCCTGACCAGACATATGTTGACCTGCCATGCAGCTCGTTGGCAAGCCTACCTCAAAGACCCACACCAAAGAACAAAGCGGACCTCTCCTTGCACCGCATCAGCTGGGATCTCCAACCCCACTATAACTTCAGTCCTCTCTGAAACATGCACTGAGAGGAATGAAGGTGTAGAATTAGGTGTGTCACAGCCAAGTACTTGCGGCCACTCTGCTAGCAGTACACCGACGTCCGATTCTAGCAGGCAAATTTCCCTGCCCCAGCTGCTGGACCGTCGAAAGAAGTTCACTCCCAGCCATCCACATGCCCAGCGGTTGAATGCTAGCTTGGCTAAATTGCTAGCGCTTCAACTGCTGCCTTTTCAGTTGGTAGACTCGGCCCCCTTCCGTGAGTTTGTGCAATGTGCGGTTCCTCAGTGGCAGGTTCCCAAACGCCACTTTTTCTCACGGAAGGCTATTCCGGCTCTCTACCGGCATGTGGAAGGCAATGTCTTGGCCTCGCTGGACAGGGCGGTCAGCGGTAAGGTGCATATTACCGCTGACTCATGGTCCAGCAGGCATGGACAGGGACGTTACCTTTCTTTCACGGCCCATTGGGTCACTCTTTTGGCAGCTGGGAAGGATGCAGGACAAGGTGCAGTAGTGTTGGAGGTTGTCCCACCGCCACGCCTCCAAAATGCTACTACTGGTTGTGACACACCTCTCTCCTCCACCCCCTCCTCTTCTTCTTCCTCCATGGCCTCTTCCTGTGGTTTGTCCTATGAACCAGCGGTGCTCCGTAGCCGTTCACGGGGCTACGCAAGTACGCAGGCAAAAAGATGCCATGCCGTGCTTGCGCTGGTGTGTTTGGGGGACAGAAGCCACACTGGGGCAGAGGTCCTGTCTGCTCTGCAGGGCCAGGCCGAGAGGTGGTTGACGCCACGCCAGCTTAAGCCAGGAATGGTGGTTTGCGACAATGGCACCAACCTCCTCTCCGCCCTCCGACAGGGACAACTGACCCATGTGCCCTGTGTGGCTCACGTCCTTAACCTGGTGGTGCAGCGGTTCTTGGGCAGGTACCCGGGCTTACAGGATGTCCTGAGGCAGGCCAGGAAAGTCTGTGTGCATTTCCGCAGATCTTATAATGCCAGTGCTCGCCTGGCTGAGCTGCAAAAGGAGTTGAACCTGCCCAAGAACCGCCTTATATGTGACATGCCCACCAGGTGGAACTCAATGTTGGCCATGCTGCAGCGGCTGCACACGCAGCAGAGGGCCATCAATGAGTACCTGTGCGACTACGGCACCAGGACAGGGTCAGGGGAGCTTGGTTTTTTTTCTCCACGCCAGTGGGGCATGATCAGGGATGCATGCACTGTCCTGGCACCATTTGAGGAGGCCACGAGGATGGTGAGCAGTGACAGTGCATGCATCAGTGACACTGTACCTCTTGTCCACCTGTTGGAGCACACGCTGCGTGGAATAATGGACAGGGCACTTGAGGCAGAACAGAGGCAGGAAGAGGAGGACTTCCTTGCCTCTCAAGGCCCCCTTTACCCAGACAGTGTTCCTTCTGTCCCACCCATCGCACAGGAAGAGGAGGAGGAGGAGGAGGAGGAGGAGGATTGTGTCAGCATGGAGGTGGAGGCTGGCACTCAGCATCATCAGCAGCAGTCTTTTAGGGATGATTTACAGTCCCAAGAAACCAGTGGACTTGTACGTGGCTGGGAGGAGGTGGCTGCGGATCATGTCGTCCTTAGTGACCCAGAGGACTCCGGAGCGAATGCCTCAGCAAACCTACGCTGCATGGCCTCCCTGATCCTGCAAAGTCTGCGGAAGGATCCTCGTATTCTTCGGATCAAGGAGAGGGACCATTACTGGCTGGCCACTCTCCTTGATCCACGGTACAAGGGTAAGGTTGCGGACCTTATGTTACCGTCGCAGAGGGAGCAGAGGATGAGACAACTCCGGGAGGCCTTGCAGAAAGGTCTGTGCAACGCGTTCCCAGAGACTGGGAGGTTACAAACTCCTGGTCCTGGACAACGAGTTGCTGAGGCTTCGGCCAGTCAAAGAAGGAGCGGTGGGGAAGGTGGCCGTCTGACCGATGCGTTCAGACAATTCTTTAGTCCGCAGCCCCAAAGTATGATCGGTTCCAGCAACCATCGCCAGCGTCTGATAAACATGGTGCAGGAATATCTAGGGGCAAGGTCAGACTTGGACACCTTCCCCACCGAAAATCCTCTGGCTTACTGGGTCTTGAGGATGGATCACTGGCCAGAGCTTGCACAGTATGCAATTGAGCTACTGGCCTGTCCTGCATCCAGCGTTCTTTCGGAACGCACATTCAGTGCTGCTGGAGGATTTGTCACGGATCACAGGGTGCGCCTGTCCACCGACTCGGTTGATCGACTGACTTTCATCAAGATGAACCAGTCTTGGATCACCACCAGCTACCACACACCTGATGCTGATATAACAGACTAATTGATTTTAACATGTCACATCCCTTCAAGACTGATGCTGATGCTGAGTGCCTGTGCTGTTATGTTGACTGGCTATCCTCCTCCTCCGAGTCCTCAATGATACGATTGATGATGATAGCTTGGAAGATCATTTTTGTTTATGGGTGCCGCCACCAGTGGCTAAGGCCCAATTTTTCAGCCCCTGTTTTACAGGGGCGTGTAATTACAATTTTTTTAGCAATAATTTGCCATAGGGCTCATTGCTGTGCTCCAAGTACAGTATCTGTGAGGGGTTGGAGTGTTGTGGCACCAGTGCCTAAGGCCCAATTTTTCAGCCCCTGTTTAACAGGGGCGTGTCATTACAATTTTTGAAGCAATACTTTGCAACAGGGCTCATTGCTGTGCTCCAAGTACAGTATCTGTGAGGGGTTGTAGTGTTGTGCCACCAGTGCCTAAGGCCCAATTTTTCAGCCCCTGTTCAACAGGGGCATGCAATTACAATTCTTGATCTAATAATTCACAGCAGGGTCCATTGCTGCACCCACCAAGAGTAACTCTGAGGGCTTACAGTCTTGTGGCAACGCCACCACCACCACCACCACGAAAGGCCCAATTTTTCAGCCCCTGTTCAAAAGGGGCATGTAATTACAATTCTTGATCTAATAATTCACAGCAGGGCCCATTGCTGCACCCACCAAGAGTAACTGTCAGGGCTTACAGTGTTGTGGCACCAGCACCACCATCAAAGCCCCAATTTTTACTACCACTGTTCAACAATTATATGTAATTAAAATTCCTGATATAATAGTTGACAGCAGGGCGTTCCAGCACCAACCAAGAGTAACTGAGTGCTTACAGTGTTGTGCCAACACCAACAACTAAGGGGCCTATTTCTGCAGAGTATATACGGCAGGTCCCTACTTTCAAACATCCAACTTACAAACGACTCCTACTTGCAAACGAAAGAAGACAACAGGAAGTGAGAGGAAATCTACCCCTAGAAAGGAAAATTCTCTCCTGTAAGAATAAATATGGGAGAAAGGGGTCTCATCTGTACTGATGCTTTATCAGCAATCCTTGTTTCAAGAAAAACACCACATTTCAAAAACAGTTGTCATTGGGACGGAAAGTGAGGTGAAATGTTCTGAACAGGGGCACAGACAGCAAAACAAATGTTACAGGGGTGATAACCCTTACCTATGTTTCCCAAAAAGTTTAAAAATAGATTTTTGGGCTGGAGCTACACTTCAACAATGTACCTGTTCAAAATTACAAACAGATTCTACATAAGAACAAACCTACAGTCCCTGTCTTGTATGCACCGCCTGTATACGGCTGTTCAGAGTATATAGGGCCTTTTTTATTTTATGTGCGGGGTTCCCCTTAATATCCATACAAGACCCAAAGGGGCTGGTAATGGGCTGGGGTAGGGGGGGGGTCATGGGGTAGCTATGCCATTTTTCTTAAAGAATTTCATCCATATTACCGGGACCAGACATTACATTAAAGCCGCAAGCAGTTTTAAATGGCTTTTTTTTCATTTAGAAGTGTCATTTTGTGCAGGGACAGTTCTAAACACGGGAAACACGTGGCACTTCACAGGCATACTTTAGACACCCCCCAGGTACGATATTTAAAGGAATATTTGACTTTTTTTTTTCACTTTATGCATCATTAAAATGACTGCTCCCGAAAAACGACCGTTTTTAAAACTTCTTTTTGCATTGATACATGTCCCCTGGTGCAGAACCCGGGTTCCCAAACCCTATTTATGACAATAACATGCATAATAGTTGTTATAATTAGCACTTTAGAATTCGAACGTTCGCATCCATTGTATTTAATAGGGTTCTAATGTTCGTTCGAACTTTCGGTCCGTTCGCGGGTTCTGGTGCGAACCGAACCCGGGGGTGTTCGGCTCATCACTACTCCTGGTGAAGGCTCTGTATGAGTTGAAGTATTGAGGTGTTGGTACAGACTGTTACTAACGATATTTGCATATGATTGAATGTATACGTGCTATATAAAAACCCTTGATGTAATTGATTGCAATCTTTTAAACTGCATCACAATTTCAATGTTTAATTGTTAACTAATAAAGAGTTATATTTTTATATCAATTTTTTTTTTATATGTTTGTTACCTATACAAAGTCCCATTCCATGTTCGCATACAATAATATCCTATAGCTCTCTATCCCAGATTTTACTTTCCAAGCCACCACACTACAGTGTGCCACATCTTTCTAAAAAAAAAAAAAAAAAAATATTATATATATATATATATATATATATATATATATATATATATATATATATATATATATATATACATTTTTTTAATTTATTTTTTATTGCAGACCAAAGCAAATGACCTGAGAAATATCATTCATTATATCTTAAAATGTTGCCTTTCCTGATGGGTTGGTGCCCACTTCATTGCAGCCACTTTTATTTGTCATCTGATGTTATCAATCAGTGATAAGCATAGTAACTAAAGGTCAAGTTGTGATGAAACTTGAAAGCCTGTTTGTACTCACAAAAGAAAATCAGTGTCTTTTGATTTCCTAAGAACAGGCAGTGTGTGGGTACAACTGCTTCTGACCACTTTATGAACATGAGTGCCTGTGGGTGGCCATTCATAGACAACAATTGATTAACAGCAAACAGTCCAGACTGCAATGTTGCGTGCGCTTCTCACGTCTACAGTACATACACGACTTTACATTGTAGAGGTATGAAACAGACTGCATGGGAGCAAATAAGGAGGAAGCATCTGTTTGCACATGGTAATTTGAATTTCTAGGTCACACAATCTGTCTGGGGTGTGTCTAACATACATATGGGAAAAGTAATGGGCCATTTACAATGTAAGGATAGCTGGAGCTGTTTGTGTACAGGTTGGCATGGTGCAGTTGGCCTCGGTCTTAGTGTATAATCATGTATGCGTACCCTTGAAATAGCATCTCCGTTGTCCATATCTCTGAAATCAATTATAATTACAGTGACTGGCATTGGACAAAGCATGTACTGACAGTGGGAACTGCACAGTGCTGATGTTTTCCTGCAGTGGTTAGTACTTTGTGTGAGAACTGCTGGAGTCTCATCCCTCTCTATCCAACTTGTCTCAGCAGCTCTTCTGTGCTGTGCAAGGTCACTGATTAAGGCTCAGCTGCAGGGCTGTGACACACTGTCACAAAGGTCAGCTCTTTCCAATTTACATAAATCCTGGCAACTAGATCATCTGCGGGGAAGATCTTCTTCAAACTTCCAAATACATTTAGACAGTAAATAAGATATTTTTATAGATATATAATTTCAGCTTGATCGGAGGGTTGAGCTTAAAACATTAGGAAAGTTTGATCTACGGACAACTGCTTGAATGTTGTTCAGGCTACAATGTAAAAGAAAAAAAAATGGAATGCTAAAGGTATGTAGCAATTTGGAGGATTTGAAAATACATACAAAAATATTAGTTTCTTCATTATCAGTGTACTATTCTAGCTTTATGTAATATGTTTAGGTTTATTACAACCAAATTTAAAAAAGTGGTTGGTATGGCTATATGCACACAAGTGCTCAGGGAAGTATGTTTTTATGTCTTTAGTCTTGGAAAGAAATGAGACCAGTTAAAGAGGTTGTAAACGCTAAAAAAGAAAAAGGAAAAAAAAAAAAACCCTGTAAGACAAAGGTATATTGAGCTAGTCGGCATCGCTTACTAGCTCATTATAAAATACTTACCTTAGAATTAAGCTGTTCCAGCGGCACTCGCACACCGTTGAAACGGATGACATTTTCCCCAGAGTTTCTTCCAGGTTCACGGGCTCTGGTGCTGTGATTGGCTAGAGCTGCGATGATGTCACGTGGGAGCCACTGTTCACAGCACGGGGCACGAAAGGCCATTCCTTCAGAGCGCATGCACCAGTGATGTCACTGGCTGAATGTATTGTAAATATCTCCTCAACCGTACAAGTTTAGGAGATATTTTCACTACCTATAAGTAAACCTTATTATAGGTAGGTAAATGTCAGTAGAGGAAGTTTACTTCCTCTTTAAGCTGACAATACATGGGAATGTAGGATATACAAAAAAGGGCTAAATAAAAAGACTCCAAACCAAAACCATTCTTGAATGGTGATAAAATGGCTGCGGCACCTTTTATTGATATATTCTAACATAACAAATTTATATTTTATTTCAAACTCATCTTTATTAAAATTCATCAATAAATAAAACTTTAAAATTTTCAAATATTTTTCCAAATCTCACTCAGTCATAGGACTCGAGCGAGTACCATAAATAAAATATTCACTAAAAGTCCCCACCAGCCGGTTTTTATTAACCAACAAAAAACGGCCTACCCCACAACCACTGCCTTTTCTATCATAGTTTGGAGACCAAGATTAAAAATATCTAAACCAATATCAGACAAGTGAACTCCGTCTCGTCTATAAAGGCCAGAAAAACCTCCCTCCAAATCAATATGTCGGAAAGAAAAACTATCCAAGAGATGCATGAATTTTTCAATTGAATGGTTCACACGCCTCCTAATATTTTCCAAAGGTTTTGCCTCTGAAGAAGACAACCAGATAAGACGCGGAACCATTTCAGAAAAAATTACTCGAGAGCCAGGAAAGGAAAGATGTATGCTATGTAAATCCCGTTTAATCATAAAGATTAAATCCAAGGTAGACTGCTTACCAACATCGTTACCACCTAAAAGAATTATTAAAATATCAGGGAAAGGCCTGGACTTAGCCAATGTGGAAAGGTGAAAGAAAAGATTATGCCATTGGAGTCCACGAAAGACCTTCCAAAAAACTTGAAAAGAATCAGGAGAAAAAGATAAATTAGAAGTATAACATCATTGGCAAGCTCGTTTATGAGCCCTATGAACAAACGAATGTCCAATGATCCAAACGAAAGTCTTGTAACCTAAGAAATTAAAGAGACAAATTAGGACGAACATAAAGATTAAACCTCTTGGGTTCCCATCTACCTAACCTCATAATAACTGCATCAGCTAGGCCCATTCTAGATGCTTCCGTGGCGGCTCCAATACGAAAAGAATGAGAGGAAAATTTTAGATGAGAAAGGCCTAAGTGTGATGAACAACGATGAAATATGGCTGAGAATTGAAACCTAGTAAGAGGGGAGTGATCCAACTGAACCAAAAAATTACCTGAACAAGAAGGCCTAACAGCACTATATTGAGAGCACAGAAAAGGGGCAAATAAGAGAGTCGCCACAAGCATTTAAAATGTGCCAATGACCTTTACCACTAATATCAGTCTTAGAACTGCTAATATAAATATGCACTTTACCTTGAACATATAACCTAATCATATTTTAAGCCTGACCCACCCTTTTTGTTATAAGGAACTAGCTCAGAAATACGAAGTGCTGCAAAGAAAATCAGCACAAAAGCTGAATGAAATAACGCTTCATATTCCGAGCAGCATATAATGGGAGTAGCTAAACAAAGTTTCTTTAATAACTAAGAAATAGGTCTGCGCACATCTGGCGTAAAAGTTTTTTCTTATAACCTTTCAGGGCTTGTCGAACCGAGAAAAAACTATTACAAACTGGTAATTTATGCAATTTCAAGAAAAAGGAGACTCCTACTAAAGTTTTACTAATATGATTAAAAAACAATTTATTGCCCATAAATGAACCAAGAAAGGCCAACATTGTGTGTTCTGTAGGTAATAATCCAGAAAAACATAAATCTTCATTGAACAGCCATTTTTTCCATGCGACCGAATATTCGATCCATGTTCTAGGAGCAACAGAATTTTGAATGGCTGACAAGACAGAAGTTAAATTAAATCCCATAGATGACTTGGGCAATTGCAACTAATTAGGTCAGCTTCTGGAAAAAGCTGCCTGAAACGCGTCATCTGAAAACTAGATAATGCGTCAGCTACTATATTCAGCTTACCAGGCACATACTTTGCTTTTACCCAAATATTTAATTTTAAACATAACAAAACAAAATAACGCAACAATTTTATAATGCACTCAGATTTGGAAGAAAGACAATTCAAAGCAAACAACACGCCTTTGTTGTCTGAATGAACGAATATTCTCTTGTTAGCAAAAAATTCACCCCATAGCTCAAAAGCCACTATTATGGGGAACAATTCTGACAAGACAATATTTTTGTGGCTTTGCTAGAGACCCAAGAAGGAGGCCACGGGCCACAGCACCAGTGAGTGCGCCAAATTGCAGCAAAACCAAGTGAGCCTGCAGCATCTGTATACAGTTCCATATCTGCTGGAAAAAAAAAATCTTCCTGGAAAAATGTACGACCATTATAATCCATTAGGAATTGAGACCAGACTAAAAGATCAACTTTGAGATCCGAAGTAAGGCGAATATGTGAAAAAGGCGATTTAAAACCGGACATAGCCATCGATAATCTCCTAGAAAAAATTCTGCCAACAGGCATAATTCGAGATGCAAAGGCTAGTAAACCTAAAAAAGATTGAAGCTCTTTTAATAAAACTTTTTTCCTACGTAAAAAGAGACCAATTAACGCTTGGATCCGAGAAATCTTTAAAACAGGAAGTTGATACTGAAACAATGTAGTATCAATACTGATCCCTAAAAATTAGATAATCGTAACAGGAAGCACCGTTTTTTTCAAAAGCAATAGGAATACCAAATTTTTGAGAAATGGCTAAAAATAATTGTAATAATAATGCACACAGTAGTGAATCAGGAGGACCTACAAAAAGGAAATCATCAAAATAATGTATTATTCCATCCCAGCCTGATTCGTGCATAACAACCCACTGTAAAAAAGTAGCAAAAGTCTCAAAATACTGACATGACAGTGAACAACCCATAGGTAAACACATGTCATGGAAAAAATCATTAAAAAAAAAAAACCTAAAGAATTAAAAGCTTTGCGCGCAATAGGCAGCAACCTGGAAGCAGATTCTATGTCAGATTTTGCTAATAAAGCACCTGTACCAAATTTTCTTATAAGCTTTACACCATCATCAAAACTAGCATAAGAGATGGAAGACAATGCATTATCGATCTCGTCATTTAATGAATTGCCTTTAGGAAAAGAGAGATGATGAATTAGGCTCCTTTTTTGGTACCAAACCTAAAGGAGATACACAAAAATTTGTGAAAGGAGGAGAGACAAAAGGGCCAGCCACTCGACCAGCTAAAATGTATTTTATCAACTTTTGTCTAACCACCTGACTATGCAACAAAACTGATTTTAGGTTACTTACCACAGTGCACCCAGGTCCCTGAAAAACTGGAAGCTTGAAACCTGAAGAAAAACCTTCAATTAAAATTCTCGCCTTCTCCTTGTCTGGGTAAAGAAGAAGCCACTGGTACATTTTTTCCAACATCACTGGCGTGCAAGCTTTTGGAATTATCTTTTGACTGAGTATAGGAATAGGACCTTTTTAAAAATATTTGTGACAGGGTGAGTCCCAAAACAAAAAGAACACTCATGCTTATAATGGCATGATGTTGACCATTTGCATTGGGACTCATTGAAAGTGTAACAAGTACCTTTTTTATATAAAGCAGAAATATTCTGAGTAAGAGCAGGTTGTTTAGTAAAAACTTGTTTTTGTGGAAGGATGAGGTTTAACCATAAACCGACATCTTTCATTCCCCATTTAAGTGTAGCGACCTCACCCCATCTCTTTCGTCTAGGGGTATCACACACGATAGGGTGAGATGCGCTACGGCCCATGTCCTCCCCATAGCTGTGGGTGAGGTGAAGGCCAGTACCAGATATTTCCTCGGGCCTATGTGCTTCTGTAAAGGAGTAAGTCCTGTTGCGCCAACACTTCCCTTTGCTCCCATTAACCAGAGTTCCACACACCGATCACAGTCCAACTCTTGTTTTATTGTATATCTCACAATAAACAGTGCTTCAGTAGCCAACTGGTTGCGACTTGTTAACATTTGGATACGGGGGAATGAGCAGGCCGAGGCACTATCCTAATTCTTAGCTAAACCACTGCGATCTCGCCAGTGGTTACTATAGCCATATCTTGAAAGGACTTAGAGCTTGAGAGTCTCTACCAGCGACTCAAGAGAACATAGATAGGAGTACCTTCGCTGCGTTGCGGCCCCTATCAGGGGAAGATGTCCCTCCAAGAGAGTTACCAGAGGCCCATCCGTCACCGGGTTGATGCTGCTCCAGACTCTCCGAATGGGTAACCTCCCTGGCCTCCTCACCTCAGACATGGGCCCCATCCACTTCAGGGACCCTCGGACTTCTCCACCCTCGCGGGACCCAGTCGAAGTCACTGGGCCCCAGGCCTCCTGGTTCAGTACCTCACCCCAGGCTGAAGGTGCCTGGGATGGACTCCAACTCCATTCCGGTCAGGCCTAGGGCACCTGAGCCGGAATCCGGAACCGCCAGCACCCAGGCCTAAGGTGCCTGGGCGCGTTCTGAAGAACCTCCAGCAGAGCAAGACCTCGTAATCGGGGCGTCTCCCCCTTTTATCCCCTCCCATGACGCCACAGCAGGTTCCCCGCCCTCGCCGTACCATCTCCGAGAAGGGACAAAAAGGACAGCACTATAGCAGTGAATCTACCTTGAGCCTGCGGGCACTCACCACCCACCGGCCAAGGAGATTATTACACTGTCCAATCCTCCACGAATACAAATAGTCATTACTCCCATACCTACACACCTGAACTTCCACCCAGGTGTACCTCACCTAAATTTAAAGACCCCGCTACATAAGATTTCTATAAACTTAAATTTTTGGGCGGAATGATTCGTCATAATTGTACCAACCAAAACCGCCAAAACTCTTGTAAGCCTCTAGAATATGCTCCAGATGCTGAAATAAACCACTACATTTTTCCGGGAATTTTTCACCCATAACTGCAGAAAATACAAAAGGCTTGAAGCCAATTATGAAAAGACCTCGGAGCTGTGCGACGCCTGTCTTCATCATCACTTCTTCTATCATGCTTTATTGAAAATTATTTTGCATTAGGGAGTAATGTCAATAAATCAATAAAGTCACCACTCCCTATTTTTTCCTTAATATTAGTAGCCAAGTGAAAACCCAAAGGTGAAATGTCACAAGGTAACACCTCCTTTTAACAACTTTCAGGTACCTGGGATAACACTGGACCAATCACTCCGCCACCATTGCTAACATTAGAATTAGCAATAGGGGCAGAAGAAACAACAGGCATCATGCTACTACTAGACCAAACAGTAGCAGGAGTAGAAACAGGTACTGGCAACTGTGGGTTACCCAAAGAATCAGTGAGTCTAGCTAGAGAAAGAAGCAATTGTGTTATTAAATGTTGCTGTGCTGACTCACCAGCCTGAATGGTTCCCACAGAAGACTGCTGTTCCAGGGGAGGATTGCTCTGAGCGGTGGCACTCAAAGCAGCTGATCCTGTAGGAGACTCCATCCACTGAGAGGCCATCACAGAATCCAGCTGAGACAGCCTTGAAACTTGTGACGCTGTCGGCATGGCAACGTCCTTTGTTTGTACCTGTAAGGGAGAAAAAACATATTTTCCGGGAGGCGGGTTCGGCCGAGCCTTGCCCCTCCCATCGCTGACGCATACAGGAGACGGGGAGAAGGTCCTCCTCTTCTTCGGATTGTGTCGGCTGCTACGTTGTACCGGCCTGACGTCATCCCCTTCATCAACCAGTGGGCGGGACTCTTCCTCCGCACATGCCGCCGTAGACATCGGACGCTCCGGAGCTTGGCTGCGTTGAGGCCTGCGAGCTTGAGATGGAGGAGCAGATGCCGGGAGCTCAGGTAGAGGTAAGACCCCTACAACTTCCACAACAAGCGCCGATGGATACGCCGACATCTTCGCTGAACCTGTATCCCTCTCCGGCTCCTCTTCCATTTCGGCTAGGCATTTCTTCAGCCATTCCTCTCCTCCCTCTGACTCCGCCCTTTCCAGGATCCTCCTTACCAGCGTCTTCATGACCCAAACGGCTTGCGAGCTCCTGTATTATAGCCCTTATATTATAGCCTATGAGCTCACCAAACCACTATGAGGTCAACTGTGGCCAGAGCCTAGAAGTCAGGGTCTTATATTCCCCTAAAAACACATGTACTCGCATGGAACCCACGTGTTTTTCCCACCCAAACTCACGTTTGAACATGTCCAGAAAACACGTGACTTTACCGCCTAAAATCACGTGTTTCCCGCTCAGATTACATGTGCCTGTCAGATAAGCCATTTAAAGTGATAGCAACAAAACAAATTTTTTATTTTTTTTTGATTGCCACAATCCCATGCTGTGGGCACTAATTAATGCCCACTTTTTTCATTAGTATAATTTCAAAATAATTTTTGTACGAACATTTGTACAAAAATTCTCAATGCATTCAATGACTTCATGAATGTTGTTCGAAAGTACTTCAAAATTTTTATTGCTTTTTCCATTACATTTTTGAGTGAATAAACTTTCCTGAATGAAAACCACATATACTATAATAAATGTGTTTGTTCAAGAAAAAATTTCCATCCTGCAACAAATTTTCTCGTCACGAAAGATTTGACCCCAATAAGGCCTCATGCACACTGGACATTAAAATAACGTTATAAAAACGCTAGGAGCTTTGTGGTGAGTTTTTCAAAGTTTTTTTCAATGTTTTTGCAATAGCGGTTTTTTTTTGCATTTATTAGCCGTTTTCCGCCTTAGCGTTTTGTAGCAATTTTTATTTTATTTTTTAGTTGTTGTTTTGCCAATGGATCAAAAATGTAAAAAAACGATGATGAGCCGCGTTTTTGAGCGTTTATCAGCGTTTTTTGACGTTAGAGCGTTTTTACAGCTGAAAAACTCCTCTCAGAACCCACTAGTTTTTTTTTTGTTTTTTTTTAACCCAAAAAACACCCCAGCCAAAAACTGCTGATAACAGCCTATGTGTGCATGGACAAATAGGATAACATGATGGAGTTTATTGACTGTAAAAAAATATATAGTGGGGGAAATAATTATTTGATCCCCTGCAGATTTTGTAAGTTTGCCCACTTACAAAGAAATTAAGGGTCTATAATTTTTATCATAGGTGTATTTTAAATGATAGAGACATAATATTAACCAAAACTCCAGAAAAAACACATAATACAAATGTTATATATTGAGTTGTAGTTCAGTGAGTAGAATATGTATTCGAACCCCTACCAATCAACAATAATTCTGGCTCCCACAGACTGGCTAAAGTATGTGCTCTTGTGGTACACAGATTAGTCCTCTCGGTTTACGAAGGTGCTCCTAGCGTCAACGCGTTATGTGTATAAATGATACCTGTCCACAGAATCTTTTTCTTCCATTCAAACCCACCATAATGGGGAAGACCAAAGAGCTGTCAAAGAATGTCAGGGACAAGATTGTATACCTGCACAAGGCTGGAATGGGCTACAAGACCATCTGTAAGAAGCTTGGTGAGAAGGAAATAACTGTTGGAGTGATTATTCACAAATGGAAGAAATAAAAAATAACCATCAGTCGCCCTCGGTCTGGAGCTCCATGCAAGATTTCCCCTCATGGGGTAAGGATGATCATAAGAAAAGTGAGGGATCAGCCCGATTCTACATGGGAGGAGCTTGTGAATGATCTCAAGGCAGTTGGGACCACAGGCACCAAACAAAGCATTGGTAACACAAAACACCGCCTTGGATTGAAATCCTGCAGTGCCCACAAGGTCCCCCTCCTCAAAAAAGGCACATGTATAGGCCGATCTGAAGTTTTCCAATGAACATCTAAATGATTCAGAGAAGGATTGAAAGAAAGTGCTGTGGTCAGATGAGACCAAAATTGAGCTCTTTGGCATTATTTCGACTTGCCGTGTTTGGAGGAAGAAAAATGCTGACTATGACCCTAAGAACACAATCCCTACAGTCAAGCACAGAGGTGGAAACATTATTCTTTGGGGCTGTTTCTCTGCTAAGGGTACAGGCCGACTTTGCCACTTTGAGGGGCCAATGGGCGGGTCCATGTATTGTAAAATCCTGGATGAGAACCTTCTTACCTCAGCCAGAACACTGAAAGATGGGTTAGCGGATGGGGTTTCCAGCATGACAATGACCCAAAACATACCACCAAGACAACAAAGGAGTGGCTCATGAAGAAGCACGTTAAGATCCTGGGGTGGCCTAGCCAGTCTCCAGACCTTAATCCTATACAAAATTTGTGAAGGGAGCTGAAATTTTGAGTTGCCAAGCGACAGTCAAGAAACACTAAAGATTTAGAAAAGATCTGTAAAGAATAGTTGACCAAAATCCCTCCTGAGATGTGTGCAAACCTGGTAATCAACTACAAGAAACTGCTTACCTCTATGTTTGCAAACAAGGGTTTCTCCACCAAGTACGAAGTCATGTTTTTCTTGGGGATCAAATACTTATTTTACTCACTGAGCAGCAACTCAATTTATAACATTTGTATCATGTGTTTTTTTTTCTGGATTTTTCGTTAATATTCTGTCTCTATCATTTAAAATACACCCATGAGAAAAGTGTCTTTGTAAGTGGACAAACTTACAAAATCTGCAGGGGATCAAATAATAATTTTCCTCACTGTATATATACTTTTTGCTGCTTATGTACTGAATTTTCAGTCATCAGTGATAAAGTGAACTTTGTACACAATAATGCAGGGGACAGCGCTTATAAATGTATAGCTCAGCACATAATGTATATATAGAGTCACACACTCATTGCCCTTGACTAGCACTGGGGCTTGACTAATTATAGTATTAAATCTTCAGAAGCATGGTGTTATTTGCTGAGATTTATGTATCTGTAAATGTGGCTGTTTCTGCCTCTTCTGCTTTGTCGTGAATTACAAAGGGAGTTTTTCTTTGTTGTTATATATGAAAATAATTCCCTATAACCAAGACATAAAAAGGTCAGTGCAAAGCACTGGAGATAAATTAGCTGACAGAGTGATTTCTGAGTCGAGGGACAGGCTAGATGCAATCAGTATGCGCTGGGTCAGTAAGGAGCAGAGCCCATAGGTTTTCATGTATCCCATTAATGCAGTGCTGTTTCAACACACTATTTGGGCCATTATGTTTATGGCACACATACACTAATGCCGTGTACACATGATCGGTTTAACCGATGAAAACAGTCCGATGGACTTTTCTCATCCGACAAACCGATTGTGTATGAGCCCCATCGGTCTTTTTTCGGTGAGAAAAAATAGAACATGTTTTAAATTTATCCGATGGGAAAAAAAACGATCGCAAATTCCGATCGTCTGTGTGGAACTCCATCGGACAAAAAACCCACGCATGCTCAGAATCAAGTCAACGCATGCTCAGAAGCATTGAACTTCATTTTTCTCGGCTCTTCGGAGTGTTTTACGTCACGGCGTTTGGGATGGTCGGATTTTTGACTGATGGTGTGTGGGCAAGACTGATGGAAGTCAGCTTCATCGGATTTCCGATGGAAAAATCCATCGGATTAGAATCCATAGGAAATCTGATCGTGTGTACAGGGCTTTACACATTTTGTGGCTGATAGTCAGTAACACAATCTTGTATTTACTGTACCAAAAAAGTTCCAGATTACCAGTGAAAACAGGACAGGTCCTATTAGGCCCAGTTCACACTTGTGTGAGTTCATAACGAATGTGATGCGTCAAAAACACTTTGAATTCAGTATGTCATCCCTAAAGTCATTGTTTTCAATGATGGTCGTTCACATACATGCGTTGCGATTCCTCTACGAATGCGATAAAAAAAAAAAGGGTCTTGTCTGACTTTACTGCATTACGTTGCGAATTTAGTCTCCATAGACATCAGTGTAAATCGTTCTGGAATCGCAATGATGGTTCACATATGTGTGAATTCCACCACGTGATTCTCCACAAAAAACAGGATGTACACAGGAAGTTAATACTTTTTATTTATTTTTTTCACTATGATTCCATTGACTAGCACATTAATCGCAGCTATGTCCCACTCATGAAATTTGTGTTAAAATCGCGGTAAATTTGCGGTAGAATTCGCACCTCAGAATGGACAAAAAACTGACCAAATTCACAGCGCATCAGTGTGGCCTTAGATGTTATCCCTGCACAGTTGGTGATTTTTTTGTTGGAATAATAGTACTGTGTACTTACAATTCACCCACCCTGGGTCCATACACATAGAACCAAACTGAGCATAGCGGGCGATAGGTTACAAAATATTATAAAGACAGACAATTTAGTTTATATTTCAGATGCTTTGAGCTGCTTCTGAGTTATTTCTAACCTGCTTCTAAGCTGCTTTGAGATGTGTGTGCGATTTTAAAGGATTGGTCTAAAGCAGGGGTCTCAAACTGGTGGTCCTCCAGCTGTTGTGGAACTACAGCTGGAGGACCACCTCTGCCTGAGGGAGTCATGCTTGTAACTGTCAGCCTTGCAATGCCTCAGCTGGAGGGCTGCCAGCTTGAGAACCCTGGTCTAAAGTAATGTACCAATAATACAGTACAGATCTCACATATATCACCTCTCCTCCTATAATGTACAGATCCTCCCAATATTACCCCCCCCCCTTTACTTTTATAATGTACCCCTACTGCTCCTTTAATTTGCAGTTTCCAAATATATCACTACTCCCCCATTTTAATATCACCTGTGTATAGGTATTGTCTCACAGTTCAGAGAATGTACTAGTTTATTATGTGTAACCACATTATCAATTGGCTGAAACTACAGCGAATTGACAAAAGTCTGACACTGTCACATGACAGTAAAGCTTAGTACACACGATGAGATTATCGGACAAATGATCGTCCGCTTTTTTGCATGCTAATCTCCATATTGAAAACAAATAGTTTAGTAAAGTACGAAAATTCTCATACGACAGAATAAAAATTCAGAAGCGATGTATTGTATTTGTATTGCATTTCTGGACGACGAAAACTGTACTGATGAAATGAAAATCATACGATCTGGTATCTTACTAGAAATTTTCATGTTTGTCCCTTCGGGAAAATTGGGGACGAAAGCTGTGTACTAATGATCAGATTATCATACAATTGATTCGAAAGCGGTATTTTGTGTACGACATTCTGATTGTATGTGCTGGGCATTAGTAACAATATCTCTGATCAGTTACACTTTTTAGTAAGTACTATACCCCCTCAGCTCAGCCCAGAATCAGTGTGCGCTGCGGCCACCTCTTTTTCTTCTGGGTCCACCCGACCCTGCATTTGTAACTCAGAGAATGATCAATAAGGCATGTTTGCAAACATAGGTGTATTAGCAATTTGACAGTTACGGCAACGACCTTGCAATTGTATTGATATTCCGGCATTGCTGGGTCATTACAGCAAGTTCCCAGCTATGTGTACCATATGTAGGTATGCCATCTAATCTTGTTGTGTGATACCAAGGCACGTTGAGGGAACAACACAAGATACAGGTGGACTTAGAAAGGGCAGGAAATATAAATGTAACTCTGGCTAAGCTGCGATCTCTGTAACACTGGACCAGTTCTTAAAGCTAAAGTTTAATCTGCTTATATTTTCACCTCCCTGGTCGCCACCCCTCCATCATCATGCTAATGACATTTTGAATAAAACCTTTCCATTTTCATGACATACCTTATTGTAGACCCAGTGGTGCCATCACTGTGCTACTTTTTGCAATGCAGACAAATCATGGCTGAAAGAAGGGCCAACAGGGTGCTGCACATAGTTTCCTGAACACATCACCGTACTCCTCTCTAGAGCCCTCAGCCCTGAAACAAACAGCTGGTTCTTGGGAGGATTTAAATTCAGACCATGCTAGGTAAAATCTACACGTGATGCTGAGGCTCTATGATTGAACTGAAATCCAGTAAATGAAAGGGGACAATGCTAGATGATGCTGAATGCCCTCCAGCCAGTAAATGAGGTGGGCTTGAAGGCGGGGAAGGCTTGTAGGTAGGAGAAGACAATAGGCACCAGAAGTGAAGGCATGGCACAAACAGTGGTTGGGAATCTGTAGTGTAACCATTTCAGATACAACAGTCTTTCCAACAATACAAACCGAGCAGCAAAAATCACGACCGTGTATAGAACTCACAGCGGGAGAGCAGTACACTGAGACTGGCAACACCTTGGGCAGGGAGCATAAGGAAGACAGATGAAGCAAGCATCCACGGAGCTCTGGGGCAACCCCTATGCTGTCCCTCATACTTTGGAACCTTTCTCTAATCCAAGTTCCCTTCCTTTCCAAGCGGGTTCCTGTCCCTCACCTAACCACATGCAGCAAGCATGCCAACCACAGTGGTCCAGGGAAGATGGCTGGCTGAAGGGGTCACTCTGGTGGCAGCGTCCAATTGGACAGCAGTCCACCCAATACTCGTGCGGAGCCCTAAGCGCAATAGATATTTCTCTTGTTCCCCACTCTTCCTGAAAGGTGGACACAACAGCACCACCCATGTAGGGAGGTCAACCTCCACCTGCCTACAGGCTATATATGACATGCTGCAGCTTCTATTGCACACTGTGAGAAGCTCAGTGTGTGCAGTGAAATCAAAGTAAGCAATTTCAGCACAGGAGAGGAGCCTGTACAACTGTGCAAGATGGAAGGTAAGGCTGGAATTCATTTTAAATTGTGGAATCTTTTGTTTACGTGTAACCAGAGGCAGAAACATGACTCACTGGTTAGAGCTATATGACACTCTTACATTCTCTATTCAGTCATTCCCATATGAGACATTGTACATAGATTTGTTTGTCAGGTCAGGTGCTGTTTCGTTCTTCTACATACGTATGTACACAGGTCTTGGTTTCCACCGAGAATCTGTGTATCTGTATGACTGTCCCAGGGATGGTAAAACATTTTGGGGACAGGAATGGCTGTGAATAGTTCTGCATTCACCATAGAGCTCTGTGGAACCCATTAACACATAAAATAAATAAATATGCTACTGAGCATTCTCTTTGTACTCATTTGTAATAATATTAGGTTTGCTGAGCTCGCTGAACAAAGGAAATTCTTGCTCCACGCAGGCAATTAAACATTCCTTGATTTAGGTTCTGTCAGGGAAGGGCTTTTTGAACATTATATTATGTCTTTTGTATCTGAATTATTTACTTTCTGTATTAGAGTCGTTTTAAGCCAGGTTAAAAAAAATAAAAATATCTGGGCGTATGTAGAGAAACTGATATGTAATGTATCCTTTCGCTGGTCACGTAAGGACATTCTGTGCTTAAATCATAGCAGGATTATCTCCCATGGGTTTTGCAACACATCATGGAATTTTCTAAAATGAGGGGCCTTTCTGGTATTACAGTGCAAAATGGATCACTGTGAACCAGGGGCTGATGTAGACTGAAGAACACACTGTGAAAAGTAAAAGTTTGGACCCATCTTGGATGCTTAGCAACTTTGCTTTACAAATATAATTAACAGTGAGATCACTCAGCCATTGTTTGTTCCCCATGACAAACTCACATGGCGCCTACACTGTGCTGGGCACAGTGGCTAATTTTTAATTAGCAATAAAGGTCTGCACACCGCTCTTAACTACACCGTTCAGCAACCAACAATATATTATTTAGGGTGCTTAAACCTCTCCACAGTGTATCAATCTGTTAGTACAATAGTTTTGAATATATAGAGTAAGCACACAACATAGCCAAACTGCTTTAGCAATACGTTTGTAGTACATACAATTATACAACAGGTACAAATAACCTTTGTGAACCAGCTCCATTGAGGGCTCGTCACACAAACCGCATCCAATTCGCACATGTGAACCCGGGCCTTAAACAATAATGCTGATGGTGAAAAATATTGTCGCCATCATAATACTATGGCACCAAAGCACAGTCGGGATGGGTGCGTTATTTCACACATTTTTGACCAGATAAAACAGTTCTTATACAGTATACACACTTTACTTTTGTGTTTAGTTGCGATGCTGGAGATGACATTTCACTTACAGTATAGAAGAATTTGAGAGTTACCCCCTTGGGACTTTAAAGGTGACCACTAAAGGTAAAATTTAAAACATCATAGAACAGCCATTCAACTACATTAATGGGGATGCATGGACTCTCCTTTATGTCCAAAGTGCAAGAGAGACCATGGGGATCTCCTCCACATGATCTGGAAATGCCCCAAGCTCTTCCGTTTCTGGACAAATGTTATTGGAGTCATTTCAAGGGTATTTAGCTTCCAACTTACTAGAGATCCTATTGTTTGGTTGCTGGGGGCTCTTGAGGAGGAGACTTTGACTCCATATGCACATGTGGCAATTCTACGCCTATTGTATATGGCACTTAAATGGATTGCTCATTACTGGATGTCTCCTCGAATCCCAAACAAGAAACAATGGATTGAGCAAGTGATTACTATGCTTATCCGTGAGAAGTTGATGTACCAACACAGAAATGTCTCAAAATTTATTATTCACCAACTGGTAATGAATAGACTACTTTAGGGTTGGGGTTCATTGGGGAAGAGAGCTGATCAGTCATTGATTAGATATATGAGGCCAGTCTGATATTTTTCTTTTCTTTTCTTATTTCTCTTCATTTCTTTAGGGTTGGTCCTTTTTTTTTTTTGTTTTTGTTTTTTCCTGTTTCCAATATACGATATGGTGCACTGTATAATTATTATTTTACTGTTGACATCTTATTGTTATATGAGGATTATATTTGTTTGGAACAGTGTACTGTTTATGATGTAAATGTTGGTTTTTACTTGATAAAACTTTTTTTCTGAATAAAAAAAAAAGATGAAAAAACATTTTTTAGTTTTATTTAGGACTATAGTAAAACATGTTTAGGTTAAATGTAATCGGATCTGTATATATCTTGCAGCAAAACAGGTGTATACAACTAAGATAACATCTGGCATCTATGTTGCAAATACAAGCAATTTGGAAATTATATAATGGAACAAACACCCGACGAGTTTCAATTTCTCTTTTCTTCAGGGGTGTATCCATAAATGGGATTGCAGTAGGTAATTCAAAACAAAATGCCAATTTTACATCACCAGAGCCACATCAATATAAAAACATTTGTCAGGAAAGGCTTCACCCGCTGGTGGCGCTGTGGGTCCTATGGATTGCAGTACTAGTGTCCACCAGCAGGTGTCCACTTGCAGCCAGTATCTTTGATAGAGGATCTCAGCTGCTGGTGGTAATGCCTGTTCCGGGGGCCGTAGTACCGGCGTCCACCAGCGGGTGTATTCCGGCAGTGTGGGGCAGGCAGCACTTCCTCCGCTCAGCTGTCACATGAGGACAATCACTGCAGTCCTATAAATACCCGGCGAGCCCTTACATGCTCGCCTTGGTATCTCTCTCTCTCCTGAGCCTGCATCTGACCCGACCCGACCTGATCCTATCCTGAGCCCATCCTGGACCTGTCCCTTCTATTACCTGTTGACCTTGGATTCCTGCCCCGCAGCCTGTCCATCCATCCTCTCCCTGCCCTGTTGTGTTCCCATCCTCACCCATCTGCTGATATCCCCTGGTGTATGATCTCGGCCTGGCTTTGTTTACGATTACGGTATGTTGTTTTCAATTGTTTGTCACCTTGTAAATAAACACCTTTTATTTCATTTTAGCCTCGTACACACGACCGAGAATCTCGTCATGAAAAAACACGTCGTTTTTCTTGACGAGATTTTTGGACAAGAAACTTGTCCCGGCCGAGTGTACAGACGCTCGATTCAAAGAACCCGTGGTTCTTTGAATGGAGCGAACGCGGTGACGTCATCGACTACGACGAGCATGCGCTCGTCACATTCGATGCCGTCGCTGCCATCTTGCTTCACCCTAACAATGCCTAGGAAGCTACCGCGCATGCGTCTAAGTCATTTCGAGCATGCGCGGGCTTCCCGGCGGACAGGTAAGTGTACACACACACACTTTTCTTGTCGAGAAACAGGCTGACGAGAATCTCGACGAGAAAATAGAGAGCAGGTTCTCTATATTTCTCATCGAGATTCTTGTCGGTTTTCTTGACGCAAAACCTGATAGCCGCGTACACACGACCGATTTACTCGGCAAGAAAGCTCTGCCAGCAAGTTTCTTGTCGTTTTTCTACGAGAATCTCGGTCGTGTGTACGAGGCTTTAGATGCGTTTTTGGTCTCCTCTGTGTAGTCACACAGTCTAGTCTACTAGATTCCCTGACATTGCTCTTGGGTACCACTTCCCATCAAGGCCAAAGAAGAGCCCAGATCCAGGTGCCAGCCAGCAGAGGCTACTAGGGCCAGAAACAGCCCACCCGGAGGTTGGTCCACAGTGCAGAGTGAAAAGCTACAGTATGTCCTGGCCATAAAGTGAATTGGCGTATGCTTTATCATGAGAGGAACATGGATCTGCTCCACAGTATGCCAGGCATATGTTGCTGCAGGATGAAAAAATGAGTTCTGCCTGTGGATCATCCCGACAGCGGTCGTGTATCTCCCACCGATTACTTGCAGTATGCAGTTATGTAAACAAAAATGATGCCACACATTTTAGGACAGAATTGCTGATTTTACTTTAAGACCATTTTTTTGAATGGCCTTTCAGATGTCTGTGCGTCAACAAACAGATCTTTGGTAGTGAGTGAGTGAATAACTTGTATAGCGCTGCAAATGCGAACTTAATCGCCTCAAGGCACTTATTTCCATCCAGTGTCGTCCTGATCCTTCAGAAGAGGTGGGTCTTAAGTTTTTTCCTGAAGGCCTGATGGTTTTCTTCCATGCGGATGTTTATGGGTAGAGCGTTTCATAGCCGTGGTCCTTGGACTGCAAATCTTCTTTCTCCCTTCGATTTGTAGCGGGACTTGGATGTGAAGGAGGTTTTGATTGGTTGATCGGAGAATGCGTGTTTTATTTTCTCGCACAAGTATTGAGGAGCGTTTCCTTGTGTGCACTTGTGGGTGAGACAGAGGGTCTTGAATGTGACCCGATCCTTTACGGTTAGCCAATGAAGGGTCCTCAGGGAAGGGGTGATGGATTCCCAGGGTTTTTTCCTGAAGGCCTGATGGTTTTCTTCTATGCGGATGTTTATGGGTAGAGCGTTTCATAGCCGTGGTCCTTGGACTGCAAATCTTCTTTCTCCCTTCGATTTGTAGCGGGACTTGGGGATGTGGAGGAGGTTTTGGTTGGTTGATCGGAGAATGCGATTGGGTGTGTAGTGTTTTATTTTCTCGCACAAGTATTGAGGAGCGTTTCCTTGTGTGCACTTGTAGGTGAGACAGAGGGTCTTGAATGTGACCCGATCCTTTACGGTTAGCCAATGAAGGGTCCTCAGGGAAGGGGTGATGGATTCCCAGGGTTTTTTCCTGAAGGCCTGATGGTTTTCTTCCATGCGGATGTTTATGGGTAGAGCGTTTCATAGCCGTGGTCCTTGGACTGCAAATCTTCTTTGTCCCTTCGATTTGTAGCGGGACTTGGGGATGTGGAGGAGGTTTTGGTTGGTTGATCGGAGAATGCGATTGGGTGTGTAGTGTTTTATTTTCTCGCACAAGTATTGAGGAGCGTTTCCTTGTGTGCACTTGTGGGTGAGACAGAGGGTCTTGAATGTGACCCGATCCTTTACGGTTAGCCAATGAAGGGTCCTCAGGGAAGGAATGATGGATTCCCAGGGTTTTTTCCCCGTTACCAGTCTGGCTGCCGTGTTCTGTCGTAGTCGAGTCAGGAATTGATGATTGTTCCAACTACTACTGCTATGTCCTCTTCTGGGATGAAGGGGATGAGTACTACGCAGCAGGCGGAGGAGATGGTGAGATCCGCTGACTACTGATCCTATTTGTGCATCCATCATATAGTCAATATAAAAGAAGAATGAAACAAAACAAATATAGTTCTACTGTAGTTTCTGTTTTCTGTATACAAAGCCTTAGTGAAGACATTCATTGCACAGAAATGTGCCATTGTAGTGCTGTGCAGGAAGGGTTAAAGCCTTGTCAAATGAAAGCTGTCCCTTGGCTGTGTTTTCCAATGCATTCTTTTGGTTTCAGGTCAAATCTGCTCTTTTAGCCGGTTCAAACTGACATTTTATACCCAGAGCCCTTACCAGAACATGGCTTATAAAACATTTCATGATTTTTATAGGTCACTGTCAAAACATCTCTGAAGGATGGAGTTGCAAAAGGTAATAAAGTGAACATAAGTGTAAACCAACAGCGCTGGAGAGAAGACAGCTGTCTGCCCTGGGATTTGTTATGTTATTATTGCAAATTGCAATTATATGGGAGGCTTTTATATTGAGGACCCGGAAGGGGATTATACTGAATGAGACAATATTACAAGGATACACCAAGGGGTCTGTCTCTTAATTTCAACACATTTTCTCTTCTCATTTAACAGATGCTGCTTCCAATGCTACATGTTGTGATTTATGTATATGCATGTTTGAAGACTATTCCTTCATAAAAAAGACTCAACTCAAGAACAAAGCAATCATGTGGTCCAGTAGGTTATTAAAACATATTCCAGAAGCACTTTCACTATGAGACAACGCACATAACTTTTAATCAGCATCTACTGAATGTGCAAATGCCTTTATAATTACATGTAAATTCATTAAAGTGATATTAAATCCTCAATTTTTAAAGCACTTTCAGCAGCTGTTATAATTGCTAGCTGAGTATGCAGTTCCTTATGATCCTTCCCTATGCTCCTGTTTAGGCTGGTGCCACCATGACTGCTCCAAATTTCCTGTTTTGGGTGTCTCCTTTATCCTGCAGCATCCTATGGAGTCCCTCTTGCATGCATGGACTAGAGTTGTGTCTGTCTACACTGTGTGCATCAATAGAAACACACAGCCCTGTAGCTTTGAGTGGCAAAAGCACTCCCCTGCTCCTTCTTCCACCCCCTCCCTTCTTCAAACTAACAGTCTGACTCCAGGCTGCGCTGTCTAATCGTAATTCTTTCCTGTGAACACTGAAAGTTCAGGGAAACAGCACTGAGAGAGCAGAAGCCAGCAACACTGAAAGTTGCAAACTGCAAGTGCTGGGCAAAAATTTTTAATACAGTAAATACTTTGTTGGGAGGTGTTTTTTTTTTTTGTTCTCATTCTGTTAAGCTAAATAAAAACACTGAGGGTTTAATACTTTAACACAAAAAAAAACAACCTTTTCTTTCTCCCCATTAATAGAAAGATATCATATACTATTTTTTCAGATTGTCTAGCACATTAGAAAGGTGTCCTGGTGTGATAACACTGATCCTTTATAGCAGGGGTCTCCAAACTTTCCAAACAAAGGGTCAGTTTACTGTCCTTCAGACTTGAGGGGGGCCAGACTTTGGGCATTAGGACTAGAAAATGTCCAGATGTCAGTGGGAATAAACAATGCCCTATCATTTGTATCACTGGAAGGAATTATGCCCTATTGTTGATGTTATTGGGCCCCATTGTTGGTGTCATTGGGAGGAATTATGCCCCTTCATTGGTGTCATTGTGGTGGTGGGGGAAGGAATTATTCCCCATTGTTGGTATTAGTGGATGAAAATAATGCCCCAAGGGCCAGATAGAGGCAAGCAAAGGGCTGCATCTGGCCCTTGGGCCACAGTTTGGAGACCACTGCTTTATGGCAACAGTAGCTCCTTCTACTCCAGGGGATCAGCAACCTACGGCTCCAGCAACCTACAGGGAGTGGGCAGCACCCGGCCCTCCACTGCTAAATGTCCGGCCCGTCAGTGCACGCAGACATTATAAGTAAGAGCAGAGCAAGGAGCAGAAAGCTGAATGAGAACACGGGAGAAACAGGACTGATAAGACAGTGGGAGCTTCTGGAGTTAACTATTCAGGTGATTGGTTGCTAGGTAGTCCTAGCAACCAATCACCAGCTTGTTAATATGAAAACTTAACCCCGGATGCTCCCGCTGTCTTATCAGCGCTGCTGTGTGTGTCTCTCCCATGTTCTCATTCAGCTTCCTGCTTCCTGCTCCGCTCTGCTCTGTCTCCCTCGCTGCATTGAGCAAGATAAAAAAGGCCTGTGTAATATGCAGGGGGTGTGTGTAGGGGGGCTGTGTAATATGTAGGGGGCTGGGTAGGGGGGCTGTGTGATGTGCAATGGGCGCTGTGTAAATGTGAAGGGGTCCAAAGGTACAGGGGCTTTGTAATGTAAAGGGGTCCAGAGGTACAGGTGCTGTGTAATGTAAAGGGGTTTAGAGGTATGGTGGCTGTGTAATCTAAAGGGAACCGGAGGTGCAGGGCTGTGTAATGTAAAGGGGGTGAACTGGCTCTGTATTAGTGAAGCACCTTAAAGTGAGGTAAACCTGTACTGTTATTATTACTATATTAGGATTATTATTATCTCCATTTATTAGCAAGTGAATGCAGGCCCTCCATGTTTTCACATACCGGTACATTGAATACGGCCCTTAAGTGGAAAAAGGTTGCTGACCCCTGTTCTAATCCTTTGTGTTCCCATTAAAAAATGTTTCACTCACTTCTTCTAGTTCTGGATGAGCACCAGGACATAAAGTGAGGGGAAATCTTGCCAGTGGAAAAACAGAAAACAACTAAACTTGAGGTTCCAGTTTCCTAAATCATATAATATTTAACCAATTATTTTGTCTGAATTGAAGTCCAGTCAAAACTTGTTTTATTCCAAAAGAGTTTTTATCCATATTGAAAGCTCTCTGAAAAAAGTGGGTTTAATCATGGAGACTCAAAGTCTCAATTATTAAGCCCTTTATTGGGCGAAATGCGTTGGGGTTTTTGGGTGACAGGCAGAATGTCACTCTGTGTACTTATGCCATTGGAATATATTGCTTTTAACTTTCTGCGATGCCACCAATGTGCGTCCCATTTATTTCTGTGACAGTTTCTTGTAGCGTGGGGACACACTCTTGGGTGGACACCCATTAACAGCTGGAAAAACTAGGAGCAGAGTGTTTTTGGAGCAGTGTGGATCATTGCTAGTGTTGCTGATGATGTGGGTTAGTTACTCCTCCTCCCAAATTTGGTATTTAATGTTCAGTGCTCTTGTTAAGGCCAGCTGAAACTACTTGAAATTACCGAATTTGGGACCAGCATCGGGGTAAACTACTAGTACTGAAACTTTAAACATCCTCTTATTATTCGTTATTATTATAACTTTGTTCTGCTTTATGTTTAGTCTTTTTCGTGTTGATATTTTGCAATGCACTGTTTTTATAAACTAAAAGTGGAGAAGTTCTTCTATACGTCTTGTTACTCTGACCACTGTTGGTCACTGGGACATTATTGACTGCAAGCAATTCACAGCCAACGACACTCATACAACATCTTGACGAACATCTTAAAACCACCGACACACCACAAAGTAACCAACAGGAAAACCTATTATTTAAAAGGAAGAAATACAAGTTGCTCACTAAAAAGCTACCTGTACATTTTAAAGAGAACCTAAATGTAAATGTTGTTTTTTTTTTAAATCTAGATAGAGTGGGAAAGAGTTTGAACCTTTCTCAGGTCTTCTTTGCCACCCATGCCCATGTTCACTTTCTGTCTTTGTGCCTGCACTGGATACAAGACAAGTTCTGTCCTGGATGCAAAGAAGGTTTTGACTCTTCTCACTATCAACCCACTCCATTTCCCCATGTTTCCAAAACATGTAGCTTGGTTATTCCTTTTTGTTTGAATCAGCCCATGTTAGTTTTAGAAGGGGTGTGATTGTGAGTTCTTTATACAGCACAATGGAACATGTTAGCACTTTATAAATACATCAAAATAAAATATGTAGGATAGGTAAGGAAGCAAGTATATTCCTCATACTGTTAGTCTCATCTAAATTAGCCAGTGCTTGCATGGAACAGAGAACATGGGATAAGTTGCTGACCATTTATTGCTCTTTACTGCAAAACCTGACATAGTGCTTGAGGCTTGACTGGGTGCTTAGCATGTGTAACAATGTGAAATTATGGTTACGCAGTTGAACCAGATTCTTTGCAACATACAAACTTCATGAAATCCTGTAAGTGAGGCTGCTATTGCTGGAGTTCTGCTTTAATATTGAGTCTAGGTTCACACTGCTTTCAGTGCGATTTTGTAGTGCAATTTGGATGCTACTCTGAAGTTGTTTGCATATTCTATGGGCCCAAAGTTGTGCTAGAATCGCATCAAAGTAGTACAAGAACCTTTTCCAAAATTGTGTTGTGCTGAGTTGCATTGATGTGAACGGGCACCATTGAAAACAATGTGATTTTCCTTCCCTTAGAGAGAATGTTCTCTTAGAACCCTGAATTGTGCTACTCTGCTATCACTTATTTTTCCACCCCTGCTGGGTGCCCGTAGTAGACCTCCCCTTCTCCACTACCTTCCTTTCCATCTTTATTTCCTATCCTTCTCATACTGCTTTCGACAATTTTTGCATTTATCGTTGGAATGCATCTCTGTTGCTTATTATTATCGATTTTCACATTCTGTACATATGCTACTACTTCCATTTTGGGCTTTTAGGCCTTGACATTCTGAATCTACTGTATGTGTCAAGACCTAGTTTCTTCAGATTTGTGTTGTTACTTGAAACTTGTATGATATGCAAAGTTGCTGTGGGTGCACTCCCCACAATATATTGTACTTTGAATATTGTACTGTATCTATTGTAAACTTTGGAATTGAATAAAAACAAATGAAAATAATGAGATTTCCATTGTCATGCGCTTCTGTGCGACTCAAATCGCATGTGAAATGACGCTATTGTGAACTAATCTAGATCTGTGCAGAATGGAATAATTAATTTTATTTCGGATAGATTTTTATGTTAATTTTGTTTTGATTCGTTTTGGAATTCGTTTTCATTTAATTTTGTTTTGTTTATTACTATTCGAATGAATTCCAAATTTTCGGAACAATTTGAATTCGGATTGATTAAAAAATGATTCACAGATTCAAATTCTGTGTGAAGAATAGCTGGTTGTTAAGGAGCAGGCAGGGAAGCTGACCGCAGCATCCTTAACAACCGATGACTCATCAGCTGTCAGCGGACTTCCCCACTGAGAGCTGAAATGGAAACAAAAAAATGCCAGGAATGAAGAAAAGTTAGAAAAAAAAAACAGCTTGGGGTTCAAACCATACCATGTTTAGGTAGTGTTTGGGGTGCAAGCGATGCGCCCACAAACACTCCCACTCTACAATCATTTCTCTGGCTCCTCTGTCCTTTTTGTTATTGGCAGGGACTGGAGGATGGTGGGCGGTGCTTTTTGTGGCACCACAGCGTCGCTTCCGGTTTCCCGGCTGACTGTGCTGTGGAGTGGACTGAGATGGAGTGTGACCAATGCGTGGTGAAGTCCTGAGCTGTACGGCGCAGCTCCTAACGGTATGTAAAGCTAACGACGCTGCGGGCCTCAGGCTCAGTCTCTCTCTCCTCCTAGCTAGCACACGATGTACTGTACTTAGCCATGCTAATGTCACAGAGCCTGAGTAGTGTTTGTTTGTTTTTCCTTGTCAATGCTTGGGGGAGTCACCTTGTGCAGAGTGTGCTTGTTAATCTGGTAAGGAATATTATTTTTATTCTGGTTTTGTTTTTCACAACTGGACTCTTGCTCCTGGTTAATTTTTGTCTTGTCTTCTGATATTTGCTCCATTCCAGTGTCTCTTGTAACTATTCACTTAGATCCTGTATTCTATCCCCATCTGACATTGTCCCTTAGCCTTCTGCCTCATACCTCCACTTAATTTGCTTGCTGCCTACCCTAACAATCTGCCTGATACTCTCCATCTACCCCAAACATCTGTGTGATACCTCCACTATGCCTGCCTGCAGCCTCACCCCACCTTCTGTCTGAAACTGCCAATCCACCTGTCTGCTGTCTGCCCTGGCAATCTGTCTGCTACTTTCATTACCACTGCCTTCCACCTGTCCCAACCTTTTGCCTGATGCCTTCCTTCACCATGCCTGCCTTTCACCTGCTCTAACCTTCTATTTGATACCTCCATCCTGCCTACCCTGACAATCAGCCTGAAACCTCCACTACCACTGCCTTCCATCTGCGCCAACCTTCTCACTGATATATCCACTATACCTGTCTATCATCACCTTCTCTAGTCATTTGCCTGATATTTTTACTCTACTTGCCTGCTGCCTGCCCTGACCATCGGCCCAATACCTCCACCATGCTTGTCTTTCACATGCCCCAACTTTCTACCTGATACCTCCGCTGTGACTGCCTTCCATTTTCCCAAACCTTCTGCCTGGTACCTTCACTGCACCTGGCTGTCTCCTGCTTTGATGTTCTGCCTTATACCTCCATTACATCTGTCTGGCAACTGCCCTGACCTTTTGCCATTACATCTGTCTGGCAACTGCCCTGACCTTTTGCCTTTTGAAATATAGTGATGATGGGTGTATTATACAATGATGAGGATGATGATGACATTGAGCAAGACTAGTTTTCTATAGCTCTTGTAATCAGAGCGATACTTTTAATCCTGTATATGGCTTTTTGATATATAATAAAACATATAATTTTTTTTAAATATGATCCATTATTGCCCGTTATAGCCTGAAGTAGCCGTCTATTTTCCCTTTGGGAAGTTTCTCCCTTCTTGATCTTCCCAAGGAAATAATATTTGTATGCTGATGATGACGACGACTGGTGTATTAAATAATGATGAGGATGATGTATCATACAATGATGAGGATAGCGATGACGGGTGTATTATACAATGATGAGGCTGATGATGATGGGTTTATTATACAATGATTAGGATGATGATGACGATGAAGGGTGTCTTATAAGGAGATGAGGATAGTGATGGTGGGTGTATAATATGGGTCTAATAATGATGGGTGTATTATACAATGATGAGTATGATGATGGATGTATAATATGGGGATAAGGATAGTGATGATGGGTATATCATTTGGGGATGACAATGATGGGTGTATTATAAAATGACCGGAGCATCAGGGTGTCAGACAGTGTCGGTGAGTTTGCCATTTACTGGGGCCACATCATGTCTTGCTGGCTGCTTTGCAATACATGATTTTGGGGATTTCTGCCATGCCATGTACTGACTACGTTACACTACATAATAGTCACAAATTGTGAGTACGTGTCCTGTAGTGTTTACAGGTATATACACCCACCTTTTTCCTTCCTGCATATAGAGACCTCGCATCATCGCTGACTGCAGATATACATCATCTGTCCTGTTACTGTGTATATAGCTGTATACAGGACAGATGATGTATATCTGCAGTCAGTGATGATGGAGTAATATATATATAGGAAGGAGGGTGAGTGTATATAGCTAGCTGTATACAGGACAGATGATTTATACCTGCATACCCTGATCTGTAATGCTGAGATGTATACCCTGATCTGTGAGTCTGAGCTATATACTCCTGACACTATAGGTGGAAGCAAGTGGGATACAGGGGACGGAGTGGGTTGTTTCTATAAGGGGTGGGGCTTGTGAGAAGTGGGAGGGGTCAAAAAGGAAGGGCTGTCCCCCCATCCTTAAAGTTCACCAGCCCCTGGGTGTCGGTCTCTAAATTGTGATTATTTTAGGGGTATTTCCACTTTCCTGGTGCTCCAGGGCCTCCAAAATGTAATAGGTAGTCAGGAAATGAGATGCGTAATTTATGTCCCTTGAACGCTGTTTCTCTACATATATCACGACAAACATGGTGTCAGAAGATTTGGATCCATGCTCTTTCTACACATTTTGATGCTGAGAGCCTGCCAGCCTTCATGTGAGTGTTCTTGGAACTGATTGTGCCTCCTGACAATTGCAGTCCTGTCCTGGATGCTGAGTATTTGCAGCAAGGAAAACAGTATCATGGCAGCTAACAGCATTCCACTGCCTGAGGCAATGAGGGTGAGTGGAGATGTCGGCAATAACTGGGACAATTTCAGGGCTGAGTTTGAGGACTATTCCCTAGCCACAGGGTTAAGTTTGGGTCCCTCTATGTGGCTAGACTGTGAAAACATCTCAAGAAAGAAGAGGAGGAGCCAGGAGCGCCAACAGGGCACCCCAGAATCGGAGGATCTGGGCCGTCCTGTGCAAAATCCTTGCACAGAGCAGGTAAGTATAACATCTTTGTTATTTTTAGAATAAAAATGCAAACCTTTACAACCACTTTAAGGTCAGTACGTACACCACAATAGCTTGGAGATATGCCTGGTATAAACTGTATGCAATCGTAGAAGGTGGGCCTATACCTTGCATTGAAGGGAATTGCATTGAGGGGATTCATCACACGAAACGAGCCTTCATCCTTAGTTAGCAGTATCTTCTCTAAATTTAAAAGAAATAGGCGAGAAGACCTAGGAGATGTAGTAGCAAAGACAGAGAAGGAAAAAGGAAAGGAGGGGGAAGGGAGTTTAGGAGGGAGAAAGTAAAATAAGACCTCGCACTGGAGGTCCAGCTCCTATTTTTCTATTCAACAGAAATATTAGTCAAGATAGTATAGATCTCTGAACCGTGCCCTCAATTTTATCGAACTCTTGACATACAGTAGATATTCCATATGGGACATGCTTACTATATTGGAATTGTTAGACAATATGTCTGCTCCAGTTTTAGTACATTTCTGTCACTTCCATCAACTGCCTTTAGTGGCGCTCGTATCCTTATTGCCAATCAATGAGGAGAGCGCCGACTCCGCTCTGATTGCCTGGAGGTGGCAAGCCTGTGCTGGGCTTCCTCGGTGTTGGGCAGCAGGCTGCTCCATCTGCCTAGCCTTGCTCCTCTGCCAGATTGGCCAGCGGCCACTTAAACCTGCCCCTAGCTGCACTGTTCTGATTGGCTGTGCTTTTTTAATACCAGATGAAAGGATCACAAGGGCTCTGGGCTTGTGATAGCATCTGCTGCCTAGCTCCCTTTTCATCATGCCCTGCCTGCTGTGTTGCTTGTCAGTTGGATTCCCTATTGCTAACCCCTGCCTTGTACCCAGATTAATTATTTGGACTGCCATCTGAACTTGACTGTCCCAAATCAGACGTTCTCTTCTATCAGAGATCAGCCTCGAAATTTCAGGTGCCCTTCCCTGACACATTTGTTTAGTCCCAGTGCCAAATGACCAGACATTATAGCATAGTGTTCTAAGAGCTGGGACCAACCAAGTACTAATAGGCCTTCTTGTCTTAAGCAAACAGGCTGCTAAAGGCAAAAGAAACTATCGCCAGTTAAAGTTCCTGACCTAGATATTCAGCTGTTTGTCACAATGTCATATTGGTTAATGAGCGTTTTGAAAGATGTGCAACTTTTAAAAAAAAATCCTGACTCGGTTTGCGAGTGTTGTCTCGCAAAAAGAGCAGAATTCAAGCTAATGGGGTGTGCGGTACTGCATTTGGCCAGAGGTGCAGGGGCGCTGGTGACACTCGGAATGGTTCAGAGCCGTTCGGAAATACTCGGAAATACTCAATTCCCGAGTGTGTCTGAGCCTTTCCGAGGGTTTCCAAGATCAGCCGCGCTGTCCCCGAGTATTTCTGAGGCTCTCCAGAGCCCCCCCCACCTCTGGCCACATGCGGTATTGCATGCCATAGAAGTCAATGCGGAACAAACTATCTTCGTTTCCATTGACTTCTATGGGGAAACTAGCTTTGATATGCGAGTGCTTTGGATTACAAGCATTCTCCTGGAACGAATTATGCTTGTAATCCAAGGTTCCACTGTAGTTCTACAACAGACCACAGATGCGTATTTCAAAGCTTGTTATTTTAGATCATTTGCTGCAGTACACAGGTCTTTTGAACCCTGTGCATGCTAAACAAACAATATCGGTCAGTTTCAGTCCGAAACCCTGAGTCCAGGCTGTTCCGATAATATCACAGGAACATTATGCCAGGGGACATGCAGTGCAGAACAAGCCTGTCATTTATTTTTCTTCATCTGAAAACTCAGCACTCCACTTTTGAGAATGATTTTTAGGGACAGGAGGAAAGATGATAAAATTGTATAGCACCTAGATGGTACTTTATAGTTACTACCGCAAAAAATAGTAAATACTATTTACTATTTTTTGCGGTAGTACCTATAAAGTCCCACCTAGGTTTTTTTTTCTCTTTCCAATTATATTGGGATGTGGCACACCCATGCTCAGTTCTATTTATCAGATTCCCCCTTTTTCATAAAATTGTATAGCAGACAGATCCAGTGCATATTTCTAGCTTTAGTAAAGACACTGAAGTAGACTAGTGAGGGGATGGCAACTAGAGGAGCCTTGCTGTGCCAGATTCCCCAGTGCTGGGATTTGAATAAGTCATTTGTTTGCTTGGCGCTATTTCTCATAACTTTGCAGGAGCAAAACCATAAAGTATAGATTTGTAAAGCAAGTCACAGTGGCATATAAATGGTGCTACCACTAACATACAAGTGTGAAAGCGGTTCTCTTTCAATATATATTCTTTATATTTTAGTCAGACCCCCTGTAACTTATATCTAAAGAGAAGGTTGTAGCAATATTTAGATTGATGTTGTGATGTCTTATCATGCATAAGTGCAGGGGACATATGAAAATATCCCTGCACTATAAGCCATTCCAATACCGCCCTGCAGAGCACTGCTCTTTATAACTTCACTGGTACTTGGCACCTACATGTAGATGGAGGCAGCAAGGAATGGGGGTAAACAAAAAAAAAGGTGGGGTAACAAAGGAAGACCCAGCCCTGCACTTAGCTTTATACCTCTCTGCCTACTACCAATTTGTAATCCATCAGTACAAAACAATTTCTACGTTTGAAAGATGGAAGATTCAACCACTTTTTTTTGTTGTTACTCATCCCTTATTTGGCATTGTAAGAGCTTACTATATTTAGATATGAAATTGTTTAGCAGGAAAGACTTTGTGGTTGTTGAGTGTATTGCATGAATATCCAAGGATATATATTGCAGACTCTGCAGTAAGGGATATGAATAACCATGCTCAAGCCTGTCTTTTAATATTATAGGATCACATCTGCTAATGCGGTATAGCTCATTTAGTCATGTAGTATACATAAATAGAACAGGCCAGGAAGAATACAGCGGAATTTTAATGTCATGCATAAAATGAAGACTCATATTGATAATACTTCTTTGATTGTGCAGATTTAGCACTGTTTGAAGTGAAAACACACACACACACAGTTTTTGTGGATGATCTAAAAACAATGACTAGAAACCGAATTGTTCATTATATTAGGCATACTATCAGTGGCGGCTGGTGCTCAATATTTGGGGGGGGGCAGCAAACCAACGTCACCCCCCCTCCGCAGGAGATCGATGGGAAGGCGGGGAAGCAGGGATCCCCCCCACCACCCCCCCTCCATGGGAGGTAGACGGGAAAGCGACGATCCCCCCCCTTCCATGGGAGGCAGACGGGAAGGCGGCAATACACTGGCCAATCGGGTCTCAGGATTCATTTCCTGATTGGATGGGAGGAGAATCGGGAAGACAATAGCGAATATTAATTCGCTATTGTCACGCAACTGTGTGGGCTCAGGGCGCAGGCTCTAATCACAGGCTTCAAAAAAAGAAAAAATCCCATTGAAATCCATGCGTTCAGTGCCCTGCATGTAGATTCGGGGCCGGGCAAATGGATTACGGGGGCGGCGCCTCTGCACCCTGTATTGACGGGACGCCACTGCATACTTCAACTACAGCAAAGCCAGCACTGGTACTACAACATCAAAGTTAACACTGGGCAGCCAATTTTTCTAATGACATACAGTATACACTTTAATATATTGATAGACTGGATCCAACGTTTTAGCTTATTACTAAACGTGCATTTAGTGCATGAAAGGGGCAGGTCAGGGACAGAATAGGAGATAAGGATTCAATGATGCTGAATGTCCTCTGGCCAGGAAATGAGGTAGGCTCTATTTGCTTTGCTAACTTGCTGCAGCTTCTGAAGCTTACTGTGTGCAGTAAAAACAGAGTGCACAATTTTATTACAGTTGAGATGCCTGTAACTGTACAAGACTGAAAACAAAATTGGAGTTTTGCTTCAACAAGAAAGAATAACTAGCCTAGGCATACAACAGTTCACTAATAGGGATGAGTGAATTGGCACGGGTTCAATTCACAGGGGGTTTGTTGAATCCTGCTCCAAATCTACAAAATCTATATCTAGCTGAAACCTCACTTAAAGGGGTATGCATTAAGGTGAAAAAACATCCAATACTTACTGGCCCCCCAGCCCCCCGGTTTACTTACCTGAGCCCTCGAAAGCCCCGCATCGAGAACGTGCTGGCTTCTCGGCTCTTCTCGGCCTGAGCTTCTTGGCTCTTCATTGTCTATGGACGCAAATGCTGGACTTGGGAGCGCGCTCGCAAGGTAACCCCCTTGGGAAAGCGCTTCCCAGAGGGGGTTTTCTGATGCGGGGAGGAGCCGAGACAGCCGCCGGGGGACCCCAGAAGACGTGGATCGGGGCCTCTCTGTGCAAAACGAGCTTCACAGGGGAGGTAAGTATGACATGTTTGTTATTTAAAAAAAATAATTTTCGAACCTTTACAATCCTTTTAAGTGGGGTGAATATTCATTCTAAGTTATGCCCATGTTTAAGGTTCATAGGCAAGCTATTGTCAAAAAAAAAAAAAAAGAGGATGGAGAGCAGGAACTGGCAGGGTTTCCAAAGCTAAGCAAAAACAGTACCATACATCAGAAAGAGGGTCCTTTTAATGTGACTTTGAGGGTGACATAGGGAAAAAAAACAATTACGGTATTTAAAGCTGAACTTCAGTGATTTTTTTCATCTTTCCATTTATTAAATCTTCTGCCCGTGTTGTTTTAACTTTGGATAGTAAAACATTTTCTTTCTGACAGTAAATACCTTATACAGCCCACCTTCTGTTTCTTGTCTGGTCATTAGCCTGGGCTAATGACATCATGCACAGCTCTCTCTCTCACGCTTGTGAGAGTTTACCAGGAAGGCTTCTCCTCCTCGGGTTCCTCTGCGGAAGGCTGCTGGGTGACAGATCTACCTGGTGAGTGGTGTGTCCTGCACTGAGCCAGGCTTTGCTTCCCCCCACCCCACCTCTGATGACTTCCGTAAGTGTCTCAGCTGCTGCAGAACTTCTTGGAGGGGGAGGGCAGGTCTGCTGGGTGTTGTAGTGCAGTGATAGGCAGTGTGTGGGTTCCCAAATACCCCCCTTCCCCTCCCTTCCTGCATATACAAACAATAACAAACCCACTCCCCACCTCTCCACCCTAAACAATAGACTTGTGCACAACGGAAAAATTTGTTTAGTTTCGGTTTGTTTCTTGTGCACAACGGAAAAATTTGTTTAGTTTCGGTTCGTTTCTTTTCGGTCCTGTTGATTCGTAATCATTCGTAATTTTGCTAGACGGGATTTTTCGTGTTCGGACTAATTCGTATTTTCGCAAGCGTCATTTTTCGTTGAATTTTTAGTTGATTTATAATTCGTACTTTCGGTAGGGTATGTTGTTTTTCGTTGATTCTGGACACAACTCCTACTTTCGTAACTTTTTTGGGGTTTGTTGATTCGTAATTTTCCGTGTCTCTCTCACAACGACGCTGCCTATTATGCCTAATGTGCTTCGAATGGATTTGTACTTTTCTAAATACATAGCGGTTATTTGTAACGATTCGAAATCTTATATTTTACTTTCGTTTTTTACATGCGGCTATAGCCTCCGCCCCTGTACACCATTTTGAGAGGGTTCAGCACGGTGAGGGAGAAGCAGAGAGCAGAGCAGAGTGTTATTGTGCTTCGAATGGATTAGAAATCTCGTATTTTACTTTCGTTTTTTACATGCGGCTATAGCCTCCGCCCCTGTACACCATTTTGAGAGGGAGTTCAGCACGGTGAGGGAGAAGCAGAGAGCAGAGTGAGTGTTATTGTGCTTCGTATGGATTCGTACATTCGTAACTTTTTTCATAACGAATTATGCGGAAGACATTCGGGCATTCGCTATTTTGCGGTATAATTTATTTCGGATTCCGTTTCTATTCGTAATTGCTTTGTTCGGAAATTCGAATGCTTCCGAATGTCCGAAAGTTGCTAAATTCGGACAAATTTCGATTCGTTACGAAACGAATTGCACAAGCCTACTAAACAATAACACCCCTCCCCATGCACCTGTGACAGATGTTGGCACCAAACAGGCTATTTAAACTTGGCCAGTGCTCAGGATCAGATCTGCTTTGTCTTTCAGCCTTCCCTGTATCCTGTTATTCTGTATCCTGATTAGGGATGAGCCGAACACCCCCGGGTTCGGTTCGCACCAGAACCTTCGAACGGACCGAAAGTTCGCGCGAATTTTCGAACCCTATTCGTTATAATGGACGCGAACGTTCGAAATCAAAATTGCTAATTACAACGGCCAATATGCATGTTAATGTTATAAAACAGGTTTGGGGACCCGGGTCCTGCCCCAGGGGACATATATCAATGCAAAAAGAAATTTTAAAAACTAAAGTTTTTTCGGGAGCAGTCATTTTAATGATGCATAAAGTGAAAAAAAAAAAGTGAAATTTTCCTTTAAATATGCCTGGGGGGTGTCTAAAGTATGCCTGTGAAGTGGCATGTGTTTCCCGTGTTTAGAACTGTCCTTGCACAAAATGACATTTGTAAAGGAAAAAAAGAAGCCATTTAAAACCACTTGCGGCTTTAATGTCATGTCTTGTCCTGGCCGCCATATGGCTGAAAATCCTTGAGAAAAATGGCATGGCTACCCCATCACCCCCCCCCCCACCCCAGCCCCTTTGGGTCTTGTATGGATACTAAGGGGGACCCCGCACCCAAAATAAAACCCTATACCTACAACCCTATATACTCTGAACAGCAGTATATAGGTGGTGCAAACAAGACATGGACTGTAGGTTTGTTCTTAAGTAGAATCTGAACAGGTACATTATGAAGTGTAGCTACATCCCAAAAAAATCAATTTTTAAGCTTTTTGGAGAACATAGGGAGGGGTTATCACCCCTGTAACATTTGCTGTCTTTGCACATCTGTTCAGAACATGTCACCTCACTTTCCGTCCCAATGACAAATGTTTTTGGAAAAGTGGGGTTTTAATTGAAACAAGGATTGGTGATAAAGCATCAGTAGAGAGGAGATACCTTTTTCCCAAATTAAATCTAACAGGATAGAATTTTCCTTCCTAGGGGTAGATTTCCTCTCACTTCCTGTTTTCTCTTGCCGTTTGCAAGTAGGAGTCGTTTGTAAGTTGGATGTTTGAAAGTAGGGGCCTGCCGTATATACTCTGCAGAAATTTGCCCTATTAGATGTTGGTGTAGCCACAAGACTGGTGGGCACAGGAATGGGCCCTGCTGTGAGTTAATAGATCAAGATTTGTACTTGCATGCACCTGTTGAACCGGGCAGAAAAATTGGGCCTTTGGTGGTGGTGGTGGTGGTGGTGGACGGTGTTGCCACAAGACTGTAAGCCCTCACAGTTACTCTTGGTGGGTGCAGGAATGGGCCCTGCTGTGAGTTATTAGATCAAGATTTGTAATTGCATGCACCTGTTGAACAGGGCAGAAAAATTGGGCCTTTGGTGGTGGTGGTGGTGGTGGACGGTGTTGCCACAAGACTGTAGGCCCTCATAGTTACTCTTGGTGGGCGCAGGAATGGGCCCTGCTGTGAACTATTAGATCAAGATTTGTAATTACACGCCCCTGTTAAACAGGGGCTGAAAAATTGTGCCTTAGGCATTGGTGCTGGTGCCACAACACTGCAACCCCTCACAGATACTGTACTTGGAGCACAGCAGTCACACCTGTTGCGAAGCATCTTTTAAAAAAATTGTAATTACACGCCCCTGTTATACAGGGGCTGAAAAATTGTGCCTTAGGCACTGGTGCTGGTGCCACAACACTGCAACCCCTCACAGATACTGTACTCTGAGCACAGCAATGAGACCTGTTGCAAAGCATTGCCTAAAAATTGTAATTACACGCCCCAACAGGGGCTGAAAAATTGTGCCTTAGGCACTGGTGCTGGTGCCACAACACTGCAACCCCTCACAGATACTGTACTCTGAGCACAGCAGTCACACCTGTTGCGAAGCATCTTTTTAAAAAAAATTTATTACACGCCCCTGTTATACAGGGGCTGAAAAATTGTGCCTTAGGCACTGGTGCTGGTGCCACAACACTGCAACCCCTCACAGATACTGTACTCTGAGCACAGCAATGAGACCTGTTGCAAAGCATTGCCTAAAAATTGTAATTACACGCCCCAACAGGGGCTGAAAAATTGTGCCTTAGGCACTGGTGCTGGTGCCACAACACTGCAACCCCTCACAGATACTGTACTCTGAGCACAGCAGTCACACCTGTTGCGAAGCATCTTTTTAAAAAATTGTAATTACACGCCCCTGTTATACAGGGGCTGAAAAATTGTGCCTTAGGCACTGGTGTGGTGGCATGGATCATTGAGGAGGAGGAAGAGGATAGTCAGTGAACATAACAGGACAGTCACTCAGCATCAGCATAGGCAGTCTTGAAGGGATGTGACATTATAAATTATTCCGTTATATCCGCTTCAGGTGTCTGGTAGCTGGTGGTGATCCAAGACTGATTCATTTTTATGAAGGTCAGTCGATCAACCGAGTCGGTGGACAGGCGCACCCTATGATCGGTGACAAATCCTCCAGCAGCACTGAATGTGCGTTCGGAAAGAACGCTGGATGCAGGACAGGCCAGTAGCTCAATTGCATACTGTGCAAGCTCTGGCCAGTGATCCATCCTCAGGACCCAGTAAGCCAGAGGATTTTCGGTGGGAAAGGTGTCCAAGTCTGACCTTGCCCCTAGGTATTCCTGCACCATGTATATCAGACGCTGGCGATGGTTGCTGGAACCGATCATACCTTGGGGCTGCGGACTAAAAAATTGTCTGAACGCATCGGTCAGACGTCCACCTTCCCCACCGCTCCTTCTGCTACTGACCGAAGCCTCAGCAACTTGTCGTCCAGGACCAGGAGTTTGTAACCTCCCAGTTTCTGGGAACGCGTTGCACAGACCTTTCTGCAAGGCCTCCCTGAGATGTCTCATCCTCTGCTCCCTCTGCGACGGCAAGATAAGGTCCGCAACCTTACCCTTGTACCGTGGATCAAGGAGAGTGGCCAGCCAGTAATGGTCACTCTCCTTGATCCGAAGAACACGAGGATCCTTCCGCAGGCTTTGCAGGATCAGGGAGGCCATGCAGCGTAGGTTAGCTGAGGCATTCGGTCCGGAGTCTTCTGGGTCACTGAGGATGACATGATCGCCAGCCACCTCCTCCCAGCCACGTACAAGTCCACTGGTTTGTTGGGACTGTACATCATCCCTAAAAGACTGCTGCTGCTGATGCTGAGTGCCAGGCTCCACCTCCATGCTCACACAATCCTCCTCCTCCTCCTCCTCCTCCTCCTCCTCTTCCTGTGTGATGGGTGGGACAGAAGGAACATTGTCTGGATAAAGGGGGCCTTGAGAGACAAGGAAGTCCTCCTCTTCCTGCCTCTGTTCTGCCTCAAGTGCCCTGTCCATTATCCCACGCAGCGTATGCTCCAACAGGTGGACAAGAGGTACAGTGTCACTGATGCATGCACTGTCACTGCTCACCATCCTCGTGGCCTCCTCAAATGGTGAGAGGACAGTGCATGCATCCCTGATCATGCTCCACTGGCGTGGGGAAAAAAAGCCAAGCTCCCCTGACCCTGTCCTGGTGCCGTAGTCGCAAAGGTACTCATTGATGGCCCTCTGCTGCGTGTGCAGTCGCTGCAGCATGGCCAACGTTGAGTTCCACCTGGTGGGCATGTCACATATTAGGCGGTTCTTGGGCAGGTTCAGCTCCTTTTGCAGCTCAGTCAGCCGAGCACTGGCATTATAAGATCGGCGGAAATGCACACAGACTTTCCTGGCCTGCCTCAGGACATCCTGTAAGCCTGGGAACCTGCCCAAGAACCGCTGCACCACCAGGTTGAGGACGTGAGCCATACAGGGCACATGGGTGAGCTGCCCCTGTCGCAGGGCGGAGAGGAGGTTGGTGCCATTATCAGAAACGACCATTCCTGGCTTAAGCTGGCGTGGCGTCAACCACCTCTCGGCCTGCCCCTGCAGAGCTGCCAGAACCTCTGGCCCAGTGTGGCTCCTGTCCCCCAAACACACCAGCGCAAGCACGGCATGGCATCTTTTTGCCTGCGTACTCGCGTAGCCCCTTGTACGCCTACGGAGCACCGCTGGTTCCGAGGACAGAGCACTCGAAGAGGACATGGAGGAAGAAGAAGAGGAGGGGGTGGAGGAGAGAGGTGTGTCACAACCAGTAGTAGCATTTTGGAGGCGTGGTGGCGGAACAACCTCCAACACTACTGCACCTTGTCCTGCATCCCTCCCAGCTACCAATAGAGTGACCCAATGGGCCGTTAAAGAAAGATAACGTCCCTGTCCATGCCTGCTGGACCATGAGTCAGCGGTAATATGCACCTTACCGCTGACCGCCCTGTCCAGCGAGGCATGGACATTGCCTTCCACATGCCAGTAGAGAGACGGAATCGCCTTCCGTGAGAAAAAGTGGCGTTTGGGAACCTGCCACTGAGGAACCGCACATTGAACAAACTCACGGAAGGGGGCCGAGTCTATCAACTGAAAAGGCAGCAGTTGAAGTGCTAGCAATTTAGCCAGGCTAGCATTCAACCGCTGGGCATGTGGATGGCTGGGAGTATACTTCTTTCGACGGTCCAGCAGCTGGGGCAGGGAAATTTGCCTGCTACAATCGGACGTCGGTGTACTGCAAGTACTTGGTTGTGACACACCTAATTCTACACCTTCAGTCCTCTCAGAGCAGCTTTCAGAGAGGACTGAAGATATAGTGGGGATGGAGATCCCAGCTGATGAGGAGCAAGGAGAGGTCCGCTTTGTTCTTTGGTGTGGGTCTTTTATGTGTGCTTGCCAACGAGCTGCATGGCAGGTCGACATATGTCTGCTCATGCTTGTGGTGCCCAAGCGGCTGATGTTTTGGCCACGCGAGATACGCTTGAGACAAATATTGCAAATAGCAGTGGTGCGATCTGATGCACTCGTCTCAAAAAAGGCCCACACCAAAGAACTTTTGTGATAACGTGCAGAGGCAGCGCCCTGCACAGGCGGAGCTCTGCGGTGTGGTACAGTTGCTGTGCTGGCCTCTAGCTGGCCTCCAGGGGGCATCCTGCCTCGTTGGACATGTGACGCTGCATCCTCCTCCTCCTCCTCCTCTCTCCCTTCAGGCACCCACGTGGAGTCAGTGACCTCATCATCCCCTCCCTCTTCACCACTAGAGCAAACCTGGCAGTAAGCTGCAGCTGGTGGAACACTACTGCCAGATTGCTGTCCTTCAGCATCCCCTCTCTCTGCGCGCACACTACTGACTTCCTCAAGCTGGGTATCATCATCCGAGCCTTCGAATCGTTGGGCATCCTCCTGGAGCATGTACCCAACACTGTGCTCAAACAGTTCGGGGGACTCCTCAGGAGGACATGGTGGGTCTAGGGAAGGGGTGGCTGATGATGCCATTGAGTACGCGTTGGCAGCTGCTCTGCCAGTACCCTGAGCCTGGGTGAGAGAGGATGAGGAGGATGAGGAGGGCTTGGTCATCCATTCTACCAAGCCTTCGGCATGATGCGGCTCCACATGTCCAGCTGCCGAAAACAAAGACAAGCGTGTCCCATGGCCACGTGCTGATGACGATGCACGACCACGTCCACGGCCAGCACTGTTGTCTCTAGAAACAGAGCCTGCCTGCCCTGTGTTCTTGCCTCGGCACGCTCTGCCTCTCCTTGGCGGTCTTCCAGCCATTGTAGTCGGTAGTGTATATAGTATAAAAAATAGAACTCCTATGTGTGCTCACAACACACTGTAGGTCCTATGGGTGCTGACACTAACACACTATAGGTACTATGTGTGCTGCTGACAAGAAAATATAGGAGCTCTGTTTGCTGCCACTAACACACTAGAAGTCCTATGGGTGCTGCTGAGAAGAAAATATAGGAGCTCTGTTTGCTGCCACTAACACACTAGAAGTCCTATGGGTGCTGCTGAGAAGAAAATATAGGAGCTCTGTTTGCTGCCACTAACACACTAGAAGTCCTATGGGTGCTGCTGAGAAGAAAATATAGGAGCTCTGTTTGCTGCCACTAACACACTAGAAGTCCTATGGGTGCTGCTGAGAAGAAAATATAGGAGCTCTGTTTGCTGCCACTAACACACTAGAAGTCCTATGGGTGCTGCTGAGAAGAAAATATAGGAGCTCTGTTTGCTGCCACTAACACACTAGAAGTCCTATGGGTGCTGCTGAGAAGAAAATATAGGAGCTCTGTGTGATGCCACTAACACACTAGAAGTCCTATGGGTGCTGCTGAGAAGAAAATATAGGAGCTCTGTTTGCTGCCACTAACACACTAGAAGTCCTATGGGTGCTGCTGAGAAGAAAATATAGGAGCTCTGTGTGATGCCACTAACACACTAGAAGTCCTATGGGTGCTGCTGAGAAGAAAATATAGGAGCTCTGTTTGCTGCCACTAACACACTAGAAGTCCTATGGGTGCTGCTGAGAAGAAAATATAGGAGCTCTGTTTGCTGCCACTAACACACTAGAAGTCCTATGGGTGCTGCTGAGAAGAAAATATAGGAGCTCTGTTTGCTGCCACTAACACACTAGAAGTCCTATGGGTGCTGCTGAGAAGAAAATATAGGAGCTCTGTTTGCTGCCACTAACACACTAGAAGTCCTATGGGTGCTGCTGAGAAGAAAATATAGGAGCTCTGTTTGCTGCCACTAACACACTAGAAGTCCTATGGGTGCTGCTGAGAAGAAAATATAGGAGCTCTGTGTGATGCCACTAACACACTAGAAGTCCTATGGGTGCTGCTGAGAAGAAAATATAGGAGCTCTGTTTGCTGCCACTAACACACTAGAAGTCCTATGGGTGCTGCTGAGAAGAAAATATAGGAGCTCTGTTTGCTGCCACTAACACACTAGAAGTCCTATGGGTGCTGCTGAGAAGAAAATATAGGAGCTCTGTGTGATGCCACTAACACACTAGAAGTCCTATGGGTGCTGCTGAGATGAAAATATAGGAACTCTGTGTGATGCCACTAACACATTAGAAGTCCTATGGGTGCTGCTGAGAAGAAAATATAGGAGCTCTGTTTGCTGCCACTAACACACTAGAAGTCCTATGGGTGCTGCTGAGAAGAAAATATAGGAGCTCTGTGTGATGCCACTAACACACTAGAAGTCCTATGGGTGCTGCTGAGAAGAAAATATAGGAGCTCTGTTTGCTGCCACTAACACACTAGAAGTCCTATGGGTGCTGCTGAGAAGAAAATATAGGAGCTCTGTTTGCTGCCACTAACACACTAGAAGTCCTATGGGTGCTGCTGAGAAGAAAATATAGGAGCTCTGTGTGATGCCACTAACACACTAGAAGTCCTATGGGTGCTGCTGAGAAGAAAATATAGGAGCTCTGTTTGCTGCCACTAACACACTAGAAGTCCTATGGGTGCTGCTGAGAAGAAAATATAGGAGCTCTGTTTGCTGCCACTAACACACTAGAAGTCCTATGGGTGCTGCTGAGAAGAAAATATAGGAGCTCTGTTTGCTGCCACTAACACACTAGAAGTCCTATGGGTGCTGCTGAGAAGAAAATATAGGAGCTCTGTTTGCTGCCACTAACACACTAGAAGTCCTATGGGTGCTGCTGAGAAGAAAATATAGGAGCTCTGTTTGCTGCCACTAACACACTAGAAGTCCTATGGGTGCTGCTGAGAAGAAAATATAGGAGCTCTGTGTGATGCCACTAACACACTAGAAGTCCTATGGGTGCTGCTGAGAAGAAAATATAGGAGCTCTGTTTGCTGCCACTAACACACTAGAAGTCCTATGGGTGCTGCTGAGAAGAAAATATAGGAGCTCTGTTTGCTGCCACTAACACACTAGAAGTCCTATGGGTGCTGCTGAGAAGAAAATATAGGAGCTCTGTGTGATGCCACTAACACACTAGAAGTCCTATGGGTGCTGCTGAGATGAAAATATAGGAACTCTGTGTGATGCCACTAACACATTAGAAGTCCTATGGGTGCTGCTGAGAAGAAAATATAGGAGCTCTGTTTGCTGCCACTAACACACTCGAAGTCCTATGGGTGCTGCTGAGAAGAAAATATAGGAGCTCTGTGTGATGCCACTAACACACTAGAAGTCCTATGGGTGCTGCTGAGAAGAAAATATAGGAGCTCTGTTTGCTGCCACTAACACACTAGAAGTCCTATGGGTGCTGCTGAGAAGAAAATATAGGAGCTCTGTTTGCTGCCACTAACACACTAGAAGTCCTATGGGTGCTGCTGAGAAGAAAATATAGGAGCTCTGTTTGCTGCCACTAACACACTAGAAGTCCTATGGGTGCTGCTGAGAAGAAAATATAGGAGCTCTGTGTGATGCCACTAACACACTAGAAGTCCTATGGGTGCTGCTGAGAAGAAAATATAGGAGCTCTGTTTGCTGCCACTAACACACTAGAAGTCCTATGGGTGCTGCTGAGAAGAAAATATAGGAGCTCTGTTTGCTGCCACTAACACACTAGAAGTCCTATGGGTGCTGCTGAGAAGAAAATATAGGAGCTCTGTGTGATGCCACTAACACACTAGAAGTCCTATGGGTGCTGCTGAGATGAAAATATAGGAACTCTGTGTGATGCCACTAACACATTAGAAGTCCTATGGGTGCTGCTGAGAAGAAAATATAGGAGCTCTGTTTGCTGCCACTAACACACTAGAAGTCCTATGGGTGCTGCTGAGAAGAAAATATAGGAGCTCTGTGTGATGCCACTAACACACTAGAAGTCCTATGGGTGCTGCTGAGAAGAAAATATAGGAGCTCTGTTTGCTGCCACTAACACACTAGAAGTCCTATGGGTGCTGCTGAGAAGAAAATATAGGAGCTCTGTTTGCTGCCACTAACACACTAGAAGTCCTATGGGTGCTGCTGAGAAGAAAATATAGGAGCTCTGTGTGATGCCACTAACACACTAGAAGTCCTATGGGTGCTGCTGAGAAGAAAATATAGGAGCTCTGTTTGCTGCCACTAACACACTAGAAGTCCTATGGGTGCTGCTGAGAAGAAAATATAGGAGCTCTGTTTGCTGCCACTAACACACTAGAAGTCCTATGGGTGCTGCTGAGAAGAAAATATAGGAGCTCTGTTTGCTGCCACTAACACACTAGAAGTCCTATGGGTGCTGCTGAGAAGAAAATATAGGAGCTCTGTGTGATGCCACTAACACACTAGAAGTCCTATGGGTGCTGCTGAGAAGAAAATATAGGAGCTCTGTTTGCTGCCACTAACACACTAGAAGTCCTATGGGTGCTGCTGAGAAGAAAATATAGGAGCTCTGTTTGCTGCCACTAACACACTAGAAGTCCTATGGGTGCTGCTGAGAAGAAAATATAGGAGCTCTGTTTGCTGCCACTAACACACTAGAAGTCCTATGGGTGCTGCTGAGAAGAAAATATAGGAGCTCTGTGTGATGCCACTAACACACTAGAAGTCCTATGGGTGCTGCTGAGAAGAAAATATAGGAGCTCTGTTTGCTGCCACTAACACACTAGAAGTCCTATGGGTGCTGCTGAGAAGAAAATATAGGAGCTCTGTTTGCTGCCACTAACACACTAGAAGTCCTATGGGTGCTGCTGAGAAGAAAATATAGGAGCTCTGTGTGATGCCACTAACACACTAGAAGTCCTATGGGTGCTGCTCAGAAGAAAATATAGGAGCTCTGTTTGCTGCCACTAACACACTAGAAGTCCTATGGGTGCTGCTGAGAAGAAAATATAGGAGCTCTGTTTGCTGCCACTAACACACTAGAAGTCCTATGGGTGCTGCTGAGAAGAAAATATAGGAGCTCTGTGTGATGCCACTAACACACTAGAAGTCCTATGGGTGCTGCTGAGATGAAAATATAGGAACTCTGTGTGATGCCACTAACACATTAGAAGTCCTATGGGTGCTGCTGAGAAGAAAATATAGGAGCTCTGTTTGCTGCCACTAACACACTAGAAGTCCTATGGGTGCTGCTGAGAAGAAAATATAGGAGCTCTGTTTGCTGCCACTAACACACTAGAAGTCCTATGGGTGCTGCTGAGAAGAAAATATAGGAGCTCTGTTTGCTGCCACTAACACACTAGAAGTCCTATGGGTGCTGCTGAGAAGAAAATATAGGAGCTCTGTTTGCTGCCACTAACACACTAGAAGTCCTATGGGTGCTGCTGAGAAGAAAATATAGGAGCTCTGTTTGCTGCCACTAACACACTAGAAGTCCTATGGGTGCTGCTGAGAAGAAAATATAGGAGCTCTGTTTGCTGCCACTAACACACTAGAAGTCCTATGGGTGCTGCTGAGAAGAAAATATAGGAGCTCTGTGTGATGCCACTAACACACTAGAAGTCCTATGGGTGCTGCTGAGAAGAAAATATAGGAGCTCTGTTTGCTGCCACTAACACACTAGAAGTCCTATGGGTGCTGCTGAGAAGAAAATATAGGAGCTCTGTTTGCTGCCACTAACACACTAGAAGTCCTATGGGTGCTGCTGAGAAGAAAATATAGGAGCTCTGTTTGCTGCCACTAACACACTAGAAGTCCTATGGGTGCTGCTGAGAAGAAAATATAGGAGCTCTGTGTGATGCCACTAACACACTAGAAGTCCTATGGGTGCTGCTGAGAAGAAAATATAGGAGCTCTGTTTGCTGCCACTAACACACTAGAAGTCCTATGGGTGCTGCTGAGAAGAAAATATAGGAGCTCTGTTTGCTGCCACTAACACACTAGAAGTCCTATGGGTGCTGCTGAGAAGAAAATATAGGAGCTCTGTTTGCTGCCACTAACACACTAGAAGTCCTATGGGTGCTGCTGAGAAGAAAATATAGGAGCTCTGTTTGCTGCCACTAACACACTAGAAGTCCTATGGGTGCTGCTGAGAAGAAAATATAGGAGCTCTGTGTGATGCCACTAACACACTAGAAGTCCTATGGGTGCTGCTGAGAAGAAAATATAGGAGCTCTGTTTGCTGCCACTAACACACTAGAAGTCCTATGGGTGCTGCTGAGAAGAAAATATAGGAGCTCTGTTTGCTGCCACTAACACACTAGAAGTCCTATGGGTGCTGCTGAGAAGAAAATATAGGAGCTCTGTTTGCTGCCACTAACACACTAGAAGTCCTATGGGTGCTGCTGAGAAGAAAATATAGGAGCTCTGTTTGCTGCCACTAACACACTAGAAGTCCTATGGGTGCTGCTGAGAAGAAAATATAGGAGCTCTGTGTGATGCCACTAACACACTAGAAGTCCTATGGGTGCTGCTGAGAAGAAAATATAGGAGCTCTGTTTGCTGCCACTAACACACTAGAAGTCCTATGGGTGCTGTTGGGGTGCAATGCTGTGCTAACAGCACTGCGGTTGGTACTACTGCAATACTGTACTAACAGTAAGCACGCACCAGACTAATCCCCAGCAGCAGCTAATAACACACTAACTGTGCAATCAGCAGCAATGAACGATCAATGACTTAGGTAGCAATGGTTTAGCAAAGAAATAGCCAATGGTTTAGCAAAGAAGAGCAAATCTTTCAGTATCAAGCAAAGACAGAATCAGCAGACTAATCTCTCCTAAAGCCGGAACTCATGTGACCGGGGCCGATGGCGTGGCGGCCTTTTAAATGGTGGGGCGTGTACTAAAGCCCCTGAGCTGTAATTGGCTACAGCCGTCCTGCCTGTAGCCAATTATTGCTCTCCGAGTTTCGGGCGCTGTGATTGGCCAAGCATGCGGGGTCACAGTGCATGCTTGGCCAATCATCAGCCAGCAATGCACTGCGCCGGCCGCGCCGGCCGCAATGCATTGCGGGGCCGCTCGCATCACACGAATGTGATGCGAACGGCCCAAATAGTTCTGGGCTCGACGAGCGAGCGAACGCCCGATGCTCGATTCGAACATGGGTTCGAATCGAGCACCGGGCCCATCCCTAATCCTGATTCCAGTTGCTGACCTAGCTTGTCTGACCACTCTGAAATCTGCTAGCAGAGACCCTGGTTTGTCCTTGATCTCCGCTTCTGTCTGCTCCATTTTCTTCTCTTCCACCGATTGGCTCCTGACCTGGCTTGTACCGAGACCACGCTCTTACCTGACTCTGCTTTCTGACACATCCTGCTGTTCTATAGTCTGCTGCCAGTGCATGCCTCATCTGACCACTGTCACCACTACCAGTCTGCCATCCACCAGCTGCCTACCAGCCCACCTGCTTCACTGAAGACTACTGAGGACCTCTCCTGCCTGGTGTGGATACCCACTCTATTACTGGCAATACCTACAGGCACTCATGTCACTCTGCACTAGGGATGAGCCGAACACCCCTGGGTTCGGTTCGCACCAGAACCTTCGAACGGACCGAAAGTTCGCGTGAATTTTCGAACCCTATTCGTTATAATGGACGCGAACGTTCGAAATCAAAATTGCTAATTACAACGGCCAATATGCATGTTAATGTCATAAAACAGGTTTGGGGACCCGGGTCCTGCCCCAGGGGACATATATCAATGCAAAAAGAAATTTTAAAAACTAACGTTTTTTCGGGAGCAGTCATTTTAATGATGCATAAAGTGAAAAAAAAAAAGTGAAATTTTCCTTTAAATATGGTACCTGGGGGGTGTCTAAAGTATGCCTGTGAAGTGGCATGTGTTTCCCGTGTTTAGAACTGTCCTTGCACAAAATGACATTTGTAAAGGAAAAAAAGAAGCCATTTAAAACCACTTGCGGCTTTAATGTCATGTCTTGTCCTGGCCGCCATATGGCTGAAAATCCTTGAGAAAAATGGCATGGCTACCCCATCACCCCCCCCCACCCCAGCCCCTTTGGGTCTTGTATGGATATTAAGGGGGACCCCGCACCCAAAATAAAACCCTATACCTACAACCCTATATACTCTGAACAGCAGTTTATAGGTGGTGCAAACAAGACACGGACTGTAGGTTTGTTCTTAAGTAGAATCTGAACAGGTACATTATGAAGTGTAGCTCCATCCCAAAAAAATCTATTTTTAAGCTTTTTGGAGAACATAGGGAGGGGTTATCACCCCTGTAACATTTGCTGTCTTTGCACATCTGTTCAGAACATGTCACCTCACTTTCCGTCCCAATGACAAATGTTTTTGGAAAAGTGGGGTTTTAATTGAAACAAGGATTGGTGATAAAGCATCAGTAGAGAGGAGATACCTTTTTCCCAAATTAAATCTAACAGGATAGAAGTTCCCTTCCTAGGGGTAGATTTCCTCTCACTTCCTGTTTTCTCTTGCCGTTTGCAAGTAGGAGTCGTTTGTAAGTTGGATGTTTGAAAGTAGGGGCCTGCCGTATATACTCTGCAGAAATTTGCCCTATTAGATGTTGGTGTAGCCACAAGACTGGTGGGCACAGGAATGGGCCCTGCTGTGAGTTAATAGATCAAGATTTGTACTTGCATGCACCTGTTGAACCGGGCAGAAAAATTGGGCCTTTGGTGGTGGTGGTGGTGGACGGTGTTGCCACAAGACTGTAAGCCCTCACAGTTACTCTTGGTGGGTGCAGGAATGGGCCCTGCTGTGAGTTATTAGATCAAGATTTGTAATTGCATGCACCTGTTGAACAGGGCAGAAAAATTGGGCCTTTGGTGGTGGTGGTGGTGGTGGACGGTGTTGCCACAAGACTGTAGGCCCTCATAGTTACTCTTGGTGGGCGCAGGAATGGGCCCTGCTGTGAACTATTAGATCAAGATTTGTAATTACACGCCCCTGTTAAACAGGGGCTGAAAAATTGTGCCTTAGGCACTGGTGCTGGTGCCACAACACTGCAACCCCTCACAGATACTGTACTCTGAGCACAGCAATGAGACCTGTTGCAAAGCATTGCCTAAAAATTGTAATTACACGCCCCAACAGGGGCTGAAAAATTGTGCCTTAGGCACTGGTGCTGGTGCCACAACACTGCAACCCCTCACAGATACTGTACTTGGAGCACAGCAGTCACACCTGTTGCGAAGCATCTTTTTAAAAAATTGTAATTACACGCCCCTGTTATACAGGGGCTGAAAAATTGTGCCTTGGGCACTGGTGTGGTGGCATGGATCATTGAGGAGGAGGAAGAGGATAGTCAGTGAACATAACAGGACAGTCACTCAGCATCAGCATAGGCAGTCTTGAAGGGATGTGACATTATAAATTATTCCGTTATATCCGCTTCAGGTGTCTGGTAGCTGGTGGTGATCCAAGACTGATTCATTTTTATGAAGGTCAGTCGATCAACCGAGTCGGTGGACAGGTGCACCCTATGATCGGTGACAAATCCTCCAGCAGCACTGAATGTGCTTTCGGAAAGAACGCTGGATGCAGGACAGGCCAGTAGCTCAATTGCATACTGTGCAAGCTCTGGCCAGTGATCCATCCTCAGGACCCAGTAAGCCAGAGGATTTTCAGTGGGAAAGGTGTCCAAGTCTGACCTTGCCCCTAGGTATTCCTGCACCATGTATATCAGACGCTGGCGATGGTTGCTGGAACCGATCATACCTTGGGGCTGCGGACTAAGAAATTGTCTGAACGCATCGGTCAGACGTCCACCTTCCCCACCGCTCCTTCTGCAACTGACCGAAGCCTCAGCAACTCGTCATCCAGGACCAGGAGTTTGTAACCTCCCAGTTTCTGGGAACGCGTTGCACAGACCTTTCTGCAAGGCCTCCCTGAGATGTCTCATCCACTGCTCCCTCTGCGACGGCAAGATAAGGTCCGCAACCTTACCCTTGTACCGTGGATCAAGGAGAGTGGCCAGCCAGTAATGGTCACTCTCCTTGATCCGAAGAACACAAGGATCCTTCCGCAGGCTTTGCAGGATCAGGGAGGCCATGCAGCGTAGGTTAGCTGAGGCATTCGGTCCGGAGTCTTCTGGGTCACTGAGGATGACATGATCGCCAGCCACCTCCTCCCAGCCACGTACAAGTCCACTGGTTTGTTGGGACTGTACATCATCCCTAAAAGACTGCTGCTGCTGATGCTGAGTGCCAGGCTCCACCTCCATGCTTACACAATCCTCCTCCTCCTCCTCATCCTCTTCCTGTGTGATGGGTGGGACAGAAGGAACACTGTCTGGATAAAGGGGGCCTTGAGAGGCAAGGAAGTCCTCCTCTTCCTGCCTCTGTTCTGCCTCAAGTGCCCTGTCCATTATCCCACGCAGTGTATGCTCCAACAGGTGGACAAGAGGTACAGTGTCACTGATGCATGCACTGTCACTGCTCACCATCCTCGTGGCCTCCTCAAATGGTGAGAGGACAGTGCATGCATCCCTGATCATGCTCCACTGGCGTGGGGAAAAAAAGCCAAGCTCCCCTGACCCTGTCCTGGTGCCGTAGTCGCAAAGGTACTCATTGATGGCCCTCTGCTGCGTGTGCAGTCGCTGCAGCATGGCCAACGTTGAGTTCCACCTGGTGGGCATGTCACATATTAGGCGGTTCTTTGGCAGGTTCAGCTCCTTTTGCAGCTCAGTCAGCCGAGCACTGGCATTATAAGATCGGCGGAAATGCACACAGACTTTCCTGGCCTGCCTCAGGACATCCTGTAAGCCTGGGAACCTGCCCAAGAACCGCTGCACCACCAGGTTGAGGACGTGAGCCATACAGGGCACATGGGTGAGCTGCCCCTGTCGCAGGGCGGAGAGGAGGTTGGTGCCATTGTCAGAAACGACCATTCCTGGCTTAAGCTGGCGTGGCGTCAACCACCTCTCGGCCTGCCCCTGCAGAGCTGCCAGAACCTCTGGCCCAGTGTGGCTCCTGTCCCCCAAACACACCAGCGCAAGCACGGCATGGCATCTTTTTGCCTGCGTACTCGCGTAGCCCCTTGTACGCCTACGGAGCACCGCTGGTTCCGAGGACAGAGCACTCGAAGAGGACATGGAGGAAGATGAAGAGGAGGGGGTGGAGGAGAGAGGTGTGTCACAACCAGTAGTAGCATTTTGGAGGCGTGGTGGCGGAACAACCTCCAACACTACTGCACCTTGTCCTGCATCCCTCCCAGCTGCCAATAGAGTGACCCAATGGGCCGTGAAAGAAAGATAACGTCCCTGTCCATGCCTGCTGGACCATGAGTCAGCGGTAATATGCACCTTACCGCTGACCGCCCTGTCCAGCGAGGCAAGGACATTGCCTTCCACATGCCGGTAGAGAGACGGAATCGCCTTCCGTGAGAAAAAGTGGCGTTTGGGAACCTGCCACTGAGGAACCGCACATTGAACAAACTCACGGAAGGGGGCCGAGTCTACCAACTGAAAAGGCAGCAGTTGAAGTGCTAGCAATTTAGCCAAGCTAGCATTCAACCACTGGGCATGTGGATGGCTGGGAGGATACTTCTTTCGACGGTCCAGCAGCTGGGGCAGGGAAATTTGCCTGCTACAATCGGACGTCGGTGTACTGCAAGTACTTGGTTGTGACACACCTAATTCTACACCTTCAGTCCTCTCAGAGCAGCTTTCAGAGAGGACTGAAGATATAGTGGGGATGGAGATCCCAGCTGATGAGGAGCAAGGAGAGGTCCGCTTTGTTCTTTGGTGTGGGTCTTTTATGTGTGCTTGCCAACGAGCTGCATGGCAGGTCGACATATGTCTGCTCATGCTTGTGGTGCCCAAGCGGCTGATGTTTTGGCCACGCGAGATACGCTTGAGACAAATATTGCAAATAGCAGTGGTGCGATCTGATGCACTCGTCTCAAAAAAGGCCCACACCAAAGAACTTTTGTGATAACGTGCAGAGGCAGCGCCCTGCACAGGTGGAGCTCTGCGGTGTGGTACAGTTGCTGTGCTGGCCTCTAGCTGGCCTCCAGGGGGCATCCTGCCTCGTTGGACATGTGACGCCGCATCCTCCTCCTCCTCCTCCTCCTCCTCTCTCCCTTCAGGCACCCACGTGGAGTCAGTGACCTCATCATCCCCTCCCTCTTCACCACTAGAGCAAACCTGGCAGTAAGCTGCAGCTGGTGGAACAGTACTGCCAGATTGCTGTCCTTCAGCATCCCCTCTCTCTGCGCGCACACTACTGACTTCCTCAAGCTGGGTATCATCATCCGAGCCTTCGAATCATTGGGCATCCTCCTGGAGCATGTACCCAACACTGTGCTCAAACAGTTCGGGGGACTCCTCAGGAGGACATGGTGGGTCTAGGGAAGGGGTGGCTGATGATGCCATTGAGTACGCGTTGGCAGCTGCTCTGCCAGTACCCTGAGCCTGGGTGAGAGAGGATGAGGAGGATGAGGAGGGCTTGGTCATCCATTCTACCAAGCCTTCGGCATGATGCGGCTCCACATGTCCAGCTGCCGAAAACAAAGACAAGCGTGTCCCATGGCCACGTGCTGATGACGATGCACGACCACGTCCACGGCCAGCACTGTTGTCTCTAGAAACAGAGCCTGCCTGCCCTGTGTTCTTGCCTCGGCACGCTCTGCCTCTCCTTGGCAGTCTTCCAGCCATTGTAGTCGGTAGTGTATATAGTATAAAAAATACAGCTCCTATGTGTGCTCACAACACACTGTAGGTCCTATGGGTGCTGACACTAACACACTATAGGTACTATGTGTGCTGCTGACAAGAAAATATAGGAGCTCTGTTTGCTGCCACTAACACACTAGAAGTCCTATGGGTGCTGCTGAGAAGAAAATATAGGAGCTCTGTTTGCTGCCACTAACACACTAGAAGTCCTATGGATGCTTCTGAGATGAAAATATAGGAACTCTGTGTGATGCCACTAACACACTAGAAGTCCTATGGGTGCTTCTGAGATGAAAATATAGGAGCTCTGTTTGCTGCCACTAACACACTAGAAGTCCTATGGGTGCTTCTGAGATGAAAATATAGGAGCTCTGTGTAATGCCACTAACACACTAGAAGTCCTATGGGTGCTTCTGAGAAGAAAATATAGGAGCTCTGTGTGATGCCACTAACACACTAGAAGTCCTATGGGTGCTGCTGAGAAGAAAATATAGGAGCTCTGTGTGATGCCACTAACACACTAGAAGTCCTATGGGTGCTTCTGAGATGAAAATATAGGAGCTCTGTTTGCTGCCACTAACACACTAGAAGTCCTATGGGTGCTGCTGAGAAGAAAATATAGGAGCTCTGTGTGATGCCACTAACACACTAGAAGTCCTATGGGTGCTTCTGAGATGAAAATATAGGAGCTCTGTTTGCTGCCACTAACACACTAGAAGTCCTATGGGTGCTGCTGAGAAGAAAATATAGGAGCTCTGTTTGCTGCCACTAACACACTAGAAGTCCTATGGGTGCTTCTGAGATGAAAATATAGGAGCTCTGTGTGATGCCACTAACACACTGTCAGGGTCACCTGTGGCCAGGTGACAGATGCACACCGTAGGGGGACAGGAGTGCACCGCGAGGTAGTGAACCCTATGGCTGGCTTCTGTGGATAGGAAACTGGGTGGTTGTGGAAAGCGGGACCAGAGGAGCACAACCGGGATCCCAACGGAAGCGAGAGCCAAGATTCCCCAGGGCGCGGAGTCTAAGACCCAGCTGGTCTTCTCCAGGGCCTCTAGTGGTGAGGATGTTACGCTGCAGGCTGGGACCAGGTCGCGGCCCCTGGAGTTTCCTAGCTCACGCCCCGTAGGATAAGGGGAAGCAGCAGCACACGATAGAGAGAACCGAATAACAAGCCGAAGGTCAGGGGCCACAAGCAGACAAGGATAACGAAGAACGAGCCGAAGGTCAAGGGTCACGAGCAGACAGGGATGGTCGGGGACAAGCCAATAACGTAACAGAGAGACAGACGTAGCACACGGCAGGCAGGAACCCAAACACACAATGCCTAACAAACACGTTGATCAGCAAAGCAGGCTTGCAGTGCACAGGTTAATATAGTGTTCAGTGATAGGGCCTGGGGTGGAGTCAGGCTGGGAGGAGATTATAAAGGAAGCCAGGTGAAGGAGGTCTGGTCTCTAGATGAACACATGAGGAGGAAGGTAAGATGGCAGACAGACATTAATGCATATCCATGACAGTACCCTCCCTCTTACGAGGCCTCCCCCTTCCCCGCCTGGGCCCAGGTTTAGAGGGAAACTTCAGATGAAACTCCTTTAACAGACGAGGTGCAAAGACCTCAGATGCAGTGATCCAAGACCTCTCCTCAGGACCAAACCCTTTCCAATGAACGAGGTACTGAAGAACGCCTTTACAGAGTCGGGAGTCCAGAATTTGACTGATCTCGTACTCCTGATTATCCTCAGAGACAGGCGCCACGGTAGGAAGAGGACGAGAGAATTTATTGAGGACTAAAGGCTTTAGAAGAGCAACATGAAAGGAGTTAGTGATTTTAAGGCTCTTAGGAATCTGGAGTTTGAAACAAACCGGATTCAGTTTAGCAGTTACCGTGTATGGACCGATGAATCGTGGAGCAAACTTCAGAGAAGGAACTCGGAGCTTGATGTTCCTGGTAGAGAGCCAGACTTTGTCCCCTGGCTGAAGAGAAGGCGGTTTACGCCTGCGGCGGTCGGCAAAGCCTTTGAATTTTTCAGCAGCTGCCCGGAGGGAATCATGAACGTGACCCCAAACGGAATTGAGAGACTCCTGAACCGAAGCCAAAGCTGGAATGTCTGGAGAACAGATCATAGGAAGAGGAAGTTGAGGGTGTTTTCCATAAACTGTGAAAAAGGGTGTCTTCTGCGAACTGGTATTCACATGATTGTTATGGGAGAATTCTGCCCACGGGAGTAGAGAGGACCAATCGTCATGGTGAGAAGACACAAAGGTGCGAAGAAAGACCTCTAACTCCTGATTAACCCTCTCAGTCTGTCCATTGGATTGGGGATGGTAAGAAGAAGAAAAATCCAAGACAATATTGAGGGATTTGCAAAAGGCTCTCCAAAAACGAGACGTGAATTGGACTCCCCTGTCGGAAACAATATGAGAAGGGACCCCATGTAGGCGGAGAATTTCTCGAATGAAAATGGGAACCAAGGCAGGGGCAGAAGGAAGACCAGGAAGAGGAACAAAATGAGCCATCTTGGAGAATCGATCGATTACCACCCAAATGACTGTATTATTCTCAGACAGTGGGAGATCGGTGATAAAATCCATGGCAATATGGGCCCAGGGTTCCTTAGGAATAGGCAAGGGCATGAGGAGACCAGCAGGAGCTTGTGTGGAGGATTTGGACTGAGCACAGACATGACAAGCTTTAACGTAGTCTTTGACGTCTGAGCGGAGATTAGGCCACCAGTAGTGACGACTGATGAGTAGGAAGGATCGGAGGAATCCAGAATGCCCTGCCACCTTGGAATCATGTCCCCAACGAAGGATCTTAGCTCTTAGCTCAGTGGGGACAAAGGTCTTACCAGGCGGAATTTTAGACTTCAGGGTGGTAGAGTGGGCAACAATGCATGAGGTGGGAATGATCGGCTCAGGTTCAGGGGCGGACTCCTCGTCCAAAGTGTCAAATGACCTAGAGAGCGCATCAGCCCGACCGTTGCAGGAACCAGGTTTGTAGGTAATCGTGAAATTAAAACGGGCAAAGAAGAGACTCCACCTGGCCTGTCTAGGATTCAGACGTTTAGCATTCTGTAGATACTGTAAATTCTTGTGATCGGTAAAGATCGTTATGGAGTGAGGGGAACCCTCCAAGAGATGACGCCACTCCTCTAACGCCAATTTAATTGCGAGAAGTTCCCGATCACCGATGGCATAATTCCTCTCTGCCTGAGAATTTTTTTTGGAGAAGAACGCACATGGTTGGCGTCTCTTCTCAAAGATTTGAAGAAGCACAGCTCCCACCCCCATTGAGGAAGCGTCCACTTCAATAAAAAATGCATTCCCAGGATTTGGTCTCCTCAAGAGGGGGCCAGAAACAAAGGCCTGTTTCAGGTTGTGAAATGCAGAGACAGCTTCGGGAGGCCAGTCTCTGGCATTCACACCCTTCTTGGTCAAAGCGATAATAGGCGCGGCAATGGAAGAGTAATTCCTTATGAACTGCCTATAATAATTAGTGAAGCCAAGAAAGCGCTGTGTGGCCTTGAGGCTAGCAGGAAGAGGCCAGTTGGTGATAGCCAAGACCTTCCCAGGGTCCATACGAAGCCCCGAACATGAGACAAAGCACCCCAAAAACAGGACCTCAGAACATTCAAAGGAACATTTCTCCAGCTTGGCATAGAGATTGTTCTCTCTAAGACGTTGAAGTACAGTGCGGACATGGTTTCTGTGGACGAGCAGATTTTCAGAAAAGATCAGAATGTCATCCAGATAGATGACAACAAACTGGTACAGCAGATCTCTGAAGATTTCATTGACAAAGTTTTGAAACACGGCTGGAGCATTACACAGACCAAAAGGCATCACCAGATATTCGTAATGCCCGTCTCTAGTGTTAAATGCAGTCTTCCATTCGTCACCCTCCCGTATTCGAATGAGATTGTACGCGCCTCTGAGATCCAACTTGGTGAAAATGGAGGCACCCTTCAACCTATCGAATAGCTCAGATATTAAGGGTAAGGGGTATCGATTTTTAATAGTAACCGCATTTAAACCCCGATAATCGATGCAGGGTCTTAAGGTACCATCCTTTTTGGCAACAAAAAAGAACCCTGCCCCTGCAGGCGATGAGGATTTCCGGATGAACCCTCTCTCCAGATTCTCTGCTACATACTCCGACATGGCCTGGGTCTCTGGGATGGACAGAGGGTAGGTACGACCCCTGGGTAGAGTTGCTCCGGGGACAAGATCAATAGCACAGTCAAAAGACCTGTGGGGAGGAAGCACCTCAGCTGATTTTTTACAGAACACATCCCGGTAATCGCTGTATGCGGCGGGAAGATCAGAAGAAACAGAAGTGGCAGCAACCGGAAGACTCTCCTTGGGGGTCACCTTGAGAAGACACGACGAGAAACATGAGGAACCCCAGGCCAGGATCTGCCCAGAGACCCAGTCCACATGTGGAGAGTGGAGCTGTAGCCAAGGGAGGCCCAATACAACTGGGGTAGAGGCCTTGGGTAGAATAAGAAAGGATATCCACTCCTGGTGGAGAATCCCTACCGACATCCTAATGGGTAGCGTCTGGAAGCGAATAGGGCCCCCTGGGAGAACAGTGCCATCAATTGCCGAGACTACCAATGGGGTAGTGAGAGGTGAAAGGGTAAGCTTCATAGAAGAAGCAGTTCTCCAATCCATGAAATTGCCGGCAGCCCCGGAATCCAGGTATGCAAGGGTTGACTGAGGAGAAGTGCCTACATGAAGGGACACCGGCAAGAGCAGGCGAGAAGGTGATGTTTCTGGGTCCAATACTCCACCTTCCAAATGTATTAGACCCGAGCGTTTCCCGGACGAAGCGAGCAGGAGTCACGAAAATGACCCTTGCCCCCACAATAGAGGCACAAGCCCAGAGTTCTGCGCCTAGCACGTTCTTCGGGGGTTAGTCTGGTCCGGCCCAGCTGCATAGGTTCTTCAGCAGGTAGAGGATGCTCCACGGAATGAAGGGAGGGGAGCTCAGACTGGCTAGGACCCAGAGAGTGCTGGCGTCTTTTTTCTAAGGACCTCTCTTGAAAACGAATGTCGATCTGGTTGCATAATGAAATTACATCGTCCAGACCGACGGGAATGGCTCTTCCCGCTAATTCGTCTTTCACTCGGTCAGAGAGGCCATGTAAAAAGGTAGCGACCAGGGCCTCATTATTCCAGCTCAATTCAGCTGTGTGGATACGGAACTGAAGAGCATATTGCCCCACTGAGCTAGATTCTTGGCGAAGACGTAAGACAGCACTAGCCGCTGAAGAAGCCCGAGCCGGCTCTTCGAAGATATTACGAAAGAGCTTCAAGAATTCGGACAGACTGGAAACCACCGGATCGTTCCTCTCCCACAGGGGGGCAGCCCAGGCCAAAGCTTCACCGGAGAGGAGGGAAATGATATAGGCTACCTTAGCCCGGTCAGATAGGAAGCTTTGAGGCTGAAGCTCAAAATGAATAGTGCATTGGCTGAGAAACCCCCTGCAGGCCTTGGAGTCCCCAGAGAAACGGAACGGAGCTGGCAATCTTAGTGAGTGTGAGGCTGCGACTGGTGCGATAGGTACAGCCGCTGGTTGTACTTGGGGTTGCGGATTCGGGGTTCCCAAGGAGACCTGAAGCTGCTCGAATCGAGAAGCCAGATCCTGGAGGAATCGCATCACCTGGGTCTGATTTGATTCCTGGGTCTCAAGTCTGCGAACTATGCCCTGCAATGGATCATCCGCGGGAAGCGGGATGTCAGCCGGGTTCATGGCTGATCAAACTGTCAGGGTCACCTGTGGCCAGGTGACAGATGCACACCGTAGGGGGACAGGAGTGCACCGCGAGGTAGTGAACCCTATGGCTGGCTTCTGTGGATAGGAAACTGGGTGGTTGTGGAAAGCGGGACCAGAGGAGCACAACCGGGATCCCAACGGAAGCGAGAGCCAAGATTCCCCAGGGCGCGGAGTCTAAGACCCAGCTGGTCTTCTCCAGGGCCTCTAGTGGTGAGGATGTTACGCTGCAGGCTGGGACCAGGTCGCGGCCCCTGGAGTTTCCTAGCTCACGCCCCGTAGGATAAGGGGAAGCAGCAGCACACGATAGAGAGAACCGAATAACAAGCCGAAGGTCAGGGGCCACAAGCAGACAAGGATAACGAAGAACGAGCCGAAGGTCAAGGGTCACGAGCAGACAGGGATGGTCGGGGACAAGCCAATAACGTAACAGAGAGACAGACGTAGCACACGGCAGGCAGGAACCCAAACACACAATGCCTAACAAACACGTTGATCAGCAAAGCAGGCTTGCAGTGCACAGGTTAATATAGTGTTCAGTGATAGGGCCTGGGGTGGAGTCAGGCTGGGAGGAGATTATAAAGGAAGCCAGGTGAAGGAGGTCTGGTCTCTAGATGAACACATGAGGAGGAAGGTAAGATGGCAGACAGACATTAATGCATATCCATGACACACACTAGAAGTCCTATGGGTGGTGCTGAGAAGAAAATATAGGAGCTCTGTTTGCTGCCACTAACACACTAGAAGTCCTATGGGTGCTGCTGAGAAGAAAATATAGGAGCTCTGTTTGCTGCCACTAACACACTAGAAGTCCTATGGGTGCTGTTGGGGTGCAATGCTGTGCTAACAGCACTGCGGTTGGTACTACTGCAATACTGTACTAACAGTAAGCACGCACCAGACTAATCCCCAGCAGCAGCTAATAACACACTAACTGTGCAATCAGCAGCAATGAACGATCAATGACTTAGGTAGCAATGGTTTAGCAAAGAAATAGCCAACGGTTTAGCAAAGAAGAGCAAATCTTTCAGTATCAAGCAAAGACAGAATCAGCAGACTGATCTCTCCTAAAGCCGGAACTCATGTGACCGGGGCCGACGGCGTGGCGGCCTTTTAAATGGTGGGGCGTGTACTAAAGCCCCTGAGCTGTAATTGGCTACAGGCGTCCTGCCTGTAGCCAATTATTGCTCTCCGAGTTTCGGGCGCTGTGATTGGCCAAGCATGCGGGGTCACAGTGTATGCTTGGCCAATCATCAGCCAGCAATGCACTGCGCCGGCCGCGCCGGCCGCAATGCATTGCGGGGCCGCTCGCATCACACGAATGTGATGCGAACGGCCCAAATAGTTCTGGGCTCGCCGAGCGAGCGAACGCCCAGTGCTCGATTCGAACATGGGTTCGAATCGAGCACCGGGCCCATCCCTACTCTGCACTCCTGCGCCTTCTGTTCACACTTTCAGGGGTCTCGAGTCAGAGGTGTAAGAGAGGCTTTCCTTATCATTACAGGCTCTGCTACCATGTACATGATAGCTAGTTACCTCAGAGACACTCTTCACCAGTTACCATAGGCAAGCAATCAGCCACTTATCTAATGCGAGATATCAGTCAGTCAGTTACCTTAGGAAAGCTCTTCTACTGAGTACTATAGGCAAGTTGTCAGCTGGTAAATCCAGGTAAATCCAGGTGAATTAATAGCTGAATACTTCAGACCAGCTGTAGCTGGCTACTATAGACAAGATATCAGTCATACACTTCTAGAGAGGCATCAGCTCTTCATCAGATAAATTTATAAATTCCCAAAGTGAGTTTAGTAGCCATTATAACAATCTGCAATCGGTGGCATTAATAAAATTCAATTAGGATAAATCAGAATATAAAGCAAAGTTCCACCAAATTATTATTATTTTTTTAAAGTCAGCAGCTACAAATACTGCAGCTGCTGATTTCAATGCCGGGCATTTTCAACCCCTTCCTGCCCAGGCCAATTTTCAGCTTTCAGCACTGTCACGCTTTGAATGACAATTGCGCGGTCGTGCGACGTGGCTCCCAAACAAAATTGACATCCTTTTTTTCCCACAAATAGAGCTTTCTTTTGGTGGTATTTGATCATCTCTGCGGTTTTATTTTTTTGCGCTATAAACAAAAAAAACTGTCAATTTTTAAGAAAAAAAAGATTTTTTACTTTTTGCTATAATAAATATCCCATTTTTTAATTTATTTTTTTATATTTTTTTTCTCAGTTTAGGCCGATACGTATTCTTCTACATATTTTTGGTAAAAAAAAATAAAAAATCGCAATAAGCTTTTATTGATTGGTTTGCACAAAAGTTATAGCGCCTACAAAATAGGGGATAGATTTATGACATTTTTTTTTTTTTTACTAGTAATGGCGGCGATCTGCAATTTGTCAGGACTGCGATATTGCGGCGGACAGATCGGACACTTTTGACACTATTTTGGGACCATTCACATTTATACAGCGAACAGTACTATAAAAATGCATTGATTACTGTATAAATGTGACTGGCAGGGAAGGGGGTTAACACTAGGGGGCGATCAAGAGGTTAATGTGTTCCCTAGGGAGTGATTCTTACTGTGGGAGGAGGGGACTGACTGGGGGAGGTGACCGATCGGTGTCCCTATGTACAAGGGACACACCATCGGTCTCCTTTCCCTGACTGGACATGGATCTCTGTGTTTACACACAGAGATCCACGTCCCTGGCTTTGTGACCAGCAATCGCGGGGGCCCGGCGGACATCGCGGCCGCTGGGCACGCGCATCAGGTCCCCAGTGATGTGGCGAGCGTGCGCGCACCCCACACTGTGGGAATCCCAGGACGTCATATGACGGCCGCCCGGAGGGACGAAATGTTCCTGTGGCCGTTATTTGACTATGGGCCAGGTAGGAAGCGGTTAAATAGGCAGAGATCTCTGCACTGGCTCCACGCCTCTGCACTGCTTACTGGAGTGTTTAAAGTGACGAAGAAGCCTTTCCTGAGTTATCCCTCCTTAACTAGAACCTGACCCTGTGCTACGCACTGACCCTCACATGTGGGTTCTTCTCCCTACCACACACGTACCAAAAATGTGCAAAAATGTCATAGGATTCTTTATTTAAAAGGTTTCCTCGCCCAAGATGGCCGCTAAAGTCTGTCAGTGTCCAATCAGACTACTTTCCTCTTTCAAGGCACTGTATGGAACCAATTCTCTTATGAGGTTTCCCTTCCCATATAATAACACTAGGCCACCTACAGGTGGGAAGGTTAACTGCACCTGCCTACATGCTGGAAACTCACCCTTTTATAGTAAGGGGGCTGGCTTATTCAAAATCTGTCTTACTGGCCCTCTTAACCCCTTCCTTACCGAGTCATTGTAAAATGACGTCGGCAGGAACCCTCTCTCCCTTTGGGTGGACGTCATATGACGTCCTGGGCTTCCCGGGCGGCTAGGGGGCGATGTCCGCCGGGCACCCGTAATTGCCCGCGATCACAGCAGGACTGTGGATCTGTGTGTGTAAACGCACAGATCCACCTCCTGTCAGAGGAGAGGAGACCGATGTGTGTTCCCAGAACAGAGGGACGCACATTGGTCTCCTCCCCTTGTGAGTCCCCTCCCCCTAAAGTTAGAATCACTCCCTAGGGAACATATTTAACCCCTTAATCGCCCCCTAGTGTTAACCCCTTCCCTGCCAGTCACATTTACACAGTAATCAGTGCAGTTTTATAGCTCTAATTGCTGTATAAATGTGAATGGTCCCAAAAACGTGTCAAAAGTGTCCGATATGTCCGTCGCAATGTCACGGTCACATGGTCACAATAAAGATCGCCGCCATTACTAGTAAAAAAAAAATGCCATAAATCTATCCCCTATTTTGTAGATGCTATAACTTTTGCGTAAACCAATCAATATTTGCTTATTGCGATTTTTTTTTTTCTTAACAAAAATATGTAAAAGAATACAGCCTAAACTGAGGAAAAAAAATTGTGATATTTATTAAATCAAAAAGTAAAAAAATATTGTGTTTTTTTCAAAATTTACGCTCTTCTTTTGTTTATAGCGCAAAAAATAAAAACCGCAGAGGTGATCAAATAGCACCAAATGAAAGCTCTATTCGTGGGGAAAAAAAAAATCATTTGGTTACAGTGTTGCGTGACCGCGCAATTGTCATTCAAAGTGCGACAGCGCTGAAAACTAAAAATTGGTCTGGGCAGGAAGGGGGTGAAAATGCCCGGTATTGAAGCGGTTAAGCAGGCTGACCTAAGTTTAAAGGCCAGGCTGTGCATTATAGTTAACTATGGCCCGTTAATTTGCCAGATCCATGAAAATAAAGAATTTCCCACTAACCAATGGCAGCTTTGAAACTAAACCTCTTCCCTGTTCATTAAATAAAGAAACGCGTTTCATGAGTTTTGCATTTAGACCCCTTTCACACTGAGCTGTGGGCAGCGTTAGTGGTAAAGCGCCACTAGTTTTAGCGGCGCTTTACCTCTGTTTTAGCGGCGCTATTCGGCCGAAGAAAGGGTTAAATGTGCCCGTGTAGCGTCGCTGCCGAAGCGCTTTGCAAGCGCTTTGGCAGCGGTGCCCATTCATTTCAATGGGCAGGAGCGTTGGAGGAGAGGTGTATACACCGCTCCTCCACTGCCCCAAAGATGCTGCTTGGAGGAATTTTTTTAAAGTCCTGCCAGCGCAGCGCCACAGTGTGAAAAAAATTGGGCTTTCACATTGGGGTGGCAGGGGAGGCGTTTTTCAGGCGCTTTTCAGGCACTATTTTTAGCCCTTTAGCACCTGAAAAACGCCCCAGTGTGAAAGGGGTCTAAAGCTGAAGTAATTTCTGATTATCTACAGCTACAAGTTGTCAGAAATAGTAAATAGAAAAAATAAATAAAATACACCCAAACCACTGATTTTCCATTTAGAAAATTTCACAAGGGCAATCTGAATTGAAGCAAAATCAAATTTGATTTCTACATTGTTTGAATTTGCTCTGCAACAACTGTGATACTGCTTCACATGACAAGTTTGCTCTTCTGTTATGACAAAATGCTCCATTACTTACATACTCCATACTCTAATGATATCTGTTTGACACAAAAACAAACATTTTATCTAGATACTAATACACTGCCTAGAACCCAACAGATCTCAAGCTGGATTAGCATCATAGCTGAAATAATCAGTTTTATGAAGCTGTAGCAACATGGGAATATCCCTCTTGCGCTGAGCCAAAGTGACAACTACAGTTCAGCCAAGCTCTAGCAGTAATATTAGCAGTAATATTAGTTGTGACCTGTGTGCTATTCATACAGTAGTAATATAGCTTTTCCTAATAAATCACTAGTTTCTCCATAGCCACGAACGTGTTGAGGTTGTCATAGTCAATAGGAGTTATTTGGCTCCATCTAATGGTTACAGCATTTAAAAAAATCTTATGAGGGTTGACATTGAAAGAAGAGAGTAAATCAATAAAAACATCATCAGGAACATACTGGAGCTTAATGAGTATCTGAACAGAAGAATAAAGTAAAACTTAAACGTTATGAAGGGTTACAACCCCTATTGTTTTTTTGTTGCTTTCTGCATTCCATTAGGGAGATTTCCCTTCACTTCCTGTTCCATAGCCACAGCAGGAAGTGAAAGAAAATCTGTCAAAAGTGAGGGAATCCCTGGTTTTCACCAGAGTCACCAGAACTAGTGTTCCCCTCTATTACTATTTTAGTGACAACCCAAACTTTGTGATTTTATTCCACTGTCATTCTCAGTGATAAGAGTAAATAGGACAAAAAGAGAGGGTGAATCTCCCTAATGGGGGCACCAACAGCAATACAAACCTGACAGGTGTTCTAATGCCTCTCCATTAAATCCCCAAAAAAAAAAAAAGTTTTTTATCTATACTTTGAACGCCCATTCACACCTTTATTTTATTTTTTGCTTGTTTGCCTGACTACACTTAACATGCAGAATCCTTTTCTTTAAAATTGTCCCTCTTCACACTTGTACGCTTAGTTGCCCTATGGTTAACACCCTAAACCTGAAGAACTCTTCTCCTCTTATAGAACTGCTCTCCTCCCCTTGCCCAGCCCAGGAAACATACTCCCAAAGCTTGATACTGGTGAAAAAATACTTGTAAAACACCTGGAAAAAATAAAACGCTACAAAACTTCCCCACTTTTGGATGGGGGAGGGGGATTAAGAGAAATGACACTCCTATAAACAGGATATTGTGCTAAACCTGTAGGTAATAAAAAGAACCAGAACCTTCGCTAAGTGGAAAAATGTAAGTTAGCAAGGCCTCTATAAACGGAGTGGATTCCCTTCCTGGGAAATTAACCAGTAATCTAATCAAAGTAATGGGGAGGAGAACTACTGCAACCAGCAAATAACATTAACCATAAGTATAGATGCAGAACAGTATGGAAATAATACAAGCTTTATATAAGATAATAATAATATTAATTTAATGTACAAACAGGTATTGTCAGCAGAGGGCTGATAAAAGTCCTGGTAAAATTGTGAACATATACCATATATACTCGAGTATAAGCCGACCTGAATATAAGCCGAGGCACCTAATTTTACCACAAAAAACTGGGAAAACGTATTGACTCGAGTATAAGCCTAGGGTGTCCATCTGCATGCCTCACTGTGCCTCACTTTGCCTCACTGTGTCCATGTGCATGCCTCACTGTGCCCATGCCTCACTGTGCCCATGCCTCACTGTGCCCATGCCTCACTGTGCCCATGCCTCACTGTGTCCATGCCTCACTGTGTCCATGACTAGACTGACGTTTAACATGTCCAAATTTGCATCCCAGTCCAGCATTAGCCGCAGCGGTCTGACTGCGCATCTGCATATAATAAAGAGCAATATTAAACTCTCAAAATAGCTCTCTCCACCTACCCAACTGCATAATAATATACAAGTAAAATATTGATAAACACATAATGAGTTCATAAAAACTAAAAACTCCCACGTGGCCATCAGATGCCTAACCTGGCTCTAGCCAAGGGCCGTACTGGCCTACCGGGATACTGGGAAATTGCCTGCCCTGGGGCTGCTTTGAGCTGCGGTTGCAGCACTCCCCTCCCTCCCTCTGTCCTCCTCCACTTGTATGTCGCAGAGCTGGGTCTGTGTGTGTACGGTGGCGCTGTAACAAGGTCCCCTCCTAGACCGGCTCGTGTGTGTGATCCAGGAAATTGTGAGGCTGCAATTGGTGGGCACACAGAGGCTGCAATTGGTGGGCAAAGAGAGGCTGCAATCATGGGCACCGTGAGGCTGCAGTGGTGGGCACAGAGAAGTTTCAGTGGTGGGCACACATAGGCTGCAAATGGTGGGGACAGTGAGGCTACAGTGGTGGGCACACAGAGGCTGCAATTGTTGGGCACACAGAGGCTGCATTGGTGGGCACACAGAGGCTACAATTGTTGGGCACAGTGAGGCTGCAGTGGTGGGCACAGTGAGGCTGCAGTGGTGGGCACAGTGAGGCTGCAGTAGTGGGCACAGCGAGGCTGCAGTAGTGGGCACAGCGAGGCTGCTTTGGTGGGCACAGAGAGGCTGCATTCACGGGCACAGAAAGGCGACATTCTCAGAACTAATTTTTTATAAGGAAAAACCCATACTGATTTTCTGTTGTGCTAAATAAGAACAATGCAGGTACTCACCAGAAATTAGGACTCTTGATATGGGTTGTAAATTTAAATATTTTGGCCATAAGTAGTTGGAGATAAATAAAACATCATACCAAACAAATATTAGGTAAAGTACAGAATTAACAAATGTATTATTGATGTGTAGCCAGGTGTCGGCAACTTTGTTCTTAATGTTTGGAGCGGCCCAACGACAGAGAGCTGTGGTTCTCAGTCATGCCTGCTCGCTCTCTCTGCTCCTCTTCGCGATCTACCTCCCAAACCAGTAAAAGACGATTCTTCAACTAAGGATATTCACCCCCACCTATATCAGGCCTAATAACGGACGGGGTGGGAAAACATTGGTGCTCAAGAGAGGGTGCTACAACCTGGAGAAATGGCTTGTTTGCATGCCTCTTTCAAGTTAACATGGGATCAGCCCGGGCCCTAAGTTGAATGACAATTGTGCGGTCATGCGACGTTGTACCCAAATTAAATCATTATTTCCCCCACAAATAGAGCTTTCTTTTGGTGGTATTTGATCACCTCTGCATTTTTTTTTTTTTTGCGCTATAAACAAAAAAAGACCGACAATTTTGAAAAAAAAACCCACAATATTTATTACTTTTTGCTATAATAAATATCCCAGGTTTATTAACCACTTGCCTACCGCCGAATTGTAATATGACGGCCGCAGGAATCCTTCGTCCCTTTAGGCGGCTGTCATATGACGTCCTCTGCTTTCCGGCATTGTGGAGAGCGCGCGTGCTCGCCGCATCACTGGGGACCCGATGCGCGTGCCCGGCGGCCGCAATGCCTGCCAGGCCCCAGCGATTGCTCATCACAGAGCAGAGACGTGGATCTGTGTGTGTAAACACACAGATCCACGTCCTGTCAGGGGAGAGGAGAACTGATCGTATGTTCCTTGTATATAGGAACACTGATCGGTCTCCTCCCCTCATCAGTCCCCTCCCCCCACAGTTAGAATGACTCCCTAGGACACACATTTAACCCCTTGATCGCCCCCTAGTGTTAACCCCTTCTCTGCCAGTGACATTTATACAGTAATCAGCGCATTTTTAAAGCACTGATCGCTTTATAAGTGTCAATTGTCCCAAAATAGTGTCAAAAGTGGCCGATATGTCCGCCGCAATGTCAGGCACGATAAAAAAAAAAGATTGCCGCCATTAGTAGTAAAAAGAAAAAGAATAATAAAATGACATAAATCGGGGAGAAATAAACTGATAATATGACAATTTTGAGAAAAAAAAATAAAAAAATTTTGATTGCAAAGAATTGTGGGAAACAATTACAACTTCAAAAAACTCACCATGCCTCTTTCTAAATACCTTGGAATGTCTACTTTCCCAAAAAGGGGTCATTTGGGGGGTATTTGTACTTTCCTGGCATGTTAGGGTCTCAAGAAATGAGCTAGGCCAATAGTACATCAGGTGTGATCGATTTTCAGAGATTGGCACCATAGCTTGTGGACTCTATAACTTTCACAAAGACCAAATAATATACACCAATTTCGGTTATTTTTTACCAAAGATATGTAGCAGTATACATTTTGGCCAAAATGTATGAAGAAAAATTACTAATGTGCTAAATTTTATAACAGAAACAAAGAAAAATGCATTTATTTTTTTACAGAATTTTCAGTCTGTTTTTTCTTTTATCGTGCAAAAAATAAAAAACCTGGCGGTGATTAAATACCACCAAAAAAAAAGCTCAATTTCTGTGAAAAAAAAGGAGAACATTTTAATATGGGTACAGTGTTGCATGACTGAGTAATTGTCTGACTAAGAGCACCAAAAGCTGACAATTGGTCTGGTTAGGAAGGGGGTTTAGGTGCCCAGTGATCAAGTGGTTAAAGTTGAAGGCCTTCCCAGGCTGTCCAAGAAGAATCTGCGGAGAGACCAACAGGAAGATCCACTTTGTCAGCTGAAGCTGAAAGCACTGGAACGCAAAAAAACAGACTTACTACTAGCAGACATCCCATAGGAAGTGCGTCTAGTTTACGGGGAGTGAGATTGACTGCAGTGGAGAGACGGCGAGATCTACCGACGGGGGCCCCTCGGACAGTCCAGATAATACATGGCAGCTGTTCTTGAGAGAGACTGTATTATCAGCTTTACATGATGAACATGGTCATCTAAGCCCAGAAAGAACCTTCAAGCTAGTCCGGGAAAACTTCTATTGGTCCTGCATGAGAGTTGAAGTTGAGGGTTACTGTTACTCATGTCTAGGATGCATCAAGTGGAAGACTTTACCAATTAGAGCTGCCCCCATGGTACACCTGCAAAGTCAAGGGCCGATGGAAATGGTGTGCATTTCCTGTGCCCGATGGTAGTAACTTATTATTTCAACCGGTGCGCCCAGGCGTTCCCAACGAACAGTGGCGGTGCATCCATAAGGGCGCACAGCGCCGCCCCCTCCCTCCAGCCACCCCCTCTATGACTCATATGATGTGAAAGCTGCGGGTCTTAGTCATGTGTGCTTACTTTCCCTGCTCCTCTCCTCCCCCTTTTTTCTCTTTCATCCAGTTGCTGTTAAATCCAAGGGCAACCAAAGGAAAGACACGAACACGAGTGGTATTGTATGAAGCAGGAAGGTGACTACAGATCCCACGGAGCCACAGGACTCCGAGGGGAGTGGCAGAGGGATTCATACCAGACTGCCCAGGAAAACTCAGGGCAGTTGGCGATGGGACGAGGGAGAGTGTGGAGCTCTGTGACACTGCATCTAGTCATTTGGGATCCCAGCCAAAGGGTAAAGCCTGTACCCACAGTCATAATGACTCAGGAACTGTTTACAGCTACACCATCTACACCACCACTGCAGAATGGTCAGAGAGAGTGTGACCACTTATCACCATACACATTGCTGTTCTGCAGTTCTTTGGAAGATACCAGAGACAGGAGGCCCCTCCTATCTCCACCACCACAGCTGGGATGCAGGACTGGTGAGAGGGCTCTCTGCCCAGTATGTACACTGTTGGCAGGAACTGAGCCACTAAGGTGAGGCTGACTGCTAAATCTCTTACAGCCACCTTTAGATCTGCTTTATACAGTATGCTGTGGGACAATATACCATGTGTTTAAGATAACATTGCTTCACTGAACTGGTCTTGTACCCGACTATACAACTCCTCTTGTGCGCATCAACTGGATGTAGGCCATCAAACAGTCTTAAATTGAAACAACGCTTAAGTGAAACAATAGCTGACAGAAGAAACAACTTAAGGGCTGCCCCCTTGTTTACTGAACTTACCAATATCCCACCTCCTGTTTCTCATTCAATCTGCTTAGACTCTGACGGTGTCCTTAAGCAGCCTTAGGCCTAGCATAATAGCCCCTTGTGCATGTGGGCAGTATAGCTCTGGGGGTTTATTTACAGCATATATACAGTATATACAGTATCTCACAAAAGTGAGTATATCCCTCACATTTTTAAAAATATTTAATTATATCTTTGAAAATATTTTATTATATCTTTTCATGTGACAACACTGAAGAAATTACACTTTGCTACAATGTAAAGCAGTGAGTGTACAGCTTCTATAACAGTGTCAATTTGCTGTCACCTCAAAATAACTCAACAAACAGCCATTAATGTCTAAACCGCTGGCAACAAAAGTGAGTACACCCCTAAGTGAAAAAGTCCAAATTGGGCCCAATTAGCCATTTTCCCTCCCTGGTGTCATGTGACTCGTAGTGTTACAAGGTCTCAGGTGTGAATCGGGAGCAGGTGTGTTAAATTTGGTGTTATCGTTCTCACTACTGGTCACTGGAAATTAAATATGGCACTTCATGGCAAAGAACTCTCTGAGGATCTGAAAAAAGAATTGTTGCTCTACATAAAGATGGCCTAGGCTATAAGAAGACTGCCAAGACCCTGAAACTGAGCTGCAGCACGGTGGCCATGACCATATAGCGGTTTAACAGGACAGGTTCCACTGAGAACAGGCCTTGTCATGGTTGACCAAAGAGGTTGAGTGCACGTGCTCAGCATCACATCCAGAGGTTGTCTTTGGGAGATGGACGTATGAGTGCTACCAGCATTGCTGCAGAGGTTGAAGGGGTGAGGAGTCAACCTGTCAGTGCTCAGACCATACCCCGCACACTGCATCAAATCGGTCTGCATGGCTGTCGTCCCAGAAGGAAGCGTCTTCTAAAGATGAAGCACAAGAAAGTCCGCAAACAGTTTGCTGAAGACAAGCAGACTAAGGACCTGGATTACTGGAACCATGTCCTGTGGTCTGATGAGACCAAGATAAACTTATTTGGTTCAGATGGTGTCAAGCGTGTGTGGCGACAACCAGATGAGGAGTACAAAGACATGTGTGTCTTGCCTACAGTCAAGCATGGTGGTGGGAGTGTCATGATCTGGGGTTGCATGAGTGCTATCGGCACTGGGGAGCTACAGTTCATTGAGGGAACCATGAATGCCAACATGTACTGTGACATACTGAAGCAGAGCATGATCCCCTCCCTTCAGAGACTGGGCTGAAGGGCTGTATTCCAACATAACGACCCCAAACACACCTCCAAGATGACCACTGTCTTGAAGAAGCTGATGGTAAAGGTGATGGACTGGCCAAGCATGTCTCCAGACCTAAAACCTATTGAGCATCTGCGGGGCATCCTCAATTGGAAGGTGGAGGAGCGCAAGGTCTCTAACATCCACCAGCTCCGTGATGTCGTCATGGAAGAGTGGAAGAGGATTCCAGTGGAAACCTGTGAAGCTCTGATGAACTCCATGCCCAAGAGGGTTAAGGCAGTGCTGGAAAATAATGGTGGCCACACAAAATATTGACACTTTGGGCCCAATTTGGACATTTTCACTTAGGGGTGTACTCACTTTTGTTGCCAGCGGTTTAGACATTAATGGCTGTGTGTTGAGTTATTTTGAGGGGACAGCAAATTTACACTGTTATACAAGCTGTACACTCACTACTTTACATTGTAGCAAAGTGTCATTTATTCAGTGTTGTCACATGAAAAGATAGAATAAAATATTTAAACATTTGAGGGGTGTACTCACTTTTGTGAGATACTGTATATCTGCTTTTTTTACTGCTGATTATTGCATGCTGGGCAACTGTTTAAGCTATATTAAATGGGTCATGTGTGTGCTTCTTTCTTTTAGTTAGCAAATAACAACATTGTTATTCGGTGACTGGTGGAGGGTTGATACATTTTATGTTTGTTTCTAATCATACTTTGAGCCCAGTAAACTGTTACAATTTTGTTACTGCATAAACATCTGGGGTCACTTTATACCCTTTGTCCTGGGAAAACTCTCCCACTATTTAATACAGCTCTTTTGTCTGGTATGTAGACCCACCCCACAATATGCTTAATAAGTTCCATAGTGATTCCCCTTCACAAGGGTGAGTCACCTCTTTGCTGTTCTAATATTTTGATGCAACTGTTTAAGCTAACCCGAGAGGCTGGTAAAATAAAATTTTGAGCTCTGTGGAGTGGCCAATTGCTCTGTTATGCCAGGTGTACTATTATCTCTGTAATTTGGATTTTCTTTACATCATCATTTTCTTGTTACATCATTTAACCACTTCCCGCCCGGCGTATTGTCAAATGACGGCAGCAGGAACCCTTCGTCCCTCCGGGCGGCCGTCATATGACATCCTGGGATACCCGCAGTGTGGAGCACGTGCGCACACGGCGGCGGCGCGCATGCACTCGCCGCATCACTGGGGACCCGATGCGCGTGCCGGCGGCCGCGCTGGCCGCCAGGCACGTGCGATTGATCGTCACAGAGCCAGAGACGTGGATCTCTGTGTGTAAACACAGAGATCCACGTACTGTCAGGGAGAGGAGGCCGATGGTGTGTTTCTTGTACATAGGGACACCGATCGGTCACCTCCCCCAGTCAGTCCCCTCCCCCCACAGTTAGAATCACTCCCTAGGGAACACATTTAACCCGTTGATTGCCCACTAGTGTTAACCCCTTCCCTGCCAGTCACATTTATACAGTAATCAGTGCATATTTATAGCTGTATAAATGTGAATGGTTCCAAAATAGTGTCAAAAGTGTCCGATCTGTCCGCCGCAGTATCGCAGTCCTAACAAATATCGCAGATAACCGCCATTACTAGTAAAAAAAAAGTAATATAAATAAATGTCATAAAACTATCCCCTATTTTGGAGGCGCTATAACTTTTGCGCAAACCAATTAATATACGCCTATTGCGATTTTTATTTTTTTTGATTTTTTTTTACCAAAAATATGTAGAAGAATACGTATCGGCCTAAACTGAGAAAAAAAAATATTTTTAAAAAATTGGGATATTTAGTATAGCAAAAAGTAAAAAATATAGTTTTTTTTTTTTCAAAATTGTCAGTCTTTGTTTGTTTATAGCGCAAAAAATAAAAACCGCAGAGATGATCAAATACCACCAAAAGAAATCTCTATTTGTGGCAAAAAAAGGACGTCAATTTTGTTTGGGAGCCACGTCGCACGACCGCGCAATTGTCATTCAAAGCATGACAGTGCTGAAAGCTGAAAATTGGGCTGGGCAGGAAGGGGGTGAATATGCCCGGTATTGAAGTGGTTAAACTGCAATAGGCATTAATATACAAAGTTTGCCCTTATTATATGATCTGGTGTTCATTCTGTAAAATCGTTGGGTGTTTTTTTATCAGTTATTGTGGTACCTAGTGTAGCCATGCCCACGTAGGGGTTGCTGAATGTTGTGGGTCACAGTGCCCAGCCCGACATCCATCCCTCAGTCATTCAAAGACACAGAGCAGTCCATAGCTTTGTTTTTATTTGGGGGGATTAAACTTGGATGGGGATTTGGGAAATATGGGTGCCCAGGAGTTCTTCAGTGCAGACTTGCTTGGGACTCCTATATACAGTGGCGTCACTAGGGTTGGTGTCACCTGGGGCGGAAAAACATGGTGTCACCCCCCCTCCTGTCTTTCCTGCCCAGCGCCCTGCAGGCAACGCACAGTCACGAGGCGCACCCCCAAATGACCCCTGTAAATTAAAGTATAGGGTGGTATTGGGCTGGCTGGGGCGATATAGGGCAGGTTGGGGTAATATAGGGCAGGTTGCGGTGGTATAGTGCAGTCTGGGGTGGCATAGGGCAGGTTGGGGTTGTATAGGGAAGGCTGGGGTGGTATAGAGCAGGTTGGGGTGGTATAGGGCAGGTTGGGGTGGTATATGGCAGGCTGGGTGGCATTGGGCAGGTTGGGGTTATATAGGGCAGGGTGTGATGGCATAGAGCAGGTTGCGGTGGCATAGGGCAGGTTGGGGTGGTATAGGAAAGGCTGGGGTGGCATAGGGCAGGGTGTGGTGGCATAGGGCAGGGTGTGATGGCATAAGGCAGGTTGCGGTGGCATAGGGCAGGTTGGGGTGGTATATGGCAGGCTGGGTGGCATTGGGCAGGTTGGGGTTATATAGGGCAGCGTGTGATGGCATAGAGCAGGTTGCGGTGGCATGGGGCAGGTTGGGGTGGTATAGGGAAGGCTGGGGTGGCATAGGGCAGGGTGCGGTGGCATAGGGGAGGTTGCGGTGTCATAGGGGAGGTTACGGTGTCATAGGGGAGGTGGCGGTGTCATAGGGCAGGGTGTGGTGGCATAAGGCAGGTTGCGGTGGCATAGGCAGGCTGGGGTGGTATGGTGCCAAGTTAGGACTCCATCATGGGGTGCAAGGTGGTCTGCTGCTGCTAGACACAGCTATAGATTATATATATATATATATATATATATATATATATATATATATATATATATAGATAGATATTATGTAATATAGCTGGCCCATCCTCCCCTCCCCCCACCAGACCAGCTAACTCAACTACTGTGCCTATTATATATAATATAATATATCTGTGTCCAGCATCACCCCCCCCCCCATCATCATTAGACCAGCTCAGGGTGGGGGTGTCTCAGTCAGCTAATATAAATTATATAGTCAGTGTTGTCTGTCTGATAATGGGGGGGGGGGGTGATGCTGGACACAGATGTATTATATTACATATAATAGGCACAGTAGCACAGGAGTTAGCTGGTCTGGTGGAGGGAGGGGCGGCTGGACAAGCTATATTACATAGTGTGTATATATATATATATATATATATATATATATATATATAAAATCTATAGCTGTGTCTAGCAGCAGACCACCTTGCACCCCCCCCTTCCTTATCATATCATATACAGGCCAGGCCGTCAGGGGCAGAGCGCCAGACACTGAGACTGAGTCCTCCCACACTAGCTCTCTTACAATGGCAACCTCTCCCCCCCCCCCCCCCACACACACACCTCATCTTGTGCTCGGGCCGGCGGTGGAGAGTGGAGACACCCCCCCATCATATCATACAGCCACCAAGGTCAGGGGCAGGGCGCCACACACACACTCACAAACCTCATCTTGTGCTCGGGCCGGCGGTGGAGACCCCCCCCGCACCTGTTCTTATTCTGGGCGCCGCCAGCTGGAGCCTCAGTCTGTACTGGAGAGGAGGAGGGCTGGGCAGCGACGAGCGACCGTCACACACAGCGGCGTGCAGCCGCGCCGCCCGGGCGGAGAAAGTTGTGTGTGTGCTGTATTGACGTGTCGTCACATCATCACAGTGCAGTGTGATGATGTGACAGGCTGAGTCGCTCGCCGGCTCTGTATGGTAGGGAGGAGGATCTTAGGAAGAATAAGGAGCCGGAGGACACACACCAGGCGCGGCCGCGGCGCTGGAGGTGTTGTTCCAGGCAACTTCCAGCCCAGCGGGCTACGCGGGGTGAAGTTAATGAATGGGTCCAGAGGTGGCTCTAGGCTTTGTGAGGCCTTAGGCAAATCTTAGACATGAGGCCCCACTCACGTCCATAATGGGAAAAATAATTCAAGCGATAAAAAATAACAGTGTGCCCCCCCCCTACAGCGCTGCCGACTACCCATCTCTGCCCTCCCGCTGACTGCTGTGCCAGCTGTGGGGGATCTGCAGGATGGAGGCCGTAAAACGGCCCCTACCTTTTCTAAAAGAACACAGTGAGTGATTGGAACTGATTTGTGTTTATTAAGCTTTAGTTTATGAATTAACAGGAGCTTCTGTCTCCTGTTCATTCATCTGCAGTGCAGCCGAGGCTACAGAGAAAGGAACTGGGGAATGTGTTTCCTCATTTTCTTTCTCTGTCTCAAAAGTGAGACTTCAGGGGTCTGTTTAGACCCCTGATATCTCGCCAAAGAAACCAAAAAACGTAAAAAATAAAAATAAAAAGATTGTAAAAAAAAAAAAAAAAGACTACAATTTTTAATCAAACTAAAAAGCCATGCCCAATGCGTAGCATAATTTAGCCACACATACAAATATTTCTGTATGGCACAGGTCACCCTCTCCCTAGTATGGGGGGCCCCTACTGTACAATGGCGGTAAACTTAAGTAGGAGAGGAAAGTGGAGGGTATGACGGCGCGTAGTATGTACATGAGAGGGGTGCAGAGTGTATGGTGGGGGGTAGTATGTACATGAGAGCGGTGTGGAGTGTATGGTGGGGGATAGTATGTACATGAGAGGGATGCAGAGTGTATGGTGGGGGGTAGTATGTACATGAGAGGGGTGCGGAGTGTATGGTGGGGGGTAGTATGAACATGAGAGGGGTGCAGAGTGTATATAGGTGGGAAGTATGTACATGAGAGGGGTGTGGAGTGTATGGTGGGGGTAGTATGTACATGAGAGGGTTGTGGAGTGTATGGTGGGGGGTAGTATGAACATGAGAGGGGTGCAGAGTGTATATAGGTGGGTAGTATGTACATGAGAGGGGTGCGGAGTGTATGGTGGGGGGTAGTATGTACATGAGAGGGGTGCGGAGTGTATGGTGGGGGGTAGTATGTACATAAGAGGGGTGCGGAGTGTATGGTGGGGGGTAGTATGTACATGAGAGGGGTGCAGAGTGTATGGTGGGGGGTAGTATGTTCATGAGAGGGGTGCGGAGTGTATGGTGGGGGGTAGTATGTACATGAGAGGGGTGCGAAGTGTATGGTGGGGGGTAGTATGTACATGAGAGGGGTGCGGAGTGTATGGTGGGAGGTAGTATGTACATGAGAGGGGTGCGGAGTGTATGGTGGGGGGTAGTATGTACATGAGAGGGGTGCGGAGTGTATGGTGGGGGGTAGTATGTACATGAGAGGGGTGCGGAGTGTATGGTGGGGGGTAGTATGTACATGAGAGGGGTGCGGAGTGTATGGTGGGGGGTAGTATGTACATGAGAGGGGTGCGAAGTGTATGGTGGGGGGTAGTATGTACATGAGAGGGGTGCGGAGTGTATGGTGGGGGGTAGTATGTACATGAGAGGGGTGTGAAGTGTATATAGGTGGGTAGTATCAAATACACCACCGACCACTGATGCATTAGTGACCAGTGGCAGTAAATAACCCCTTTGTGCTGCATGAGTGGCACCGGTATCAGAGTTTGTGAACCCTTTGATGCTGCACCATATAGGGGTTAATTAACTCTGATACCGGTACCACAAATGCAGCACAAGGGGGTTAATTAACCGCCAGTGGTCACTAATGTATAGTAATGCAATAACCCCCTCCATGCTGCATAATACAAATACCAATGTAAATCCCCCCCCCCCCTCCAAAGAGTTAAACACTTCAGGCAGGTTGACACAGCTAAGCCACTGTGACAACACTGCCTTTTCAGCTTCTGCAAACTTACTTGCACTTTTGCACGGGGCTTCACTGGCTCCTCGCAGGTCTTCACAGCAGCTCTCTGTTCACCTCTTTCTTCCCGCCTCCCGGTTTGAATGACATTACGCCGGGCGGGACTAGGAAGCTCCTGTCGGGCGGAGATCACTCTGCCTGACAGGGAAGTGAATGCGTCGGTCAGGCGGTCGGTTCACTCACATCATACTCGCTCTGCTGCAGACAGTGTACCGGTGGCTGGCGGGTGTCATGGCTGACAACTGTCTTCAGAGCAAGTGGCATTTTTAGCCTTCCTTGCCCCCCCGCTCAGTCCGCCCCGCCCCCTACCTCCTGGCGGGTTCAGCAGCGGCTGGCCCTGCAGCTCCGCCTCTACCTCCTCTACACCGCAGCGCAGTAAAAGGAAGATGTCTATCCTTTACCAGCCCGCTCACCCCGCCAACTTGGGGACACTGACCGCGCGGGAAAAAAAATGAAAAAAATAAATAAAAAATTCTCACCGTCGGGAGGGTGTCACCCCTGTAGCGGGTGTCACCCGGGGGCGGGCCGCACCCCCCTAGCAACGCCTCTGCCTATATACACTACATTGAGCTCCTATATAGTTACATAGTTACATAGTTAGTCAGGTTGAAAAAAGACAAAGTCCATCCAGTTCAACCATAAAAAAATAAAAAATTAAATAAAAAATATCGTACAATCCCATATACCCAATTCTATACCCACAGTTGATCCAGAGGAAGGCAAAAAACCCCAGCAGAGCATAATCCAATTTGCTACAGCAGGGGAAAAAATTCCTTCCTGATCCCCCGAGAGGCAATCGGATTTACCCTGGATCAACTTTACCTATAACTGTTAGTACTCAGTTATATTATGTACATTTAGGAAAGTATCCAGGCCTTTCTTAAAGAAATCTACTGAGCTGGCCATAACCACCTCTGCAGGGAGTCTGTTCCACATTTTCACAGCTCTTACTGTGAAGAAACCTTTCCGTATTTGGAGATGAAATCCTTTTTCTTCTAGACGTAAAGAGTGCCCCCTTGTTCTCTGTGTTGACCGTAAAGTGAATAACTCATCACCAAGTTCCCTATATGGACCCCTTATATATTTGTACATGTTAATCATATCCCCCCTTATTCTCCTCTTCTCAAGAGTGAATAAATTCAGTTCCTCTAATCTTTCTTCATAGCTGAGCTCCACCATGCCTCTTATCAGTTTGGTTGCCCTTCTCTGCACTTTCTCCAGTTCCCCGATATGCTTTTTGAGAACTGGTGCCCAAAACTGAACTGCATATTCCAGATGAGGTCTTACTAATGATTTGTACAGGGGCAAAATGATAGCTCTCTCTCTGGAGACCATACCTCTCTTAATCCAAGAAAGGACTTTGCTCGCTTTGGAAACCACAGCTTGGCATTGCATTAAGCTTATGATCTATCAAAACCCCCAGATCCTTCTCCACTATGGATCCCCCCAGTTGTATTCCCCCTAGTATGTATGATGCATGCATATTCTTAGCCCCCAAGTGCATAACTTTACATTTATCAACATTAAACCTCATCTGCCACATAGTCGCCCAATTAGACAGGGCATCGAGGTCGGCTTGTAAATTGGAGACATCTTGTAAGGACGTTATTCCACTGCATAGCTTGGTGTCATCTGCAAAGACAGAAATGTTACTTTTGATCTCAGACCCAATATCATTTATAAAGATATTAAAAAGTAAGGGTCCCAGCACTGAACCTTGGGGTACACCACTGATAACCTTAGACCATTCAGAGTAAGAATCATTAACCACTACTCTCTGAATTCTGTCTTTTAGCCAGTTTTCTATCCATTTACAAACTGATATTTCCTGTAGACTTTACCTTACACATGAGCCGTGTGTGGGGAACTGTATCAAACGCTTTTGCAAAATCCAAGTATACCACGTCCACAGCCACACCTCTGTCCAAGGTTTTACTTACCTCTTCATAAAAAGAAATCAGGTTTGTCTGACAACTTCTGTCTTTCATGAATCCATGCTGTCTGTTGCTTAAATAGTTTTTTTCCAGCAAGAACTCATCTATGTGGTCTTTTATTAATCTCTCCAGTATCTTCCCAACTATAGAAGTTAAACTAACAGGTCTATAGTTACTTGGTAAAGACTTAATTCCCTTTTTAAATATAGGCACCACATTGGCGCTGCGCCAATCCAGTGGTACTATTCCTATCATTATTGAGTCCCTAAAAATTTGATACAATGGCTTTGAAATTACAGAGCTCAATTCTTTTAGGATCCGTGGGTGTATGCCATCTGGTCTAGGTGATTAACCCACCTTTATTCGGTCTAAATATTTCTGGACCATATCACTTTTGAGCCATTGTGGATTTGGGGCTGTGTCACTACCACCCCCATTATGGACATGAGCTCCCCCATGCTCCATTGTATACACAGAGCTGAAGAAAGTATTTAATAAATTAGCCTTCTCTTTGTCCCCAGTCACCCACTCTAGATTATTTTGTAAAGGGCCTACATGCTCAGACTTGACCTTTTTACTATTAATATATTTGAAGAATTTTTTGGGGTTTGTCCTACTATCTTTTGCAATCTGTCGTTCGTTTTGAATTTTTGCATCCTTGATTTCCTTTTTACATATCCTGTTATATTCTTTGTAACATTTAAACGACACTAGTGTTCCTTCATTTTTATATGTAGCGGCCTCACCCCATCTCCTTTTTCCAGGGGTATGTCACGTGACAGGGTGAGATGCGCTACGGCCCATGTCCTCCCCATAGCTGTGGGTGAGATGAAGGCCAGTATCAGTACATTCCTCGGGCCAATGTGTGTTAGTTATGAAGCTCGGTCCTGCTATGCTGAAACCTCCCTTGCTCCCATTAACCAGAGTCCATACACCGATGCAGGGTCCAACACTTGTTTATTATACTTCCACAACAAACAGTTCTTTCACAGCCGATTAGTTGCGACCCATAACATAACGTAAACGGTGGGATGAGCAGGCCGAGGCACTATTCCTGATTTCAATCTAAACCCATGTGGTTTCACCAGGGGTTATAGCAGCTTTGCTTAGCACAGAACATAGAACTTGTGAGTCTCTACCAGCAACTCCATAGAACATAGATGGGAGTACCTTCGCTGCGTTGCGGCCCCTATCAGGGGAAGATGTCCCTCTAAGGGAGTTACCAGAGGCCCATCCGTCACCGGGTTGACGCTGCTCCGGAATCTCCGGACGGGTAACCTCCCCAGCCTCCTCACATCAGATGCGGGTCCCCTCGCAAGGCGGCACCCTCGGATCACTTCGCCCTCGCGGGACCCAGTCGAAGTTACTGGGCCCCAGGCCTACGATATAGTACCTCACCCCAGGCTGAAGGTGCCTGGGATGGACCCCAACTTCATTCCGGCCAGGCCTAGGGCGCCTGGGCCGGAACCTTTAATCACCCGCACCCAGGCCTAAGGTGCCTGGGTGCGTGAAGAGAAGATCCTCGAAGACCTCGTGGCAAGGGCGTCTCCCCCTTTTATCTCCTCCCTTCAACACCACGGCGGGTTGCACTGCGGCAGTGATTCTACCTTGAGCCTGTAGGTACCCCGCCACCCACAGGCCAAGGAGAATAATACACCACCCAATCCTCCACGAATTACAAAAAGGGGTCCAGAACCTTCACAATTACACACCTGGGTCACACTACCCCCAGGTGTACCCCAACTAAATTTAAAGACCCCGCTACATACTCCCCCCTGTGATTTGACGCTGGTCCCCAGCGTCTGGTACAACCCCATGTCTCTCAAGGAGTGATGACATGGAGCGAGCCTCAGAGGCTATCCCTAAAAATTTCGAATCCCGTGTGTGCCAAGACCTGCTCAAGGGGAAAGGGAACCATAAAACAATAAAACTTTTGTATAAACCTCTATCATGTACACATATACAATCCCTCCCGTCACTGTCTAAGAACCACCCCATACTCAGTAGTCTTGACCGACGAATCTCCTGCAGAAGGGAAACAGCCGAGGGACCCATTTGCTCCAACGAGTGTGGTGTAAAAGTGTGCAGAAAAACAAACGTTGCACAACACTGCCACCTGGTGACAGCGCTGCGGTGATGACACTTGGTGCTCCTTCATTCTTCATGCGTCCCTACACTAATTCTACCCCAAAGTCTGTCCTTGAATTTCTTGGAAAAGAGAGTGGGAAGAAAAAAAAAACCAAATAAAAAAACAGGGTATTGTTCAGACGTTCTAGCAAAGGCTCTTCCAGGAAAATTTGTAGCTGAAAACATACTCATGAGTCTCTCCTCACAAGTAAAACCTCGGATCAGGTAAGAACAACGGCTTCAGATGCTTATCAAACACTTCGACTGAATATTCAACATCCTCTCCCTCCTTTCTGCAGATAAGCACTTTATCAGCATGAGTATGGCGCCCCAACTTCCAGTCCGCTCTGCAGTCCTTGAATTTCTTGGACACAGGCGGCGAACAGGACAAGTATCGCCGGGCCTGAGGCACTTTGAGCTTCTCCCAGACAAATTTGTCGTACCATCTCTGTCGCAGGACCTCAACTTCGTAAAGTAAGTCCCGAGGCAAGTAAGGATACTCCCATCCGTACTCACGGGCGACTCTCTGGGAGAAAAGTCGTTGCAATCTGGCCAAAGGAGGCATGACATCCCGCTCACCTTCTCCCGGCTGCACGATGGCCTCCGGGTGCCGAGGTACCTTCACTACCTCGGGTGGCTCTGCCTTTGGCGCACGCAATGACGCGTGCTGCATCCCCACAACCAAAGCAGGTGATGTTGTGGAATGTGGAAAGTCAGTCGGAGGACTAGACTCCCTCCTGAGCTCCGGGGCCTGTGCCCGGGGCGTGCTGTCTCCTATAGACATAGGGGAATCCTGCGGTTTGCATAGCACAGGTAGCGGGCGTTTGTCCCAGCCCTTCCGGTGAAACAGTTCATCTATTTCTCCATCATCCCCACAGTCCGACAGCGATTCCAGGTCGGAGGTGTCATACATCTCGGCGGGAAGGTAGTCTTTAGTAGACGGAGAACTACCCTCCCTTGCGGGCTCCACCTCCAGCGGACCCCCGACACCTCCAACCACCACCACAGTCCCAGCCCCTGGCTCACCTGGACCTTTTTCAGCACTGGGATGTCCAGGACTCTTCCAACCGGATCCATCCAGGTCTGGCAAGCGGCGGGGTGAAGCTCGACCACGACCATAGGAGGCCTGCACCAGGCCTATCTTCCTCTTCGGAGGTGGCAGCAGGGAATCTGTGGTGACCGAAGCAGCATCCTCGGATTTTTCTCTCTCAGTCTCTGGTTGGGCAGTTCCATCGCCCCGGTCAGCGCGTACGGGGACCTCCGCAAAGGCCTGGATCTCCCCTTCCGGAGTGGAGGTACCTGTGAGGCAATTGAGGCGAAGGGCCCGGGGCCTTACTGTGGATAGTTCAACCTCAAACAGAAATTCTTTATACGCTTCACAACGCCCAAATGGCTTTAGTTGGACCACCAGTCCCGAGCATCCGGGACAGATCACACCGAGGGCCTCCGTGTCTCTGCATGAGTACAAAGCCAACTGTCCTCGGGGCCTGAGTCTTATCCCTGTGTCTGTAAGGGGAGCAGCAAAAGCAGTCATCTTCGTGGGGTATGATACCGGTATCCACAGGGAGCTTAAGGCCATCCCGACCACCTGCTGCTCCATCACGCGCTGACCATGCGCCGGAGTCTCCACGTGCATCTCCACACATGGCCAGACTCCTCCCACGACTTGCACATTTTCGCGGGCTTCCCACAGTCCCCGCCCACAAATTGCGCAGTCATGGGGTGCCTCATGGTGCAGTGCAGCAAACACCCCCACATGTAGAACGTCACACGGCTGGGCTTTTCCCTCTTCCCGCTCTTTCTGCATGGGCCTTTCCCGTCTTGGGGTCATTTCCACGACTTCGAGCACAGGGACGCACTTTGGCCAATCACATGGCCGACCTGCTCGGACCTCCTCCGGGCAGCAAAGTCCAGACACAGCCATTTCAAATTTCAAAGTCAACACACATTTTATCCCGGACGAGCCCTCACGTGTAGCGGCCTCACCCTATCTCCTTTTTCCAGGGGTATGTCACGTGACAGGGTGAGATGCGCTACGGCCCATGTCCTCCCCATAGCTGTGGGTGAGGTGAAGGCCAGTATCAGTGTATTCCTCGGGCCAATGTGTGTTAGTTATGAAGCTCGGTCCTGCTATGCTGAAACCTTCCTTGCTCCCATTAACCAGAGTCCATACACCGATGCAGGGTCCAACACTTGTTTATTATACTTCCACAACAAACAGTTCTTTCACAGCCGATTAGTTGCGACCCATAACATAACGCAAACGGTGGGATGAGCAGGCCGAGGCACTATTCCTGATTTCAATCTAAACCCCTGTGGTTTCACCAGGGGTTATAGAAGCTTTGCTTAGCACAGAACATAGAACTTGTGAGTCTCTACCAGCAACTCCATAGAACATAGATGGGAGTACCTTCGCTGCGTTGCGGCCCCTATCAGGGGAAGATGTCCCTCTAAGGCAGTTACCAGAGGCCCATCCGTCACCGGGTTGATGCTGCTCCGGAATCTCCGGACGGGTAACCTCCCCGGCCTCCTCACCTCAGATGCGGGTCCCCTCGCAAGGCGGCACCCTCGGATCACTTCGCCCTCGCGGGACCCAGTCGAAGTTACTGGGCCCCAGGCCTACGATATAGTACCTCACCCCAGACTGAAGGTGCCTGGGATGGACCCCAACTTCATTCCGGCCAGGCCTAGGGCGCCTGGGCCGGAACCTTTAACCGCCCGCACCCAGGCCTAAGGTGCCTGGGTGCGTGAAGAGAAGATCCTCGAAGACCTCGTGGCGAGGGCGTCTCCCCATTTTATCTCCTCCCTTCAACACCACGGCGGGTTCCCCGCTCCGGCTGTACCATCTCCAGAAAGGGACAAAAAGGGTAGCACTGCGGCAGTGATTCTACCTTGAGCCTGTAGGTACCCCGCCACCCACAGGCCAAGGAGAATAATACACCACCCAATCCTCCACGAATTACAAAAAGGGGTCCAGAACCTTCACAATTACACACCTGGGTCACACTACCCCCAGGTGTACCCCAACTAAATTTAAAGACCCCGCTACATATATTTTTTAAAAGCGCTTTTCTTATTGTTTATAGCTTTTTTAACTTTAACTGTGAGCCACATAGGTTTTATTTTTAGCCTTTTAAACTTATTGCCCATGGGAATATACTTTGCAGTGAGTTCACAAACAGTCTTTTTGAAGAATTCCCATTTCTGTTCTGTGCCCATTGATGCCAATATTCCTTCCCAGTCTAAGTCCTGGAGACCAGCCCTCATCCTTGGAAAATTTGCTTTATTGAAATTAAGTGTTTTTATCCTTCCTGCATGTATTTTTTGCTTACAGCTAACATCAAATGAAATCATGTTATGGTCACTGCTACCCAGGTGTTCCTTTATCTGAACATTAAAAAATACGCTCTGCATGGTTTGAGATTACCAGGTCCAACAGAGCATCATTCCTAGTTGGGGCCTCAATAAACTGGACCATAAAATTGTCCTGCAATAGGCTTATAAATTTTTGCCCTTTAACTGTCCCAGCAGTGCCATTACTCCAGTCAATTTCTGGGTAGTTAAAATCCCCCATTATTATCACCGTCCCAGCCCTTGCAGCCCTTTCCATCTGTGCAAGGAGCTGAGTCTCCACCTCCTCATTAACATTGGGTGGTCTATAACAAACTCCAATGATTAACTTTGAACTATGCACATCTGTATGCAGTTCCACCCATAATGCTTCAGCCTCATTACACTCTCCAACAACCAGGTCCTCTTTCACACTCGCTTTGAGATCACTTCTCACATAGAGACAGAGCCCGCCACCTTTCCTTTTTGCCCTGTCTCTCCGAAAGAGTGCATAGCCAGGAATTTTAATAATCCAGTCATGTGAGGATTGAAGCCACGTTTCAGCAATACCGATTACATCATAGCTCTCCTCATGCACCAGATCTTCCAACTCACCTATTTTGCTTGGCAGACTTCTGGCATTGGTGAACAAACACTTTAATGTATTACATTTTTCTCTGGTGTTTTTCATATAATTTTTAGTAGTACAAATGGCACTATAGTTTCCAATGGCTGTTTGCAACATGGGAACTTTCTTGTCACCTGCCATAACCCTCCCCCCATCTATCCCCATTCCACTCTTCATTAATGTCTGACCCCTAACTGACGTGTGTGCCCGATGTAATTCTAGTTCACCCTCCCCCCTCAAACCTAGTTTAAATACTTCTCCAGCCTTCCCATAAACCTCTCCCCCAGCACAGCAGACCCCCTTCCATTCAAGTGCAAACCGTCTTTAGCATATAGGTTGCACCCCAATGAAAAGTCAGCCCAGTGCTCTAGAAACCCAAATCCCTCCTCCCTACACCAGGTCTTTAGCCATGCATTCAGCTCTCTAATCTCCCCCTACCTTTCCTGTGTTGCGCATGGCACAGGCAATATTTCAGAGAATATCACCTTGGAGGTCCTTGCCTTCATCTTGCAGCCTAGTTCTTTAAATTGATTCTTAAGGAGCCTCCACCTTCCATGTATACTGTCATTGGTTCCAACGTGGACCAAGACAGCTGGGTCATGCCCAGCCCCTCCCAGTAATTTATCCACCCGGTCCACCACATGCCGAACCCTGGTACCAGGGAGACAGCAAACCATTCGGTTGAGGCGATCCTGGCGACAAATTATTCTATCAGTCCTTCTGATTATAGAATCCCCTATAACCACCAACTGTCTAGGCCTACCTGCACTCCCCTCACCACCTCTACTAGATGGGTTGCTCTCCCGGCTGTTAGGGGTAGCAGTGACATCTAGGGCTGCCACCTCTGTGTTTGCCACCTCCACATCTTCACCCAACGTGGAAAATTTGTTTTGATGCACAAATACAGGACTGACCTTCCTTTTCTGCAAGCCCCTTCCACTCCCTCTAACTACATTAACCCATCTTCCTATCTGATAATCCTGACTTGCCACTCCACCCTCCACATCAGCCCTACTGACCACCTGCTCAGCGAGCAGAGGACCCCTTTCAAGGTTGTCCTTTCTGCCCAGTGTTGCAACTTGCTCCTCCAGATCTCTAATGCGAGCTTCCAGAAGGGCAACCTGCTCACATCTGTCACAGCGGTATCCATCCTGGAGCTGTTGCACCAATTTTGCATACATGTGGCACACTGTGCACTGAGCAAAACCTTCAACCCTGCTAGCACTCATTTCCCAGTTATAATATAATTACTTGTAGGAAGTTTATAATGTTACTCACAGTTTAGAAGACTCCTGTCTTAACTCCTGGTTTAAACTCCTGGTTTTTAACTGTCCACTTTAGTTCAAAATTCCACTTATGCTCACAAAATCCACATGCATATACACCTCAATCTTCTCTCCAGAACAAACACTCGCTGCACACCATTCCTCCCCCAGCACTTCACTTGCTGCAGACTGTTACTCCACCAGCACTTCCCTTACTGCAGACCACTACTCCTCCAGGCTAGCTAGCACCACATGGGTAGGCCTGACACGGCTTTAGCCAGGCCTCAATGAACTACCTTTTGCGGCAGGGACCCCAGGCCCCTGTGGTGTAGAAATAGTTCAGGTGCTAGCTATCCTCTATTCAGCTACCACTCCCAGATAGCACTCTTCAGGCCCTGCCAGTCAGCCTGGCTGCAATGACCTCTTTCTGCTGCCCTTTCCACAGTCCTCTCTTCTGGTTCTGCACCCATCTTAACTACAATCTCCCTGTTCTCTCAAGTGTGCCTCCCCAGTCCTCCCGACTGTGCTCACTCACCAGCCCTCCCAGCTGCAACCAGTAGTCCTCCCTGGAGACTTTAGAAGTGTTCTCTCCCGCTGTCCTCTGCTTGCTCTCTCATGTGCCCAGGGTCACCCCCCCAGACTGAGGAGCTTCCCGTGGGCCCCGTCAGCCTCCACATTCTCTCACTCCAGCTCTTCCATCTGACAACTCCTCCCCAGCTGGGCTGACCCCAGGCATTTAAGGAACAAGTAGATTTACCTCTTAAAAAATTGGATTTGTGGGCAATATAATAATTCAAAATGGGATTTTGTGGGAAATATAATAATTCAACTCCTCCCCAGCTGGGATAACCCCAGGCATTTAAAGAGGCCTGCCCCCTGCCAATCCAAGTTGGGGATTGGTCAATGCTCCTTAAGATACCCCAGGCAACCCCACCTCTTTTTCCCTCCTTTTCTTCTAGCACTTACTAGAAGGAAGAGGGAGGTGACAGTGAAGTGATGTGCCCTGTGAGTCATCAACTGCTTCCCTGAGCCACTCCCAGCCCAGAATGAAAACAAACAGGCCTAGCAACCAGCTAAGCCTGCCTAAATTTACCTACTCTGCCAACAAAAATTCTCACTCTAGCACCTACCTAGAGGGTGCTACACTCACCCCCCACCAAAATCCAGTCAGTCCCTTGACTGGGGGAATTTAGAAAAATAACTCCTGGGCCCAGGAGCAAGGGCATCCCATAAAGTAAGTTGGGAGGTGAAAAAGGGAACAAACTTGGATAAGACATATGCAAATAAATTACGTATCAAAAATATAGATAGTCTTCTCTTGGCATTTACAGTATGTTCATTGTATTCCTAACTGCAAGTCCCTACAGCTATAGACTATTTACACACACGTTAGGACCAGAGCATCTCCCCCTCAGGAGAAATCCTCTGTCCACAGGATCCCTTGCTCCAGCCGGAGATAGATAGACAAACAGATATATGTTGGAGATGTAAGGCCGAAAGGGGGACTATGGACCACATTTAGTATAGTTGTCATTTGGTGAGAAATTTTGGGGAAAAAGTTCATGAGATATATTGGAAAGTGTCGGGAGTAAAGATGAACTTAAATATAGACATTTCCTTGTTGTCTTTTAATTTCAAACTCAATAAAGAGTATTAAAAAGGATATTTTACATCATATGATAACGGCAGCGAGAACAATAATAGCGCGCAGATGGAGAGAAAATAGAAGCCCAAATATAGTAGAATGGATATGTGAAATGAACGAAATACAATATATGGAAAGACAGATAAGAGAAGGATATATAAATAGCCAAATGCCAGAAATATGGCAAAAATGGGATGAACTGAGGCTCTCGGAAGGAATGAAAAAATATATATAATTGGAAAATAAGAATACGAAGGGGAGGGACAAGTGGAATGAAAAATGGTGGAGAAGAAAGGGGGAGACGGGGGGGGGGGGGATTAAATGTCCTTTTTTTTTTTTTCTCTTCTTTTTTTTTTTCTTTTTCTATCTCTAGTGTGAATGAATGTTAGGACGAATGGATATGGAAGATATAAGGAACAATGTAGGTGATTGATGGAAGGTATATTGTTTTTAAATGATAAGTAACATATTAAGATTCGATATATCGAACAACTAATGGGAACAATGTATTTGTAAGTGAAGCTTGTATAAATGTAAAAGTATTTTGTATTTGAAAAAAGATAATTAAAAAGAAATTGAAAAAAAAAATAACTTGGATGGGACATATGCAAATAAATTGCGTATCAAAAATATAGATAGTCTTCTCTTGGCATTTACAGTATGTTCATTGTATTCCTAACTGCAAGTCCCTACATTTATAGACTATTTACGCACACATTAGGACCAGAGCATCTCCCCCTCTGTCCACATGATCCCTTGTTCCATCCTGAAGAGCCCTGCAAAACAGACAAACATCCTATCCTACCACTACCTGTACACTTTACAACATTTCTGTCAGGAGGGGGTTATAAATCCTGCTGACAGAAATAATAAAAGCAACAACAAACAGGTCCTTTTTTTAACTACTTGCTTACTGGGCACTTAAACCCCCTTCCTGCCCAGGCCAATTTTCAGCTTTCAGCACGGTCACGATTTGAATGACAATTGCGCGGTCGTGCAACGTGACTCCCAAACAAAATTGACGTCCTTTTTTTCCCACAAATAGAGCTTTCTTTTGGTGGTATTTGATCACCTCTGCGGTTTTTATTTTTTGCGCTATAAACAAAAAAAGAGCGACAATTTTGAAAAAAACACAATATTTTTTATTTTTTGCTATAATAAATATCCCATTTTTAAAAAAAAAAAAAAATTTTTCCTTAGTTTAGTCCGATATGTATTCTTCTACATATTTTTGGTAAAAAAAATCGCAATAAGCGTTTATTGATTGGTTTGCGCAAAAGTTATAGCGTCTACAAAATAGGGCATAGGTTTTATTGCATTTTTATTAATATTTTTTTTTTTTACTAGTAATGGCGGCGATCAGCGATTTTTATTGTGACTGCGACATTATGGCGGACACATCGGACACTTTTGACACCATTTTGGGACCATTGTCATTTTTACAGCGACCAGTGCTATAAAAATGCACTGGTTACTGTAAAAATGACACTGGCAATGAAGGGGTTAACACTAGGGGGCGAGGAAGGGGTTAAATATGTTCCCTGGGAGTGATTACTACTGTGTGGGGGAGGGGACTGACTGGTGGAGGTGACCGATCTGTGTCCCTATGTACAAGGGACACAGCATCGGTCTCCTCTCCCTGACAGGACGTGGATCTCTGTGTTTACACACAGAGATCCACGTCCCTGCTCTGTGTACGATCGCGGGTACTTGGCGGACATCGCGGCCACCAGGCACGCGCATCGGCATCTCAGTGATGCGCCGGGCGCGCGCGCGTGCCGCTGGCGGCGCTCGCGCGCCCCCCAGTGGCCGAAATAGCCGAGGACGTCTATTGACGTCCTCCCGGATTTTTAGATCCACTTTGAGGCCATCAATAGTCTATGGCCCGGATCTCAAGAGGTTAAAGTACATTTCACCTGTAGTTCTGCCAGAAGGGGGTTAGAACCTACTGACAGAACATCAAGGGGGAAAACACAATATATGTATTTTTTTTAAAGGTAACATTCTTCTTGGAATTATTGGTGGGAAGGACCCCTCCCCGGGCAAACAGGTTAAAGAGTCAGTTCCAAGAACAGACCTTACCCTTGGTGCCTTTACAATGGGATAAGTCTCATCCGTTGGGCACCCAGGGTTGCAGGCCAGTCTGTTCCTGCAAAGTCAGGGAGAAATGAAGGACACACTCACTCTCCGACTCCTCAGCAGTCCATGTGGCGCTTTATAGTGGCTGTACTCCAACAGTCCCTCTCAGGCGTAATGCCTTGTACACACGATCGCCATTTCCAAAGAGAAAAGTGCGATGTGAGCTTTTTGTCGCAAATTCTGACCGTGTGTATGCTCCATCACACTTTTTCTGTGAGAATTCCGGCCAAGAAAAGATTGAGAGCAGGATCTCAATTTTCGTGACAGGAAAAATTCCTATCGGGAATCGCGGTCGTCTGTATGCAATTACGACGCAAAAAAAAAACATGCATGCTCAGAATCAAGTAGAGCCGAACTGCCTATTGAACTTCATTGATCTCGGCTCGTCGTACGTGTAGTATGTCACCGAGTTCTTGACGTTTGGAATTTCAGCCAAGATTTGTGTGACCATGTGTATGCAAGACAATTTTGAGCCGTTTTCCTGCTGAAAAAAAACCCACGGTTTTCCTGTTGGAAAAACTGATTGTGTGTACAAGGCATTAAAGTGCGGGTCAGGCAATCTCTTCCTGCCACCCCCTTCCTCCCTGATGGAGACAGAGTGACTCTTTTGTAGGATGTCCCATCCTGGCAACCATCACTCTGTCCCTATAGATGGACCCCCCCCCCAGCCACCATTAATTTTGAATGTCCACAAAGCGGGCCCAGGTTTCCTCACACTCTGGCACCCGCAGCGGCTTATGGATGTGCAGAAACTCCCAAATCAAGTCACCCTCCCACTCTCCCGGGGACTTCACCTCAATGATGTCACCTCAATGATGTCCGTGACTTCAGGAGGGACGTAGGGGGAAGTCCATACCCCACTCTAAAGCAACCCTTCTTTGCACCTCCCACTGGAACCGGGAAAACCTGGGCAGCTCTCTAGGTTTTCCTTTCCCAGGCAGGACGCAGGCATCAGGGGACCTCTTCACCCATTGCCTGTAGGTGGGCGCTCTGGTCTGGGTGGTGGAGGGTCTTCGGAAAAAAAAGTTGTCTCCTCTCCTCCCCCAGATGGCATTTCCAGGACCTGGGAACCTCCTGTCTCCCACTCCTCCTCTGAGCAGCTCCACTAGCTTCTCTAGGGACCCGAACTCCGCTATCAGTCTGGGGGATTCCCAATCTATGGCTTTGTCCCCGCACTCCCTTCCAGCTCACCTGAAGGCAGACTCCCTTCCAATGCTGGCTCCTTCAGGTCAGGGATAGCGATGGATATAGATGCAGCAGGCAATTCAGGGACATCTGACTCCTGCTAGGCAGTACTTACAGCTGTCAGGTCCCCGACCAGGCTGCAAGCCATAGCAGACTCCTCTCCTCCCATGTCACTTTTCTTCACAGGGGGGTCACCAGGCTCAGACTCGACCCCGCCTTTCTGGGATGAATCCAGGTCCGCTCCGGCCTTCCGGGATATCCTCAGCTGTAGTGTGCAGAGTCCTGAATGCAGGTCCATTTGGTAGCATTGCGGATCATGCTGGCTGGATGCAAGCGGGGTGAGCAGTTTGCAGGATTAGAACTAGTATTAGGCAGGACACAAGTCCTTTTCCTCAAGTTTATTTCCTCACTAGTGGTGAAATAAAACAGTTCCCTGGCTCGATCAATCTCGGTTGCTAGGGGCAATGGCTGGCAGGTTAACTGTGACAGGTGATCCCGGATGAGCCCCCAAATGTAGCCATGCCCCCATAGAGGTTGCTGAATGTTGTGGTTCACCTGTCACCCTGCCCATCACGACATCCATCTCTCAGTCATTCAAAGACACAGACCAGTCCATAGCTTTGTTTTGTTTCTATTTGAGGGGATTAACCTCGGACGGGGATTTGGGAAATATGGGATGCCCAGGAATTTTTCAGTGCAAACACTTGCTACACACCATTCCTCCTCCAGCACTTCACTTGCTGCAGACTTTTACTCCTCCAGGCTAGCTAGCACTGCATGGGTAGGCCTTACACTGCTTCAGCCAGGCCTCAATGAACTGCCTTTTGCATGTAGGGACCCCAGGCCCCTGTGGTGTGGAAATAGTTTAGGTGCTAGCTATCCTCTATTCAGCTACCACTCCCAGATAGCGCTCTTCAGGCCCTGCCAGCCAGCCTGGCTGCAATGACCTCTTTCCACTGCCCTTTCCTTTCCTCTCTTCTAGTTCTGCACCCGTCTAAACTGCAATCTCCCAGTTCCCTCAGGCGTGCCTCCCCAGTCCTCCCGACTGTGCTCACTCATCAGTAGTCCTCCCTGGAGACTTAAAAGTGTTCTCTCCCGCTTTCCTCTGTTTGCTCTCTCATGTGCCTCTCCTTCCAGGATCTTGTCACTCCTCCTTGATGCACCCGAGCCCCAGCCCAGGGTCACCCCCCCCAGACTGGGGAGCTCCCCCTGGGCCCCAACAGCCTCCACATTCTCTCACTCCAGCTCTTCCAACTCCTCCCCAGCTGGGCTAACCCCAGGCATTTAAGGAGGCCTGCCCCCTGCCAATCCAAGTTTGGGAATTGGTCAAGGCTCCTTAAGATACCCCAGGCAGCCCCACCTCTCTCCCCCTCCTCTCCTTCTAGCACTTTCTAGAAGGAAGAGGGGGGCGACAGTGAAGTGATGCGGCCTGTGAGTCACCAACTGCTACCCTGAGCCACTTCCAACCCAGAATGAAAACAAACAGGCCTAGTAAATTTACCTACTCTGCCAACAAAAATCTTCACTCTAGCACCTACCTAACTAGAGGGTGCTACACTAGTGTTTGGGTATTCAGCTGGGTGTGTCAGAGAGGCTGAGGTTATTAGAAAGGACAAGGCCAGTGTCAGAGGACCCATCTCAACCAGCAGCTCTATTGGGGATAGCACTACAGATAATATAGAAAAAGATGCTGATATTTAATGATTATTAAACAATCTCATGTTGTAAAGTGCTGCGTTGGCGCTATATAAATCCTATATAATAATAATAATAATTGTACCAAATTCCTACTCATGAAAAATAATTCATAAGCCAGGACGAATCTGTAATCGGTTTGAAAATCTGAGCACTTACCGTATTTATCGGCGTATAACACGCACAGGCGTATAACACGCACCCTAACTTTTAGGCCCCATGCACATGAGACGCTGTTATTTGCTGTTGAACGCGCGTTCAGAGGCAGTTGGACGCTTTTTTCAACTGCTCCTGAACCCATTCAATGTTATCCTATGTGTCCATGCACACACTCTCGTTTTTTGGCGTTTACAAGCAGTTGCGTTTAACCTCGTTTTTCCAGAAGCAAAAAAATGGGTTCAGACGCAAAAGTTTTCCACGTTTCAGACGCTAAACGCTGCTAAACGCGGCTAAACGCGGTACCGGCATTTTGCCGTGTTTGCGTTTATAAGCGTTTTTAAAGGTGACCTATTTTTTAACATTAGAAATCTCAAAAATGATGGCAAATGATGAAAAACTATAAAAAAATAAAAAAGAAAACTGTAATTGCTTGCATTGCATTGTGGACAATCCACAACTTGTGGCAGGTAACGTGGCAAGTGGACAATCAACAACTTGTGTCAGGTGATGTGGCCAGGTGACGTGGCCAGGTGACGTGGCCAGGTGACGTGGCAAGTGGACAATCCACAGCTTGTGGCAGGTGACGTGGCCAGGTGACGTGGCAGGTGACGTGGGCAGGTAACGTGGCCAGGTGACGTGGCAGGTGATGTGGCAAGTGGACAATTCACAACTTGTGGCAGGTGACGTGGCACGTGATGTGGCCAGGTGACGTGGAAAGTGGACAATCCACAACTTGTGGCAGGTGACGTGGCAGGTGATGTGGCAGGTATTGTGGGCAGGTAACATGGCTAGGTGACGTGGCAGGTGACGTGGCAAGTGGACAAGTCACAACTTGTGGCAGGTGACGTGGCCAGGTGACATGGCAAGTGGACAATCCACAACTTGTAGCAGGTGACGTGGCCAGGTGACGTGGCCAGGTGATGTGGCCAGGTGACGTGGCAGGTGACGTGGCAAGTGGACAATCCACAACTTGTGGCAGATGATGTGGCAAGTGATACGCTAAATACAAGTACACTGCTGCTCTCTCAGCTGCTGCTACTCACTCTGGTCTCACAAACTGGCTGAAATGGTTAAAATTTACTCTTTTTTGAGCTTAGGGAGGGTCTATGATGAAACGCTTATAAACGCAAACGCGGTTAAACGCCGCTAAACGCCGGTTTCAGCGTTTAAAAACGTGTGTTCAGCAGAGTTTGCACCTGCGTCTCGTGTGCATGGGGCCTTAGAGGGAAGTTTGAGGAAAAAAACTTTCCACAGCCCCCTGCGTATAACACGCAGGCACAGTTAACCCTCTATTTTCAGGGTAAAAAAGTGAGTGTTATAGGCCAATAAATACAGTAAATTTAAAGCGGTATTAAACCCAAAACCATAAATGTAATATATTGCAGCTTATCAATCATTAGATGTAGTGACTGCATTCATTTTCTATTTTATGCTTTTTTTCCTTCTGTTTTTACCTAGTGATCTGGCCAGTAACACACCTCCTGTATTATAAAGGCTCCACTCTGGATGATGGAGCACAGGGGGCACATTTGGATAGCAGCATTGTCAGTCTGGGGGAAGGGGAGTATTAAAATAACTAGCAGATTTAGATGCTCTAACAAATTGAAGCTGACCTTCAGCCCATACTTTATATTCAGTTACAGCAAAAAGCATTTTTCCTTTTGGGATAATGTTTTTACATAAAGAAATAAAAGCTGATCATTTCAAACACCCCTGCCAGTGTTAAATGATCTGTCTCAACCCTGCAAGAAAGCTTTTCTTTTAAAAAACAACAGACTTACTGGATTACCAGAAGAAAGGAATCTAAGAATTGGTAAGCTGCAATATCATAAAATGTTTGCTTTTGGGTTTAAAACTGCTTTAAGCTAGAGACAGCAAAGTTAGGAACATTTTCAGAAGGATGTCAACCACGTTCGCCTCTGGATTTCTCAGTGCAGGTTTCCTTTTAATGGATTTGCCCAGTATAGTGCTAGTACAAATATAGAAACAGTTTTAAATAGAAGGAAGTGAAGAAGTAAACTGTACAACATTTCTGTTGCTGGCAGTTCACTTCCTCAGAATATTTATTTTGTGCAGAACAATAAATATATGTATTTACAGTTTGCTCCTTATCCCTTGATGGGTTTCAGCTGTGTCCCGATACTACCTTTCAGTTCAGCCCCATCATCAGGAAATGGGGGCATATATATTGTTTAATGAACTAAAGTCCATTCCTCTCAACGCTGTAGAACGTGTACCTGGATGTACCTGGATGAATGAGCCTCAAGCCTAACCTAAGTGGGTGTTTCAAGTTTCTTTAGCACCCGGCACCCCCTACTGTTATGTCACCAGAGTAATGAAATGAAGCCCTGTGTAAGCTCAGATTTACAAATTAAAGGTCACACAAGACTGGGGACTCTCATCGCCCCCAAGTAACATCACTGGGCAAGTGAGCTACCAATCACCAATGCCAGTGCTGTCATGTACAGTAAGGGGGTGATTGCCATACTCTAAAGTACCCCTTTGCTCCTAGGAGCTGAGCAGAATAGCAGAGAGCAAAGAAAAAGTATGTGCTATTGGGGAGGGTAGTAGTTAAAGCCAAACTCCAAGCATAAAAAACTTTAAATCCATTTTGTGTGCCTTTACAAATCTTCTAAAAGTAGTGGTGACATCAGCACTGTGCTGTACATAGTCCGTGCAGAGAGCAGAGCTGTAGGAGGGACCCAGGAGGCTCCACCCTTTACATACTGCCTGCAGAAAATTACTGAGGGGCGGATACAAGACCAGTCATCCTGCACAGGGAGAGAGCAGCAGTCACCAGTCTTTATTACAAGAAGCTCCTACACAGAGGCAACGATTCACACTGGATTACTGCACATCTGGAAGAAATATACAAATCAGACAGAGTTAGAATGAACATGCCTCTTGTAAAAAAAACATATTTGCTTGCGTTTAGCTTTAAGTGAACCCATTGCTGTGCTCGCATGGCAAAGCGGAGGTTCACTTTATAGAAATTATATTGTTTTTAGGGATCAAAAGCAGCTGGAAGCAGGGCTGAGCCAATAGATAGGCAGATAAGGGGCTCTCACCCCATAGATAGTGCCTGAGTACCAGGGGTCAAGTCCTGGGAAAAAAAGTGTGGGAACTCACCCAAGATCCCCCCCCCCACCTCAAAAATAAATAAGTGTATGTGTGTGATAGGTTTATACCGTTGTGCTTATAAGTTTGCATACCCTGGCAGAATTTATGATTTCTTGGCCATTTTTCAGAGAATATGAAATAAATATGGACATTTTCTTTCACTCATGATTAGTATTTGACTGAAGCCATTTATTATCAATCAACTGTGTTTACTCTTTTTTAAATCATAATGGCAACAGAAACTACCCAAATGACCCTGATCAAAAGTTTATATACCCTGGTGATTTTGGCCTGATAACTTGCACACAAGTTGACACAAAGTGGTTTGAATGACTATTAAAGGTAACCATCCTCACCTGTAATCTGTAATTAGTGTGTGTGTGTGTGTGTGTGTGTGTGTGTGTATATAAAAGGTCAATGAGTTTCTCCTGACAGACCCTTGCATCTTTCATCCAGTGCTGCAATGACATTTCTGGATTCTGAGTCATGGGGAAAGCAAAAGAATTGCCAAAGGATCTGTGGAAAAAGGTATAAAACAGGAAAGGGATATAAAAAGATATCCAAGAAATTGAGAATGTCAATCAGCGGTGTTCAAACTCCAATCGAGAAGTGGAAAATTAGGGGTTCTGTTGAAACCAAACCACGGTTAACTAAAATTTCAGCCACAACTGATTGTGGCTGAAAATTGTTCGGGATGCAAAGAAAAACCCACAAATAACTTCAGGTGAAATACAGGACTCTCTGAAAACATGTGGTGTGGCTATTTTAAGATGCACAATAAGGAGGCACTTGAAGAAAGATGGGCTGCATGGTCGAGTCGCCAGAAGAAAACCATTACTACGCAAATGCCATAAAGTATCCCACTCACAATACGTCAAACAGCACAGAGACAAGCCTCAAACCTTCTGGCACAAAGTCATTTCGAATGATGAGACCCAAATTTCGCTTTTTTGCCACAACCATAAATGCTACATTTGGAGAGGAGTCAACAAGGCCTATGATGAAAGGTACGCCATTCCTACTGTGAAACACGGAGGTGGATCGCTGATGTTTTGGGGATGTGTGAGATACAAAGGCACAGGAAATTTGGTCAAAATTAATAGAAAGATGAATGCAGCATGTAATCAAAAAATACTGGTGGAGCATTTGCATTCATCAGCCAGGAAGCTGCGCATGGGATGTACTTGAACATTCCAAAATAACAATGATCCAAAACACAAGGCCAAATCGACCTGTCATTGGCTACAGCAGAATAAACTCGAAGGTTCTGGAGTGGCCATCTCAGTCTCCTGACCTCAATATCATTGAGCCACTCTGGGGAGATCTCAAATGTGCAGTTCATGCAAGACAGCCCAAGAATTTACAGGAATTGGAGGCTTTTTGCCAAGAGGAATGGGCAGCTTTACCATCTGAGGAGATAAAGAGCCTCATCCACAAATACCACAAAAGACTTCAAGCTGTCATTGATGTTAAAGGGGGCAAGACACGTTAAGAACTGGGGTATTTAAACTTTTGATCAGGGTCATTTGGGTAATTTATGTTGCCATTATGATTTAAAAAGAGTAAACACAGTTGATTGATAATAAATGGCTTCAGCCAAACACTAACCATGAGTGAAGCCTCGTACACACGACCGAGTTTCTCGTCGTAAAAAACACGTCGTTTTTTTCGACGAGATTTTTGTTAAGCTTGTCGATTTTCTTGTCAAGCTTTCTATGCGTACACACTGACATTTCCCAATTTCCTCGTTGTTCTCCGCGCTCACGTCCAGCACGTACGACGGCACTATAAAGGGGAAGATCTTTTTTCTTGGCGCCACCCCTTGGGCTGCTTTTGCTGATCTCGTGTTACCGCGTGTGAAGTAAAAGTTTGGGAAGAGACGATTCGCGCTTTTCAGTCTTCGTACTTTTCAGATCGTTTTCTGCGGTTCAGTTTGTGCTTGTGGGTTCGTATCTTGACTTTCAGGGCGTCTAGGCAGGTCGTATCTGTTTTACAGTGCGTTCTTGCCTGTTCGTTTCTGTTTTTCAGTTCGTTATTCATAGGCCTTGCTGTTCTAAAGTGCGTTCTGTTCTGTACGTTCTGATAAGACGACCGTTTCTTATTAGCCATGTCGCCTGGACGTTCTCGTCGTCGAGTTCGTGCTGTGCGTGCGCTTGGTGTTGGTCTGCTTGTTTTGGACCAAGACCAGTCCATGAATGGTGTGAGGAGGAGTTCATGGACCAAGAATTGGTTGCTCCAGCGGGACCAATTCTGCCATATGCCTCTGCTGTGGGAGATCGTCGAGAATAATCCTGAGGACTACAGGAATTTTCTGCGGATGTCTGACCCCGTTTTTCAGGAACTGTTGGCTTTGGTGTCCCCCTATATTACCAGGCAGGACACCGTTATGCGGGAAGCCATCAGTGCTGAGCAGAGGCTCATCGCCACGTTACGTTACCTGGCGACAGGGAGAAGTCTTCAGGACTTGAAGTTCACCACAGGCATCTCCCCCCAGGCTCTGGGCCTCATAATCCCAGACACCTGTTCTGCTATTATACAAGTCCTGCAGGAGGACTATATTAGGGTAAGTTTTCTCCATTAACATCACATTTTATGTATTACATGTATGCTAATGTATTGTATTTCTTTCATCCTTCCCTAATTACCATGATTGTAATATGCTGAGAATGTCCCCTTTGTCCCCATGCATGCTGGAAGCTTTAGATTGCCCCTTTTTTCTCCTCCATAAATATTTCCCTTCACTAACTTTTCCAGCAGGGGCGCCTGTTGCTCCAAATGTTTGGGGGTCCCACCCCAATTTATGAACTAAACGTCCTCCTTTTTTGCTCAGGTGCCTATTAAACGCCCCCAGTTGTCCCCTCTAATGCAGCCATTTGGTTCCCTCCAATGCAGCCATTTTCCCCCCAGCCCTGCACTTACCTTCTTGTGGTCAGCGCCATCCTTCTTCTGTCCTTGATGTCTTCTCCTTCCCTTGATGTTGCATCAGCCAATCATGTTACCATTAAACAGACTTGGTGAACATGATTGGCAGAGCAGCCTGCCAGTGTTTCCCCAAGGAATGCCCCCCCCCCCCCTGCGTCCCCTATTTTACTTTTCGGAAGCCAATTACATCCCTCAGGTTGTAATGTGCAAGACTATTTTACTACCTGTTTCTGCTATGCAATTTGAACCCCCTAAATGCCGCAATTATTCATATGTCGGTCGCTAAACAAGAGGCCATCCACCTGAATAGTGGGCGGCATAGACAATACATAGGTTAATGCAACGCATGAACCTATGTATTGTTCTGAGTGATGGGCACAGGAGAGAGGGGGCAGTGCTCCAGCGCCCACTCTGGATGCACCGCCACTGCAATGCTATCCTGTGGCCAAACACATTTCCCCCCCCCAAAATAATTTAGTAATGGTCCATCAGAGGGGGTGATGAATCTGATAAATGAGCCTTCCCTTATACTTATTTTAAACACCTTAATAAACGTAGAATTTGATTGATGTTGGCCTTGATTTTTTTTTAATCAAATTTCCTTGTAATGTCTGACTTTGGTATTCTAATATTATTTCATCTTGTTTCACTCCACAGCTTCCTTCCACGCCACAGGAATGGCAGACTGTGGCATCGGAGTTTGCCACGCGGTGGGACTTCCCCAACTGCGGTGGTGCCATAGACGGGAAGCACGTCCGCATCGTGCCGCCACCCCGTTCTGGGTCCTACTACTACAATTACAAGGGGTTTCATAGCATTGTGCTGATGGCGGTGGTGTCAGCACGGTATGAATTCCTCTATGTTGATGTAGGGAAGAATGGCCGGATGTCCGATGGAGGATCCTTCATCCAGATGGAGTTTGCCCTCCATCTCCAGAGTGACGACCTTGCATTGCCACCGGATGCAGGGAATATTGAAGGACTCCCCTTTGTTTTCTTGGCTGATGAAGCCTTCGGACTCGGACGGCATCTTATGAGGCCATTTCCACAGAGGACCCTGACCCCAGAGAAGAGGGTGTTCAATTACCGGCTGGCCAGGGGCCGAAGAGTTGTCGAAAATGCCTTTGGCATAATGGCCAGCCGGTTCCGCCTTTTTATGACTTCAATACACTTGGCGGACTACAAAATAAACTATGTCGTATTATGCTGCTGTGTGCTACACAACTTTCTGAGCCAAAAATCAAATTCCTATATGGCCTCAGTTTTGCCAGAGGCTGGACTTTCCCCTGCAAATCCCCTGCCGGGCCTGGAATCTGCCCGTCCTGGCTTGCCCTCCCAAAATGCCCGTGAGGTTCAGGACAAATACATGGAGTATTTCACGGGTAGGGGGGCAATTCCTATGCCAGCCTATGTCTAAGGATCCCAATAAAAAGCTTGTTTAAACCTTTAATTATTTGTTCTTTCCTGTCTCCTAGTTTGTCTTTGTGCATTTGTAGTGCCAAGTGTATTTTACTTTAGTAAATAACAACCATTTCACTATGTAATCTTACAAAATAACCAAATAAGCTTAGAGGGTATTATAAAAAGAAGCTACACGTTGTTTGTGGTCAAATATTTTACTCTGTGCACATTCTCACCATTTTTATTTTTTTCTGGTTTTTTGGGTTGGCCTGGCCCCAACCCAGCAATTTTTTGCTTATGAAAATACAAAAATAACAGTTGCATTCCAAAAATTACAACATTGGATACCTCTGAGCAATCTGAGACATTCACTTACACAAACTATGTCTCTATGTGCCCGTCCTAATATGGGGTCCTGCCACCCCTTGCCCAGGCAAAAATTGAATATGCACACATTTGGGATTTTTTACATCTATGAAGTTTACAATCCTGATCCCTATTGTCAACATGTGCTATCTGCCATCAGGGGTGATCAATGGACGTGTTTTGGGGGTGCAACCCCTTCCTCAGTTCACCGACTTTAGATACGAGGAAGGGGTTGCACCCACAAAAGACGTACATGGATATCCCCTGATGGCAGATAGCACATGTTGACACACTGTGTGCAGATTCAATTTTTGGCTGGTTTGATTGTCAAAAAAATTTGAATAGTTGCAAAAACAAACATGTAAAAACAAATGTGTTTGGATGGCTTATTGAATTCTCCCCAAAACATCGAGAATGTCTTTAAATGTTTGTTCCATCACATGGATTCTTTGTTTAATAAGGTCCAGTTCCGTGCTACATTCCATCACTTGCTGGATGAGGCAGAGGGCACTGTCAGCAGAGAACCGTGTACTATCCTTCACAACATTTATATCCCCTAAAAACAAAAAACAAAAGGTATTATAACTCTGCAGGCCTACATCTCTTACCTGAAGCTGTGGTGACAGATACTGACCTGTTGTGGTGACCAGATCCACAACGTCATCCACCTCTCCTTCCTGCACTTCTCCTTCCTCCACCTCAACTTCCTGCACATCTTTCGGTTGTGGGTCTTTGGGAGTTTGGGGTTGCTTGGAAGTTGTGGGGTGCATGTGGTCCCTGGAGTGTCCTCCTCCCAGTCTTCTCTCCCCTATGAGAAGCAAACAAAAGGTCAATTTATCACACTGTAAATCTCAATGTTAAAATAAAAACAGGCTAAATTGATTGGAAGTGTGGTACAAGTGTGTGTTTGGGCGGAATTTAAAGAAGAATGCATTATTTATGACCAAGAATATGCTTGGATGTAATTTATTTGACATGGAGGCACCACAAAAATTCTCATATGCACCTGTGTGGGACACCCAAAAAAGGCGGGTCTGGTGGCCCACACTATAGTGCTCCAAAGTACAGATGTGGAAGCAGCTGCTGAGTGTCCTCTCCTTTACACTGATAAAAGTTTGCATTTCATTCTCTTTACAAACACATCATCTAGACGAAAAAATACGCCACAATTTTGGAGCAAAAATGGCAGATGTATAATTACTTTTGTGGCTCTAAAATAAGCCAAAACCGCGGATAGTGGCCGAACGAAGTGTCGGTAACGTAACGAACGATTACTGTGCCCAACCAAGTTTAAAATATTACATTTTGGAAGCGAGTCCAATATGAGAAACCAAAATAAAGAGCAACATGTCAGTTTAGAAAAAGATTAATATCAGAAAAGTCTACATTTTACTTACTTTTAGCGAGCATTCTCTTTATGCTCCTCAACTGCTCTGGCTCCCTCAGTTTGAGGTCTGACCACCTCTTTCTGAGCTGCTCATTTGAGCGTTTCACCCCGAAATTCGCCTTCAGACTCTTCACGACTTTAGTGAGGATTTTGGCCTTCCTTCTATTTGGTTTGCTATACGGCCCATGCTTGGCATCGTAATCAGCCTTGAGCAAGATGTCCACCATCTCCGCCATCTCCGCCAAAGACATATTCGATGCCTTGAATCTCCTCCTTGATCGTGACGTTTCCTCGGTCTCCGGGCTTGTCTCCTCCTCGTTAGTTGCGGAATTATCAGACACCTGCTGTAACTCCGCCATATCTGTCTGCGCGCCGAAAGAGAAGGGGCGGGGAAAAGATGTTAGTTAGAACGTCATGGGCGGGCGACGTGTGCGGAGCGACGTGTTCGTATTTTGACGCATGCGTGGTGTGTATATAGCAAACACACATGTGACTATAGTACGTTCGGTGTGCGGAGAGAGGAGTTCAAGTGACGGACGTGCGAACGAAGGTATGTGATTTTGTGACTTGTATAAATTGTTGGCCTATACTGTCTTGAGAATGTTGGAGGATATATATGGTGACTAGCATGTTAAGGAGGTTAGACTGTTTGCCTCACATTAGTTATATATAATTTATTTAACTTGCAGATACAATATGAATGTCTTTATAAGCGACAAGGATTTCCTGGCGGAATTTATTGACCGGGTAAGGGAGCTGCCCGCTCTGTGGGAGACTAAAAACCCCATCCACAAAAAAAGAGGGGTGAGAAAAGCAGCGCTGGAGAAGCTGCTCCCATTTGTGCATACCAAGGTGCCCACAGCCACAGCAAAACAAGTGGACACTAAAATTGGGAGCTTGAGAGGTACCTACAGGACTGAACGCTCTAAGGTGCTGGCTTCTCAGAGGTCAGGAGCAGCAGCAGATGATGTGTATGTCCCGATTTTGTGGTACTACAACAGGATGTCCTTCCTGGATGACCACATTGAGACAAGGCCATCACTCTCCACTCTTCCCCCCAGACTTCCCTGCAGCCAACCTGAGCCTTCTCTGGAGCAAGAGGAGGCAGCCATCCTGGATGATCCTAATTTGGCCATCTGGAGCCAGGTATAGTATTTTTCGAAAATGTATTGGGATAAACTTAATGTTTGACAAATATGTCAAGATGACAAACCTAAACTATTTTGGATTGCACAAGTGAAATCAAGATCTGTAGACATTATTCTGCACTTAATTGGGTGCTAAATAGTCAATCTGATGTAGTGGTAAATTTAAAGCAAGGATTTATGGATTTACATTCTAATTGCTGCAATCAGGATTACAAAGTTTGATGCAAAGATTAAACGAACATATTAAACTATGTCCCTTTTTCATACACAGGATGAAATCAGCCAGGAGGAGGGTCTGGAAACTGTCAGGCAGGAGGAGGAAGGGCCCAGTGGCAGCCAGGAGGTGGCAGGGCCCAGTGGCAGCCAGGAGGTGGCAGGGCCCAGTGGCAGCCAGGAGGTGGCAGGGCCCAGTGGCAGCCAGGAGGTGGCAGGGCCCAGTGGCAGCCAGGAGGTGGCAGGGCCCAGTGGCAGACAGGAGGTGGCAGGGCAAAGGAGAAGCACCAGATCCCAGGTGCCTCCCATCCGGCTTCACAAAAGAGGCAGGAGGGACAGGAGCACGAGTGAGGCAGCAATGGCCCTTATTCGTGAGGCCCATGCCACCCTCCAGGAGCCCACATCCCCTGAAGAGGCCATTGCTGGCCTAGTGGAGGCTAAGTTCAAGGTGATGAGCATGGAGCAACGCCTCCTATGCGAGCCCCTGCTCATCACCTTGCTCAACAAGGGGGTGATGGAGAAAATTACCCCCAATACCGCCATATGTGAGGTGGCACAACTGACCCAACCTCAACCTCCACCTCCCCCTTCTTCTTCTGCCCCACCCCCTTCTGCTACACCTCCCCCTTCTTCTTCTGCCCCACCCCCTTCTGCTACACCTCCCCCTTCTTCTTCTGCCCCACCCCCTTCTGCTACACCTCCCCCTTCTTCTTCTGCCCCACCCCCTTCTGCTACACCTCCACCTTCTTCTTCTGCCCCACCCCCTTCTGCTACATCTCCTCCTCCTCCTCCTGACAGGAGTACCCCTCCAGTGGGCCAGCCTCCAGCCAAACGAAGAAGGAAGGCTGCAGGGAAGGCTTCAGGGAAGATTGCAGGGAAGGTTGCCAGGAAGAAGAGGAAGTGATGGCCTTGCTTCATTGTAGTCGGACAGAAGGCAGCCTGTTGTAGTACCACAGACTTGGGACATATATCTCACCTGCTGCTGTTCCTGACCTCTGGGAGGCCAGCATCAGATTGTGTTCAGAAATGTTGGCCTTCTCAAGCTCCCAATTTTAGTGTCCACACAGAGTTGCTGTGTGCTCTGGGGTCCCTGGGATGCACAAATGGCAGCAGGTTCTCCAGCGCTGCCTTCTCTTTATTTTATTTTTAAACATGAATAAATGTGATTTTTGTTTACGTTCATACTTGACTATGTGTATTTGTAAAAATTAAAAATCTAGCTTTGGAGTAAGCAGATACATTTGACTGACAAAAAAAGGACAGATAACAACCCCCCAAAAGAATAACTAAATCTGATTATCAAAAAAACATGGTGGGAAATTTAACTAATATAGAGTCCAAAATTAAATGGGAGATCACTACCAAAACATTGCGAAATTATAATTAACATCATTTTTAAAAATATTACCATTTAAATTATTCCTAAAAACTTGCACGATATAATACACATAAATCTTCTTAAGAGCAGCATGAAAAAGGTTAAAAAATAAGTCTTAACTGTGTGAATATCAGCAGCAAAAGAAGGTCACTCGTTTTGATTAATGTAACATTCTAACATTCTAACGAAGATTTCAATGCAGAACATTTAAACGATGCAATATTTTTGAGCGTGACGAATGTGCTCTCTCCATTACGAAGGCTTGTTTTACCAGAAGATGCGCTCCCGTCTCATAGTTGCTTGTGAGCATGCGCGCTTTTGGAAGAGTCGTAAAAGCATACACACGAACCATTTTCTTGTCACAAAACAGCCCGACGAGAAACACAACGAGGAAATCTGGAATCCTGACGAGAAAATAGAGAGCAGGTTCTCTATTTTCTCGTCGAGATTCTCTGCAAATTTCTCGTCGTAAAACCATACACACGAACATTTTTCTCGACAAAAAAGCTCTCGCGGCACATTTCTTGCCGGTTTTGGATGAGAAACTCGGTCGTGTGTACGAGGCCTGAAAGAAAAGTTTTTGTGTTATCATTTATATTCTCTGAAAAATGGCCAAGAAATCATAAATTCTGCCAGGGTATGTAAACTTATGAGCACAACTGTATATAAGTATATAAATTAACATGCATTAAACAAATAAATATAGAACAGATATAACAACAAAATAATTTAACCTGTATGCTATACTGACAAAAAAACACCACAATGTGTGATAATGTTTCAATGCAGACTCACTGGTGCCCATCATTGCAGCCTCACTGTGCCCATCATTGCAGCCTCACTGTGCCCATCAATGCAGCCTTGCTGTGCCCATCAATGCAGCCTCGCTGTGCCCATCAATGCAGCCTCACCTGTGCCTATCATTGCAGCCTTACCTGTGTCCATCATTGCAGCCTCACATGTGCCTGGATTATACACCAGTGGCGGCTGGTGCTCCAATTTTTTTTTTGGGGGGTGCAAACAACCTAAAAAATTCTGAAAAATTCTTACCCTTCAATTGCAGCCACTGTGCCCATCAAGCGCAGCTACTGTGCCATCAAACGCAGCAACTGTGCTCACCAATTGCTGCCACTGTGCCATCAAACGCAGCTACTGTGCCCATCAATTGCTGCCACTGTGCCATCAAACGCAGCTACTGTGCCCATTAGAGCCTATGGCTCTAATCAGGTGTTTCAAAAAAATACCCCGCCACTGTAATTCAGGCTCTCTGCGCCCGAAAAGGGGCCGGGCGCCTGAATAGGGGGTGGCAGCGGCGGCCATAGATAGATTTAATGCCATGCGTGAATCTATCTATTGGTGATGGAGGGGTGGCAGGAGAGAGGGGATGGCGCCCGTGTGCCCTTATGGACGTACTGTTATACGCAGCGTGGATCTCCTGCTGTGTCACAAAGCTTGGGTCCGCAATGTTCGACGGCTGGCCACTGTAACAAAGTCCCGCCTCCTAGACCGGCGGCGGTGGCTCTTGTGATAATAGGCGGAACACTGATTTAATGCCGGGAAATTGAATCAGTGTTCCGATTAATACAGAAACTGGTCTAGGAGGTGGGACTTTGTTACAGTGGCCGGCCACCGAACATTGCAGTTAGGTATTTAAGAGGAAGGAGGGAGGGAAGGATTCTGCACCTGAGCCTCCCAGGCTGCGCCGCTGCAGCCACAGTGCAAAGCGGCCAGAGGGCAGGCAGCCTAACGGGCCCTGCTGCTAACGGGAACGGCGTTCCTGCTGTGCAAAAAGTACTGGAACGCCGTTCCGATGCATTCCAGTAGGACTCAAGCCCTGCTGAGTACTGTTATGTCACCTACTAGTTAAAGCAGTCCCTCACTTGGCACTGTGTTGTCTGCATCTGTGGCAAGCATCGGACTGTCACTTACCCCTGTGAGCCTATCTTTCTCTTATACCTTGGCGGTTGGCGTGTTTTACTGGTCCTAACCTGACTCACTAGTATATTGTGACAATGGGGTTCATTTACTATAGGCAAATAGACTGTGCACTTTTGAAAGTGCAGTTGCACTTTGCAAGTGCAGTTGCTCTTCTAGAGCTTAGTAAATGAGGTAAGGCTTCACTTTACAAAAAACAACCAATCACATGTGTAGCGGCCTCCTCACTCCCCTCTTTCTCTCGTCTCGTCTTTCTTTTGTCTAGGGGTATCTCAGAGGGGAGGGAGCGGGGACACCACGCCTGGCTTCCACCACATGTGTCAGTGGGGTATAAGCAATGTTCTTGTATTACCTTCGGGTCAGTGCTGTGCACCTGGATCCTCCCTCCAAGAGTCACCTTGAACAATGTCTGTTAGGAAATGAGCCCCACACCATAAAAGTTCAACACTCCTTTATTCTTCTGCGAATGAACACAATCAGTTGAACTCCCTTGGTAGAAACAGAACAGAAAAGGAGGTGTGGATGCGAATAGGCCCAGACACAATGTATTCTCCACTTTCCTTCCTGAAAGTGGGTTACGGTCTCCGAGCGAGGGGGAATTTCCTTCCAGGCGGTCTCCGACGAGAGGCTCACCTGTCACCGACAATATGCTGCACCGGGTCTTCAAGTGAGGAGCTCCCCCCGGGCCATTGCGCCTTCCGGATTCGGGTACCCACTCCCGGGGTTCCCTAGAATCTCCTTCCCTCGCGGAACTCAGTATTGGGCACTGAGCTCCGGACCTCCATCCGAGTACCTCACCCCAGGCTAAAGGTGCCTGGGATGGAACACGACTTCCGGTTGTCCTCTAGGCCTAGGCCACCCAGAGGACCGACACGAACCACCGTCCGCAAGCTGAAGGTGCCTGGGACTTCGACCCCATGACAAAGATGGCCGGCCCCTTTATACCCTCTCCCGGCAAGCACTGCAGGTTCCCCGCCCCACCATACCGCTGCCGAGGGAGGACAAAAAGGAGGCACAGCAATGATTCAACCCCAGCCCAGGGCGACATCGCCACCTGCTGGGCTGCAGGGAATTACACATCACTAATGTCTCTGCCAAATTCTAATTTACACCCGGGAAAGTACATACCCGCTACACATGCAAGGGAAAAAAAAAAAAAACAGCATTTTTGCTTGCACATGATTGGATGATGGAAGCCAGCTGAGCCTTCCCTCATTTACTAAGCTCTGGAGCAACTGCACTTGCAAAAGTGCACAGTAAATTTGACTTTAGTAAATCAACCCCAATGTGTTAATAAGCTTATAGTGTACGACAAGTCTGTATTTCTGAAAATTTTAGAAAAAATGTGCAGGTAATAAATATACAGAGAAAAGCTGCCTCTTACCCTGCTATCTTCAGACATGATACTCTCAATAGCATTTATTTCCGTTAAAGTGCCAATTGTCCTTTACTAATGTTGTCCTTTCCTGTGAGCAATTATATTGGTTTGATTTATGTTCTGAAGCATTAAAACAATTTTGTTTAAATTAAATTAGTCACTTGCTTTCTCTTGCTAATGTACAGGACACCCAGTGTACAGGACACCCAGTGTACAGGACACCCAATATCAGAACAGAACACTGTGTCATAATGTATATGTGCCCATGCATCAATATTCAACTTATGGGCATTGCTTTGCTTTTGGCAATATTGTATGTTTTTTTGCAAAGAATGTGTTCCAGGCAGTTAAATACACAGGAGATTATGTGTGTTCTCTATGTGAGGCCAAAGAATGCATGCTGGAGTGAAATTAGACAAGGAAGATTTCCTGCATAGTCTAAAAAAAGTGTGATTGCTTCAAAACATTGTGCAACAAAGCTGATCGTTACAGAGGAGTGGGTGGTAGAAGTGGAAGTTCTGTAAGTGTAGGCTGAGATGGATGGGAAGGTCTTTAAAGCAGGAGTCACAGAGGGTGGTAGAGACGCGTTGTCAGCCAGGAACAGGCTTGGTGGGAGGTGCCGTGACCAGGGGGTGTTGTGGCTTCGTTGCTGCATCTTTTGTAATGGCTAGTTGGGGTTATATTTACAAAGGAACATCATTATGTTATTGTCTGCTACAGGGCAGATAAACCTATTCTTGCTGACAATAATAATACAACATAGTAATAACAACTATGCACGTGCACAGCACTGTGAGATCAACAAATATGGCACTTGTACTTCATACTAGAGCAACGTTTACCGAGTTTTAATCTTTATTCCGATAATAAGTAAAGTGATTTTTTGCAGAGCTGGAAACCTAGTTGTGCTAACTAAGCTGCTTAAAGTGGAGCTCCGCCCTAAATTATAAGTTCCTCGCATCGGACCCCTCCCCCCCTCCGGTGTCACAATTGACACCTTTCAGGGGGGAGGGGGGTGAAGATACCTGTCTAAGACAGGTATTTTCACCCACATCCGGGAGTCCTCTCTCCGGGAATCTGCGGGAGTGACGTCACTTCCCCCAGACTTCCCGTAGTGTTCTGGGAGACACACGACTCCCAGAACACAGGAGCACCAATCAGAATGGTGCAGCGCGAATCGCGCATGCGCCGTAGGGAACCGGGCATGAAGCCGCAGGGCTTCACTTCCTGGTTCCCTCAGCGAGGATGGTGGAGGGAGCAGCAGAGTGACGAGCGATCGCTCGTCCTCTGCTGCGGACGTTGCTGGACTCCAGGACAGGTAAGTGTCCAAATATTAAAAGCCAGCAGCTTTTAATATTTTTTTTTCCGGCGGAGCTCCGCTTTAAGCAAATTTGCTTGAAAAAAATAAATCTTGTTTTCTTTCGAGAATTTTTATTTATTTCTTTTTTTGGTGCATTGAGAATTTAGTTAATTCAGGAGTGAATTTTTTTTTCATAGCTGTTTGTCCATCAAAACTACATGTAAAATTCATTCTGTGCCAATTGGAAAAAATAGAATGTTCTTAAACTATATTCTCTAAAGTTAGAATAGTATTAATTAGGGCTGTTACTGATTAAAAAATGTTGTGTTCGATTAATCGTTTTTTTTTTAAATCGATTAATCGACTAATTTTGATTAATTATAACGCACATACAGATCCAACTACTTTTAGCTGATCTCCTTGCAGGCTGATTCCCAGTGCAGCTAACAACCACTGGAAAAATGGATAGCATGATACAAAAAACACACAAAGGCAGCGCTCGATGGGAATAGCATTAAAACTTTTATAGTCTTCAAGTAGGTAACAAAATTAAATATTGCACTGGAGATAAAATCGAAAAAAGCGAGGTATAACTAACAGTAGCAAAAGCAGTCATAAAAACATGTAGCTAAGTATGATACTGGTATAAAAATGTGTACAACGATACCACTGCTGAATCCAGATGAGAAGGGGCTAACATCAGTCCGTCGGCATGTAGATGTCCCGTGAAGGGAACTATCACAACTCCCAGTAGATGGCTGTAGAATCCCAGGTTGATAGAGGGAAGTGTAACAGCCCTTGCGTGTGGCAGATAATAAGGTCCCGCCAGCATACACAGCAAAGGAGCCCTTCAGATGGACACGGCAAGCCCCGCCGGTGTCCGTGACGTCACCGGATCTCCGACGGAACTCCCTGAAGACCCGGAAGCCGGCGGAGAGGTGAGTACCGATCAAAATAATTTTGATCGATCAAAAACATTAATCGATTAATTAATAGTTAATTTCCACAGCCCTAGTATTAATGGAAACAATTGTGTAAATTGAAAAAATACCACATTAAGACCACTAGATGGAGTTGAGGAGCATACTAATTTCCTATGACACTCAGGATCATCTAGTGACCATAATGGGGTATTTTCTCCATTCACACAGTTTTTTTTTTTCAAATAGGGATATTTGAGAATACAGCCTGAAAACATTTAATGTACCCCTTTTTCACTGAGCAAAATTACATGCAGTTTTCATGGCAGACAGCTAAGCAAATGTATTATAAATGTATAATAAGCTAATTATAATAATTGTGTTCTTTGCACTTTGTATGTATTAGATTATTGTACATTATATACGGTGCTTTCAAAATGTATTTCGCTTTCTTTTTTTACTGTTTTTTATTTCCATAAAATACATTTTAAAATGAGGATGATGGGGGGACGCCCTTTGGTCCAAGGAGGTTCTGTACCCTTAAAGTGACACTAAACTTAAAAACTAAATTCTATTTAAATAGGAATTCCTTACTTACAAAAAGTATCTTCTGTTGCTCTCAAACTTCTTTAAATTTTCAAATTCTATTTTTATTGCTGCTGTGATCCAATTTTCTGTGGGGAGATGGCTATGTTAGTTCGTTCTCATGGACTAGGGACTATGGGCAATTCTGTATCCTGGCCTAGGCCAACAAGGCCCAGGCCTAGGGCAGCACTTTGCAGGGGGGCAGCACGGAAAGAGTCCACGCCAGCTTGCGTTACATTGTAAGTGTAGCACCAGTCTTATGGGGTGGACAGGGCTGAAAAGGGAAATTAGTCTACGGCCCCCATAAAGCAGCCGCACTGCTTCTGGTATGCGGGCGGCCAGCATTCTGCAACTGTGGGGGGGGCCTTCTAATTTTGACTGTCCTATCATCCTGGACCACAAACCTTCCTTACTGTGCTATATGATTTCTGCTGCACCATTGGCATGGTTATATCTTATTAGTCCTGTCCATAAAATTATCAGAAATTTGTGCTTAAAGTAGAACTATAGGCAACACATTTTTTTTCAATTTGGATAGAGTAAGGGAGGGTCAGAGCCCCTGTCAGTTTATTTTTTACCATCCCAAACAGGAAGTGAGAGGAAATCTATGCAAATTAGGGGAAATCATTGCCCCAGGCCCTCAGAACTAGTGTCCCCACTCGAAAATTTCAGGGCGGGTCTTAAACAGCAAGGGGTGTGGCCTTGACAGGAAGGGGTGGATAATATTTAAATTAGGTGGTGCACGAGTTTAGTCAGGCCTAGGGCAGCACAAAACCTAAATACACCACTGACTATGGGACTATGGGATGTGTAATGTGCATAGAGCAGTGCACATGACCGCAACTAACAGGCGCTGCTTGTTTCAAACAAATAGTGATGAAGCAAAGGAGAGGTTCGGGAGCTCACAGAGGACATTAAAAGGAGGCAGACAAACACAGTAAGAATAAGTATAAGTATATAAATTAGGGTCACGGTAAAGCTTATTGCATCTTAAACCACTAGTCTACCGCCCGCCGTCAAATGACGGCAGGACGAAGAGCCTCTCGTTCTGCGCAGACGTCTTATGAAGTTGCGCCTTCCCGAGCCACTAGGGGGGCGGGTCCGCGCACCCGCCGCATCACTGGGGACCCGAGGCGCGAGCCCAGTAACTGAGCAGGAACGTGGATCTGTGTGTGTAAACACACAGATCCACGTCCTGCCAGGGAGAGGAGACCGATGGTGTGTCCCTTGTACATAGGGACACTGATCGGTCACCTCCCCCAGTCAGTCACCTCCTCCCACAGTAAGAATCACTCCCTAGGGAACACATTAACCCCTTGATCGCCCCCTAGTGTTAACCCCTTCCCTGCCAGTCATATTTATACAGTAATCAATGCATTTTTATAGCAGGGATCGCTGTATAAATGTGAATGGTCCCAAAATTGTGTCAAAAGTGTCTGATGTGTCTGCCGCAATATCGTAGTCATGATAAAAATCGCTGATCGCCGCCATTACTAATAATTTTTTTTTATAAAAATGCTATAAATCTATCCCCTATTTTGTAGCCGCTATAACTTTTGCGCAAACCAATCAATATACGCTTATTGCGATTTTTTATTTATTTATTTTTTTACCAAAAATATGTAGAAGAATACATATTGGCCTAAACTGAGGAAAAAAATTGTTTAACCACTTAAGCCCCGGACCATTTTGTAGCTAAAGGACCAGGCCACTTTTTGCGGTTCGGCACTGCGTCACTTTAACTGACAATTGCGCGGTCGTTCGACGTGGCTCCCAAACAAAATTGGCGTCCTTTTTTTTCCACAAATAGAGCTTTCTTTTGGTGGTATTTGATCACCTCTGTGGTTTTTTATTTTTTGCGCTATAAACAAAATTAGAGTGACAATTTTGAAAAAAATGCAATATTTTTTACTTTTTGCTATAATAAATATCCCCAAAAAATATATAAAAAAACATTTTTTTCCTCAGTTTAGGCCGATACGTATTCTTTTACATTTTTTTGGTAAAAAAAAAAAAATCGCAATAAGCGTTTATTGATTGGTTTGCGCAAAAGTTATAGCGTCTACAAAATAGGGAATAGTTTTATGGCATTTTTATTAATAATTTTTTTAGTAGTAATGGCGGCGATCAGCGATTTTTATCATGACTGCGACATTATGGTGGACACAGTGCCGGCCTAAGACATTGTGCTGCCTGGTACCAAGAATTAAATGCTGCCCCCCCCCCAAAAAAAAATAACGCCCACCAAAAGGATATCATTTTATATCATGATAACTTAAGAGGATCTGTCATGGCTCTATACATGTATGTAGGAGTATAAAGAGGACCTGTCATGGCTCTATACATATGTATGTAGGAGTATAAAGAGGACCTGTCATGGCTCTATTCATGTATAGGAATATAAAGAGGACCTGTCATGGCTCTATTCATGTGTAGGAATATAAAGAGGACCTGTCATGGCTCTATACATGTGTATAGGGGTGTAAAAAGGACCTGTCATGGCTTTATACATGTATTTAGGAAAATAAAGAGGACCTGTCATGGCTCTATACATGCATGTAGGAGTATAAAAGGACCCGTCAGGGCTCTATACATGTATATAGAAGTATAAGAGGACCTGTCATGGCTCAATACATGTATGTAGGAATATAAAGAGGACCTGTCATGGCTCTATTCATGTATAGGAGTATAACGGTCATGGCACTATACGTATATATATATATATATATATATATATAAGTATAAAGAGGACCTGTCCTGGCTCTATACATGTATGTAGGAGTATAAAGAGGACCTGTCATGGCTCTATTCATGTATATAGGAGTATAAAAGGACCTGTGTGTGGCCGCGATGTCAGCCGGCCACCCGCGATCGCTCCACAGAGAGCCAGAATGGGGATTTGTCAATGTAAACAGACAGATCCCCATTCTGACAGGGGAGGAGAGACAGATCTGCTGTTCCTAGTGATTAGGAACATAGATCTCTCTCCTCCTCCAGTCAGTCCCATCACCCCCAGTTAGAAACACCTCCCAGGTAACACATTTAACCCCTTCCCTACCAGTGACATTTACACAGTAATCAGTGCATTTTTATAGCACAAATCGCTGTATAAATGTCACTGGTCCCAAAAATGTGTCAAAAGTGTCTGATCTGTCCACCGCAATGTCGCAGTCTCACTGAAAATCGCAAATCACCACCATTACTAGTAAAAAATTTATAATAATAATAATAATAAAAATGCCATAAATCTATCCCCTATTTTGTAGACGCTATAACTTTTGCGTTTTTTTTTAACTAATCAATATACACTTATTGCGTTTTTTTTTTTTTTTTACCAAACATATGTAGAAGAATACGTATTGGCCTAAACTGATGAAGAAATACCACCAACAGAAAGCTCTATTTGTGGGAAAAAAAAGGATGTCAATTTTGTTTGGGTACAGCGTCGCACGACCGCACAATTGTCAGTTAAATCGACGCAGTGCCGTATCGCAAAACAAAATTAGTGAAGTGCGTCATTTCTATTATTACATTGTTATATAATATATAAAATAGTTCAACTCACCATAATGCAGAATCAGTGGGAGCCTGAGCGTGTCACTTGCCACCGTCACCTGCCACCAGTTGCGGATTGTCACTTGCCACATGTTGCGGATTGTCACTTGCCACGACGTCACACATTGCAGATTGTCACTTGCCACGACGCCACCTGCCACACATTGCGGGTTGTCACTTGCCACAACGCCACCTGCCACACATTGCGGGTTGTCACTTGCCACAACGCCACACATTGCGGGTTGTCACTTGCCACGACGCCACCTGCCACACATTGCGGGTTGTCACTTGCCACGACGCCACCTGCCACACATTGCGGGTTATCACTTGCCACACGTTGCGGATTGTCACTTGCCACGACATCACACATTGCGTTTTGTCACTTGCCACAATGTCACTTGCCACACATTTGCGGATTGTCACTTGCCACGACGTCACACATTGCGAATTGTCACTTGCCACACGTAGCGGATTTCCACTTGCCACAACGTCACCTGACACACGTAGCGGATTGTCACTTGCCACGACGCCACCTGCCACACATTGCAGATTGTCACTTGCCACACATTGCGGATTGTCACTTGCCACAACGTCACCTGCCACACGTAGCAGATTGTCACTTGCCACTTCACCTGCCACATGTAGTGGATTGCCATTTGCTGTGTCCCAGAGTGAAGGCAGGCAGGAGAGAGATGACAGAGAAGAGGGGGATCTGACAGAGAAGAGGGGGGTCTGCTGTCAGAGAAAAGGGGGGGTCTGCTGACATAGAGGAGGGGGGGTCTGCTGACATTGAGGACGGGGGGGTGGCTGACATTGAGGACAGGGGGGTGGCTGATATTCAGGAGGGGGGCGGCTGATATTGAGGAGGGGGGCGGCTGATATTGAGGAGGGGGGGCGGCTGACATTGAGGAGGGGGGCGGCTGATATTGAGGAGGGGGGGCGGCTGACATTGAGGAGGGGGGGTGGCTGACATTGAGGAGGGGGGCGGCTGACATTGAGGAGGGGGGCGGCTGACATTGAGGAGGGGGGCGGCTGACATTGAGGGGGGGGGCGGCTGACATTGAGGGGGGCGGCTGACATTGAGGAGGGGGGGGCGGCTGATATTGAGGAGGGGGGGTGGCTGACATTGAGGAGGGGGGGGCGGCTGACATTGAGGAGGGGGGGTGGCTGACATTGAGGAGGGGGGGTGGCTGACATTGAGGAGGGGGGGTGGCTGACATTTAGGAGGGGGGCGGCTGACATTGAGGAGGGGGGGCGGCTGACATTGAGGGGGGCAGCTGACATTGAGGAGGGGGGGGCGGCTGATATTGAGGAGGGGGGGTGGCTGACATTGAGGAGGGGGGCGGCTGATATTGAGGAGGGGGGGCGGCTGACATTGAGGAGGGGGGCGGCTGACATTGAGGGGGGCGGCTGACATTGAGGAGGGGGGGGCGGCTGATATTGAGGAGGGGGGGTGGCTGACATTGAGGAGGGGGGGGCGGCTGACATTGAGGAGGGGGGTGGCTGACATTGAGGAGGGGGGGTGGCTGACATTGAGGAGGGGGGGTGGCTGACATTTAGGAGGGGGGCGGCTGACATTGAGGAGGGGGGGCAGGTGACATTGAGGAGGGGGCGCGGCTGACATTGAGGACGGGGGGGTTGGCTGACATTGAGGAGGGGGGGGCGACTGACATTGAGGAGGAGGGGCGACTGACATTGAGGAGGGGGGGCGACTGACATTGAGGAGGGGGGGCGGCTGACATTGAGGAGGGGGGGCGGCTGATATTGAGGAGGGGGGGCGGCTGATATTGAGGAGGGGGGCAGGTGACATTGAGGAGGGGGGGCAGGTGACATTGAGGGGGGGCAGGTGACATTGAGGAGGGGGGGCAGGTGACATTGAGGAGGGGGGGGGGCGGCTGATATTGAGGAGGGGGGGCGGCTGATATTGAGGAGGGGGGGCGGCTGATATTGAGGAGGGGGGGCAGGTGACATTGAGGAGGGAGGGCGGCTGACCTTGAGGGGGGGCAGTTGAGGAGGGGGGGCAGCTGACCTTGAGGAAGGGGGGCGGCTGACATTGAGGAGGGGGTGCAGGTGACATTGAGGAGGGGGGCTGACATTAAAGAGGGGGGGGCGGCTGACATTAAAGAGGGGGGGCTGACAGAGACGGACCTCAGGAGACAGTGACACACAGCGAGTTAGGAGCATGCAGGGCAGGCGCGATTATCCACAGACACAGTCCAGCTCCTCCAGGCTCCAGGAGAAGCAGTACTGAGGCGGGTCTTCACAGTTGCGATCACATGATTAGCAGCAGGCTCCCGTCCTGTGTTCACAATCAGGATACAAGGGAGCTCCTCCAGGCGAATCACAGAGCCTCATGTCCGCACATGACCTGCTTAGCCAATCACAGGACACCCGCCGCTGCCAATTGCTGAGCTGAGCTCGGCTCAAACACAGAGCGCACCGTGACCGAGGCAGTAGTGTGATTGTGAACTGGATGATCGTGCCCCTCTAGCCAGGGATTCGGCTGCCGCAGGACAGGTATGTGTGCCTGGGTTTCCGACGGGTGGAAACCCAGGCACATGTGCAGTGGAGTGGGCTGGCAGGCGGCAATTTGCCGCCCCCTGAAAGTGCCGCCTGGGACCGAGGTACCATCGGGTCCCATGGTAGGGCCGGCCCTGGGTGGACACATCGGACACTTTTGACACCATTTTGGGACCATTGTCATTTTTACAGCGATCAGTGCGATAAATTTGCACTGATTACTGTAAAAATTACACTAGCAGTGAAGGGGTTAACCTGTAGGTGGTGCTGTAGGGGTTAAGTGTGACCTAAAGTGTGATTCTAACTGAAGGGGGGCGTGGCTTGGCGTGTGACATCACTGATCATCGTTCCCTATGACAGGGAACAGACGATCACTGACACTGCCACTAGGAAGAACGGGGAAAGGTTTGTTTACACTCACCTCTCCCTGTTCTTCAGCTCTGTGACCCGATCGCAGGACACCGGTGGCGATCGGGTCCGCGGGTCCCACGGGCGCGGTCACGGAGCTCAGGACCGGGTCGTGAGCGCGCCCCCGACCAGCCGTGCCATTCTGTCGATGTACATCGTCGTGCGGTGGTCCTTAAGTGGTTAAAAAAAAACTATGGATATTTATTATAGCAAAATTTTTAAAACTTGTCCCTCTTCTTTTATTTATAGCGCAAAAAATAAAAACCGCAGAGGTGATCAAATACCACCAAAAGAAAGCTCTATTTGTGGGGAAAATATGATAACATTTTCATTTGGGTACAGTGTTGCACGACCACGCAATTGTCATTCAAAGTGTGACAGCGCTGAAAGCTGAAAAATGGCTTGGGCAGGAAGGGGGTGAAAGTGCCCTGTATTGAAGTGGTTTAAAAATACCTTAATGTTAGCTTCCCCATGAACTCCAATACATTTCGCCAACATGATGAAATTTCAAACTAAATTTCCAATTGTTAATGGGATTTTAGAGTAATGAAAAAATTCTCAATTTTGCTTATCCCTAATAAAAGTGATATCAAAGCATGCGATTGCGGTTGACAGCAGCAGGTGCCAACGGCTCGCAGCACGTATGGAAGAATCTCTGCTGACTAACTTATTCTGACAGCCACTGAAAGGATGCAGTGACTGTCCACCTGATCATTTTCCATGTGGCTCAGTCTATTTTTCAAAATGACTTTTGTTAAACCTGGTGGTGCCAACAGAGCCAACCATGGTTGGAAATTCTGTTGATTCAGCAAGAATGATCTGAAATTCAAGCCGAAGAAAGCCAACTTAAGCCAAACACCTGTAGCGCCCACCCCAAAAGGTTGGGACGCTATTTAAATTTAGAGGGATATCTGAGCCAATAATTGGGCTCAGGCAGTTGAATTGCATTTAATTTTACCTCTGTTTCAGCTGTGGTTTGCCCAACAGTATTTTTCCCTTATTGCCTGTAGGTGGCGTTACCACTTCAGGCACCTGTTGGAACACGGGCAAACCATGGTGCATTGAGTGGCCCTTCTCGGCAACGGTACAGTGGGAGTGGTCGACCCGCTGTGCCTGCTGGGAGGGGATACTTCAGGGGCAGACGCCATTGATTGTGGCTCGTTTTTGCCCCGCAGCCCTGCGGGCGCGAGGCATGTGTGTGTGGTCCTGGTCTCGGGGCCACGTTGGCCCGAGGCTGCATCGCTGCTTAGTAGGCCCAGATGATGTCCTAGGGACGATACGCGTCGGGAGGACTCTATTGTTGCCACGTCTTTTGCACAAAGCGCTTGTTTATCAACTTAAATGTAAGTGTTCTTGCTACATTAAAATCTTGATACTTAATACAGAGTTACGCTATGTGGCCACTTTTTTCTTCCTATCCATGATATATACCCTTCCATACTGACCTGGGATTTCCTGGACCATCATGTTCTGCGAGATCACCTGTTAATTGGCTATCTTCTTCTGTGGCATATCCCATCCTGCTGGAGTTTGGTCACCCTCGATACAGCAATTGGAGAAACACACAGGATTGTCCTGTTTCCATCGTGGTTCCACCACATAAAGCCTGTTTGACCCATTTGAGCGTATGCTTTCCTGGGTTCAAACATTCTGGTAAGCCCCTTACCTATCAGTGGTGTTTTTTTTCACTTCAAGTCACTTTAATAATTGTTCACTTTCAGCGCTTCAATCTTGAATTTATCACTAAGTTATGGATTGTGTCAATACTCAAGTTTGATCACTCCAAGGATAGACATTTGTGTAATTTTTGCACTTTTTTGAATCTTCTACATATGGACATTTACCGGTAATTTGCATTTATGTGGACATTCATTCATTCATTATTTTTCCTTTGTCACTTGAGCACTATAGTAATTTATGGTTTCTGGTGTTCATTTATTTTGATTAGCGCTACACTTTCTATTACCCTATTAGGCCCAGCTAGTCTGGCTGGGGCCTACATTCGGAGAAGGGATCCCAAGCTGTCTGTCCAAATGGGGAGGAAGCTATCTTGGTGAAGGAGACCAGGGGAGGACCTGCCGTGGAGGAGACCGGCAAAGTGCTGCTGTCTCAGGTGAGGCCTGGTGACTTTGTCAAAGAGGGACTTGCTATATTACAAGCCCTGCAGTTCGCCGGATTGGCTTAAAGGCCCTTTAACTGTATGGCTGGAAGTTTGGGACTTTAAAATCGTGTGGCAGAGGATTCCTGGACTATCCGTTTGCTCAACTTCAAAAGGTCTGTGGCAGAGACCTACTTCATCTTAGGCAGTCTGTGGCAGAGATTGCCCTGTTGCTAGTTTGTGTGTCATCCCGGCTGCTAGGCCATGTGAGAGGGGACTATCCGGGTGACCAATACCCACGCTAACATTGAGAGTGGTGAGTGACTTTGAACTTATACCTTTGTCAAATTTTGTGGCGAGTGCCTGAACCTTCCCCTACTCTTCTATACCTTTTACTTCTTCTCAAAGTTTATTGCATAAGAAAAATAAAGCCTAACTGTTTGAGGTTTTACATCGGTGTGGACATTGCATTACTACAGACTTTACTACCCGGACAACGCAGCTGAAGAGGTAACGTGCAAAACCCAAAACTAACCAGCGGCCCTCTAGGGGGTATTGCTACACACCAATATCAGGTTAGTAGAAAGCAAAGCCTAGCAGCTCCAGGTGAGAGCAATCCCACGCTTCAACCTCACGGTGCAGGTCCAGTCCACAATCTGGATAGGAGCCACTGGAACAGGAAAAGGTCTGACCGCACTTTTTTTGCAGATACAAGTATATGTACCCTACATTGGCTCCTGATGAGTGGAAAAAACCCACAAAACGTGTAGAGCCCCTTTTTTTCGATGCTACACTATTAATACCATCTGACCATACTTACTTTTATAATCATGATTTATAATGGACTTTTTATATCACTTTGAGAGGTCTAGGTTACCAACCAACACCACCCACACCACGGTGGTGCAGCGTTGTGTGTGTATATATTTGTACCATGTGTCACTAATGAACAATATTATTTATTCACTATATTTTAATATGACTCAACATGTGTATATATACCAATAAACATTGATTTTCTTTTTATTACCGTATAGCCGTGTGCTTCATTTACAGTCCCAAATTTCCCCTCTCTTTTGCATTGTGCCAGGGATGGAGGCATATGACACTACCCATTCACTGCTTAATTTAAAGTCCCATTAGCCCCCCCCCCCTTTCTTAACTGTATGCACTTAACACATGCCTAAAGAAGGGGTCCTGCGCGGCTCTAAAACGTTGCACTTGTTACACTGTGATGTGTTCATTCTTTAATAAAATCTTTGGACGGTATTTGAGATCTGTGATGGAAAATATGTACACTGATTTGAGATACAGTTGCAATAAAAAGTATGTGAACCCTTTTGGAATGATATGGATTTCTGCACAAATTGGTCATAAAATGTGATCTGATCTTCATCTAAGTCACAACAATAGACAATCACAGTCTGCTTAAACTAATAACACACAAAGAATTAAATGTTACCATGTTTTTATTGAACACACCATGTCAACATTCACAGTGCAGGTTGAAATAGTATGTGAACCCTTGGATTTAATAACTGGTTGAACCTCCTTTGGCAGCAATAACTTCAACCAAACGTTTCCTGTAATTGCAGATCAGACGTGTGTCAGGAGTTATTCTTGACCATTCCTCTTTACAGAACTGTTTCAGTTCTGCAATATTCTTGGGATGTCTGGTGTGAATCGCTTTCTTGAGGTCATGCCACAGCATCTTAATCAGGGTTGAGGTCAGGACTCTGACTGGGCCACTCCAGAAGACGTATTTTCTTCTGTTTAAGCCATTCTGTTGTTGATTTACTTTTATGCTTTTGGTCCTTGTCCTGTTGCAACACCCATCTTCTGTTGAGCTTCAGCTGGTAGACAGATGGCCTTAAGTTCTCCTGCAAAATGTCTTGATAAACTTGGGAATTCATTTTTCCTTCGATGATAGCAATCCGTCCAGGCCCTGACGCAGCAAAGCAGCCCCAAACCATGATGCCCCCACCACCATACTTCACAGTTGGGATGAGGTTTTGATGTTGGTGTGCTGTGCCTCTTTTTCTCCACACATAGTGTTGTGTGTTTCTTCCAAACAACTCAACTTTGGTTTCATCTGTCCACAGAATATTTTGCCAGTACTGCTGTGGAACATCCAGGTGCTCTTGTGCAAACTGTAAACGTGCAGCAATGTTTTTTTTTTGGACAGCAGTGGCTTCCTCTGTGGTATCCTCCCATGAAATTCATTCTTGTTTAGTGTTTTACATATCATAGATTCGCTAACAGGGATGTTAGCATATGCCAGAGACTTTTGTAAGTCTTTAGCTGACACTCTAGGATTCTTCTTCACCTCATTGAGCAGTCTGTGCTGTGCTCTTGCAGTCATCTTTACAGGACGCCCGCTCCTAGGGAGAGTAGCAGCAGTGCTGAACTTTCTCCATTTATAGAGAATTTGTCTTACCGTGGAATGATGAACAGCAAGGCTTTTGGAGATACTTTTATAACCCTTTCCGGCTTTATGCAAGTCAACAATTCCTAATCGTAGGTCTTCTGAGAGCTCTTTTGTGCAAGGCATCATTCACATCAGGCAATGCTTCTTGTGAAAAGCAAATCCTGAACTGGTGTGTGTTTTTTAGAGGGCAGGGCAGCTGTAACCAACACCTCCAATCTCATCGATTGGACTCCAGATCTCATTAGTCTAGGGGTTCACATACTTTTTCCACCTGCACTGTGAATGTTTACATGGTTCAATAAAAACATGGTAACATTTAATTCTTTGTGTGTTATTAGTTTAAGCAGACTGTGATTGTCTATTGTTGTGACTTAGATGAAGATCAGATCACATTTTATGACCAATTTGTGCAGAAATCCATATCATTCCAAAGGGTTCACATACTTTTTATTGCAACTGTATGTGTACCTGTCTGTGATAGGTACATGAATCAATCTTAAGCAGTGACGGCCAACAGAATTCTAAAGGGGAGTTTACAGGGAATTTTCCCAGGATTTTTGAAAAGAAAACAAATGGCAATTTTGTCTTATGCACAGTTCCTGCAAACAACATTTAGCAAGAATTTTTTATTTTTTTTGTACATAGCTATACATTATATATTATATACACAATAGAATTCGTAAGAACTGTGTTGGTCCTACACATGAAAATGATGGAGGGTTTAACATAACTCTACAGGAAACCTTTGGTATATGTGTTTAAAAAATGGGAAATCATAAATAAATAAAATAAATACAATAAAATAAACAAGAAAAATTGATGAAATGCGTTGTCATATATTTAATATAATTAACTATGTATAATATATTAGGCTATTATGTTTTAATATTTTACTCTTACCAGGGTCAGGCATGCTTTAAAGGATTAATAGCAATGGTTTGCTGGCAGAAAACGGTAATCCTTGTGTATGGTAGTGTCTCCAGGGCAGGCAAACCCCCTGCTGAGATGATGTGCCTGACAGCAGAAGCACGGACGCTGAAAAGTGTCCACATTCATTGCTCTCTAATACAATGAGCTGAATGCAATCAGGCTTAAGTATCTCCGCCAAACAATGCATGCAATGGCTGATTTCAAATGGTCAGATAAAGTATTTGGTTTCCAAGCTTTACATTTGTATCTGGAACAGTCAATTGCATACTGTCAAAGGTGGATTGTAAGAAAATAATGTTTATGTCAATTATAATGATAGGCATAGTTAAAGATATCGGAGAGAAATTAATACATATAAAAGCCAAAAATCAATAAACATTTACAGAACTATCTATTACATTTGGGATATTAGGATTTCAGAACAGGCGTGTTTCTATAATTCAAAGCACCATATTTCAAACCTATGGAAGTATAGTGTATATTTATACAAGATTTCCCTTGCCTGACATCTTATGTTCAATTTTTCAGTGTTATGAATAAACTTTCTGGGGGGAAATACCTGGTGATTATCTCAGCATGTATGGCTTTTAACAGAACGCAGCACGTGCTTTATGCTTTTTTCTTCATGTTTTCTGAAATATATGTATTTCTGCAAAAAGATAAAAAAAAAACAAAGCCGGCTCAGGGATTTTTTTTTAAAGCATAAGTGCACTTTCAAACAAAGTGTGCTGATCCCTTTTTAAATTCCTCTATCAGTTCTAAATAAACCCCTACCCACCCTCCTCCCCAAATCCATATGCATCTGTATCTTGGAGCTGTGGGCTCTGGCTAGATTAATCTGTATAGCTCCCGTCCTCATAGACTATATCTAACCACTTCAATACCGGGCACTTTCACCCCCTTCCTGCCCAGGCCAATTTTCAGCTTTCAAAGCTGAGGAAAGGAAATGCCTATAACCGGCATTTGTTTACATGTGATCAACTGTGATTGGACACAGTTGATCATATGGTAAAGCGGCTAGGTCATTGGCTCTTCACCACTGATTGCGCACTGCGTGCCCCTGCGAACGCACATGCGCAACAGGAATGTTAAGGATGTCATATGAAGTACTCCCAGAACAAGTGCGGTCCAGCTCGACCGTCATTGTACAATACATCGGGCAGGAAGCTGGTAAAGTCCCCCAAGCATCTCTGGTCTTGGAACACGGGCCCAATAGAAGTCAATGGAGATGTTGCTCTACTAGTTTTCTCTGAATCCCTGCACTGCTGACAATGTTTAACCAGACAGGAAGTAAGGGAAATTCCCCAACAGCAATACAGGCAAATATATACATTATATGTGTAGCACTTGCACCCAGATTAAGGGAGCTGCTGGATTTTGTTGGGTCTGCGAATTACCTCCATGGCTTCCGTTGTCAGGGGTGTAAGAAAGGTCTTCAGAAAAGTCAATGTCCACACCATGTAAAACCCAAAACAGTCAGGCTTTATTTTTATCTTTGCTGAGTGAACTTTAGAGGAAGAGTAGGACACGAGAGAAAATACACAGGGGAAGGTTCAGGCACGCAACACTTAAACAGCACTTGTCGCCACTCAAGCCTGAGTGGGTATTGCTCACCCGGATAGTCCCTTCAGTGGTCCTAGCAGCCGGAATGCAGCACAAATCAATCTTTCCTTTGTATTATATCAAGGATACAATCGGGAACCCTCTGCCACAGGATTAAAAGTCCAGAACCTCCCAGCCAAGCAATAATGAAGAGAACCTTTATTGCCAGATTGGCGTATTGCAGGGCTTGTAATTATAGATCCCTTCTTAGGCGAGTTTCCATGCCTCTTCCCGAGACAGCAGTACCGTCACTAGTCTTCTTCTGGGACTGATCCTCCCCTGGACTCTTTCCTAAACCGTGGCTCCCCGCAGGTGGGTAGCTTTGGGATCCCTTCTGGAAACATAGGCCCCAGCCAGCAGAGCTGGGCCTAAGAAGCAGCGATGCGGCCTCGGGCTGAAGGTGCCCAGGACCAGAACACGCTCACCCCGTGCTATACGGGCCACGAGGCGCACACACAGGACCAATGGGTCCCCAGGAACGACAACCCCACCCCAATGGCGTCTGCCCCTTATGTACCCCCTCCCAGCATGCACAGCAGGCTCACCACGCCCACTGCACGGCTGCCGAGAGAGGACACCCAAGGAACTGGGATACCCCTTGTGGTTCAACCTATGCCGGTGGTGACAGTGCCACCTACAGGCAACAGGGAACACTACTACCAGGCAGCATCACACCCAGAGCAGAAGCAATAGTGAAATATCAATTGGTCTGAGCCCAACTACTGTCCCAGACTACCCCTAAATAGACGCATAATACATTCATATGTGTGTGTGTGTGTGTATGTGTATATATATATATATATATATATATATATATATATACAGTATCTCACAAAAGTGAGTACACCGCTCACATTTTTGTAAATATTTTATTATATCTTTTCATGTGACAACACTGAAGAAATGACGCTTTGCTACAATGTAAAGTAGTGAGTGTACAGCTTGTATAACAGTGTAAATTTGCTGTCCCCTCAAAATAACTCAACACACAGCCATTAATAGCTAAACCGCTGGCAACAAAAGGGAGTACACCCCTAAGTAAAAATGTCCAAATTGGGCACAATTAGCCATTTTCCCTCCCCGGTGTCATGTGACTCGTTAGTGTTACAAGGTCTCAGGTGTGAATGGGGAGCAGGTGTGTTAAATTAGGTGTTATCGCTCTCACTCTCTCTTTCTGGTCACTGGAAGTTCAACATGGCACCTCATGGCAAAGAACTCTCTGAGGATCTGAAAAAAATAATTTTTGCTCTACATAAAGATGGCCTAGGCTATAAGAAGGTTGCCAAGACTCTGAAACTGAGCTGCAGCACGGTGGCCAAGACCATACAGTGGTTTAACAGGACAGGTTCCACTCAGAACAGGCCTCGCTATGGTCGACCAAAGAAGTTGAGTGCTCGTGCTCAGCATCATATCCAGAGGTTGTCTTTGGGAAATAGACGTATGAGTGCTGTCAGCATTGCTGCAGAGGTTGAAGGGGTGGGGGGTCAGCCTGTCAGTGCTCAGACCGTATGCCGCACGCTGCATCAAATTGGTCTGCATGGCTGTCGTCCCAGAAGGAAGCCTCTTCTAAAGGACATGGATTACTGGAACCATGTCCTATGGTCTGATGAGACCAAGATAAACTTATTTGGCTCAGATGGTGTCAAGCGTGAGTGGTGGCAACCAGGTGAGGAGTACAAAAACATGGTGGTGGGAGTGTCATGGTCTGGGGCTGCATTAGTGCTGCTGGCACTGGGAAGCTACAGTTCATTGAGGGAACCATGAATGCCAACATTTACTGTGACATACTGAAGCAGAGCATGATCCCCTCCGTTCGGAGACTGGGCCGCAGGGCAGTATTCCAACATAACGACCCCAAACACACCTCCAAGATAACCACTGCCTTGCTAAAGAAGCTGATGCTAAAGGTGATGGACTGGCCAAGCATATCTCCAGACTAGAGTTGAGCGGACACCTGGATGTTCGGGTTCGACGGGTTCGGCCGAACTTTGGAAAAAAGTTCGGGTTCGGGACCGAACTTTAACCCGAACCCGAACCCGAACCTCATTGAAGTCAATGGGGACCCGGACTTCTAAGGACTAAAAAGGCTCTAAAAAAGTAATGGAAAGGGCTAGAGGGCTGCAAATGGCAGCAAAATGTTGTTAAGAGCATGGCAAGTGTGGATATGGAAATAACTTAAAATAACTTAAAAAAAATAAAAAAATAAAAAAATATGCTGGAGGCCCCCTTTTCAGCAGAAGAGGTACGGGAAGTCATTAAGAACCTCAGAAACTCAACGGCACGATGTCACACATATGGTGGGAATGCCCCATATGTGTGTGTGGGTGGGAGACAATATGAAGGAACCCGAGGCACTGTCAGCAACCCAATCTACTATCGCCTGTACTTGTCCTGGCCTAAACATTCGTACAGCCTCATTAGGCGCGACAAAATACCGCCGCAGGCTCGGTCGCCTACTCGCACCTGAGGAAGGTGTTTCACTTGTGCGTGTATCTGGCACAGATCCACCACGTCCTCTCCCTGCAACAGGAGCTCCACCAGCAGCACCACGACCGGGGCCACCACGTCCCTTTGACCTTCTCCTCATATTTTCCAAATTTAGGATGTTGCCCTAAATGGGTGTTTTTGGAAGAGCAGAACACACCCACAGTATGTAACCGCTGAATCGCACAGCTACAGAACTGCAGAAAATGCTATTAAAAAAAAAAGTTTTTTTTTTAGTATAGCACAGTAGAAGACAAATATATAGAAATGGTTTATTTCACACGCCTCCACATATGTATAACACACTGCAAAATATTTTTTGTGGCCCTAAATGGCGTTTTTTGGAAGACCACAACACACCCACAGTACGTAACCGCTGAATCGCACAGCTACAGAACTGCAGAAAATGCTATTCAAAAAAAATGTTTTTTAGTATAGCACAGTAGAAGAAAACTATATATAAATTGTTTATTTCACACACCTCCACATATGTATAACACACTGCAAAATATTTTTTGTGGCCCTAAATGGCGTTTTTTGGAAGACCACAACACACCCACAGTTCGTAACCGCTGAATCGCACAGCTACAGAACTGCAGAAAATGCTATTCAAAAAAATTTTTTGTTTTTTTAGTATAGCACAGTAGAAGAAAACTATATAGAAATGGTTTATTTCACACACCTCCACATATGTATAACACACTGCAAAATATTTTTTGTGGCCCTAAATGGCGTTTTTTTGGAAAACCACAATACACCCACAGTACATAACCGCTGAATCGCACAGCTACAGAACTGCAGAAAATGCTATTCAAAAAAAATGTTGTTTTTTTAGTATAGCACAGTAGAAGACAAATATATAGAAATGGTTTATTTCACACGCCTCCACATATGTATAACACACTGCAAAATATTTTTTGTGGCCCTAAATGGGTCTTTTTGCACGCGTACATTAAAGTGCAAATTTTTTTTAATTTTTTTTTTGCCCTAAACGGGTCTTTTTTTGCACGAGCAAAATAAAATGGATTTTTTTATTTTTTTTGCCCTTAATGGGTCTTTTGGAAAAGAGCACAATAAAGTGCCTTTTTTTTTGTCCTAAATGGATCTTTTTCCAAGAGCAGAATACACCCACAGTATGGAAACGGTGTATCTCTCAACGTAATATATGCAGTGCTGGTGCACTGAGCTTGCAGATAAAAGGTAGATTTTCTCTGACACTGGGCTCATGGCAGTGTAAAAAGACTGCACTGCAACACAAACAGGTAAACCTATGCAGATCGCTGAGTTATATCTCTGAATCTGGACTCCTATTCCTATATAATATATCTGGACTCCTATTCCTATATAATATATCTCTCTCCCTAAAAGCAAAAAACAGGAACCTGGCCCTACACTACACTGTCTCTCTATCCCTCAGATTCCAGAATCAGGACTAACTCATGTATTTTTCTATCTCTCCCTAAAAGCAGCAGCAGCAGACAAGATCCTCTCCCTATCTATTCTGAAGCAGAGTGACGTGTGTGCTGTGTGCCTCTAGCTTATATAGAAGCTGGGTCACTGACCAATCACAGCAATGCCATTAGTAGGCATGGCTATGATGGCTTCTAAGGGCACACCAGCTAATCAAAAGGTGATTGGCTGGCCCCTGAAGCATTTCTAACTGCGTAATTAGATTGCCGAACCCGAACCCGAACTTTTGCGCAAAGTCCGGGTTCGGGAAAAAGCTAAAGTTCGGTACGGACCCGAACTTTACAGTTCGGGTTCGCTCAACACTACTCCAGACCTAAACCCTATTGAGCATCTGTGGGGCATCCTCAAATGGAAGGTGGAGGAGTGCAAGGTCTCTAACATCCACCAGCTCCATGATGTCCTCATGGAGGAGTGGCAGAGGACTCCAGTGGCAACCTGTGAAGCTCTGAACTCCATGCCCAAAATGGTTAAGGCAGTGCTGGAAAATAATGGTGGCCACACAAAATATTGACACTTTGGGCCCAATTTGGACATTTTCACATAGGGGTGTACTCCCTTTTGTTGCCAGAGGTTTAGACATTAATGGTTGTGTGTTGAGTTATTTTGAGGGGGCAGCAAATTTACACTGTTATACAAGCTGTACACTCACTACTTTACATAGAAAAGTGTCATTTCTTCAGTGTTGTTACATGAAAAGATATAATAAAATATTTACAAAAAATGTGAGGGGTGTACTCACTTTTGTGAGATACTGTGTGTGTGTGTGTGTGTATATATATATATATATATATAAGCTGTGCAAAAGTTTTAGGCAGGTGTGAAGAAATGCTGTAAAGCGAGAATGCTTTTAAAAAATATATATATAGATAGATATAGATATATATCTATAGATATATCTATATATTTTTTTTTAATTAACTTACAAAATGCAAAGTGAGCAAATAGAAGAAAAATATAAATCAAATCAATATTTGGTGTGACTGCCCTTTGGTTTCAAATCAGCATACACTTGCACACTTTGTACACTTGCACAAAGCTAGGGAATTTGTAGGATTAGGGTTATGTGTATGATTAACCAATTATGCCAAACCAAAGTTAATTCATATGTAGGTTTAAACACAGTCAATAAGGCCCCTTTCACACTGGGGCGGGCCGGTGCGGTGGCGGTATAGCGGCACGATTTTCAGCGTCCCTATACCATCGTATTTACCGCGATATTCGGCCGCTAGCGGTGCGGTTTTAACCCCCGCTAGTGGACAAAAAGGGTTAATACCGCCCGCAAACTGCGGCTACAGCCGCGGTTTGCCGGCGGTATTACCGCGGTGTCCCATTGATTTCAATGGGAAGGAGCGGTATACACACCGCTCCTTTCACCGCTCCAAAGATGCGGCTTGCAGGAGATTTTTTTTCCTCCCGCCAGCGCATTGCCTCAGTGTGAAAGCCCTCGGGCTTTCACATTGAGAATACTGGGGCAGGAGTATTTCAGGCGTTATTTATGCACTATTTTTAGCGCTAAAACACCTGAAATACACCTCAGTGTGAAAGGGGCCTTACTGAAACATTTAGGCCGCTTTCACACTGAGGCGCTTTGCATGCATTATAGCGCTAAAAATAGCACTTCTAAAGCGTATGAAAAATGTCTTCCATTAATCTTAATGGATGCTTTCACACTGAGGCGTTGCGCTGGTGGGGCGTTGCGAAAAGTCCTGCAAGCAGCATCTTTGGAGCTTGTTTGTAGCGCTAAAAACAACTTAAAAAATGTCCAAGTCCATTGAAATGAATGTGTAGCGCTTTAAAAACAACGTAAACACGCCTGAAAAACGCCCTAGACAGTACACTGAAGCTGTGGGAAGGTCACATGACCACAGTGCAGTGTAGGATGCTGGGATAAAAGGAAATCCTGTTGGGAGGGGTTGAGGAGGAAGACAAGAGAGCATTGATGCTGCAGATACGCGGATGCAAGCCAGGGCAGCAAATTTGGCCAGACCATCCAGGTCTAGAGCAACAGCAATAGAACCGGAGGAGTTTATTGAGTCAGTGCGGGACCACCCAGAGCTTTTGGACACCAAAAATCCACTGTATGTCAACCGCAGCAAAAATTATTTAGCATGAGAGGCCATTGCTGAACAACATATTGAGGACTGGAATGACCTTCCAAGAAAGCAAAAGAGTGCAAAAAGTGAGTACCAATCTCATAATCCTTGTCACATAAGCAGGAGTGTGATTGTAAAGCCCAAAAAGATCAACCGCAAAAACATTTCTAATCCCAGTCAGAGTAGTGTCAAGCCCAAAAATTTCAACCGCTAAAACATTTCTAATCCCAGTCAGAGTAGTGTCAAGGCCAAAAAGTTAAACCGCAAAAACATTTCTAATCCCAGTCAGAGTAGTCTCAAGCCAAAAAAGTTCTACCCTAATCCCACTTCTACTAGCCTCAAACTCTTAACCCTAACCCTAATCCCACTTCTAGTAGCCTCAAACTTTTAACCCTAACCCTAATCCCACTTCTAATAGCCTCAAACTCTTAACCCTAACCCTCCAACCCTCTAACCTGAACACCCTAACCCTAAGAATTTCCAAAGTTCAAATTTCCGTAATACTGACATCCCGTAATCCTGCAATTCCGAAATTTGAAATTACAAATTGCCAAACCTTGGGACATTTCTGAATTAGGGGAATTCCACAATTTCGGAATTAAATAATTAGTATAAATTCTTTTTAAAACGAATTTGGGACTTAACGAATTGAACATGTCTAGTTCAGATGGTGTCAAGCGTGTGTGGGGGCAACCAGGTGAGGACTACAAAAACAAGTGTGTCTTGCCTACAGTCAAGCATGGTGGTGGGAGTGTCATGGTCTTGGGCTGCATGAGTGCTCCCAGCACTGGATAGCTACAGTTCATTGAGGTAACCATGAATACCAACATGTACTGTGACATACTGAAGCATACAGTAGACCTGTGCACAGCCGAAATTTTTGTTTTCGTTTCATTCTTTTTTTTGCTTTTTTTGGAAATTCCAAAATTCGGAATTTGGAATTTCCGAATTTCCGAATTTTGGAAATTCTGAAATTATAAAAATTCTGAAATTATAAAAATCTGTGATTCTAAAATTTAGTAATTAACTAATTTGTCCAAATTCGTTAAAAAAAAGAATTTTGAAATAAACGAATTGCACATGTCTACTGAAGCACAGCATGATCCCCTCCCTTCGGAGACTGGTCCGCAGGGCAGTATTCCAACATGATAATGACCCCTAACACACCTCCAAGACGACCACTGCCTTGCTAATGAAGCTGAGGGTAAAGATGATGGACTGGCCAAGAATGTCTCCAGACCAAAACCCGATCGAGCATCTGTGGGGCATCCTCCAATGAAAGGTGGAGGAAAGCAAGGTGTCTAACATACACCAGCTACGTGATGTCATCATGGAGGAGTGGAAGAGGACTCCAGTGGCAAGCTGTAAAGCTCTGGTGAACTACATACCAAAGAGTGTTAGGTCAGTGCTGGAAAATCATGGTGGGCACACAAAATGTTTTCACGTTGGTCCCAAATTTGCCATTTTCACTTAGGGGTGTACTCACTTTTGTGAGATACTGTATATTATTTTTATTATTGAACTCCTAAACAAAGTTTAAAAACAAGGTGAAAGTAAACATGTTTTTATTTTATTGAATCAATACAAGAAGTAAAAAAATATTCCTAATCGAAAACAATATGCTTTTTGTTTTGTAAGTATATACTTGCAGACAAGAACAAAAATTATATTAAACATATTAATGATCATTTTAATGCGTTACTTCTAAATTTTAGATCATATTTCCTTGCCAACTTACTACTCCTGCAGGGCTCATAAAATAATTAGCTAATTCATCCCTAATTCTGAACCCCAATGTTGCACCACGGACATGAGGAAAATCAGCAGGCTCAAAATTGTGAGCCAATGTGTCCTCAAAATTCACACCATCTCTATCCCTTACTACATTGTGCAACACACATGCTGCCTTTATTAATTTACAGGCATTATCAACCTTGAGATTTATAGGTTTAAGGAATATTTGCCATTTGTTGGCAAGAATGCCAAAGGAACATTCAACCAGCCTACGTGCCCGACAGACGATAATTGAAGATTCTCTTCTGGGTGTCCTGATTCCTCCACGAGTAGGGCTTCATTAAATGTTTGTGTATATCGAAAGCCTCATCAGCCACAAAAAGAAATGGCATATCTGGACTTTCTGTACCGGGTAATGGTTGGTTTTCAGGCAAATCAAGGCGATTAGATTAAAGACGCTTCCCAAATGTCGAATTCAGAAAAACAGAAGAGTCTGCAGAACTCCCAAATGCTCCTGTCACGTACCTTTGGTGTGAGCCTGACGTGCAGAGGGAGACCTCCCGTACAACCCCGGCTCGGAGACCACTGGAGTGGGGACAGTGGTGGTAAGAGCGCGGTGAGGTAAGGGTGCCTGCTTGGTCCTCTTGGCTGGGTATAGTAAAGCCAAGCGAAAGCTGGAACAGCTGGAACTGGGAGCAGCGGATGCAGGTCAGCAGGTGCAGGTATGCAGAGCAGCGGATGCAGGTCAGCAGGTGCAGGTATGCAGAGCAGCGGATGCAGGTCAGCAGGTGCAGGTATGCAGAGCAGCGGATGCAGGTGTGCAGGACCACGGATGCAGGTGTAGGTATGCAGAGCAGCGCAGTCAGACAAGCCAGGTCTTTCACATCAGGGTAAACAGCATAAACGGCAGGCAGAGAGTAGTCAGAGTCCAGGCTGGGTCTTGGCAACAGATGATCAGACAGGTAGCAGGGTCAAACAAGCCAGAGTCAGGACTGGAGATAGGAGGGAGGTCAGGAAGCCGGGTCATACACAGGAACACGATACAGGCACAGAGTCAGGAACAGAAGCAGATCAAACCGCAAGGGGCAACATCTCTGGAACGTCTTTTATAGGAAGTTCATGGGAGGAGCAAGGGGTTCAGGGTTCAACATCAATCAAGACACCAAGCAGAGTAGTCTAATCCATTAGATAGGTTATCCAGCAGATCAGGCAGGGAGCTGTCCAGCATCCCAGATAGCTCAGTGGGAAGAGTCAATGCCAGACACAGACGAGGTCCCAGGTTCAAGCCCAGTATGTCCCTGACAGTGCCCCCCCCTTAAGGGCAACCTCCGGGTGCCCAAGAGAGCTCTTTTCTGGGGGTGACTGCGAAAAAATGCCTGGATTAACTCTCGGGCATGAATGTTCCGTTGGGGTTCCCAGGAGTTCTCCTCCAGACCATACCCCTTCCACTTAATCAGGAATTGAAGTTGGTTCCCCCTTCTTCCACAGTCCAAGACGGCCTCCACCTCAAACTCCTCATCCCCGTCAACCATTACAGGTTCAGGCGGTCCTGATCCCCTGTTTGGGAAGGGATCCAGCACTGTAGGTTTCAGTAGTGACACGTGAAACACTGGGTGAACCTTCAATGAATCTGGTAAAGAAAGTTCATAGGAGACTTCATTTAATCTCCGTTTTACTGGGAAGGGGCCGATAAACTTGGGTGCCAGTTTCCTTGCGGGGCAGGTCATCCTAAGGTTGGCGGTAGACAGCCATACTTGATCGCCTTGTTGAAGGCATAACTCCCCTCTCCTCTTTCTGTCAAACATCCTTTTATTGGTTGCCTGCGCCTTGGTCAAGGCTTCCTATAATATTTTGTTGTTACGGGTCAGGAAATCAACGGTACTCTGGACTGCTGGGACTGTTGAATCAGAAATGAGATCAGGTAGGAAGGTCGGGTGGAACCCATAGTTGGAGAAAAACGGAGACTGACCTGTAGCCGAGTGACTGGCATTATTAAAGGCAAACTCCGCCAGGGGTAGTAGTGTTACCCAGTCATCTTGAACAAAGGTGGTAAAGCATCGGAGATATTGCTCGAGCGTTTGGTCCGTCCTCTCGGTTTGCCCATTGGTCTGAGGGTGATAGGCAGAGGACATGGACAGCTCGATCTTCAGGACCTTGCACAAAGCCTTCCAGAAGCGAGAGGTGAACTGCACCCCTCTGTCTGAAACAATGTCTGTTGGAACCCCATGTAACCTTACTATCTCTTTTATGAAGACCTGGGCAGTTTCCATGGCAGATGGCGTGCTCTTCAGTGGCACGAAGTGGGCCATTTTAGATAGACGGTCGACCACTACAAAAATGGCTGAGCAACCTTCTGACGGGGGAAGTTCCACTATGAAGTCCATAGCAATCCTTTGCCAGGGTCGATCAGGAACTGGTAAGGGTCTGAGAAGACCCCAGGCCTTGCTTCTAGCGGTCTTACTACGGGTACAGGTGGCACATGAATTTACATATTCCCTGCAGTTCCTTTCAAGATCCGGCCACCAAAATGTGCGTTGAATTAGTTCCTGGGTTTTATGCATTCCGAAGTGGCCGGCCAGGGGATGAGCATGGCACAGATTTAATACTGTTACTCTGACATCTTCTGGTACAAAGATCTTGTTGTCTTTCCATAGTAACCCATCCTTGGGTAACAGGGTAATCCCAGGAGGCCCTGACATATTTGCTGAAGCTTGTTTCAAGCCGGACATTAGATTTGTTTGCAAGAGTAGAAAGTTACCTTCCGATAGGATGGTATCAGGAGCTGACACTTCTTTCGGATCATCGAACATGCGAGAAAGGGTGTCTGGTTTGGTGTTCTTTGAGCCGGGCCGGTAAGTTATGTGAAATGAAAACCGAGAGAAGAATAAGGCCCATCGTGCCTGGCGTGGTCTCAGACGCTTGGCAGCTCTCAAATACTCCAGGTTTTTGTGGTCTGTATAAATGAGTATGGGATGCGCCGCTCCTTCCAACAGATACCTCCATTCTTCAAGGGCGGACTTGATGGCCAGGAGCTCCCGGTCCCCCACGTTATAGTTCTTCTCGGCCGGAGTAAGCTTACGAGAGAAGAAGGCTATTGGGTGCATCAAGTCCTTGAGACCCTGGCGTTGAGAGATAACGGCTCCTAACGCTGTCTCTGAGGCATCTACCTCGAGTAGATAAGGTAGAGCAGGGTCAGGGTGACTCAGAATAGGAGCTGACGTGAACAGTCCTTTTAAATTTGTGAAGGCAGCCTGTGCCTCGGGATTCCAACAAAACCGGACATTCTGCTTGGTCAGCTGCGTAATCGGGGAAATAATAGCGGAGAATCCCTTGATGAACCTCCGGTAGAAGTTGGCGAAGCCAACGAAGCGCTGCACCCCCTTCTTGTCTGAAGGTGCAGGCCAATCCAGAATAGCTGAAACTTTTTGCGGATCCATCTTGAATCCCTCTGTTGAAATTACCAAGCCGAGGAACTGAATACTCTGTCGCTCGAATTCGCATTTTTCTGGTTTTGTGTACAGTCCATGTTGACGGAGTTGACAGAGTACGATCTTGACATGTTCCCGGTGCTGCTCAATTGAAGTGGAAAAAATCAAAATATCGTCTAGATAGACAATTACGTAAATGTCCAGGCAGTCCCTAAAAATGGCATTGACTAGATGCTGAAAAGTAGCAGGGGCGTTACATAGGCCAAAGGGCATTACTAGGTATTCGTAATGGCCGAACCTGGTCTGAAAAGCAGTCTTCCATTCATCCCCTGCGCGGATGCGGACCACAGAACAGGACAAAGAGGAGGAGGCCTAGCAGTAATTTACAAGGACCACCTCACGTTCATCAAACCAACTCTACAGAACTCATTACCTTTTATGGAAACGCTCACTTTGCAACTTCAAACTACACCCCAGGATACCGTCCACATACTGCTCTGCTACAGACCACCGGGACCAAAGACACAACTCCTCACACATTTCGATGAATTTTTCTCGACATACACCATGAAAACCAAAAACCTCCTGCTACTCGGAGACTTCAACCTCTGGGCCAATGCCCCCGAAGACCCTATCGCCACCGCCTGCATCGACCAACTAGAAAAACTAGGCTTGCAACAACTGATAAATACTCCTACACATGTATCAGGTCACACTCTTGACCTAATCTTCAAACAAAATATGGACATCAACACACTGGACAACCAGCCTCTACCATGGACAGACCACCATGCCATCAAATTTACCATAACGACCAACACCACCCGACAAAAATCAATACAATCAGCAATAACATACTGGACAAGATCACAGAAGAAACTATACTCTGAACTTTTCAAAACCACACTACAGAACAATATGGAAATGCTAAACCAAAACCACTCAACAGAAGAAACACTCAACTCCCTGAACAAAGCGTTGCTACAGACAGCAGACACGGTTGCTCCAAGACGCAGAGCGCGCATCCGCAAAAACAACGCGGGCTGGTTCAATGACGCTCTGACTTTACTGAAACAAGAACGCAGAAGAGCAGAAGGAGCATGGAGAAGAAATTCAACAAAGGAGAACTACACAATCTACAAAGCACTCACTAGGAAATATCATAAAGCAATCTTCAAAGCAAAAAAAGACCATTTCGCTAACACCATCGCAAAAGCCCTAAACCGCCCCCGTGAACTCTTTAAACTAGTGGCCCAGACCATGAATCCCATCTGCTTGGAGTCTTCAGCAAACGAAACACAGGAATTCTGCAATGAACTGTCGAATTTTTTTATCAACAAAATCGATAACATTAGGAAAATAATTCAGAAGGAAAAATCAAACAACCCCACACGGCCAAAGGATGAAAAGAACCAGATAAATAATCTGCAATCAAAGAAATTTACTCTGGTCCCAATTACAATCGACACTACTAAAAACATCATCAGAAGCCTCCGAGATAGTACTTCACCGAACGACATCATTCCGGCAAAACTACTGAAAGAATGTACCGACATCTTAGCACCGCTCATAACACACTTCATCAACCAATCGTTCAAAGAAGGTATTGTGCCGACTTCCCTTAAACAAGGAATAATCAAACCCCTCCTGAAGAAACCTAACCTTGACCCGAATGACCCAAATTTTAGAAGACCGGTAACAAGCCTGACCACCATCTCCAAGATCATCGAGAAAGTTGTAACACAACAGCTACAACTTCATTTGGATACCCACAAACTCCTGGATCCACTTCAATCGGGGTTCCGCCCAGGCCATGGGACGGAAACGGCACTTCTTAAAATATGGGACGACGCACTAGAAGCAGCAGATGACGGAGAATCGTGCCTCTTGGTGCTGCTGGACCTTAGTGCAGCCTTTGATACAGTAGATCACAAAATTCTACTTACGCGCCTCACAGAAGTGGCAAGAGTCGCGGACGAGGACCTACCATGGTTCACATCCTTTTTGGAAAACAGATCCCAGACAGTGAAACTGGGAGCCTTCACCTCGGCACCACGCATAAATACATGCGGAGTCCCTCAAGGATCACCCCTGTCACCGGTACTCTTCAACATCTACCTCCAACCACTCCTCAAAATCATCAGTGAACAGGATCTACGTTATCACTCCTATGCAGACGACACCCAACTTTACTTTCGCATCAACAACAAAAAAGAACAATATTACGGGCTGGAAAAATGCCTTACATTAATCAACAATTGGATGACAGAGAGCTCCCTCAAGCTTAATGCATCCAAAACAGAACTGTTCATTTTCCACGCTAACCGAAAGAAAAACGCCAGGACCACATGGACACCATCCACCATCCTTGGACAAAACATAACCCCAAGCACCAAAGTAAAAAGCCTGGGAGTCATCTTTAACTCAGACATGACTATGGACGCACAAATAGGATCAGTAGTCAGCGGATCTCACCACCTTCTCCGCCTGCTACGAAGACTTATCCCTTTCATCCCAGAAAAAGACAGAGCAGTAGTAGTCGGAACCATCATCAATTCCCGGCTTGACTACGCTAATTCCCTTTATCTAGGACTTCCCAAATACCAGATTGCACGTCTACAAGTCATCCAAAACACAGCGGCCAGACTGGTAACAGGGAAAAAACCCTGGGAATCAATCACACCATCCCTGAGAAGCCTCCACTGGCTATCCGTAAAGGATCGGGTCACATTCAAGACCCTCTGCCTCACCCACAAATGTGCACAAGGAAAGGCACCACAATATTTATGCGAAAAAATAAAACACTACACCACTACTCATGACCTTCGATCAACCAACCAAAACCTCCTCCATATCCCCAAGACTCGCTACAAAGCCAAGGGAGAACGAAGGTTTGCTGTCCAAGGACCAAGACTATGGAATGCGCTACCCATGAACATCCGCATGGAAGAAAACCATCGAGCCTTCCGGAAAAAACTAAAGACCCATCTCTTCTAAAGGATCTCAACGACACTGGATGCCAAGCGCCTTGAGGCGATTTAGTTCGCAATTGTAGCGCTATACAAGTTCTCACTCACTCACTCACTCAGGTTGTACGCCCCCCGCAGGTCTAGCTTGGTAAACACAGAAGAGGTCCTGAGCCTCTGAAAGAGTTCGGGTACCAGGGGCAGAGGGTACCGATTCTTGACCGTAATTTTATTTAATTCCCGGTAGTCCACACAGGGCCGGAGAGAATGGTCCTTTTTCTCCACAAAAAAGATTCCCGCCCCTGCTGGAGAAGTGGAAGGACGGATGAACCCCCTCTTTAGGTTTTCGTCAACATACTCTTTCAGAACCTCTAGCTCCCGTTCAGATAAGGGGAAGATCCGTCCAAAGGGAATTTCAGCCCCAGGGAGAAGCTCGATTGGACAATCGTATGGACGATGAGGCGGAAGGGTCTCAGCTCCCCGTTTGCTGAAAACGTCCAGGAATCCATGGTATTGTTTGGGCACAGCTGCGCGTACCTCTGAATCCGGCTCCAGGCATAACAGAGGACCAGAAGTGCTGAGACATGGAGGCATGCAGTGGTGTTGGCAATAAGGCGACTGGAACCTAATCCTCCCGGACCCCCAATCGATCTGTGGGTTATGGGCCTGAAGCCAGGGTAGACCCAAGATGACTGGAAACAGAGGGGATTCAATGGCATTCAGGCTTAATAGTTCCTTATGATCTGTAGAGGTGGTTACAAGCAAAGGAGGGGTTTCTTGAGTCACTACTCCTGACTTAATACGGGACCCATCTGCTAAAAAGATGGAAAGTCCCTGAGTCTTTGGCTGGAGTGGGATGTGCTGTTGTGCTGCAAAGTTAAGATCGATGAAACAATTACATGCTCCTGAGTCAATTATCGCGGTGACTGGTATTGTCCTTCCTGGCAATTGGAACGAGATAGGTAGGGCCAGGTGGGTGGTGTTGGCAGAGGGAGGTGGACCACTTGGAGAAGGGGTAGCTGGGACCTTGCGCAGCTTAGCAGGACATGAGGAAACGTAATGGCCGGCTCCTCCACAATATAAACAAAGATCATTCTGTCGCCGGCGAAGTCGTTCTTCGGCCAACAGGGAAGGTCTCATCAGTCCAAGCTGTCACGGCTTTATGGTAACAGAAGTCTGATTGGCAGGTAAGGAGTTAACTGGAACTGAACTGGCAACAGCAGGAGATACCCGGGGTAGCATCCAGGCTGGACGGAGATGCTGGGTAGCCCTCTCTGTTCTGCGCTCCCGGAGTCGTCGGTCTATCTGAATAGACAGGGTGATTAAAGTCTCTAGGGCATCAGGAACACCGACCCGGGCTAACTCGTCTTTCAGTCCCTCAGAGAGACCGAGACGGAACTGGTGCCGTAGGGCTGCATCATTCCACTGGGCATCCGCGCTCCAGCGTCTGAAATCAGTCACATAGTCCTCGACCGCTCTGCGGCCTTGCTGGAGCGCGTGGAGGGCAGCCTCGGCGGTGGAAGTCCGTTGAGGGTCATCATAGAGTCGAGCCATGGCATCAAGAAAAGATGAGAGAGAGTCCAGAGCTTCATGGCGGACTTCCAGCAGATGGTGGGCCCAAGCCTGAGGTTCCCCCTGTAGTAGAGCGATAACAAACCCTACTTTGGTGACCTCTAATGAAAAAGTCAGAGGTAGTAAGGAAAAGTATAGTTCACATGCGTTGCGAAACGCCCGGAATTTGCTTCGATCCCCAGAAAACTTATCGGGAACGGGGACCCTAGGCTCAGGAGGTGGTGGCGTTCCAGAGGAGGAAGTTGGGACTGAAGGTGCATCTGCAGTGATGGTCTGGGTTTGCGTCTGCCTATCCACTTGAACGTAACTGCCTTGTAGAGACTTCACGACCCGGTTGAGGGCTGCGAGGTGCTGACTGACGTCATCCATAGGCGAGGTCCCTCTTGCAGGCTCAGACATGGCGGTTTGATACTGTCACGTACCTTTGGTGTGAGCCTGATGTGCAGAGGGAGACCTCCCGTACAACCCCGGCTCAGAGACCACTGGAGTGGGGACAGTGGTGGTAAGAGCGCGGTGAGGTAAGGGTGCCTGCTTGGTCCTCTTGGCTGGGTGTAGTAAAGCCAAGCGAAAGCTGGAACAGCTGGAACTGGGAGCAGCGGATGCAGGTCAGCAGGTGCAGGTATGCAGAGCAGCGGATGCAGGTCAGCAGGTGCAGGTATGCAGAGCAGCGGATGCAGGTCAGCAGGTGCAGGTGTGCAGGACCACGGATGCAGGTGTAGGTATGCAGAGCAGCGCAGTCAGACAAGCCAGGTCTTTCACATCAGGGTAAACAGCATAAACGGCAGAGAGTAGTCAGAGTCCAGGCTGGGTCTTGGCAACAGATGATCAGACAGGTAACTTAGCAGGGTCAAACAAGCCAGAGTCAGGACTGGAGATAGGAGGGAGGTCAGGAAGCCGGGTCATACACAGGAACACGATACAGGCACAGAGTCAGGAACAGAAGCGGATCAAACCGCAAGGGGCAACATCTCTGGAACGTCTTTTATAGGAAGTTCATGGGAGGAGCAAGGGGTTCAGGGTTCAACATCAATCAAGACACCAAGCAGAGTAGTCTAATCCATTAGATAGGTTATCCAGCAGATCAGGCAGGGAGCTGTCCAGCATCCCAGATAGCTCAGTGGGAAGAGTCAATGCCAGACACAGACGAGGTCCCAGGTTCAAGCCCAGTATGTCCCTGACAGCTCCAACATAAATATATATATATATAAATGTATTGTCTGCATCAACCACAGCCATAAGCACAACAGAAAAATATTTTTTATAATTATAATATTGGCTACCACTGTGACAGGGTTTTATAAGTCGAATGTGTTTTCCATCAATTGCTCCCAGGCAGTTTGGAAAGTTGGTTTTGCTCCAGAACTGATTAGCAATATCATTCCATTTCTCTTTATTTGGAATAGGCATGAATGTAGTTTTCAATTTCCAAATAGCATCACATGTTAGCTTCACAATTTCTCCAATTGTCGATATTCCTGTTCGGAATTCATAGTGTAATGATGTATAGGTATTTCCAGTGCCAAGATATCTGTAATTTTGAAAAAAATTAATAATTTCAGTACGAGTAATAAAGAAAAGGTGGAAGACTATGAGGGATAATTACAGACGAGAACACCTTCTTCAAAATAAGATAAGGAGTGGTTTTGCTGGCAAGAAAAAAGGGAGAGTTTATAGTCACTATGACGAGCTCATGTTCCTGAAGCCCGTCATGGAGATGAGACCGTAAGTATAAAAACATTTATTAGTGAATGTTTATTTTTTGGTTTAGTGAATTGTATAAAATCTTTTTTAGGATTTTATTGGAGGCGTGCACGGTATAACTAAATTTTTGGCTTTTTTAAAAAAATATATAATTTTTTTAGGATTTTCAGTACAGAAAGCAATATGGAGAGTGAAACTGAAGAAGACCCTGATGATGCAGAGCAGACCAGCCAATTAGTAGATGCAGCAGAATTTTCACACATTTCTAAAACAGAAGCAGAAACAACTGAAGCAGCATTGCCCACCAACAGACCAAAACAAAAAAACAAACAAACAACAAATGACAGAGAACTTCCTTGATGTGGTTAAAAAATTGTTTGACAAACAAGATAAAGATGGAGGGGAATTGGAGTCCTTTACCAAAAGCCTGGTTCCACAAATGGCAAAAGTACCATCTGAACATCAATGTACCATGCGTTCCAAAATATTACAACTTATTAATTCCTTTCAGCAGCAACCTAAACAAAATATAGATGCACCATATGACGGAAACACTAGTCATCATTTTTATGGGAGGTATGACGGTCCAGGTACCCCGCAATCACAATCCTACCCATCTGCTGTAGCTTCACCATTTCCACTCATGTCACAACACCCATATCCCAATTTGCAAATGACCCAAAACCAACAATGGTTTCAGGGAGTACCTTATGAAGTGCAGCCATATTTCCAAAATGTCCAAGCTCCCCCTCCCACCACTCTAGAGGAGACACACCATCCTTCCAACTCTCAGAATCTATGATTTTTTGGCTTGTTATATTTTTTCTGAAAAGTTTGACATTTGTTAATCTAATTTTGTCTGTAAAATGCACATGTTGATGCTCTTTCTTAATTTATTTTCTGTTTTGCACATGTTGTGCATTTTTGAAAATATATATGCAATAAACAAACTATATATTTTTTTGTTTCAAAATTGGAGGGCCCTTTTATTACGTGTTTAACCACTTAAGCCCCGGACCATTTGGTAGCTAGAGGACCAGAGGTGATTTCAGAATTTTGCACTGCGCTGCTTTAACTGTAAATTGTGAGAACATGCAATGTTGTACCCAAACTAAATTTGCGTCTTTTTCTTCCCACAAATAGAGCTTTCTTTTAATGGTATTTGATTGCCTCTGCGATTTTTATTTTTTGCGATATAAAACGGAAATTTTTTTTGAAAAAAAATGATATTTTCTACTTTTTGTTATAAGAATAATCGAATAAACTCAATTTTAGTCATACATTTAGGCCAAAATGTATTCAGCCACATGTCTTTAGTAAAAAAAATGTCAATAAGCGTATATTTATTGGTTTGCGCAAAAGTTATAGCGTTTACAAACTAGGGTACATTTTCTGGAATTTACACAGCTTTAAATTTATGACTGCCTATCTCATTTCTTGAGGTGCTAAAATGGCAGGGCAGTACAAAACCCTCCCAAATGACCCCATTTTGGAAAGTAGACACCCCAAGGAAATTGCTGAGAGGCATGTTGAGCCCATTGAATATTTTTTTTTTTTGTCCCAAATGATTGAATAATGACAAAAAAAAAAATTTACAAAAAGTTGTCACTAAATTATATATTGCTCACACATGCCATGGTTAAATGTGGAATTGCACCCCAAAATACATTCTGCTGCTTCTCCTGAGTACGGGGATACCACATGTGTGGGACTTTTTGGGAGCCTAGCTGCGTACGGGGCCCCAAAAACCAAGCACCGCCTTCAGGATTTCTAAGGGTGTAAATTTTTGATTTCACTCCTCACTACCTATCACAGTTTTGAAGGCCATAAAATGCCAAAATAGCACAAAACCCCCCCAAATGACCCCATTTTGGAAAGTAGACACCCCAAGCTATTTACTGAGAGGCATGTTGGGTTCATGGAATATTTTATATTTTGCCACAAGTTGCGGGAATATGACAAACTTTTTTTTTTTGCACAAAGTTGTCACTAAATGATATATTGCTCACACATGCCATAGGCATATGTGAAATTACACCCCAAAATACATTCTGCTACTTCTCCTGAGTACGGGGATACCACATGTGTGGGACTTTTTGGGAGCCTAGCTGCGTACGGGACCCCAAAAACCAAGCACCGCCTTCAAGGTTTCTAAGGGCATAAATTTTTGATTTCACTCCTCACTACCTATCACAGTTTTGAAGGCCATAAAATGCCAAGATAGCACAAAACCCCCCAAAATGACCCCATTTTGGAAAGTAGACACCCCAAAGAAATTGCTGAGAGGCATGTTGAGCCCATTGAATATTTTTTTTTGTCCCAAGTGATTGAATAATGACAAAAAGAAAAAAAAAAGAAAAAATGTACAAAAAGTTGTCACTAAATGATATATTGGTCAAACATGCCATGGTTATATGCGGAATTGCACCCCAAAATACATTTGGCTGCTTCTCCTGAGTAGGGGGATACCACATGTGTGGGACTTTGAGAGCCTAGCCGCGTACGGGCCCCCGAAAACCAAGCACTGCCTTCAGGATTTCTAAGGGCACAAATTTTTGATTTTACTCCACACTACCTATCACAGTTTTGAAGGCCATAAAATGCCAAGATAGCCCAAAACCCCCACAAATGACCCCATTTTGGAAAGTAGACACCCCAAAGAAATTGCTGAGAGGCATATTGAGCCCATTGAATATTTTTTTTTTTGTCCCAAGTGATTGAATAATGACAAAAAGAAAAAAGAAAAAGAAAAAATGTACAAAAAGTTGTCACTAAATGATATATTGGTCAAACATGCCATGGTTATATGCGGAATTGCACCCCAAAATAAATTTGGCTGCTTCTCCTGAGTACAGGGATACCACATGTGTGGGACTTTTTGAGAGCCTAGCCGCGTACGGGCCCCCGAAAACCAAGCACCGCCTTCAGGATTTCTAAGGGCACAAATTTTTGATTTCACTCCTCACTACCTATCACAGTTTTGAAGGCCATAAAATGCCAAGATAGCCCCAAAACCCCCACAAATGACCCCATTTTGGAAAGTAGACACCCCAAGCTATTTTCTGAGAGGCATGGTGAGTATTTTACAGCTCTCATTTGTTTTTGAAAATGAAGAAAGACATTTTTTTTTTTTTTCAATTTTCAAAACTTTGTGACAAAAAGCGAGATCTGCAAAATACTCAACATACCTCTCAGCAAATAGCTTGGGGTCTACTTTCCAAAATGGGGTCATTTGGGGGGGTTTTGTGCCATCTGGGCATTCCATGGCCTCCGAAACTGTGATAGGCAGTGAGGAGTGAAATCAAAAATTTACACCCATAGAAATCCTGAAGGCGGTGCTTGGTTTTCGGGGTCCTGTACGTGGCTAGGCTCCCAAAATGTCTCACACATGTGGTATCCCCGTACTCAGGAGAAGCAACAGAATGTATTTTGGGGTGCAATTCCACATATAACCATGGCATGTTTGAGCAATATATAATTTAGTGACAACTTTTTGTACATTTTTTTTTTCTTTTTGTCATTATTCAATCACTTGGGACAAAAAATTAAATATTCAATGGGCTCAACATGCCTCTCAGCAAATAGCTTGGGGTGTCTACTTTCCAAAATGGGGTCATTTGGGGGGGGGGTTTGAACTGTCCTGGCATTTTATGCACAACATTAGGAAGCTTATGTCACACATCATCCACTCTTCTAACCACTTGAAGACAAAGCCCTTTCTGACACTTTTTGTTTACATGAAAAAAAAAAAATTTTTGCAAGAAAATTATGTTGAACCCCCAAAAATTATATATTTTTTTAAAGCAAAGGCCCTACAGATTAAAATAGTGGGTGTTGCATTTTTTTTTACCACACAGTATTTGCGCAGCGATTTTTCAAACGCATTTTTTGGGGGAAAAACACACTTTTTTTATTTTTAATGCACTAAAAAACACTATATTGCCCAAATGTTTGATGAAATAAAAAAGATGATCTTAGGCCGAGTACATGGATACCAAACACGACATGCTTTAAAATTGCGCACAAACGCGCAGCGGCGACAAACTACATTAATTTTTAAAAGCATTTAAAAGCCTTTACAGGTTACCACGTTAGATTTACAGAGGAGGTCTACTGCTAAAATTACTGCCCTCGATCTGACCTTCGCGGTGATACCTCACATGCATGATGCAATTGCTGTTTACATATGACGCTAGACCGACGCTTGCGTTCGCCTTTGCGCAAGAGCAGGGGGGACAGCGGTGCTTTTTTTTTTTTTATTATTATTTATTTTGCTTTTTTATATTTAAACTGTTCCTTCCATATTTATTTTTTTTACCATTTTTATTGTTATCTCAGGGAATGTAAATATCCCCTATGATAGCAATAAGTAGTGACAGGTACTCTTTTTATGAAAAAAATTGGGGGGTTAGACCCTAGATCTTTCCTCTGCCCTCAAAGTATCTGACCACACCAAGATCGGTGTGATAAAATGCTTTCCCAATTTCCCAATGGCGCTGTTTATATCCGGGGGGGGGGCATTCCCTCCCACTGCTTGTAAAAGCAGTCTAGAGGCTAATTATCTGCTAGAATTGCTTTTACATGAAAGCCGGCCACTGGCTGAAAAGAATGATACCAAGATGATACCTAAACCTGCAGGCATCATTCTGGTATAAACATTCAAAGTCCAGCAACATACCAGTACGTTGCTGGTCCTTGTTGGACATGTATTGTAATCTTTTTTTTCATGCAGCCTGTTGGCTGAACGAAAAAAAGAGATTGATCGGTTGATATGCCCACCATTAGAATACCTCCCTTCATCCACCCACTTCTAATGATGGGCATATATGCCGAAGCATGGGGGCATCCTCCCGTAAAAAAAGTTATGCCGCGTACACACGGTCTGACTTTTCCACGGGCAAGCCTTCGTCAGAATTTTGACCGTATGTACGTGGCATAAAAGGTTATGCCGCGTACACACGGTCGGACTTTTCCACGGGCAAGCCTCCGTCGGAATTTCGACCGTATATACGCGGCATTAGGAGCAAAATCGCTCCTCCGCCCCTGCTGCCCCCATGCTTCGGCATATATGCTCTTTTTTTTAACTGTGGTGGTGAAATCACCTCCTACAGCGTTGGAGTCACGGCTTTATGTATCGTGGGAGCAAACACTGTTGCTGTCAAGCTAAATAGATCCGCTCTGCAACTGAATGGTGTACCTGCTAAGCAAATGATGGTTAACATTAAAACAAAGTAACATTACAGTACAACAGTAAGACCTTGCCATACCATACCTGCAAAGCAAATACCAAAACAAAACCTAGTAAAAAATAAAACATTTTTTTAACGCAATCTGTGCCTAAAATATATATATGCCGAAGCATGGGGGCATCCTCCCGCAAAAAAGTTATGCCGGGGCGTGGCCTGGCACCGGAGCGAGATGGCAGCTTAGAAGGAGAGCTCCGCTGTCCGGAACTGCAGACAAGCATCCCATTAGCGAAACCCCTCGGGTTTAAGCCTTTCAGATGACCGGGAGAAGTCAGCCTACTGCCCGGTCACAGCTGGACTCCTCCACGCAGCCCAACAAAACTATCCCGGCGATGTTCCGCACATTGCCGGCGGACTTGCAGGCCGCATCCCAGGCCTCGGACTCGAGTTCAGCACTGCCCACGGCCCCCTCCGCTACCTCCTCGGTACTCCCGCAGGGAGCGAATGCAGGATACCCCTCACCCCCTCTGTGTATGGCGGACCTGCAGCAGGTTGCCCTGGATATTAAAAATGCCATGTTTGCTGCGATCTCTGATTTGAAGGGAGAGATCAGAGCAGTTGCCACCCGGATGGAGCGTGTGGAGTCGGCTGCCATGACACATGGGGCAGCCAACCAACAAGTACAGAGGGCCTCCACCTCCCATGCACAGCACCTTGTAGACATGCACAGGCACATGGAAGACCTGGACAATAGGGGGCGCAGGCGCAATCTACGTGTGAGGGGGATACCGGAGTCGGTGGAGGGACCCCAACTACAACAGGCTGTATGGGCAACCTTTAATACGCTACTTGGCAGACCGCCAGATGCCCCAGTGGAGATGGAGAGATGCCACAGAGCGCTGCGGCCCAGGGGCAGAGAGACAGACCCACCTAGAGACACCGTTTGCTGCCTAGTTAATTTCCTGCAGAAGGAAGAGATACTGCGGCTAGCACGCAATCACGCTAATCTGGAATATGAGGGAGCGCGCATACAACTATTCCAGGACCTGTCGGCCATTACTTTACAGCACAGGCGAGACTTACGGCCGCTTCTACAGGTCTTGAGAGACAGACGTATCCTTTACCGCTGGAAGTTCCCCTTTTGTCTCCAAGCAACAGCTGGTAACCGAACGGCTTCGCTGAGGATTCCGACAGACCTGCAGCAGTTCTGCGACACCCTTGGCATCCCTGCGGTCGACGTTCCCGATTGGTATGGCGCATTTTTCCAACCTGAGCCCTGGATCCCCACCCAGCCAGATGACACCCCACGATCTCGGAGGAATCAGCAAAGACGTCGCAGACCTTCTAATGTCACCCCACCGAGACTTCGAGGAGACATGGAGACAGAAGAGAGCCCGAGGGCTTCACCGTCATCTGTTCGACGACGGTCGGAACATATTTGATAACACTAAGCATGGCCCGGTAAGCTGATCCCTATTTCTTCACCGCACTCACGCTCCCATACTTCCATACGCACACGACTGGTCCCTATGGTGTGCATGGTCAATCTTACCCTGATCCATAACAGGTCCTATACTCCCTTTGCCCTGACTAGACCCCAGTAGTGGCATGGGCGTCAGTCTGTGCTATATGACATTATCCCCGGTGGTTTCATTGCAAGCTTGTCCCACGCTTGGGACTACATGATGGCAATACCAGACTATGATTACACTGTGACAGATCTGACTTCCACAACCCCAGGCCTTGGAGCACTAAGAGGGGGAGGTGAGCTTTTACCTCCCAGACTTACACTCTCTTCCTGCTGTTACGTATGACTATCTTCGTGGGCTAGGCACTTGCTCCTGGGGGGGTCACAGCTTGGATCTTATACTGTTAGACTTTATGGTTCTGGTATGCCGTTCGGATGTCACAAATTTGGTTTGACTTTACGTACCTGTCACTAATGTCACCACGTGAGATACAGATCTTAACTGCTTTTACTGATATATGTGATGTTTCCATCCCCCTCCCTGCAGACTTCCCCTTGCCCCTCGTCCCTTAACCTCCCCACCTGCACTCCCCTTCCCTTCCCTTCCTGCCCCTTCCCCCCTTCTCCACTCCCCCTACCATATTCTTTCCGCCCCCCCCCTTTTTTTTTTTTTTTCTTTCTTTGGTTTTTGTTTTGTTTTGAGGCGACCATGCAACCTTAATGCGACTGTGCCTTTTGATTCTAAGCTCAATATTGATAGAGATGTGGGTGAGGATTGGTTCATGACTGCTGTACGCCATGCTTGGTCTCCTGATGTTACTGGGCTGTGCCTCCCGAGGCCCTCAGGGCGCGGTTCAGAGTTTCTGACTTGGGCGGAGCTGGGAGGCCTTGGGAGATATGCCCTCTGATAACCATGCCAGTACACTATCTTATGGCCATTGGACGCGTGGTCAACCACACTGGGATTCAGGGACTGAGTCTCCCTCTAATGAAGTTTGATTGCAGATCTAGAGAATGGGGATCCTTTCTTTAGACTGGCCCTCTCCAGGTTGGCGTGGAGGTATAAGGATTTTCACACAGTGCTCTTCCCTTTTATTTATACCTTTTTGAAGTTATTATTGTTTACCAACATTTTGCACTGTAGCTGATCTCTGGGGCTCCTGGGCCCTATTTGCCTCTTTAGGGGGTCTATTCGAGTGGGGAGTAGACCGCGGGGGCCCCGCACCTGGGACACCCGACTAGATTGGGTGTCCGGAGGTGTTAAGGCCACTGTGGTAGGTCGAAATATCTATTAAAGTTAATGGAAATATGAGGAGAAGAAGCATTATGACACTTAGGTTATTCCCAGACTGTATTTCTGGGAAATGGCTCTGAGAGTGAAGGGTGCTGTCGTGGAAGACCCGTCATCGTTTCATGCACGGGCTTTGGCAATGTAGCCCCTTACCCTACCCTTTACCCGAGGGGAGTTTTTCTTTAGTCTTTACTTGTTCATAGTTCGTTTTTCATTTAACGTTGAACTAGATACATATTAAGTCTGTAGTATCTGGATGGTGGAGTAGGTGGGAACGTTCGGGTGCTAGTTTTTGTCCCTACCTCAAGAGAGGCAGGCTCCCCTCTTGTACTTGCCGGCATAGCATAAGTTTATCCTATCATCAGTTTACCCACTATTCTCTATAGGTAGTTCAGCGGGACTTTGACTACCTCCGGTACTTTGTTCACAACCCCTTACTGGGGGCGCCTTCTCTACTGGGGAGGGCGTTCCGGTTTGACCCCGGATACCATTAATACGGTTTAAAGACAAACTTTGAACTTACTTTCTGTCTGTCCCCCCCCCTTTTTTTTTTTTTCTTTCTCTTCTCTTTCCCGCCCCCCCTTTCTCTTTCTTCCCCTTTCCCTCTCCCGATTACTCTCTCCGTCTGTGTCTGTAGTTGGAAGCAGTGGGTGACACCATATCTGGTTCGCCCATATGGCCTCTTTTATGCAGTCTTCAGCTCCTCTGTCGCTCAAGATTTTTTCTGTCAATGCCAAAGGCCTCAATGTTCCTGAGAAGCGTAATAGCCTTATGGCAGAGGCCCACAGACACAGGGCTCAAATCATATTTTTCCAGGAAACTCACTTTAAATCGAGCGCCATTCAACGTCTCACTAACAAAACTTACCCAGATGCTTATCATGCGACCTGTGCTGGCTCTAAGACAAAAGGGGTGGCGATTCTGCTCGCAAAGTCGCTCGCATTTCATCTAACGGACCAGATAGTAGACCCAGAAGGTAGATTTATCTTTCTGAAAGGGCACTGGAAGGACAGACCAGTGACACTCGCAAATATATATTGCCCAAACTCCAAGCAAGTCCCTTTCTTGAAAGATACGCTGCTGAAACTCACATCTTTTCAGTCCGGTCTCCTTATTTTGGGTGGAGACTTTAACATGGCCATGGACCCGATTCTTGACACATCCACGGGGACCTCGTCCCTTCCCTTCTCTGCCTTAAGGCAAGCGAAATTGGGGCTAGCATCTCTGGCTCTACACGATACATGGCGTACCTTAAACCCTCGAGGAAGAGACTATACCTTTTTCTCATCCCCACACCAGCGCTACTCGAGGCTGGATTACATCTTCATTTCCCAGAGAGATCGGTGTTATCTACATGAGGCGACAATTGAAAATATGGTCTTATCAGACCACCACCCGGTTACCCTGACCCTGCGATTCCCGCAGAGGGAGACGTCCACTAAGATTTGGAGGTTGGATGCTTCCCTTCTCACAGATCTTGCGGACATAGTCACTCTTAAACAGGCCATTAGTGAATACTTTCAGCATAACAATACACCAGATGTGTCCCCCATGACTCAATGGGAGGCACATAAGTGTGTGGTGAGGGGACACTTGCTATCCTTGGCAGCTAAGAGAAAGAGGGAGCACATAGCTCTTATTCGGACCCTAGCGGAAAAGATCTCCAGATTGGAAGCGCAACACAAAGGGGCACGGGCGCTTGGAGTAGCGACCGAGCTGGCAGATACGAGAGTACTCTTACGCGAGGAATTATACAGAAGAGCCCGAAAGCGACACATGCTGTCGCAGAAGCTGTTCTATGAGCAAGGGAATAAACCCGGGAGGTTACTAGCGAGATTTACACAGAAACGCGTGCTCGCCTCCACAATCCATCATGTGAGGGACAAGTATGGAGGGATCCATACTAAAAATGGGGATATTGCTCGACAGTTTCAAACCTTTTATAGCAAACTATATAATATTAAGGCAAATGAGGAAAGTAATGTCTCAGCGGACACGCGGAAAGACTTGATAAGGGACTTTCTGCATAGTTACTGCCCACAGGCACTATCCCTGGAAGATAGACAATCCCTGGATACCCCGTTGTCGTCTGAAGAATGGGTAGAAGCCTTAAAAAACACAAAACCCGGCAAAAGCCCGGGACCTGATGGATTCACGGCGCAATATTACAAATGTTTCACGGATCTTCTAGCGCCAGGTTTCCTTCGAGCATTTAACTCCCTAGCAGATGCCACATGCAACTCTAGTACCCTGTTGGAAGCCTATATTTCAGTAATACACAAGGAGGATAAAGATCCGGCAGATGTAGCGAATTATAGGCCGATCTCGCTCCTAAATGTAGATGTGAAAATCTTTTCCAAAATTCTTGTGAATCGGTTGGCTCATCACGTTCCATTATGGGTGGGTCTAGACCAGGTGGGCTTTGTCCCCGGCAGAGAAGCCAGGGACAACACCATCAAGGCCCTCAACCTGCATCATTGGCTCACTTCTTCCAAACACGAAGGGTTTTTTCTATCAATGGATGCAGAGAAGGCCTTCGACCGAGTGGCCTGGGACTACATGGATTCCGTGTTAGACACTTTAGGTCTAGGAACCAGAATGAGGGATTATATCAGAGCTTTGTATACAAATCCACAGGCGAGAGTGCGAGTCAATGGTCACTTGTCGGAGGCCTTCTCCATCCACAATGGCACGAGACAGGGTTGTCCCCTTTCTCCTATACTGTATATTCTCACGCTGGAACCTCTTCTTCGTTGCATTCGGGCGAATACTAGCATAAAGGGTATTGAAATAGGCCATAGGGAATATAAACTCGCAGCTTTTGCCGATGATATTCTGCTCTTTCTTTCCTCCCCCTTGACTTCCCTGCCTAATTTGCTGCATGTTCTTGAACAATTCCGAATTATCTCACACTTGAAAATCAATTACTCCAAATCGTTTGCTCTGAATATCTCACTGCCCTCATCGCTGGTTGACCTTTGCCAGGAGAATTTCCCCTTTCGATGGAAAGCCGATGATATTACCTACCTGGGTATTCGGCTTCCGGGTAAACTCACAGATCTTTACAATAAGAACTTCCTAGCGGAACTAAACGCTATACAGCAAGACATGCGTCGGTGGGATGTTCCCACGATTTCCTGGTTCGGGCGTGCCTCCATATTGAAAATGACAGTGCTTCCTCGAATGCTATATAAATTACAGACAATGCCGATCGCCTTACCACCCTCTTTCTTTGCGACGTATAAGAGACTATGTAGAAAGTTTCTGTGGGGAACCAAGGCACCGAGAATTAGTTGGGCGAAATTGGTACTCCCGAAATTAGATGGGGGCATTGGTCTCCCGGATATACAGAGGTACTATTGGGCTACGCAGCTGACACGGATAGTGGACTGGAGGGTCCATCCACGCCGTAAAGGGTGGGTACTCCTGGAAAATTTGATTACGGGAACTGAACTTGGGGCAGTCCCCTGGGTTTCTAGCAAACATTGGACGCCTAACGTTCAATCTCACCCTCTGGTAGGGGCAACTCTTTCTGCGTTTACACAAACGTGTAGAACGTATGCAGTGTCAGCAACAGAGAGTAAGTTAACTCCCCTTAGAGGAAACCCAGACTTTATGCCGGGGCTAGACAGTTCCTACCTGACAAAAGAATGGCCACATGTAGATATGCTAGCCAAACACTTTTTCTCTGGGGATAGGTTTCTTAACCTGAGAGAACTAGCGTCACTATCCCTGACCAAAGCCTTCCCTCTCTTTGCTTACCTCCAGATAAAGCACTTTCTAGACAGCCCGAGGACCAGAGGATACTTTACGAAACCATCTACAGTGTTTGAGTCGTTGTGCTCTAGCACGTCTCCCCAGAGACATGTGATCTCGATGCTTTACGCATCAATGTTCAAAGAACCCTTTGCTTCCATGCAGGCAGAACGGACCTTTTGGGAGGCCCGACTTGAAACACAGATTGAGAAGAAGAGCTGGGAGCGGGTGCATTGGTATATCCATAAAGGTTCGTTGAATGTAAACACCCAGGAAAATGGGTACAAGATTAGAACGCGGTGGTATAGGACACCGGATCTGATCCACAAGTTCTTTCCGAATGTGTCAAATCGGTGCTGGAGATGTGGGCAGGGCTTGGGTACCTTCCTCCACATTTGGTGGGAATGCTTGCTGATCCAAACATACTGGCAGAGGGTACATGATGTGACGACTGCGGTCTCCTCGCTACCACTGCAGTTTTCGCCAGCACAGTATCTTCTCCATTTGTCCAAAATATCCATATGATAAACGCGGCCAGACTATGTGTCCCCGTCCATTGGAGGGCCACAGTGCCACCATCTATGAAAGAATGGGTGACACGCATAGGGCACATCGCAGCGATGGAGGAGCTGATATACTCTGCGCAGGATAGGATTTCCAACTTTGCCACTATCTGGGACGACTGGTTTACATTTCGGAATTCTGCGGAATTTCAAAATCTCTTATAGACTAATAGCTGATTGAGACCTTTATACAGGGTGCTACTTGTTCGACAACTGAGGTATAATTTTGACAATATGTTCTTATTGCCAAACAGAAATAGACGGAGAGGGTAGTTGGTGGTTACCCCACCCCCTCTTCAAGCATTCACGTCCAAACGCTCTCTTCCTCATACTCACCCTCCTCCCCGGACCCCTCCTCCCGCACCCCCCCTTTTTTTTTTTCTTTACCTTTCTCCCCTAGATCTTCCTCCTTTGGTCTCCTTCTTCTCCTTTCGCTTTTCTTCTTTTACTTGATTTTGACGAAAGGTGTCGGGGTTGTCCTGATGGACCCCCCCACTCAGGTTCTCCAAAGTATGTAGATCCTTGGAGCGGAAGGTAGAATTTGAGCCATAGGTTCTGGTCTACTGTGGTAGTGACCATGACTTGCCACTCTTATTAAAGGTTCTGGTAGCATCTGAATGCATTTTCATTAACACGATCCCTCACAGAGGACTTGAGATATATTTTTGTTATTTCTGAGATGATGTTGTTATTTTATATAACTGACCATTGTACATGGGCATTGCCACAACTACATAACATGTATTTATATTGTACATGAAGCCAGACCCTCTGGATCTCCAGGCTTACCCCCCCCCCCTTTTTTTTTTTTTTCTCTCCCCCCTATTATGGTTGTTATTGCTGTAATGTGTAATTACGCTGTTTTTCAATAAAATCTTTATGAAACAAAAAAAAAAAGTTATGCCACGTACACACACGGTCTGACTTTTCCACGGGCAAGCCTTCATCGGAATTTCGACCGTATGTACGTGGCATAAAAGGTTATGCCGCGTACACACGGTCGGACTTTTCCACGGACAAGCCTCCGTCGGAATTTCGACCGTATGTACGCGGCATTAGGAGCAAAATCGCTCCTCCGCCCCTGCTGCCCCCATGCTTCGGCATATATGCTCTTTTTTTTTAACTGTGGTGGTGAGATCACCTCCTACAGCACTGGAGTCACGGCTTTATGTATCGTGGGAGCAAACGCTGTTGCTGTCAAGATAAATAATTCCGCGCTGCAGTTGAATGGCGCACCTGAAAACAAAAAATTACATACCTGAAAAGCAAGCATGATAAAACATTGCAGAATGGAATACAATAAAAAAGAGCAGAACAATAGAGAGAAAAAAGAGAGAGAGAGAGAACAATAAAACGACAACTATTTTTGGTTTTTTTATTTTATATTTTTTTTGTGTTTTGTTTTTTACGTTTTTTTTTTTCTTTTTTACACTTTTTTTTTGTAACTTTAACAACTGTAATGGTTCGGGTCTCTCAAAATGTAATGACATCTTGGGAGACCCTGTGTAAGTGTGTCCTAGTCTGTGAAATGCTGTACCCTACGCTAAAACTTCACTTTTGAGTGGTAGCGTTCAAAACATTCACCAAGGCAAAGACCAGGCTTGTCAGGACAGAGTGGACAATAATGACGGGTGTCACGCCTAAATCCGCGCTTGCTACAGACACAACATCTTTTTTGGGGGGCTCGTTGGGTAGGGGTACTCGGGAGGACATACGTATAATGCCTCTCATGCAGCCGGCTTACTGCATTTGGTTGGGGGTGGTGAGGTGCAGAACCGCCTGGATACAGGAGTTCTGTGACTATCTCATTCTGGAATTTTAGAAGAGATAAAGTCCCGCCTGAAGCTCTGTATAGCACATGAGCATTCAGCAAAGCCAATTGGAATAAGGATAGAGACACTTTTTTGTACCAGCGTCTCGCCTTACGGTCAATTAGATACGGCGCCAACAACTGGTCGTTGAGGTCCACCCCTCCCATATTTTTGTTATATTCGTGGACACAGAGGGGTTTCTCCACAACACCAGTCGCCGTAGGAATTTGGACTGTCGTGTCTGCATGAAGGGAGGTAAGAAGGAAAACATTCTTATTGTCCCTCCACTTCATAGCGAGCAAATTATTACACTTTACGCAGGCTCTCTCCCCCAGCCTAAGACGGGCATCTACAAGCCACTGGGGAAAGCCCCGGCGATTAGGTCGCACGGTGCCACATGCTCCAATCTGATGATCAAAGAAGTGACTAAACAGTGGCACGCTCGTGTAATAATTGTCCACATACAAGTGGTACCCCTTTCCGAATAAGGGTGACACCAATTTCCACACTATCTTGCCAGCGCTCCCTATGTAATCCGGGCAGTTGACCGGCTCAACCTGACTATCTTTTCCCTCATAAACCATAAAGCTCCATACTGTTGCCCTGTCACAGAACTTATAGAGCTTGACCCCGTATCTGGCACACTTGCTGGGAAGGTACTGCTTGAAAGCCAAGCGGCCAGAAAATTTAATCAGGGACTCATCAACGCAGACAACTTGATCGGGACTAAACAAGGCTGCAAAACGTTTGTTGAAGTGGTTTATGAGGGGCCGAATTTTATAGAGCCGGTCGTATTCAGGGTCCCCACATGGACGACAAAGTTCATTGTCGTTGAAGTGCATGAACCGCAAAATCTGCTCGTATCGTTTCCTGGGCATGGAGGCAGAGAACACGGGCATGTGGTCAATTGGGTGCGTGGACCAATAAGCACGCAATGATGGGAATTTATGTGTGCCCATGTTGAGAGAAAGGCCCAGAAAGGTCTTAAATTCGGAAACCGTAATTGGTTTCCAATCTTTGGCAATGGAAGGCAACTGGGGATTAGCAGCGATGAATTGACCAGCATATAAATTACTCTGGTCCACAATAGATCTATAGAGATCTTCCATGAAAAACAGCGAATAATAATCAATTGGCATAAAATCAGCTGTTTCCACCTGAATACCGGGTTGGGCAGTGAATGGGGGAAGTACGGGTTCTGCAGAAGTGGTGGGGACCCAATCAGGATAGGCGAATTCTGCAGGAAGGGCACTATGGGTACGACGGGCCTGCCTTTGTCTTCTTATTGGTGGCAGCGGGACACTACTTGTGCTTGCCACCTCGCCAGCTTGAACTGCACTTATGGGACTCGCCACGTCACCACGTGATACAGCAGTGCTGGATGTACGCCCAGGCTGTACTAGGCCGCTGGTGCTTGCCAGTTCACCAGAAGGAATAGCGGCGCTAGTACTACTCTGCTCCATGATACGAGAGCCCTGCGGTTCTTGCTCCTCAACAACCTCAGAAGATCGGGATCGGGTACGCCTGACCTTAGCAGGGACCTCAACTTCGTCGTCAGAGCTATCTGACGTGGGGCCGCTGACATCACTGTCTTCTACGGGAAGATATTCTGAGCCTGAATCTGACAGATGCGTGACCTCCTCTTCACTATCTGTCATGCTCAGAATCTCGTAGGCCTCTTTACTAGTGTACCTTCGACTTGCCATTTTGGGCTCTAAATTTAGGGGTACACTAGTAAGATTCACAGGAAAAAAAGCACCTGACTGTCGTCAGCAAATATATCAAACGCTACTAAAAAAAACTGTTAGTGACCGCAGGGATCAGGCCTGACTCTCCGAACGCTGCAGTTATGTGTGTTGTGTTTGGTAAGTTACAGTGATCGATCGATACTGCACTTGGGTGGGCTGGGCTGGGCTGGGCGGAGGGGTTAAACGCAGGTGCTAGCAGGTATCTGGGCTGATCCCGCTAACACTGTGTTTTTGGGAACCCTAAACCGCTGGGGACGCTAGTATAGATCTGATCAGATATTGATCTGTTCAGATACTATACCACTAAGGGAGGTGTATGCTTTGCGCGTGGGTGTTAGCGTTACTGGCACTAACCTAACGCTGCCTGGGGCGACGCAGACCCTCTCTGGCGCTAAAACCTAATTGATCTCACCCACCGGGCGATAAGGGGGTTAAACCTTTATTGGGTTATATACGGCGGGTGCCCTGATGCTATAAAAAGCAAACTAACCAACCAGCGTCACCCGTAACCTTTATATGGTGATCACTGGTGAAAGGGTTAACTAGGGGCAATCAGGGGGTTAAAACCTTTATTAGGTTAAATATGGGGGTACCCGACGCTATATAAAAACCTGGCGGGTTACCTAAATAACTAAATAACTAACTGGGTAACCAGTGTCACCAGTGACGCTTATACGGTGATCACTGGTGAAAGGGTTAACTCTACAGGCAATCAGGGGTTAAACTAATATATGGGGGTACCTGACGCTATAAAAACCTACGGCGAAACGAAAAAGAAATAACTGGCTATCTAGGGCACCACCGGCACTAAATACAGCGATCGAAAATACGATCGCTTAGTGACGCTGGCGTTAGGGGGTGAAAGGGTTACCTGGGGGGCGATCAAGGGGTTAAACCTTTATTAGGGGGGGTTAGGGGGCTACCCTGGACCTAAAGGGGCCTAAACCTAACTGCCCTGCAACTTTTTACTGTCACAGATGACACTAAATGCAGTGATCAGTAAAATAAATGATCACTGCAATCAGTGATACTGTGATTGGGGGCTGGGGGGTGACCTGGGGGGTGATCTGGGGGTGACTGGGGGGTGAAATATGTGCCTATGTGTACCTAAGTGTCAGTGGACTGTTGGTGCACTAACCTGCTTCTTCTCTCCTCGGCGCCGGGAACGAAAAGACCGACACGAGGAGAGATGACATCACTTCCTCTGCCTGTGTTTACATTACACAGGCAGAGGGAGCATTTTCATTCGCCGGGAGCGATCGCGAGGGGGTGGCCGGAATCGAATGGCCGTCCCCTCATCTCCGATCGCTCCCCAAGATAAACGGCCGCTTACTGTATAGGAGGGGGGTCCGATCGGACCCCCCAACTGTACAAAGGCGATCACGTACACTGTGCGTGATTGTGCCTGTTGGTGCCATTCTGCCGACGTACATATACAGTGAGCGGTCGTTAAGTGGTTGAACATGCACTTCTTAATTAATCATATATACTTACCTTAGCGTTATAAGTAAACGTTCACATGGTGATATTGCCAACCTGCAATTGGTATCCTGTCTTAACAAGTCAGGGGTTAAGATATCAAGCAGAAAGTCAAATCTGGTAAAGGAAAAAAAAATGTTTCTTAAAATTTTGAAAAACAAAAACAAACCATAATCCAGGGATTAGGGTTAGAGTTGAGGATTTGGGAGTCATAAAAGTGGGATTAGGGTTAGGGTTAAGGGTTTGAGGCTAGTAGAAGTGGGATTAGGGTTAGGGTTAAGGGTTTGAGGCTAGTAGAAGTGGGATTAGGGTTAGGGTTAAGGGTTTGAGGCTAGTAGAAGTGGGATTAGAGTTGAGGGTTTGAGGCTAGTAGAAGTGGGATTAGGGTTAGGGTTAAGGGTTTGAGGCTAGTAGAAGTGGGATTAGGGTTAGGGTTAAGGGTTTGAGGCTAGTAGAAGTGGGATTAGGGTTAGAGTTGTGGATTGGGGATTTTGTGAATAGTCCCAATGCGATGGTATATTATCACTTGCGTTGCCATGCTCATCCGTGTGTAATTTTTGAACTTTTCTGGGTGCTCTCTCAAGTTCTGATAGAGCAACACAAATTGTCCTCTTGAGGAGTGTGTTTGGAGGATGGGATGGATCCAATAGCGACGTTCCTGCCTCTGTTTCAGGGTATGTTCCCAAAACATTAGCACAAAAAGTAACAGTAGCTTAGTAAACTCCATTTTCTCTTCCTTCAGTCTCTTCACCCACGAAATACCAGGAAGTGTAACACGGTAAAAACCCTAGGCGATAAATAGGCGTTTTTTCAATGCCTCAGTGTGAAAGTAGCCTAACAGCTGTGGAGAAAGGGGTAAAACTGGGCGAGAACAACCAAACTCTGCTACTAAGGTGAGATTGTGGAAGACAGTTTCATGTCACAGGTCATACACCATAGCAACACTGAGCACACAAGGTATTTATACTGCATCAGCAAGGTCTCTCCCAAGCAAAGATTTCTAAGCAGACTGGAGTTTCAAGATGTGCTCCTTTGAAGTAACACAAAGAAACCGGCAACGTTGAGGACCGTAGATACAGTCGTCAGCCAAGGAAACAGAATGCAACAGATGAAAAAGACACATCATGCTTTCTTTCCTTCGACATCAGAAGAAGTCCAGAAGTACCATCAGCATACAGCTGGCGGAAACCAGTAGGATCCAGGTACATCCATCTACTGACCGGAGAAGTCTGCCCAGAAGTGGACTTCATGGAAGAAATGTGGACAAAAACCATACCACCGATGTGGAAACAAGGCTAATCAACTCAACTATGCATGAAAACATAGGAACTGCAGGTGAGTTAAGAAGGGCTGGAGCTGAAGAGAGGTACAATAATGAGTGTTTACAGGCAATGGTGAAGCATGGTGGAGGTTGCTTGCAAGTCTGGGGCTGCATTTCTACAAATTAAGTTGGAGATTTGGTCAATGTCATTAAAGAGGAGTTCCACCCAAAAGTGGAACTTCCGCTTGTTTGTCTCCTTCCCCCTCTGGTGCCACATTTGGCACCTTTCGAGGGTGGGGGGAACGGGCACCTGTTTTGACAGGTCTCCTTCCCCACTTCTGGGAGACGGGGCCGCGGCGCCATCTCTCGGAAGTTCGGCCCCCCTCCTTCCTCCACCACCAGGCCAATTAGAAAGCACAGCGTGCTTCGCGCATGCGCAGTAGGGAAGAGGCTGTGAAGCCAAAAGGCTTCACTGCCGGGTTCTCTTCCCGGCAATAACGGCAGCTGCACCCGACAGCCGTTTCGAAGATCGGGTGCGATGCCAACATTGCGGGCTGCCTGAACAGGTAAGTGTCCATATAATTAAAGTTAGCAGCTACAGTATTTGTAGCTGCTGACCTAATTTTTCATGGGGTGGGCAGACCTCTGCTTCAGGTACCATCTTCAGCGTAAAGAAGAACAAGGAGTCCTGGAAGTGGTGGTTTGAGCCCTGATCTCAACATCATCAAGTCTGTTTGGGATTACATGAAGAGGCATAAGGATTTGTGGCAGCCGACATCTACAGAAGATCTGTGGTTGGGTTTTACTTCCTCTTTTTCTACCTGACAAGCCTGCAAATTAAAAGCATAATGGGCTAGTATGCATTGCATACTAACCTATTATGTGACACTTACCTGCAAAAGAATCCAGCGATGTCCCCTGTGCAGGCTGCGTCCATCTTCTGTCTCCTCTTCCTTCCGGGCTGCGGACTCCGGCTCTGTGATTCGCCGGAGCCGCGTGACGTCACAACCGCGCATGCACACGAGAGCCGCCATTCACGGCACATGCTGGGGAAGAAACGGCACATAGTTTTGTTTCTTCTCCGCGCATGCGCAGTTGGAATTTGCGGCAGACTACAAGTGAAATATCTCCTAAACGGCACACGTTTAGGAGATATTTCCACTACCTATAGGTAAGCCTTATTCTAGGCTTACCTATAGGTAGAAGTAGTCAAACAGGGTTTACAACCACTTTCAGCCTTACCCTACCACAGAGAGTGAAGCACACATTGAGGCCTTGTACACAGAAATTTTCAAATAAGCTGGATAACCGTTTTAGGTATTCAGTATTATTCCTGAGCCAGCGCCAGATCATCCACAATATAACCTAGGCAGTGACCTACAGCCCAGTGGATGTCCAGGGGGCCCAGGTACAACCTTCATGCACCTGAAGTAGACTAGGAGGCTCTTTCAGGCAGTTGACATCTAATGATACCACACTAGTATAGATAATGCAAATTAGGTGGCTTCTGTGTGCCTGTTGCAGTACTTTTCTATGTCAGTCCAAGAGGTGCAGGAGAGAATGCTACTACCTTGCCTAGGGTCCTATTTTACCTAAATACGCCTCTGCTCCTAGCAGTTGAGAAATGGCTCAAAAATCTGTATTGCTCAAAACTGGGAACGGTTCTTGTGATAATTAAAGCTGAATTCCAGGTATGGCAATTTTTACATAGTAACATTTGGCATACTTGTGGGATGCCTGTGGAATCTAGAAGCCATGCTATTACAGTGATCTCCCCTAGATTCAGGGTCCCATGCATACGCTGGGCGTTGTACTGTCTGCAGATATTAATTGTAATGGTGGAAGAATGGACAATGACTTTTACAAATCATTTTTAATATATATATAGGAATCATGAGAATGAATAGGTTTGTCTGATTGTATAGCAGGTGTCAACATTATGATTAGTTATGGCAATGACATGGGCCTTAGCAATCAATCATATTGTAGCCAATGTAGTTCTATTGTAAAATTTGTTATAAAAAAAGGCCTACAAGCCCCTATGTCTTTGAACAAGCATTTGCCTGTTCCAAGCTTTTATCAACAAATCTGCTTTATTTAGGGTCCTGCCTTTTCCAATCCTTCTTTATTTCTATTTCATGACGCACAAAGTGAATCTTTCATTACTCACTGATTTCTAATGGCCATCCTTTTATATTTACAGCAGATTTCATACAACAGGAAGGGGAAAGGGGTGGAAAGTACAAGTTAATTTTATACAGGTCAAGTTATTCATTTTATCTAAAATGTTCCTTCCCTCCTTCTACCTTTTTATGGAGTCTGGAGGGCTTAAGTGCTAAAAAAGATAAGAAAGTGGTTCAGCAGAAAAATCATTTTGAATTTAATTACAGACCTATGCACCCTTGAGTATCGTACACAAACCAAGGATTGGTAGTTGTGACCTTTTTCTTTTCTGCCACTATTTTTAACTGTGTTATATTGTTTGGCTTTTTCAGAAAAGCAATACAAAGAGCATATGCAGTAATTAATTTAATTTCATTTTATTGTAATAAAAACATTCGAAAGCTTCTTTTGATTGGTTGCTTTTATTGAACTTTGCACATAAAAGCTATAGATAACATACAAGCCTTAAATAAGAGTCCATGTCTTTTCATGATTGGGTCAAAAAATAACTATTCCATACTGCATTACAGTACCTCTCATCAATCCCATTCAGAAAGTCATTTGAAAGATAGAGTATTCCTTTTTCCTTTAACAAATATTGCATGTCTAAAATGGTAGATTTATATTATGTAATCATTAGAAATTGTCCACAGTTGGCTCTTCCGTGCGAGTTTTCTCCAGTAATGAGTACATTATGTATAAGGGAAAAAATTATCTGACAGTATTTTGAAAATAAAGTAATGATTTCAAGCCTTAAGGGATCAAAGGACGAGCGTGCAGTGTGTGAAATGCTATTAGAAGTTATAATTATCAGCTGGACTGTAGTCTGCTTTAATCCTATCTATGTGTTCATTTGCTTCAGTGGGCACATTATGAGGTACACTTGAGTTCAATGCAATTTGTTGAAATAAGTGCTTATATACTTAGCAGCAATCACGTTATCTTACTCCTTTTAACTGGTCATAGACATCAGAGAGCAGTCAGCATCAATGCCTTGCAAATTAGGTGGTTGGCACAGCAAGGGGTCAATGTAAAGCTATTGAATGATTAAAAATCTCATGGGTAGTACATAGAGTTGAGCGGACACCTGGATGTTCGGGTTCGACGGGTTCGGCCGAACTTCGGAAAAAAGTTCGGGACCGAACTTTAACCCGAACCCGAACCCAAACCCCATTGAAGTCAATGGGGACCCGGACTTCTAAGGACTAAAAAGGCTCTAAAAAAGTAATGGAAAGGGCTAGAGGGCTGCAAATGGCAGCAAAATGTTGTTAAGAGCATGGCAAGTGCTCTGCAAACAAATGTGGATAGGGAAATAACTTAAAAAAAATAAAAAAATATGCTGGAGGCCCCCTTTTCAGCAGAAGAGGTACGGGAAGTCATTAAGAACCTCAGAAACTCAACGGCACGATGCCACACATATGGTGGGAATGCCCCATATGTGTGTGTGGGTGGGAGACAATATGAAGGAACCCGAGGCACTGTCAGCAACCCAATCTACTATCGCCTGTACTTGTCCTGGCCTAAACATTCGTACAGCCTCATTAGGCGCGACAAAATACCGCCGCAGGCTCGGTCGCCTACTCGCACCTGAGGAAGGTGTTTCACTTGTGCGTGTATCTGGCACAGATCCACCACGTCCTCTCACTGCAACAGGAGCTCCACCAGCAGCACCACGACGGGGGCCACCACGTCCCTTTGACCTTCTCCTCATATTTTCCAAATTTAGGATGTTGCCCTAAACGGGTGTTTTTGGAAGAGCAGAACACACCCACAGTACGTAACCGCTGAATCGCACAGCTACAGAACTGCAGAAAATGCTATTCAAAAAATTTTTTTTTTTTTTAGTATAGCACAGTAGAAGAAAACTATATATAAATTGTTTATTTCACACACCTCCACATATGTATAACACACTGCAAAATATTTTTTGTGGCCTTAAATGGCGTTTTTGGAAGACCACAATATACCCACAGTACGTAACCGCTGAATTGCACAGCTACAGAACTGCAGAAAATGCTATTAAAAAAAATTTTTTTTTTTTTTTAGTATAGCACAGTAGAAGACAAATATATAGAAATGGTTTATTTCACACGCCTCCACATATGTATAACACACTGCAAAATATTTTTTATTTTTTGCCCTAAACGGGTCTTTTTTTGCACGAGCAAAATAAAATGGAAATTTTTTAATTTTTTTGCCCTTAATGGGTCTTTTGGAAAAGAGCACAATAAAGTGCCTTTTTTTTTTGTCCTAAATGGATCTTTTTCCAAGAGCAGAATACACCCACAGTATGGAAACGGTGTATCTCTCAACGTAATATATGCAGTGCTGGTGCACTGAGCTTGCAGATAAAAGGTAGATTTTCTCTGACACTGGGCTCATAGCAGTGTAAAAAGACTGCATTGCAACACAAACAGGTAAACCTATGCAGATCGCTGAGTTATATCTCTGAATCTGGACTCCTATTCCTATATAATATATCCCTCTCCCTAAAAGCAAATAACAGGAACCTGGCCCTACACTACACTGTCTCTCTATCTTTTCCCTCAGATTCCAGAATCAGGACTAACTCATGTATTTTTCTATCTCTCCCTAAAAGCAGCAGCAGCAGACAAGATCCTCTCCCTACCTATTCTGAAGCAGAGTGACGTGTGTGCTGTGTGCCTCTAGCTTATGTAGAAGCTGGGTCACATGTTGCACTGACCAATCACAGCCATGCCATTAGTAGGCATGGCTATGATGGCTTCTAAGGGCACACCAGCTAATCAAAAGGTGATTGGCTGGCCCCTGAAGCATTTCTAACTGCGTAATTAGATTGCCGAACCCGAACCCGGACTTTTGCGCAAAGTCCGGGTTCGGGTTTGGGAAAAAGCTAAAGTTCGGTACGGACCCGAACTTTACAGTTCGGGTTTGCTCAACACTAGTAGTACAGGCTTTAGTGTTTTTAAATTCTTGTTTCTGTATAGTGTTTGGTATTATATGTGTCCATGGGGGAGTCCATAGTTGCTGAATATATGTGTAGCGCTACCCCCGTAGGAGCCGCTGGTGAATGTTGGTTATCTCCCACCCTGCACAGCCAGGCACATACATTTTTCATACACGCTGGAGTCAAGAAGCAGTCCTTGCAGCTTTGTTATTTTTTATTTGAACTTGGATTGGGAAGGTTTAATATGGGATGCCCACTCGATCCAAAATACTTCAGGGACTCAACTTATATACATCCGGTATATACACATTCCTTTCTTCTACCTCCAGCACAAACTTGCTTGTAGAAATACTACTCAAAGGACCAGCTAGTACTTTGTGGATAGTCTGACAAGAGCACATTTTGACCATAGGAAATGCCCTTTGCAGGCAGGGACCGCGGGCCCCTTTGGTGTAGCAAAAATTTGGTATTTGGTGCTAGCTGTCCTTCTCTGTGGCTACTGCTCCCAGGACCACCTCTTCAGGCACTGCCAGCCCACCTGGCTGCAGCTGCCCCTTTCACTAGTCCTCCCGGCTACTTCTATACAGTCCTCCCAGACTGACTTTGCATCCATCCCAGACTGCTTGCACCCAGTCCCTTCAGGCATGCCTCTCAGTCCTCTGACAGTATCACTCACCAGCCCACGTGGCTGTCTTCCTCTCTGGAGATTTGCCCGGCAGTGTTCTCCCGCTGTCCTCTCCTTGCTCCCATACCACCTGGTCAGGATCCCCCTGTGTGTCATGAAGAGGGGTCCCTTCCACACCCGAGACCAGGCCTGAGTTCACCCCCCCAAACTTGGGAGCTACTCTTAAAGACCCCAACAGCCAAACACTTCATCTTCCTACCGAACTCCACACTGCTCCAGCTGGGCTGACCAAGTGTCATTCTGTTGGGGATTGGTCAGGGCCCTTAGAATACTCCAGACAGCTCCACCTTACTCCCCCTCCCATTCTTCCAGAAGGTTCCAGTAGATTCTAGAAGTAGGGGGGAGGTCTCAGGGATGCTGCCTGTGAGTCATCCAGCTCTCCCTGGATCTCTGCCCAACCCAGGAAAAACACACAAGCTTGGCTGCCAGCCAAGCCTGAAAATTTACTTACACTAACACAAAAACTCTAGCACTCTAGTAACACTAGGGGGTGCTACACATATACAGTACATATTACGCTATCTACTCAGTATTGTAGTGCAGTGCAGTGATTGTGCTTTACTGGTCCTCTAATCTCAGTGTAACCTGATGGATCAGCTCATACTCATTATGGTTCACTAAACAACATTACGTGACAGCTCAATCTCAGTATTTGCTGACGATACTAAGCTAAGTAGGACAATAGCTTCTCCGCAGGATGTGGAAACCTTGCAAGAGCAGAGTCAGAAGCGCTGTCAGCACGTCAAAGGGCAGAGTTGGAAGCGCAGTCAGCACGACAAAGAGCAACAATGGAAACCTTAAATGAACAGTGTAAACATGACGCAGCTGTGGCAAAGCTAAGGGTCCTACAGCAAGCTATCAGTGCAGACGAAGGTGCAAGTGAGAAAGACAGCATTAACCTAAACATAGCAGATATGGAAGACCCCCTCAAACGCACTAAAGACTATGTCCTAAGCCACTGCAGTGCACACTCCATCGTCTTCAATGCTCCCGGCTACATAGAGACTCCTTCACAGCTTCAAGTTAAAGAGGTTCCAGCAACTTCCTGCACTCAAAATCACTCCACTGCATTTCCTACCTGCCTACCTTGCCTGCCTTCATACGTCACAGAGCATCAGCGCAAGCTTCAAGCAAGTCATCAATCTCCAGTCATCGGTACAGCCTTGAATCAACGTACCATTGGAACAACTGACTTCAAGCAAGCAACTCACCTGGATGCATCTGCTGCACCATATTTCCCTGTGTCCTTTAACAACAATGTCAAAGATAACTCAATCAGCACCATACAGCCAACAGCATCTCACATAAAGGCGGAGACAACTGAGACAGAAGAGTTTGTGAGGTACATGCTTCGCAGTGAGCTCACAAAGACTGGTCTTACAAGTTTTGATGACCAACCTGAGAACTACAGAAGTTGGAAATGTGCCTTCAGAACTACAATCAGCAATATTGGCATTACAGCTGATCAAGAATTGAATCTGCTGATCAAATGGCTTGGTCCTCTATCTGCTGCACGTGTTAAGCCATTAAGATCGTTTTTCATGGAAATCCTACTGCAGGCCTCACAGCTGCATGGGAGCGACTAGAGCAAAGTTATGGCAGTCCAGATGATCTTTGACCCATCTGTGGCTGGAAAAGCCGAAGTGTTTGACACTTTGCCGGTTGTGTGCCCTCGGCCGCCCGGAGCCAACAAGAGTTCCCTTATAATAGGGACGAACACGGACCTGGTCCGAAGACTTCTGACCCCTCTAGTGAAAGAGAAGGGGTCAGCGGCCACCAAGATCCACCCCATGCTGAAGACGGCTTACCATTGGCTAATCCTAGAGCAGAAGACTCCTGGAGAGGGGATAGGGAAGGTTTGGAGACTTGGAAGAGAAGGGATAGTGTTGCAGCCCGGCGAAGTAACCTGTCTCAGAGCCACTGTGAAGCTTACTTGGGAGCAGCCTGGACCCTTTGTCATGTTGGAGTCCGACCCAAGGGAAGAGTCCACCGGTCTGGAAGTGATACCAGAAGTGATTCCACTGAAGGCCCTGAAGAAGGCCCATTGTAGAGTTCCAGTGAGTGTTAGGAACAATACAGATGGCCCCATGGAAATCCCAGCCAGGATGCTGCTAGGCCAGGTGAGCCTTGCTGCCCCTGTCAACTTGTCAGAAGTAAAGGGGGCGGGCGAAGGAGGAGATGCTTGGGAGAAGCTATCCATGGAAAACCCGAATCTGCCCAGGGCTTGGAAGGAGAGAGCCAAGGCCCAGTTGACCAGATGGGAGAAGATCTTCTCCAAAGATGAGTTCGATGTGGGGTGTGCAAGGAGTGCCACCCATCGGATCCGCCTCCAAGAAGATAAGCCCTTCAGAGAGAGGGTCAGGTGGGTCCCACTAGCGGATCTGGAGGATCTAAGGGAGCAACTTGCAGAACTCAAAAGGACTGGTATGATACGGGAGTCTAGAAGCCCCTATACCTCCCGAATAGTGGTGGTCAGGAAGAAGAATGGATCGTTGAGACTCTGTATCGACTACAGGACTCTTAACAGGAGAATCATACCCGACCAGTACACCACTCCGAGGATAGAGGATGCCCTACAGAGCTTGTCTGGAGCCAAGTGGTTCAGCGTTATGGATCTCAAGAGTGGGTACTATCAGATCCCTATGCACCCAGACGACAAGGAAAAGACAGCTTTCATAACCCCAGTGGGGTTCTTTGAATTCGACCGGATGCCCCGAGGTCTGTCTGGAGCCCCAGCTACTTTCCAACGTCTCATGGAGAAGACTGTAGGAGACATTAACCTTATTGAAGTCCTTGTATACCTGGACGATGACATTGTCTTTGGAAGAACCCTGGAGGAACACGAGGAGAGGCTGGAAAAAGTCTTGAGGAGACTCAGTGAGGAGGGACTCAAACTTTCGCCTGAGAAGTGTCGGTTCTACCAGTCTTCTGTGAACTACCTGGGGCACATAGTGTCTGAAGAAGGGGTGGCCACAGACCCTGAGAAATTGGAGGCAGTTACCTCCTGGCCACGACCCACCACAGTAACAGAACTCAGATCCTTCTTAGGGTTCTGCTCCTATTACAGGAGGTTTGTGGAGGGATTCACCCGAATAGCTAGACCATTGAATGAACTGCTCAAGACTGAGGGAGAAGAGGACGACTCAGGGCCCAGGAAGCCGGGAGAGTCAGTCAAAGATCAGTGGAACCAAAAATGTGAACAGGCCTTCCAGGCATTGAAGAAGAGCCTAACCACTGCTCCAGTCTTGGCCTACGCAGACCCAACCAAACCCTATGAACTACACGTAGATGCTAGTCATGACGGTCTGGGAGGAGTACTTTATCAAGAACACGAAGGGCAACTACGGCCTGTTGCCTACGTGAGCAGGAGCCTGACCCCCTCTGAGAAAAACGACCCCACTCACAAGCTGGAGTTCCTGGCCCTTAAGTGGGCGGTAGTAGACAAGCTCAAAGACTACCTGTATGGGGCGGAGTTCACTGTGAAGACCGACAACAACCCCCTGACCTATCTATTCACTACAGCAAAGCTGGACGCCACTGGACACAGGTGGCTGGCCGCATTGTCTGGATTCAATTTCAGCCTAAAGTACAGGCCAGGGATTGGGAATCGAGATGCAGACGCTTTGTCCAGAAGGTCTCATGGTTCCACCCATGACATGGAAGACTGGACTCAAGTGGCACCAGACGGGGTGCGGGCCCTATGTCAGCGGGCTGAATTGCAAGCTAGAGGGGGCTCAAGGGCGGAAGAGATAGGAGTTACCATGGTAGGAGTCCCCAAACAATACTGTGGGGTAACAACTGGAGGAAGACCATCTGCCAAAACTGTCCAAAAAGGAGCTAAGATGTGAACAATTAGAAGACCCCATGGGGAAATTGGTTCTGGAAGCTCTGGAGAATCAGGATCCAAACAGACTTCTGAGTCACTCCTCAAAGGAAGTTCGCCTGTTGAGGAAAGAGTGGGACAGGTTACAGGTGCATCAGGGAGTGGTCTACCGAAGGGGCCCCTCTGATGACCTGGAAGATAAATGGCAATTGTTTCTTCCGGAAAAACACAGAGAGACTGTTCTGATGGCCCTACATGACAATCATGGCCACTTAGGGGCGGAAAAGACCTTTCAACTTGTCAGAAGTTGGTTCTATTGGCCCTGTATGAGGGCAGAAGTAGAAGAGTACTGCCATTCGTGTGCATGCTGCATCCAGAGGAAGACTTTACCCCATCAAGCTGCCCCAATGGGCCATCTACAGAGTCAAGGCCCAATGGATCTGGTATGCATTGATTTCCTCTGCCTCAAACCCGATCTGAGTGGACTAGGAAATGTTCTGGTGATAACCGATCATTTCACCCGGTATGCCCAGGCTTTCCCAACCAAAGACCAGAAGGCTTCCACAGTAGCCAAGGTACTTATGGAGAAGTATTTTGTCCATTATGGGCTGCCCCAGCGACTTCATTCAGATCAAGGAAGGGACTTTGAGAGTCGACTGATCCGGAAACTCCTGGATTCGTTGGGAATCAAGAAGACTCGAACTACACCTTACCACCCACAGGGGGATGCTCAGCCGGAGAGGTTTAACCAAACCTTGCTCAACATGTTGGGGACTCTGGAAAGTGAGAAAAAACAACATTGGAGCAAACACATAGCAGCTATAGTACATGCTTACAACTGCACCACCAGTGATGCTACAGGATACTCCCCATATCGACTTATGTTTGGGAGAGAAGCGAGACTACCTGTAGACTTGGCCTTTGGCACCTCTTTAGACCATTCCTCAGCCACATCCCACAAAGGATATGTGGACAGGCTCAGACACAGCCTGAAGGTAGCCTATGAACAAGCTCAAGCGGCCTCAGACCAAAGGGGAGCTCGAAACAAAAGAAATTTTGACTTGAAGGTCCGGGTACAGGACCTACAGCCCGGGGACCGAGTACTGCTACGCAATCTGGGGGTCCCTGGAAAACACAAACTTGCAGACAGATGGAGATCTGAACCCTATGTCATCTGTAGGAAGCTGCCAGGCCTACCTGTCTACAAGTTGAAGCCAGAAGGAAAGGTAGGCCCGCTGAAGACATGGCATCGAAACCACCTGCTCCCACTTGCTGAAGCAGTCAGGATACCTCCAGTGAGAGACTCCCCTGAACCAGTCTCTATTCTGGATACCCCCAGGCCAAACACTCGGTCCCAGATAACCCATTAATTTTAAAATACAAAAACATTTGTGTGTAGATATGAAAAAACATTATGAATACCTTTTACCCTTTTTTTTATAAATGATCACATACCCTCTGTTCTCAGCTGCATAAGAACTGGGGGAGGAGAAGCAGCAGCACACTAATCTTTTCAGTGAATGGCTGTGCAGGGGGTGTGTGTCAGGACAAGTCTGATCATTAGAGGAGAGCAGGCTGTGTTCACAGCATAGCTAGAGAACTGACCACAGTGTGTTCCCCTGTTTAGTGTGGTCAGTTTTTAATAGGAAAGCAGACGGACTGACAGGAACACCAGTTATTTCACACAAAGGAAGCAATACACAGAGAACAGGATACATTTTCATACAAGTACATGGTACAGCAGGCACAAATCAGGAAAATTAAATGTTGGGTTTAAATATTCTTTAAGAGTATCTGTTGTTTTTGTCCATCCTGAGAACCTAGTCCTGCTATGTTGATTTCTTACAAGAGTTCCAACAAAATCTTTATTGTGTCCAGACAAGTGAGTGTGTCCTGTTACTCTGCTATACTATTAGCAAAGAACTTGAGCACTTAGTGCCTGTATGAGGAGTCTGGGATTTGTGTGTGTTGACAGATGCACATATCTGTGGTCACATCAAGAAACATTGATGTATCTTCCTGCCTCTGGGTGCTGCAATGTGGTTACAGAAGTCTGAAGGGACTGGACTACTAATAAGGCCCGTACACACGACGGACCTGTTTTAGCAAGAAATCCGATCGTGTGTACGCTCCATCTGACAAACTTTTTCGCTCTTTCATCGGACAAATGTTCGCTGTGAGAACAGACAAACTTTCCGGCAACAAATGTCCTACGTCGGCTAATCCGATCGTGTGTACACAAGTCCATCGGACTAAAGTCTAAAGTACAAACACGCATGCTCAGAACCAATGCTAAAGATCAGACAACAATAGCAGAAGTTGCCCAAAGGGTGGCGGTAAAGAGCAGAAAAACCACGTAGTACGTCTATTACGTCACTTCGTTCCTGTTTGTTGGCTTCAGACAGAAATCCACAGAAAAGTCAGATGGAGGTCTGATCGTGTGTATGAGGCTTTAGAGGATATGACCTCTCCAAGTGGGTCTGGAGATTGAAGGGTGAATACTGGTTCATCATGCAGATGGAATATGTCCTCTTGAGGGGTTGACGAATTGGGGCCCCCAATCAGAGGGCCCCTGAATGCTTCATGTAAGATTGGGCACACTAAGAACTGTGTGTAGTGCTACCCCCCTGCAGGAGCCACTTGATAGGACGGGTTCTCTGTTCTTTGCCTCAACCTCCTAAATGTCTTCAGCACTTCTGACACACTAGGTTAAATGAACACAACTTGCAATGCCACAGAAATCTTTGAAACCAATACCAGATACACAATAGTGAAGCTGTGTTAAGAAACAGGCACTAAACAAATAAGTAAAGGCAAGTTTTGTCATGCAGGGTGATTGGTAATGATAAAGTCATGAAAATGAATTAGCAATAGTAGTATGATAACAAACAGTATGATCAACATCCAGCAGTAGGAATAGGAGAACACTATGCACCAGGATCAGCATAAACAGTAGCAAGATAACTGTGAGTGCAGCAATGGCAGTAACATGTTTGCATTAACTATGTTCAGGTAGACTATACAGCCAAAGAGCATGAGTGACTATGCTATGCCCAGGCTAACGGCACATAGGTACCCTTTAAATAAGTATTAGATAGGGGCTTGTGGACTGGCTTGAGGCTCGGTTCACACTAGTGCAAATTGGATGTGGGTTTCACTGCATCCAATTCGAATAAAAGGAGAGTGTGCCCGACTCTCAATGGAGCCGGTTCACACTTCTCCGTGGAGCGGATTGTACAGGGTTTCTGTGCGTCTTTGGTTTCAGGTCTGAATTTAAGCAACAATTCGGACCTGATTTGTCTCTGAAACGGAGAACAGGGACGTAATAGACCCCTGCTGTGAGGAGTATCCACACAAGTGTGAACCCAGCCTTATAGGGTCAGTCCTTTGCTGCGTTCTTAAGCTGGATATAGTTGGGGCCCATAAACAGCATTGGTGCACTTGTCAAATTGCCTTGATAAAGCAACATGCAGTGTAGACGTTATATAATAAGTATCTGCTTCCAGCAAGTCATTCCCTACTATCAGTGTGTGAATGGTGGGTAGTGAGCATTCTCACCAGTCTCTGTGGTGCGACTGTAGACTCCTACTGTAGGAAAGGGGTCACTTGTCTTCGTACAGATGGCCCGGTGATCTGGAGTAATGGAGGGGAGAGTGAGAGGGCGCTTCAGTCTCCCTGCAGCAAGGGAACGCTGGGGTCTGAGCAGCGCTGCCCCTGTGTCACCTCTCTTAAGCCTCAAGCTCTAGTCCCCATTGCGCTGGTCTCCTTGGAGATGTAGGCACACAGGCTGATGTGCTCACATGACTCCTTTGCTACCATGAGGAAGAAGTTCTCTGCCTCAGTGTCCTCTGGGAACTGAAGTAAAGAGGATCCATTAGTCCCATTCTATGGTTGGTGTCCTGGACTTCAACTCCCATGAACCTCAGCATTCTGCATAGAATTTCATAGGCTTTCCTGCCTATAGCCCCCCCCCCCCCCCCCCCCCCCGCCGACTGCCTGTGGCCTAAAGATAGCCGCTGATAGCCGATCCATTAGCCGCTGAATTGCTTTCCGAAGCGACGGGAGGGGGTCGTCCCCTCCCCCTCCCGCCACTCGCCGGTGTTTTTACCATTTTCACAGGTGCAGCTGAGAAAAGACCTGACGGTGCGGTTGGCTGGTCACAGGGGCTACCAGAGATCAGATGGTCTCTGATCGCCTCTACGGCCTTGGAGAACCAGAGCGGTGTCATGACATCACGTCCGGTCTAGGGCGAAAGTAAGGATTTTTTTTTTAAAGCAAAAGATCAAAAAAAAAGAAAATTCCTTGATCTTTTGCTTTTAAAGGTAAAGAAGATTTGGGGTCATTTTTAAACCCCACATCTCTCCATAAAGAGGATGTTACTTTTACTTTTATTCCTACCACAAGGAATATAAAAATGATAAAAAAATTAAAGGGACAGTTTAAAAAAAAATAAGTTAAATAAATCTAAAAAATCCATCCCGATATCTTTTAAGATAACTCACCCAGCATTGATGACATATAGATCTTCTTGCTTAGAACATAACTTACCTGTAGTCATATACTTTATCTTGCTAAAGCAAAGCTGTTACTTTAATTATAATTTCTTAATTTTTGTACTCGGTTACTTTATTTTTTTTCTTATTTGACGTCACAATGAGAGTTGTATTCTTGTTCAAGCACCCCTTGGTTCTTAAATGTACAGTTTATTCTCTATGCGCATTTATATTTTGTACTTGCTCAAATACTTTAATAAAAAAGTTTGTAAACCAAAAAAAAATCCATCCCTCCATGCTCGCAGGCAGAAGCAAACACATATGTAAGTTGCACACGCATATGTAACTGGTGTTTGTACCACACGCCTGAGATATTGCCACGAACATTAGAGTGAGAGCAACAACTCTAGCTCTAGACCTCCTCTGTAACGCAATTTTTTTTTTTAAAGTGTCGCCTATGAAGATTTTTCAAGTACCGTAGTTTGTCGCCATTCCACAAGCATATGCAACTTTAAAGCATGACATGTTAAGTATCTGACAAATTGGTGGGACTTTTAATGAGGATAGATGGGGCCATTCAATCCCCTCCTCCATCCCTGAGTTAGGTGATTGATAAAGAACAGAGAGTGGGACTTTTGTGAGACACATGAAAGCAAATATAAATATACAATACAAAATAACTTTAATTGGTCAGAATGACTGTTTCTGCGTGTACATATACATGTCATTTCAAAACTGTATGCATTTTGCTATACGTAAAGATACATATGAACATTGGCTCAAACCAAAAAAAGCATGATAAAATCATTCCAACAAGGAGTTTATAAGGTAAAAAGAATTCAAGGGTCACATTGCAGGGAATGTTCAACATGATTTGTCAATCAAGCAAATTTTTTGGAAAAAATCAAATGGCTGTCAGAAGAATTTGAATGGATTGAATGGAACGTCCGTGTCACATAGAGTAAAAAGTAGACTAGTCAGTCGGTGTGAGTTCTACGCGTTTAAGGGCCTTAAAGCCCCTCATCAGGAACAAGACCGTAGTCAGTATCTGCGAGTGAAGGGGATAAGAGTTATTGTTTGGTCCTTAAGAAATGTGGGTAAGTATAAGAAGTGATGGTCCCCCATCCATCACACAAACACTCAACCCACTAACTTACATGTATGTCTGAGCAATAGCCGCGCGGCCGTGATGACGATGAGCCAAACAAGGAATGCCACGGATGGGAGCTGAGGAGGCGGGGTGGGCGGCAGCCGGACCACAGGGCGTGCACCCCAACAGAGTCATGGTGGTGGTGTAAAAGGAAAGCTGGTGAAGAAGACCCCAAGGGGAGGGAAATCTAGGGAAAAAGGAAAAAATGTGTAATGGAAAAATGTAATGTGAAAAAGTTGTAAAAAATAAATAGATATGTATGAAATAGAATAAATAAAATGAATAAATAAAATTAAAATACAATTAGGATGAAATTGAGATTAAAGTTAAAGTAAAAAATATATAAAATATTTTATATATTTTTTACTTTAACTTTAATCTCAATTTCATCCTAATTGTATTTTAATTTTATTTATTCATTTTATTTATTCTATTTCATACATATCTATTTATTTTTTACAACTTTTTCACATTACATTTTTCCATTACACATTTTTTCCTTTTTCCCTAGATTTCCCTCCCCTTGGGGTCTTCTTCACCAGCTTTCCTTTTACACCACCACCATGACTCTGTTGGGGTGCACGCCCTGTGGTCCGGCTGCCGCCCACCCCGCCTCCTCAGCTCCCATCCGTGGCATTCCTTGTTTGGCTCATCGTCATCACGGCCGCGCGGCTATTGCTCAGACATACATGTAAGTTAGTGGGTTGAGTGTTTGTGTGATGGATGGGGGACCATCACTTCTTATACTTACCCACATTTCTTAAGGACCAAACAATAACTCTTATCCCCTTCACTCGCAGATACTGACTACGGTCTTGTTCCTGATGAGGGGCTTTAAGGCCCTGAAACGCGTAGAACACACCGACTGACTAGTCTACTTTTTACTCTATGTGACACGGACGTTTCGTTCAATCCATTCAAATTCTTCTGACAGCTATTTGATTTTTTCCAAAAAATTTGCTTGATTGACAAATCATGTTGAACATTCCCTGCAATGTGACCCTTGAATTCTTTTTACCTTATAAACTCCTTGTTGGAATGATTTTATCATGCTTTTTTTGGTCTGACCCAATGTTCATATGTATCTTTACGTATAGCAAAATGCATACAGTTTTGAAATGACATGTATATGTACACGCAGAAACAGTCATTCTGACCAATTAAAGTTATTTTGTATTGTATATTTATATTTGCTTTCATGTGTCTCACAAAAGTCCCACTCTCTGTTCTTTATCAATCATGTTAAGTATCTATTTACTCAGAAAAACAATCTTTCATAGTTTACATTGGGGTATATATTGTGTTTTTTTATCTTTTTATTCATTAAATTGTTTTTTTCTAATCAAAAAAATTTCGTTTGAAAAAACGCTGCACAAATACTGTGCGACATAAAAAATTGCAACGATCGCCATTTTATTCCATTGGGTCTCTGTTAAAAAAATATATATATAATGTTTGGGGGTTATAAGTCATTTTCTAGCAAACAATACTGGTTTAAACTTGTAAACAAAAAGTGCCAGGAAAGGCTTGATCTTTAAATGGTGGTTATACAGTATCATGCTTTGGGAGTTTTCTCTATTTTTGATTCCTAATAAAACCCTGATTGGGGAGGATTACTAAAGAAGAAGTATTAAAGCGGTGGTACATCTGGAAAACAACAGGAGTACTTCTAAAAGTGCTTTGCCGATCAGTCGTATGAGAGGCAAATTATTCTGGTGAGTCTGTGACCTGTGGGGAGTGGAACGCACGCTTGCGCATGGTGAGATTATTGGATGATTAATGGAATATTATGAGCTATTAGTGAAGACAAATGGACATTGGGGACACTAATTTGTGGACTTTTATATCAAGGGGACTTTAATATCACATATCTCTTGCACCAGGTGGATGCTGTATTTATTGTATATGCAGTAAGGCCCATTTCACACTGGGGCGGGAGGTGCGCTGGCGGTATTCGGCCGCTAGCGGTGCGGTTTTACCCCCGCTAGTGGCCGAAAAAGGGTTATTACCGCCGGCAATGCGCCTCTGCAGAGGCGCATTGCCGGTGGTATAGCCGCGGTGTCCCATTGATTTCAATGGGCAGAAGCGGTGAAGGAGCGGTATACACACCGCTCCTTCACTGCTCCAAAGATGCGGCTAGCAGGATTTTTGGAGCGGCCCTGCTAGTGCACCGCTCCAGTGTGAAAGCCCTCTGGCTTTCACACTGGAGAAACAGCAGCCGCTGTTTAGGGTCAGTTTGCTGGCGCTATTTTTAGCGCAATAGCGCCTGCAAACCGCCCCAGTGTGAAAGGGGTCTTATACTTTTATTGTGAGGGGAGTAAGATTGTTACGCTGTCCTTTTGGAAAATATATCTTCAATTTTTTTTAGTGGCTGGAAATTCAAGCCCTGTATGTCCAGCACAACTCTCAGTTGGAGATGGCATTTGTATGCAAACTCCACACTGTACCTCAAAAGAGGACTGTAATTTATATAGAACAACAATGATTTAAGTTATATGGTCTGTATCATAAATTTTATTTTTCCGAAAATAATCATATACAGTACAAAGTCATTTGCGCATACAACCTTTCATCTTTGACTTTTTTCTCAATGTAGAACAGGGAGGCCGTTGTAATAGTGCAGATGGAGAATTCTTACAATGTTGAGAGCTGTGTGTTTCATATTCATCACTGGATCACTGGAGGCCAGCTGTACACAACAGAGCCTTGACACCCGCTCTGTCTGTCCTTTATACTATTTTTAAAACATGATAGAAAGTTTACTCAAGGTCCATTCACTTAGTGTGTCGCTTATTCAAGATCCTAAACAGCGTGGGCTACAGAACATGTGCTATAAAAAGAAACCACGTAAAAAAATAATAATCTGTCACTGGCAAAGTTGTTAAGTGGGAGTGCTGGAAGAAGGAATACTTTTCTGATTGGCTTCCATGGACCAAATGTACAGTATTCTACTTTCATATTCTTTACAGTAGATTTAAAAATGAAAAGAAGGATCTGATTACGGTAGTTCCTGGATCAGTAGATTCAGAGATACAGGAAATTGAAGATACATGCAAACTTGTTTTAATATAAATACTTGCCTTGAGTATGGGTCCCATGAACGGGAGCATAATTGTCATGAGGCAAGGTGAGAATACTCACCCTCATGGGGTACCCTATCTGTGCACGGGGGTAAATTAAGGACCCCAAACTTTGCCACAATGACAGTATACTCACCACCCTTTTCTGCATATGACATGAAGCTCCATTCAAGTGTGACTATAGCCATGCTTTTTTCACGTTTTTACACGTGACTTGTAGTAAAGGAACAGAATTGTGTGTTTTGAACCAATAAACTTTTAAATGGGAGCACCTAAAAACACGTTGAAACTGATGTTTTTCAGGTGCTCCCACTAAAGTCTATGGGGCCAAAAACACATGATTCTGCACCAAGAAGTCTACTCAATATTCCACTCGCACACGTTCCTGGAAAAGCGGCTCTTATAGGATAATGGGTGCGGCAGCGATTACCAGATGGGTCCTGGAAACATCACAATCGACCATATTCGCCAGCACACCAAGGATCGTTCCGATTACGTCCAAAAAGTTTTCATTATTTAAAAAACATCACAAAAGTGTAACGTTTCGGAGCTGCGTAGGACCCTTTCACTTGTCTGACGAAGGGGTCCTACGCGGCTTCAAAACGTTACACTTTTGTGATGTTTTTTAAATAATAAAAACTTTTTGGATGTAATTGGAACGATCCTTGGTGTGCTGGCGAATATGGTCGATTCTGCCCCAAGAAGCTCACATACATCACAATACTCAGGGGTGATCGATCCTATTGAGAATAATGGAATTCTTAAACTTGAAAACTGTCACAAAGGGAAGACCTGTGAGCATGCCCCCCTTCACAGGTGTGAGGTGTGATGTCACATGAGGCTTCAGTTTTTTTGATTCTGGCACAGTAAAAGTAGTCTTTTTTTTGTGCTCTTTTAAATGAAGATTAAAGTGGGACTTTAAAGCGGATCTTCATTTTTTAAATCAACATGAACTATTTTTAATGTGTGTTCATTTATTCTCAAACAACCATTTATTCGAACCCGTACCAATCCATTGAGTTCATTTACCACTAAGCGACCTTGTGCCTATTTCCTGATGCTAATTCACACCTGAGTTAAAGGTATCCATACCATTGTTCTTTTAAGTGCTTACTCAAGGTGATTTTCATATATATATATATATATATATATATATATATATATATATATATATATATATATATATAAAATCTTTATTTTAACTTTACATTAAAAAAGAGAATATGCACATAGAAAACAGTGTTATTGCAGTGCAGTTAGAAGAAATGCTCATTACAGTAACTACAAGGTTCACAGTCTCAATGCATGTAAACAAAAAGTGTTATGCCGCGTACACACAACCGTTATTCATATCATGGAAGAAAACAACATTTTTCTTGACGTGATTTTTCGTGTTTCCTCTCAAGCCTGCCTTGCATACACACGTTCATGAAAAAAAAACGTTCGAGCAAAGCGTGGTGACGTACAACACGTACAACGGCACTATAAAGGGGAAGTTCCGTTCAAATGGTGCCACCCTTTGGGACGCTTTTGCTGATCCTTGTGTTAATAAAGTTTGGCGAGAGACGATTCGCGCTTTTCAGTCTTCGTGCTTTTCAGTCCGTTACAGCGTGACTAATGTGCGATCTCCATTACGAACGCTAGTTTTACCAGAACGAGCGCTCCCGTCTCATACTTGATTCTGAGCATGCGCATTTTTTTCCCTTCGTAAAAGCACACACATGACCGTTTTTCACAACGTTAAAAAGAACGACGTGAAAAACAACAATAAAAAATAGAGCAGGTTCTAAAAAAAAATTGTCGAGAAAAGTGCTCTGGAGCATACACACCACCGTTTTTCACGACCATTTTTAAAAATTGCATTTTTCTCTTCATGAAAAACGGTCGCGTGTACGCGGCATTATACTTTGAGGAATGTATATAAAAAGAAACAAAACAATTCCTAAAGGTAACACAAATGTACCGTATTTATCTGCGTATAACACGCACAGGCGTATAACACGCACCCTAACTTTAAGAGGGAAGTTTTAGGAAAAAAACGTTCCACATCCCCCTGCATATAACACGCAGGCACAGTTTACCCTCTATTTTCAGGGTAAAAAAGTGAGTGTTATACGCCAATAAATACAGTAAGTCCGTTGGCATTCCACAGCAAAAATAGGTAACCGTTAGGCAGACTAATATGAGTGGTATCAAACTGTGCATGGTCTGTACAACCTTCACACTACTACCTATCCAGGTTAATTCATTATTATACACATTAGTCCCTGTCCCAACATAGAGGGGCGCCCCATTGGTCATCTGACCACACCTGGTTCACAAGTCGGCCAGAAGAGGTAATTCAGTTTATCCCAACCTTACAACAGCCTTGTGTCCTCTACCTGTAATCATCTGAATAATATTTAACATGCCACATAGGCAACAAATTACACACACTACACATGGGGGATCACAGACATTACATCACTTTATAGGTATACATCTATGAGATGGACAGGTTACACTATCTCCCTTCTGACAGATATTAAATAACTGGTAAAGTGGGCTTTTATGTGACTGAGGTGATGGAATGAGGTCTTTGTGCTGCACCCAGATGGAATGCACACTACTACGCTTTGAAGATAAAAACATCACTTTCACACATGTCCCCCCATGAACTTTCATGATCACAAAGCCTCAACCTTCATTCTGATGTGTTGTAGTACATGAAGAAAGATGGATGTGAGGAAAGTGAATACATTGTGCTCCCCACTGAGAGAAAGTAAACATACCTAGCTATGAGTCAGAAGATACTATGAATAAAGTACAAAATGTCTGTAACCACTTGCTCACTGGGCACTTAAATCCCCTTCCTAACCAGGCCAATTTTCTCACATTTTGAATGACAAATAGTCATGCAACACTGTACCCATATGAAATTTGTGTCTTTTTTTTCCATCCAAATAGAGATTTCTTTTGGTGGTATTTAATGACCACTGGGTTTTTTATTTTTTGCGCTATACTGACTGTGCGCTGACTGAGCTTTTGGAAATTTGTTATTTATCCCAAAGTCTAACTTCATGTTTAAGGTCCCTTTTTAAATAGTTTGTTTGGGCCAATTTGGCCCAAATAAACTATTTACTGTACTAAAGGTGCACTTGCAAAATACAGTGCTGTGTTCCAGCAGTGGGAGCGGCCACCCCTGAAACAAAACAGAGTTAGGCTGAGCGCTGCTCAACTATTCACGGGAAGCTTTATGTTCTATGAATGAGAACAAAGCTTCCTCTGATTTAGCTGACATGGAGATCATGACCTTATCCACCTGCATATCCACCTCAGCCAATCAGAGGAAGCTTTGGGATTATTTCCTGTGAATGGTTGAGCTGCGCTCAGCCTGACTATTTTGTTCTGGAAGTGGGACAGGAAGTCTCCGTCCCACTACCAGAACACAGCACTGTATACTATAAGTAGCTGAGGTTATATAAAGTTAATACAGTGTGCCCAGCAACTGTACCTGTTAGTGCAGTAAATAGTTTGTTAGGGCCAGCTTGGCCTAAAATAGCTATTTAACCACTTAAGGACCGGGTCACGCACTTTTACGTCGGCAGAATGGCACGGACAGGCAAATCCGTGATCGTGCCCGCGGGACCCGCAGACTCGATATCCGCCGATGTCCCGCGATCGTGTGTCACGGAGCTGCAGAACTGGTTATGACTAAGGCCTTATAGGCTGAAACGCGTCAACCTTTCCTATTTGCGTTTGTCTACTGTGGCTTGTCAATAAATACATCGCATTTTTTAGAGCAACGACCGGAGTGCGGATCATCTTTTCTTCATTTACTTCTACTCAGCCAGCGACTGTGGATCGAGCACCTGGGAGCTCTGCTTTCTGTTGATGTATGGGTAGTAGCACTGACTTTTCTGTTTATATGCAGAACAGGGGATGCCTGTGTAAACAAGCATCTCCCTGTTCTGCCTAGTGACAGGACACTGATCTTCTGCTCCCTCTCATCGGGAGCAGTGATCAATGTCGTGTCACAGTAAACCACGCCCCCTAACAGTTAGAATCACTCCCTAGGACACACTTAACCCCTTCCTAGCCCCCTAGTGGTTAACCCCTTCACTGCAAGTCACATTTACACAGTAATAAGTGCATTTTTATAGCACTGATCGCTGTATAAATGTGAATTTTTTTGGGGATATTTATTATAGAAAAAAGTAAAAAATATTGCTTTTTTTTTCAAAATTGTCGATCTTTTTTTGTTTATAGCGCAAAAAATAAAAACCGCAGAGGTGATCAGATACCATCAAAAGAAAGCTCCATTTGTGGGTAAAAAAAAGGACGTCAATTTTGTTTGGGAGCCACGACGCACGACAGCGCAATTGTCAGTTAAAGCGACGCAGTGCCGAATCACAAAAAGTGCTCTGGTCTTTGGGCAGCCAAATGGTCCAGGGCTGAAGTGGTAAAAGGGCATAAAATGTGGAGTCAGGCTTTAAAAGTTTGTGTAGCACTTACCCCCATTTAAGGGACCGGCTGGTTTTGTTTTGGGTCATGCAAACTACCTCCATGGCTTCCGTTGTCAGGGTATAGAAAGTCTCTAGAAAAAGTCAATGTCCACACAAATGTAAAACCTAAACAGGAAGACTTTATTTTCCTTTTCTTGCTGTAGGAACTTGTAAAGAAAGTAGGAAACGAGAGAAGAGGGGAAGGTTCAGGCACGCAGCACTAAAAGCACAACGTCGCCACTCAAGCCTGAGTGGGTATTGCTCACTGGTCCTAGCAGCCGGGATGATGCACGGATCAACTTCATCTGAGAATTTAGGGATGCGATCGGGAATCCTCTGCCACAGGATTATCAAAGTCCCGAACCTCCCAGCCGAGCAATAGAGAGAACCTTTATGCCAAATCGGCGTATTGCAGGGCTTGCAGTAATTGATTCCTCCTTTGGTGAGTCACCAGGCCTCCTCATGAGACAGCAGTACCGTCGCAAGTCTCCTCTGGGGCAGATCCTCCCCTGGCCTCCTTCCCTAAGAGTGGGCTTCCCGCAGGTGGGTAGCTTGGGATCCCTTCCAAAGGCATAGGCCCCAGCCAGCAGAGCTGGGCCTACCAGGCAGCGATGCAGCCTCAGGCTGAAGGTGTCCAGAGCTGGAACACACGCACGCACCCCATGTGGGCCACGAGGCACGCACACAGGACCCCAACTCATCGTGTCTGCCCCTTATATACCCTCTCCCAGCATGCACAGCAGGTTAACCACACCCACTGCATGGCTGCCGAGAAAGGACACCCAATGTGCTGTGATACCCCTGTATTTCAACCTGGGCCGGTGGTGGCAGTGCCACCTACAGGCGAACAGGGAATATAACTGCCAGGCAGTATCACGCCCAGAGCAGAAGCAAATTTCAACACAATTATCCAGGTCTGAGCCTAACTACTGGCTCAGACTACCCCTACATTTACACATAGCGTCCCAACCATTTGGGAAGGGCGCTACATTTGGTTTATAGTTATTAAGTATTAAAGTTTTGGTAAAGTTATATTTGTTTAATTAATTTGTTTTTAACATATATAAAGGGCCTCGACCTAATAATTGGTAATGTTTCCTGTCTTGTTTATTTTACGAACTAATTTACTTTAAGACTGCATTCACACCTAAGCGTAGCGCTTCGAGCGTTTTTACCGACGTTTTTACCTGCGTTTTGTCGCGCAAATTTGCGCCCGTCGAAGCGCTCGTTGTCGCGCTAAACGCTTGAATCAAGCGTTTCCATTCTATGATTCCTAAAACGCCCAAATCTGCCCAATTCGCGCGACAAAAAAGGGTCCGGAACTTGTTTGAGCGTCACGTCAGGCGTTGGGCTTCAGGCGTTTTGGAGTGGAGATGTGAACCATCTCCATAGAGAATAATGTTTGTTTCCCCCTCTAGCGTTTTGTAGCTTCAGGCTTCAGGCTACAAAACGCTCAGGTGTGAATGCAGCCTAAAAGTTGGTGTTTGCGCAACCTGTGCATAGGTGCTCATACCGATACACACACACACACACATGCAAGCTGGCTCAACCTTCCTATAATAGGTAGCAGCATGCTTGGGGTCCACCCCCTAATGATCCCCCTCACCCCACCCCAAAAACCCTCAGATGCTGGGGGGTGGGCATTATCCTTGTAACGTGGGTTTCTTCAACACTATTTTCCTGATCAGAAGTTCATTGGTAGTTGAAATTCAAAATGGGACAGAGTCAAGTTTTCTCACTGGTAACCATAGTGAAGTAGAAATGCAGATGTTTCTATGATACAAGCCAAAATCGCAAACACACTTTCTTGTAGATGAAAGCATAGAACATTTTGACAGACTTCCTGCTGCCCACACACTCACTGTCATAAATTACCTCTAGGAGTCATAAACTAGTCTTGAACCACACACTTGTATGTCGGAGTGAATGTATTAATAACACTTCTCAGAACACTGCAATAATGGTGAATTTCTTAATTGGTCCCAGTGTGAGAAGCTAATCTTTTTAGAGTGCTGGTAATCACGAGCATTAACACATCTAATTAAAAACTTAGATGCAGCTCGGCCTACTCATATCTAATTTAAATTACATGTTAAGTTACTGAGAAATCCCATAATATACATATGGTGTGGGAGTATGTTCAATTGCACTACAATATTTGCCTGTATGTAACTGATGGCCCGAAGACAGGTATGAAAACACAACATCATACTGTATGTAAGATATTACACATGTTCACATTCATACAACTGATATTACATGTGTGGTATAACTATGGGGTCTATGTATAAAACGTTTGCTGAATGAATGTGACACACATCCGCCCAGCTCCTTCGAACCTTTCCATAACTTGATGTATTCTATGTAATATTATCTTTAATGATGGTAAGTGATATTATGGGGCTGACCATCATGGGAGATAATTATATTACACAGAATACATTAAGTTTCGTTGGTTCTGTGAAAATGTGTGTCAAATTCATTATACCTAGACCCTATTATGTTATCTATCATTTCATGCTGGACAAAGGTTGAGATTTCCAGCAATATCTTTTTAAATCCAATTTGTTTTTGTTTTTTTGTTTTGCACACTGAAAAGTAAGAGCTAAAACCTATAAAAACCATCCCCGTGTAAAGGGCCCATGCCATTGGGCTCCGACATCAGGTTGGGATGCTTCTGAGCTCATTCAAAATGTATTGACAGGTACACTTGACCTGCAGATTCCTTCCTCCGTGCTGCATTTGATCTGCTGTTAATGAGTTGTGCGCTCTCTTATGCTGCGTACACATGGTTGGAATTTCCGACAAGAAATGTTCGATGGGAGCTTGATGTCAGAAAATCCGACCGTGTGTAGGCTCCATTGGACATTTGCTGTCGGAATTTCCGACAACAAAAATTTGAGAGCTGGTTCTTAAATTTTGCGACAACAAAACAAAACTTATTGTCGGAAGTTCCGAGCGTGTGTACACAATTCCGACGCACAAAATTCCACGCATGCTCGGAATCAAGCAGAAAAGCCGCACTGGCTATTGCGCTTAATTTTTCTCTGGTCGTTGTACGTGTTGACGTTCGGAATTTCCGACAACATTTGTGTGATTGTGTGTATGCAAGACAAGTTTGAGCCAACATCCGTCGGAAAAAAATCCACGGTTTTGTTGTCGGAATGTCCGATCGTCTGTACGCGCCATTAGACTTGTATGGCAATGCAAAACCTGTTTGTAGCAAACAAAAGCCAGTCGACAAAGGCCATTATGTTGCTAGTGTAGCAGGCCCAACCTCAATCATATTTCGATTTCTGTAAGTATGTCAGGAAAGCAACCCTGCAATGTCCCCAGTAAGCTGGTTATGTGATGTCAGCATTATTTTTTTACCTGAGCACACAGAGTTCTCACAGAGTGTGCACACAGAGCTTCCTGTAGTTAAAATCTTGCAAGACTTGAAAAAAGGTTGCTTAGATATGCCATCTTACCGATATACCAATTACAAGCCATGGTGAATAGGGATGAGCTTTGTGTTCGAGTCGAACATACGTTCGACTCGAACATCGGCTGTTCGATCGTTCGACGAAGATCGAACGATTTGGGCCGTTCGCGCCAAATTCGAGTGACGCGAACGGCCCACAATGCACTACGCCATCGCAGTGTCATCCAGGCGCTGTGATTGGCCAAGCATGCACTGTGACCCCGCATGCTTGGCCAATCACAGCGCCGGCAGCGAGGAGAGCAATGATTGGCCACAGGCAGGATGCCTGTGGCCAATTATTGCTGAGGGGGTTTAGTACACGCCCCACACTATAAAAGGCCGCCAGCGCGGCGGCCTTGTGTAGTGTGTTCCGGAGCAGGGAAAGAGAAGCATAGGCAGGGACAGTGTCATTATTTTTCCTTTACTAATCCTGGATTCCTTGTGTTTAGGGACAGATAAGGATAGGTAGGGAGAGTGTCAGTGACAGTGTGCTATTCTGTGCTAATCCTTGTTTGTAGGGACAGAGAGGTACAGTGAGGGAAAGTGTCAGTGTGCTATTCTGTTCTAAACCAATCTTGCTGTTCCATATTTTCAATCCTTGAGTTTAGGGACAGAGAAGGACACTCGTGGCAATTTTCAGTGTGCTATTCTGTGCTAAATCTTGTTTGTAGGGAGGGACAGAGTAGGACAGTGAGGGAAAGTGTCAGTGTGCTATTCTGTTCTAAACCAATTTTGCTGTTCCATATTTTCAATCCTTGAGTTTAGGGACAGAGAAGGACACTCGTGCAAATTATCAGTGTGCTATTCTGTGCTAAAACTTGTTTGTAGGGAGGGACAGAGTAGGACAGTGAGGGAAAGTGTCAGTGTGCTATTCTGTTCTAAACCAATTTTGCTGTTCCATATTTCAAATCCTTGAGTTTAGGGACAGAGAGGTACAGTGAGTGAAACTGACAGTGTGCTATTCTGTTCTAAACCAATTTTGCTGTTCCATATTTCAAATCCTTGAGTTTAGGGACAGAGAAGGACACTCGTGCAAATTATCAGTGTGCTATTCTGTGCTAAATCTTGTTTGTAGGGAGGGACAGAGTAGGACAGTGAGGGAAAGTGTCAGTGTGCTATTCTGTTCTAAACCAATTTTGCTGAACCATATTTTCAATCCTTGAGTTTAGGGACAGAGAGGTACAGTGAGTGAAACTGACAGTGTGCTATTCTGTTCTAAACCAATTTTGCTGTTCCATATTTTCAATCCTTGTGTTTAGGGACAGAGAAGGATAGGCAGGGGACAGTGTCAGTGTCATTGTTGCTAAGCCTCCTGCACAGTATACACCTGAAGGTAGCCCTTATTGCTGTTTTTCCCATCTCCCTGCAGGCCATCCATTAAAATGTCTGGAAGGCAAACAAGGAGAGGCAGACAGTCAGGAGGCAAAAAAAGAGGGCAAGCAGGCTCTGTGTCTGGGGGCAACAGTGCTGGTCGTGGACGCGGTGCATTGTCATCAGCACATGGCCATGGGACACGCTTGTCCTTTTCGGCAGCTGGACATGTTGAGCCACATCATGCCGAAGACTTGGTAGAGTGGATGACCAAGCCCACCTCATCCTCCTCATCCTCTCTCACCCAGGCTCAGGGTACTGGCAAAGCAGCTGCCAAAGCGTCCTCTTCTCTGGTATCATCTTCATTAGTCAATCCTTCCCTAGACCCACCATGTCCTCCTCCTGAGGAGTCCCCCGAACTGTTTGAGCACAGTGTTGGGTACATGCTCCAGGAGGATGCCCAGCGTTTGGAAGGATCTGATGATGATACCCAGCTAGAGGAAGGCAGCAGCGTGAGAGCAGAGAGAGGGGATGCTCAAGAAGGACACCAATCTGGCAGTCATGCTCCAGCAGCTGCAGCATACTGCCAGATTGGCTCCAGTGATGAGGAGGGAGGGGATGATGAGGTCACTGACTCCACGTGGGTGCCTAAAAGGAGAGAGGAGGAGGAGGAGGAGAATGAGGAGGAGGCACATCTCCAACGAGGCAGGATGCCCTTGAGTGGCCAGCGTATGGGCAGCACACCGTGAATCACACCGCAGAGCTCCGCCTGTGCAGGGCGCTGCCTCTGCCCGTCATTCAAAAAGTTCTTTGGTGTGGGCTTTTGAGGCGAGTGCATCAGATCGCACAGCTGCTGTTTGCAACATATGTCTCAAGCGTATATCGCGTGGCCAAAACATCAGCCGCTTGGGCACCACATGCTTGATCAGACATATGTTGACCTGCCATGCAGCTCGTTGGCAAGCCTACCTTAAAGACCCACACCAAAGAACAAAGCTGACCTCTTCTTGCACCGCATCAGCTGGGATCTCCAACCCCACTATACCTTCACTCCTCTCTGAAACCTGCTCTGAGAGGAATGAAGGTGTAGAATTAGGTGTGTCACAGGCAAGTACTTGCGGGCACTCTGCTAGCAGTACACCAACGTCCGATTCTAGCAGGCAAATTTCCCTGCCCCAGCTGCTGGACTGTCGAAAGAAGTTCACTCCCAGCCATCCACATGCCCAGCGGTTGAATGCTAGCTTGGCTAAATTGCTAGCGCTTCAACTGCTGCCTTTTCAGTTGGTAGACTCGGCCCCCTTCCGTGAGTTTGTGCAATGTGCGGTTCCTCAGTGGCAGGTTCCCAAACGCCACTTTTTCGCACGGAAGGCGATTCCGGCTCTCTACAGGCATATGGAAGGCAATGTCTTGGCCTCGCTGGACAGGGCGGTCAGCGGTAAGGTGCATATTACCGCTGACTCATGGTCCAGCAGGCATGGACAGGGACGTTACCTTTCTTTCACGGCCCATTGGGTCACTCTTTTGGCAGCTGGGAAGGATGCAGGACAAGGTGCAGTAGTGTTGGAGGTTGTTCCACCGCCACGCCTCCAAAATGCTACTACTGGTTGTGACACACCTCTCTCCTCCACCCCCTCCTCTTCTTCTTCCTCCATGGCCTCTTCCTGTGGTTTGTCCTCGGAACCAGCGGTGCTCCGTAGGCGTTCAAGGGGCTACGCAAGTACGCAGGCAAAAAGATGCCATGCCGTGCTTGCGCTGGTGTGTTTGGGCGACAGAAGCCACACTGGGGCAGAGGTCCTGTCTGCTCTGCAGGGGCAGGCCGAGAGGTGGTTGACGCCACGCCAGCTTAAGCCAGGAATGGTGATTTGCGACAATGGCACCAACCTCCTCTCCGCCCTCCAACAGGGACAACTGACCCATGTGCCCTGTATGGCTCACGTCCTTAACCTGGTGGTGCAGCGGTTCTTGGGCAGGTACCCGGGCTTACAGGATGTCCTGAGGCAGGCCAGGAAAGTCTGTGTGGATTTCCGCAGATCTTATAATGCCAGTGCTCGCCTGGCTGAGCTGCAAAAGGAGTTGAACCTGCTCAAGAACCGCCTTATATGTGACATGCCCACCAGGTGGAACTCAACGTTGGCCATGCTGCAGCGGCTGCACACGCAGCAGAGGGCCATCAATGAGTACATGTGCGACTACGGCACCAGGACAGGGTCAGGGGAGCTCGGGTTTTTTTCACCACGCTAGTGGGGCATGATCAGGGATGCATGCACTGTCCTGGCACCATTTGAGGAGGCCACGAGGATGGTGAGCAGTGACAGTGCATGCATCAGTGACACTGTACCTCTTGTCCACCTGTTGGAGCACACGCTGCGTGGAATAATGGACAGGGCACTTGAGGCAGAACAGAGGCAGGAAGAGGAGGACTTCCTTGCCTCTCAAGGCCCCCTTTACCCAGACAGTGTTCCTTCTGTCCCGGAGGAGGAGGAGGAGGAGGATTAGGAGGAGGAGGAGGAGGAGGAGGAGGAGGATTGTGTCAGCATGGAGGTGGAGGCTGGCACTCAGCATCATCAGCAGCAGTCTTTTAGGGATGATTTACAGTCCCAAGAAACCAGTGGACTTGTACGTGGCTGGGAGGAGGTGGCTGCGGATCATGTCGTCCTTAGTGACCCAGAGGACTCCGGACTGAATGCCTCAGCTAACCTACGCTGCATGGCCTCCCTGATCCTGCAAAGTCTGCAGAAGGATCCTCGTATTCTTCGGATCAAGGAGAGGGACCATTACTGGCTGGCCACTCTCCTTGATCCACGGTACAAGGGTAAGGTTGCGGACCTTATCGTACCGTCGCAGAGGGAGCAGAGGATGAGACAACTCCGGGAGGCTTTGCAGAAAGGTCTGTGCAACGCGTTCCCAGAGACTGGGAGGTTACAAACTCCTGGTCCTGGACAACGAGTTGCTGAGGCTTCGGGCAGTCAAAGAAGGAGCGGTGGGGAAGGTGGCCGTCTGACCGATGCGTTCAGACAATTCTTTAGTCCGCAGCCCCAAAGTATGATCGGTTCCAGCAACCATCGCCAGCGTCTGATATACATGGTCCAGGAATACCTAGGGGCAAGGTCAGACTTGGACACCTTCCCCACCGAAAATCCTCTGGCTTACTGGGTCTTGAGGATGGATCACTGGCCAGAGCTTGCACAGTATGCAATTGAGCTACTGGCCTGTCCTGCATCCAGCGTTCTTTCAGAACGCACATTCAGTGCTGCTGGAGGATTTGTCACGGATCACAGGGTGCGCCTGTCCACCGACTCGGTTGATCGACTGACTTTCATCAAGATGAACCAGTCTTGGATCACCACCAGCTACCACACACCTGATGCTGATATAACAGACTAACTGATTTTAATATGTCACATCCCTTCAAGACTGATGCTGATGCTGAGTGCCTGTGCTGTTATGTTGACTGGCTATCCTCCTCCTCCTCCTCAATGATACGATTAATGATGATAGCTTGGAAGATCATTTTGGTTTATGGGTGATGCCACCAGTGGCTAAGGCCCAATTTTTCAGCCCCTGTTTAACAGGGGCGTGTAATTAAAATTTTGGATGCAATACTTTGCAACAGGCCTCATTGCTGTGCTCCAAGTACAGTATCTGTGAGGGGTTGCAGTGTTGTGCCACCAGTGCCTAAGGCCCAATTTTTCAGCCCCTGTTCAACAGGGGCATGCAATTATAATTATTGATCGAATAATTCACAGCAGGGCCCATTGCTGCGCCCACCAAGAGTAACTGTCAGGCCTTACAGTGTTGTGGCACCAGCACCACCATCAAAGGCCCAATTTTTACTACCACTGATCAACAATTATATGTTATTACAATTCCTGATATAATAGTTCACAGCAGGGCGTTCCAGCACCCACCAAGAGTAACTGTGAGTGCTTACAGTGTTGTGCCAACACCAACACCTAAGGGGCCAATTTCTGCAGAGTATATACGGCAGGTCCCTACTTTCAAACCTAAAACTTACAAACGACTCCTACTTGCAAACGGAAGAAGACAACAGGAAGTGAGAGGAAATCTACCCCTTGGAAGGAAAATTCTCTCCTGTAAGAATTAATATGGGAGAAAGGTGTCTCCTCTCTACTGATGCTTTATCAACAATCCTTGTTTCAATAAAAACACCACATTTCAAAAACAGTTGTCATTGGGACGCAAAGTGAGGTGAAATGTTCTGAACAGGGGCACAGACAGCAAAAAAAATGTGACAGGGGTGATAACCGTTCCCTATGTTTTCCAAAAAGCTAAAAAAAAGGAATTTGGCATGGAGCTACACTTAAACAATGCAGCTGTTCAAAATTACAAACAGATTCTACATAAGAACAAACCTACAGTCCCTGTCTTGTATGCACCGCCTGTATACGGCTGTTCAGAGTATATAGGGCCTTTTTTAGTTTGTGTGCGGGGTTCCCCTTAATATCCATACAAGACCCAAAGGGGCTGGTAATGGGCTGGGGTAGGGGGGGGGGGTTGATGGGGTATCTATGCCATTTTTCCTAAAGATTTTCATCCATATTACCGGGACCAGACATTGCATTAAAGCCGCAAGCAGTTTTAAATGGCTTTTTTTCCTTTAGAAATGTTTTGTGCAGGGACAGTTCTAAACACGGGAAACACGTGGCACTTCACAGGCATACTTTAGACACCCCCCAGGTACAATATTTAAAGGAATATTTGACTTTTGTTTTTTCACTTTATGCATCATTAAAATGACTGCTCCCGGAAAACGTCCGTTTTTGAAACTTCTTTTTGCATTGATACATGTCCCCTGGTGCAGAACCCGGGTTCCCAAACTCTGTTTAGGACAATAACATGGATAATAGTCGTTATAATTAGCACTTTAGAATCCGAACGTTCGCATCCATTGTATTTAATAGGGTTCTAATGTTCGTGCGAACTTTCGGTCCGTTCGCGGGTTCTGGTGCGAACCGAACCCGGGGGTGTTCGGCTCATCACTAATGGTGAATATGTTAGGGACCAGACAGTAGCATTAGCATCTCTGATATGTAGAGCTGAAAAAAATAAGTAAATTATAAAGCAAGATCCTCTTTGAAATTAAGAAATTCAATCATTTATTTTCGATAACGAATTTTCTTTTCATATTTATATACAAAATTGTAGAGAAGATAAAAAATTCCATCTACACTTATCTACTTAATTTCAAAATCTTGTATAACGTATATGAAGTGTATTGTGTAATCTTTAATAAAATATTTGAAAAAGGAAAAGAAATTCAATCAACGACATAACGATATAGTCAACCAACCCGTATACTGTATGTGTGGATAGGCAAGCTTTGATTTCCAAAACACAATGCACTAGTTCAATTTCAATGTGGGTAACCACTAATGAAGGATATAACAGTCATATACAGATGGTAAGGAACAGAAGAAAGAAATGGGTGAGGATACTACAGGTAAAGAGAAGGACAAGTCACAAAAAGAGCAAAATGGAAATAACTAAAGATTATGAAATTTTCTATATTTAGTCTAATCAATACTTATTTGTTTTAATAAAGCATAAGCAAAGACTCATAAAAAAATTTCTAAATAGCTGAACAAAGAATCTTGTTTAATGGCATAATTACCGGTAATCAAATATTTCAAAAGAGAGGAAAAGAATTACCTTTCAACTGTTATTTGTTTCGAGGTAATAACTCTGATTTAGGAACTTTAGCTTGCTATCGCTTTCACATGTGACATGTCCCAGGAGGCTACAGCTGGTGGTCCAAGTGATTCACTTTTCATTTTTTTAATTGATAAAAATCAACTGTTAACACTTCTATTTCTAAAAAAAAAAAATCGAATTTACAGCATTTTTTTCACACCTGCCTAAAAATAAAACTTTTGAACAGTACTGTATATGTGAACGGTTTTACCTTCCAAAAGATTAGCTTTCTTTTCAGTCAGGCCTCGTACACACGACCGAGTTTCTCGGCAAGAACCAGCAAGAAACTTGCTGGCAGAGATGTCTTGCCGAGAAACTCGTTCGTGTGTATGGTTTCTCGTCAAGAAAACCGACAAGTAATCTCGACGAGAAAATAGAGAACCTGCTCTCTATTTTCTCGTCGAGAAAAGTGAGTGTGTGTACACTTACCTGTCCTCCGGGAAGCCCGCGCATGTTCGAAATGAATTCGACGCATGCGCGGTAGCTTCCTAGGCATAGGTAGGGTATACCAAGATGGCGGCGACGGCATCGAATGTGACGAGCGCATGCTCGTCGTAGTCGATGACGTCACTGCGTACGCTCCATTCAAAGAACCGCGGGTTCTTTGAATCGAGCGTGTGTACACTCGGCCGGGACAAGTTTCTTGTCCAAGAATCTCGTCGAAAAAAACGACATGTTTTTTTCGACGAGAATCTCGGCCGTGTGTACAAGGCTAGAGTCTCATAATTCACATATGTTTGCCCCAATGCATAGTCGGGAAAATCATTTTACTATTTCCTGGTTTCGTTTAACACTTTCCTGGGTTACCAGTCTGCTCATTGTACGAAAGTGATTATGGAGGTATGGGGACAATGTATGCATAGACAGTTTGAAAAAAGAAACATGTCCATGGATATTTACTAAATATAATGTTGTGTACATGGCCCTATGATGGGTAGCCCTGTCTCTGATGGCAGTGTAATACTTGGGGGAATAGAGAAAGGTCCAGGCACAAAAACTTGGAGGTGCTGATACTGGCAATACGCAGAGTGGCAGCATTGTGCCGGATGCTGGAAGTTTTTCTGCAGCACTGGAACTGTAATCGCTGCCTGAGAGTTGAACTATAGACTCGGCTTGACTGGGACAGAGTGCCCGGGGAGGGAGCATGTGTTAACCACTTCAACCCCGGGCTTTTTTTTACCACCTCAATACCGGGCCTATTCTGGCACTTCTCTCCTACATGTACAAATCATCATTCTTTTGCTAGAAAATTACTCAGAACCCCCAAACATTATATATGTTGTTTTTTTTAGCAGACACCCTAGGGAATAAAATTACGGTCATTGCAACTTTTTTTCTTGCACGGTATTTGCGCAATAATTTTTCAAACGCCTTTTTTTTTGAAAAAAAAAAATGGTTTCATGAATTAAAAAATAACAAAACCGTAAAGTTAGCCCAATTTTTGGGGCAAAATATGAAAGATGATGCTACACCGAATAAATAGATACCTAACATGTCACGATTTAAAATTGCGCACACTCATGGAATGGTGCCAAACTTCGGTACTTAAAAATCTCCATAGGCGACGCTTTAATTTTTTTTACAGGTTACCAGGTTAGAGTTACATGGGAGGTCTAGTGCTAGAATTGTTGCACGCGCTCTAACGCACGCGGCGATAGCTCACATATGTGGTTTGAACGGTGTTTACATATGTGGGCGGGACTTACGTGTGCGTTCGCCTCTGATCACGAGCTACCGGGGACAGGGGCGTTTTAATTTTTTTTTTATAAATTTTTTTTTTTTACTTTTTTTTTACACTTATTTTACTTTTTTTTTTTTTTTTTTATCACTTTTATTCCTATTACAAGGAATGTAAACATCCCTTGTAATAGGAATGTGTGTGACAGGTCCTCTTTATTGAGAAATGCAGGGTTAATAAGACCCCACATCTCTCCTCCAGGCTGGAAAGCATGAGATCGTGAAAACTTTTTCACTGATCTCATACTATCTAGCCGCAATGGCGGCTTTGTTTACATCTGAGGACCCGGGCGTGACGTCATCACATCGCGCCCGGGCCTCCGACGATCATAGAGATGACTGGTGACCATCTGGTCACCAGTCATCTCTATGCTCGTCACGTGACCCACCACCGGTGCCGGGCGATTCTCTCCGGGTCCCCGATGGCACGGGAGACCCCGGAGAAGCACCGGATGGGGGCGGGAGGGGGGGTGTCCCCTCCCGCCGCTTAAAAGAACGATCAAGCGGCGGAACCGCCCCTATGATAATTTTTATGGTGCACAGAATCGCTGGCACAACAAAAGGATATCTAAATGATGCCTCTAGCTGCAGGCATCATTCAGATATCCCCCCACAAAGCCGAGGACGTCATATGACGTCCACCCAGGATGGGAGATCCCATCTGTGGACGTCATTTGACTATGGGCGGTAGGGAAGTGGTTAAAGTAGAACTATATGCAAAACGTATTTTTTTTCATTTTGGACAGAGCAAGGAAGATTTAACCCCTATTAAATTTTACTTTTGCCGTCTGTGTCCCATTGCAGAGATTTCCCTTTACTTCCTATCCCACAATCGAACAGGAAGTGACAGGAAAATCCTGCAAATTAAGGGAATTCCTTGGGGACCCCCAGTTTACCAGAACTAGTGTCCCCATTGAAAGATTTCCCCTCTATTACTTTTCTAAGGACAACCCAAAATTTGAGATTTTCTTTTACGTTCACTTTCAATGATCATGGTAAACAAGACAAATAGAGAGGGTGAATCTCCATAATGGGAGCACAGATAGCGATAAAAACTGACAGGTGCTCTAATCCATCTCCACTCTATCCAAAACTAAAAAAAAGTTTTGCCTTTAGTTGTACTTTAAAGTGGAGCTCCACCCTAATTTTTCACTTTTGGTAATCGGATTCCTCCCCCCCTCCTGTGTCACAATTGACACCTTTCAGTGGGGGAGGGGGGTGAAGATACCTGTCTAAGACAGGTATTTTCACCCACATCCGGGAGTCCTCTCTCCGGGAATCTGCGGGAGTGACGTCACTTCCCCCAGACTTCCCGTAGTGTTCTGGGAGACACTCGGCTCCCAGAACACAGGAGGACGAATCAGAACGGCGCAGCGCGACTCGCGCATTCGCCGTAGGGAACCGGGCATGAAGCCGCAGGGCTTCACTTCCTGGTTCCCTCAGCGAGGATGGCGGAGGGAGCAGCAGAGTGATGAGCGATCGCTCGTCCTCTGCTGTGGACGTCGCTGGACTCCAGGACAGGTAAGTGTCCAAATATTAAAAGCCAGCAGCTGCTGTAGCTGTAGCTGCTGGCTTTTAATATATATTTTTTTCCGGCGGAGCTCCGCTTTAAGGTAAGTAAATACTGAACACATAGCCAACAAGCCTGTTAGTTTAATTGCACATGAATTATATCAGAACAGAATAAATTTCCTTATCTGTTCTAAGAACTTGGAGAGCTTGTAGATTAGAATATGGCCTTGTCTTCTTTCTGTAATCAAATAGTGTACAATGAGCAAGGATGATTTGTGACTTGCAGTAATCTAGGGCAATCAGTCAGATTTTAGTTTTGGATGGTTTTTGTGCACTACTACACTTTGGTCTTTATCTAATTGCAAAGAGAAAATGAACGAAGGGACAAAATGAAGTCCAGTCAAGCTAACCTGTATAGACCTGTCCAGTAATATCAGTTCTGCACTGCTCATCATACAGTGAGGGAAAAAAGTATTTGACCCCCTGACAAAGAAATGATCAGTCTATAATTTTAATGGTAGGTTTATTTTAACAGCGAGAGAATAACAACAAAAATATCCAGTAAAACGCATTTCAAAAAAGGTATAAATTCAATTGCATTTTAATGAGTGAAATAAGTATTTGACCCCTTTGCAAAACATGACTTAGTACTCATTGGCAATCACAGAGGACAGATGTTTCTTGTAGTTGGCCACCAGGTTTACACACATCTCAGGAGGGATTTTGTCCCACTCCTCTTTGCAGATCCTCTCCAATCATTAAGGTTTTGAGACTGATGTTTGGTAACTCGAACCTTCAGCTCCCTCAACATATTTTCTATGGGATTAAGGTCTGGAGACTGGCTAGGCCACTCCAGGACCTTAATGTGCTTCTTCTTGAGCCACTCCTTTGTTGCCTTGGCTGTGTGTTTTGGGTTATTGTCATGCTGGAATACCCATCCGGGACCCATTTTCAATGCCCTAGCCGAGGGAAGGAGGTTCTCACTCAAGATTTGACGGTACATGGCCCATCTATCGTCACTTTGATGCAGTGAAGTTGTCTTGTCCCCTTAGCAGAAAAACACTCTCAAAGCATAATGTTTCCACCTCCATGTTTGACGGTGGGGAAGGTGTTCTTGGGGTCATAGGCAGCATTCCTCCTCCAAACGTGGCAAGTTGAGTTGATGCCAAAGAGCTTTATTTTGGTCTCATCTGATCACAACACTTTCACCCAGTTCTCCTCTGAATCATTCAGATGTTCATTAGCAAACTTCAGACTGGCCTGTACATGTGCTTTCTTGAGCAGGGGGACCTTGCGGGCTCTGCAGGATTTCAGTCCTTCATGGCGTAGTGTGTTACCAATTGTTTTTTTGGTGACTATGGTCCCAGCTGCCTTGAGATCATTGACCAGATTCCCCAGTGTAGTTCTGGGCTGATTCCTCACCGTTCACATGATCAGTGAAACTCCACGAGGTGAGATCTTGCATGGAGCCCCAGACCGAGGGAGATTGACAGTTATTTTGTGTTTCTTTCATTTGTGAATAATCAAACCAACTATTGTTACCCTCTCACCAAGCTGCTTGGCAATGGTCTTGTAGCCCATTCCAGCCTTGTTCCTGACATCCTTGGACAGCTCTTTGGTCTTGGCCATGGTGGAAAGATTAGAATTTGATTGCTTCTGTGGACAGGTGTCTTTTATACATGTAGCGACCTCACCCCTCTCACCCCTTCTCATTCACGGCTTGTTTGTCTCATCTAGGGGTTAATACTGGGGGGAGGGATGAGATACACCACGGCCCATGTCCTCCAATGGGTAGAGGTGAAGGCCAGAACTATCAGGTTTTGTGTAGGTGTCCCAGAGTCAAATCCTCTCCTCGGATTGACTCCCTTTTGCTCCTAGTAACCAGAGTTCCACACACTGAATAGGTCCAACTCGTATTTATTCTTCTCAATAAATAGTCATACAGCACAGACAGGTTGAGACCCAGAGAACACTTCAGTATTTGTGGGGAGTAGGCCAAGGCACAATTCTTTTAGTTAGAGCTAACCACTGTGGTGTCACCAGTGGCGAATAGTCACTGCCACTGACTATATTGAACAGAACATGGATTACCTTCGCTAACATAGCCCCTATCAGGGGGAAGACATCCGTCCAAGACAGTTACCGGAGGCCTCTCCGTCACCAGCAATGCTGCGCTGGACTCTCCAGAGAAGTTCCGCTCACCGGCCTCCTCATCTCAGACACGGGCATCCAAGGAGTTAGGGCCCCCTCGGATTCCTCCACCCTCGCGGAACTCAGTCGAAGGTACAGTACTGAGCTCCAGGCTTCCGCCATAGTACCTCACCCCAGGCTAAAAGGTGCCTGAGATGAACTCCATCTCCCGCTCCGGCCAGGTCAAGGGCACCTAGGCCCGGAACTCCAGAACGCCAGCACCCAGACTGAAGGTGCCTTCCTCCGACACTGAACCATGAGGTCAGGGCGTCCGTCCCTTTTATCTCCTCTCCCTTTGCGTCACAGAAGGTTCCCCGCCCCACTGTACCAGCGCCAGGAAAGGTCAAAAAGGGATGCAGTCTTGCGGTGAGTGTTCAGCTCCGGCCCAGGGCAACAGCGCCACCTGCAGGCTACAGGGAACCTCACACCACCAGAGTCCTCCAAGAACCACAAAAGGGTCTCAGATTCCCTAACAATCAATGCATCTGGGTTACACTACCACCCAGATGCCTCCCCTAAATTCACATACCCGCTACATACAGGTAACTTATGTGCTCCTAATCTCAGCTTGTTACCTGTATAGGAGACACCTGGGAGCCAGAAGTTTTGATTGATAGGGGATCAAATACTTATTCCACTTATTAAAATGAAAATCAATTTATAACTTTTTTGAAATGAGTTTTTCTGGATATTTGTGTTGTTATTCTGTCTCACACTGTCAAAATAAAGCTACTATTAAAATTATAGACTGATCATTCTTTGTCAGTGGGCAAATGTACAAAATCAGCAGGGGATCAAATACTTTTTTTTCCCTCACTGTATAATCTCAAGTAAATGTTTCCTGAAACATGAGGCTGACATTGCAGGTTTGTTTTGCTGTCAATGGCATTAAAGCTGAAGGTTACTATTAATGCCAAGGACACCATTGCTGGAGCTTTTGCTACCTCCCAGTACAAGATAAGCAACACCTACTTTATTGGCCATGCTTCCAGTAGTCAGGAAAGCAGCAATGCATTTCAAGGTGTCTCTCCAAACGATGCATGCATATTTTGGTGTTTCTGTTTGTTTTGTCATTATACCTTGGATGTTTGCCTCTTTCTTCAAAAGTCTGTGTTAGGACTCGGAGTGTGTTAAAATGAGGGCATGATTTTATGGTTGTGGCTCCAAATAGGGATGTGATTTTGTGGGTGTGGCTATAAATAGGATAGTCAATAGGGCAGTGGCGGCCTGTCCATAGGGGGCGCCCGGGCGCCGCCCCCCCCCCCCCTCCTGTGGTCACCAAAAAAAAAAAAAAAAAGGGCCCTTTAAGAGTTTTTTTTTTTAAATGTCTTTTTTTCCACACATGGCGGCGCGACCATAGTGGGCGCAGAAGCGCCGCTACCGCTCGCTTCTGCGCCCGGTCGTCACTCACAATACATAGATTCATGCATTGCATGAACCTATGTATTGCTGCCACCCACTATTCAGATGGCCGGCCCCTTGAGCGCCCGCCATCTGAATCACAGCGTCTGATAGGCACTTCTAAAGACCAACCAGAGCCAGCAGGCTCTGATAGGCTTCCCGACTACAGCCTGAGGGCTGTAATCGGCTTCTAAATACCTAATGAGAGGGCGCACGGGGGTGCGTTCCTTGGCCAATCAGGTTCACCGGGTCTGGTTACCGGTAACCTGATTGGCTGAAGCGACATCGAGGGCGGGAGAAGACATCGAGGACGGAAGAAGGACGGCGCTGACCCGAGGAAGGTAAGTGCAGGGCTGGGGGGACAAACTGGCTGCATTTGGGGGACAAACTGGCTGCATTTGGGGGACAAACTGGCTGTATTATGGGGGACAAACTGGCTGTATATTGGGGGACAAACTGGCTGCATGGCTGCATATGGGGGAGAAACTGGCTGTATACGGGGGGGGGGGGGGGAACTGGCTGCATTTGGGGACAAACTGGTGGCGTTTGGGCACAGTGGCTGTGTTTTAATGGGCACAGTGGCAGCAATTGATGTTTTTTTTTTTTTCAGTTTGTTTGCGCCCCCCCAAAAAATTTGAGCACCAGCCGCCACTGATTGTGTCCTTGGATTTCATTTTGAGTATCTGGTAACCTTAGTATACAGTATGTGCCACCTAGGTTTCTCGTGTACACATGAGGGGCTCCAACTAATTATATATATATATATATATATATATATATATATATAATGCACTCACCCCCTTCACCTGCCACTGGCTCCCCACAGGTAGAGAGGGCACACCACGCCACAAGCCCGTACCCTCCTGTATAAAGAGGTTGAGCGGTGTTGTTGGCGGGTCTCCACAGCCAGAAACCAGAATCCTCCAGAGAATGGTTCTCACCTCTATAATTGACAGAGATAAGTCATTGTTCGCCCCAGTGACTTGATTGTCCACACCAGTTACAACTCCAACATAGAGTTTATTTTCTCGTAAATAACAGTCTCTGATAAGTAAAGGTTGGAGTAAGGAGACAGGACAGCATAAAGTGTGGAAGAGGTCTAGGCACAAACACAATCACTTCACTGCTCGGCTTCTCAAGCAGACTCAGCCCAGATGGATAGTCTCCCCAGGTAGGGACTAGCAGCCAAATGGTACTCTAACTTAACCGCACAGTCTCTGCCACAGACTGGATGAACTTGGTCTCTGCCACAGACTGGATGAACTTGGTCTCTGCCACAGACCTGGTGAACTTGGTGTTTCAAAGCTTGACCTCTTTGTAAGGAGAAGACATCCCTCCAGAGAGTTACCAGGCCCCTTCCTTCACCATGACTTCTCACCAGTCCCTCGGAACAGTTCCTCCCCCGGCCTCCTCGTCTAAGATACGGGTCCCCTTGCAAGGCGGCACCCTGGGATTCCTCAATCCTTGATGGGCCCCAGCCGAAGGTGCTGGGCCCAAGGCCTTTGCTGCAGTCCCAGGACTAAAGGTGCCTGGGACCGATTCACCGACCTCCGCCCCTGGGCCAAAGGTGCCCAGGGCGGACAGGAACACACTCCCTGGGGTAGGACCCCCGGCCACCACAGACCGCGCAGAACAACCCCGAACAGGCAGCGTCTGCCCCTTTTATATCCTCCCCCAGCATGCACAACAGGCCTGCCACACCCACTGTACGGCTGCTGAGAGTGGACACACAAGGCACAGCACTGTATCAGCGGTTCAACCCTGGCCTACCATGGCAGCGCCACCTGCAGGCCACAGGGAACTATACACCGATACTCTCCCTGCGGACAAAAATGGTTGATAGAATCCTGACAATTGGGGTGTTTGAGCATAACTACCACTCAAACACTTCCCCTAAATTTAGGACCCTGCTACATATATATACACATACACACACACACACACACACCACTTTTAAGTACACAACGGGACCAGAGCATGTATGTAAAACGAAAATGTACTTAAAGTGAAGCAATACATTTTTTCACTTCTAGGCTGTAGTGAGGGAGTCAGGGGCTGTAGTGGGGGTGCCAGGGGCTTTAGTGGGGGTGTCAGGGAAACACTCACATGTAATTAGGCTCTTCTGATGCAAGGGGGGGCCCACTCCAATCCATCCCCCAGACATCGCGCTGTGCACAGGAGGTGGGGCGGCGGCCAGGAAACAGGAAGAGCACACTGGAATAGGGTAGGCTACATGCTCAGAGCTTAAGTTCCTTCTACTGCGGCTGATGGTGCAGGAATGTTTGTCTTGTGAGGCACTTTATGTACACTCGCGGGTATGTCCGTACTCGCGAGTGTACGTAAAGTGAGTGTCCGTAAAGCGGGGTATGCCTGTATACAGTTCTATTAGGTTCTATTCTGGGTCATGGAGCCCAGAGACTTTAAAGAGCTTCGGGAGGGATAAAGCCTCAATTCCTAGGTCCACATCTTACCTGGTAGCTAGACATCATTATAAATCTCAGCCCTCCACAGTCCTTTATATTAATATGAGCTGACTGATGCTCATGATTCTCTCTTGCTCCCCCTGTTCTGGGAGCCTTTTTTTGTATGAAAAGGCTGACTGATGATAGTACACTAAAGAGGCTACAAGTGCTACCTGTTTGTTTTTTTGGGAACCCACCAGGGTATACCCTGTTAGTCAGGAGCTGACCTGAGTTTAGTTAGTGGCTCAGATGAGCAGATGTTTTGTTTTGTTGGTTTATGGTATTGATTTCCTATACAAAGCCCTTCACTGAAAATATGTTTGTTTGCTATCTTGCTGAAAATAAGGTGCAGGAAAAACCTGCTTGGACTGTTTGATTGTCCCTGTCTTGTGCATGATTTACTATTGCCACTCCTATTTGGGCATTTTCCCACTTACAATATATATACACTCTTTAAAATGGCACACTCTGTTCTAAAACATTATGGTTCCTTTACAAAACCACATGCAGCGAGAAAAAGAAGAGTTGAGTTGTCTACTTTTAGAACGTTTCGTAAAATGGGAAATGTTGAGATTTGCTTGCCAAGTTTCAGAAATGATATCTAGAATGTGAAGTTTCTGTTTCCACTCCTTTTAGTCCACTTAGTGCAGAACTATTTAGTTGGGATGTGTTGTGGAAATACATATATATTATAAGTATGCTTTCATATTAATTAAAAAATAAAGCAAACAAGTTTCTAGTTTTGCCTTCAGCAATGGGTTTAATTAGCAGATCTAAATAGTTGTTTTTAGTAAATAATAGGATTTTTATAACAGCTTACCTGTAAAATCCTTTTCTTGGAGTACATCACGGGACACAGAGCGACATAGTCATTACTAATGGGTTATATAGATACCGTCAGGTGCTGGCACTGGCAACTTCCAAAACCGGAAGTACCCTCCCCTATATAAGCCCCTCCCATCCGGGAGCACCTCAGTTTTGTAGCAAAGCAATAAGTGTCCCCAAAGAGGGGCGGGAGCTCTGTGTCCCGTGATGTACTCCAAGAAAAGGATTTTACAGGTAAGCTGTTATAAAAATCCTATTTTCTTTCTCGTACATCACGGGACACAGAGCGACATAGTCATTACTAATGGGATGTCCTAAAGCAATGCCAAATGAGGGGGGGGGATACACCATATATAAGCTGAGCGCTATCAGACATGAGGATCTTTTGCGGCCTGCAACACACTGCGCCCAAAGGCGACATCCTCCTGACTTCTAACGTCCACCTGATAGAACCTAGTAAACGTGTGTACTGAAGACCATGTTGCGGCCTTACAGATTTGAGCCAGGGAGGCCTGGTGATGCACTGCCCATGAAGTTCCAACTGCTCTCGTGGAGTGCGCTCTAACTTTGAACGGAGGCGGTCTCCTTCTCAAGCCATAGGCTTGTATTATGACCTGTCGAATCCACTTGGCTAAAGTAGATTTTGACGCTGCCTGACCCTTTCTGGGGCCTTCCGGCAGAATAAACAAAGTATCCGTTCTGCGAATCTGAGCAGTGGCTTTTAGATAAGCTTTAACTGCTCTTACTACATCCAAAGAATGCAATAACTTTTCCTCTACCGAAGTAGGTTTGGGGAAAAAAGAAGGAAGAACCACATCTTGGTTCAAATGAAACCTCGATACCACCTTAGGAAGAAAGGCTGGATGAGGACGTAACACTACTCTGTCCTTATGGATAACCAGATATGGCTCCTTACAGGACATAGCTGCTAATTCCGATACTCTTTTAGCCGAACAAATGGCTACTAGAAAAATCAATTTCCTGGTGAGAAGCACCAAGGAAATATGCTGTAATGGTTCAAATGGTTGTTTCTGTAGAACCGACAGAACCAAGTTTAGATCCCATGGACATATGGGAATATTAACCGGAGGACTAATACGCATCACTCCTTGTATAAAGGCTTTGACTAGTGAATGCGAAGCCAAGGGCCTTTGAAAAAATATTGACAAGGCCGAAATCTGACCCTTGATAGTACTCAAGGCAAGCTTCCTATCTACAGCCCATTGTAGGAAGTCCAGAATCCTACCTATTACGTATTTACGTGGATGCCATTTCTTGGCCTCACACCAGGCGATGTACGCCTTCCAGATTCTATAGTAGATCTGCCTGGATACCGGCTTCCTGGCATTGATCATGGTAGATACCACAGCATTAGAGAGCCCTCTCTTTTTTAGAATGTGGGCTTCAATAGCCAGGCCGTCAAACCTAGGGCTGGTAAGGAAGGGTGGTATATCGGTCCTTGCGAAAGCAGGTCCGGACGATGTGGGAGGGTCCAAGGACTCCCCACAGACATTTTTACAATCTCCGCGTACCATGCTCTTCGGGGCCACGCTGGAGCCACCAGAATCACTGGTTTCTTTTCTACCCTGATTCTGCGGAGTAATCGAGGTAACAATTGTGGCGGTGGGAATGCATATATCAGCTTGAACTGATCCCAAGGGAACACTAGGGCATCCGAGCCGCACGCTAGGGGATCCCTTGTCCAAGAGACAAACCTGTCCACTTTTGTGTTGAATCTGGATGCTAGCAGATCTACATCCGGTGTTCCCCACCGCTGACATATTGTCCGGAAAACCTCGGGATGAAGGGACCATTCCCCTGGGCATAATTGTTGGCGACTTAGAAAGTCCGCCTTCCAATTCTCCACTCCTGGAATGAATACCGCAGATATGGCTGGGACATATCTTTCTGCCCATCTCAGGATGTAATTTACTTCCCTTTGGGCTGCACGACTCCTGGTGCCCCCCTGACGATTGATATATGCCACTGCTGTGGCATTGTCTGATTGAACTCTGACAGGGGACCCTTGGAGTTTGGATGTCCATGCTACTAGGGCATACCGGGCTGCTCGTATCTCTAAGAGATTGATGGGCAGGGCCTTTTCTGCTTCTGACCACTTGCCCTGGAGAGACCATTGCTCCAGTACTGCTCCCCAGCCTATAAGGCTGGCATCTGTAGTGACCACCTTCCAGGAAATCGGACTGAAGGATTTCCCTCTTTCCAGATTCTGGGGAACCAACCACCAGCGGAGGCTCTTGCGAACGGAAGGGGACAAGGACATTGGTAAGTCCAGAGCCTGAACTTTTTTGTTCCAGGCTGACAGTATGGCCCTTTGCAATTTCCTTGAATGGAATTGACCGTAGGGTACTGCTTCGAATGATGCCACCATTTTTCCCAGCAGCCTCATGCACAGGCGTATGGATGGCTGTCTTTTTGAACCCACTAAGTGGATCAAATCTCTCAAAGACGACCCCTTTTCTTGAGGCAAGAAAATTTTTCTCTGGTCTGAATCCAGCCTTAGCCCCAAGTATTCCAGACTTTTGACTGGTTTTAGGGCTGACTTGTCTCGGTTGATAATCCAACTGTGATATTCCAGAAACTTGATTGTCTCGTGAACAACCACTTCTAGTTTTTCCACTGAGTGGTCTATCAGCAACAAGTCGTCTAGATATGCCATTATCGTTACACCTCGTGTCCTTAGATTGGCCAATAATGGGGCCAGAATTTTTGTGAACACTCTTGGTGCTGTGGCCAGACCGAAGGGTAAGGCTCTGAACTGAAAATGGCGCCCTTCTACCGCAAAGCGTAGAAATTTTTGGTGGGCTGGAAAGATGGGAATGTGCAAATAAGCATCTTTGATGTCGATCGAGGCTAACCATTCCTCCCCTTGTAGGGCAGTGGCTACCGATCGGATCGACTCCATCCGGAAAGTCCTGATATGTAGGAATTTGTTTAGCCCTTTTAGATTTAATATGGGCCTCACGTCCCCGTTTGGCTTCGGAACTGTAAAGAGGTTTGAGTAAAACCCGAACCCCCATTCTTCCAGGGGAACCTCTATAATTACTGCTTGGAGCAATAATTGTTCCAGTGCCAACAGGAGGGATCCTCTCTTCTGGGGATCCCTTGGCACGTTTGACCTTATAAAGCGGGAAGGAGGGGAGTTTTTTAACTCCAATTTGTATCCCAGATTTACTGCGGAGAGCACCCATCTGTCTCGGATCGTGTCCCGCCAGGTCTCTGTGAACAACTGAAGTCTTCCCCCCACCCGATTGAGTGGGGGCAACCCTTCATGCATTTGACTTTGGGGGAGGTTTTGTACCTCTCCTGCTCCAGGGCTTCTTGTTACCCTGCAACTGTCCCTGATTTTTACCTCCGGGATTTGACCGAGGAGGCCGTCGGAACTGTTTCACAGCCGATGTCCTAGGGACTGGAGAAGCCGGCCTCTTAAAAGAGGGACCTCTAACTCTATTTTTAACCGGCAAAAGTGTACTTTTACCGCTGGAAATTCTCTGGATATACTTGTCCAGGTCTTCCCCGAATAAGCGCTCACCATGAAATGGGAAGCTGACCAGCAATTTTTTACAGGGAGCTTCAGCAGACCAGTTTTTGAGCCATAGAAGCCTGCGCATATGTACTACAGACAGCGTAAGGCGGCAGGCCTGATGGATTGAATCCTTTATGGCGTCCACCGCAAAGCATAAGGCTCTAGGTAGATCAGCTAGGGCAAGAGCCTGCTGATCTGGCAAGTCCCTTAAGACCTGTTTCAACTGATCCTTCACTGCTTGGCAGACCCCAATAGCTGCCACTGCTGGTTGTGTCACCAATCCTGCTGTAGCAAAAGCCGATTTCAATAAGGACTCCAATTTTTTATCTATTGGGTCCTTGAACATTTGGACATTATCCACCGGACATGTCAGTGATTTATTCACACAAGAGATGGCTGCGTCCACTGTAGGGACCTTCCATTTTCTGATGAACTTATCCTCCATGGGATAGACCACCGGAAATCTCTTAGGGGGAGTAAATATTTTGTCAGGATGCTCCCAATCCTGGTAAATGAGCCCTTCCAGTAAAGGATGGATCGGAAAGGAACAAACAGTCTGGGGAGCTTTTAGCGACCCCAACGAGGAGACAGAAGTGGATGATGGCTCCGCAAGTGGCATTTTAAATGCTGATCGGACCATATTAGTCAGGGACTGAACCCATAACCTTTCAGCATGTGATGCTGAGAATGGCTCTTCCACTGTTGATTCCTCTACAACCGAATCGACCTCATCCTGATCCCCTTCAGGTAGGTCGATCCCTGTATGGGACTGTTGCTCTGTTAACAGGCACTCTGAGGGAGGAGACGGAGATCGGGCGCTTTTCTCCTGTGACAGGGAAGCCGCGATCAATGCTGACAATCTCTCTTCCAGCCCTCCCAGAGCCGAGGAAAAAACCTCCTCTGTTACATACACAGGAGCAGGTGAACTGAGGACAGCCACAGTACCAGGTACTCCTGAGGGTGCTCTACGGTCACTAACCTCTGATTCTTCAGGGGAGACTGGTGCAGCCAAAGCATGCCCAAGATCCTCAGAGCCCGATGGAGACCCCCTATTCCTCCTGGAATTTCTAGTCCCGGAGTTTTTAGACGGCATATTCCTAAGCCACAAAGCTGAGGTATTCCAGCCGAAATACACCAGTTACTGACAATAGTCTAGCATAAATGCTGCTATAAGAAACAGTTGGTGTCTACTAATGTGCCTTTCTAGGGGATGCCTGTATCAACCGCTTGCTGTATGCCCTTTTTTAAATGTTGCCAGCTCTGTCTCTGTACTTCATAGCCAGCTCACCACACAAAATTGTGATTTTTAACATGCTGGGACGCCCGCACATGCGCAGAAGCGCTGCGGCGCGCACAGAGCGTCATCCCCCAGGCTCCGCCCCCTTTCCCGGCTCACCTCTATATATAGAGGCGCGTGCACGCGCACGCGCGCGGCCACGTGCGCCTTTGGCGCTAATTTCGAAAAATGGAAACTAGGGACAAGAGCCAGGGCCCCTCTTTGCCGCAGGCCGGGGGATGGACGAGCATTGCAACATGGCAGAGGAAGCAGTTTCCCATAAGAGAACTCACCATCTGCCTGGACTTGCTCTGCTGAGAAGAAACTAGTCCACATGACAAGAAAACATTCCACAGCGGCCTCTAGTGGACAAACACAGGTACCGCAGTCTAATATATTAAATATATAAAAAAAAATTTTTTTTTTTTTTTTTTTCTTGACCACCATTAAAAATTATTACATTTTTTTAGTAGTTACAGGCATGCACAGAATTTTGCGGGAATACCATTAGGTAACAGACAGAAAGACAAATTAGGCTTGGGGGTCCCCCAATAGAACCAAGTTCCTGGGGGCCCCCACTTACCTGTTCCCCGCCGCAGGACTTTGTTTGGTCCACAAAAGTCCAAACTTCACCTATCACGGCAGGCATTGTAATCAAACCTTCAGGGACCGGGTTCCCAAGGATTCCACTCCCCTGGACCTGTATAGCACCCTGCACAGAAAACATCTTGGTCGTGGGTATGACCAGAGCTCTGGATCCCAGGGTCCAGCTCTCCTAAGAGAAGCATTACAGGCAAAACCTTGCTCTTCTCTGCAAGGCCCGGGTACCGACCGTTTAGCTATGAAGCTTTTTTGGTCGGATCCGGAATAGCTTACTGAGGCCCAAAAGAACCTGTACGCAAGCTCAGTGAAAAACACATGTTTCTTCTTGGCCAACACCTTAGACACTGGCAAAAAAACTGAGGTGCTCCCGGATGGGAGGGGCTTATATAGGGGAGGGTACTTCCGGTTTTGGAAGTTGCCAGTGCCAGCACCTGACGGTATCTATATAACCCATTAGTAATGACTATGTCGCTCTGTGTCCCGTGATGTACGAGAAAGAAAAATGCATATAATGAAAGCATATGTTATACATTTTGCATAACAATGGGAGACTTAAAAATATAAACTCACCGGCCACTTTATTATTTATACCTGTTCAATTTCTTGGTAACACAAATTGCTAATCAACCAATCATACAACAGCAACTCAATGCATTGTGAAGGCGACTTGCTGAATGTCAAACCGAGTATCAGAATGGTGAGGTAGGGGGTTTCCTTTGATTGTCACTTAACACTTAATTGACATGGTTGTTGGTGCTAGACTTAAAGCGAAGTTCCGCCAAGTTTTTTTTTTTTTAAAGTCAGCAGCTACAAATACTGCAGCTGCTGACTTTTAAAATAAGGACACTTACCTGTCCAGGGGCCCGCAATGTCGGCAACCAAAGCCTTGCGGCTTCACTTCCTGGTTCCTTACTGCTCATGCGCGAGTCGCGCTGCACGTTCCCACTGGTCCCTGCTGTCGTCTGGGACCTGTGTGTCTCCCAGAAGACAGCGGAGGGACGGAGGAGGCGCCGGAAGTTGTGTAGATAGCCGCAGGTGGCTCGGCCATCTATGCCCGGAAGTGGGAGCAAAATACCTGTATTATTCAGGTATCTGCTCCCCCTCCCCCTGAAAGGTGCCAAATGTGACACCGGAGGGGGGGAGGGTTCCGAAAAGCGGAAGTTCCATTTTTGGGTGGAACTCTGCTTTAAGTGACATGGTTGTTGGTGCCAGACGGGCTGGTCTGAGTATTTAAAAAACTGCTGATCTACTGGGATTTTCATGCACGACCATCTCTAGGGTTTACAGAGAATGGTCCAAAAAAAGAGAAAATATCCAGTGAGCGGGCGGCAGTTGTGTGTACAAAAATGTCTTGTTGATGTCAGAGGTCAGAAGAGAATGGGCAGACTGGTTCAAGATGATAGGGAGGCAACATTAACTCAAATAGCCACTCATTACAACCAAAGTATGCAAAATACTATCTCTGGACCCACAACACATCGAACCTTGAAGCAGATGGGCTATAGCAGCAGAAAACCACACCAGGTGACACCACTGTCAGCTAAGACCAGGAAACTGAGGCTACAATTCGCACAGGCTCACCAAAATTGGACAATGGAAGATTGGGAAAATGTTGCCTGGTCTGATGAGTCTCGATTTCAGCTGCAACATTCAGTTGGTAGGGTCAGAATGTGGTGTAAACAACATGAAAGCATGGATCCATCCTGCATTGTATCAATGGTTCAGGCTGGTGGTGGTGTAATGGTGGGGGGATATTTTCTTGGCACACTTTGGGGTCCTATTGAACATTGTTTAAATGCCACAGCCTACCTAAGTATTGTTGCTGACCATGTCCATCCCTTTATGACTACAGTGTACCCATCTTCTGATGGCTACTTCCAGCAGGATAATGCACCACATCACAAAGCTCAAATCATCTAAACCTGGTTTCTTACACATGACAATGAGTTCCCTGTTCTCCACTGGCCTCCACAGTCACCAGATCTCAATCCAGTAGAGCACCTTTGGAATGTGCAGCCGACAAATCTGCAGCATTTGCGTGATGCTATCATGTCAATATGGACCAAAATCTCTGAGAAATATTTCCAACACTTTGTTGAATCTATGTCACAAAGAATTTAGGCAGTTCTGAAGGCAAATAGGGGGTCCAACCCGGTACTAGCAAGGTGTGCCTAATAAAGTGGCAGGTGAGTGTATATCGCCTCTGGAATAGAGTATTTAACTCTCAAGTCTCTAAAACAGGGCCAGTGATGAAATATAAGCATTTTTTTGCCCTTCACTTACAAAGATTATGTCAGATGGTCAGCCTGACATGTAGAGGTTCTCATCTAAAGCCCTGTACACACAATCGGATTTCCTATGGTTTTTAAACCGATGGATTTTTCCATCAGAAAACCGATGAAGCTGACTTCCATCAGTCTTGCCTACACATCATCAGTCAAAAAACCGAACGTTCCAAACGCGGTGACGTAAAACAATCCGATGAGCCAAGAAAAATTAAGTTCAAAGCTTCTGAGCATGAGTCGACTTGATTCTGAGCATGCGTGGGTTTTTTAGCCGATGGAGTTCCCCACAGACGATAGTAATTTGCTATCAGTTTTTTAACCATCGGATAAATTTAAAACATGTTCTATTTTTAAACACCGATGGAAAAAAGACCGATGGGGCCCATACACGATCGGTTTGTCCGACGAAAAAAGTCCATCGGACTGTTTTCATCGGTAAAACCTATCCAATCGTGTGTACATAACAGTTTGTAATGGCTGACAGGTTCACTTTAATCTCTGCCTTGCATTGGTCTACATGCTAGCACTTTCAGAGCCCTTTACCCTCAATTTTCCTAATAACAGAATGTGTGAAAATATAATATACATTTGCTCCCTGTGAATGTGTGATTACTTCTTTTCACCCGCATGCCATTTGACCAGGGATGCCCTTAGTTTTGCATATGACTTTACACGCAGCTCTGATTAATGGCTAACTGAATGACTTTCCAAGCTAGAACAGTTAAAATATCTTCTGAATAACCTCAGCGATTGGCTGACTGGTTTCACTTCTTGCCCAGAGTTGCCCTTTAGCCCTATTGCAGTATATGGGATCAGGAAGGAAATTGTGCGGTTTCCAAAATAACGCATTAGACCACAAGTAAGGCTCCTTTGTGATATGTAAGATGTCATAAGCTACATATTATCCATGCACATTTTCAACTGACCATCCCTGCATCTAATTTGATTGAATAACCTCTCATGTGACTTGTAGATGATCTGCTATAAAATAAGACATTTTATTTAAGTAATGTCTATGGTGAGCATTACCAGTACTGTATTTATTACAGCGTTATTTGCCATGTAAACAAGAATACAAAAAAAAAACAAAGATCAGTCGATAGAGTGTAGACTATACAGATGGTTAAATGAGTAGGGAAAAGAGGCACCCTCTGATAGGCTCCACAATACGAATTTGCTACCAAGTGATTGGTAAAACCTCTCTCTCGACAGTGGACTCACCTCTGATGCCCATTCTGGGGAACCCGGAATTCCCCCCAGGCTTGAGAGACCATCACTTTTCTACTCTGCGACAAACTACTGTATTTACTCGAGTATAAGCCGACCTGAGTATAAGCCGAGGTACCTACTTTTACCACAAAAAACTGGGAAAACTTATTGACTCGAGTATAAGCCATGGGGGGGAAATGTGCCCATTGCCACCTCACTGTGCCAATTGCCCAACCTTACTGTGCCCATTGCCCAACCTTACTGTGCCCATTGCCCAACCTTACTGTGCCCATTGCCCAACCTCTCTGTGCCCATTGCCCCCTCTCTGTGCCCATTGCCACCTCTCTGTGCCCATTGCCACCTCTCTGTGCCTGAGTCAGTCAGTGTACCTGAAAATCTTCTTATTCCGCGGCCGGCGTCCATTGTTTAAATCTCGCTGCTTTCTTCTGGTCCCTTCAGTGATAGGCGTTTCCAGCAAACACTGTGTTGAGTGTTGCGCCTATCACGGAGATCCTCTCATTCTCGGACTCCGTTTCCCAGCAGACACTGTGTTCAGTATTCCGCCAATCACGGACGTCGGACAAGAGAACGTCCATGATAGGCGCAACACTCAACACAGTGTTTGCTGGAAACACCTATAGTGGAAAGGACCAGAAGAAAGCCGCGAGATTTAAACAATGGACGCCGGCTGCGGAATAAGAAGATTTTCAGGTACTGACTGGAGTATAAGCCGAGGGTATACTTTCAGCCCTAAAAAAAGGGCTGAAAAACTCAGCTTATACTCGAGTATATACGGTAATCGTTTTAGAGCATTGCATTTTTTAGTATCGCACGGCTGGCCATCTATTACTGCTCTAATGGAACCCGTGGGCCCTTTCAGTTTACCTTTTTGGAATGCTCTGCAGCTTCACCATGTTCTTTCTACACTTAAAGCACCAGAGAGGTTTAGACAACAATTAACCACATTCAAAGAATATTTTTCGAAGGAGGGGACTTTGTCACACACACTTTCAAAAATGTATACTTTACCGATCCCCCCCCGGAACAACCAAATCTATCTTGGATAGAGGAATGGGAGAGAGAGATGAATTGTCATTTTACAAACGGTCAGAGACAAAATATGATTGAACTCTTGCTGAAATCATTTATTTGTACTAAGATCCCTAAAACAAATTATAAAATATTAACAAGATGGTACTATACCCCACAGAGGCTACACAAATTTTAGCCGGAAACACCAGACTGGTGTTGGAGATGTATGGAGGAGGGAGGTACGATGCTACATATTTTTTGGTAATGTCCAAAAATAACATCTTACTGGAAGGAAGTACGGAACATTATTCAAAGATTTTCGGATTGCAGGATACCGGAGGACCCAGCCTTTTTCTTACTACAGGTTATGAATATCCCTGTTAAAAAATATAAAAAATCTATCATACAACATTTAGTAAACACTTAGGTGGAAAAATACGTTGCCTCCTATGGTTGGATGCTGGCTCCATAAAGTGGAAGAGATAAATAAGATGGAAGATCTCACACTTTCAGCACAAAACCAACAAGAATAGTATTCCGAGGTATGGAGACAGTGGAATATGTTTATTGCTTCTGAAGAAGACCTGATCTTGCTTAACTCATGATGGTCAGATATAAATAATACAATTAAAATAGCCAATTACGGGGGCGTGGCCAAGATGGCGCTGTGAGCGGCTGCTTGTTCTGAGAGCTCCGCTGCTTCCTGCATCTTTCCTGGATCCTAGGCTACCTGACGGCGGTTCATCCACCCCAGCTGACCGGGGGAGTGGGGCGCAATAGAGCGGGGAGCGAGGCAATCCCCCTGGCAGCTGCTAACCCCTCCACTGGTGAGATCCGGAGGCCCCGCGTGTTACTAGGCCGCAGCCGCGGTCTTTCCTGACGGCGATCGGAGGTCCGGATCGGGGCGGAGCTACGCGGCGCCCCCCTGCACTTGGGTGAGGTGCACTGCTGCGGGAGGTAGTGGAGACACACCAGCTGCTGATCAATCCATCCGGGCCCACTCGCACTGCTAGGCCGCGGCCGCGGTCTTTCCTGAGGTCCGTCGGAGCTTCGCTGCGGCCCCCTGCACATGAGACAGGTGAGCCCGTGAGGGCGGGGGGCGGCTGGACGGAGGAGGACACACCGATCACTGAGCAACGTATCCATCCATCCATCCGGCAATCCTACATCCAGTCCTGCTCAACCTGCTAGGCCGAAGCCGGGGCCTCTCCTGGCGGTCCCTGGCTGGACTGGAACCCTCCCTCCCCCCCTTCTCCTCTTGTGAATCTCCGGGGGAAACGCGGGGGGCACGGTGCGCGCCCTGAATGCGGCGCCGGAGCTCGAGTGCACGGTCCAACAAAGGGGGCAAAAAATTAACTTTTCCAACGCTGCTGGACCCCCCTCCGACGCCCGTTGATCTCCAGGTGCGGAGCCGTGCCACCCGGAGCTCCCACAAGGCCTCACAGGTAGGCTCCATGGACTCGGCTGAAGCCCGACCGCCCTGGCTGGCAGAAGTCATGGCGGCCATCGCCACGTGCCAGTCCACCTTGACCACAAAACTAGAGGCCGTCCAGATGGATGTGGGCCTTATCCGCCAGGACATGGACAAGCTTCGAACCAGGGTGGCGGAGACTGAGCAGAGAGTTAGCAACGCTGAAGATGTGGTCGCAGAACAGGGCGCAGCACTCCGCACTCTCCAAACCAAAGTTAAAGCCCTTGAATACAGAGCCGAAGATGCCGAAAACCGCAACCGGCGCAACAACCTCCGCATTGTCGGACTACCCGAGGGGATAGAGGGGAGTGACCCTATAGGCTTCATAGAGGGTATGTTGCGTACCCTCCTCCCCGAGGCTCGCATGTCACCCCAATATGTGGTGGAAAGGGCGCACCGCATCCCTCCTAAGCCGGGACCTCCCGGAACCCCGCCGCGAACCTTCATTCTCTGCCTGCTCAACTTCCGGGATCGGGACGAGGTTCTCCGTGCCTCCAGGCTAGTGGGCGACCTGCGATTCCAGAACGTCAAGCTGATGATCTTCCCCGACTACTCGGTGGAAACACAGAAGCTCAGGAAGTCATTCGATCAGATCAAGGCGACCCTGAGGGCGCGCAACATCCGTTACAGCATCCTTTTCCCGGCCCGTCTGAGAGTACAGGACGGAGAGTCGACCCGCTTCTTCACTAATCCCAGGGAGGTGTCTGTCTGGTTGGAGTCGCTGCCACGGGACCGCTGATCAGCCGCACGGTATGTACTATTTGACAACACCCTTGTTTTGCATTTGCCAATATCGGTGTGGCCCGCGAACTGACCCCCGGGACGGAGCTCTCACACCTGTTGTTGCACTTGTTGTGCCCGGCTAATCCCCTTGGTGTGTGCAGCTCTGATGGTGGCGGCTGGCCCCCGCCGATGTGGGAACCCAAGTTAGCGCCCCTGACATGGTCAGGAGAACACTGCCTTCTTTTCCCTTTTTGGGTCTTTTTACCCCCCTGTGTGACACTGGGGACCATACCAAGTATACTCCCATGTCACAGGATCGACTTTACTGCTGGGACGCGCTCCTGTTCGCCTCAATCCTCTTGAACCCCTGTCCCTTACAGCTTGTTGCATAATCAGCGGAGGTCTCACACTTAGAGAGTCGCTCAGACAGTTGCTCGGCCCCCCCCAGAAGTTATCCGGGGGGGCAGAGTTCGCCTCTTGCACGGAACCCCTTTGCAGCCGGCGAGCTGTTATCGTTTGGGATGGATACCCTCCTCAGTTTCAAGGGGGTGGGTGGGGTGGGGGGCGGGGAATGTTGCCCTACTGGGGCTATTTTTTCTTGTTCTGAGTTTTTTTTTTTCTTTTTGTTGTTTTTGTTTCCATTATGTTTTTGCTTTACATTCAAAAAGTTGGTATTTCGGCATTGCTCTGTTTCCAGATGTGTACATCCTGGGTCTGGGGGTCAGGTCCGTGAGTCATGCGGTATCATCCTATTCCCCCCACCAATCTGACGGGCCATGACAGCAGTTAATATCCTGTCGTGGAACACCAGGGGGTTGAATTCCCCGACCAAACGCTCCCTGGTGTTCCAATTTCTTAAGTCTTACAACCCGCATATTTGTGTCTTACAGGAAACCTACCTCATGGGGAGTAGACTTCTCTCACTTAAAAAGCCATGGGTGGGCCACCACTATCACTCTACCTACTCTAGCTTCTCCAGGGGGGTCAGTATATTAGTGCTAAAATCCCTCCCGTTTCGGCTCCTGGACCTGATTCTCGATCCTGACGGTAGATACGTCATAATTCATGCCGTGATTCACTCCCTGACCTGGACCATAGTGGGTCTATACCTTCCCCCGCCGGCCTCCGTTGCTGCTGAACCACATAACGAGTAGGGTGGCCGAGCTCACCTCTGATAATACTGTGTTTTTGGGGGATTTTAACTTGGTTCCCGATCCGAATATGGATCGCCTGTCGCCTGGAGGTCGACACTACTCTGGGTTGGCTGACTGGGCTGATACCTATGGGCTGACGGACGTGTGGAGGTGGAAGCACCCTCGGGACTTGGCTTACACCTGCCACTCGGCCTCCCACAGGACGTTCTCCCGCATAGATCTGGTATATGCGGGCAGACCGGTCCTGCAAAGGGTTACGGATGTGAAGATCTTGCCTAGGGGGATCTCAGATCACGCACCATTGCTTCTGGCGCTGGATTTCTCTAGGGGCCATCCTGTTCGCCTGTGGAGACTGTCCAGGTTTTGGATCTCGGACACCTCCGTGGACGAACGGTTCCACACTGAACTGACCGGTTATTGGGCGGACAATAAGGGCACGGCGGGGGCCGGAACTGTATGGGATGCCTTTAAAGCCTCCACGAGAGGGCACTACCAGACCATAATTGCCAGAGTTCGTAGGGAGCGCAGACTTAGTGAAGGCGGAAAGGGAGGCTGCCAGTGCAGAAGAGACCTTTATTAGGACCCGTGACCCCCAACACTATGCTCACCTGCAGCTCCTGACGGGGGAAGTCCTTAATATCCGTACCTCACTTACCCAAAAAAAGCTAATGGCGCAATCCCATAGGATTTTTGAACAGGGGGAGAGGTCGGGTAGGATGCTGGCTTGGCTTTCCAGGGAGCAGGAGGGAGGGGTCGGTGTCTCCCATATTACGGACCCCACGGGGGAGCTGGTAAGCTCTCCGGGGGGTATTAATCAGTGCTTTGCTGACTTCTACCGTGCACTCTATGTGTCAAGGGTGGATTATGGTGATGAGGACCTGGTGAAGTATTTGGGGGACATTGACATTCCGGTCCTTACGGAGACCTACCGAGAGTGGCTCGATGCCCCTATCACGGTGAAGGAGATCCAGCGGGCCCCTAAATCTATGCAATCTGGCAAGACGCCCGGGCCTGATGGAATTCCTGTGGAGTTCTACAAACATTATGCAGACGAACTAGTGCCCAGACTACATTCCCTATTCACGGTGTCCGCGCAGCAGGGAGAGCTCCCTGTTTCCATGGGTGAGGCGGTCATAGTGGTGATCCCGAAGCCGGGGAAGGACCCTTCCCTCTGTTCCTCGTATCACCCTATCTCGTTGCTGAACGTGGATGCGAAGATCCTGGCTAAGATCTTAGCAACAAGACTGAACTGTCATTACTGCCCTGGTACACTCGGATCAAACGGGCTTTATGCCAGGTAGAGGAACGGATATCAACATTAGACGCCTCCTCACCCACGTTGATGGGGCTGGCGAGGGGGTCGACGGGAGTGGTGGCCTCACTTGACGCAGAGAAGGCCTTCGACTCTGTGGAGTGGGGCTACCTCTGGGGGGTGCTCGACGGCTTCGGGTTCGGGCCAGGCTTCCTGAAATGGGTATTCATGTTATATAGCTCCCCATCTGCTAGAATTCGGACCAACGGCTGCCTATCAGACGTCTTCCCCTTGGGCCGCGGCACGAGACAGGGGTGCCCCCTCTCCCCGGGTTTATTTGCCCTTGCTATGGAACCACTGGCCATCCTGTTGAGAGCGGAGCCGAGGGTCCGGGGATTACAAATAGGCCCAATTGAAGAAAAGCTGTCTCTATATGCGGATGATGCCCTGCTATACCTGGCGGATGCCTCATCATCCCTGCAGGTAGCTTTAGATCTGATTAACCAATTTGGGGGCTACTCCGGTATTCGTATCAACTGGGACAAATCGCTCTTGTTTCCTCTATGTCCCTCGATCCCGCGGCCCACGACACAAACGCGCCTCAAATGGGTAGATGAATTTACGTACCTGGGCATCAAGATTAGCGGCAAAATCGGAGATTATGTTGGCAAAAACATACAACCACTCATGGCCCAACTAGTGACCAAGTGCGCGGTGTGGCGGTCCCTCCCTCTGACGCCGGTGGGTAGAGTCAACCTTTTGAAGATGGTCTTTCTCCCAAAATTCCTGTACTTTTCGCAGTACCCCCTCGTACATCCCTAGGTCGTTCTTCTGGAGGTTGGACAGCTTGTTGATCTCTTTTGTCTGGGCTGGGAGACTCCCCCGAGTGGCGAGGAGGATCTTGTATTTGTCCTTGTCTGGGGGGGGACTGGCGCTCCCTAACTTCCTGCTTTATTACTGGGTGGCTGTCCTGGTTACGGTGAGATGGTGGTTCTCCCAGCCAAGACAGAACCCGGCGGTCACACTAGAGGCGGCTATTTTGGGCTCCTACGCGGCCTTGAGCAATTTACCTTTTCGCGGCCTTGAGCAATTTACCTTTTCGCAGCCTCAGGGCCAGCCCCTGTATGACGACCCTCATGCGGACCACAGTTAAGGTCTGGCAGGAGGCTCGACTAATGTACCGGCGGCCCAACCTGGTATCCCCGCATATACCCTTGTGGGCTAACCCTATGCTGCCTCACATGAACAGTATCCCAGATCCATCCCTGTGGGCAAAAAAGGGGATCGTTACTCTGAAACATATAGTGAAAGCGGGTACAATTATGTCTTTCCGGGAACTCAGGCAGGAGTATCTCCTCCCGGTCTCTTTCCAATTTAGGTACTGGCAGCTGAGACATGCCTTTGAGGCCCAATTCCCGGAGCCTATAACCCTGGAGTCAGACTGTATTGAGCGACTCTTATCCTCCGCTCTTATGGACCGACCCCTCTCGTCCCTGTACCTATACCTCACGGTACAGTATGATGCTAAGCTTACTAAACCGTGGGATGAATGGAGGGCTGATATTCCGTCGCTAGATGAGGAGGAGTGGCGGGACTGTCTCTCATCCTATATCCCCGTTATGATTGCAGCAAAGGATAGGTTTATACAATTTAAATTTCTCCACAGAGCCTACTACACCCCGCAGAGGCTAGCACGTATTTACCCGCTGCGAGATCCCAATTGTCAGAGATGCAGGCAGGAGACAGGTACATTTTGGCACATGGTCTGGTCGTGTCCGAAACTCCAGCCCTATTGGGAGGATGTGGCTTCCAGACTGACTGAAGTGACTGGCTTAAACGTGCCGACTGACCCCAAGATCCTACTACTAAATCATATGGAGGACGTGGAAGGGGATAGATATTGTAAACTCTGCTTGACCTTCTCACTATTTTATGCTAGGCGGGAAATTCTGCTCAAGTGGAAATCTGAGGACCCCCCCACATGCGCTGCTTGGCAGCGCTCAGTCGATTCAGTACTTCCTCTCTATAAACTGACTTACGAGAGTAGACGGTGCCCCGCAAAGTTCGACAGAGTTTGGTCTTCATGGCAGACCACTCGCTCTGACTTGGAGCCCCCCCCTGGGTGTGGCTGACTGGGCTGTTTGTTGGGGGGCGGTTCCTCCCTCCCCCCCCGCCCCTCTTGGCTCCTGGACTTAACTGCTACTTAGGGTTATTGTACGGCCGGGGTGGGGTGAACTAGAGTCGTTGTTAACCATGATAGGGGGTGGGCCAATGCTTGTTTGTTGATTATTTGCATTAAGTAACGAATGAGGGGGGTGTGATCCCCCGGATGTGACGCATTATCCTGTTTGTTCTGTACTATTGGATGTGCGATTTACTGGTTGTATTGCAATGCTGATTTGTCTAATAAAATTTCTCTGTTAAAAAAAAATAAATAGCCAATTACTAGTATCCATTACCTATCCAGGGTAACCCCCCCCCCTTCCCCTTGCTTCTCCTACCCCCCCCCCTTTTTTTTCCCTCATTTTTTCTTTTCTTTTGTTGCTTGTACTAACTCCTTTGTTTTGGTTTATTAACTTAGAAAATAGAAAATGGATAGGGAGATTCAAGATACAGCGAATAGGGGTGTTCCCCCTGCTCGCTGCAACATCGGCATGGTGTCCTCTTTAGGGGCACATGGAGGTCGCTATGAGGGATGTGATTATCAGTTTTGATTAGTGACCATGTCTGCTATGTTATTGATTTATACATGACTGTTATGAGAATCTGGATTTGCCCTTAGTGGTGGAAATAAAGTATTTGAGTAGGGAAATTGGCAGCTTTAATCTGAAGAATGAAAAGTAAAGCACCAAATCGATGCCAATAAAAAGGCACTCAGCATTCCCCACCACCAAGTGCAGGCAAAGTTTACCAAACCCAAGGGATCTAAAGGTTTAAAGTGGTTCTAAAGGCTCATTCTAGGCATGTAAAAAACCTTCTGGGTGCAGCTCTCCCCCAGCCCCCCTTATACTTACAGTACCTGAGCCCCATCTCAATCCAGCAATGTGCATTGGCTCTCCCCGGTCTCTCCTTCCTCATTGGCTCACATAGCAGTAGAAGCCAGTGGCTCCTGCTGCTGTCAATCACAGCCAGTGAGCCAATGAGGAGTGAGCAGAGAGCAGGGCTGAGCCGTGCTCCATGTGTGAATGGACAGACAAAGCATGGCGCGAGAGCGAGCCTGCTTGAGTGCCCCCCCATAGCAAGTGGCTTTCCATTGGGGGCACTCGGCAGGGGGGGGTGCAAAAAGAAGATGATTGGGGCTGCTCTGTGCAAAACCATTGCTGAGCAGGTAAGTATAACATGTTTGTTATTTTATTTTATTCTTTCCTTTATAGAATCACTTTAAGCACTCAGCAAAAAGTTGTGCTAATATGATAAGTGCAGAGTGTAGGTTGGGTGAGGGTTGATAATACAGTTTTTATACGCTTAATTTCCCCTCGTGGAGGTAAGTTTGGCATCTAGTGCCTTCATGTACTTAACCTTTAAAATAATCTTTGAGCTTTCATCTTTGCACAGTGGTTGGAGAGGAGACCATCCCAAAATGAGTGTAACATGCAGTTTACAGACCCCACTATTACACTCAGTGGAGAAGTTTTCAAATCTCCCTTCTTCTTTGACTAGTAACCTATGCAGCAATCGTCACCCGTACCAGGCCCTTGCTGCTGCTCCCTCTATAATGTGAAGGTTTTGCTCATCTGTCACATGGAACCGCATTCCTGACTCCTGTAGTCGCTGGAGTTTGTGGGATAAATGAGATGTCTTGTGCACTAGGTGACATTTCAGTACAGCATTGGACCAAGTATACATGAGCTTCAGCTTAAAGCGGTTGTAAACCCTAATATACTTTGTAAACAAATAGCATATTTGTAATGACAAAGTAATTTAGAACTTGTGGTCTTCCTGGTTTGAATCAAATTTCTTTTCCGCCCACAGTTCCTTCTGCGCTCAGTAATCCCGCGCGTGCGCTTTAGGCTCACGATATCCAAGCCTCTTTTTCGTTTCCGGTTTCTATGGAAACGAATGTATTTCATTCATAGTCTACACTGGTGTTCTGGCGAGAACTGTCCCACCAATCGGATAGTTCTCTCTGTATCATGTGACGTTCTCTCTGTATCATGTGACGTTCAGGTCACATGATAACAAGGATGTTTGTGCTGAAAGATCGCGGGATGTCGGGGCTGACGTATACATAAGGAAATGACGCAGCCCTGACATAAACACAGCGATATTCCGGCAGAGGCTCTGCCAGCCGAAATGAACGGATATCGGGCGCATGCGCGGTAGTGACCTACACTGGGGAAAACACCTGTAACATTAAATGTAAAAAGGTAAGAAAAAAAATAAAATGAGCAAACGATTGCAATTATTGCTGTTCATAAATAACTGTAAAGTGGTATTTTTGACCATACAACCACTTTAAAAATTCTAGTCAAAAGGGCTATAATTATAGCTAGCTTTTACATTCCGGAAGTGTGCTAGAAACCTGTTAAAAGTGACAGCACTTCCATTAAGACCTGTGTTTAACATCCTGAAACTAAAACTGAAGATTTCCTTAAAGCAGAACTAAACTGTATCTGAGCACCACAAGCTGAAAATGCTATGCAATTCATTTTTTAAATACTCAAGCAAACTCACCCATCCATCCATGTCTCTATGCCTTATTTTTCGGAGAAAACACCCCCTAGCATTTCTAGATGCAGCCATCTTCAGTAAGGGCAGATGATTCAGATTTTACTTGCTGAAATCCATTCGCCCTTGGGCATGCAGGCAGAACAGTGGCGGTGCGTCCTTTAAGGGTGCACGGGCGCCGCCCGCTCTATCCAGCCACCCCCTCTGTGTATAATGGATAGATTTATGCATTGCATGAATCTATCCATGGCCGCCGCCGCCACCCCCTATTCAGGCGTCCGGCTCCTTTTCAGATGCCGGACGCCTGAATTCCAGCGGCAGAGGTGTATTTTTGAAGCACATGATTAGAGCCATAGGCTCTAATAGGCTTCAAAAAAGGTTAACTGCGAGCACAAAGCATTAAATATTCGCTTTCCTAACACTGAACTGCCTCTCAGGCAATCAGGTGCGCGGGTCTGTTACCCATCACCTGATTGGCTGAAACGACAGGTGCTAACGCCCCCCTGCCCCAGTGTGAAAGTAGCGGGGGGCGCGTTAGTGGTAAAGCGCCGCTAATTTTAGCGGCGCTTTACCGCTGTCATAGCAGCACTTTACTGCTAACACCCCCCTGCCCCAGTGTGAAAGTAGCCTTAGTGCAATTCAAAATGATTGCTAGCGCATTGCACCGTGGTACATGTGCTACCATGCATTGCATTCATTTGCTTTTTACCACCATTACCACAACACATTATCCTGCGAGTGCCATAACATGCAGAGTGCATTGGGAAGCTTTACTTGTGCTCATAGTGGCATTACATCAGGGATGTCCAAACTTTTTTCAAAGAGGGCCAGATTTGATGAAGTGAACGTGCGTGACGGCCGACCATTTTGTCTGACATTCTGTGAACCATTAAAATTCGGTCTAAGTGTGTTCGTCCGAGCACTAATACACTGCTAAACAAGAATTCTCTTGCCTTTGTGGCTGTGTGTGGTGAAGAGATGAGCTTAGGCGTGTTATTTGGATATACCGTATTTATCAGCCTATAACACGCACCTTCACTTTAAATAATCTTTAATTTTAAATAAAGAACTGTGAATCAAAATAAGGGTCACTGCCCATCAATACAGCCTCACAAGTGCCATAAATTCAGCACCCCCCTTGCCCTGAATGCATCATCCCCTTGCCCTGAATACAGCACCACCTTGCCATGAATACCGCACCCACCCCCCCTTGCCATAAATACAGCACACACCCCCTTGCCATAAATACAGCACACCCCCCCTTGCCATAAATACAGCACACCCCCCCTTGCCATAAATACAGCACACCCCCCCTTGCCATAAATACAGCACACCCCCCCTTGCCATAAATACAGCACACACCCCCTTGCCATAAATAAAGCACCCCCCTTGCCATACATACAGCACCCCCCCTTGCCATACATACAGCACCCCCCCTTGCCATGAATACAGCACCCCCCCTTGCCATGAATACAGCACCCCCCTTGCCATGAATTCAGACTTACCATTGCAGCCTGATTCATGGACATCTACAGCCTTGGAGGAGACAGGGAGGGGGCGGGAAGAGTGCCGACAAACATACAGGAGAATTTCCTGTTTTATCGGCTGCCTCTTTAATTGAAAGTTCCGCCTCCTGTGATGGACGGAACAGTCGTCCAATGGGAGCGCAGGAGACGGGACTTCCTGTCGCCATGTAAACAGGAAATACTCCTGTATGCACGGCGCTCGTCCCACCTCCTCCAAGGCAGCCAGCAGCATGTATTTCTTTTGTGGCCCCCCGGCGTTCGGGGATTCGTTGGGGGCCACAAAAGACATACATGTCAAAATGATCAGGCGGGCCGTCTGAAACCGGAACGCGGGCCGCGATTGGCCCGCGGGTCAGACTTTGGACATGCCTGCATTACATGTATAGCGCTACCCACAGTTAAGAGGGCCAATGGTATTGTTTCGGGCCCTGTACACTGCACTGTCAACCCCCAGCAATCTACTCTAGCCTCTCGTGGCACAGTTAGTCTAGGCTAGGGGATGATGAAAGCACAATCCCTCTGTAATTCTCTATGACACAATACCACAATAAGGCACACAGTGATAAAGCAGCACAGTAATTGACACAGATAACCAATATACTTAACTATAAGGCTTTTACTGTAAATAAAAGGTATGATAAAAGCACAGCATACAATAACACATGCAGAGCCCTGCAATGATGTAACACTTAGCAATACTGTAAGGTGTTCAAGACTGTTATACACCGAATAATAAACCCCGCTGCAGCTATCCTCCCTCATGAGCAATATGGCGCTCAGCAAAGTCCTATGCTACCCAGTCAGGCCTGATTATATTTAGGGCACAGTCTTAATGAGAAGAATCTTTGCATGCAAACTCGGTGGTGCACATCAGGAACAATATTTGTAATCCAAAGGGAACTGGCTTATCACAGTAGTAACTCCCAGGAGACTAACAAACTCAGTTCTGCAAATAGTCTCCTGCGTGGGTAATTGAAATCACTAATAAAAGGCCAGAAACAGTTAATGGGCCTAAAGAGTACTTGTGCTATAGCTTTGAGCAGGTGTTCTCTCACCCAACCGGACTCAGTTCTTGTCCGATACTTCCACCGCTGTGTCTTGATACACAGGGTCTACGAAAGCCGGGTCTTCGGTCCTCCTGATAGCAGCGAGAGAGCAGTAGAATCAGGTGCCCCAACGGCTCCGCAATGAAGTGGAAGGCTCTTTGGAAATGTGCAAGGCCCAGGCTTCAGGCCTCAGGCCTTGCAGCAGCAGGTTCACATAGAGATCCTCTTGCAAGCAGGGCGGTGTCCCAAAGAGAAAGAATGGGCTCCGCCTCTCCTTTATAAAGTCCACCCCAGGAGTCTCTGTGCGGAGCAAAGCACCCTGGGTGTCCCGTTGTCTGCTGGGTAACATAGTCTCTGAGGGATTATAGGGGAATACCCCGCTACACATGCTTGCTGCCTTTAGCAATCCCCTTAAAGTTGAAAGGCTTTGTCCCTAACATGACATATATGTAGTGTCATACCATTAAGGTGACCAGATTTTTTAAATGAGATCCGGGGACATCTATTTTTTTTTACTAGTAATGGCAGCAATCAGCGACTCTGCCCGTCGCCGCCCGCCTCACAGCCTGTCGAGTCTTACTCTCTGGGCCCCGGCTACTACTGGGTGGGGTGCGGAGGAAGATCATTCTGCCAGGGAAGGCAAGGAGATAAGCAGGCAGGCGGCTGGCCAGGACTTGAGCCAAGGCAGAAGAACATGTGAGTGGAGCTGAATGGGCACCCGAAACTGAAGAAATATTCCCTCCGCTCCGACCAGCACATGATCATCAGAAAGGGGCACAGATAATGGAAAAAAAATACACCCCCCTACCCTATGTAATTCAGATTTTTTTTTTTTTTTATTCTGCACTGACTGTCTTTGAAATTGCCCCAGCCCCTGTTCAGATCCAATCTGGGGACAAAACCGGGGACAGACTGGGTCTGGGGACAGTGTCCTCAATCGGAAACCGGAGATGTCTGGTCACCCTACATAACATGCATCCTTCTCTAAAATCAGTCTTGTACTGTGTATCAGTCTCATGTATCATACATTCCAGAATAAAGTAAATGGTATGTATATCCACTATCTGTACATAATTCTGTTTTAGAACCAGGTAAATATAATCGTTGATGTGTATTACTTCTCCTTGAAAACGTCTCTAGCTCTTGTAGTCTTCCTTAGAAGGTAAAAGCAGTACAGTGCTTGTTAGCCTGACCCCACAAAATCATGTTTCATGCACAGATATAAGCAGGACTAGTTACTAGCTCTATTGATATATGAGAGAAGTCTGTTTATGTTTATTATGGAGACCACAGTGTGTGATTAGATTTGGTACCATAGCGGGGAAAGACTAAACAAATGGCCGTTAAAATGTTTATGAGGCTGTCCTGTTGCTAACAGATCATGCTATGGCACTTACATCATAGTTGTAAATGCTAACATTTCCTAATGCACCCAATTGGACAAGGCAGAATTTATTCTACTGTCATGTGTCAAGATCAGGTTACAAATGACATAACATTCCTGGACTGGAGCTGGAAAATATGTTCATAGATTCGCTTTCACTCACACTATCTTGTTAAGGCCGCAGCTGAAATAACAATTACAGCCAGCTTTATGTTTATGGAGATAAGTAGTCACCTGACATAAAAATGGCATCATGGAAGGCTTGCCCTCACAGAGGTAAAGCAACCATTTGAAAATCCATGCAACATAATAAACACTTATAGCGATACCCCCAGTTAAGAGGGCTGCCTGTTTGTTTTTTGGGCCTTGTAGTGCACCGCTGTCAGCCCCTGGCAATTGGCTCTAACCTCTCGTGGCACAGTTAGGAAAGGGGATGATATAATTGCACTCTCTCTACTTGTATGACACAATTCCCTTTATAACACAGCACAGTAATTGACACTGACAGCCAATATACTTAACTATAAGTTCTTTACTATTGGTAAAAGTAATAAGGGTAAACAGTATACAGTGTCTCATGCAGATCCCTGCAATATAAGTATACTCATAAAAAGATATAACATTCAGCAATGCAACGACAGTTTAATAAATCCCGCTGCAGCTATCCTCCCTCGTGAGCAAATATGGCGCCCAGCAATGTCCTATACTACCCAGTCAGGCCTGACTATAACTTGGGGTATAGTTTGTTGAAGAAATCTCCGCTAGCAAAACACGGTGGTGCACATAAAGAACAAAAACTGTAATCCAATGGGGTAGCGATGACCGCTAACTTTGTAAAGCTAGAGAGACGAATAAACTCAGTTCAGCAGACAGTCTCCCGAGAATGGGTATAGAATTTGGGTATATGGGATTGTACGATATTTCTTTTCTTTTTTTTTTATGGTTGAACTGGATGGACTTGTGTCTTTTTTCAACCTGACTAACTATGTAACTATGTAACTGTAATCACTGATGGGCCTGAATAGAGTCAATAGGCAACAAAGGTAACAAGATGCGGTTCCGAGCTGGCGCTCTTTAACCCGGCCGGACTGATTCCTGTCCGGTACTTCCGCTACTGTGAGTCGCTTCACAGTGCCCACGATGCCCGGGTCTTCGGTCCTCCTGATGATGGCACTTCACAGCAGGATCGGATGCTCCGCAGTGGAGCGGAAGGCTCTCTGGAAGAAAGTACAAGGCCCAGGCTTCAGGCCTTGCACGCACAGCAGGTCAGCACAGGGATCCTCTTGCTGGGAGGGCGGTGTCCAAAAGAGAAAGAACTCGGGCCCGCCTCTCCCTTTTAAAGTCCACCCCAGCAGTCCTTGCACGGGGAAATGCACCCTGGGTGCCTCAAAGCGTGCTGGGAACTGTAGTCTATGGGTGAAAACGATACCCCGCTACACACTATTGTTAATATTCAATTATTATTCCCCAAAAAGTTAACAAATATGTAAAGAATTATTTATAATGTATGTTTATTCTGTTCTGGGAAGTGGTTGCCACCAGCCCTATTTCTGTACTTGAAATGGGAAAAATACCCTCTTATAGCGTTGCCACCTGTCCAGGATTCACCAGGACAGTTCGGGTTTGGAATCATGTGTCCAGGTTTCAGACAGCCTGAAACCCAGGCCCATTATTCAAACTGGACAATGGCTTCCCAGCAGGGTTGCTGGCTGCAGTTGTCTAAGCTGAGAGTGTCTGTTATGCCACGTACACACAACCGGATTTCCCATCGGAAAAAGTCTGATGTGAGCTTTTGAACAGAAATTCCGACCGTGTGTATGCTCCATCTGACTTTTTCTGTCGGAATTTCCGCCAGAAAAAGTTTGAGAGCAGGTTCTGTATGCAATTCCGAAGGAAAAAAAAAAAACACGCATCCTCGGAAACAATTTGACGCATGTTCAGAAGCATTGAACTTATTTTTCTCGCCTCGTCGTAGTGTTGTACGTCACTGTGTTCTTAACGCTCGAAAGTTCAGACAACTTGTGTGACCGTGTGTATGCAAGCCAAGCTTGAGCGGAATTCCGTCGGAAAAAACATCCAACTTTTTTCAGACGAAAATTCCACTCATGTGTACAGGGCATTACACTCACTTTCACACTGCCCAAAGCCAGCACTTACAGTCTGCTGCCCCCTCCCCCCCAACACACACACAGATGGGAGAGGATAGAGGGCTCGATCTGCACCTCTCCCCCCCCCCCTTACCCCTCTGTGTCTGCCCACACTCCATTCTCCAGCACTGTGCCTCAGAAAAGGTAAGTGGGGGCTGGAAATTTGAAGTCCAGCAGCCTCAGATACATCTGGATAAGAGGTGCTGACTGCCACGGGGTGAGTGAGCTCATCATTCATCCCTGTCTGTGACTGAAGTCTCCCCCCTTCTATCTCCTGCCTCTGAGTAAGTACACTAAGGCAAATCAGGGTTCTCAGAACACCCCTTATATCAGAGTTGCCCTTTACACCAGAGGCCACAGTGTTTACATCAGAGTCCTTGCTGTACATCAGAGCTTTCAGTGTTCCCCCTTAAATCAGCGTTCCCAGAGCATCCCTTACATCAGAGTCTGCAGAGTCCCTCCTTACAGTGAAAGGGAACTCTGCGAGTTCAGATGTAAAAGGGGAACTCTGTGGATTCAGATGTAAAGGGGACTCTTGTTATTAACTTCATATGATTAGAAATGTAATTTAATAGCAAAATATATGTATAGTTTATACTATAAAAAAAATTGCTGTGCACCGCTAAAGTGTTCAGGTTTGACTTAAAGAAAAGGTGGCAACCCTACCCTCTCATGGGATTTTGAAGGCAACCAAAAAAAAAAATGCATAACCATTTATATATAAAACCACTTTTTCTTACAAAACTCTAAAAAGACATAGCCTTGTTAAAAACACACATGGCCATATTTGGGCCAGAATCCATTGTACACATCAATATGCAGTTGATACTTTGGCAATGTTACATATCTCTTTGGAGGGTTTGATATTCTGAAGATAGTTTGCTTGAGCATCATACATCCAACGCGTTTCTAGATTTATTAATTAATCTCTTCCTCAGGGATGATTAGATGCCTTTCAATGTATAAAAAAAATATATATTACCACTTCTTATGATGACTGTCCATGTCAACCTCCACTTGCTTGTGAGCAGGGGTGAGTTCATGCAAGGATCATAACATGGAAAAGGGACTTGTAAAAATTACACAAGGCCCATTTTTCACTGCTGCTTACCCAAACCAAGCTGTGCAGGTCTGCTCCTTAGCACATCTCATACGATTGTGTCCTTAAAACGTAATATTCAATTATTATTCCCCAAAAAGTTAACAAGTATGTAAAGAATTTGTTTTACCGAGATAAACAAAAACACAGTTGCTACAGACTTTTTCCGTGTATCAGTATGAAAATACCACACTTAATACTGCCATCACATGGAAAAGCAAGATACTTCACAATCCATACAAACATTTGCTTGAAGGAAGTAATAAATAGTGTGGCTACAATACCATGCTTTACCAGTAGGGGGCCATATCTTGGAATTCAACACCAATTCCTGGTGTAACGGGAGAGGTTGAGAATCCGTTGACAGTTTTTCTTTATTCTCAAATTAACCTATGTAGCGGGGTCTTCAGATTTAGTGGGATACACCTGGGGGTAGTGTGACCCAGGTGTGTAATTATGTCAGGGTTTAGACCCCTTTTTGTTATTCGTGGAGGATTGGGGGATGTAATATTCTCCTTTGCCTGTGGGTGGCGGAGTACCTACAGGCTTCAGGTAGAATCGCCACCACAGTGCTACCCTTCTTTGTCCCTTCCTGGAGATGGTACGGCTGAGGCGGGGAACCTGCCGTGGTGTTGATGGGAGGAGATAAAAGGGGGAGACGCCCTCGCCAGGAGGTCTTCGGGGATCATCTCTTCACGCACCCAGGTACCTTCAGCCTGGGTGCGGGCGGTTCAAGGTTCTGGCCTAGGCGCCCTAGGCCTGGCCGGAATGAAGCTGGGATTCCATCCCAGGCACCTTCAGCCTGGGATGAGGTACTATTGAGGAGGCCTGGGACCCAGTGACTCCGACTGGGTCCCGCAAGGGTGAAGTGAGTCCAGGGTGCCCCTTGCAAGGGGACCCGCATCTGAGGTGAGGAGGCTGGGGAGGTCGCCCGTCCGAAGATTCCGGTGCAGCGTCGACCCGGTGACGGATGGGCCTCCGGTAACTCTCTTGGAGAACATCTTCCCCTGATAGGGGCTGCAACGCAGCGGAGGTATTCGAATTAAGACTCCTGCAACCCTTGGTCATAGCACAGGGGGTGTAGGGACCCAGATCAGTATAGTGCCTTGACCTGCTCATCCCACCGTATTCTGTCATCACATTGCCTGTATGTGGAGATACGAAATAAAACCAACAGTTGGACTGTGATCGGTGTATGGACTCTGTTAATGGGAGCAAAGGGTGGTTTGGTGGTTTCTGCACAACAGACTCGGTACATGTCCAAGACACACCGGCCCGAGGAAACATCAGATATTGGCCTTCACCTCACCCACAGTTATGGGGAGGACATGGGCCGTAGCGCACCTCACTCTGTCGCGTGACATACCCCTAGCTAAAGAGGACGGGGTGAGGCCGCTACACGTGGGGTTCTCGTCCGGGATTGTGTGTGTCTCAACGATGGAACTGAGAACGTCTGTGTTTGAACTTTGCTGCCCGGAGGAGTTCCGAGCAGGTCGGCCATGTGATTGGCCAAAGTGCATCCCTGCTCGGAGTTGTGGACATGACCCTAAGTCGGGAAAGGCCCACGCGGAGGAGCGTAAAAAGGGAGAGGTCCAGCCGTGTGAAGTACTACATGTGGGGACTGTTAATGCACTGCGCCACGAGGCACCCCATGACTGCGCAATTTGTGGGCGGAGGCTGGCGGAAGCCCGCGAAAACGTGCAAGTCGTGGGAGGAGTCTGGCCACGTGTGGAGATACACGTGGAGACACCGGCGCGTGGTCAGCGCGTGATGGAGCAGCGAGTGGTCGGAATGAATTCAAGCTCTCCGTGGATGCCGGTATCTTACCCTATGAAGATGACTGCATTTGCTGCTCCCCTGACAGACACGGGGATAAGGCTCAGGCCCCGAGGACAGTTGGCTCTGTATTCATGCAGAGACACGGAGGCCCTCGGTGTGATTTGTCCCGGATGCTCGGGACTGGTGGTCCAACTAAAGCTGTTCGGGCGATGTGAAGCGTGCAAAGAGTTTCTTTTTGAGGTCGAATCATCCACAGTAAGGCCCCGGGCCCTTCGCCTCAACTGCATCACAGGAACTGCCACTCCGGAGGGAGAGATCCAGGCCTTTGCGGAGGTCCCCGTACGCGCTGACCAGGGCGACGTGACTGCCCAACCAGAGACGGAAAGAGAGAAATCCGAGGACACTGCTTCGGTCACCACAGATTCCCTGCTGCCACCTCCAAAGAGGAAAGTCGGCGTGGTACAGGCATCCTATGGTCGTGGTCGAGCTTCACCCCGCCGCTTGCCTGGCCTAGATGGCGCCGGTAGAGAAGAGAGTCCCGGACATCCCAGTTCTTCAGAAGGTCCAGGTGAGCTAGGGGCTGGGACTGTGGTGTTGGTTGGAGGTGTCGGGAGTCCACAGCCGGTGGAGCCCGCAAGGGAGGGTAGCCTTCCGTCTACTAGAGACTACCTTCCTGCCGAGATGTATGACACCTCCGACCTAGAGTCGTTGTCAGACTGTGGTGATGATGGAGAAATAGACGAACTGTTTCACCGGAAGGGCTGGGACAGACGCCCACTACCTGTGCTGTGTAAACCGCAGGATTCCCCCATGTCCATAAAAGACAGTACGCTCCGGGCGCAGGCCCCGGAGTTCCCGAGGAAATCTAGTCCTCCGACCGACCTTCCACTTTCAACCACATCACCCGCTCCGATAGTGGGGACGCAGCGTGCTTCGTTGCGGGCACCAAAGGCAAAGCAACTTGAGATGGTGAAGGTACCTCGGCACCCGGAGGCCATCGTACAGCCAGGAGAAGGCGAGCGAGATGTGATGCCACCTCTAGCCAGATTGCAGAGGCTTTTCTCCCAAAGAGTCGCCCGTGAATATGGGTGGGAGTACCCCTACTTGCCTCGGGACTTATTGTATGAAGTCGAAGTTTTGCGACAAAGGTGGTACGACGAGTTTGTATGGGAAAAGCTCAAAGTGCCTCATGCCCGGCGATACCTGTCGTGTTCACCGCCTGTATCTAAAAAGTTTAGAGACTGTAGAGCTGATTGGAGACTGGGGCGCCATATTCATGCCGATAAGGTGCTCATCTGCAGGAAAGAAGGAGAGGATGTCGAATATTCGGTGGAAGTGTTTGACAAGCACCTGAAGCCCCTGTTTTTGCCGGATCCAAGGTTCTACTTGTAGGAGAAGTGAGCTCCTATTTTGTTTGCTGTTGAACTTTCTGGAAGGAACATTCCCAGACGCTCAGAACTGCGCCCTACTTTTGTTTTGATTTGGGCTTTTCTTTCACTCACTGGAGACTTGGGAGCTGTTGTTTTCTCCCTCTTCTTCATGTGCCAAAGGCAGAGACTCTGGGGGTAAAAGTTAGCGTAGAAAAGCAGGAAGAAGGAAGATCTCGGCAAGTGTCATGACCGCGGCGCTGTCACCAGGTGGCAGTGTTGTGCAACGACTGTTTGAAAATTTTACACATGCATCACTTTGCTTATTGGAGTGAGTGGGTCTCTCGGCTGACAGACTTATTCATTCCAAGTTAACACAGATTGTTAGGATGTTGTTTTTGTTTCCCTTCTGCAGGAGATTCATCGGTCAAGACTACTGAGTATGGGGTGGTTCTTAGACAGTGATGGGAGGGATTGTACATGTGTACAGAATAGATGTTTTATGCAAAAGTTTATCGTTTTATATTTTCCCTTTCCCTTTTGAGCAGGTCTTGGCACACTTAGTATTCACAAATTTGGGGACAGCCTCTGGGGCTTGCTCCATGTCACCACTCAATGGGAGACATGGGTGTGCACCTGACGCTGGGGACCAGCGTCAAATCACAAGGGGGAGTGTGTAGCGGGGTCTTCAGATTTAGTGGGATACACCTGGGGGTAGTGTGACCCAGGTGTGTAATTATGTCAGGGTTTAGACCCCTTTTTGTTATTCGTGGAGGATTGGGGGATGTAATATTCTCCTTTGCTGTGGGTGGCGGAGTACCTACAGGCTTCAGGTAGAATTGCCACCACAGTGCTACCCTTCTTTGTCCCTTCCTGGAGATGGTACGGCTGGGGCGGGGAACCTGCCGTGGTGTTGATGGGAGGAGATAAAAGGGGGAGACGCCCTCGCCACGAGGTCTTCGGTCTTCGGGGATCATCTCTTCACGCACCCAGGCACCTTCGGCCTGGGTGCGGGCGGTTCAAGGTTCCGGCCTAGGCGCCCTAGGCCTGGCCGGAATGAAGCTGGGATTCCATCCCAGGCACCTTCAGCCTGGGATGAGGTACTATTGAGGAGGCCTGGGACCCAGTGACTCCGACTGGGTCCCACAAGGGTGAAGTGAGTCCAGGGCGCCCCTTGCGAGGGGACCCGCATCTGAGGTGAGGAGGCTGGGGAGGTCGCCCGTCCGAAGATTCCGGTGCAGCGTCGACCCGGTGACGGATGGGCCTCCGGTAACTCTCTTGGAGGACATCTTCCCCTGATAGGGGCTGCAACGCAGCGGAGGTATTCGAATTAAGACTCCTGCAACCCTTGGTCATAGCACAGGGGGTGTAGGGACCCAGATCAGTATAGTGCCTCGACCTGCTCATCCCACCGTATTCTGTCATCGCATTGCCTGTATGTGGAGATACGAAATAAAACCAACAGTTGGACTGTGATCGGTGTATGGACTCTGTTAATGGGAGCAAAGGGTGGTTTGGTGGTTTCTGCACAACAGACTCGGTACATGCCCAAGACACACCGGCCCGAGGAAACATCAGATATTGGCCTTCACCTCACCCACAGTTATGGGGAGGACATGGGCCGTAGCGCACCTCACTCTGTCGCGTGACATACCCCTAGCTAAAGAGGACGGGGTGAGGCCGTTACACGTATAAAATAAAATCATGCCAAAAACGACTATATTTTACAATAATTTATGCTTAGAATAAATTCAAAAAAAGATGTGCTTGTACTGGGAAAGGTAGATCTCCAGACTAAAGTGATATTGTGGTGATCATTCTATTCATGAGCATGGACCCTGTTAGCCCCATTTCCTTGAAAATAAATTGTGAATGAGAATGGTGAATGTACTTAGTTGCTCAATAGTCTTTCTACTTTGTGAGGGTTAACGCAAAAGTGGTTGTAAACCCTCACATATACCCAGTGATGTGAATTGCCTCAGGTGATACACAGAGATGAAACAGATCCTCCTACATAAGTTGTTTAACTGCAGTCTTCTCCTCTCTACATCTGTTCAAAGTGCAGAATTTACAAAGCTTGTCTGAGTTGTCAGAAAAAAAGGGGGCAGAGAGCTGAAGTCACACTCTGCAGAGCTCAGTGAGGAGAACGCTGAGAGCTGATTGGAGGGAAGGGACACACACCCATTTACACAGCACACAGGAACAGAACTGAGGCTGTCAATCTGCTGGAGATCCCTCCCCTGTCACATTTTTTCCTTTGGTGTCAGGAAAACTTGTCAGAAGTGATTCGTGCTGATAGCACAGGAATGAAGCAGCAGACAGTAATGGCACTTACTCCTTTATCGAGTCAAGCACACACTATAGAGCAGTGTTTCTCAACCTTTTTTTTAGTCAAGGCACCCTTTAAAATGATAGACAATCTCAAGGCACCCAATAAAATTATGGAAAGTCTCAAGGCACCCCATTCTAAAATGTAAAAAACGATTCTAATAGTTTTACATAATACAGCAACTTTCTTCAAAAGCAAATACACTTTTGCACACTGGTACTGACTAGTATGACAATGTTTCTCTTCTCCCTCCGTTTCTCTCCATCACTCAGCTAATGTGACCACAGTGCTTATGGTGAGGGCCACAGGAGGGTCAAACAAGGATGCTGTGGAGGCAACAGGCATCCTCCTTACCAACTGATGACGTTATTGGTTGTTAGGATGCCAGTGTCTAGAAAGTCATAATGTGCACAATGAAAACCCGGGGCTTTGTGTAATTAAAAGGCAGGCTTCATCCCCCTGCTGGCTTGTATACAATTTTTGATCAATTGTTAGGCATTTTGTCAAGGCACCCCCTGAAGAAGCCTCAAGACATCCCAGGGTGCCTGGGCACCCTGGTTAAAAAGGCTGATAGAGGGATATGTTTTGTTCATATTTCATGTCTGAGGTTTACAACTACTTTAAAGCTGAACCTTAGTAAAAAAATAATTGCATGTTTACTATGTAAAAATGTATTACCCCTAATGATGTGTATGCCACTGTTGGATGTCATTGCGTTAGGTAAAGAACTTTCATTAATTCTGACATTTGCAAAGCCAAACTTCTGGCTTTGAAAATGACACTCCTGGATCTTGTACATTGCATACAGGGAAGGCTTGGGGCTTCTTCAGGGGGTGCCTTGGCAAAATGCCTAAAAATTGATTAAAAATTGTATACAAGCCAGCAGGTGGATGAGAGCCGAGGGTGTGATTTTCAGAGACGGAGATTCTGCTATTACAGCGGTGTCAGAATGAAAGAAAATTAGAATCTTTTCCTAACGCAGCAGCAGCAGCATCAACAAAAAGGATAACACAGCATTAGGAGTATTTTTACATCGCAAACAGACAAAAACTTTTTTCCCCAGATTTTGGCTTCAATCCAGTCCAAACCAGTCCAAGATGCTTTAGAAAAATTATGTTACCAAGGAAATGCAAATGAAAGATAACATAAACCAAGACCATCTACAGATGAAAGTGTTCAATTAATCTCAGCAATGTTTGTGCATTGGAATGACAAGCAAAGCAGGATACAACAAGGCCTTTTGTACACTTCAGCTCAAAAACACTGCTTTTACAGGCGTTAGAGTTTTTTTTTTTTCCTCTGATCCTCTGCGTTAGGCTATGTTTCCATGCACACTGTAGGTATATGCAGGAGTTTAGAGGCAGGGTAATTTAGAGACAGAAAACCCCCCACTGAAGTCACATTCAGGAGAAGAGCTTTTGAACATAAATCGCCTGACGCACCTTAACCACTTGCCCACTGGGCACTTAAACCCCTTTCCTAACCAGACCAATTTTCAGCTTTCAGTGCTCTCACATTTTGAATGACAATTACCCATTTGAATTTTTTGTCCTTTTTTTTCCCACACAAATAGAGCTTTCTTTTGGTGGTATTCAATCACCTCTGGGTTGTTTTGTTTTTTTGCTCCATAAATGAAAATAGGCCGAAAAATTTGTAAAAAAATTGCATTTTTCTTCGTTTCTGTTATAACATTTTGCAAATTTGTAATTTTTCTTCATAAATTTTGGCCAAAATTTATACTGCTACATATCTTTGGTAAAAATAACCAAAATAAGTGTATATTATTTGGTCTTTGTTAAGGTTATAGAGTCTACCATCTAATCATTAAAAATTGATCACACCTGATCACACCTGATGCACTGACAATCGATCTCATTTCTTGAGACACTAACAAGCCAGGAAAGTACAAAGACCCCCCAAATGACCCATTTTGGAAAGCAGACATCCAATGTGTTTAGTAAGAGGTATGGTGAGTTTTTTAAGTTGTATTTTTTTCCCACAATTCTTTGCAAAATTAAGATTTTTTTTTTTTTCCCCACAAAATTGTCATATGAACAGGTTATTTCTCTCACATGGCCTGTGCATACCACAAATTACACCCCAAAAACACATTCTGCTACTCCTGTATGGCGATACCACATGTGTGAGACTTTTACACAGCCTGGCCACCTAGAGAGGCCCAACATGCAAGGAGCACCATGAGGCGTTCTAGGAGCGTAAGTTACACATTTAATTTCTTGACTACAATTACACTTTTGAAGGCCCTGGAGAACCAGGAAAATGGAAGCGCCCACAAAATGACCCCATTTTGGAAAGCAAACACCCCAATGTATAATCTATGAGACATAATGAATCTTTTGAACATGTCATTTTTTTCCACAAGTTTTTGGAAAACGTGAAAAGAAAATGAAAATCTATATTTTTTTACACAAAGTTGTCCATGTATAAGATATTTCTTAAGCCTCATATACACAATCAGACATCCATCTGACTTTTCCGTGGATTTTTGTCCGAATGGCCGTTGGCAGTGAACTTGTTCTGCATACACACGGCAGAACATTTTCAGCCAACTTTCACCAAATCACGTGGGTTTCAGCTCTTTACCACCACCCTTTGGGCAACTTCTGCTATTGTTGTCTGATCTTTAGCATTGGTTCTGAGCGTGCGTCTTTGTACTTTGGACTTTAGTCCGATGGACTTGCGTACAAACGATAGGATTATCCTCCATCGGACATATGTTGCCAGAAAGTTTGAGAGCATTCACAGCGAACATTTGTCCGTTGAAACACCGAAAACAATTGTCTGATGGAGCATACACATGGTCAGATTGTCCGTCGGACCGTTGTTGTCAAAAAGTCTGATCGTGTGTATAGGCCTTAACACATAGCATGTACATAGAAAAAATGACACCCCAAAATATATTCTGCTACTCCTCCTAAGTATGGCTCTACACATGTGTGAGACTTTTACACAGCCTGGCCACATACAGAGGCCCAAAATGCAGGGAGCATCGTCAGATGTTCTAGGGACATACATTTCAAATCTAATTTCCTACCAATTACACTTGTGTGAGGTACTGTAGGGCACCAATGAGAACTATAGTGGCATGGATGTGGCACGGATGAGCACTGATGTGGAACAGATGAGCACTGATGTGACATGGATGAGTATTGATGTGGCACGGATGAGTACTGATGTGGCATGGATGAGCACTGATGTGGAATGGATGAAGCGTGTATGAGCACTGATGTGGCATGGATGTGGTAAGAATGAATACTGATGTGGCATGTATGAGTACTGATGTGGTATGGATGTGGCACTTTGAGCACTGATGTGGCACGGATGAGCACTGATGTGGCATGGATGAATACCGATATGGCATGGACGTAGCACAGATGAACACTGATGTGGCATGGATGTGGCACAGATGAGCACTGATGTGGCATGGATGTGGCACAGATGAGTACTGATGTGGTATGGATGTGTCGTGGATGAGCACTGATGTGGCACGGATAAGCACTGATGTGGCATGGATGTGGCACAGATGAGTACTGATGTGGCATGGATGTGGTACAGATGAGTACTGATGTGGCATGGCTGTGGCACAGATGAGTACTGATGTGCAATGGATGTGGCACAGATGAGTACTGATGTGGCACGGCTGGGCATGGATGAGCACAGATGAGCATGGCTGGACACGGATGAGCACAGCTGGGGATGGATGAGCATGAATGAGGCATAGCTGAGCATGGATGAGCATGGTTGGGCATGGGTGAGCATGGCTGGGCATAGATGGGCATGGATGAGCATGGATAAGCATGGCTGGGCATGGATAAGCACGGATGAGCATAGCTGGGCGTGGATGAGCATGGTTGGGCACAGATGAGCATGGCTGGGCACGTATGAGCACGGATGAGCATGACTGGGCATGGATTAGCACAGATGAGCATGGCTGAGCACGGATGAGCATGGCTGAGCACGGATGAGCATGACTGGACACAGATGAGCACGAATGAGCATGGCTGGGCACGGATGAGCCTGGCTGGGTACAGATGAGCCTGGCTGGGCACGGATGAGCCTGGCTGGGCACAGATGAGCATGGATGGGCACAGATGAGCATGCCTGGGCATGGATGAGCATGACTGGGCATGGATGAGCATGGATGAGCATGGATGAGCATGGCTGGACACAGATGAGCACGAATGAGCATGGCTGGGCACAGATGAGCATGGCTGGGCACGGATGAGCATGGCTGGGCACAGATGAGCACGGCTGGGCATAGATGAGCATGACTGGGCATAAAGGAGCAGAAATGAGGAATGGATGAGGCTGAATGGGCCTAAATGAGGCATGGATGAGGCTGACTGGGCAGATCAGCGCCGTGGGCACTTCACATCCAGTCCACAAGCGCTGCTGCACCCGACTCCCTCTTCTCCTCACACATCGTACCGTTTGGTGTGAGGAGAGGGGAGGAGTTGACGCCGCCTTTTTTTACAAGTGATCGCTCCGTCATTGAACAGAGCGATCACGTAGTAAAGGGCCACTGTCATCGGCCCTTTACACCGATCCATGATGCGCCGGTGCCGGACGACCCGGCCATCACGGTCACTTGTGTGTGCACGCCCTAGACGGCGTTTGGATAGTGCGAATTTTGGAAGGACATCCCTGGACGCCCTCCCAGAACTAGCCTACCACGCTGCAGCTGTCTTTCGGCTATGGCCCAGTCGGCAAGTGGTTAATGTTTCTAAACGCATCTAAGCACTAGGCCCATTTAGCGTTTGAGTGTTATTTTTTTTTTCATTTCAATGACCGGAATAAATAATAATACAGTATGCAGACAGTGCCATGGAGTAGAGTCTGCCTACACTCTCATAAAATATGTCCACTGATATATATACTGTATATATTTATAGAGATGTAAGAATTACTTTTACAGTTTAATATAGTCAAACAAAAAGAAGTGGCTTTCCTGTTGACAGCTCTAGTTTATATGTTTAGTCCCTTTCTCTGTCTTCAGCATATCTGTGTAATTTTGCATTGCTGCTGAAAAAAAAAGATTAACACAATAGATAACCAGGGTACACTGTAAAATGATGGTTCTGGAGTTCCACCTAGTGGTAAAGGATGGTATATTTATAAAATAGCGTTCCATCTAGTGGTAAACAATGGTCAATTTTTAAAATAGAGTTCCATCTAGTGGTAAACAATGGTATATTTATAAAATAGAGTTCCATCTAGTGGTAAACAATGGTATATTTATAAAATAGAGTTCTATCTAGTGGTAAACAATGGTTAATTTATAAAATAGAGTTCCATCTAGTGGTAAACAATGGTATATTTATAAAATAGAGTTCTATCTAGTGGTAAACAATGGTATATTTATTTAAAGTGTTACTAAACCCACAACAGTAAAATCATTCTGTATATGCAGTAAAGCATGCTTGTTATACACACTGTGGAACCTAAGGGGTAATCATCTGCATTGTGTAAAAAGACTGTTCTATCCTGTCTTCTCTGGTCATCTCCTTCTTTGACTGTCCCCAATCTATCTCCTGATATTTACAGAGCCAGGGGGCACTCTGCACATGCTCAGTTTGGTGAGTATTGCTTGAGAGTTTTTTTTTTGGGGGGGGGAGTGCATGTGATCAGCAGAGGGCCAATCAGCACTGTCCAGACATAGGGTCAGGGGTCTCGCAGCCTCATAGAACAATCATTGGAGAATGAAAACTCCTCCTACAAGCTTTAACCAGACACTCATAGAAGTCACAAGACTTACTCAAACAATTGCATTTCCATGTTCTGTGTACTGTGGGAGACCAGATATAGTGAATGCTGGTGTATGTTCTGGTCCATGTGTTTTAAATTACAGAGATTGAGTCACCTGCAGTGAATGTTTGGTGAATGTTGCATTCACTGCTTTAAGAAAATATGCCAAGTGCAAAATATTTTCTAGCAGCAGATCATTAGACTGTATACAGTTTTATAAACACAAAGGATACATGATGATACACAATTAACACACTTTCAAAAAGGGCAATTTTTACCTTCCATAAAATGCAGACCCCTGCCTACATAAACCAGTGCCATGAACAGGTACTGCAGAATTAATGCAAACCAGGGCTGTCATGTGTATTACAGGCATAGGCGTGTGCAAGGGGTGTGCCAGGTGTGCCTGGGCACACCCTAATCCTGGGATTGGCAACCAGTGTCAATGGTGGGCAGGTGACAGGTAAACCGGAATCCTTCCTTGCTGACCCTCAGAACCTGGACAGGAGGGGTGGAATTTAGTGGAACCGATCTGTATTTTCCTCCTGCAGCAGCTGAAAGTAGGCTTCTCTTCCTCCTCACTTTGTCAACATTCAGCTGCTACAGGCAGAAAATATAGGGGATTGGTACTAATATATGCCACCCCTCCTTTTCCTGTTACTCTTCCTTCGGTTGCCTGGGTCCCCCATGTGCTCCCTTGCTCCCCCTTCATCCCATTGTTTCAGGATGGAGAGCGGTGAAGAGGCCGGTAAATATTTTAAATGCATATGTGTTGGAGCTTTGGGGTGCACACCCTAATGCAATAGGCTGCGCAGACCTATGATTACAGGGCAACACAATACAAAGGATTCTCTGCAGAACCTTATGTATTGAGTCATAGTGCACATTCATATGTTTGGTTCAAATAAGTCTTTACATTGAGTTTTCAGCTCCAGGCAGCCCTACCTTCAGTCTTGCATGGTTTCCTTCAGTCTTTTGCAGGCTCTTCTGTGCTGAAATTGCTTACTCTAATTTACTGCACACGGTCAGTTTTTCATGTGCATTAAAAGCTGAGGGAGGTCAGATAGATCCCCCCCTTTTTTATGGCTGGAGGATGTCCAACATCATCTAACGCCTTCCTCCCCAGCCCTACTATCTCTGGCCTTTTAAAAATGAAGGCTCAGCATGACGTGTGGGTGTTAGCTAGGGCAGTGTGCATGCAAATGAGGTCTACCTAGGAATGCCCACTCCTCTAGGCTGACATCCACCTATCAAAGCATTTCAATAATTGCATAACCCTTCTCAGTGACAAGGATACTGCTTGCACCAGACCTGTGGGCTTTTGAGAGGAGTACTGAGGCAGGGTGCTGTGATTTTTAGAAAGCTGCTAGCCCTTCCCACCAGCCATGATCTGCCCACATTCCATAGAGAAGAACAGACACCCAGTGATGACATCACTGGGTTAAAAATAAGATATATAATGAAAACAGAAAGGTTTTCTTTCAACATTTCATTGCTATGTTGATGGAGGGAGGAAGGAACCAGGGAAAGGATATTAAATTTAAAGCGGAACGTCCCCTTTTTGGGTGAAGTTCCACTTTAAATTTACTATCCTTCTCTGGTTCTGTCCTCCCTCCATCAACATTGTTTGCATCCCCCCTTTACTAATTTCCACCTTTTTTGGGGGGTTGGGTTACCACCTGGTACCTGCTCCAACTTCCATTCACTCAGATTGCTGCAGCAATCTGAGTGAAAGTTTGCCCCCCCTCCTCCTTCCCCCAAAGCCTTCTGGGACACATCACAGGTCCCAGAAGACCAAGGGACCATTCACAAAGTGCAGACTCACGCATGCTCAGTGGGAAACTGGCTGTGAACTGGCTGTAAGCTGCAAGGCTTTACTGCTGGTTTCCCTTAGTTAAAGTGACTGTAAAGTCTCTTTTTTTCCCCTATAAAAATAACAAACATGTTATACTTACCTGTAGTGATGAGCCGAACACCCCCGGGTTCGGTTCGCACCAGAACCCGCGAACGGACCGAAAGTTCGCACGAACATTAGAACCCTATTAAATACAATGGATGCGAACGTTCGGATTCTAAAGTGCTAATTATAACGACTATTATCCATGTTATTGTCCGAAACAGAGTTTGGGAACCCGGCTTCTGCACCAGGGGACATGTATCAATGCAAAAAGAAGTTTTAAAAACGGACGTTTTCCGGGAGCAGTCATTTTAATGATGCATAAAGTGAAAAAAAAAAGTCAAATATTCCTTTAAATATTGCACCTGGGGGGTGTCTAAAGTATGCCTGTGAAGTGCCACGTGTTTCCCGTGTTTAGAACTGTCCCTGCACAAAATGACACTTCTAAATGAAAAAAAAGCCATTTAAAACTGCTTGCGGCTTTAATGTAATGTCTGGTCCCGGTAATATGGATGAAAATCTTTAAGAAAAATGGCATAGCTACCCCATCAACCCCCCCCCCCCCCCCACCCCAGCCCATTACCAGCCCCTTTGGGTCTTGTATGGATATTAAGGGGAACCCCGCACACAAAATAAAAAAGGACCTATATACTCTGAACAGCCGTATACAGGCGGTGCATACAAGACAGGGACTGTAGGTTTGTTCTTATGTAGAATCTGTTTGTAATTTTGAACAGCTGCATTGTTTAAGTGTAGCTCCATGCCAAATTCCTTTTTTTTAGCTTTTTGTAAAACATAGGGAACGGTTATCACCCCTGTCACATTTTTTTTGCTGTCTGTGCCCCTGTTCAGAACATTTCACCTCACTTTGCGTCCCAATGACAACTGATTTTGAAATGTGGTGTTTTTATTGAAACAAGGATTGGTGATAAAGCATCAGTAGAGAGGAGACACCTTTCTCCCATATTAATTCTTACAGGAGAGAATTTTCCTTCCAAGGGGTAGATTTCCTCTCACTTCCTGTTGTCTTCTTCCATTTGCAAGTAGTAGTAGTTTGTAAGTTGGATGTTTGAAAGTAGGGACCTTCCGTATATACTCTGCAGATATTGGCCCCTTAGGTGTTGGTGTTGGCACAACACTGAAAGCACTCACAGTTATTCTTGGTGGGTGCTGGAACGCCCTGCTGTCAACTATTATATCAGGAATTGTAATAACATATAATTGTTGATCAGTGGTAGTAAAAATTGGGCCTTTGATGGTGGTGCTGGTGCCACAACACTGTAAGGCCTGACAGTTACTCTTGGTGGGCGCAGCAATGGGCCCTGCTGTGAATTATTCGATCAATAATTATAATTGCATGCCCCTGTTGAACAGGGGCAGAAAAATTGGGCCTTTGGTGGTGGTGGTGGTGGTGATGGTGGTGCTGGTGCCACAACACTGTAAGGCCTGACAGTTACTCTTGGTGGGCGCAGCAATGGGCCCTGCTGTGAATTATTAGATCAATAATTATAATTGCATGCCCCTGTTGAACAGGGGCTTAAAAATTGGGCCTTTGGTGGTGGTGGTGGTGGTGATGGTGGTGCTGGTGCCACAACACTGTAAGGCCTGACAGTTACTCTTGGTGGGCGCAGCAATGGGCCCTGCTGTGAATTATTAGATCAATAATTATAATTGCATGCCCCTGTTGAACAGGGGCTGAAAAATTGGGCCTTAGGCACTGGTGGCACAACACTGCAACCCCTCACAGATACTGTACTTGGAGCACAGCAATGAGGCCTGTTGCAAAGTATTGCATCAAAAATTTTAATTACACGCCCCTGTTAAACAGGGGCTGAAAAATTGGGCCTTAGCCACTGGTGGCGTCACCCATAAACCAAAATGATCTTCCAAGCTATCATCGTTAATTGTATCATTGAGGAGGAGGAGGAGGATAGCCAGTCAACATAACAGCACAGGCACTCAGCATCAGCATCAGTCTTGAAGGGATGTGACATTTTAAAATCAATTAGTCTGTTATATCAGCATCTGGTGTGTGGTAGCTGGTGGTGATCCAAGACTGGTTCATCTTGATGAAAGTCAGTCGATCAACCGAGTCGGTGGACAGGCGCACCCTGTGATCCGTGACAAATCCTCCAGCAGCACTGAATGTGCGTTCTGAAAGAACGCTGGATGCAGGACAGGCCAGTAGCTCAATTGCATACTGTGCAAGCTCTGGCCAGTGATCCATCCTCAAGACCCAGTAAGCCAGAGGATTTTCGGTGGGGAAGGTGTCCAAGTCTGACCTTGCCCCTAGGTATTCCTGGACCATGTATATCAGACGCTGGCGATGGTTGCTGGAACCGATCATACTTTGGGGCTGCGGACTAAAGAATTGTCTGAACGCATCGGTCAGACGGCCACCTTCCCCACCGCTCCTTCTTTGACTGCCCGAAGCCTCAGCAACTCGTTGTCCAGGACCAGGAGTTTGTAACCTCCCAGTCTCTGGGAAAGCGTTGCACAGACCTTTCTGCAAGGCCTCCCGGAGTTGTCTCATCCTCTGCTCCCTCTGCGACGGTACGATAAGGTCCGCAACCTTACCCTTGTACCGTGGATCAAGGAGAGTGGCCAGCCAGTAATGGTCCCTCTCCTTGATCCGAAGAATACGAGGATCCTTCCGCAGACTTTGCAGGATCAGGGAGGCCATGCAGCGTAGGTTAGCTGAGGCATTCAGTCCGGAGTCCTCTGGGTCACTAAGGACGACATGATCCACAGCCACCTCCTCCCAGCCACGTACAAGTCCACTGGTTTCTTGGGACTGTAAATCATCCCTAAAAGACTGCTGCTGATGATGCTGAGTGCCAGCCTCCACCTCCATGCTGACACAATCCTCCTCCTCCTCCTCCTCCTCTTCCTGTGCGATGGGTGGGACAGAAGGAACACTGTCTGGGTAAAGGGGGCCTTGAGAGGCAAGGAAGTCCTCCTCTTCCTGCCTCTGTTCTGCCTCAAGTGCCCTGTCCATTATTCCACGCAGCGTGTGCTCCAACAGGTGGACAAGAGGTACAGTGTCACTGATGCATGCACTGTCACTGCTCACCATCCTCGTGGCCTCCTCAAATGGTGCCAGGACAGTGCATGCATCCCTGATCATGCCCCACTGGCGTGGTGAAAAAAACCTGAGCTCCCCTGACCCTGTCCTGGTGCCGTAGTCGCACAGGTACTCATTGATGGCCCTCTGCTGCGTGTGCAGCCGCTGCAGCATGGCCAATGTTGAGTTCCACCTGGTGGGCATGTCACATATAAGGCGGTTCTTGGGCAGGTTCAACTCCTTTTGAAGCTCAGCCAGGCGAGCACTGGCATTATAAGATCTGCGGAAATGCACACAGACTTTCCTGGCCTGCCTCAGGACATCCTGTAAGCCCGGGTACCTGCCCAAGAACCGCTGCACCACCAGGTTAAGGACGTGAGCCATACAGGGCACATGGGTCAGTTGTCCCTGTCGGAGGGCGGAGAGGAGGTTGGTGCCATTGTCGCAAACCACCATTCCTGGCTTAAGCTGGCGTGGCGTCAACCACCTCTCGGCCTGCCCCTGCAGAGCAGACAGGACCTCTGCCCCAGTGTGGCTCCTGTCCCCCAAACACACCAGCGCAAGCACGGCATGGCATCTTTTTGCCTGCGTACTTGCGTAGCCCCTTGAACGCCTACGGAGCACCGCTGGTTCCGAGGACAAACCACAGGAAGAGGCCATGGAGGAAGAAGAAGAGGAGGGAGTGGAGGAGAGAGGTGTGTCACAACCAGTAGTAGCATTTTGGAGGCGTGGTGGTGGAACAACCTCCAACACTACTGCACCTTGTCCTGCATCCTTCCCAGCTGCCAAAAGAGTGAACCAATGGGCCGTAAAAGAAAGGTAACGTCCCTGTCCATGCCTGCTGGACCATGAGTCAGCGGTAATATGCACCTTACCGCTGACCGCCCTGTCCAGCGAGGCCAAGACATTGCCTTCCACATGCCTGTAGAGAGCCGGAATCGCCTTCCGTGCGAAAAAGTGGCGTTTGGGAACCTGCCACTGAGGAACCGCACATTGCACAAACTCACGGAAGGGGGCCGAGTCTACCAACTGAAAAGGCAGCAGTTGAAGCGCTAGCAATTTAGCCAAGCTAGCATTCAACCGCTGGGCATGTGGATGGCTGGGAGTGAACTTCTTTCGACGGTCCAGCAGCTGGGGCAGGGAAATTTGCCTGCTAGAATCGGACGTTGGTGTACTGCTAGCAGAGTGCCCGCAAGTACTTGCCTGTGACACACCTAATTCTACACCTTCATTCCTCTCAGAGCAGGTTTCAGAGAGGAGTGAAGGTATAGTGGGGTTGGAGATCCCAGCTGATGCGGTGCAAGAAGAGGTCAGCTTTGTTCTTTGGTGTGGGTCTTTAAGGTAGGCTTGCCAACGAGCTGCATGGCAGGTCAACATATGTCTGATCAAGCATGTGGTGCCCAAGTGGCTGATGTTTTGGCCACGCGATATACGCTTGAGACATATGTTGCAAACAGCAGCTGTGCGATCTGATGCACTTGCCTCAAAAAAGGCCCACACCAAAGAACTTTTTGAATGACGGGCAGAGGCAGCGCCCTGCACAGGCGGAGCTCTGCGGTGTGATTCCGTCGGTCTGCTGCCCATACGCTGGCCACTCAAGGGCATCCTGCCTCGTTGGAGATGTGCCTCCTCCTCATCCTCCTCCTCCTCTCTCCTATTAGGCACCCACGTGGAGTCAGTGACCTCATCATCCCCTCCCTTCTCATCACTGGAGCCAATCTGGCAGTATGCTGCAGCTGCTGGAGCATGACTGCCAGATTGGTGTCCTTCTTGAGCATCCCCTCTCTCTGCTCTCACGCTGCTGCCTTCCTCTAGCTGGGTATCATCATCAGATCCTTCCAAACGCTGGGCATCCTCCTGGAGCATGTACCCAACACTGTGCTCAAACAGTTCGGGGGACTCCTCAGGAGGAGGACATGGTGGGTCTAGGGAAGGATGGACTAATGAAGATAATGATACCAGAGAAGAGGACGCTTTGGCAGCTGCTTTGCCAGTACCCTGAGCCTGGGTGAGAGAGGATGAGGAGGATGAGGTGGGCTTGGTCATCCACTCTACCAAGTCTTCGGCATGATGTGGCTCAACATGTCCAGCTGCCGAAAAGAAGGACAAGCGTGTCCCATGGCCATGTGCTGATGACAATGCACCGCGTCCACGACCAGCACTGTTGCCCCCAGACACAGAGCCTGCTTGCCCTCTTTTTTGCCTCCTGACTGTCTGCCTCTCCTTGTTTGCCTTCCAGACATTTTAATGGATGGCCTGCAGGGAGATGGGAAAAAGAGCAATAAGGGCTACCTTCAGGTGTATACTGTGCAGGACGCTTAGCAACAATGACACTGACACTGTCCCCTGCCTATCCTTGTCTGTCCCTAAACACAAGGATTGAAAATATGGAACAGCAAAATTGTTTTAGAACAGAATAGCACACTGATACTTTCCCTCACTGTCCTACTCTGTCCCTCCCTACAAACAAGATTTAGCACAGAATAGCACACTGATAATTTCTACGAGTGTCCTTCTCTGTCCCTAAACTCAAGGATTGAAAATATGGAACAGCAAAATTGGTTTAGAACAGAATAGCACACTGTCAGTTTCACTCACTGTACCTCTCTGTCCCTAAACTCAAGGATTGAAAATATGGTTCAGCAAAATAGTTTTAGAACAGAATAGCACACTGACACTTTCCCTCACTGTCCTACTCTGTCCCTCCCTACAAACAAGATTTAGCACAGAATAGCACACTGATAATTTCTACGAGTGTCCTTCTCTGTCCCTAAACTCAAGGATTGAAAATATGGAACAGCAAAATTGGTTTAGAACAGAATAGCACACTGTCAGTTTCACTCACTGTACCTCTCTGTCCCTAAACTCAAGGATTGAAAATATGGTTCAGCAAAATAGTTTTAGAACAGAATAGCACACTGACACTTTCCCTCACTGTACCTCTCTGTCCCTAAACTCAAGGATTGAAAATATGGTTCAGCAAGATTGGTTTAGAACAGAATAGCACACTGACACTTTCCCTCACTGTACCTCTCTGTCCCTACAAACAAGGATTAGCACAGAATAGCACACTGTCACTGACACTCTCCCTACCTATCCTTATTTGTCCCTAAACACAAGGAATCCAGGATTAGTAAAGGAAAAATAATGACACTGTCCCTGCCTATGCTTCTCTTTCCCTGCTCCGGAACACACTACACAAGGCCGCCGCGCTGGCGGCCTTTTATAGTGTGGGGCGTGTACTAAACCCCCTCAGCAATAATTGGCCACAGGCATCCTGCCTGTGGCCAATCATTGCTCTCCTCGCTGCCGGCGCTGTGATTGGCCAAGCATGCGGGGTCACAGTGCATGCTTGGCCAATCACAGCGCCTGGATGACACTGCGATGGCGTAGTGCATTGTGGGCCGTTCGCGTCACTCGAATTTGGCGCGAAAGGCCCAAATCGTTCGATCTTCGTCGAACGATCGAACAGCCGATGTTCGAGTCGAACGTATGTTCGACTCGAACACGAAGCTCATCCCTACTTACCTGCTCTGTTGCAGTGGATTTGCACAGAGCAGCCCGGATCCTCCTCTTCTTGGGTCCCTCTTCTGTGATCCTGGCCCCTTCCTCCTGTTCAGTGCCCCCACAGCAAGAAGCTTGCTATGGGGGCACCCAAACCGAGTCACAGCTCCCTGTGTCCATTCAGACACAGAGCCCGGACCCGCCCCCTCTCTTCCCTGATTTGCTAGCTGACTTTAATTGGCAGCAACGGGAGCCAATGGCGCCGCTGCTGTGTCTTAGCCAATCAGGAAGGAGAATCGGCTGAGATATGTTTGGACATCTCTGGACAGAGAGGGACCTCAGATAAGTGTTAGGGGGGAAGCTTACACCATATCTGGTGTGAATATCTGGTGTGAAACGCGTTAGCTGTGCAGTTGGTCTGTATCTACATATGATGCTTTGAGGTGAATATTTGGAGTGCGGCTATCCAGCATATTTTTTTGTTCATAAGTGTTAGGGGGGCTCAGGGGGGGGGGGGGTCTTGGACGGCTGAGATACTTATGGACATCTCTGGACAGAGTGGGACCTCAGGTAAGTGTTAGGGGGGCTCAGGGGGGAAGAATCTTGGACACCTGAGATACTTGTGGACATCTCTGGACAGAGAGGGACCTCAGGTAAGTGTTAGGGGGGCTCAGGGGGGAGAATCTTGGACGCCTGAGATACTTGTGGAATTGTGGAAATCTCTGGACAGAGAGGGACCTCAGGTAAGTGTTAGGGGGGAGAATCTTGGACGGCTGAAATACTTGTGGAAATCTCTGGACAGAGAGGGACCTCAGGTAAGTGTTAGGGGGGCTCAGGGGGGAGAATCTTGGACGCCTGAGATACTTGTGGAATTGTGGAAATCTCTGGACAGAGAGGGACCTCAGGTAAGTGTTAGGGGAGAGAATCTTGGACGGCTGAGATACTTGTGGAAATCTCTGGACAGAGAGGGACCTCAGGTAAGTGTTAGGGGAGCTCAGGGGGGGAGAATCTTGGACACCTGAGATACATGTGGACATCTCTGGACAGAGAGGGACCTCAGGTAAGTGTTAGGGGGGGCTCCGGGGAGAGAATCTTGGACGGCTGAGATACTTGTGGACATCTCTGGACAGAGCGGGACCTCAGGTAAGTGTTAGGGGGGCTCAGGGGGGAGAATCTTGGATGGCTGAGATACTTGTGGAAATATCTGGACAGAGAGAGACCTCAGGTAAGTGTTAGGGGGGCTCAGGGGGGAGAATCTTGGATGGCTGAGATACTTGTGGAAATCTCTGGACAGAGAGGGACCTCAGGTAAGTGTTAGGGGGGCTCAGGGGGGAGAATCTTGGACGGCTGAAATACTTGTGGAAATCTCTGGACAGAGAGGGACCTCAGGTAAGTGTTAGGGGGGGCTCAGGGGAGAGAATCTTGGACGGCTGAGATACTTGTGGACATCTCTGGACAGAGCGGGACCTCAGGTAAGTGTTAGGGGGGCTCAGGGGGGAGAATCTTGGATGGCTGAGATACTTGTGGAAATCTCTGGACAGAGAGGGACCTCAGGTAAGTGTTAGGGGGGCTCAGGGGGGAGAATCTTGGACGGCTGAGATACTTGTGGAAATCTCTGGACAGAGAGGGACCTCAGGTAAGTGTTAGGGTTGCTCAGGGGGGAGAATATTGGATGGCTGAGATACTTGTGGAAATCTCTGGACAGAGAGGGACCTCAGGTAAGTGTTAGGGTTGCGCAGGGGGGAGAATCTTGGATGGTTGAGATACTTGTGGAAATCTCTGGACAGAGAGGGACCTCAGGTAAGTGTTAGGGGGGCTCAGGGGGGAGAATATTGGATGGCTGAGATACTTGTGGAAATCTCTGGACAGAGAGGGACCTCAGGTAAGTGTTAGGGGGGCTCAGGGGGGAGAATCTTGGACGGCTGAGATACTTGTGGAAATTTCTGGACAGAGAGGGACCTCAGGTAAGTGTTAGGGGGGAGAATCTTGGACGGCTGAGATACTTGTGGAAATCTCTGGACAGAGAGGGACCTCAGGTAAGTGTTAGGGGGGCTCAGGGGGAGAATCTTGGACGGCTGAGATACTTGTGGAAATCTCTGGACAGAGCGGGACCTCAGGTAAGTGTTAGGGGGGCTCAGGGGGGAGAATCTTGGACGGCTGAGATACTTGTGGAAATCTCTGGACAGAGAGGGACCTCAGGTAAGTGTTAGGGGGGCTCAGGGGGGAGAATCTTGGACACCTGAGATACTTGTGGAAATCTCTGGACAGAGAGGGACCTCAGGTAAGTGTTAGGGTTGCTCAGGGGGGAGAATCTTGGATGGCTGAGATACTTGTGGAAATCTCTGGACAGAGAGGGACCTCAGGTAAGTGTTAGGGTTGCTCAGGGGGGAGAATCTTGGACGGCTGAGATACTTGTGGAAATCTCTGGACAGAGAGTTACCTCAGGTAAGTGTTAGGGGGGCTCAGGGGGAGAATCTTGGACAGCTGAAATACTTGTGGAAATCCCTGGACAGAGAGGGACCTCAGGTAAGTGTTAGGGTTGCTCAGGGAGGAGAATCTTGGATGGCTGAGATACTTGTGGACATCTCTGGACAGAGAGGGACCTCAGGTAACTGTTAGACCCCTTTCACACTGAGGAGTTTTTCAGGCGGTTTAGCGCTAAAAATAGCGCCTAAATACCACCTGAAAACTGCTGCCCCTACAGTCTCAATGTGAAAGCCCGAGGGACCTCTCAGGTAAGTGTTGGGGGGGCTCAGGGGGGCTGCTGCACACAGAAAGCTTTGCATAGAATGTACTAAGATAAAAAACCTTCTGACTTTACAACCACTTTAAGATATTAAACGTCAGCAGCTACAGTATTTGAAGGTGCTGTCATTTAATTTGTGGGCGAGACTGGAGCTCCTCTTTAACTTCAGCCTAAAACTGACTTACTGTATAATGCTTATTTTCCTAAAACTGAACTTTTATTGTGATTAGGCCGACTAGCACAATTAAAGTGTGACTGTATTTAGCTTCTATGAAGAAACATGGGTTTACCTGGCAGCTTTCGGGAATGGGAAAGGAGAGAACTTGCACATATACACAGTGCTCAGGAGAAGTCGAGTATAAAAGATGTCAGAAACAATGGAGCTGATTTACTAACATGTAAGGCGTTCTGAAGTGGACCTGTATTCACAGCCCCATCAATTGCATGGAAACGTGAACAAAAGATGACATTCTTATTTATATAACTGGGTGTTTGAAGGGAATATAGGTTCACTTCAGCTCACATTACACTTTAATACATTTGGCTCAATGGATCTCCTATAAGGAGTATCTAAAATGGTGTTCACCCTACCAACCAATCAGCTTCTCCCTTTTATTTGCTAATCCGTACCAACTAAAGAAAAGTGAAAAGCCGTCTGCTAAAGGAGAAAGACAGTTCTTTTATACATGAGGTTAACTGTCCTTTCAGCTTTTGCTGAGCCATCCTTGTCTGTACAGACAGATGTGTTCCTAACTGTGAAAACAGAACAAAGAATACGGGGCTGTTGTCCTTAGTAATCAAAATCTGTTTCATTTAGCCAATGTAATCGAATAGAAGCTGACTCATATGAACAGCTCTATTTTTCATATGCCTGCATTCTATTCAAATGAGATAGAAAAACAAACATGAGAATAGATCTTTCATACAACTAATGTGATCAAACAGTTCCAAAAGACTGACTTTTTGTACAAACAATCTTACTTAGATGAACATTCAGCTTAAAGCTGTATTAACCCCCCCCCCCCCCCCAAAAAAAAAATGTAATACATTGCAGCTTTTCTTTTTTTAGGCTTTTTTCCCTTTGCTACACACCGGATGAAGGAGCACAGAGGGACAGCAGCATTGTCCGTCTGGGGGGAGGGGAGTTTTAGATGGACTAGCAGATTTAGATACACTAACAAATTGAAGCTAAACTCCAGCTAACATTTTATAAGGAGTTAAAGCAAGAAGTTTTGTTAATTTTGTGATAAAGGTTTTACATAAAAAATGAAAAGCACCCCTGTCACTGGTAAATGATTTGTCCCAACCCTCTAACGGCTATATCTGCAGGACAGCTCGTTCTATTGAAAAACAACAGACTTACTGAAAATAAAGGAAAGAAAGCCGAAAAAAGAAAACAAATACAGCCATCACATCTAAGAATTAGTAAGCTGTAATATAATAAATGTTTCCTTTTGGAATTAATACTGTGGCTTACTTATAAAAAAATAAATAAAAATTCATACTCACCTGTTCTGTGCAGTGATTTTGCACAGAGCAGCCCCGATCCTTCCCATTCTCGCGTCTCTTTCTGGCGCTCTTGGCCCCTCCCTCCTGCTGAGTGCCCCCAGAGCAAGCAGCTTGCAATGGGGGCACCCAAGCAAGCTCTTTGCAGATCCGTAGCTCTGCGTGCCAATTCACACAAAGAGCCTTGGCTCAGACCCGGCCCCTTCTCTCTGCTCATTGGCTCACTGGCTGTGATTGACAGCAGTGGGAGCCAATGGCGCCCGCTGCTGTCTCAGTCAATGAGGAGGGAGAGTCCCCAGAGAGCCGAGGCTCTCATGCACATCACTGAATTGAGATGGGGCTCAGGTAAGTATTAGGGGAGGCTGCTGCACAGAGGAGGTTTTTGAATGCATGAAGGTAAAAAACCTTGAGCCTTTAGAACCACTTTAAGGACTAATACAGCTTATAATTTTTCAGTGAATATAATTAAATCCTCTGACTTGTTTCATGAAGGCGCTAATATTGTTTTAAAATAAAATAAATATTTAGTTTACTTATCTTAATGCAGTACTACAGAAGTACTACACAAAGGTTAAGGGATAAAGGGAAGCTCAACCAAGGTTAATAAGGGCATAAATAGGAAAAAACAAGTGCTACCCCTGAAGAAGCCGCTGTAACTTTCCTAGAGTCAACGTAGAGGCAGCCAAGCAACAGCAACAATCCACTCATACTGGCTCAATGATCAGCCTAGGGGTCACTCTTTTGAGATTTATTGCTGCATAAACGTGGATGTCATGTGATACAGGGAGCTGTGGGATACTCCAACAACACTGTACAGTAATAAGATCTTGGTACAGTCCCTCTAATAACAGCTAAGGGAATGAGCTGCACTGGAACACCATAAGAAATGACCCAAGAGTCAGTAGGATCCTACACTCAGGTCTGTACTCACAATGTCCATGTAAACTTGGATGCCTCCTTCCATTATCCGACAGACATTCCTTCCATGAATTCTCCAGACCAGATCCTCAGTGGACTGCCTTGATCGGCTTTAGCTATTCTCAGAACAGTAGGCCCCCCAGCTCTAGCTTAGCTGGAACCTCAATGAGCTCCTGTAAGCCCTTCAGGCTGTGAACTTCTGGAGATGAACAGGGCTGCCTCAGATCCCAAACTATTTATGTGTTCTTCAGTCATCTACCAAGTTCTGTAGGTCATCATCAGTCACCTATGTAGGCCACATCGCTTCTGCTGAAGGAGCAGCCACTGATCCCCCCAAAGTTGAAGCAGTGGTGAACTAGCCTCAGCCTCAGAATATTACAGCATTCTGGATACAACTGTGGATAGATTTGTACAAGGGTATTCAAAAGTGGCCCCATCCGCTGTCACAGTGGGGGATCAGGGGTGAGCTGAACTGCTGCATTAGTAACATATTACACTCTAAATCAGCCTTTCTCAACCCCGCGGCACACTGGTGTGCCGTCAGAGGTTCTCAGGTGTGCCGCGGGGTCAGGGGAGAGCAGGGCTGTCAGATGAGCCCGATCTCCTGCCGAACTGTACATCGGCACTGTGAGAAGCTCCGTCGGCTTCAAAAGTGAAAGTAAGGTGCAGAGGAGTCTGCTGTTCTCTCTGCTTCCCCCTAGAGTGCAGTACCCGGCTGAATGAGGAATCTGGAAAGGTACTGAGCTAGAAGCTAGATTCATTTTAAAAGGGTCATCTCTTGCCTTGATTACTGCAACTCCCTTCCCATTGGCTTACCTCTACTTAGTCTATCCCCCCTTCAATCCATCATGAATACTGCTGCCAGACTCATCCACCTTACCAACCGCTCTGTCTCTGCTACTCCTCTCTGTCAATCCCTCCACTGGCTTCCGCTCACCGTCAATGGCGTCCCTAGGGGGGCCAGAGGGGGCCCTGGCCCCCCAACATTATGCTGTGCCCCACCATGTGCCCCCCAAAAAAAAATATTTTTTTTGCATTTTTGTCTTTCACTCGGGCTGCTGCTGGGGTAACATAGTCTCTCCTGAGAGGCAGAGCGTCCCCATTCAGCTCCTGCAGGGGATTCCTCCCCCCTCCCTCTGCTCGCTGACACTGCATATTGCAAGCGCTCACACAACCACAGCCGCCCGATCTGCTCCTTCCCCTGCATCCTCATTGGCACGGAGAAGAGCGAGTTGCAGGAAGGACTCCACGAGCACTGTGGGGGGGGGGGGGCAAGCCTTCATCTCAGTTACTGAAAAAACAGACTGATTTCTCCCGTCCTTAGGACAGGAGAACCAGCCTGTAAATTCCGAGAGTGGTGAGTGCAAGCTGAGCCGAGTGTCAGTCTATGACACTCTTTCACAGCCCAGCGAGTCCAGCCACCCCCCCCTCACTCTCCTCACATACGAGCAGTGAGGAATATAGCTTCTCCTCCTCCTTCCAGTCCCGCCCACACTATCCCGGCATGCTGTATCTGAAGACAGGGGATGTGTGGGCGGGAAATATGAAAATCAGCAGCATTCCTGGCTGTGTGTGAATGATGCCTGAGATTCTAGCCTGGACCTGTGGGTGTGTGCACTGCAGACTGCAGTACACTGTAATCACTGAACTGCATTATCTCCATCCCTTCTCTCCCCCATCTGTCTCCCTCCCCCTCTCCTGTTCTTTCAAGACCTTTCACTTTCAGTTAGGCAGGTAATATACGGTGCAAATTTCTTTCCTGCATCCACAGATTGCAGGAAAGAAACTTGCATAATTCCCCCATCAACACAGACAGTGCTGACAGGGGAATATCCCTCCTACCCAGCAATTGTATTCTCCCGACAAACAGTGATTATCACTAGTGGCTATAGCAACCACTAGTGATAATCATAAGAGAATCTGCTCATTAATGGTTCAAATCTCAGCCAGTTCCTGTTGAACCAGCTGAGATTTAAACTGTCTATGGCTGGTCCTAGCTCTTAGGCAGCCAATACATTGATCACTTTTTTCATTCAACTATTAGGTTGAATGAAAAAAAAAAGAAATTATCCAATTCCCCCATCTACACATTATAGGTGGATGGGGGAATGTTCCCAGTGTGGACCAGTGCTGGAACAACCAGAGTTGCTGTCCTGTCCCGGCTATTCAAAGCGCTGGTCTCTGTCTCCATGGTAGCGGCGGCAGCACATTGGAACCCAGTGCTGGTTACTTTATGGGGCTGATGTACAGGAGGGCCAGCACAATTTGTTGTTAGAGATGGGCTGGGCATGTTCAAAATTCCACATGCCAGAGCCTGCCAGGAAGCCCACACTGCACAGCGCTAATCACAGGCAGTGAGACATTTCCCGGTCCCCAGCTGCACAGATCAGGAAATGTCTCACTGGGTGTGATTAGCACTGTGGAGTGTCGGCTTCCTGGCGGGAGATCGGGCATGTGGGATTTGAAACACACCCGGCCCATCTCTATTGGTTGTAGACAGTTGAGCTCCCTGCAGGTTGCTTAGCAGCAGTGGAGCCTTCTCTGACATGTTGATTGTGATGTAATCCAGGTGATTCTCCTAGTCAAATCCTACTGTTAAATATCAGTGATTTTATTGATCAAAGCCCACACTTAACAGGCATAGGGCCCACATGGCTGCTGAACATACGGTTGATTATATATATATGTGGTTGTACTCTTGATGCTAATAAATACTGTGTTTATTAGATCTGACTGGGAGCATCACCTGGATCACATCCCGATCAGCATGTCAACAGAGAAGGTTAAACAGCATTACTGTTGCTGGTGCTGGGTGACCAGCTGGGGGCTTGGCTCTCTATAACCAATAGTGCCAGCCTTCCCCTGCATGCACCTATAATGTCACCAGCACTAGGTCCTAATAGACTGCCGCCGCTGCCAAGGAGACAGATGCCAGACCAGTGCTGTCAATAACAGGGACAGGACAGCTGGGGAACCCCACAGTGGCAGAACACCAGGGCCCGGTGGCAAGACAACCTTTGCAACCCTGATAGTTCTCCCACTGCTTTGGACCCTTATATTTTCTTGGTGTGCTGGTGACATATATCTCTTGTTTTCTGCCACCCTGGTGGGGCCCCAGTATAGTAGGAAGGGAGCTCACTGCAGAACATATATATATATAATTGCATTTTATAGTTGACCCCCCTACTTTTGTCCCTGTCCCCCCATGTGCCCCCCCTAAATATGAAAGCTGGAGACGCCACTGCTCACCGTACTGTTTTTTTCCTGCTGTGGATTATTGTAGTGTATTATTCCATATACCAATAAAGAACGATTAAGGAATTTTTCTTGGAGTGCGGCTGTCCAAATATCCTCTTCGTTCTTTACTAACAACTACCTACAAAGCCATCCACAACTCTGCCCCCAGCTACATCACTGACCTAGTCTCAAAATATCAACCTAATCATTCTCTTCGTTCTTCTCAAGACCTCCTGCTCTCTAGCTCTCTCATCACCTTCTCCCATGCTCACCTCCAGGACTTCTCCAGAGCCTCTCCAAGCCTATGGAACTTCTTACCCCAATCTGTTTGTCTATCTCCTACTCTATTAGCTTTTAGACGATCCCTAAAAACCCTCCTCTTCAGAGAAGCCTATCCTACCCACACCTAACAACTGTATTTTCATTTTGTCCATCTGATCATCCCCCACAGCTACAACCCTTTGTTCCACTTGACCTTCCCTTTTATATTGTAAGCTCTAACGAGCAGGGCCCTCTGATTCTTTCTGTATTGAATTATATTGTAACTGTACTGTCTTCCCCGATGTTGTAAAGCGCTGCCCATACTGTTGGCGCTATATAAATCCTGTATGATAATAATGTAGAAATGATTCACAAAATAGCAATCATTTATATGATAAAAAAATGGGACCCTTGGTTTAAACATTCCACACTTTTCTTTAATCCTGTTTGAGATTTATTAGTCACAAGAAATAGATATATCTTATATGGTGTTTTATAGGTCACAAGCTAAAAGACTGTACTAACACTGATCATAAACTATAGCAAAATATATTCACCTTAATATATACTATTTTTCTGATTTTCCATATATAATTTGTTAAAGCGGAGGTTCCATGGCCGATCGTTTTTTTTTTCCTCGGGGCATTCAATTGGCTTTCACAATACAAAGTTAAACTCACTTGTTTGGTGTCTTCAAATATCCCCTGTCTGTTTTCATGGCAAATAAGAACTTTTAAAATCGATTCCTGACAGTTTCCATTTTGCTTGTGGGCATTGTGAAGCCCACAAGCAATCATTTCCTGGAAGCGCCTGCAGTGTTTACGGCGAGTAGCCGTATCGATAGAGCACCGCCCCTATGAGAAAAGCATTGGCTGTATAGAACGAGCGAGCGGCGTGTATAACCAATGTGCGACGAGCAGCATCCCCAGCTGACGAACTGTTCAGATTCGGGGATTTCCATCGGATTCAATTGCGCCTGCGCAGACCATCCCGGAACCTATTCGATAGCAGAACCAGCTCGATAGAACAGCAGAACCAGCTCGATAGAACAACGGCGTTCCATATTGTCTCCTGGGAAACATGACACTGTGCTCCCAGGAGACATCGCGGCGCCGGGGAAAGGAGTAGGAACGCCTTCTCCCGCAGGAGGGAAAGCCCGGAAGTGGCAGCTAAAAACGAAAATATACGGTATTTACACTATAATTTTTTTTTTTTAAGTGGCTATTTAACTTGGTGATAGTGTTCTGCTTGTGCCGGGATGTAGTTGTTTTTCTGGGTGGAACTCCACTTTATGATTGTAATTATGTTGGCATTTGCTGTATATTTTTGTACCACCTATTTGTACCTAATAAAAATAGTTTGTAAACAAAAAAAAAAAAAAGCCATCTGCAATCACTGTGCACAGACTGGCCACCAGATGTCAGTTGAGCTGCACATAAACACATATTTATTGCACAAAGAGTGATGTTTATATATAGCTTGAAGACCCCTTAAAAGAAACTGTAATGAGAAAATTATAGAGGCTACAAAATTTTTGTTTTTTTATTTAAATTCTGCATCTTTTTTTTTTTTTCAAAAATACTGGCACACAAACTAAATGAATGAAAAAAGAAAATAAGTTTGAAAACAAACAGTAAGGGCTTGTTCAAACTGGAAACCGCGAGGGCACGCAGAAATCAATTGTTTTCTATGTGCCTTGTTCACCCTCACGCTGTAGTGCATAGAAGTAAATGAAATGTCACACTATTAAAAAAAATAAACAATGCCTTTCACATTAAAACACACTCTTGACCCTTAGCAGTATAGTCTTGTTTTTTTTTAACCCCTTCCTGTTGACTGTACACATATATGCAGCCTTATGATGGATCTTTAGTAGAGACTAATGATCAGGAACCAGGAGGCCCAGTTTCCGATCACCTGAGCCTCTGATTGGCTATCACAGTGATAAGTCATTGTACAGCCCACCCCTGTCTTTTTCACTCTTCTTGAATGGAGAAGAAGATACATTGCATACTTTTCTCATTGATATAGAAAACAGTTGAATCACTTTAATACTTTGCACTTTCACCCCCTTCTATGAGTAAGCATCAAGTTATGATGTGAAACGCGTCAGCCGTTAGCCCTTGTATGTCCACTGTCTGTTTTGGTTTGTCTTTGGCATTATGGATTAATTTTTGGATTTGACCTTTTTGAAAATATTTTGCTGAGTGCAGCAGTCCAGGACCTCTTCCTTTTCCTATTCACCCCCTTCTTGCCCTGGCCAATTTTCAGCGCTTTGAATGATAATTGCGTGGTCATGCAACACTGCACCAAAACAAAAATGTTATAATTTTTTTGAGACAAATAGAGCTTTTATTTTGTGGTATTTAATTACCACTGGATTTTTGACATGTATCAATGCAAAAAAAAAGTTTTAAAAATGGCCATTGTTTCGGGAGCAGTGATTTTAATGATGTATAAAGTGAAAAAAAAAAAGGGAAATATTCCTTTAACCGCTTGAGGACCGCCGCATGCCGATGTACGTTGGCAAAATGGCACGGCTGGGCACATGGGCGTACAGGTACGTCCCCTTTAAGAGCCGTGCAGGCGCGCTCGCGACCCGGTCCTCTTCTCCGTGACCGTCCCCGCGGAAACAGCGGACCCGATCGCCGCTGGTGTCCCGCGATCGGGTCACAGAGAGGAAGAACGGGGAGAGGTAGGTGTAAACACAACATCTCCCCGTTCTTCCTAGTGTGCCTGTCACTGATCGTCTGTTCCCTCTCCCCGTGCTTCCTAGAGTGTCTGTCACTGATCGTCTGTTCCCTGTAATAGGGAACGACGATCAGTGACATCCACGCTAAGCCACGCCCCCCCCACAGTAAGAAACACAAATCAGGGCACACTTAACCCCTACAGCGCCCCCTCCTGGTTAACCCCTCACTGCCAGTGTCATTTTTACCGTAATCAGTGCATTTTTATAGCACTGGTCACTGTAAAAATTACAATGGTCCCAAAATAGTGTCAAAAGTGTCCGATGTGTCTGCCATAATGTCGCAGTCACGAAAAAAATCGCTGATCGCCGCCATTACTAGTAAAAATAAAATAATTTAAAAAAAATGCCATAAAACTACCCCCTATTTTGTAAACGCTATAACTTTTGCGCAAACCAATCAATAAACGCAGATTGCAATTTTTTTTTTTACCAAAAATATGTAGAAGAATACGTATCAACCTAAACTGAGGAAAAAAAATGTTTTTTTTATATATTTTTGGGGGATATTTATTATAGCAAAAAGTAAAAAATATTGCATTTTTTTCTAAATTGTCGCTCTATTTTTGTTTATAGCGCAAAAAATAAAAACCGCAGAGGTGATCAAATACCACCAAAATAAAGCTCTATTTGTGGGAAAAAAAGGACGCCAATTTTGTTTGGGAGCCACGTCGCACGACCGCGCAATTGTCAGTTAAAACGACGCAGTGCCGAATCGCAAAAAGGGGCCTGGTCCTTATGCTGCGTATTGGTCCGGGTCTTAAGTGGTTAAATATCGTACCTGGGGGGTGTCTATAGTATGCCTGTGAAGTGGCATGTGTTTCCCGTGTTTAGAACTGTCCCTGCACAAAATGACAATTCTAAAGGAAAAAAAGTCATTTAAAATTTAAAACTGCTTGTGGCTTTAATGTAATGTCTGGTCTCGGCAATATGGATGAAAATCATTGAGAAAAATGGCACGGGTACCCCCCCCCAGCCCATTACCATCCCCTTTGGATCTGGTATGGATATTAAGGGGAATCCCGCACCCAAATTAAAAAAAGGAAAGGCGTGGGCCCCCCAGGCCCTATATACTCTGAACAGCAGTATACAGGCGGTGCAAACAAGACAGGGACTGAAGGTTTGTTGTTACGTAGAATCTGTTTGTAATTTTGAACTCCCTGCCTGTGGTATTAGTATGAGAACACCAGCAATTGTATTCAGGTAAGCTTTAGGTGCACACTGTGCAAAGGACACTAAATCAAAATACTGCAGCTCCCTGCATGTATTTGTATCAGAACACCAGCAATTGTATTCAGGTAAGCTTTAGGTGCCCACTGTGCAAAGGACACTAAAGCAAAATACTGTAGCTCCCTGCCTGTATTTGTATCAGAACACCAGCAATTGTATTCAGGTAAGCTTTAGGTGCACACTGTGAAAAGGACACTAAAGCAAAATACTGCAGCTCCCTGCCTGTTTTTGTATCAGAACACCAGCAATTGTATTCAGGTAAGCTTCAGGTGCACACTGTGCAAAGGACACTAAACCAAAATACTGCAGCTCCCTGCCTGCAGGGCCGGATTTCCCACAAGGCCAACAAGGCCAGGCCTCGGGGCGGCACTGTGTGAAAGGGCGGCGCCGCGGAGGAGACAAGTCCTCCTAAAATTCATTTACTGTGTCCCCGGCCGCCTGAAGCTCCGGCCGCCATTTTTCAAAGTCCGGCGCCCTGTGATTGGGCCATGGGGGTCATGTGCGGCGTGGGGCTGGCCTGTCCGTGATCTTGAACTCCCCCCTCTGCACATGACCTCCATACGCCCAATCACAGTGCCCGGGACACTAAACAAACATGGCGGCCGCCTCCTCCTATCCTCCAGGCCTATGTCCATGATGCAGGACAAGCAGGTGAGGAGAAACACAGACTGGGGAGAAAAACGGAGGCAGAGACAGAGCGGCAGAGGCAAAGAGAGAGTGAGGCAGAGAGACAGAGGCACTGAGAGAGAGAGAGAGAGTGAGGTAGAGAGACAGAGGCACTGAGAGAGAGAGAGACAGAGGCACTGAGAGAGAGAGAGAGAGACACAGAGGCACTGAGAGAGAGAGACAGGCACTGAGAGAGACAGAGGCACAGAGAGAGAGAGACAGAGGCACTGAGAGAGCGAGAGACAGAGGCAAAGAGAGAGCGAGAGACAGAGGCAAAGAGAGAGCGAGAGACAGAGGCAAAGAGAGAGCGAGAGACAGAGGCAAAGAGAGAGCGAGAGACAGAGGCAAAGAGAGAGCGAGAGACAGAGGCAAAGAGAGAGCGAGAGACAGAGGCAAAGAGAGAGCGAGAGACAGAGGCAAAGAGAGAGAGAGAGACAGAGGCAAATAGAGAGAGAGAGAGACAGAGGCAGAGAGAGACAGAGGGAGAGAGAGGCAAAGAGAGAGAGAGAGAGGCAAAGAGAGAGGCATAGAGAGAGAGGCAGAGAGAGAGAGAGAGGCAAAGAGAGAGAGAGAGACAGAGGCAAAGAGAGAGAGAGGCAGAGACAGAGAGAGAGGCAAAGAGAGAGGCAGAGAGAGACAGAGGCAGATAGAGAGTGAGCGACGGGGGCAGAGAGTGCAAGTGACATTCCCATCTGGTGGCAGGCAGCGTGGCAAGTGACATTCCAATGTGGTGGCAGGCAGCGTGGCAAGTGACATTCCCATCTGGTGACAAGCGACTGTGGCAAGTAACACGCTCAGAGCTCCCACTCATTCTGCTTTATGGTGAGTTGAACTATTTCATTTTATATTACAATGTAATGATAGAAACAATGCATTTCAATCATCCTGGACACCATAACAACCATGGTGCCGGAATGATTGAAGCACTAACACCAGTCATTGTCTGCGAAAAATCGATTACCCCCCCACGCGTCGCCCCCGCCCCCCCCTATGTGATGGTGGGGGGGCGGCATTGAAGGACCCGGCCTTGGGGCGGCAAAGGGAGTAAATCCGGGCCTGCCTGCCTGTATTTGTATGAGAACACCAGCAATTGTATTCAGGTAAGCTTTAGGTGCACACTGTGCAAAGGACACTAAATCAAAATACTGCAGCTCCCTGCATGTATTTGTATCAGAACACCAGCAATTGTATTCAGGTAAGCTTTAGGTGCCCACTGTGCAAAGGACACTAAAGCAAAATACTGCAGCTCCCTGCCTGTTTTTGTATCAGAACACCAGCAATTGTATTCAGGTAAGCTTCAGGTGCACACTGTGCAAAGGACACTAAAGCAAAATACTGCAGCTCCCTGCCTGTATTTGTATCAGAACACCAGCAATTGTATTCAGGTAAGCTTTAGGTGCACACTGTGCAAAGGACACTAAAGCAAAATATTGCAGCCCCCTGCCTGTATTTGCATCAGAACACCAGCAATTGTATTCAGTGAAGCTTTTGGTGCACACTGTGCAAAGGACACTAAAGCAAAATACTGCAGCTCCCTTCCTGTATTTGTATCAGAACACCAGCAATTGTATTGAGGTAAGCTTTTGGTGCACACTGTGCAAAGGACACTAAAGCAAAATACTGCAGCTCCCCGCCTGTATTTGTATCAGAACACCAGCAATTGTATTCAGGTAAGCTTTTGGTGCACACTGTGCAAAGGACACTAAAGCAAAATACTGCAGCTCCCTGCCTGTATTTGTATCAGAACACCAGCAATTGTATTCAGGTAAGCTTTAGGTGCACACTGTGCAAAGGACACTAAAGCAAAATACTGCAGCTCCCCGCCTGTATTTGTATCAGAACACCAGCAATTGTATTCAGGTAAGCTTTAGGTGAACGCTATGCAAAGGACACAGTACACTAAGTGAAACACTGCAGCTAGCACAATCACCTGCCTGCCTGTCACAGTATAGAGAATAACAGGAACGGATCTAGCTAAACTGAATATAGGTATAAATATATATACAACACCTAGGATGCATATATACTGTAACTGCAGCTAACTGACTCGCCTGCCTGCTCTATCTAACTCAAATCAAATTACACTTCTCTCTCTCTCTCTCTCCATCTGTATTTTAACCAACACCCCAACACACTACACAACTCCGACTTCCAGGCGGCTTTATATAGTGTGGGGCGTGTACTAAATCCACTGAGGCATAATTGGCCAAAGCCACCCTGGCTTTGGCCAATTATGGCTCTCTGTTTTTTCCGTGCTGTGATTGGCCAAAGCATGCGGGTCATAGTGCATGCTTGGCCAATCATCAGCCAACAATGCACTGCGATGCCGCAGTGAATTATGGGCCGTGACGCGCCACTCGAATTTGACGCGAACGGCCCATAATGTTTGCAATTCGGCGAACAACCGAACAGGCGATGTTTGAGTCGAACATGGGTTTGACTCCAACACGTAGCTCATCCCTACCCAGGATCATAGTGGTGCAAGCATGTTTTATCAACAGGCACTAATCTTACCCAAATATTAGCACTTGATTCCTCAAAATGCTGCAAAATCAACTTGGATCTTTTAACATTTTTGGTCAGCAGTCAAACATTTCGGTACCCGCTTGGCTGAAACTTCGTGCATTTTCAAATGATCATAAACATGAACCCCACACATTCCTTGGATATCTATAGAGTCACAGCAAATGTTTTTATTGAAATTTGCAAATTTTCCAAAATCATGTCATTCACACAATCAACATTATCAGGAGATAGTGGTGGGTCTTCCAGAATCTTTGGGCAAAAATGTGCCACGCTGAAAGTGTGCACACCATTTCTCCACTGTTGAGTATAATGGGCACTGGTCACCCAATGTTTCCAGCATATGCTTATGAATTTCCTTCATTGTTTTCTTCAGCAGGAAGAGGAACGTCATAATACCTTGTAGTACAATGCTTGTGAATTCCTTCTTTTTCTCCACCGTGGTTCATTAAAGCGGAGCTCCACCCTAAAGTGGAACTTCCGCTCATCGGATTCCTCCCCCCCCTCCGGTGCCACAATTGGCACCTTTTGGGGGGAGGGGGGACAGGATACCTGTCTTTGATAGGTATCCTTTTTCCACTTCCGGGAGTCCGGCCGCGGCTGTGACCTCACCGCGGGGCTTCCTCCTCCTCCTCCCCCGGCCTCTGGGCTAATAGGAGAGAGGAGGGGAGCCTCGCGCATGCGCAGTAGGGTTCCCGGCGTGAAGCCGAAAGGCTACACAGCTGGGGTCCCTTACCTGCAATGGTAACGGCAGCACCCGACAGCTGATGGAAACATCAGCTGCGGTGCCGACATCGAGGGACTGCAGGACAGGTAAGTGTCCATTTATTAAAAGCCAGCAGCTGCAGTATGTGTAGCTGCTGGCGTTTAATTTTTTTTTTCCCGGAACACCGCATTAACCACTTCAGCCCCCCGGAAGATTTTCCTGCTTAATGACCAGGCCATTTTTTGTGATAAGGCACTGTATCACTTTAACTGACAACTGCGCAGTCGTGCGACGCTGTACCTAAACAAAACTGATCACCTCTGCGTTTTCTATTTTTTGCGCTATAAACAAAAAAAGAGCAACAATTTTGAAGGAAAAAAAAAACAATATTTTTTACTTTTTGCTATAATAAATATCCCCAAAAATGTTTTTACAAAACAAATGTCTTCATCAATTTAGGCCAATATATATTCTTCTACATATTTATGGTAAAGAAAATTGCAATATGCGTATATTTATTGGATTGCGCAAAAGTTATAGCATCTACAAATTATGGGAAAGATTTATGGCATTTTTATTATTTTTTTACTAGTAATGGCGGTGATCTGAATTTTTTTGTGGTACTGCGACATTACGGTGGACAGATTGGAAACTTTTGACACATTTTTGGGACCATTGACATTTATACAGCGATCAGTGCTATCAAAATGCACTGATTACTGTGTAAATGTCACTGGCGGGGAAGGGGTTAACATTAGGGGGTGATCAAGAGGTTAAATGTGTTCCCTTGTGAGTGTTTCTTACTGTGGGGGGATGGGACTGACTGGGGGAGGAGACATATCGCTGTTCCTACTAACTAGAAACAAACGATCTGTGTCTCCACTCCCCCGACAGAACAGGGATTTGTCTGTTCACACACAAATCCCTGTAACGGCACCCCAAATACGAAGGGGGTTAACGCCGTATAAGATGTTCCCTCTCCTGGACACCCATTCAAGAACCAATCTTCCACAGCCAGGCGACCCTTTCCCATAGGAATTAATCCTTCTGGAAGAACGAGACGCACTCTGTATCTTCCTAAGATCGAATGACTTTTATTGAGAAACATTGTAACTTTTATATACATCTAATACACAGTAGTTTAACATGAACAATGGCCCAGCTCCACCCACACATTACAAGACTCCACACATTATTTTGACGTCTGCTAGGAGACAACAGGTTCTAATAATCCCCTTTATGTTTGAATGACTATGCATGACCTTTATAGTCACCAGACTGTCTGATACTTTACAATACACACAAGGACAGACTTAATTTCCCCAATCCACATCACCACAAACAATGAACAGGTCTTCTAGAAGCTGGAATTCATTAGCATTACACTAGACAGGTGATTGAGGCTGAACACCTCAGTATTAGGGATGAGCTTCGAGTTCGAGTCGAACTCATGTTCAACTCGAACATTGCCTGTTCGCCGAACAGCGAACAAATTGGGGTGTTCGCGGCAAATTCGAAAAATCTATGGGAGAAATCTAAAGTGCTAATTATAAAGGCTTATATGCAAGTTATTGTCCTAAAAAGTGTATCAATGCAAAAAGAAGTTTTAAAAGCGGCCGTTTTTTCGGGAGCAGTGATTTTAATAATGCTTAAAATGAAAAAATAAAAGAGAAAAATTCCTTTAAATTTCGTACCTGGGGGGTGTGTATGATATGCATGTGAAGTGGCGCATGTTTCCCGTGCTTAGAACTGTCCCTGCAAAAAATTTCATTTTTGAAAGAAAAAAAGGCATTTAAAACTGACTCGCGGCTATTAATGAATTGTCGGCTCCCGGCAATACATACAAAAGTCATTGATAAAAAAATAAATAAAGCGTGGGGGTTCCCCAGAATTCAATTACCAGGCCCTTCAGGTCTGGAATGGATATTAAGGGGAACCCCGCCGCAAATTGAAAAAAAAATTGACGTGGGGTTCCCCCAAATATCCATTCCAGGCCCTTCAGATCTGGCATGGATTTTAAGGGGAACTCCACCCCAAATTTAAAAAAAAATGGCGTGGAGTCCCCCTAAAAATCCATACCAGACCCCTTATCTGAGCACGCAACCTGGCCGGCCGCAGGGGAAAAGGGGGGGATGAGAGAGCGCCCCCCCCCTCCTGAACCGTACCAGGCCACATGCCCTCAACATGGGGAGGATGTCCCCATGTTGATGGGGACAAGGGCCTCATCCCCACAACCCTTGCCCGGTGGTTGTGGGGGTCTGCGGGCGGGGGGCTTATCGGAATCTGGAAAACCCCTTTAACAAAGGGGACCCCCAGATCCCGGCCCCCCCTATGTGAATTGGTAAGGGGTACATTGTACCCCTACCATTTCACGAAGAAAGCGTAAAAAAATGTTTAAAAAAACACACAAACACCTTGAAAAAGTCCTTTATTAAAAAAAAAAAAAAAAAAAAAACATTCCAGCGGTGAAATCCAGTGTCCCGCAGCGATCCCGATGTCCAGCGCTGTCCTTCATTGGTTGTGCCTGAGCGGACCTGATGGGGAACTCCCTCTCAGTATTTTAAATGTATAGACCCGCCCCATCTAAGTTCCCCATCAGGTCCGCTCAGCAGACCAGATGCGGAACATGAGAAGGGGCGGGTCTATACATGTATTACCAAAGTGAGAGCAGTTCCCCATCAGGTCCGCCCCCTCGGTATGTCGGACCCGCCTACGTCATTGGCTTGAGCGGGGAACTTCCTTCACTGTGTAATTTAAATTTACATAGTGAAGGAAGTTCCCCGCTCAAGCCAATGACGTAGGCGGGTCCGACATACCGAGGGGGCGGACCTGATGGGGAACTTCTCTCACTTTGGTAATACATGTATAGACCCGCCCCTTCTCATGTTCCGCATCTGGTCCGCTGAGCGGACCTGATGGGGAACTTTAGAAGGGGCGGGTCTATACATTTAAAACACTGAGAGGGAGTTCCCCATCAGGTCCGCTCAGGCACAACCAATGAAGGACAGCGCTGGACATCGGGATCGCCGCGGGACACTGGATTTCACCGCTGGAATGTTTGTTTGTTTTTTTTTTAAATAAAGGACTTTTTCAAGGTGTTTGTGTGTTTTTTTATTTTTTTATTTTACGCTTTCTTCGTGAAATGGTAGGGGTACAATGTACCCCTTACCAATTCACATAAGGGGGGGGCCGGGATCTGGGGGTCCCCTTTGTTAAAGGGGTCTTCCAGATTCCGATAAGCCCCCCGCCCGCAGACCCCCACAACCACCGGGCAAGGGTTGTGGGGATGAGGCCCTTGTCCCCATCAACATGGGGACATCCTCCCCATGTTGAGGGCATGTGGCCTGGTACGGTTCAGGAGGGAGGGGGGGGCGCTCTCTCGTCCCCCCCTTTTCCCCTGCGGCCGGCCAGGTTGCGTGCTCGGATAAGGGGTCTGGTATGGATTTTTAGGGGGACTCCACGCCATTTTTTTTTAAATTTGGGGTGGAGTTCCCCTTAAAATCCATGCCAGATCTGAAGGGCCTGGAATGGATATTTGGGGGAACCCCACGTCAATTTTTTTTTTAAATTTGCGGCGGGGTTCCCCTTAATATCCATTCCAGACCTGAAGGGCCTGGTAATAGAATTCTGGGGAACCCCCACGCTTTTTTTTTTTTTTTTATCAATGACTTTTGTATGTATTGCCGGGAGCCGACAATTCATTAATAGCCGCGAGTCAGTTTTAAATGACTTTTTTTCTTTCAAAAATGACATTTTTTGCAGGGACAGTTCTAAGCACGGGAAACATGCGCCACTTCACATGCATATCATACACACCCCCCAGGTACGAAATTTAAAGGAATATTTCACTTTTATTTTTTCATTTTAAGCATTATTAAAATCACTGCTCCCAAAAAAACGGCCGTTTTTAAAACTTTTTTTTGCATTGATACATGTCCCCTGGGGCAGGACCCGGGCCCCAAACACTTTTTAGGACAATAACTTGCATATTAGCCTTTATAATTAACACTTTATATTTTGAACGTTCGAGTCCATTGTATTTAATAGGGTTCTAAATTTCACACGAACATTTTGTCTGTTCGCAGGTTCTGGTGCAAACCGAACAGGGGGGTGTTCGGCTCATCCCTGCTCAGTATCTCTCAATTAACCTGTTGAGTTCAGAAACAGTAAATAGTCCTTTACAGATATCCTTGGGATTATGGTGGATAAATATTACAGACCCATTTTAGGTAGCCCAAGATATATTTCTTAATGTCCATTATTTCCTGGCTCACCCTGTGTCCAAAGTGACCCTCCTGTCACAATCCCCATTCTGGCTCTCATGCCCGCAGGTGGGGGGGGAGACAGATAAGTGGAAGTTCCAATTTTGGGTGGAACTCCTCTTTAATACAGCACACCCTGCAGCCTGCTGCAGCTGTACATCGACCCTTTAAACAGCAATAACACAGCGGGGGGAACTGATACGCGTGGCCGGTGGCCGCAAAGTCCACAGAGAGCCAGAACAAACAGTCAATGTAAACAGACAGATCCTCGTTCTGACAGGGGAGTAGAGAGAGTTGGTCTGTTCCTAGTGATTAGGAACAGCGATCTCTCTCCTCCTCCAGTCAGTACACTGCCCCCACAGTTAGAAACACCTCCCAGGGAACACATTTAACCCCTTGATCGCCCCCTAGTGTTAACCCCTTCCCTGCCAGTGACATTTATATACTAATCAGTGCATTTTTATTGATCGCTGTACAAATGTCAATGGTTCCAAAAAAGTGTCAAAAGTGTCTGATTTGCCTGCTGCAATGTCGCAGTCCCGCTAAAAATCGCTGATCACCGCCAAAAATAAAAATGCCATAAATATATTCCCTATTTTGTAGATGCTATAACTTTTGCGCAAACCAATCAATATACGCTTATTGCAATTTATTTTACCAAATATATGTAGAAGAATACATATTGGCCTAAACTGATGAAGATTTATTTATTTTTTTAATTGGGATATTTATTATAGCTAAAATTAAATATTGTTTTTTTTTTTTTCAAAATTGTCGCTCTTTTTTTGTTTGTTTATAGCTCAAAAATAAAAACCTGCAGAGGTGATCAAATACCACCAAAAGAAAGCTCTATTTGTGGGGAACAAAGTACGCCAGTTTTGTTTGGGTGCAACGTTGGGCGACCACGCAATTGTCAGTTAAAGCGACGCAGTGCCGTATCGCAAAAAATGGCCTGGTCGTTAAAGTGGTTGTATACCCAAATTTTGTACAAGCACCTACAGGTAAGCCTACATTAAGGCTTACCTGTAGGTGCTTGTAATATCTCCGAGACCTACACAGTCTCGGAGATATTTGCAAAAAAACCTGTACCGCTATCTACGGCGCATGCGCGCCGTAGATAGCGGTGCAGGCGCACTGAGCGTGGCGGCTCTTGAATGAGAGCCTGCCGGACACTGCCGGAATTTCGCGCATGCGCGGGGATTCTGCCGTTCCCCGCGCATGTGCGGGAGTGACGTCATCGCCGCTCCGGCCAATCACAGCGCCGGAGCGGCGATACCCGGAAGTCACTCCGGGTATCATGGATTCGACGGAGGACGCGTCCGAGGACCGCTGCGGGGGCTTCGATCTAAGGTAAGTGATTGATAATGAGCTAGTATGCTAGTCATACTAGCTCATTATACCTTTGCCTTGCAGGTTGACCCAAAAAAAAAATAAAGTTTTGCGGTATACAACCGCTTTAAGGGGGAAAATCTTCTGGTTAGAAATGAAAGGTTGGCACGGCCAGGAGGTCGTACCCTTATTTCATTGTAAATATCTGGTAACCATCCGGCCCCTTGACACATTGTAATGCCGAGAAGCAATGTCCTCTCCTATCTGATCCTATGAATAGAGCTGGCCATTGGCCAAGTCAGTGTGAATGACAAGCACAAACCACGCCCCTCAGCACCGGCCCAGGTGTACGGAAGTAGATGGCTGTGGTTGGCATACGTAGTAATGTTTCCCTCCGCCCTTGTTGGGGGAACTTCCGGTTCCGGTGTCTTAATGCTGACGAATCAGTAGAAGGTATTTGCTGACGGCGGCCGAGAAGAGTCATTCAGTGTGAGACGTGTCGCTTTCCTTTCTGTACCTCCTTCCTCTCCAGCCATGGCTCCCAAAGGCAGCAACAAGCAGCAGTCTGAGGAGGACCTTCTACTGCAGGACTTCAGCCGAAACCTGTCCGCCAAATCCTCTGCACTCTTCTATGGGAACGCTTTCATCGTGTCCGCCATCCCTATCTGTAAGTGTGTGCCCGGCCTCCCTCACATCCCATTAATCCTGCAGACGTGGCGCTCCTCTATATGTGTGCGCTTCTTCTGTCATCGGCTTCCTTCTGTGTGTGGGCTGATTGGAGGGGAGACGTACATCTAAAGCCATGGGTAGTGGTAGGGGATAGATTCTGTTTCGTTCTTCTTGGGGAGATTTACCTTCTCTTCCTGGCACAATGGGAAGGAAGTGCAAATCTCTCCATAGTGAGGGAAACAGGTGTCCCCATTGGAGGATTTTCCCTCTATTCCTGTTCTAGTGACAACACAACTTTGGATGTGCCCATCACTAGTAATCTGTGACAATGACCACTAGGACTAGAGGTGACACTGCCCAATGGGGACACAGACAGCCACAAAAACCTGGCATAAGGTCTGAGCCTTACCCCCTCTATCCAAAACAGAAATGGCCTTTAGATGTACAATCCATGTATAACAGTCGCCTGCAGCACCGATAATTGGGCTTTTTACCAAGACAGATTGCAGGCATTGAGCCCTCATTTACATTGCAGTGACTTGTGTGATTTGACAGATCAAATCGCATGACAAGTCGCCCCCTATTGTCGGCAATGGCCATGTTGAAATCGGTGTGACACTGACTTTGCGGTACTGCATCAATTTGAAAAATTATTTCCTGCAGCACTTTTGGTGATTTTTGGGTGCAACTTGCATAGTCATCTGTCTTTCACGTCGGACTGACATGCTGCTTTGAAATTGTGCGATTCCAGATGAAGTTGCACGATTTTAAAGCCGCAATCAATGTGAATGAGGGCTTAGGGGAAGCTATCAAAACTGAAGCAGTTGTGCATATGGCAACCAATCAGCTTCTGCATTTCATTTTCAAAGATTAAAGGATAAGTTCACCTTTTACAAAGAAAATAACAAATGTAAAAAATAAATAAAAAGTGTGTGTCTCTATAGATTTCCAATAGGAACTTGTAAAGCATTGCATCCGTGATCAGCAGACTGAGTGTAATGCAGGACTTCTGCGGACTGTCTGTCCGTACCTCTGATTATAGGCAGTTACCGAATGACAGGAAACTCTATGAACTACCCTAGAGTGATCAACAGCACCCTTGTAGTTCAACTGACTACTGTTTTTTTTTTTTACATTCACAGAACAGTTTTTTTTAGATTGCGAGTTGGGAGAGAAGATCTCAGGGAGGGGTGCGGAGGCTGGTGCATCTGTAAGAGTCGGTTCACACAGGGGCAACTTGGGAACCGACTTGAAGTCGCCCGGTTGAGAAAATCAGTGGAGGTGAATGGATCCGTCTTAATGTACACTACTGAAGTCGCTCCGACTTCATAAAAGGTCCCTGTACGACTTCAATCCGACTTGTACCCATTGATTTCAATGGAAGTCGCCTCCAAGTTGGATCCCCTGTCTTAACTGAAGCAACTTTACAGAAAATAAAAATGGTTTTCTCAGAAAACCTCTCCCTCCTCCCTTCCACAGAGCTGATTACTCTTTGATTGGCCACTGGCAAAGTCTCCTGTCCTGGAGTCGCGCTGTGGTTCACGCTGAAGTCGCCTCGCAAAGTTGCGCACAAAGTCGTGTCGCCCCTGTGCGAACCGGCTCTAAAGTGTTACACCCCGACGATAGGTGTAACATGTTACAAAAAGTGAACTTATCATTTAGGCTTCTTTCACACCTTGGGACTCATGGCAGAACTTCTACCCATGATCTTAAAACACGCTACGATCACAAAACGCAGGTTCAGGTGCCATTATTTTCAATGGCACCTAAAACGTGGTGTGGTTTTTGCCACGATTGTTAAGCCAAATTGCATCGCGTGAAGTTTGTCGCCCAGAAGAAGCCCCTGCTCCCTTTTGGCCGACAAGCTTTATGCAATGCAATTTGCCGCACGATAAATCGCGGCAACGCCACACCGGGTTTTTATATGCCATTGAAAATGATGGCATCTGAGCCTCCTGTTTTTTTAGATCGTGGGCAGAATCGCAGCAATCCCAGAAGCCCTAGGTGTGAATGGAGCCTAAAAGCGGTATACTCCCCTCTACCTTCCAGCATTGCATCCCTTGCTGCCGTCATATTGCAGTGATGAATTTGATTGGCCGGCAGGGGATGATGTCAGTTATGCCAGGAATGCACTCTGAGCTGCACATTGCAGTGTATGGTCAGTAGAAAACTGCAAGCAGGCAGGCAGGTAGGTTGTATTATTGCAGAAGAAACTCATCATGTGTGTACTGCAATGAGACACTGCCTGCTCAGTTGTCCAAAACTTCGCTGTGTCATTTGGCCACTCAGTGGGGGATCTGTGAGTTGATCCTCTACTGCTCAGAGCAGAATCCGAACCATGTAAATGGGGCCTAACTGAAGAAGCTGAAGATGCTATGCACAGCTGCTCCAGAGTTAATGCCTCCAATTGACTTCAATTTACAATTTCAATTTTTAGTTGCTGAAAATAACAGTTGCTGTTCTGAAAATAAGGTTCCTTATCTGGTTGTGTAAACCTCCTGAATTGATGTAGCAACTAGGGTTGCACCGATACTTGTACTCGGGCAAATGCTCCCGATGCTTCACCTGATACCCTTGCATGCAGACTGGCTCCTGGAAGTCAGTGGGTGGAGCGCAGGTCTTGGCACAGTGAGAGCGAGTCCTTGCAGTGGAAGATAAGCTTATGGGGCAGGGGTGTGGGTCGCAGCCGCATGTGCCGCCCATCAGCATTGGTGACCCGGGCTGTTAGAATCGTTAATGGAAGTGACAGCCCGAGTCTCCGGCAGACTGTACACTGCAACGCCCATCTTGGTACACCCTGCACTCGGCCTCAGTAGCCTGCAGTCACAAGGCAGCAGCAGACATCTTGTTGCACCCAGCCCATATAGTTCACTAACTATATGGGCTGGGTGTAACAAGATTTCGGCTGCTGCATTCTGACTAGGCTTACTGAGGCCGAGTGCAGGGTGTATCGAGATGGGCTCTTGTATACTCACTCTTTTAACGATTTTAATTTTATCATGCCAGGCTGCCAGCAATTCTTAGTGCTGCATTTCAGTGCCACTGCCTACCAAACAGTTCCACCTATCGGTTCTGCGTATCGGTGCCACCTATATCATTAGTCTGTATTGTGCTTTGAAAACTGTCACATGACATTAAAAAAAGTATTGGTAATCGGTATCGGCGAGTACTTGAAAAAAAGTTTCAGTAGATGTACTCGGTCTTAAAAAAAAAAGTGGTATCGGTGCAACCCTAGTAGCAACATGTTAGTATTGTGGTTTCCCTAGGAGTCCTTTGAGCAGTCTGCACTTTACCTAAGGGCAGCCATTCATAGGCAGTACAGCAAGATAAAAAATATCGGACCCTTCACTGATCACTTTTGTGTTTTGAGACGTATGGCTCGTTAGTCAGTTTATGTCTAGTCTCTGGGCTTCACTGAGTTGTCTTTAGGAACACATACACTCATTTGTCACAGATCTTTATATAGCTTATGGTTCTGATGATGGTTTGATATTGTGTGTAATGTCTGCCTGAGCAATGTTCTCTTTATCTTTCTATTACAGGGCTGTACTGGAGAATTTGGCACATGGATCTAGTGCAATCAGCTGTCCTGTACAGTGTCATGACCCTTGTCAGCACATACCTTGTGGCCTTTGCCTATAAGAATGTGAAATTTGTTCTTAAACACAAGTAAGTATTTTTTTTTTTCTTCTTCTTAAAGATCCACCAACACCCCCTTCCAGATTTCTTGCCTAGGCTGAAATGACGTAGCCCACAGCCACCTGGGATACTTTTGTTATGCATCCCAGGAGGTTTCAGATCAGTTATGTGAAAATGCTCGTGCACTGCTTCATCAGAGAGCCGTCTGTCTCTTCTTGCAGCCAGCCCTTTGATGCCACTCATGCTTGTCATCCAGGGGTTGGTCATTAAAACCAAGAAGAGAGCTTGCCCCTGATGTCAGAGGAGAAGATGGCAGAGCTGGACCTTTTGATGGGTTTGCTGGGTGTGTGATCATGGTTTTAGTGGACAAACCAGCAAGCCAGTTAAGAGGGGAGGTAAAAAATAATTTAATTGGGATGAAGTTCCTCTTTCAGCCTTGTAAACAGAAGAGCAAGCATGCATGCAATAAAGTCTTGAAAGTCTGATTTTCTTATCTTGCAGGTCAGTCACACGTGTAGTAAAGTTAGAATAACAAACACCGCCGATTTGGCAGCTGATATAATAAAATCGTGTATCCTGCATCCTGCCATTGTTACAATGTTCCAAAAATGCCATTTGCCAGCCTTGCTGATCCAGCTGTTTCATTATTGTTGAACAAGTTGTGGCTACCATTTGGCAATGATTTGTCATTGGGGGTGGGGCACAGGGTTACATCAAATAATGCTCACACTTTGTAGCGCTTCCATATCCAGAGCACTGCAATCACTCACATTCCTTCTCTAGTAACTAAACTAACAGGTGTGTGTGTGTGTGTGTGTGTGTGTTTTTAATAGGAACTAGAGCAGACTGTAAAGCAATGAATTTGCAGGAAATAGAGCCTGCACATATAATGAGCAAATATGGCTGCACTCATGTACATACAGTATGCATTCACAAGGTTTTTAAAATGTACACATTAATCTGATTACTTTTCACTAAATCAGAGAAAATCTAGTTCCATTCTACTGTTTTACAAGACATGTAATGATTTGATTTTGTCTTTTAAATTTGCTTTGAATTTCCTTTTGGCACAGGGTGGCACAGAAGCGAGAGGATGCTGTCTCCAGGGAGGTGACCCGCAAGCTGTCTGAGGCTGACAATAGGAAGATGTCTCGTAAGGAAAAGGATGAGAGGTAAAGAGAGAACATCAGCTAATGTATTTTTATATTCAGCTTTAAGGCATAAGGTAATGGGATCTGGGTTATCTATAGAAAGGCTACATATTTGTGAACCAAACCAGTCAATCATGTGACAGACCCACCCCAGGAGATCAATGATCACTGGGGTTCAGCACCTTTTTAAGAAATTAATTGTTAAGGCCTAACTCATGGGTGCTGTACCTGTGGCCCTCCAGCTGTTGCAAAACTACAAGTCCCATGCCTCTACCTTTTTGGGAGTCATGCTTCATGGGACTAGTAGTTCCGCAACATTTGTTAGGCCAGGCGTGCTCAACCTGTGATCCTAACTAAATAGTAAGGATCACGTGGAAAATAAAACGCGTGCCACTGTAAAAATATAAACTATAGCCTGCCTTAAAAGTGGACAGTGTCCGTCAGTAGGGCAGTGGAGGGTATCTGTAGTTTTATTTGCATGTCATTATTATTTAATAATATATGCTCTTACCGGAAAGGAGCCCCATTGGGGGGGGGTTTGGTGAAATATCAGGGGTCTAAACAGATTCCACAGTCCCATTTTTCTGCAGCCCCCACTGCACTGGACAGCAAATGAATGGGAAGTGCTCTGTGCCTAGCAGCTTCCTGTTCATTTACAAGCTGAAGCATTGTAATCAGTTTTATTATGATTCAGTTGTGAATCAACAGTCAGTGATTGGTACCCTTCCCTGCTCTCCATCCTGACACAACCTCTGCAGGAGAGGTGAGGAGGGGAGCCTGGCAGTGCTGCATGGGCGTGGGGGGGGGGGGGGGCGGGCAACACATGAAGAACCTGGAGAGGAGGGGTGGCATTTAGTAGAACCGATTAGCTGTATTTTCCTCCCTGCAGCTGCTGAATGCTGGAGGGAGAGGAGGGAAATTCAGCCCATCAGTTCCACTAAATGATGCCCCACCACCTCTCCTTCCCAGGTTTCAGGGTCTCTAACCAAGGGACGGTTTCCCGACCCCTGGTTTTATTTCAGAATTCATGTATTCTGAAAAACTGAAGGCATCAAAGTACATTATCCTGCTAAAATTTTGTTAAAGAACTAAACCCCCAAAAAATGTTCACCTGTGTGAGAATGTTCTTTACGTTGCTGCTTGGAGATGCTAATTTAAAAGAACTGTTGTTGCCATGGGGATGTCGTCTGTGCTGATGCAGTGGAAGAAATTTGTAAAGCATTACTGTGTGTGTGTGTGTGTGTGATGAATGATGCTCCTAGTGATGAAATGCATAGGATGGGATTAGTGACTTCATCACGTACCAAGAAGGAACAAGCTTTCTTGCAAGAAACGGAATGTGTGCGTTTTTATACATGTGTGCGTGTACAGCTATGATTTTTTTTTATTCCCCCCCCCCCCCTTCTAAATCTGCCAATAATGCTACAATTACCATGTACTAACAAATCAGAACAAGTGTTTTTTTAAGAAATTGTTTTGTTTGATTCAGGATTCTTTGGAAGAAAAATGAAGTTGCTGACTATGAAGCCACCACATTCTCCATCTTCTACAACAACACACTCTTCCTGGTTGTGATCCTTGTTGCTTCCTTCTTTATTCTGAAAAACCTAAACCCTACAGTGTATCCTTTTACTGGGAGGGGGGGAGGGAGTAATTGTCCACATATATAATTGTTTGTTGATTTAATATTTCTATTACCGGATTTAAATAGCGCTAGCAGTTTGCCCACAACATGAGGGCAGACAATACAGTTAAATATGGAGCATTTGGAGGACATTGCTTATTACAGCTTACATTCTAAAAGGGAGTGCAAAGTGATACAAATGGTAATAACTGTGGGGGATAAGCTGATGCAGAGGATAAAAATAGGTATTGGGTGTAGACGACAGTATAGGCTTGAAGAGAAGGGTTTTCAGCAATCGCATAAATGTGCACAGAGTAGGATATAGTCAGATTGTAGAAAGTTCCAGAGGATGGGAGGGGCTCGAGAGAAGTCCTGGAGGCGAGGATGAGAGCACTAGATAGAGCGCATGAGGTCTTGGGTAGAATGAATTGGTTGTTTTTTTGTGTTTCATTTGAGGTTAGTGATGTAGCAGGGGGTCAAGTTGTGGATGGCTTTGTAAGTTATTAAGTTATTATTTTGATTTGAATTCCTTAGGTGAGCGGAAGCCAGTGGAGTGATGGACAGAGGAGTAGGCTCTCCAACAGACACTGAGCTGTTGGTAAGATGGGTGAACCTGGGAGCAGCTTTTATGGTGGACTGAAGGGGGGATAGCCTATGTAACGGTAAGCCAATGAGGAGGGAGTTGCAGTAGTCGAGGCGAGAGATGACCAGGGAGAGGATTAGAATCTTTGTGATGTCATTGGTTAGGCAGGGGCGTATTTTGGAGATGTTGAGGCGGCAAGATTTAAAAAAGTGATTGGGTGTGAGGCAGAAAATGGTTCAGAGTCCAGGATTACACCTTGTACCCTTGCATGTTGGGACAGGTTGATAGTTGTGTCATTGATATTGACAGAGAAGTCAGGGAAGGGGAGTGGAGGAATTATGAGCTCAGCTTTGGAAAGATTGAGTTTGAGGAAATAGTGTGACATCCAGGCTGATATGTTGGTTAGTAAATTGGTGATGTGTGAGGAGACTGAAGGAGTACACCACATCAAAATACCAGTGAGAGATTGGTTTTTAATCTGAGGCTATCCATGGTTGAATCTTTTGCCAGAACATATTTGCTCGGCTTACTACATTATCCAACGAATGTCTAAATTACTACTTCTTCTTTTATTTTTTATTTTTTTTCCTCCTTGATCCCATTGAAATCCATGCAGTCTTTGAACAGCAACCTCTGACAGCTAACCTCCACCCTGTCTACATGGATCAAAGGAGGTGGATGTGTGAGTGACAGCTCTTATCTCTGCCTGCAGGAGCCACTTGAGATCAGCTCTGTCACTCGCCATAGCAAGGGAAAGGGAGCCTGCCAGCGTAAGGCTCTTGTGTACATGAAATTCCTCCAGCCTGTGTCTAAGAAAAGTGAGTAAACAGCACTGGGACTTGTAGCTCCTCGCTGCACTTCTCATTCACTCATGTGGCTGTTAGACAAAGCATAGTTTTCACTTGAGGTTTTCAGAATGCGTGATTGGAAATGATGCAAGCATGCTTGCGATGCCATTCGTTGTTAACTGCGCCACCAAACACTGTCAGCAGACGCACCTCAAAAGGGCAGCGCTCAACACAAGAAAAGGTTCTGGAGCTTCTTTGGCGCATTTGTCTTGTGAATAAGAATGCACAGGAAACGTACCTCGTGCTTGCAGTGCCATTAATTGATGGCACCCCAAACAGGATTAGCTTTCACACTACGTGAAATATGAATGGGGCCTCAAGTAAATGGGCTGCCCTATGTGTAATGCACGGACAACGTGCATTAAAAAAATGAAATAAAATCTGGAACATGTGCTTCTGCTATGCGAGGTGTGAATGGGGCCTAAATGTTTTAGAGCTGGGTGCAGGCTCTTGCCCAAGTGTACAGCTGCTGGGAGGGGGATGTGGAGCTGAAGTGAGGCTGCACACTGGCAGAGGGAGCAGACACTGATTGTGTACAGTATATAACACAGTACAGTGAACTAATTTGCATTGCTAGTCTTGTATGTTGATCTGATGTTTGTTGTGCCTTCAGTCATGTAATCCATAGGCACGTTACTCTGAAATAGAAACACAAAGGGGGCTGGGGCTCCAAGGCTTTACTTTCCCTATGGAAACACCCATTTCTCTTATCATCCATGGACTGACACGGTGTCTCTTTACACTTTACACGTGGGTTATGTCCCTGCTTGCAGGAGAAGACCTAGGCAGAATGTGAGATGTTATACATACATACATTCTAAAAGCCAGAGCTGAACAGCCCCACCCAGGGGGCGGTCCCTCCGGGCATAACCCTCCCACTACAGTCAGCAGACTTCAGTTTTTTTCTGCCTAGCAGAAGGAGAAGACGTGGCTCCCTCAGGAGCCAGTCTCCTGACCTATTTTATTCCTTTTTGGAATTCTTTTTTATTTTATTTTTGAGAATCTTCTATCAACTGTCGGCTGGGCAACAGGTTGGGTACAAGATATCCTCGTAGTCTTCCCTGTCCGACCATCGAGCGTGCTGATCCTTGCCTTGTGCGCATGAGACTCAGTTCACGACAGGCCCCATGACTCCAGGGGTGGCCGGGTTTGCTTTCATGCTCCCACGGTCCTCTCAAGACTGAACAGTTCCTGACTGACTGTATCTTTCGCGGTGGACCGGGCCGACAGCTACTCAGTACTGCACTGTGATAGTCCTGTCAGAAACACATCAGTGGGTCCCTCAGGGGACGGGTAAGTAGTCTCTCCTGCCTGCAGGTGAGTACAAAAAGCTGTGTGTTTCTCTGTGGGGGATTTTCCCGGTCTCCCCCTGTATTTTATTGTCGCTCTCTGTCACCATTACTGGCGCTGACTGTGTGGGGTGCTTGGGGGTCACACTGTTCTTGGGGGGCTCATGCTGGTCTGCAATGTATGCCTTGGGGCTTTTTTGTGTGTTTTTTTTTTTTTTTTTTTTTTTTTTTTTTTTGGGGGCCTGAGTGGCGCTGTGCGTGTGTGCTGTTTCATGGCGGCCATCTTGCCGCGGATCGCCTCAGTGAAGTGTGGCGGCCATTTTCTTGTAGCCCGCGCGCTTTTCAGCACTAGTTTGGCCTCTAGCGCTGCTATAGCAGCGCGAATCTCCTCACAGTCTCCTCACCAGCGCTGACACAGCGCGGTACAGACAGCGGAACTAAGCGGTCCCTGGTCCGGTTTGGTGAGTCCCCTGGGCGCCCCCTCCTCAGTCAGCACAGCCTGTGGGTGGACTTTTTATCTGAGAGAGTCTCAGAGAGGGACAATATGGAGTCTGTGTCACCAGCTTCCCCTAAAAATGTCAGTGGCAACAGGCAGTGCTTCAGCACTGCGGTCCCTATGGACCTGTTGTGGGCAGCCCTGGAATCAATTTCTGACCAGGATGGGAGCTGTGTGCAAGCGCAAGGTGCAAAAAGGCGCCCTCTCCCCACTTTATCTACTCGAGGGCAGTGCGCTGATTCAGATATGGGCCTAGCCACTATCGCTCAGGACCCTAGTTCTGAATGTATGGATGGTTTTGAACAGGACATTCCTTATGAGGGAAACTCCAGTTCTGAGTCAGTAAATGACAGGGCGCTTGTTAGTGTGCTCATGACTGCGGTGAGGGACACTCTCAAGCTCAAATGCTGCGGATGCAGAACCTCAGGCGGATACTGTCTCCTTTGGTTCTTTTAAGGCCAGGCCTTCTAAAGGGGTTTTTTCCATTGTACTTTCTTTGACCAGCTCATTGATAAGGTCTGGGAAAAGCCGCAGAAGAATTTTTTATGGTCCCGCGGCGTTTGTCTATCAGGTACCCCTTGAAGATGCCCTACTTAAAAAGTGGGCTTCTCCCCCAGTGGTCGACCCTCCAGTCGCCCGGTTGAACAAGGCCATCACTCTCCCGATGGAGGGGACTCCTGCATTTGAGGACCCCACTGACAGGAGGTCAGAAGTGGTGAGCAGAACCATGTTTGCCTTGTTGGGATCCGCCCTACGACCTGTGGTAGCGGCGACCCTTGTGTCTAAAACACTTACAGGTTGGGCAAAAATGTTGCACCTAGCTGTACAGGAGGATATTCTTCCTCCAGACACAGTTGCTCTGGCCCACCAACTGGTTCAGGGCCTGGTTTCTGTGTGCGACGCCACGCTGAACGCGGCCCCTTTAATATCCAGGGTCTCTGTCTCGGCGGTGGTATTGCGTCGTCTTATCTGGTTGAAATGCTGGTCTGCTGACCTAGCCTTAGGAAGCTCCTGACGGATCTACTATTTTAAAGGCGGTAGACCTTTCGGTGCTGCTCTGGATGACATCGTCATGGATGTCACGGGAGGTAAACGCACTCTTCTTCCTTAGACTAGCAAGGGTAAGGAGGCCCGCCGCAAACAGGGGCCTTCCTTTCCAGCAAAACAGGGGTTTTTTCGTCAGTCAGAGTCCACAGGTAGGCCCTCTCAGACTGACGGCAGTGCGGCTGGTGGGCACAAGTGCCCCTGGGTGCGTAAGCCAAACAAGCGGCTCCCAAGCCCGCCTCCACGTGAAGTCTTGCCTCCGCCCGACTCTGGGGTGGGGGGATGACTTCGCAGGTTCACGGATCGGTGGACCTCCCGAATCTCCGACTGGTGGGTGTGCGAGGTGGTCACCTTAGGTTATAGGACAGTATTCCGATCCTGGCCCCCACACAGATTCTTTCCCTTGAATCTTCCTCTCCTTCCTACCTGTCGGGCAGCCCTCTTGGGGGCTGTACAGGATTTGATCAGGTCCGGAGTGATTGTGCCGGTTCCGTCACAGGAGAGTTTTCAGGGATTCTGCTCGAATCTGTTTGTCATCCCAAAAATAGGACGTGGTTCGACCTATCCTGGACCTCAAGGCCCTGAATGCCTTCGAGAAGGTGCAGAAATTCCGCATGGGATCCATTCGCACGGTGATCGCTACACTCCACCAAAGGGATTTTCTGCTGGCGTCCTTGGACTTCAAGGACGCCTACTTGCATGTTCCGATCTGCGCAAGTCACCAGAAGTTTCTGCGCCTTGCGATCAGCGAAGTCCACTCTCGATTGTGGCTCTTCCTTTCGGCCTTGCTTCGGCACCAAGGGTGTTCACCAAGGTGCTTGCTCCGGTTCTAGCCTTCTGTTACAGCGAGGTATTGCTGTCGTGGGCTATCTGGACGGTCTTCTGCTCTGAGCAGAAAGTGGCTCAGACTTAGAGGAAAGGTGACTATCGTCAATTAGACCCTCAGGGACTTCGGGTGGTTCCTGAACATTCAGGAGTCAGTCCTGGTCCCGACTCAGTGTCTGGAGTCTCTAGTTCTGGTTCTGGACTCCTTGGAGGCAAAGGTATCCTACCTCTGGAGAAGTTGCTGACACTTCAGTCTGCGGTACGGGTGCTGACATCCCGAACATGGTTGTCAATCCGTTGTTTGCTTGAGAGTCCCGGGACTCCTGGTGGCCTCCTTCGCGGCCATTCCGTATGCCCAATCACACACCAGGGCATTGCAGAAGGAGATCTTGTCCACCTGGGACAAATCCCCGTTGTCCTTGGATCTTCGGATCCAGGTGATTCACCTGGTCAGGGCGTCCCTGACAGGGTGGTTGGGACCCTCGGCTCTTCGGTCCGGAAAGTCGTTCCCCTCCCATCCAATGGACTGTACTCACGACAGACGCCAGCCTGACGGGCTGGGGTGGAGTCTGGGGAGTCCTGTCGGCTCAAGGCCTTGGACTCCGGACGAGCCCGTTTACCAATCACTGTTCTGGAAATGCGGGCCATCAGACTGTGTCTCTCCTCAGGTTGGAGAGAGTACGGGGTCGCTCCATCAGGAGCCAGTCGGACAACGCCACGGCGGTGGCGTATGTAAACCATCACGGGGGGACTCGGAGCTCAGCTGCGGCTTCCGAGGTAATCCGTATCCTGAAGTGGGCCGGAAGAAACGTGCCGGCTCTGTAGGGGCGGACTATCTGAGTCGCCAATCGCCGGACCAGGAAGAGTGGTCCTTGCATATTTCAACTCCTTTGCCGACGGGGGGGCACGTCGGATGTGGACCTGATGGCCTCTCGACTCAGTCGCAAGGGTCGAGGTTGTGGCCAGATCCAGGGATCCTTGGGCGATGACTCGGATGCGTTGGTGGCCCCATAGGGTCCTTATCGCCTGATATAAACTCCGGTGATCCTAATTGTTCCGGATTGGCCTCAGAGTCACTGGTACGCTGATCTGGTACGTCTCGTTGCGGACGTTCCCTGGCGGTTGCCGATGAGGGAGGACCTTCAGTCTCAAGGTCCTATGTTTCATCCGGCTTACAGTCTCTGGCTTTAACGGCAGAGCTGTTAAAAGCCAGGTGTTAAGGGACCGAGGTCTCTTGGACTCTGTCATTTTGACCATGTTAAGGACACGGAAGTCTTCCTCCAGGCAGATCTATCACCGTGCCTGGAAAGCTTATATCGCCATATGCAAAGCGCTGGACTGGCGTCCTCGGACGTATTCCGTCCCCAGAATCCTGCGTCCTCTACAGTGTGGAGTGACCCAAAAGCTTGCTTTGAGTACCATCAAGGATCAGATTTCGGCCTTGGCCGTCTTCTTTCAGCGACCTCTAGCGGGTCATTTCTTGGTTAGCACCTTGTGTTGGGGGTTCGCCATGTGCTCCCTCCTGTCAAGCCTTCTCTCCCACCGTGGGATCTGAATTTGGTGCTCTAGGTCCTCCAGGAACCTCCTTTTTGGGAATATCCGGGATATTCCTCTCTTGTCTTGTCTCAGAAGGTGGCCTTTTAGTGGCAATCACTTCTGTTTGACGAGTGTCTGAGTTGGCGTCTTTGTCCTGCAAGTCGCCATATTTAGTCATCCATAAGGATAAGGCGGTGTTGCATCCGCGACCTTCCCTTTTGCCAAAGGTGGTGTCTACCTTTCACCTACATGAGGACATTGCCCTCCCGTCCTTGTGTCCTCACCCATCGCATCCCAGAGAGTTTGCGCTGCACATATTGGAGGTGGTACGAGCCTTACGGGTGTACCTGTCTGCTACTGCTTCTATTCGGAAGTCCGACTCACTGTTTGTGACTGCCCCTGGTCCATAACAGGGCCAAGCGGTTTCGTCTGCCATCATTTTTAGGGGAATCAGACAAACCGTCATTCAAGCCTATGCTCTCAAAGGGCGGACGCCTCCCTTTCCGGTTACGGCGCATTCCACCAGGGCAATTGGTGCTTCCTGGGTTTTCCGACATCAAGCGTCGGTTGCACAAGTGTGCAAGGCGGCGACCTGGTCGTCTGTTCATACCTTTTAAGTTTTTTATAAGGTTGATGTGGCTGCATCTTCGGATGCTTCCTTCGGCCGCAGGGTGCTGCAGGCCGCTGTTTACAGTTGCGACTCCTCCGTTGAGGAGATCTGCCTTCTTGGAGTGAAGTTTTGGTTTTTCCATTTATACTGCTCCCATCCCTCTTGACACTGCTTTGGGACATCCCACGTGTAAAGTGACACCGTGTCAGTCCATGGATGAGAAGAGAAAATAGGATTTTTTGTACTCGCCGTAAAATCCTTTTCTCTGACATCCATGGACTGACACGGCACCCACCCTTCCTTTTTAAGTTTGTACTGCTTTGTTACGAACTGAAGTCTGCTGACTGTAGTGGGAGGGTTATGCCCGGAGGGACCGCCCCCTGGGTGGGGCTGTTCAGCTCTGGCTTTTAGAATGTATGTATAACATCTCACATTCTGCCTAGGTCTTCTCCTGCAAGCAGGGACATAACCCACGTGTAAAGAGACACCGTGTCAGTCCATGGATGTCAGAGAAAAGGATTTTACGGTGAGTACAAAAAATCCTATTTTGAGCTTCAGCCAGTGGTGAAGCTACTGACCAGATGGGACTGAGTTGCCGCATGTATTTTTTTTTTTCTGCCTCTGAAGGACATTCTTTTATTTAAATATGCAATAGAAATATAAATGTAGAAAAATTTATTAAATTAATTATAGATTTGCCTTTTTGTCAGCAGTGTAATGACAGTTGGTTGTTTTTTGCTTTTTTTTTTTTTTTGCTTTTAATGTATGTTATTGAATTGGTTTCCTTAAATTTCCCCCTCCTCAGAAATTACATTTTGTCAATGAGTGTTTCTTCCGGTCTTATTGCTCTGCTGTCTACAGGATCGAAGTAAAGTCTCTGACTGGCAACTGACTGGTGCAACAAACCTTTTATGTATTACTTTTTTTTTTTTTTTTTTTTTTTTGCCACATGTACAATAAACATCAATTTGGATTTCTCCTCTGATTGCCTTTTTTTATATCATCTCTTCAATGTTTTTGTATAAGTGACAACAATTCCATTTTTGTTTTCTACTCTATCATAAACCACAATTTTTTTTTTTTTTGTGTGTTTGTGTTCTTTTATTCTATTTTTTTTAATGTACCTGAGTTTGGACGCTCTTTCGTGTCTGTATTCTGCGGGGATTTCGTCATTTCCTCTGTAACGAAATGTGTCCTGGGAACTTGTGTCACTGTTCCCAGGAGTCATTGCGGAGGCCTGTCGCGAATTATCGTGGGATTTAGAAAGCGGAAGTGACGCAATTCCGACAGTCACGTTTTGGAGGGCGTTTCAAAAACCTCCATTACAAACGTGTGCAAACAGATGGTGTACTCAGGTGATACTGGTAAACATTAACGAAAGGTACACGGAAAAAATATGTTTTATAAATAATTAAACATGCTAATAATGAAATGTTCTAATTTTTTTTATAAATGTTTAAATTCATTAATATATATATCAAATAAGACTTTTTGTTTTAAATTTAACATTTTAAATCAAATTCTTTTTTAGACAATGATGTCTATGCTGATCGTAATATGCCAGGTTCTGGTCTCTCCCCTTACTGAGCTTTGTTTTTCGTGTTTGTTTTTTTTTTTTTTTTTTTTTCCCCGGTTTGATTGCCATCACAAGGGGGCGGGAACTGCCGCTGCCCGTTGTGATGGCAACCCTGTAGTTTACAGCGCTGTTCGCCGTAAACGACAGAGCATGCGTGGGAACGAGTGGTAAATGCTGGAAGTTCAGCATTCACCGAATCCCAGAAACAAAGCTTGGAACCGGCCGCCAGCTCTTTTTTTATAAATGCTTCTTCCGTATAAAAAAACGGACAGCACCAGCTTTAAAAGACATCATTTGTGAGTATTATGTTAAGAGAAGGAATGTGGCAGAATGACTGTAAAAAATAAAAATAAATTGGTCGGATGCCAAGGGGCAGTCCACTACTGGTTTGTGGAGGAGTGTCGCCTGCCCACAAAGGAGACGATCAAGTAACTAAACCTGCTTCTCCTCTCCCGTAGATGTAGTATGTGTCCTTGAGCTAATGCCTTTTTTCTATTAGGAGAAATACTTCTCTGGCCATTCAACCCTCCGCTGTAATCTTCTGGTGCAGTAGGGGTTCATAGAACTAAGCTGTTGCCGGCTCTCATTAAAAGTTTCTGGCAATGCCCAGCTCTGCTAGTCATAGCGGCTGTACTGTAACTTCTATGAGTAAAAAGCGATTCTTTGACGAAAGAATTGGGCAGATGATTGAAAGGTCCGCCACCTCCATTCATCTGTTTCATTCATAGAATGAAGCCTTTGACATCGGCGTAGCTCTATTTACCCCCACCACACTGGAAAATTGCAGCAGGAGGGTGGGGGGGGGGGGGGAGGTGTAAGGAGTTACTGGATAGTTTAGGGTTTTGCCTAATGGAGGCATTAGCACAAGGGACATAGGATATGTCAGAAGGATATGTCCCTTGTGCTGATTTTTGTGGTTTTTATTTTGGTTGCTCTTGGGCCTCATGTACACTGCTGCTGGTAAACGGAAGTTTAGGTCTGTTCACACTTGTGCAGTTTGCCTATTGCAGGTGCATTTTGCGTTTTTTACAATACACATCTTTAAACCATTGAAGTCCTATGGAACCAAAAGCCAGGGAAAAAAAAACCCTGACCCTTTCCATAAAATGCACAGATCTGAACTACATTCATAGGAAAACCATGTTAAATGGACTGTAGTGTGTCTCTGCAAAACTGAAAATGCACAAAAAAAAATGCATAGGTGTGAACCAGGCCTAAGGAGCAGTTGGCTGTTTTTCAGCTGCCCCTGAACTCTCTTCCAATGTTATTTTACCAGTATATTTACACTGAGTAGTTTCTACACAGTTGAGTTTAGAAGCCTTTTTTTTTTTTTGGAAAGCAGAAAGTCTTCAGGATGGATGTTCAGAGGCATTTGAAATGACAAATGCCTGTAACAGCGGTAACTCATGTTTTTAGCCACGTTTCGACTATTTGCAATAGACTTGGGCAGAGTGATTCCTTTTAGTGAGTTGAAGCATTTAGATCAGTTAAGTGAAATTATTTGAATCACTGAATTGACTCGCAACTCATTTCTACTTAAGGATCATTGCAGTCCTGTGATACACTCAGTCAGTAAGCATATTAGATGTTAAGTAACTTTATTTTGCTGCAATAACTATTCTATAAACTCTGCAATTGAGCAAAAAAAAAAAAAAAAAATGGATACCTTGAATTATACAAGAATATTAACATAACTAAAAATACAAATTTATAGCTTGTGAGCACTGAGCTCTCTAGACTGAGTCATTCATAGATTCAAGAGTCATACTGCTGGCTCATATATGCACAGCACATTTTAAAATACAAAATGATTGTGTGCTCTCTGTGATTTAGGCTGGGTTCACACAGTGCTGCGTTCGGTGCGCTGTGCGACGCAAATTGAGCCATACAGATTTGTATGGCTGAATTTGCCTCACATTTGGATCAGTCGTGCAGGACACTTTTTTTTTTTTTTTTTTTTTTTCATCACAGACTGGACTTGTCTAGCTGCTGCCTGCTTCACACACAGACATCATACAAAAGAGAACCTTGTGTGCTCTGATTTATTCAGAAACTTGAAGTCTTGATGGCTTACATAATCATGTTGTAGCTAATTTTACAAATCGTGAGCTGAGGCTGCTGTTTTTTCAGCTCCCTACACATCCTGAAAGGGGAGGATCTTTGACAATGAATTGCATCAGATTCACTTTCATGATTCGATTCATTCAAACTCTAGTGAGTTGATTCAATTCAGTAGCCAAGCCTAATTTGCAATGCAAAAAACGTTTCTAAACGCAAACGTGGCATGTAAAGGTGGCACAACAGCCCTTTTTTTTTATGTTGGTTACTATCTGTCAAGGTAAATGGTTCAGGAGAGGTTTTAAAATGTCCGTGTACATGAAGCTTTGGGGTTTAATAGAACAATGGTATGTTTTGTCAGCATCTACCTTATCTCAAGCAGTAGAGAGTCTCATACCCAGCCCCCACCACAACTTTTTATGTAAGTGGAACTTGGGGGGATGCTTGTATTTTGAGCTACTTGATATCCTCAGGTTGCAGTGGTTATACCGGGATGATACCTACAGGCATCATCCCAGTGTTAAAAATTTCAGCCGGCAATTTTCCCTTTTTGTAGAAGAAGCGATTTGAGTGACTAAATACTAACTGATCACTTTTGCTGATGGCAGAAGGGGGTCCCCCCGACCACCTTCCCATGCTCTAGAGTCTGATTGCGAAGCCCGATAGTGATGCGGCATTGGCTGCACAGAACAGCACCAGACCTCCTGTTTAAGGCCCCTTTCACACTGGGGCGGGACGTGCGTCGGTGGTAAAGCGCCACTATTTTTGACCGCTAGCGGCTGAAAGGGTTAAAAATCGCTACTGCTTTCAATGGGCAGGAGCGGTATACACACTGCTCCAAAGATGCGGCTAGCAGGAAACTTTTTTTTTTTCCAGTCCCCCTCGGGCTTTCACGCTGGAGAAACAGCAGCCGCTGTTGGTTTCAGGTCGGTTTGCAGGTGCTATTTTTAGCGCAATAGCGCCCGTAAACCGCCCCAGTGTGAAAGGGGTCTAACTCTAAACTGGTAGCCTGTAAAGAATTTTAAGCAACGTAGTTTGCCGCCATTCTATGGGCAGACACTGTTTTAAAGCATGACATGTTCGGTGATATTTTGCAGAGTAAATGGTTACCTTTCACATTATACTAAATATTGTGTTTTTTGTTTCTTTTTAATTCAGTGTTTATTTTGTATTTAACGGGCGAACATTTTACAACTAATTAGGTTCATTGGCAACAGGTGAGTGATATGACTGGGTATAAAAAGGGCATCTTATAGCGAGAGTGTCTCTGGTAAACCTCTGCAGCTCTTTACTTCTATCTGTGAAAAGCTGCCTGCCTTTAAAAATTTTTTTAACAATTTCAGAATGGTGTTTCTCATTGTAAATATGCAAAGACTTGAATGTGTGATGGACATCACTGCATGGGCTCAGGAATACTTTCCAAAAATCACTGTCTGTTAACACAGTTCGCCGTGCCATCTAAAAATGCTCTAGCATGCAAAGAACTATATGTGAACATGAAACACTTTCTTCATTGGGTCTGTTGATTTCACATTATTTTTGGCAACCATGGGCGTTGCTTTCTCTGAACTAAAGAGGGGAGGCACCTTGTTATCAGCGCTTGATTCAAAAGTCTGCTCTGATGGTATGGGGGTGCATTAGTGTGTATGGAATGGGTAGCTTGCACATCTGGAAAGTCACCATCAATGTTAAAAGAAATATCCAAGTTTTAGAGCAGAATATGCTCCCATCCAGACAACATCTTTTTTCAGGGAAGGCCATGCATACCTCAGCAGGACAATGCTATACTGCATCTATGACAACAGCATAGCTTCATAGAAGAGTCCAGGTGCCTAACTGGTCTACCTGCAGTCCAGACCTTTTTACTCATCTTGACCCCACAAATTTGACAAAGAATTCCGTATATACTCGAGTATAAGCCGAGGCACCTAATTTTACCACAAAAAACTGGGAAAACGTATTGACTCGAGTATAAAGCCACGTACACTTGGCCGGTTTTCTCGGCAAGAACCGACAAAACTGCTTGCAGAGCTTTCTTGCTGAGAAAACCGGCCGTGTGTACGAGGCTTTCAGGTTTCTTGTCAGGAAAACTGACCAGAATCTCGACGAGAAAAAAAGACCTGTGGTTTTTTTTTTTTTTTTTTTTCTCGTCGGCCTGTTTCCCGTCGAAACCCGAGTGTGTGTACACTTACCTGTCGCCGTGGAAACCCACGCATGCTCGAAATGACTGACGCATGCGCGGTAGCTTTCTAGGTAGGGTGTAGCAAGTTGGCGGCGACGGTATCGAATGTGACGAGCGCACGCTCGTCGTAGTCAATGACGTCACCGCGTTCGTGCCATTCAAAAGAACGGCGGTTCTTTTGAAAGGTACGTGTGTACACTCGGCCGGGGCAAGATTCTTGTCAAGAATCTCGTCGGGAAAAACAACAGGTTTTTTCCTGATGAGATTCTTGGCCGTGTGTACAGGGCTTAAGCCTAGGGTCCAGCACCCATGGTGAGAATGTTAACCGAGCCTGGCTTTCATGGTTCGGGAGATGTTTGTTTGTCCTTTTCTATTGTGAAATGCATATTTTTATATCCACAGTTTTTATTTACTATTTTTTTCTCCATTCATAGTTACGTGACAACATTTTTCATATGTCTACTGAAAATTAATGCATATATAGATATAGCTCCTGAAGAAGCGGTTTCTTTTTCTGGAATCATTAACGTGAAACATGTCGAGCATTGCATATTATGTATGTACAGTTGTATTATTCTCCATTGATTGCAATGGTGTGATATGTTGAATGTCCCAGAACTATCCCTGTCTCTATGAATTGTACAATTTTTATATAACTTTGTAATAAATCTTTTAAATGTATATCTCCAACTGTTTATCAGTTCACATAAGGTGCCAACATAGTCCATACTAGCCTCGCTTTTCCCTCCTGTACAATATAAGCCTAGGGTGTCCATGTGCATGCCTCACTGTGCCCATGACTAAACTGACGTTTAACATAGGATACTATGGTAGGGGTGCCCGACTTTGAAAAATCAGTGCTCCCTGGCCATAGGTTCCCCAGACAACAAACTTGGCACACTTGTAGAGGAGAAATGGGGCTACATGTGTGCCAAGTTCCGGGTCCTATGACCGGCCGGTACCGGGTCCCAAAATCACTGGAGAAATTACTGTTTAACATGGGAGTCTATGGAAGGGGTGCCCGGGTTTGAAAAATCTGTGCTCCCGGCCGTAGGTTTCCCGGACAACAAACTTTGCACACTTGTAGGGGAAGGGTGGGGCTACATGTGTGCCCAATTTGGGGTCATGGGGACCAACGGCCGGTCAGTACCGGGCCCACAAATTCCGGGAGATCAGGCGCAAAAAGGTGACTCGAGTATAAGCCGATGGGGGGAGGGGGGGCATTTTCAGCACAAAAAAATGTGCTGGAAAAACTTGGCTTATACTCGAGTATATACGGTACCCAGAACTGTTGAACAATTTGAATCCTATATCCAGCAAGAATGCGACAACATTCCTCTCCAAAAAGTCTAGCAACTGGTATCAGTTCCCAGATAATTATAGTGTTAAAAGAAGAGGGGTGATTCTACACTGTGGTAAACGTGGCCCTATCCCAACTTTCTTGAGATGTGTAGCTGCCTTTAATTTCAAAATGACCTTATATTTAATTGAATTTTTTAATAAAATGCCATTTTTCTCAGTTTAAACATTTGATATGTTTTCTATTTTTGATTCTGAATAAAATCTGGGTTTGTGAGATTTGCAAATCACTGAATTCTGTTTTCATGTAGATTTTACACAGCGCCCCAAACATTTTTGTAATTGAGGTCGTATAATTTATTATATATATGTCCTTGCGGGATTGGTTACCCCGTCGGAGCACAACAGGCTTTTGAACATCCCACATTAGGGAGTACATTAGTCCTGCACCCACACGGGTTTGGTTTATCCTAATGTTTTCCCCTATTTGTTTACTGTCGGGCAGTGCGGAGAACGTTTTCTTCCGCATTCCGTGTTCGATGCGGTCATGTGACTGTTGGTCACATGGGAATGCGTCGCGTCATCCCTAATGCAGTCACGTGACGTAGGTCACGTGTTTGCACATCACGTTACCGCGAGTGCGGTATCGCGTCGGTCTGGGCAGGAAGTGCTTTGATGCGTCCCTGTCCCGCAGGCGTGGAACGCTTTGCGGTACGGGGTTGATGGCTATTGGCTGCGCTGCGTTCCATGTGACGTGACGTGATGTGAGTCACGTTCCGTTGCGAATGCCCATTTGGGACAGTGTGTCACCTTTTGACACGCTAACTCCCAATCCCTCCAAGTTATGACACGCGAGTCACGTGTTTACCATTGGTTTTTATACATGGGGCGGTCTCTGCTCATGTGGATATCCAATCCATGCCGCGAATGGGTATATGCCACTCCTCCACTCTGAGGACCTATCATGGAGCTTGATTACTCCTTTTCCATATGGAGGCTTGAAACGCACGCCCATGCGCCATTTTGGACCACACAGGAAGTGGATGCTGACTGATTGATTGAACTCCCAGGTGAGGTTTTTCTCCTTGGGGTCATATTTTCTATAAATGTTGTGGAAGCAGCAGTGGATATTCACCCCAGATGATGCAATCCTTTTTGCGAAACGCGTCGGGAGATTCCACTGCTGCCACTGTTGTACAAGCGTTTGTTTAAACCATCTTGATGTAAGTGTATTTGCTTACATTAAAGTTTGATTTTTAGACGATATTATGCCATGTGCCCTTCTCTTTTCTCCCATATATTTATCTGATCGGCATTCTGGTTTACCACCATTTGAGCCTTTTTTCCATTCACCTCCATTACCATTGCCGAGAGCATTGTCCTGAGGATTTACCTGCATAGGATCAGCGCAGGAGGAGACATACATCTAGAAGCCTGATGTGACCCTTCAAACGCATGTTTGTTTGGGTTCACTTGTTCCGGTAAGCCTTCCATATATTGGTGGTGGTTATCTACACTTCTTTTCCAAGATTGCAGATTTCATACACATCTGTTCAAGAATCGCTTTATTTATTAGAGACTTTTTTCACCATTTACATGAATTTTGTCACTTAATTGGACATTATTTTTTATCACACTGGGTGTTTTCTATTTTCACTTTTGTTCAGCGCTGCATTTTTTGTTCTGCTTTTCACCTTTGTCCATTGGTTGTGCAGCTGCTTGTGTGTTTTGTTTAGTAGCGCAGAAATTCTTTGTATATTTTTATATATATATATATATATATATATATATATATATATATATATTATAAATTAGTGCCTTGAGAAAGTATTTACTCTATTTTTCGCTCCATAAGACGCATCTAGATTTTAGAGGAGGAAAATATTCTGAACCAAATGGTGTACTAAAATATTTAGTAATATATAACAGAATAATATTTCTACACTGACAACCAATGTAAGGGGTCACCCTACACTTATCCCCAATGTAACTGGGACATTTACACTGACCTCAACACAACAGGAGTATTTACATCAACCACCAATTTTTACAGAAATCCCAAAAATGGGGGGGTTGTGCATGGGACTATAACGGTGCTTGTATTGATTGTACCAATGGATAGAATAGATAAAAAGAGAAAGTTGGTAAAAAGTAACAATTTATTCATAGATTACAATACATTTAAAAAAATATTAAGGAAGAGTACAACGCAGTGCACTTTATCCTTATGAGTCACCAACATAACAGTCGTACATGTTTCGCCTGATCTAGGCTTCTTCAGGGACGTTTGGAGACTCTATGTTAATCTAAAAAAACAATGTAAACAGTTCATAATTATATATCTTTGAACTTCAAGATTGAAGAAAAATTTATTACTTGAATAAACTCCATTCAAGTAATGAATTTTTCTTCAATCTTGATGTTCAAAGATATATAATTATGAACTGTTTACATTATTTTTTTAGATTAACATAAAGTCTCCAAACGTCCCTGAAGAAGCCTAGATCAGGCGAAACATGTACGACTGTTATGTTGGTGACTCATAACGATAAAGTGCACTGCGTTGTACTCTTCCTTAATATTTTTTTGAATGTATTGTAATCTATGAATAAATTGTTACTTTTTACCAACTTTCTCTTTTTATCTATTCTATCCATTGGTACAATCAATACA